>CM067109.1:33418884-34668884 GCA_034008185.1 Gorsachius magnificus | reverse complement strand
TAGATTATACACAGACAGACAAATAATAGATAAAATGTAGATTAAATTATTTTTTTTAATCTGTATTACTGGCTAGCTTTTTGTTTATTATTTCCATGCTTTATCTGCATTGATGCTTTTACACAAAGGTACATCAGAGATATTGTTTTTGTGCAAGGTCACTTCTAAAAAAGATGTGCTGAGCACAGAATAGCCAAGCAGTTCTGTTGGACTTTTTGCTTGTGTATGCTTACTGGAAAAAGCAACTAGCATAATTCTAACAAGATAACATAATGCATGAGACTGGCAAATGGAAAAGAACTAAAATATGCCCTTTCTTCTTTCTTTAAAACAATTTGCAAAAAGAAAAAAACCAAAACCTACATCCTTTCAAACTTGTTAAAAACACTTGAAAGGCTTCTCTTGTGTATCAGATACCAAAGCTATTCTGGCTAGCCCAGTACCAAAGCCTTAGGGATTATTCAGAGTTGTTGGAAGGGGAATGAATGTCAAAATAACTATGGCACTTGGAAAGGTAAAATGGTTTTCTCATTTTGGAGTGACTGATCTTTGAGAGAATCAACAGTTGTTTAGATCTGATGTTCCAATTCTAGAAGTGCTGACCACATTTCCAAATAATTTTTCCATTATCAAAGATAGCCTGCAGAAGCGCCCAGACATTTTCAGTACCAAAACACCATGGAAGAGATCTAATGTTGCCAGAGGATATTGAGAGGATGATGCCTTTTTTTACCATTTTGGGTTTCTATGTAGTAACAAAATTTTGCATCTTTTCCCTAGCCTACTGGAAGGGCAGATGACTCATATTTCTTTGAGACAAACTAAGGACATATTCCAGAGCTTAGTACAAGGGCCTTTCACATTTTATCTTGGTTAAAGAAATGTTTGTTTGGCTTTTTTCTCCAGATATAACTTTTGAATAGTACTCATTCATTCTTTACAGGGCATAAGAAGATGCTAGGGGTTAGACAGAAATAAGTCAAAGACTCATGGCATTGTACAGGCTTAGGTTAAACAGGAGGGCATATACAGTATGATCCTCAAGTAAAACAGCCTCTCCAGGACTTCGGTAGAGTAGTTCACTGACTTGTCCTTTTCTTCAAGTTGATGGATTACTCTCAAGCCTGAGAATTCCTGTGTCATGAAAGTAAAATACCATCAGGTATCTGCTATCCAAGACTTCTTAAAAAACAGGGGAAAGATTTATGTGACCTCCATTCCCACCATAACAGCTGTGACTAGAATATCTATCAGTTTTCACTCATGTAAAATCTCATAGAATTGCAAAAAACAATGATCTTGATTCTAAAAATCCTGTTTCAAAAAATCTTTCAATGGCTGGTTGTCAGATTTCAGTAAACATAAGCTTTGGAATGAGTAATGTAGTTAAATAAGTATGGGACTGAAAACAAAACTATCCCCCTGCCAACTCAGTCCTCCTACTGTTTATAGCTTCTACCTTCTTCAGCTTTGTCTGCCATTAAATTGTAACCTTTTTGCAGCAATGTGAATATCTTTCTAGGTATTTATCTAGTGCCAAAAGTAATAAGGTACCAATTTTAAAAAATCAGCCACTGCCTGGGAGATCAAACACAAAGTTGCTCTGTAGCGTTACTGAAACAGAGTACACAAGGAATTCAGCATGACATTTGTGTCTCATGGGTTTCATGTACCAGCATCTCATTGCAGGCAAAACTTAAATTCTCCATGGCTATGAATGATAAAGCACACTGATAAACAGAAATAAATACTTTGCTTAGAGATACATGTAGAGTCTTATTCTCCAGCAATGAGAAAAATCAGATGCTCCCACCAGCTAACCATTAAGTAGATAATGTACTGATCATAGAATTAATTTCATGACTTCCTGCTTATTTCCAGTAGGACTGTTCTAAAAGTATCTCTGGTTCAGGATGTCAGATCATATTTAGAAACAAACTGAACACAGCAGAAACAAACTTTGTTCATCTCAAATGTTGCAGAGGTAACTAGTAACAAATCATTTGCATACCTTCTCCACTATACACTCAGAATAAATAGCTTTGGGGAGATGGAAGAAGGAAAAAGGGAACAACATACAAGTAATTAATCTGTCATCAAAGAGGACTAATGCTGAAGCAACTTCTATAAAAAAAGTGATTGAGAGTCAAGCATGTGCCCCTGTGTCTCACAAAGTCAATTTTTTAGCATAGACTGTAAAGGACATCCTTTTTCATTGCAGGAAATTTGAAGCACATATTCACTTTTTCAGTTCGTTAAGCACCCAGTTGATGCTATTTAAAATACTGATTGTGTACGTGCACATAAACAAGACCACTTTCTCCAGTACTCATGAGAAGAACAAGTGTGTTTCTGACTACATGATAGCTCAAGGAAGAAGTATTCCATCTCAGTGTGCTTGTAAATCTGACTCATTCTGCCTGCTTCTAATGGTCTGAAAAGAAGCTTGCAACCAGAGTTTGCAGGAGGGGAGCTTACACTGACCAACACATCAGTACAAAAACCCAAGATGAACATTCTGAAAACATGGAGTTCTTAACCACGTGGAGCCCTGATTGTTTTCACAGTTTAAATAATACTCTTGTTTTATGTAACAAATTCCTACCAGAAATCAATAACTATGAACATGTTATGTTAACCTTCCAGTCACACTTTTATGGCAAATCTGAACCTTATCGCTAAAGGTAAAAATTCTGGCCATGAACCATAAATATGCCTTTAGAATAAACAGTAAATACAAGCTTAATGAGTCTGAACTGTGTTAAGATCAGTCAACTTTGGAGGGCAAAAGAGGGTTTAAAAATATATAAAAGATATGCTGCTAAGTTTGTTTCCGTTAAGAAGGATTTTTTAAAATCTGTGTCTACTTCATCATCTCACATTAATGTAATAGTAGTATTACCTGGTCCTGGTGCTTAAAATAGCTCCATTATATTTAGAGTATTATCCACATATGATTACTTTAGATTCCCTGTAAGAAGATTAGAGCTGAATACTACTGACTTTAACTAGCAAAACTACTGGATATACATAATGCAGCTTTTGGCTGTAGCTAAAACTGGAAAAACTATGCCTAAACAAAAAAAATTCTGACTCACCAAACTGTTTTGCTGGTCAAAGATTTTTAGCATTGTAGCCTAAGGGATCTGCACTCAAAGATGAATAAGTCAATGAAATAATCCTCCAAGAAAAGACGTGAAATTTTATTGAGACATCCTAATACTTTTCTTTTATACTGCTGTGCCAAATTGGGTGTCTATAAAATGTCAGAGGAACTGAAAATTGTAAGACTAATAAGATGTTTGTACTGCAATTTTTTCTGATGTTATAATGCATATCACAATGAACGAAAAAAGCTGGGCAGAAAGAACCAGGGTTGTCCAAGCAAGAAAGAGCAGACTAGTTAAAGAACACAATAGAAGCATAAGCAGAACAGCAATTCAGAGATATCAAACACACATTTCAAAGATATTTTCTGCTGCCTTTTGTATCTGGACAAGCCTAGTAATGCTTTGCTCTCATCTTCGCTGTGCATAGAACCAATATACAATGATAGTAACACAGGGAATAACAGAAGGAAAAGAAAATAAGATTTAAGCTTCCTCTCATTCATTTCTATTCATTTGTTACCCAATAAAGGAGGTTATAACTAGAAACAAAGCAACCAATTTTACAAAGTAACTGAGACAGTGAATTAACACTGAAATTGTCCGCTTAGCATCAATGATTGGTAGATGCCAAAATAAGAAAAGCTCCTGAGTTTTGCAGAGCTACATTTTTGGTTGACTTTAATAATGGTAGTTTTTAATAGTGCTC
Organism: Gorsachius magnificus; assembly: GCA_034008185.1. Taxonomy (NCBI): domain Eukaryota; kingdom Metazoa; phylum Chordata; class Aves; order Pelecaniformes; family Ardeidae; genus Gorsachius; species Gorsachius magnificus. Next base: position 34,665,068 of record CM067109.1, on the reverse strand, counting down.
TTTGTTTTATTTCCATTCTGTTTCTTTGTTTCTAATTTTATTACCAAATACTTAACCTAAATTTTATCAATGTCATTTGCTGATCTCCCCCAGTAACACACTGATCTTTAAAGGTATGCCTATACTGATGCCTGTACATCTAAATAGAATAAAGCCAGGGAGACACCTCTAATATTGCAGCACTGTTCCTCCATATTGCATTCCATGTTTCCTCACACTGTTTTTGTCTCTGACTCATAGTATTCACTGGGGCAACACCCAGACATGGTTCAGAGAACATGGGGACTGTTTATAGGGGAGTATGAACCTGACTGCACCATTGCTAACACTACCTCTGACACTACAGTAAGCTTTTGAATCCTCAGACTCTATAATGCACTTTCCTGTCATATCAAGACTAGAAAATCCCTAGAAACTCAAATACCTCTTGTTTCAGAATGTGTAAACCTCATTGCAATGAGCTCAATCAGAACATATTTTAGATATTCTGAACCTGAAAAACATGCACACACATTTATGCCTTCAGAGCACAGACACTATATGGGGTCCAGAGGAGGCCACAAGCTAAGTGCTAGGTGGCATAGATGCATCTTCAACATTAGAAGAATATCAGCATAGACCCAGACCAAGAGATGTGGCTAACAATGTGCACTCATTTTTCTCATGAGTGAATCAAGAAACTGCAAGTTTTTGAGAACCCCACATTCATGATGTGTATTAGTTTTCTCTGACAAGCTCTAAGCGCCATTCTGGACACTAGAGAAACCAAATTCTTGAGCCAGTGGAGACCAGACTCCTTTACTGGAGGCACATTAGTGTCCCTCAGTGCTAGCAGCAGATGGTGACAGCAATACAGGAAGACATTATGATTATGCATGAAGGCCCAGACCTACCTAGATGAATGTTCAAAGAAGATGTCTAAATGGCCATTTAACAGTATATAAAGATAAAACAGGAAAAAATTGGAATAATTAAACAATGTAGATAGTAAACCTGAAGACCATGGTAGCCCTGATGGTAAAACTAATTGTTTATTTCTTGAAAACTATCTAGGTACTCTTCTACTCAAATAAGAAGCCACCTATAAATCAAAAGGTGATGGTGTGGAACATTCTTAGAAGAATAAGGATCAAAAGGACTGTGCTCCTGAACTGATTACCTAATTCAGATATTGAGCTAAAAGTACTGTAGATGAGATGAAAATTGGCGACTCAAAGCTCTCTGCAAAATGCTAAATTCAAAAGAAACCTGTGTTCATAATTAGGGGCAAGAACAGCAGGTAACAACCTTAGATGTCTCAATGGTAGAAATGTCCGTCATGTATACAGCAGAGGTAACTGCGTAGCATCTAATTTGGAATAGTCTACTTGTATTCATCTTTTTTCAAACAGTAGAAAAATATCCTGTCAGAAATGCCAGTGCAGTTTGCCATTTGATTTTGATTATACAGGTTTTGATTATACAGGAATACTATTCTCATGTCTGTAAAATTCGCCATGAAATAGCTAAAACATTAGAACAAAAATAAAAGGGATCTGATATATATTGAAATTAAATTTAAATATTTCTAAACTCAAATCCTGTGGCCAATATTAGTAGTAACTCCCCTTCTAGAGACTAGTGCTCTGATAGTGTGAGAGAAGCAACATCTTAGATAACATATTGACCAGCTGGTTTAAAATATTATATGATAGAAATGGGCTTCTTCAATCCGATGAATTGTTGTCCATAGCAAGCTCTTAGGATGTGCATCAAATCAAGCTGGCGTTACTGAATCTAGGAAAACAGTCTTCAGTTAAAGATGTTTCTGGAAAATTCTAGTAAATCCTCAGATAATGTTTCTATCAGCTGACATTTATATAAGGCTAGGGGCAGATACAACTGCTGACATGAACAGTCAAGTTCAAGATCCTGATTTGTCCAATTCACATAATAAAGCAGATGCCGGAACATAGAAATTTGCTCTAATCTAGCTCATTTGCCTAACAGGTCTCTTTTAACAGTACAGTAAACAATAAAAAAAATCATAATTTAGAATTATGCTTTCAAACAGGAAAAAATAACGCTAATCCGAAGTAAATTACAATTGTAATTAAGCAAGGATTCCAAATTACATGCATTTTCTCAATTTATAGACACTTGTAACACCAAAATGTGCAGAGATTACTGGAGAAGGAGCCTAAATTCCAACTGCTACATTATAACTTGTCCTTTAGACTAAATTTTGTATTAGCCTCTGGGATGTAAAATATTAATGAGCTGCTTGACTCCAAATCACTAATGTTCTGAAAACTCTCTAAAAATACAAATTAATTTCATAAATTAATGTGATGTTTTCATTAATTTCATAAATTAATGTGATGTTTTCTCACATTACTCATTATATTTTGATACAACCAACATAGATTTCAATTTCATAGTAACTTAGTCATTGAAACATCACAAAAGAATGTACACTGTTCTTATTTGAAAATTTGCAACTAAATGACGAAGGAAAAGTGATGATATATTGATATATTTCAGTGTGATAATTATCATCTAGATGTTATTTTCTAGCCTTTTCGATGGTTACATGTAATAAAAGAAATCCAAATATAGTTTCAACCAGTTTAGGAGAGTACCACATATAGGCCATTGGAAGGCTTAACTTATGCATAATGTATATAAACACATTACTTTGTGTCATGAAACATCAAAACCTACAAAAGTTAAATATTGAATCTTGATTACTCATGTTCCTTATTTTTTCTTCAATAAAACTGATAAACTGATTTACTTGGTATTAGAAAAACTTCTTATAATTGCTTCAAACTATCAGGGTTTACAAACAAAATAAATTCCAGAGGTCTCCTTTCTCCTGAGCTGGATAATATATTGAGAAATTTTACACGTAAGCTTTAAAGTAGAAATTATTGTAATGTTGAGAAAAATAATGGGATTGAAAGCCAAATCTTAAGAAGATATTTGCAAATTTGTGAGAGATACAATGACTGGGGAATGTCATTGGTTATGAAGAAAAATACATGATATTGAAAGATGCTCTTAGCTTTTGCCCATTATTTGTAGATTTAATTTGCAATAAAGGCATCACAAGATTATACCCAGGTATATGGTAACTAGAAAGTCAAGTCTGGTCACTGAAGCTGTCTGAAAATAATATATCAAAGTAGTGTGTGAAGTTGTTTCCTCTTTGTGTTGTACAAGCAGAACAACACTGTAAAAAGATGGTCATCGGTTCCAGGAATCATAATTATTAGGATGTTGAAAACTCAGATCCTCTTTCTTTTTTTTAAAGGGGTCCAACACTGCATATAATTTTTTTCTTTCCTTTTTTTTCTTTTCTCTTTCTTTTTCTCTCTCATTTATCTTTTTTCTCTGGCCATAATGGCAATGTCTCCGGTTTACTGTAAGCAGCAATTTCATACTTGAAATATATGCAGTGTTAGCTGAATTTATGTTGCATATTTTTGATTTTCTGAAGCTTCTTTTCTGTTGCTGGATCAATCTACATCATCTGGTAAGATAACCCTAGAAGTTAGAGCCACTAAGAACAAAGGTGGGTTTTTTCCCTAGCTCTGTAGCTCTGTAACTCTGTAACTAGTTTCAGCCCCAACAAGTTGTTTAATCTGCAGATAAACAGGTTTACTAATCTGTAAAATGAATAATTAAGAGTTTGGAAAATGATTTGAGCTCTCAGATAAAAGTCTGTTCATGAAAACATTTAGTTGTTTCTTAGTTTGACTATTCGTTCCACACTGTTTTCTTTGTCAATCATGTCTGAATTCCTAAAAAACACAAACAACAGGAATTCTGCAGTTGAGTTATCCTGATTCTTTCATTGCTGCTACTCAAGAGATGAAGCTGAGCTTTCTTGGAGGACAACAAGACAATGAAGAAAAAATTAGAGCTAAAATTCAAAGTACAAGAGACACAAACTCCATGGAAATACAACCCTCCAAAAACCACGACAAAGAAGTCATATGTATGAACCATACCTTCTACCAGCTGAAGACTCCTGTGAAGGTTTAAATTGCCTTGCCTGATTTTAACTACCATGGTACATATTGGCCCCTCTAGTGAACGTATAATTATAGCTCTCTGCTACATGCCTTTTAAACTATAAACCAAAATGATTGCTAATACCTAACAGTGCTAACATTCAGTCTGCCTCATTGTACTCATAATGCGAGTTCAAATTAAAAACCAAGCCTCTGAGAAACTCAGTGTTTAGACAGTACAGGGGCAGGTATTACTGTTTATGTAGTCCCTTTGCTAAAACTGTCAGATAGAAAACACTTCTGGTATGTCTGTCATTGTAATACATTGTGCTTCTTCTTCAGCAGAAGGGATTCAAAGGAAAGCTCCAAATGAGATTATCTTTAACTACTTCTATTCTGGCTATACAGATAGGAGATATAAACATTAAAATATAAGGCATTAAATGCTGTCTCTTTCACCTGTGAAATGCACTTTCCTTATGTTTTTCTTATTATTCCAAGCTTTATCAACTCGTGCATGGTGCATCTGTGTATTTATGAATTTGTAGAGGCACTTCTTAGGACTGAGGAGGGAACTGATTATATGATTGTAAAGATGGCTGGAAAGGGAGGCTGAATCAAGGACCATGTGGGAACAAACTGAACTCAAGAAATACTCTGGACTGTAAAATGTAAGAAAGGAGGAATGTGCTGTGAATTGAATTAAGTCCAGTAACAAACTAGTCAGTGTGAAATGTTGGTTTTCTTGTGCCTTTTATTTTAGACTTATTTGAAGAGTCTCTTCATTAAGCACCCTCATTATAAATTATTCTGTTATGTTAGGACTGATGCCCCAGTGCTTTTCTTTTGTCTGTTTTTTTTTGGTTTGGGTTTTTTGTTTGTTTGTTTGTTTGTTTTTAACAGAATTGACTCTTCTATTCCCACTTTTTAAAATGCATATGCATAGTCCTAGTTGGGTTTCAAAGTTGGAGGTAGAAATCATGGTCTAAGTTTAGGATGATTACTAACTTAGTTTAATAATAACTGAAACAAGTTTTTCCTAACAGAGAAAATGGTAAGTAAATTGATGAATTAGAGGTTTTAAAGAAATGAGATAACCATGGAAACAGCATATGCTAGAAATCAGGCTTGGTATGTTTTACAATAGGAGGGAACACTGTAAGCAGAAGCAAGAGAAGAAATAAACAAGTTTCTCATTGTTAGTAATGTTCTGAAAATCAAATGCGGCTTGGAGAACTCATAGAAACCTGGAGAAGGTAAAAACTACCTAGACTCAAGGCAGTATGAATGGACTGCTGGGAAAACAAGGGACTCAGCAGACAAACTAATAAGCAAAGCAGGAGGAAATGAAAGCTGAACTATGATGGCTTTACTGATTCGTAGAATTCATGGCTAACGATCAAGTTCCATAGCATTCCTGGGGAAAATGAAGTCAGGCACTGTGATAGTCACTCACAGGAAGGATGCTGATGTTATGGACAGAGCATTAAAAAAAAAAAAAAAAAAAAAAAAAAGTAAATGCATGCTCTGACATTCCTGTGGGAATTGTCAAAAGCACAGAATGTTTATATTTAATTCTATTTGGCTACTGGAGTTTTTTCAGCAAGTCAAGACATAACACCAGGTTTTTTATCTGCTCATATAAAACTCCTTATAGCTTTTCAAATGTCAGGCATGTGAATCTTTTCTTCTGCACTGCCAAATGAACTAGAGTTGGATAAAACTAGTCTAAAAATTAGTAATAACTCTAGATAAATCATAACCAGAAAGAAATAAAGCTGTATAAATATTAGTCATTCAGATGTGCTGTATAGATGATAAGATGTTTTTTGGAAGTTATTAACAAATGCTGATATTTTACTGGCCATCACTACATCTTCAACAAATGTGCTCATGAGTAATAAAAGATCTACTTTATTCCTTCTAAGTGGTGCAATAAAGGTAATACAGATATGTAGGCATATAATATTCCACTGCTTAAGACAGAATCTACACATGATGCATTTTTGCAAATGTGCTTCAATCCACGCACACAACAGATAGGATGTTCTTCTATATTATCCATCCACAAAAGTTGTAGAGCTACATGATTTCATGCACTAGGTTTGTCTTTTTCAACATTAACTTTTTTCTACTTAAACTTACCTGAAGCTTTTGGAGTTGTGAAACATTGGAGACGAAGACTCAAAAGGGTGATATCAAGAGGGGGAAAAAAGAAAGCTTTTTTTTTTTTTAATTAGAGTCATAGAACCATAGAATGTTTTGGGTTGGAAGGGACCTCTAAAGGCCATCTAGTCCAACCTCCCTGCAGTGAGCAGGGACACTGCTAACCAGATCAGGTTGCTCAGGCCCCCATCCAACCTGGTCCTGAATGTTTCCAGGGATGGGGACTCCACTACCTCTCTGGGCAACCCGTTCCAGTGTTTCACTACCCCTTGTCCTGTCACAGCTGGCCCTACTAAAAAGATTTTCCCCATCTTTCCTATAGGCCCCCTTTAGGTATTGAAAGGCTGTAATCAGGTCTCCCCGCAGCCTTCTCTTCTCCAGGATGAACAACCCCAACTCTCTCAGCCTGTCCTCATAGGAGAGGTGCTCCAGCGCTTGAATCATTTTAGTAGCCCTCCTCTGGACCCCCTCCAATAGTTCCATGTCCTTCTTGTGCTGAGGGCTCCAGAGCTGGACGCAGTACTCCAGGTGAGGTCTCACCAGAGCAGAGTAGAGGGGCAGAATCACCTCCCTCGACCTGCTGGCCACGCTTCTCCTGATGCAGCCCGGGGTATGGTTGGCAATGTTTTTCTTCCCTAGAATTGAACTGCAGTGAAAGCCAGCAGATAATATTAAAAGGACATGTGAAAAACTTCATACCTCATAGTGTTTTATAATTCTAAAATGGAACCTGCTAGATATATTTATTCTTGTGTGTATGAATCTATATATACACACACACCCTTCTTGCCCAGACACAAGCATATGTATTTTCACATATGGCAGTGTTTTAAAAGGTTTGTAATATATGTCCTATTTGAAGGAAGTTGCTCCAAAAAACCCTCAAACATTAAGTTAAACAAAAGTTCAATGTCTAACGACAAGTTTGCAGTGCCGGAAGACAGCAAGTTGTCTCTTTACTGGGGGATACACAAACAATGCCCTCTGGCCTCAGAAGGTCTAAGAGGGGGTTTTTTACATAATTCTAGCCATTTGTACTCAAGATTTCACTTTGTTGTATTTTCTCTTGTGAAATTTTCACATTTATAACTGTTCAAAAATTCTTCAAGACATACAGCTTTTTCTCTCCAATTTATATGAAATACATGCACTACATGACACAGCAGGAAAAGACACAAGCCCAGAGAAGCATAAGTCGTCTGTAGTCAACTCAACAGAAGTACAAGAGTAAAAAATAAAATTATGGTCCTCCAGACTCCCATCCCTGGGCTATAAGATTATTATTCCCCCATTAATGAAGTGATAAGGAGAGGTTCAGAGAAAGAAGCAAGTCTCCTTTGGCCTTCTCTATAGCCACTACAATTCCAGATGCCTAAGTTATGTCTCAGATCTGATTTGCTGTATGGATAACCCTGCTTTTGTCTCTGACTATTGTGATAGGGCCTGTCTACTGTATTTTTTCCTCAGCTGATGTTACTTTAAAATTATAGTTTTCAAGATAGTTGAATTCCAGTAAGGCAGAGGGTTTCTGAAAGATTGTTTTTTATGGGGACCAGCAGAGAATGACCCAGTGAAATTGCAGACAAAAGAGATTGCTCACTCAATTTGTAATTAATCAGTGACATTGCTTGCCACAAGACGTTGTGGACATTAAGCTGACATGAGTTCAAGGGGAGACTAAAACCTCCATAAAATAGAAATCTATCATGGACTCTTACCTACAAAAGGCAACTCTTCCTAGAAAATCCCTAAGCAATAGATTGGGAGAGTATTCTGGGAAAGGGCATCACTATAGGCCTGTTGTGTTCCTGTACCCTATTTAGTCAGGACTGGAGTCAGTACCACGTTATTCCTGTGCTCCAGCATTTTGCTGAGGAAGCCGACTATTTGGAGAGAAGACCTGAGAATAAATATAGGAAGGAAATGCAGGAAAGAGCTGAGCTCCACAGAGCTTTGAAGAGAAGTCTGTGGGGACTAGGACACAGCAAGAAAAAATTGGCCTAGCAGAATTTATATGAGGAAAAACTCCAACTCATTAAGCGTGGGGAAAGAATAAAAAAGGCTGAATAAAAGATTTTAAGTTAGTTTTAAAAAACCTGACTGTAGTGGATGGGAGAACTATCAAGGTGTCTGGTAAACCTGGGAGGTTAGAATGAATATTACAATGCTTGCACCCAAGCAGCTGTAAAAAAATAAACTGCTGGATAGTAACATTAGAAAATCCTTCAGACCAGGCTTTTATACTGGCACACTCACCAAGAGAAATGGTTCTACTCTAGAAAGATGCCCAGTCATTCTTTTCCCTACATACTGTATGCACTACGTCTCTCTCAGTGTGCTTATACAGGCCCAGCACACAATGAGTGATAAATATAATAAGCAGGAATGGGTGCTTCTCACTCTTCTGGGTCCAGAAGTACAGCTGTAATCACTTTGGTAATGACTTACACCACCAGCCCATCTCTGCCATTTTATGTTTCAGGGAGGGAGAAGTGGTAGACTTTGATGATAAGACATAAATCCATGATAGTTGAGGAAAAGTAAAGTCGAAAACTGCAAAAGCACATAAAAGTAGATTCTGTTGTGAATAAACTTGTTTAGCCACAACATGAGTTGGGTACTAGGTTTATTGTATAAAGCTAAACTGAGTGCCAACTGATTGATTTGATTCACTGTTTGTCAAAACTGTGAAAGCCTTTCTTTAAACATATTGTCGGTTTGGAACACGCATAAAAAGCTTGGATTAGACTGCCTGCTCTGTCTAATTAAACAAGGGAAGAGTGGAAGGTATTGGTATAAAGCAATAAGCTGCACTGACAGACAGAAACAGTATCTGGAGACTTTAAATTCAAAGGAAAAAGTCAGGGGTGACTACCACAATAAGCAGTTCTTTTTAAGAGGTAGCTTCAATCATACTGATAAAGAATTAAATAGAGACAGAACAAAGACTTCACAAATCTCATAAGCATACAGAAGTCAAGGCAGGTCAGTCTAGGAATAGCTGCTGTAGCGGGATCACAGAGATAAAAGCATAAAATTGACCTGCCTTAGATCTTAAGGCAGTCACACTAGCAGCTGAAAATATCAGCTCATCTGTAAGATTTGCTTTCTTCAGGTAGAGCAGAAAGTGTCAAACAAAAAGTCAAGGCTACTGGCCCATATTAAAAGCTAACTTTAGGAGGTATTAGCATGAGTCAGATCCAGGGCTACAAGTAAAAGCGACAGAATGGAATTTTCACAGATTTTACATGTCTAAAAGGAGAGAAATAAAAGTGATTTCAATAAGTACTTAAGAATAACTCTGCTATGAAGATGAAAACTCTTGGCAGCTGAAGATAAAGAATAAAATTAGAAAGATAGGTCTGAAAAATTTCATTATGAAGATCAGCAGATCCAAAAATACACACACACATTCCCTATACTTCTGAACATAGATAAGAGTATTTTGGCTTTCCTGCACTACCAGTAGTTCATTGAACTGTTTGAAATGAACCAGTGTTGTGGTGCCAACGAAGCACTTTTATTCCTGGCAAACAAACCGCAACTGTAAGCCTTTGCTACCATTTAAGGTGTAGTTGGAACATATTGCAAGTACATATGAACTAGACTTAAAAGAAGTTCATCTGGGCACCACGAAAAGGATAACTGCATGGAATCAAGTACAAATGCCAAGAACTTCACCTCAGAAAATACTTAAGCAACCAAACTATGACAAGCTTCACAATATGCTGAGGGGGATTTAAACCCTCTCCAGGGATTTGGTGATTTGTTTTAAGAAGATGATATTCCTTTTTAAATGGGATCACACAATTCAATAGCTCCACAGACACCTGAAAACAGTTGCATAAAAGAAGGTATATCTGCTGCACAGGAAAGCATCTGATGAAAATTTCAGTCATAGTGTGAATACATGACTAGACCTACCCTATCTACCATCTCCAGTCCTCAAATAGCTTTTCAACTGAAGCACAAAGATGGAAGGTTCTGGTTTTAGGGAGCATGGGCTCTCTGCATACTAAAAAACAACACACCAATGCCTACTGAATTAATTTGAAAGTGTTAACTGGGTCAGGACTGAGTAACAATTTCTCTGTAATTTTAAATAAAAAAACAGCAGATATTGATATAAATGTTCAAATGTTTTTAATACGTCTGCATCAACCAGTGAAAAAGCCTTCTTTGTTCTGCAAAGAAACATTATAGTTAGAAAATTAAAATTGCTTATTATAATATTGAAAAACATGTGAAATGAATAAAATTATATTAACAGGATTAAGAAAGTTATGACTAGCATTTAGACTTATGATATCAACCAGAAATGCATTTTGGAAAGAAGTACACAGCTACATGAAAGGTAAATAGATCCCTAATGTCTACACCGACACTCTTCAAAAGTGCTGATCTTCATAAATCAGAAGAGAAAAAATGCATCAGTGAGGCATGCTTTCCCAGGTGTCATAGTACTATTGTTAATTACTTTTCTTTTTTATATTATATTAATGTAATCATTGTTATTTATTATCTGTGAAGGCCTGATAGTAAAGAGATATAGAAGAAAGGACTTAAAACTCCCAGGAAAACAAATAATAGAAGAAAAACTTTACTCCTAGAAAAGTAGAATTAAAATCCTGTTTTCTTCCAAGGCATTACATTGCAAGATTCAAATTTTAGTTCAAGTATAATAAATCTAACCTTGCTGTGTCTTCATTAAAAAAAGAATGACTTGTCAGTACCAAATAATAACAATGTATATCCAAACTGCCAAAAGGTGACATTTCATCTGTATTCTGTTATATACAACCACACAGATCTTAATTCTGTTTTGGCTGTTTATCAGTCCCATGTCACTGAACTGGTTAAGAATCTCTTAACTTGCTATGCTGCGAATGGAACTCCTTAGGGACGTAGTTGTCACAATGACAAGCAATATACTATATGTAAAACAAGGCCAATTACTTTAGGAAAGGTATGTCCAACCTAGCAGTCATCTTGTGTTCTTTTATTTCATCCTGTCAACCAGTACCTGCAGGAGACTAATGCCTACAGCTGCAGGTATGAACACCGTTCTACAGAGGACTGCTGCTTTGTCAGTGTAGAAATGTTTTGTGAAGGGAATTTGATTTTGAAACGTGACAACTTTTTTGGTAGCCCACCTTGGCAAGCTGCTGAGGCCCCCATCCTGGTAAGTTGTCAGGAAGGTGGAAATTCAGGGCCTTCAGCTTCTAGCATTCTAAACTCCCAGATGTCTTGGGTCTTTTCACACTTTGTCTGGTCAGCAGCTGAGGAAGAGTGTTTCCATAGTTTCTAAGCACTGACTAACTGCCAGATCATCCATTAGTAATGAATTATAAGAATCTAAGTAGGTTTGTACTTAGATTCTTATACCTCTGAGTATTCAGACTAAATGCTACAAGTGCCAGTGCTAACAAACTAGCTACTGTCTGTCTCACAGCATTATGCCAGGTAGCCCACTAACAGTCTGAGTAATCTCAGATCAGGGACTAGGAGTGCTAGCTTTCTATTTTTGAGATTGAATCTTCCTGATAAACTGAATAACACTCACAGAGCTAGATTGCCCCATAGCTCCACTCCCTGTGAACGAGAGCTTTAAATGTCACCACATAGCTCCTTAACTGTACTCGAAAAAAAAATCCAGAGTCTGCACAGTTTCACATATCCCATTGCTGAATCTGTTACACTGGAGACCTTCTGCATTGCCTCTGTGTGATCAAGTTCTCTAATAATATTCATGTTTGAAAATATGTTGCAAAGCATCGTATCGCAAGAGAAGTTATACATAAAGAATGCTAAGTACTCCACAGAGAAGGAAAAGTTTGAAATATTAGTACAAATTGATGGGTTCTACACAGCATAGTCAAGGAAAATCAGCTAGTAATCTCTCTGGAGAGCTCTATGAAAATTTAGGGTCAACACACACAAGATTTCAAAAAGCAACTAAAAGACTACAGTGATAAATGTTTAACTTTTGGGTAAATTATAATGCCTTACTATGTATTTACTTAATTACATTAACTAAATGAGACTACAGATAAATCCTTACTTATGGAAAACTCCTGTAAATTTAAGGGGTTTCATCAATTTAACCCATTTACGGTTGTGACCTTAAATTTCTGTCAGGTGCCTTCAGTATTTAAAAATACTTTCACTTTAATATTCCTTAGCATGTCAGCGCATTAAAACGTTAACAGCTTTTGGCTTACACAGGTAAGGACCTCTACATAAACTGAAGAATCTAGCAGACTGACCAACACTAAGCAATAGCATACAGAACTGCTATTCTGCTTTATCAAAAGAAATTTTTATCACAACATCTGCTGATGATTTTATTAGGATGATCACAGTTAAGAAATTTCAAATTAAATTTTTGGTTTTTAAGATTACCTACATTCTTAGGTATTACTGCCACTTTAAAATATCAGTGTAAAGAGATAAATGGATCCTAAGAGTGACAAGGGTCATGTAGCAACTATAATTTTCAGGATGTTATTTTAAAGACATTTACTATGCTTTCGTTAAAGATCATATTCTGCATGCAAGCAAAGGACTAATTACCATCCACAGAAATCGGTATTTTCTAAGCTGAAGTGAAATAAATTACAGAAAATTTTCAGAGTACTAAGACTACCCAACATTGTGTGTATGTGTGTGTGTATATATATATATATATATATATATGTATACATATTGTCCTGGTTTCAGCTGGCATAGAGTTCATTTTCTTCCTAGTAGCTGGCATAATTCTGTGTTTTGGATTTAGTACTAGAAGAATATTGATAACACACTGATGTTTCAGTTGTTGCTGGGTAGTGCTTAGACTGGCCAAGGACTTCTCAGCTCTGCCAGGGGCACAAGAAGCTGGGAGGGGACACAGCGGGGACAGCTGACCCAAACTGGCCAAAGGGTTGTTCCATACCATATGACATCATGTTCGATATATAAACTGGGGGAAGAAGGAAGGGGGGGATGTTTGGAGTGATGATGTTTGTCTTCCCAAGTAACCGTTACGCATGATGGAGCCCTGCTTTCCTGGAGATGGCTGAACACCTGCCTGCCGGTGGGAAGCAGGGAGTTAATTCCTTGCTTTCCTTTGCTTGCACACACGGCTTTTGCTTTCCCTGTTAAACCGTCTTTATCCCAGCCCATGAGCTTCCTCACTTTTACTCTTCTGATCCTCTCCCCCATCCCACTATGGGGGAGTGAGTGAGCGGCTGCGTGGTGCTTAGTTATCGGACAGTGTTAAACCATGACAACATATATATAATGCCCAACATTAAAAATCTGTGAGTTGATGCCCTGCTCTCAGAAGTTTGTAAGATTTAGAAATTATTTACTTAAAAATAGAATAAGTACCTGTTCTGTTAATTTAAAGAAAGTTTCAATAATCATCTAATTGAATCACTGAAGTTAGGGCTTTAATACAAAATGCACAAGACTTTTATATGAAATCATATATTTATCAACACCTAAACCAAATTAGTTATTCCAGAAAAACAAATTCTAAGATTCAAACACATTAAAGCGTGGCTATTTCAATCTGGTTATCTTTTGTATTGAGAAGCTGAATGAAAAAATAAACATCTGTCATAAAGTTCAAGACTCCGCTTCTTGATTGGTACTACATAATTATATTCTAAAACTAGTATTATTTTGTACAAGTTATGAAGATTATATTCTACAGTTTTATTTACAAAAAAATGTGGAAAATAACACAGAAATCCTGAAATAACTGAACTGTACCTTCATTACTTCATCTCATTCCTCAAATCATCATCACAAAATAGATGTAAGGAAAAAATAAATAAGGCAGAATGCTAAAAATCATCAGTGCCTTCAGGTGTAAAACAAGAATCACAGACACAGGACGATAGCTTCCTTGAAAGGAAACTTTTAAACAGTAACAAACTGTTTTTCGTTACAGAAAGCCAACTTGGTGAACTGTTAAATAAATATGAACAGCATGTATGTGGCAAAAAGCTGCAAGTTACTGTGAGGACGTGTCTACAATGCATCCTTACAGACTTACCAAGAAGTCCTTATTCTTGGGGTTTTCACAGATGATAGATCTTGTGTCTAAAAAAGGTCAATTCATAAGTTTTTCAAAAGCTAGGAACAGAAGAAGAAATTGCATGTATGTATATATACATGCATTCACATACACAAAATCAGAATACATGAAATGGCCTACTTCTCGTGTCATGTATTTATATTAATCACTTAATTCAAGACTGCTGTTGTAATAAAGAGTTTTCATGTAATCCAGATGATTATTATAAAGGCATGAAATTAAGAACACAATAAGCAAAATGTAAAAAGTTAAAATAGCAAGACACTAATCAGAATAGGCAGCAAGGGAACTGGCAGTTGAAAAGGTTGAAACTATGGGGTTAGCAGACTTAGAACTTTGCTTCACCTTCAGGTTTTCCTAATTTTAGTTTTTCCTTTTCCTTTTAAAAAATGTTTTGTTCCTATTTCTTAAAACATTGATCATAAAACATACCTCTTTTTCCACTGTATTACTTTTGGTTTTGCATACATCTCCATTAGGTTTATGTACCCTGAGGTTTATTTGAAGAACCTAGCAGCAGGAAGCTGAAAGCTGTAAACAGCCAACCTGAACCTTAATAATACTAAACTGCATATCTGAGAGATATGTCTCAGAATAGATCTTTCTTTCAGAAATAGAAGCCACCAGTATCTAGTATCCCTAAGGAACAGACAGCAGAAAAAAAGCTTCACTCCAGTACAAAACCTTGTAATTATACCAAAAGAGGAAATATGGCTCAAACTTACATTTACTTAATGAAGAAAAAACAGGACCAACAAACAAAAGACATACACACAAAATACCCCCTTAAAATGTTAACAGCAGCAAATTTAGAGCTTTATTTTTAAAAATAGAGGTGACAGCTGCACTCAGTTTTAGGACTGCAATACAGTTGCCATGAAATGATGAACTTTGCTCTACGCCTGCATGTCTAGGCATATCTGTTCACTAAATGCTTGATCTTTCATGCAACTGGGTGAAAATTAGAACCAGAATTTCAATTCTCACTACCAAAGACAAAATGACAAAAGAATTCAACTGTTGTTGAAAGGTGTAAAAGAGCTGTCTGAAGCTTCTTCTGATATTTCTTTCTGACATTATAAAGTAATCAGATGCAGATTATAACAGAAACAAAATCTTGCCTTGCAAGTTTTCACACCTGGCACACCAGGATAGCTAGGTTCTGTGACCGTATATACATACACACACATTTACTTTTCCTTTTTCTAGTTCTCTACTTCCTTTTCTCTTTCCCACTGTAGAAATAGTAATTAACTCTGTTGAGGGAATGCTTGTTGCTAAGCAAGCTCTCATTTGTCAGTACCACTCACAGGCCTACCCTTTTACAGAACAGTTCAGACTTGCTCTAATTCAATAGCCAGGTCCTGGTTGCGAATATACTCAGGTAGTAAAGGCATATTTGGAAAATCCTTCCTTCCATGTAGTTGCTGATAAGCTTATAGGAGAGAGATTACTCTCTGTTGCAGCTTCATAGGCTGGAAATATTCCTTCAGCTGCAGATCATTATGTAGGCTAACCCTTTCATTCCATTGGTATTATTACTTTAATAACTTTTTTTCTGCTTAATTTGTCCAATTTTTCAGACTCTGATTCAGCAATCATTCCCTGTATATTACTTTAATCTCATATTAGTTCTTTTTCCCTGCTCTACCTAACTTGTTTCATTTCTTCAAATAAAAATTTTTTACAAAATTTTAGTTCCAGGTCAGCTGCCAATCAGTCAAAGAAACAAAAAAATGATATAAATCCAAATCACTGTGGGATCATCCTTTTTGGTACCACAACAGTTAAGATGGTATATATACACAGATACACACTATATGCAGGATGTCTTAAGTACTGGGAAATATGTTGACACATACTAAGTAATCTTGTCATAGGGTGATATTATTCTCAGTAGACCTTTTTGTTTTAAACAGCAGTGGCTCTGCAAACCAGATAAATCTAGATATTCAGATACTCAATGTCCACAGTCTTTTAATAAGCCTGTGGTTTCAGGCATACAAATTTCCTGAGGCATGCAAATTTCTTGATTGAATGATTATGTTACATGGATGTATCCAACACTTTGATGTATTATTTCAAGTCAAACCTAACTGATGTATAGAAACACATTTTTCTCAGCTGTGAAATAATTTTCCTTAAACTGAATTCTGAGAGATTTGTGCTCCATTTCATCAAGGCCAAATCAAGGGAAAATTATTAAACAGCAAAAAATTTATGAGGCAATGCCCCATTTTTCCTCCCATTTTCCAGCCTCCCAAGTTTCATTTTATTTGTGATTTCAGATTAGTTTGGCTAATAGTTTGATCTGGATTTTTTTATTCCTGAGACTAATATCATGATTATCATGACAATACTCCTTTTCAGAACATTTACATTAGATGTTTTGAATTCACTCACATGATGAAGAGAAATTAGGTCTTACATCTCACAGTACACTGAGGAGTATTCCCAGAACTGAGCTATTGGCTACTCTGAAAAACATGATCTAATCTATGACACTACCATCCAAAAAAAAATTAAGGCATACACGAAGGAACTGGTATGCCGAAATTCTATTATCAGTTCCATTGAACATTTAGTTATTAAAAATAGCAGAGCATTAGTAAGGTCCATCTAGTTAAACTCCCCTAGCTTGTAGTGAAGAAATTTTTTGCAGAAGATTCAAATCAGTTTCCTCAGGGTAAATTTTTTATATGTAAGGTGATTGTTGTTATCACTGAGGTACTGGTGGCAACAAGAATTTCACCTCTTATCTCCCCCCTTTCATTTCATTCAGTTTGAAATAAACATTTTGGGGTTTATGATTTAATGATAAAATGGAAATAAATATATTTTGGGTCAGGCCAAACCATATAAAAATTTTCTGTGGTTTGTCAATGAAATGGTAATTACTTATATGGCCCTACCCTTATCCCTTTTAAACTATTGAAATCGTCATTTCATTGACAAAGGAAGAATTTCACAAACATTTGTGGGATGAAAGCCAGTTTGTCTTCTATTTAACTATGTAAAGGAAAAAAAAATTACAGATAAACTCTTAAATAAATGCTGTATTTGTCGAATGTTGGCAGTAAAAATGGGAAACAGTTGTTTTTCATTAATAAGACAGGGAGAAGATACCTGCATGAGCAATTAAAGACTTCCAGGACGTGTAATAAAAATAATTTTAAATTCTTCATTAAGATTAAATTGAATGTCAAAGACTGTGATTCTTGCAGTAATTCAGCTGAAAGCATTTTTGTTGAGCAATGAATCAAGTTTGAAATGAAAGCAGGAATTATTAAGGAAAAAAAAAAATTTTAAAATTTTTAAAAAAAAAGAAATGAATTCAATTTAATTTGCTTCAGAGAGCAAATTTTCTGACAGAAATGAAAGAGACATCTGTTGTTTGATCAAAGCATTGAAATTGAGTGGCTGCCCAAGGAGCCATGATTTAAGATGGAAGCTCACACTTTGCAGAGAAACGTGTACTCCCAAAGAATTAGAAGGATTAAGAAGAATGCAAAAGGAGCTCCTAACTCCACTGCTCATCCCTTGTAAGACCAGTTCAAATGATAACACTATTTCAGGGGAGCTTTTGGTGAATTAAGGGGGGCCTGAAGGGGAAGAGGCTCAAATATCTTTTCCTCTCAGGTCACGGGGCATGAAAGCCACTTTGACCACAATACTTCCCTTCCTGGTATATCAGTTTTTCTGAGCTGCTCTTCCATGCAGTCCACAACATTCCTTTGATTTTGGCAAGAATGCATCAGTTATTAGGTTTTTTTTCCTTCAGTTACTAGGTACAGGGCTGGGGGTAAAGAGTAGTCATTGAAAAGATGTGGTAATTCCTTGACCTTTCCTTTGTTTCCTTGCTTGTTTTTTTGTCTTTATTGGTTGCATTGTGGCCATGTTCCACAAGAAGTTATAAATAGACCATCAAATTAGAGGATGGCATTTGGTAATGTGATGGATTCAGGAGTCTCTATATGTTTCCTGATGACATGAGGAAACATGTCACAAGATCTGACTACAGTAAAGATCCTGGGGAAATAGAAATAGTTAGAGGCCATGTTTTTCTTTCAGACTCCCTATAGTACACTGTATTAATTTATAAATGGAATGATTTTAACTCCTAACCTGCCCAACAAAATCCTTTGTGAGCAAGGAGATGGGCCAGGTAATATCATACATAATCTTACCCTTTAATTGCTTAGATCAGGTTGCACATTCCTCTCTATGAACAGTTTGTGAGCATTTCCTGTGGTATTCAGGGCATCCGATGGACTGGCCAGCCATGCTGGAGCATGGGGAGAAGGGCATGCTGTGAGATGACCTGACGCCGTCTCTGCTCCATGCTGAGCCAGCCCCAGCTGCACAGACCCACCTCACAGGGTGAATGCTCCAGTCCCACTGCCTCTGTGTCCTCCCCTGAGCCCCTCTGATGTGTCTGACCTCTCTCCTCTCTGGGATGTACTGCCCGGAGAAGGCCTGATGGGTGCTGAGCAGAGGGGATCACCCTTGTGCCTGCTGGCTAGGGGAGAAGGATGGGATAAAATCCCCAGGAGAGAGCCAAGTGCTGCCTGTGACCCCCGTGTGGGAGGAAGCAGGGGAGCCCAGAGGGCTGGCCAGCTGTGCTGGAGCGTGGGGAGAGCCTGTGGAGAGCCTGTGGGACTTTGTCCTGCAGCTTCCGAGGGAGGCACAGGTTGGTATCAAATGACCCCTCTTGCCACAAGTGCCTGGAGTTGTGTAACCGCGGCCAGCACATCCTGATGGGGCTCTGGGAAGACACAGACAAGACTTCAGTGACTGGCATGAAACACTGATGCCAAGCACAAGACAAGAGATGGGGGGATAGAGTGGGTAGTGGCGTTGTGGCAACCGCAGATGCATGTGCTGGGGCTGCAGCACTGCCAGCGTGAGCGCTGTGGGCAAGGACGGCCCATTGTGATGTCTCCGAGTGATGGGTCCTGCCATCACCAAGGGATGGAATATGATGACGCATCCCTCGCTGCGAGTGCACTCCGGCTGAGCGAGTACGCGAGGTTTGGAGTCTTGAGCGAGGCTTTCGGTTGGTGCTGGTGTCGTGCCTGGGGAGTTGTTGACTGCAGCTCTCAGTGACCGTTGCCAGAGCCATCAGAGGACTTTCCCCCGCCCTGCCAGGTTTGGGCCGCCGGGGCACCCAGGAGGCGTGCTCGCAGCAGCAGAGGTGAGCTGTGTGGGGAAACCTCACCCTGGGGAGCTGGGAGGCTTTCCTTCTTGAGGGACTTGGGCAATTCCTCCAGCCCTGCTCAGGCCAGCCAATGACTGTGGCCTCTTTTCCTTTTCCAGCGTGACACCTGCTGCTGCAGCACCAGTGAGACAGAGCGTCTCGTCATCACCAGCTCTCCTCAGCCCACCGCAGCGAGTGGAGGACATGGCCACGGAGCTGGACAACCGCTGTCCCATATGCCTGGACAGCTGGGAAGAGGCCAGCTATGTGATGCCATGCTGCCACCGCTTCTGTTTCACCTGCATCCGGCGGTGGGCTGACAGCAAGCCCGAGTGCCCCCTCTGCAAGAGGAGGGTGAGCTCCATCGTGCACTCGGTGCGGGCGTATGACGACTTTGAAGAGTATGTCGTCAGACCGCCTACAGCATCATCAGTCGCCGTCCACCAGGCTGCCCACAGCCCTGCAGCATCCCCACCACGGGCTGCTGGGCAGGTGCCTGGGGCTCCAGGGGGCAGGCTCCAGGCCTACACCTGGGCAACCCTTTTCTGGGACCACCCAGCCCTCCTCGAGCCCCTGCTGCCTTGGCTGCATCAGGAGCTGGGGCTGATCTTTGAGGACGACCATCTGCAGGCAGCCATTGTGGAGGACATCATCATGTCCAGCCTGGTCCTCTCGGGAACGGACGAAGATGTCCTGGTCCGGCTCCTGGGGCTCTTCCTTCATGACCGCACGGTGACATTTGTGAATGAACTCATCGATGCTGTCATGCAACTGTGCAGTGGGGAGGCCCGCCGTCTGCTGGGCCTGGAGGATGCCCATGCTGCCAGGGGGTGGGAGGGCAGCCCTGTGGCTGCCCTCAGCCCCACTGCTTCCCCAGGAGGGTCTCCCACACCCAGCCCAGCCCCCTCCAGCAGCCCTGACAGATACAGTGTGGATGAGCTCCTCAGCACCTCCACAGCTGCCCTTTGGGGGGAACCTGGCAGCCCCTCCTCTGCCCCCGATCCCATTCTTGGGGAGCAAGAACAGCCCCAGGAGGAGCCAGAGGAACAGGCATCAGGTCCCTCCACTTCCAGCCAGGGTGGGCAACTCTCCCCTGAGGCGCCACGTCGACCTCCAAAAAGGAGAGCCGGCAGCCCTGAGGCCTCTTCACCACCCAACAAGAGGCCACCCCACTGGCAACACTAGAAGAACATCCCAGGAGCTGCTGAAACCAGGGCTGGGCCATCAGCTGGGGTATGAGCTGGCCCTCAAGAACATCAGAAGGCTCTCCTCAGTAGCGTAGATCTGACGATCAGACAAAGAAAATAAAGGCATGAAAGCTACAGAAAAAGCTTCAGTGTTACTAACAGTGCGGGTGGCATTGCTATCCTGGCCCGTGCTGCTTTCTCCCCCTTTTCCTGGTGCTATGCCCTCTGTTTCCTCTCTTAGAGGGGCACCATGGGGCTTCTCCTCTGGGATGGCACCACCTCTTTGCCCTGCTTTGACTATCATGGGGCGTGGACCTGTGTGTGCTCTCTGAGCACATCTCTCCCCAGAGCACAGCACCATGGTGTCTATCCATGTGCTCTTGCAGGGCTTCTGAGTCCTGATTCATGTCCCATAGGGTCTGGCCCGCTGGACTTTGAGGGCCAGTCAAGTAAAGTAGGGCTAGAGACATTAATGGGTTTTTTTTACTATGAAATATACCATATGTAATTACAAAACAGTTCAGACTACTTTTCATCAGTGCTAAACTTCCAAAGCTTAATGACAGTTTATCATCATATCTCAGAATTCAGATCTGAGACAGAATCACAGAGTGACTGATGGTGGCAGAGACCTCTGGACCTTGTGTACTCCAACTCCCTGCTCAAGCAGGGTCACCTACAACAGGTTTCCCAAGACTTTGTCCAGTTATACTTTGAATAGCTCTGCAAATGAACACTCCACAATCTCTCTGGGCAACCTGTTCTAGTGTTTGACCATCCTCACAAAAAAAAAAATTCTCTCATGTTTAAATGGAACTTTCATGTTTAAATGGGATAGCCCCCATCAGTTATTTGCATACATTTAAAAGTTCCCCCCTGAGCCTTCTTTTCTCCAGACTGGACAGTCCTTGCTCTCATCCTCTCCCCATATGACAGATGCTGCACAGACCTTTGAAAATCTCCATGGACCTTTGTAGACTTGCTCCAGTATGTCTATATCTTTCTTGCACATAGTAGCCCAGACCTAAATGCAGCACGCAGATGTGTCTCACCAGGGCTGAGTAGAGGGGAAGGATGACCTCCCTTGAGCTGCTTGCAACACCTCTCAAAATACAGTCATAGAATCATAGAATATCTTGAGTTAGAAGGGACCCATATGGATCATTGCAGGAGTACCTAAAACTAAACCATATTTTTAAGAGCATTGTCCAGATACTCCTTGAACTCTGACAGGCTTGGTGCCTTGACTACTTCCCTGCAGAGCCTGTTGCAGTGACCAACCACCTCCCAATGAAGAACCTTTTCCTATTGTCCAATCTGATCTTCCCCTAATGGAGCTTCATACCATTTCTACATGTCCTGTCACTGGTCATCAGAGAGATGAGATGAGCACCTCCTCCTCTACTGTCCCCCTTGAAGAAGTTGTAAACTGTGATGTCACACCTCTCAGACTTCTCTAAGCTGAACAAACCAAGTGACTTCACTCACCCTTTGTAAGTCTTGCCCTTGAGACACATCTAATAGTCTGATGCACACAGTATTGCAGGTGCCACACCAGTGCAGTGTAGAGTGGGACAATCACCTCCCCTGACCCGGTAGGTACGCTGTGCTTGAGGTACCCCAGGACACAGTTGGCTCTTTTGGCTGCCAGGGCACACTGTTGACTCATTCAACTTTCCATCAACCCAACCCCCCAGATCTCTTTCTGCAGGGCTGCTCTCCAGCCTTTCTTCCCCCAATTTGTATATATAACCAGGTTTACCCCATCCCAGGTGCACAGTCCAGCACTTGCTCTTGTTAAATTAGTCTTGTTAAAGCAGGCTGTAATGTAGTCTAGAATGTCCTCAGCCTTCTTTTTCGCAAGGGCTCATTGCTGGTTCCTATTGACCTTCTACATCAGGAACTCCAGGGCATTTTTTGCAAAGGTGCTTTCCATCCAGTTAGCCCCCAGAATACACTGGTGCCAGGGGTTGTTCCTCTCCAGGTGCAAAACTTGGCATTTCTCTTTATTGAACTTCAAGAGGTTCTGCTTTGCCTGTTTCTCCAGCCTGTCCAGGACCAGCACAATCATGTTGTGTATCAGCCACTGCTCCCAGCTTTTTATAATCTGCAGCCTTGCTGACAGCACACTCTGTCCCATCATCTAGGTCATATAGGAGATATTGAACAGTATGGGCCCCAATGTCCATCCCTGGGATACACTGCTAGTGACTGGCCTCCGGTTGAACTTTGTGCTGCTGATCACAGTCGTTTGAGCATGGCATTTCAGGCACTTTTGGGTCCACTGTCCTGTCCATTTATCTAGCCCATACTCCACTAGTTTCTCTGTGAGGATGTTATGGCAGACAGTGTCAAAGGCCTAGATAACATCAAGGCAAACAACATCCACTGTTCTCCCCTCATCCACAGAGCCCATCATCTTATCACAGAAAACCAATCAAATTGGTCAAGCATGATTGCCATTCATAAATCCATACTGACTTCTCCCAGTCACCTTGTCTTCAGTCTGCTTGGAAATGGTTTCCAGGAGGATTTGCTTCATCACTTTCCCAGGGGTCAAGGAAAGTCTTCCTGTTCTGTAGTTCCCCAGTCCTTCTTCTTGCCTTTGTTGAAAACAGGAGTGACGTTTCCTCAGGGACCTTCTACAGCTGCCATGACCTTTCAAAGAATATTGACAGTGGCCTCACAGTGACATCAGTCACTTCCTCAGCACTCAACATGGCTTTTTATGCATCCAGTTTGTTTCAATGAGCAGGAATATCACCTTGGTTTAAATTCCATTCTTGGATCCACCTGCACAGACTTCTTCAAATTATGTCCTGGGCATAATAAACTTTTGCTGATTACTCTGGGAAAGAATCAGATTCTGGAGATACTCAGATCTCTCCCTTCAACTTCACCCTCTCAGGAGAGGAAGGCAAAAATGCTGAGGGAGTCAAGAGTGCTCAGCTGGTTCCTCTGAATGTAGTGGGCTCAAAAGGAGCTAGAAAACCATGATTGTAGTTTCATATTGTATTTACTGTTTTGGGAAAGATACTGAATAGGAAACACTCAACTTGTTAAATTCCTAACCTTACAGGCATGTGGAAATAACTTTTCTTTCTGATAGGCAATTCACAGCATCTCAAATGCAACCTTAGCCTGGTTTCTTTCCAAAGAGCTGATTCCTCTAAAGATACTCACCTGCCTAATTCCATACTTCAAACACATATGAAGACTGCATTTGAACACAAATTGAATATCTTTGACCTTCACAGCCTCATTAACTGGTTATTTATATTGTTAGTAGCCAAACACTTTTGAGTGTGGATGTGGAAACAGCTTGCAAGCTGACATCCTAGCTTTGGAGTCAAGAAAGAATCTGTCATTGAGACCTATAAGTATGTCAAGAGATTCTTCTCTTCTCATTCTGTTCCTTTTCCCCCAGGGCTTGTGAATGGGTGAGTGTGTATACATCTGTGGATATTCTGAGAATAGTTATACAACACAGCTATATAGACATCTATTTTTGCAAGTGTAAAATGATACTCTTTTTCTGAATATCGTTCTTCCTGGTTTTTTACATCTTAGCACAAGTGGCATGAAGGTCATAATTTAACCAAATATCTCAAGTGTTCCTTGCAGATAAAATTTCAGTAATTATGTCCTGGTGTCAGCTGGGATAGAGCTAATTTTCTTCCCAGTAGCTGGCATAGTGCTGTATTTTGGGTTTAGTACTAGAATAATGTTGGTAACACACTGATGTTTTAGTTGCTGCTAAGCAGTGCTTACCCTAGTCAAGGACTTTTTCAGCTTCCCGTGCTCTGCACAAGAAGCTGGGAGGGGACACAGCCACAACAGTTGACCCAAACTGGCCAAAGGGCTATTCCATACCATATGACATCATGCTCAGAGGGAGTTGGCTGCGGGGAGAATGATCACTGCTCAGGATGGGCACAGCAATTGTACTGTGCATCACCTGGTTTTTATATATTCTGTATATTCTATTACCATTATTATTGTTATTCTTTTCCTCTGCTTTTTTATTAAACTGTCTTCATCACAACCCATGGGTTTCTGATTCTCTCCCCCATCCCACTAAGGGAGGAGGGGTGTGAGCAAGTGGCTGTCTGGCATTCAGACGCCTGTCGGGTTAAATTATTAGTGAGACAAAACCACACCTTTAAAACTCATTATTCTATGTCTTATCTAAACTCGAAGAAAATTCTTGTTGCTATAAAACTTCATCTTTCTCTTAGGAATTAGTTTATACAAAGAACACAGTTTGACAAGCAGTATAATCGCACTTGTTTCTGGGCACTTAGAATGTTACTGTTTGGAAAAAAATAAGCAAATTTCTTACAATATCCAGAGAGGTCTAGCCCATCCTCACAGTCTACTCCTTACTTTTGCCACCAGTTAGTTTGTTTAAAGCACTGTAGTCATTTCAGCAACTGTTGAAGTGAATCTGTAACAGCTGATAATGAAAAAAATGTACTGGCAATGAGAAAAGTGCAATGAACCTTTATAACCACAGAAGCTGAAACCTGAAAGATGCAATTCAGCATCTTATGTAAAAGGATAAAAACATGCATCAAATTAAAACAACTTTCTAGAATCCAGAGATCAAGAGAATTTTAAGAAATAGTGCTTATTAATTTGCCTCAGAGGGCTACAATATGATGAATTGCTTTTAAATAATAGAACAAGCATGAAATAAATAGTAGTTTTCATGTAATTTAAAAGGCTACATCAAAACAGGGCAAAACAACTTAAAAAAATGTTGCAACATGAGTAGATACTTCTGATTAGGGGAAAAGAAAGTATAATTTTATAGATCAGTTGCATACTGATAGTATAATTATTGTGCCTGAATACTCTTTCCTTCCACTGCCACAATGGGTTTACCCTGTTAATGGAGTAGGCTGAGAATTTGTGAAATTCATGTCAAGGCTGTAATGAAATCAAATACTTCCTTGTTCCTTTGTTGCAGGGTATATCACAAAAAAATGCCATCTCTGTTGCAATAGTGTATATATACACCTACTCATTAGAGGAAGAATCTGCCTGAAGAAGAATGCCATGCAATACTGGAGGTGACAAATTAATTAATAATGAAAAATACAGGGGTTTAGACTGCCTTGAAATTATAATGACACCTTTAAAACCCTGATATAAACTGTATGAGGGAGATCTAAAGTTAGTTGCTATCTGTTTCTTACTGAAATGTTGCAAAAGTGTCACTGCCCAGAAAGGTGATGAAGACTATCATCTCTCACTGCAGCCTTGAGGAAAGATATGGAGATTCAGTCCTTAAAGGTCTACTACCACTTCATACTTCTAAACTTATTTTTATTTACAGGTGAATGTTTGCTAGTACTCTTTTGAGCAAAGATAACCATATATAAAGTCAGTATTTTAATAAATACTGACAATAAATTTTATCACTTCGATTCATTTATGAATAGTATTTTCCAAACTTACAAGGCTGAGAAACTTACATAAGTAAACATCACTAAAATCAGGTATACTTGATATAAACATCAATTCCGCTGTCAGTTTTATCTAAGGCTGTCTTAAGGTTGGCCCATTTCCTGAATATAATCTTAATAAATATTCTTACAAGTGGGACATCAGCTGTATGACACTACCCAGAATGCTTACATGCATTTTCGTGTGGATTTCATTGACAGAGAAGGCAGTAGATAGGTCAAGAAGCTAGATTTTCTTTCCATGCTCTGTATCTGACTCAGCACACTCAAGCTCTAACCAGTGTTATCAAGCTAAAACGAAGAGTTTAGAAGACTGGAAAGTAAGATGTCAAGTCCTGTGTGCTCAAAGCAGTGTCATCAAGTGGAGAGTAGGGGAGGCATGGGGCACAACTAGTTTTATTTTTGAGTATGGAAGTTAGATCTTAGGTGAAATCATAGAGACAAATTAATAAAAAATTCTTTCACATTTAGTTTCTAAGAAAAGAATGGGAGAAACATTTAATCTGAAATGCACCTTGAAACAGTTTCTTTGTTCTTCTCTGTTCCTAACTAATGGCTCAAAATACAATCAGCAGCTGATAAGAAACTGGCTGCATTTTTTCAATAATACTTTGTGTTATCCCGAAAAGCAGAGCTAGTCCTGTGAGCAGAACCATGCATCTTTGTATTCTTTTGCAAAGTACTAATTTGTAAAAGCCATATTTAGTTTCTGTCTTGTCAAACCTCGTTTAATCCAGCAAACATGGACAGAGAAACATGCCATGCACTTTAAAACTTGATTTTTGAAAAATCTCAGCTGCTGCCTTCATATAATGAAATCACTCCTGACAGGAAATAAAGCTGAATTTTATATGCAGACTTGCTCATTTCTCACTTCTGCACTGGAATATTGAAATAAGAATTGTTATTATACCTTGTCTGCATGTGTGCAAACACTACTTTCTTAAACATGTGAATATTATAAAGTACCATTGATGTTAGCGCTCCTTAAACTGTGCAATAAGGCAAACTTGGGCAAACTTTCCTATTCATTAAATCCCCCAGCTCTGCAGTTCAGTCTAAATAATGACTGCTTTTGGCTTCTCACGGGAAATAGGTCACTGTTAAACAAACAAACCATTTTAAAGTAGATTCTATGCAAGTGTGATTATTTTGGGAATATAAACTTTTCAGGTACAAGTTTCTTTGGATAGGTGGTTTTTTTCGCAACATCCAAACCATGATCAAAGCCTTGTGGAGCTACCAAAATATAGCTATTAATAACAATAGTAAGAATTATAATATGACAGAGAGCAGCAAGATTCACTAGACATGATAAGGAAAGGAAGAGTCGGCGCAGAAGGAAGTGTATCAAATAAAACTGACTTCCTGTACAAATACAGAGCATGAGAAATACCTGGAAACTCTCAATAAATGCTGAATTATACTACAGAGTCATTAATAGTAGAAACACTAGACTGCATAGAGGTATTAGAATAATTTCATCCAATTTCTATTTAATACCACATAAGGGATTAATGAGACTAACTTAGAATATTGTATGCCATTCTTGTCACCTTATTAGAAAGGAACACATAGTTCAATGTAACCAAAATGAGAGTAATATAAAACTATTCAAAGTAGTTGCATAAGACTTTCCAGATTTTGAAAAAGAAAAGGAGAGATTTTCAACCAGAAGACATGTTCAAGCGAACAGAAAGGGCAGGTGTTATACAGGTGTTTTTTAAAGGAAAAATATGACTGCACTGGGCAGGAGAGTAAATAATGGGAAAATCACCCTCAAAACTTGGGTTGAATTTTATGACAGATAGTGGAACAGATGGTCTGGAACAGAAAAGGCAACAACTGGCCCAGTTAGAAAAAGTTCTTTACTTCGGACTTGGTTCTCTGTAATTTAACAACATTTGACAATTATTTTAAGGCTACAGCTAAACTTTAAGGAAAAGCAATAGCATGACAGATGCCATAATAATTTGTGTTTCTGAGTTATGTTCTTCTGTGGAATTCCTGTTCCAAAGACTATGTTTCTGCATTGCTTTTTAAGTTACTTTCCTTCACTGTTGTTGTAGTCACGTTGTGCTGCACTCTTCTGAAACATATATTCTGCATACATGACTACATGGTATAAATGTCTTACTGTTAGTCTCTGCATGCACTCAGCTTTCTCTGTATGATTCTTCCCATACTAGAATAACTAATTTCTGAACATCTGACTTTAAATCCTCCATCTTTACTAGATTTTCATTCCATTATTGTTCTGACTATGATCAAAGTAAAGCTTTCATTTTGCTATAGATAAATGCAGTCTTTGATAATAAGCATTCACAAAGCATTTATGGATAAATTCCTGAAGTTGACATAGCAAGTTAATTAAATAACTCTATGTGTTCAAAATGAATGCTTAGAACACACAAAATGAAATGAATCTAAAAATGTTCTTTTATATAAAACAAGTACATTTTATTTATTTCTTATAGAAGGTACTGAAAGTTAAAGTTTTACTTCTGTAAAAGTACATGTGCTCCTTCTGTCCATTAAAAAACAGAAGTAGTATTTGGTGTGTATACTTTCACTATTTCATAAGTTTTCGGAAATCAGCTGGACTTCTTTAAGGCCTGTGGCACTATGTCGCAGGAGATCGTCATAGAGAAGCTGCTGATGTATGGGCTGGAAGAGCAGAGAGAGGTGTGGATTGAAAACTGGCTGAACAGCTGGGCACTGTGGGTGGTGAACAAGAGGCAGTGGGACAACCTGTAACACAGAGAGTTCCAGCTGAATGTCAGGGAACACTTTCTCACTGTGTGGGTGCTGAGCACTGGCACACATTGCCCAGGGAGGTTGTGAACTCTCCCTCCTTAGAGACATTTATGGTCTTGGACAACTCATGTCCCTGTTCAAGCATCAGGGTTGGACCACATGACCTCCCTTCCAAACTCAACCATTCTGTGATTTTGTGATTCAGTGATTCTGTGAGATTCTGTGTGATTCTGTGAATATTTAAAAGGGTCTTTTAGGACCTTTTGTAGTCCACTGTTCTGAATTAATGGTAGCACTCTTTCATTGTCCTTTACAAAATACATTTCAAATAACATGGAAAATGTAACAGTTTACTAAAGACTAAATTATCTGGTGAGACCTTAGGACTACAGAAATAAAAGACTGGTTTCGCTTTAGCAGAAAATACCGGAAGGACCAATGAGGAATATGACTGAAGGGCAATTTAGCGAGGCACAGTTTGATTAAAGATAGTCACAGCATGGACTCGGAAAAGCAAAAGGGTTTGTAATAAATCTTACAGAACCTTTGAAGAACTAATACAAAGAGTTGGCAGGGTGAAAGCTGAGGACATAATTTACCAACACTCAAGAAAGCTTTCAATGCAGCATAACACACAAAAGACTAATCTACAAGGTTAGCAGATCTGATGTGAAGAAGCAAGCTGTTTGAGTACAAAACTGATTGATGATTGAAACCAAATGGTCCTGAAGAGCAAAACCGCATTAGAATAGACAGGTGAGGTTTAGAAGTGGGCAGCCACTGAGGGCTGAATTTTGTTTCTGATCCAGAAAAAAAGAACATTGAGAAAGGCAATAGAAAATGCACATGACAGAAAAAACAAAAGGAAAACTGAATTAATTCTAAGGATTAGAACAGACCAGAATCTGTTGCAAAAGCAACAGATTACACCTCATGCAATTTCATCTGAGCAGCAATGAAGTGCACCATGTTAAATATCTGTGCACATGTATACACATTTGTGTAGACATACATACAATTTTGTGTTGCATGTGTTACATGTGTTACTGCATGCTTTTTCTACCATTAGTTTATTTGAAGTGACAGTTTTCAGAACTCACCACTTAGTCTGGCTACATTCACTCACAGAGATAACAAGGGATATTCTGTTCCATCCCTCCATGGCACTGGGCATTCCACAATTCTTTTATCATTATCTTTAAAGTTCTGTATATGGCAAACATCCTCCCTTCTCTTGTGTCACCAGTGACCTCAGTACTTTTCTAGAGTCTGGATAAGATTCTGAACGTTGCCAACCAGGCAGGCAAAGTCATTCCCCTGAATTTACTCAAGCCTTCTGCATGCCTCATATTTCTTTTGGGGACCTGTGCAAATTGATTCTATGGCAGATGTCATAGGAATGCTGTACAGTTTTGGAGTATAACTACTCTGATACCAGAAACTACTTCCTCCAGTTCAAAATGATGCTACCTGAGACATTATTACCATAAACTATCAATAACTACCCTTATCTAAAGTATCATGTGTCTTTTTTTCCTCGTAAATGTAAACCTAGAATATGAACATCCCTTATTGGCCAAGGAGCATGCATCACACACCCTCATTAACGAGCAAGCAAGAAATATGCATGAAATATACAAGTATTGTTGATTAGTTATTATCTTGCTATTACACCTTACATGGTTAACCTTTACATACTTGAATTTAAGCAATTAATATATCATGGCAAATTTTGTGTCATGTTTCCAGTAATTCATCCCCACATATCCTGGCAGAAGTGTTGGTATGGACTATTGTCTCACTTGATGTTCTCCCAAGAAAATCGCCATTCAGGCATTCAGTTGGCTCTTGTATGCATATGTGTGCCTATATATTTTCTCTTTTTCAAACAAATATGAGATTCCTTAGGTTTTCTTCCTGCATTATTACATTTTTCCCTCAAGCATATGCTATAGTTGGTAAACACTTTGGCAAATCTCCCTCTAAACCTCAAAAAGAAAATGTGCTGCACTTTTAAAAATGTCTACGATTTTCTTCCTACACTAAGTACTCTGATTTTCTTTTATGCTTTTACATATTTCAGTAACACAGCCCAGTTCTGTCATGTAGTTATCCAGTCTCTCTTATCTTTTTTAATGCAAACTGGTTGCTTTTTCTTTTCTCTCTCATCTCATAAATAACTTCATATGCTGGCCACAGGAGGTAAAGCTATTAGCCTAAATCAGTCCTCATTGATTAATCTGTTAAAACTTACTCAGCAAGTTATATGAACAAGCAAAACTTCCAAATCAATAAAATAATGCTAGTTTGAGTGTTGCAATTGCTGAACTGCAAGACTGTAGAGAATGTGAAGAGGACCATTCACCTCACTGGACAAAGAGGAAAAAGAATTATGTTAGGAAGCTTATGGATTATGATAACATTGCAGCATGGTTCTTCAGTTTATTATTAATGTGAGTGTGCATTTTAGCATTCAAGAGAACCTTTCCAGTATGCCTGCCTACTTAACTGATAGATAACCATTGACCTAGTAAGAGGTGAAACCCTCGCTTTCTTGGATGACTCAATGTGTATCTTTCAGTATAAGCTGTCTCCAGCTACTGAACCATTCATTTTATGCCCACATTAACTAAAATACTTCATACAAATACCTGTTCAGAAGAAATGCTTTCAACTCATTATTAGCTTTCCACAGCTTTTCACTGACAGTAGACATAGCAATAGCCACCCTAAGAGTGATAATTTTTCTTCTAAAGATATAAGACAATTCAGCACAAAGATAGGATGCAGCTTTTCTCTCCTGGTCTACAAAATTCTATACCCCAGTCTCTGTGTAGGAAGGTTGGTACAGGCAGTGCTAAGGTCATCACCCGCTGTCAGAAAGTATATGGCTGCTCAGTGAAGCTAACAAGACAATTCAAATAAGTTCATGATCATCACCCTGACTCTCTGGCTTGCACTCCTGCATTAACCTCAGCCCATCCTCATCCTTGGGGAGATACCCAATTCACTGAGCTGGAGCTGCCCTCAGCTGACCCTAAGGCCTGCCCTGCTCCATGGCTGCCCCATGGGGAGACCCCTCTGGTCCCACTGCCCTTGTCCCAAGGAAGCAGCTGGATCACTTTGCAAACCAGCACAAATGCAATCGTCAACACAACAAATATGCTAACTGCTTATGTGTTGGTGTTTGATCTATTTATAAGCCTTTCTACATGTGCTCTTTGGCACATGACCTACTAAATTCTTCCAAGTATTAATTCATTCATCC
Organism: Gorsachius magnificus; assembly: GCA_034008185.1. Taxonomy (NCBI): domain Eukaryota; kingdom Metazoa; phylum Chordata; class Aves; order Pelecaniformes; family Ardeidae; genus Gorsachius; species Gorsachius magnificus. The sequence continues at coordinate 34,632,938 of CM067109.1, read as the reverse complement.
TCTTCATAGGGATGTCATATCATATGATATTAGATACTGATATTTACAGGTATGCATAGAGAAAAAAAATTGGGCTAGATCCATAAATAACGTTGAAGGCCTCTATTTCAAATCCATGTCCTCAAAACTGAGGTACTACTACCCTTGTCTCTTTGAAGGCCAGAGCTTTCCCATACATCTGTGTTTTCACCCACTAACATTCACTTAAATGTTTCCATCTGGACACTATATCAGCATACTTTCTGACAGTGCTGGGGAGTCCTGTGCCTAAGCTCTATCAGAAATCAAAATGCGTCATTTTCCCAGTCTCCTGCAAAGCCCATCTAATAATCTCAGATCCCCAAAAATATGTCCGGAATATCTGGACAGATTACACCTGCACAGCCCACAGTTATGCAGGGTAACAGTGATGCCATACCTGTCCTTCATCCAGGACTGAAGGACAATTGTGGTATCGATTCCAGCTATCCCTAAAGGGATATCCTAAATTAAAATGTCCCAATTCCCAATGTTCCAATTACTCAGTTATCATGCATTTTTGAGTGGGTCTTTCTCAAATCTCTCCTCGTTTGGCTAATCCCCATGCATGAATAAAAACTAGTCTTTGGGCTCTGAACAATATTAAAAATTGAGGATAACAAATTGAGCAAATTCCCTTTGTGGAATTCACACAAAGTGATTTGTCTGCAGCTACTCAGAAAAAGCTATAACTTTTAAAAAATAAAATAAGATCCCCTGAATAACATAGCAGACTTTCTCTGGACTTCATTTCTAGCTGCTGGTAGAAGTAATCATCTCATATTTATGACACTATTTATGGGTATTTTCATTCACGGTAGTCTTCATCTTTCATTTGCTTAAATGCCTTTTCTCATCTCCTGTGAAGGAGATGAAAATAGTTTTCCATCTTCCATTTTGTCTCATTTGAAGGCAAGTAATTCTTCAGTCTTCCAGATCACCCTCTGAAAGCAATTCCCATGGCAGATGATGACACCTGTCATATCAAGGTCATTTGTTTGTGCTTGGTTTATTTGGAGGTGTTTCCACTAAGTCAATTATTCTCTTTAAAGAATTTTATAAGTAAATTGGATTTCTTCCTTATTAGGCCCTTTGTTCCATACACTGTATATATACTGCATGGGGAAGAGTTTCCATAAAGAGCTCTTCCATGTATTTTACATTACTGAGCCCCTTTCTTCATAATGATGGTTTCTGGTTTTACAGATAGTGACAAAAGGACTTCTGAATGCTGGAGCACTAGGAAAGCTTTTTTCCAAAAAAAAAAAAAAAAAAAAAAAAAGAAAAAAAAGAATGATTCCTCCTTCTCCCTCCCCATGCAGGTTTTGTTCTGTCTTCACCCTGTGATTTGATGTTGACCCTACTAAAGTGTTTTAGCTCCTTTGAAACACAAACTGGGAAAAATAGAGCCTAGGAGATCAGCTTGATAGAAGTAAATGGTTTGCAAATTGAAATGCAGAAGCTACTTTCCTACACAGAACATCATGTTGTTCTCACTTATCACTGAAAAATTAATAAAGACAAGGTATTTTTGATTAACATAGAGTGTTTGTATTAGTGGTAGTGCTACTTTACATCTAGTATCGAAGAAAAAGATTATATTATTATAATAAAATTAAAGTAATAGTTAGGCTGATATAAAGCTGATGAAAGCAATTTGTACCCAGAAATTACTGTGTTAACCTACATAGTTATACCCTGCTCAAAAATGAACACCTAAATTAAGAAAAGGCATACTGAATCTCTTCTCAGAGGACAGGCTTCTGTACCCTATTGCACCTCATGTTGTTCCAGTCCACAGTACAGATAAACTGTTCTGATTTTAAGAAGAAAAAGCTAATTACACTTCTTGATTTCTGCTACATAAGCTTCTGGTGTACTACGTTATTTATAGTACTATTGACTGGAGACTTACCTACCAAAGTTAATGGGTGTTAAGTGCTCCCTAGTTAGTCTCCATCCAATCTGATTCTTAACAGACTCAAGATTCCCTGTTTGCATTGGTAACATACAGTGCAGTAAAGAGGCTACTGCAGACACAATCATGCCTGTGTTTACCAGGGTACTTGATGGTTTTGGTAATTGGTAGTGAATAAAGTGTAAAGTGTATAAAGTTTACCTTTCTAGGCTTTTCAGTCCATGTCCCATGACTTATCAACAGAGTTAGCCTGAAAGCATGGAAAAAGCTGTAAGGTATGCTACAGAACATAGCACATTACAACTCTGTATCCTGTATGAAAATGATTGATTTATAGTATACTTTCAGGTAAGGCCACATCTTTGGAAAGCTTAAACATTCCTGCTAACCCTGAACATCTAGCTTATTTCTGGATTTGCCTCAATTGCACAATGAAAAGCTTGTATCAAAGAAATACAGAGCCATAACTTAATTCTACATACCTGATGTTTCTTCCTCTTGCTTCTTGCTGGCATACCAATGAAAGAGTCAATATTGAACAGATTTCACCACAGCAGTCAAATCCAGGGAAATACTATGTTAGCAGCTCATATATAAAAGACAAGTAAGGCATGGTAAATAAAAAGTCTCTCTAAAGACAACCAATTATAATGATAAGACGTATAAAGAGAAATAAGCCAATTATTTATAAAAGTTTTATTGGCTTTTGTAGCCTAATTAGAAAATACACTTGTCACCTAGTCTCCAGACTCATTTGGAGGAAAAATGTTAAAATTTGGTAATTGACTTATTTAGCTAATCTAGCTTCCTGTATGATGATAACTTCAAACTTCAAAACTTGTACATGAGACAAACTACCATATAATTTGTTTAGAGAAAATAGTTCATGCTATAAAAATGCTGAATGCCCAAACTGTTGTTTGAAACTTATCAAGAAGTTTGAAAGTGCTCTTATTTCTACAGTTCCCTCAGAATACCTATAAATCCAAACTTCAAGTTCATCATGGACATTCTTCATGCCATTGAAGAGACAAACACATGTCTACATACAGCTGCATGTCTTCACTATTATAATGGTTCTCAGCTCAGTAAAATGCAGTCTTACAAAATCACAATGTAGACAATAGCTGATTACTTAATTTTCCACTTATTCTTTGGAAATATCAGTTGCAAAAGAGCAATACTTCTGGTTGTTCTATAACTCTGAAACTCTCCATAACCCAATGAAAGTTTGCTTTTACCTCAATTCAGCTTCCTATTTTTAGCTTCTCTGACTTCATCTGCAGATAAAAGCAAAATTCCTGTTTCTTGGAGACCTCCATCTTTAATCATTTCTTCTCTTTTTCTTTAAATCATGAAATGAAATCTCTTCTTCCAAATTGCAGCAATAGTTTGTTGTCTATGGAATGGAAATAATGAACACAGAAAAGCACTGATTGAGAGTGAATGTATTGATTTCAATTTAGATAAATATCTCAATAAAGCACAGATACTGAATTACTTTCAAGACTGAATTGAAATTGAATGGATCCCAGAAAAAATTTGGATTTAGATCAAACTATGTATTTCTTGAACAATATTCTTCCACCAAGATGTTTCAGTCAGCTCTCTGTGAAAATAGATGTATTATATGAATATTATAATCCCATCATTCACATTACAGGTTCTGAAAAGTTGCTTCATAATACCTTAATACTACAGGTAACTTAAATTACAGCTTAATATTAGGTACTATTACTCAGTGTTTTCTATATAGTTTTCCTTCCTATGTCCAGTAACCTTGCAGTTTTATTTGAATCATATCCAAATTAGTTAATTGAAAAGTATTACACTATGGAGATATTAAATAGTATCTGGTACAGTATTTAAGAGAAATTCCTTGTGTTTCAATCTATCCTCAAGCTCTTAAAATAATCTTCTTCTCAATCCATTTTTTTATGTGGCCCACTTTGGTCAATTTGTAACTTGACTGAAATTCTGGCGATAAAGAATGAGCTGTCCATCATATGGCCATTTTGAGCTGTCCTCAAAAAAAGTGGAAGGTGAACAAATTAAAATTGTTCTTTACTGTTCCTTAAATTAGAACAATTATTATTTGCTGGCTTAAAGATATAGAACATTGTTCTGCTTGTGGACTGAATCTAGGATTTCAGTGAAAGGCTCTCAGTGGAAATTTAGCTTCTAAAATGAGAGTTGAAACTGCATTTAAGTTAAAAAGATATTAGAAAAACTAAGCTGTCATAAACCACTCAGAATTCAGTCTTAAGAAATTACCAGTATCTGCTGTTAAGCTGAGGTCATGCCCAAGGAAAAAGTGAGTTTGATTGTCTGAAGTGCCAGACAGACTTCTCACAGCATATGCTTTGAGCAGACTTTAACTCAGAAAGTCCAGTCCCACCACGTACAAACCTAGATTTATATAAAGTTTTCTTTTGGTTTTGCAAACATATCCTGCAGCTCTTTTCTCCATCTCTATTGTGGCTTAACGCCAGCCAGCAGCCAAGCACCACACAGCCTCTCTCTCACTCCCCTGGTGGGAAGGAGAAGAGAATTAGAAGAGTAAAAGTGAGAAAACTCATGGGTTGAGATAAAGCCAGTTTAATAGGGAAAGCAAAAGCCGTGAGTGCAAGCAATTCAAAGCAAGGAATTAATTCACCACTTCCCATGGGCAGGCAGGTGTTCAGCCATCTCCAGGAAAGCAGGGCTCCATCACGTGCAGCGGTTACTTGGGAAGACAAACACCATCACTCTGAATGTCCCCCTTTCCTTCTTCCCTCAGATTTATATGCTGAGCATGATGTCATATGGTATGGAATACCCCTTTAGTTAGCTGGGGTCAGATGCCTCGGCTGTGTCATCTCCCAACATCTCGTGCACCCCCAGCCTACTCGCTGGTGGGGTTGTGTGGGGAGCAGAAAAGGCCTTGACTCTATGTAAGCCCTGCCCAGCAGTAACAAAAACACCCCTGTATTATCAACACTGTTTCTAGAACAAATCCAAGCATAGCCTTATACTAGCTTCTGTGAAGAAAATTAACTCTATCCCAGTCAAAGTCAGCACAATCTCTCATATAACTGAATGAGAAACAGAAACAAAAGCTTTTTCTTTTTTTTTTTTATAGCCACCTGCTTTACAGTCCTTAAAAGCAACAAAAATATTGCAGCAGGGAATTGCTTCATCTGGTCATTGTAACAGTAGGACTTATTAGCTTTAACTTTCAAAAGTGACCTCCACTTAACAACTGTTCTCCATGAAAGGCATAAAACCAATGGTCCTGCACCAATATGGAGAAACATAGCAATTCATCATTACCTGCTTTCCACTGTTCTCTGCAGTCAGAAAATTTGCAGTACCTCTCTTCCATTCTTACAGTTTTGTCTCTCCAAATTTCTTCTTGGAGTTTTGTTATTGTTCTTTTAAAAATACAAGCAAGTGGATATACAGATTTTTTTATTATTATTTTTTTTTTATTTAACTGTCACTGACTACCTGAGAGGGAACATTTTTAAATAATTTGGTTTTGCTGGGTACTCATCATATAAAGAGCAGATAACACATCTGTATAGAAACGAAGCTTGTCTCCCCTTCAACTGTGGAGCACCATAAGAATGCCAGATCACCTACGTACAAGTTTAACTGATGTATTTTCATGAGTAAATGGTAATGGTAACTATAATACTGCTTGTATATTAAAGACACTTTTAAAAAGATATTTCATGCCAAATGAACAGGGATTTAATCAGATAATATAAACAAATAATTCAGCATGTCATATATTAGTCATTCTGTGAAATGGTATTTGGTGCTTTAGCAAACATTTAAAAAATGCATTCAGAAAAGAATAAACTTCCTTAAAATATTATTAGATGCAGCTGTTAATGCCAAGGGAAGATAACTCTCAGGTCAATGCCCACTGTAAGCAGATAAACAGGATATCGGCTACAGGAAAAGCCCACACTAATAAAAACCACTTCACTTCTGTCAAGGAGCTAAGAAATACTTCTTCTGTATGCAGTGTGTACAGGGCAGATTTTCCAAGGAATACTGTATTCCTTGGTTTCTAAAAGGAAGTCCCACCTGCTCTGTTCCTTGCTACCTGTGAATGTATGCTGCATGGATCCTAAATCCAAGTAATTTCAAAAGACAAATATACAAAACCTTGAAACAAGGTTTAAAACCTAGAAGAAAGTCTGAATGGATGCAGAGGGATACAATGTACCTACCTATTGAACAGTAATTCTTATTTGTACTTTCTACTGCTATTTTTTTTTTAGAATTCCACCTGTTCTTTTTCACATCAATGTTACGTACAGTAATGGTAATCCCCCATGCTTAAAGTTGTAATGATATATGTCCTGTAATTAGAAAAAGAAACCCCAAAACCTAGTGATCAATCGGTGCTGTTTCTGACAAACAGTATAGATTAGATTAAGAATACGTTAAATCTATGCTGCGTACCTATTGTACATATCATCTTATGTACATATTACATTCTGTCTGTAACAGAAAGAAACAGAAGCTTCAGATCACAAATTCTAGAAGAAAGAGGGGGAATTAGGACATTTGCTCACATGTATGTCTCAGCATTAGAAAACTGATTAAGAAAATAATATTTTCTCTATTTAACAATACTTTAGCACAATCATATGCAAATAAATTTTAATTCTGAGTTTACAGACGTGCTAGTCGATGCTTTCAAGATCTAGTGTTATGCCAGGGCAATAAAATGGTATGAATCTGGATCTGTCTCAGAAACATCAATTCCTTACATAGCCTGCTAATTCATAGTCCACTACCACCTCAGTTTCATATGGCCAGCTCCTATAGCTCCATGAATGCTGCAGGGAGAGGAACAGTAATTGCAACTGCCTCAAAGCAATTTGTGCAAAGAAAGAAAACTGACTACCTTCGTCTTCACAGGAGGTACAGAAAAGTCATAATCCAATGCCATTATCTTCCAGAACAATTTGCACCATTCCCCTAGCAAAGATGCAGTATTTTTTAATAAGTTTGTGCAAATGCAATTCAAATTAGGACATATCTTGGTGTGGAAGTGCAGTCACTCTTTCCTACATAACCAAATGCAAGGGTATTTCTTTCTGAGAAGTTTAAGAAATTGTTGCTTTGTAGACAGAAGACTACCACCTTCAGGTGCTGTTGATGGATGTCCCTACTCTGACTGAGTGATCAGTACTTTGGTTCAAGCATCACTGGCAAGGAGACCTGGCTGAAATCAGCCCTTCTGTGCAAACCATGAGGACTGTGCTAGGCCTTATCTTCTCAGAAACTAAGGAATCTAGGCATGTCTTATCAGGAGCTAACAGTACCAGCCTGAGCTGTGACAAAACTAAAGCTGCACAAAACTACAGCTGCATACTTGCACATACACCAAAGGCAGGGTTGACTATGATTCAATCGCTTTATGCTGTAAATATTTGCAGCCCCTCCTGAGCCCCTTGTGCTCTCCTGTATGGCAGCGGGCCGTGGTGATCTACCCTCTTAGCAGGGATGCCTCTCAGGGTTGATCCTCGAGGCTGAGAGACTCCTTACCTGGTATCTGATACCTATAACGAAGTAAGCAACATTTTACATTAGGCCTAGAAGTATGCTAGTGACACTTATATACCCAGCTATAGCTTAATTATTGGAAGTGTAGTAAGTAGTAGAGTGTTTGACTGCTGCCTATTTATTGCTCATTTATTGTTAAGTCATTGCTAAATCACTATTTAATCACCATTCAATTACCATTTACTTATGATTCACTCATCAAACAACTGTCATATGATCATTGCTTAATCATTAATAAAACCTTTAGGTTAACCCCATAGCAATGACTTCTCTTAATAACTCACTTGCAACAGATGGTATCAATAACTTTCCCAGAGAGTGTAAGTTGTAAAATGGAGAATAAGGAAAATAAAGTGCTTGGTACTGCAACTCCTGAGCTACCCTGATCACCAGGACATTCACTTCTGGGTCTGTACAAGACAACAGGTTGCAGTTCTCAGAAAGATGGCTAACTGGCCCTGATGCAGCCATAAACTATGAACAAGTTTTTACTGAAATTTGTAAAGACGGAATGAAATGAAAGGTCAGTGAGGAGGACAAAGCACTTTCTTCATACCATTATTTGATTAAAAAGCATTTTCAGGTTTACAGCTTACCCTATATTTCCTATGGGTGATTCAGAAATTTTCTGAATATTTTGAAATTAACTGTAACAGAAAGAAACAAAAGAATTGTAGTGATTATTTTTTATTATTATTATTATTACTATTGTTGTTGTAACCTATGATGCCCACCATTTTAAAGAGAATTTGGTGCGAAGAGACATGGAAATAGCATCTGGTTTATAACACGGCAATGGTCTTCAATACAGGAAAAATTCAATGTGTTTTTGCAGAAACATAGCAGATATATCAAAAGCTATTCTAGCTTATTCAAATTCTAGCTGTGAATTAAAAGTTAAAAATCTATAGTTTTAGTTTTATATTGTATTCATCTTTTACACCAGTTTCTTCAGAACCAGACTTAAGTGGGCTTGTGAACATCACTAGCAATATCTAAAATGACTGCCCTCCTAAACTGAAAAGTGAGATCCAAAATTTGCGAACAGAATATAGCAACCTTAAGAAAGTGGACATGAGTATAGATCAGGTAACGGTCACCAAATTTAACGTGATGCAGAGCTTTCTCAGAAATCCTTCCCAGTTTTTCTGTAGTAATAGAAAGAGATCTATTCACTAGTTTCTTTGTTTTGAAAATTTTATATGAAATCACTTCTACAAGCAACTTCTGAAAATGGCCCAAAAGATATTCACAATATTGGGAATAAATAAATGTTAGACTGCAGTAGTATATCAATTCCCTTTTTCTTTCATAGTCAGCACTGTTTCCCACATTCTTATATAGTGTATCTGGCTAGTGATATTCTGCATTATTACACTTTCAAATGCCACCATTTATCTTACAAGAAAAATTTTGCTTATCATTCTCATCCTCAGCAAGAGATGACAGAGACTGTTTTCTAACCTTGAGTCCAATATTAAGGTATAAAGATGTACTTTAGCTACTGCTCTGGCCAACGGACTGAAGACAGAGCTAGACATCTGCAGAGCTAAGGGACTAAAGTACAGCTTAAGCTATGTACTAAAGTACAGCTTAAGCTATGTAGATGAAAAGTGATCACATCCATGGTGAATTGAGCACAGATGAAGGACTTGAACATTTACGAATATGTTGCAGATGCATACATGCTGCATTGTGCATGACAGAGAATGATCTTAGGGAAAAACTAGGAAAAGTTCTCAAGAGGAAATAAGTAATTTTCTGAAAAATTCTGGTGTGACCCAAGCAATATTGTATATTGCTTGATTTGTTTGTGTTTGCTAAGTGTTGTGCAGAAAAGCAGTGAATGAAACCAAATTCAAGAACAATAGCATGGAAGTGATTGTAGGTTGCAAAGACAGCTCTTTATTGTGAGGGAAGCTTTACAGTTGTGAGGATGAAACCAATGTTTCTTTGATTAAACAAAAAAAATGTCTGTAAGATGTCACCTACCATAAAGTTGCAGGTGTTTCACAGGTAGCTGATTATAACACCCTGGGTGCGGGGGGTGGGTGGGGTGGAAATCAGATCAAAGCAGATACAGATATAAAATATAATAGGAGCTGGACCACTACTAGATAAAGTGCTTTTTAACCTAATATATTTTTCATTGCTGTATTATGCACACGGCTAACAAAAGGTTCAGTCTTAAACTATTTACATAGGTTTAATTACATTAGACTTAAAGGCAGTTAGCTGTTTGGAACTTGGCCCCCTGCCATTTGGTAATGAGCACATCGTGGTATCCTACCGAAAAACACTTCTGGTAGCCTGAAAAAGGCAGAGTTGTGTAAGCAATACCCCCATCTAGCGATAAAAGTGTAACCTAAGTGACTGCACTTGATACCCTGTGTGAGACAAAATCAGGAGCACCTTCTACTCTGTGACAGGAGTAGCGACAGCTTATTCAACGTCAACAGTCTGCAAATATAACTTGCATATTCTGTAATGTGAGCAAGGCATAAAGGGCTGTGCACTACAAAGACACCTTTCATGCTGGTAATAATTAACAATACCCTGTTATTCTTTGCAAGCCTCTGCATTTCTCCTGGAGACTGTCTGAGTTCCTGCACATCTGAAAAAGCTTTGTTCTATGAGTCTTTGAAGTATGTTCTTTCACTTGGCTAAACTGTATGGCCATCAGAATTCACGTATTACAGTTCTAAGCAGAAAGTTGCCAAAATATGCCAACAAGATGAGAGACATTATAAATGTTGTGTTTTAAATATACCCACTGAGAGATATGAGGTAATTTCAGAATATGTAAACAATGAAGTTCCAGGATAATATATTAGTTTTATTGCACTACCTTAACCTTGAATAGAATGTACTCAAGCAATATTGTGTCATTTTAGTTGCAAAACAATCTTAAAATCCCTTATCTTTGAACTTCTCAGCTTTTGAAAGCAAACTAGCCTTGAACACATACAACATCATTGATGATTAAGTAGTGAAACAACATTTATCAAAAAAAAAGTCCCAATTTTTATGTTTTTAGCAAATTTATTTACTTAACTGATAATTCAGAAATGGCCAGTTTCCAAGAAAAGCTGAAATAATATTTCACTTAATCCATGAAAAGATTATACTATTTGACCATATTTTTTTTAAAGTGCTATCCTAAATTTTTGTTAATATGACATAATTCTTCCATTTCAGAATACTGTGAGTTTGATATTCCCAAAAATTGCAGTCTACTAATGTCTTGAGAGTTTATCCTTTCACTAAGCCTACCTAAGGACTAACCATAATATACTTAGCTACAGACTATGACCTACATGAAACTTCAAATATTATTTCTCTTTAGTAATTCTAACTCCACTATGAAACCACATCTATTACTATGAAATCTCATTCTAGGGCTTTCTCCCTTGTTCTTGTCCAAAAGAACCCCCATTTTACCAGCTGGATATGGATACAGGAAGTATCCATATCCAGCTCATTTTTGGGTTATCTATTGTCCTGAGAGAGGTTGGAAATTGCTAATAATCTTTATTTCTGTTTTCATATAGTTTTTGAATATATATATCTGTATAGTGCCTCACGTTTACTGAATGTCTTAGACTTACTGAGTGTTTCCATTGTCTGTTTGCATTCTACTCTCTAGTGATGTACATTCTTTTAAAATTAATTAGACTGTGAAATAAGATGTCTTCTATTTCTGAGGCAAAAATACAAAACCTGTCTTGCTCATACATTCTGTATAATATGGAAATATGTCTGACAGCTTCTGTTTCCCTAACACTGTTGGGCAATCCAACTCATTTCCTCCTTAGCTTGAACTGCATGAGTGGATTTTATTATGGATTTATTTGGGCACAGCTAGGGAAACTCTACATTTTCCCAAACTCTTCAAATGGAATAAAATATATGCATTATAAAATCAGATACGAACTACAAATATGTCCTTAGTGGTTTAAACCAGATACAGTTTAATCGGTTATAATCTTCTAGGTAACTTTATCTTTACAAGTGAGGAAATATAACTTCAGACAGCAGCACTTCTTAGAGCTCTGAACTGCACACTGGAATAATCACTATGCCGTAATATTGACTAGTATTCACTTTGTAAGTTGTCCTATCTCTATAGACTAGTACACAAGCAAATAAGAAATGGTCAAGAACACTGTATGAAAACACTAATAGTTTTGACAAATGCAATTTACATGAAATTATTCTTTACAGTGAATTAGAAAATCTGTTTTATAAATGCTCTGTTGACTTGGTACATTGTTTGCTATCTTGTTTTGCTAATCATTGTTCTAAGGCAAGGCTAGAAATATGACAATACACTGGAAGAACAGTGAAGCATTTTATGCTTTTCCAGTTACCAACTAGCAAGGTTCTATTGTTCAGATAAGATTGTGTTATTTATTGTTACTTGGCAGTCTAAAATAATTAATCAATGACTACACTTAAGATCTCAAGTAAAATTCAATGTCTTCCACAAACTTCAGGCAGAAGCCTCTTTCCTCCTGTCTCTGCCTCTGCTCCTCTCCAAAAGGCCATACTGCACATCTGTTGCAGAATTCCCAGAAATCTGACAATTTCAGACTACTTTGAACTGAAGATGAGAGAAAAAGCTTTCACGGGTAATGTCCTGCCAAACACAATGTCTCTTACATATCAGTTGGTAGCAGCTGTGGCAGAACAGCATGAGGAGAGATTTAATTCCTGATAGGCCATTTAGGACTTTATGGGTCATAACAAACATCTTAAATTCCATCTGGAGACCACAAGGCAGTCACTGTAAATACCACAGAAGTACATCAATGCTCCCAAGTAAAATACCCTCTTTTACCCTCTCAATAGTAAGTACTATTATGTACCACACCTGTGTAAGGCCCTAAGAGATTCTAAAGTACAACACCATGAAGAGTATACTTTTGCAGTCTAAGAAAATGACTCCCTCTCCCTGAAAACAAAGAACAACAAAAAATTCTAAAACCCACAACATAAAGTAGAATAAATTTGGGTCAAAAAAATCATAACATGAGAGATAAACCCAGGAGACAAGTGGTAAAAATGCTGGCTTCCATAATGTGATCTTCAGATAATAATGGAGAATCTATGCTGCCACTGATGAATATTAATGAGGGTTGACAAATGGTAACTGAATACGCACCCACTATTGTCCAAGTTTCATCTGGGGTGCATTTTCTCCTACCTTATGTGGCTTGCGAATTGTGTCACTTTCAAACAGAGTCAAGCTAGATAGTTCTGCATCACTGGAGCAAGGAAAATTTGTTTCTGTTGTCTGTCAAACACCCTGTGGCAGCTGATATGGATAGAAGTTTGTTACACAAATCTTAAGGCTGGATGCTGCCATCTAAAAACTACTGGGTACTCCGTGTGTTGGATCATTTTTGTCTTATTTCTTTATTCAAAAAAATTTCAGTTTAAGTCCTCACGACTCATTCAATACTCTCATGACTGTTCTGAAACATAGTTGCCTTTTTTCATGTCTTTATGATACTATATGATCTTATTATACTAATATTTGCCTCGTCGATCAGTGGTCAGTATGTATGAACAAATACAAATGGAGGCAAAATCTTTGGATGAAAAAGTTTGCAGCGTTAGTTCTGTTTTGTGACTGAATTATATTAAATTGTTTATTTAGCCAGTTTAGCAAACTTTTATTTTTTTCCTTTATTTTTCAAACAAATATTACCCACAATCTTAACCTTTCCAGGAGGATTTTTTTAAATGTTTAAGGGCAAGTACAAAACAGCATCTATTTTTCCCCCTCCCTGCAGCTGCATTCCTTCACTTTTGCCACTGTACCACTGCAAGCGCTTTTTCTGCACATATGGTTCAGAATACCCTCCAACTGTTTTGAGACTCTTGAAATACCTCAGCACCTGCCACTGCAACCTAAATCCTGCTCCCTCCTGTGCACACATAAATATTAAGGCACATATGGTACTTTGTCAACGTCCCGAACACCTAGTCTACATTACTGTATGCATTTGCAGACTGAAAATTTGCTTTCATAAAGCTCTAAAACTCATCAGATCATAAAATCTCATACTCATATCTCCTCTTGAGACCTCCAGAACCACTACTGTGTTTCATTAACTGGATCAAAAAAAAAAAAAAGTTTACGTCACATAGAGAAAGAAGGAGCAGCTTTGTGCTGTTACTGGAGAAAAGACTGTCAGAGCCTGGTTAGCAAGTATGATATATTTCAGTTCAGATTTTAATAATGTAATACAGATTCTGCTCTTTCTTCTGTTTTCACTTTTCTTCAAAAGCTTGAAATATAGACTGTTCTATTTTGCAACATCAGTGATTCAGTGGCAAAAGCCATCTTTGTTCAGCTTCAAAATATCCATAAACTTCAGTATTTCATGGTTCCAAACTCAAAATGATAACAACATCAATTTTCAAATATTCCACTAAAAACCAAGTGCAAAATGTACATCCACATCTTCAATGGTTTCAGAATTAGGGCAGCAATGTTGAAGAATATTGATATTGATAATGCATAAAGTGAAATATAAATACTTTCCTACAGAATTAATGATTATTTTTTTTGGTTTTTAATAAAAACTGTTTCTTTTAATGAAAACATACTTTTTTTTCTTATTTGACTATAAAAGCTGATCTTTAGCCAAGAGGTCATAACATTTCAACTCTTTTTTTCCTAATGTACTACCGTGGTTCTCAGTAAAAGGGAACAAAGTCCCAGAAATCACTGTAATTCAACAAGTAAAAGCAAACAGTTTCAATTTTGGGGTCTAGAGTCACAAGATCTGCATATGCACTTGGCAGAACAGAGAGTACTTGTGCCCTTGTAGCCTAGTGAATTCACCGATGATGAATGAGAACTAAGCACAGAAGCCCTTTCTGACTGAAAGCAGGTATTTTACCCTACAACAGAGTGCACTGCCACTGTATTTGGGGTATTATAAAGCTGTTATGTATGTCTTTTCTCTAAACACCATTCAATTTTTTAAAATACTGAATGTTCATTGGTACATCTGTGATCTGTCTTAGTGCCCTCACAGGAGACCATCTAAAACAGACACTTGTGACATTGGCCCCAGTGACTCTGTTTGAGATCCTTTGTTTATATACATGCTGCGTTTCAGGGGTGCCATCCATAACCCAAACCTCTGCCTTTTGCTGAGAACTGCCAGAACCTGGAAATTTCTTTTTTGTATGCACAAATTGTTCACACTTATTAGTAATGTTTTAGCAACATATGTGACAGTACCAGATTGCCACACTGGCTCAGCAGTCTGCAAGTATTCAAATGGTTCTGTTTCTAGGAATACTATCAAATCATCTGATATTCTAACTTGGTAATAATGGCATATAGGGGCAATTACTGTGTCAACAAAAGAATTCAACTTTAAATAAGAGATCTCATGGACTTCACTGGGCCTGTCTAAAGCCTCTGGTTTTATGGTCAAGCATCCAAACACACCTTGGGTTGTCAGACATTTTGTCAGTCTATGATACTGATATAAAAAATTGGTAAACAGGCATTGAACTACACATGTGATTTTGATAACTGATTTTAAATATGAAATGTGAAGAGCGTATGGTTATAAAATCGTGGAGGTCAACATTTCCCAAAAAAATCTTACACAAAATTACTTTTTTATTATTAGAATTTCTAACATAATAATTAGTTTTACCTTATCTAAGTATAATATTTCAGATCCTGTTTAACAAAGCTTAAAAGTTGTGTTTGATTTTTGCATAGGTCATCAATAAGAAGGTCGTTATGTTGCTGAAAAGATGGTCATTACGTCAGTCCTCAACATGTCTTTTATTTAACTGCATTAGCATGCAGTTAGCAGGCTATAAAAAGAAATACTAGAAACCATAGATCGTACTTGGAAACCATCATTTCTGATAACATAAAAAATGTCTTTTCTATAACTTCCTTGGAAAATGAAAGTACACATTTTTTCAAGGTCACTCAGTAACCTAAAAGATTCACATAATTTTTCTCTTCAGAAGAAAGAATATCCACTTGCTTAAGTATATGTAAGTAAAATAAAATTATAAACTTTTAAATGCAAATTTTATTTTAAAATATTTTAAATATTATAATGCTATATGAATAGCTGTAGTCCAAAAAAAGCTCCAAGAAACGAATGGCATTTAAGGAAAAGTTCTGTAAGGCACTCTGCATTGATGTAGATGTCAGTGATGTGGGTTGATAACAGAGTAATAGAACTTCCCTGGGGTTATTTAATACAATTACAAGACTAGGTCTGCTTTCAAACAGCATCTTAACAAAAATGTCTAGTGTTTGAAATAGTGTAGTATGGCATACTTTCAAGCTTCACTGGTACATTCCAGGGTCACTTATCCACAGCTCAAAATTTAGCTTTCAGCTTTTTCAATGATATGTAAATTACCACCTTAGTAAAAGCTGTGCATTTCTGGCTGTTGCAGCTTCTAATCAAAGCTAGGTGTTAAGGGACAAATTCTTCTCTCCCAACAGGACAGGTTAACTACAACACATTCAAATTCTTTACTACATCTGCATGGAATGCAATTTTTTTTCAACAAGAATTCATTTTGGTTTGGTGCAACATTATGTTCACCAAAGACACACATGGAGAGTACATTTTGCTCTTTGTTATCCAACTCAAAGTTTCTAGCCATTCTTCTTTTTTTTTTTTTTTAATTTGATCTTTTTAATAAGACAACACTCAAAGGGTTCAAATCTCTAAAATCATGAAGAAAATTCAGTGACCATTTCACTTAGAGACTAGGGAAGGAAAGGAAGGATTTTTTTTGTTCTTTAAAACCACTGTCATTTCAATAATCAAACTTGCAGTGATTTGTAAACAGTGCATCAGGACAGCTGAGGTGGTAATAAACAACAGCTGGAGGTTTTGGCAAAGACAAGAAAATTCTGCAGCTGTGTTATCAAATAAAAGGTAATGCAGAACTCCAACTTTGACAAGATTGTAAATATTTTCCTCTTCCCACTGCTTGCACACATTGATTAAGACTGAATGTCTTTTATTTTCTCATTTCTTTAAATATGTTTTTATACAAAATATTTCCTTTCTCCATACTAATGTTTCCATAGCAAACAGGTGAATGCCAGCATCTCTCCTCCCTGTAAACATAGGCAATATTTTCCTCTCAGTGTAAGTTTTGCCCAAGAAAGGACTCATTTAAACAACGTACTGAGATTCTCAACAGCTCTGACTTCTAGCTTAAGCTTAGAAGCTACCTCAGTGAAAACGAGCAAAAGCAGCAGCCAAAATTATTCCATTACGTAAAATAAATCACAGATTTTTAGCACAGAAATCACAATAGTGACAGATCTACTACTTGACTTGGAAATTAAACATGTGCAAACTGACAGACAGTGTTTCTTTACAGCATATTATTCCAAAGGTTTTTCTTATTGTTGAATACCTGTAAATACTGATCAAAGAACACAGAATCATTTAGGTAGGAAGGGACCTATCAAGATTTAGTCCAACCCCTCTGTTCAAGCAGGTTCAGCTAGATCAGGTTGCCCAGGACCCTATCCACTGGGGTTTTGAACATCTCCACATATAGGATGTCTACCATGACCTTCCATGTTGGCCAGTCAGCAAGTTCATTTGACAAGTCTTCATTGTTCCGCAACAGTAGCACCGACCACATAAATTGAGAAGCTTCAGTGTCCAGTGTACTTTCCATTTCACTAGCTGAAATTGTCATTTCAGTAGAGAGGTTTGTCTCATGAGAACATTGCAACATTTGCAGACTTTCAAACATTTTTTGGATATTGACACCAAAATATAGAATAGTACTGCACTGTACGTCAATATTCTGTGATTTTCAATATTTTTGTGATAAAGCAACTGGAATGTTTACCCATATTAAATGAAACTATCTTCCTTGGAAATACTGATAAATAGGTTTATTTATTATTCTCAAGGCTGTTAAAACTTTGAGAGGTAATGCAAGGTTCTAAAAGGACAATGTACTGGTTCAGCTATGGAACATTTGCAGACAGAGAAGCAAGAAAAAACCCTTATAAACCCCAACTATGACCTAAATATACCACCTTAAATGATGAAGTGTGATTCTTTTTATGCTCATTTTGTTCTTGGTTATGACTGTTAATGAAGCTGCTAATAGTACCTGTGCTTTTGTGATGAGGATATCTGTCTGCCAAGAACAGATTGATATCTCCCTTTCCTTCTCTGAGAAGAGTGGCGTTTGGATATTCACTCAGAACCAATAATCTCTCAGACATAGAACACCTTTTGCCTTTACAGCCTAAGAAGCACAAACACATATTTCACACACCTTCAGCAGTAAAAAAAGTAAAACAAACAGAAAAAAATACCTCTGAGCATACCTCTGAAACATTTTAAATGGTTCGTTTGACTCAATCTTAGTGTATTCTTGTGGAGCTAGGAAAGTTGACCTAACCACATCTAATCTCCATTATGAGATCATCCTGTTTAGCCCTGCTTCTTTGGTCTTCTACCACAAACACTTACTACCTACAATGTCACTATACCAAACCATCTGCCTGGTTTCCAGGGTTACATTTATAATAAGGGTGCACTCCCATTGTTTTAAAGAATGCTTTCTATTGAAATTATTTATTCTTTGGTTTTCCCAGATAAAATATTTCCACATTATTCAATGAAGTATTTAAGTAATTTAGTCATTAACCAAGCCACACACTGAAAATTTTCACTCACTTGAAAAATACAAAGGAATACAATAAAAGAGGAATATGAAACTCAAGGTAGAAGTCTAGCAAAGGCCCAGTGTAGCAGCAGCAGCACTTTACACACGCTAACTTCCATCCTGGAGCCTGTACAAGAAAGCAGTATCTGACCTGCAAATAGTAAAATGCAAGTATAACAACAGTACAGAAACTATTGGTTGAGTGCAAACAGTGTCCCTTCTTGCTTTCATATATAAGTTAGTTGAAATAATATAGTGATATAAATGGAGAGGAAGGCAGGGAAGAAAAAAGGAGGCATCTGGCTAAAATATTTGGTATAGGTTTTAAAAAATTTGTGCCATGCCCTCACCTGTCCCTAAGCCCTATGGCTTATATGAACAACAGTCAAACTACCTGCCTACACATACACCAGGTAAAACGATGCAAAAATTTTAAATACCTGTGGTTTTTATATACTCTTCAACTTTGTAGCATCCAAGTATATTCTTAGAATTACCATGGTATTAGCAATGCTCACACCACAAGGTTTTGATAAGGAACATCAACTACGGAATGCATTTCAGTATCAAACTACGTGTGTTTTGCATTTAACTTCTCTCTAGTGTGACTGAAAACACATTTTAATGGTCTTTCTTGGAATTCAGTGTCGTGGCTCCTCTGCATTCCTTAACAAAAATTCTGTTGATTTCATGGAGCCAGACTTTCACTCCCAGGATTTCATTATTCCCTGAAACAGCTAGGTTTTATCATCAGACTTTATTTCACCACAGAAAGCCAGAATTTTCCAGAAGAAAGATTTATGTACAGAAGAAACAGATGGTCCTGTCCATGAAAAAGAATGATAATAGGATGCCAACTCAGCACTCGTGAAAAGGTCTTTAATAGTCACTGGAGCACAACAATACTTCAGCACACAAATAGAGAACTTTTTCTGGTGTTAGGATGCTTCAATGCTGCAACACTAAAGAAATTACAGTCCTGGTCCTGGTAGAGAAACTGATTCTCAGAAACAAAAGCATATGCTCTTCTGCATCACTGCACAGCAGAACTAAAATGACTCCCCAAGCTCTGAAAACAAATTAGGTATTTGAGGCTTGACAATAATAAGTAAAGTGTGTCCATCTCTTTAAGAAGTGCTGCCACAGCAAGCTTGATGAACAATTCATGAAAGGCTCCGAATTTCAGAAGGAGGGGACCTGAGTAGTCACAGATTGCAATCCTCATGCTCCCCTGTGCTAGGCCCTTTCCTCACAGGTCTCTGTCACACTTTCTTCTGTCCAAACTGTTGTGAAGGGAGTGCTGAAGAAGGAGGAATAACATTTAGAACAAAAATGTACTTTGAGTAAAACAAAGGATTAACAGGAGTAACCAGCTCTTCCTTCTTTCCTTCCAGGGGAATGATGAGAATAACTGCAGATTAGTGGATAATTAAATAAATAAAAGCTCTGACAGTAAAACCTAGCCAGATCTAAACAATCCCATTGGTTTCACAAGTAGATAATACAGTAATAGGTGAATGAAAATACGTTAACACTACCATCACTTACATCTCAGATCAATCTTCCCACAGCACCTTCAGAAAATTCACAGGAAATCAGCTAGATGAAACCAGATCATCGAGACTGAAGACCCAGAGCATATGGTAAAGACCAAGGTGTAGTCCAAGTACTTCCCATCCATAATGCCAGCTATATATAATTAAGGTTCCCAGTACCAACAGCGACAGCACTACTTGTATCCTTGACTTTCTTAACAAGATATATAGCATACATTTGGGCCTGGTTCAATTATATGCTTCCTATGAAACCTTAAGAAATTTCTTGTCTCCATGTTATTTCATTTTTTTTATGAAAAATATTCTCAAATATCTTACCATTGTCATGATCATATATTCGTGTTTTCAGTAAGATACTGTGGGGATGAGTAGGCAAACAACTACAGAAAAAAAGTTTGTGAGATTTTCCAGGGTTAGGTGTTTAGTGTACTTTGAAATTTATATTTTTTTCAAATAATATGAAATTTTCCTCCTGCATACTTCTGAAAACACTGAAAGTGCCACATAAAAGTGCGAAAGGATGTAAGCACTAGGAATAAGAAGCATTGTAATTCCTTTGTTTCATATCTCCTAAACACAGAGACATGGTTTGAACGTTAATTGCTAAATTTAGGAGACAAGTAAAATGTAAGTCTCTTTTCCTTCACATAGCAGAAATTAAAAGTGCTTCATTGCATGTCCTAGATTTTTTTTTAAAATATCTACTTATGTACAATGGATTGTTGATCTTCCAGAAAGTAAAAGAAATGATCTCAAATGCATTTTTATGTATATTCACTTTTAAATTCTAGATGGGGTACTTCTAAACATTGTCCAGATTGTTATATGGCTCTAAATCCATTAAACTCGATAGAACATTAATGGTAGGTTCTGACCAATTTTAAAAAAAAACATAAAGCTTTCATTTTTTACACAGCTGCTTCTGAGTTCATAATACACTGATATACACAGGTACTTACAGCAGCCACCTAAGAAACTAATATTATTTTTCAGATAATGTATATGTATTTGTCCAAACAGATCAAAGCAATAAAAACATTGCAACTTTCCCTAGAATTTCAGTACACTTGTTCAAAGTACTGTGGTCTAGAAAGAGAAAATGTTATCTGCTAAGCACCACATGTATTTTACATGGCATTAAACTAAACAATTAGGTTTGATCACTCAAGTTTTCCATATTTAAGCTGTTTCATTCATTCTTTAATGGTATAAAGTAAACACAATTACTTAAAACCTTTAATCCCATCCCTGAGCTAGTTAAAACTAATTAAAAATTGGACATAAATTTTATTCTACAGAATTATTAAGGATTTCTTTCTTAAAATCCATTCCCCTATTTATCCCTGACACAGAGTGGTTGTAATCATTAAGTGCAGATGCTTTTGATGACAGAAAACTGCTCTGAATTTCAATAGAATAAATAATTGTTAATGTCAACAGAAAAGATTTAATTATATTCAGTAGGACAAACTATGTTTCCAGTCACAGTTTGGTGAAACTGGAGTCACACACTGAATTGGAGAGTTGTACAATGTTTGTGTTTGTAATACAAAAATAATTCTTAGGTCATATTTTTTTCTTAAACTTTTAATTACTTTCTAGGAAGCTTATTAAAGTGATGATTTTTTGAGTCTAACTATCTATATTTTTAGCATTGACTACACTTACTGTAGTGTTTCCCTTCATTTATGTTTATGGTTTACCACAGCATTTGCAATCTGTAGTGATAATAACCTGTCTGTTTCATTTCACTATACCTAGACAGCCCATCAAACCGGGATTGTTAACTGCTCTGCTGATGCTGTGTAGCACAGTGATGTGTACATTATCTTTTATAAAAGAGAAGCAGTAGCCTGGCACTCAGTTCAAGTGATGGCTTTTCTTAGAGTTCATGAAAACTGTATGGATTTCTACTCAGAAAAGGAGACATTGTAAAAATCTTCTTGGGTGACTGAACAGATTGTTCAGCTTTGCACCAATAAGAGGAAAAAAATCTTAAATATGGGTCAGATACTTATCCCTGTTACTACTTTCTGATCTCATACAATAATATTAATCATGCTATCATGAAAAAAAAAGGCATCTGAGTTGAAATTAAATTTTATTATCTAAGAAGAACATGATGTTAGTAACCTAGCTCAAGTTTTTCTTAATTATCTCAGTAATAGGAGATCTAGTATTACATTGGAACAAATTCACTGTGTTACATTTAATGCAACATATTTTCACTGATATAACAATAAAGCTTCTCAAAGATTTCCCAGGAAAAAGAATCAACATATTAACTTAACATTGTCATTAGTACAACTTTAATGGGACACCATTTGCCAGCTATATTCAAGTGTGGTAAATTATTAATAGATACACGCATCCTGTATTAATGTTGTCAGCAACCAATCACTGATGAAACTATTGTTTTTGTCAACAGAGGATTCCTGCAATAGAAGGAGTTATGCTGAGACAGTTTTGGTGTAAATATTAGGCGATTTTCTCACCTTCTACTGTACAGAGCTGCCATGTTCTCCATAATTTTATGCCAGTTTTACTTCCTCAATCACTAGCTGAGCAGGACCAGCTCTATAAAAACTTTACTTCAGTAACTAGCACAAACCCATATTTAATTCAACAAAGATGAATTTTTCTAATTATTCCAATATAATTTTTTGGCAATAAATGTCAGGATGAAGAAAAACACTGTGTTTCTCCTAAGCACCAAGTCCTGTACAAACACAGCGTCTCATGTATGTTCAGTACACACTCACTCATGGTCATGTATCATATTAATGAAAGCAGACATCTCCCAGCACAGGAGAGAAACACAGAAATCCTTCCTGAGGAACAGCTAAGATATGGTTCCCATCACCTTATAACCTACCCCTAGCAGTTCCCATTTTCTATCTTCTTGCTACTGGTACCTACTGAGGATGAAGAGGAAATTTTAGCAGGACCTGTTGAACTAATCTCATCTTCACCATATCTGATCAAATTTGCTTAGTCTACCCCTTTGCACAGATATACCAGAGGAATAATATTAGTTCCCTAAACAACCAGACACACTTGGAGTACAGGCTTCCGTGCCAAGCACTACACATACACAGCCAAACTACAAACAGGTTGAAGATCAAAAGCTGGGTGACTTAGGAGTATTTGTTGCAGACAATCAATTACTAAATGTAGGAGGTCAAGCAGCAGCAATGAGAGAAACAGCTGCTTCCTTATGAGAGCAGCAATCTTACAAGGAGCAGAGAAAAGACAAAGACAGGAGAATAGTTAGCAAATTAGGCACGGCTAGCTATTAGGAAAATGAAATTCCTTCTATGTTTTTGAGGAAAATTAATGTTAAATTACAACATGTTGGGCGCCAGTGTCACAGTGAGGACCAGCTGCTCTACAAGGGTGGAGCCAGGAGCCAGCCATGGCTCCAACACAGGCAGGGACAGGGGCTTGGCCATAGCTGCAGCTTTCCTGCAGTGATGTCTAGGAGTCTCTGTCCAAGGCCACCAGTGGGAAGGCAGCCCTTGACAGCACTATTGCTGCCATATGGCTCTAAGCCCCAGTGATCAAGCCCCCAGGAGTGGGGATGTTCTCAGGACTCCAACAATTCCTGTGGAACTCACTGGGCGATAGCTCCAACATTAGTTTGATGTCAACTGCATTGGGTACCCAGAAAAAGGAAGGAATCAGAAGTGCTGTAGGCTCAGAATTTGTTCCTACATGTTATAATTATCAGCTAATGTTTTTGTTAATGATCACAGAGCTACCTTCTGCCTCTTATAAACGAGTTGGTGAATGCACAGCTGTAACACGTGTCTTTAGAACAGGACAAAAAGGTCTTCAAAAAGCTTGAAAATCTTGTTCATAGAAGTGCAGAAGAGGGACTGTTTAGGCCTTGTCTTGGTATGTACTGGGAAGGAAAACTTTGGCTGGGCTTCATATAAATCATAGGAATCACATAAATCATGATTTTCAGATGCAACAGTAAATCACAGAATCACAAAATCACAGAATGGCAGGGGTTGGAAGGGACCTCAGGAGATCATCTAGTCCAACCCTCCTGCTAAAGCAGGTTCACCTAGAGCAGATTGCACAGGACATCATCCAGGTGATCTTTGAATATCTCCAGAAAAGGAGACTCCACAACCCCCCTGGGCAGCCTGTTCCAGTGCTCTGGCACCCTAAGAGTAAAGAAGCTCTTCCACATATTCAACTGAAACCTCTTATGCTTCAGTTTGGGCCCATTGCCCTTGTCCTGCTCCTGGGCACCACTGAGAAGAGTCTGGCTCCTTCCTCGTGACTTCCACTCTTCAGATATTTGTATGTGTTGATGAGATCCCCTCTCAGTCTTCTCTTCTTCAGGCTCAACAAGCCCAGCTCCCTCAGCCTTTCCTCATAGGGGAGATGCTCCAGTCCCCTCATCATCTTTGTTGCCTTCCTCTGGACTCTCTCTAGGAGTTCTCCATCTTTCTTGAACCAGGGAGCCCAGAACTGGACACAGGACTCCAGGTGGGGTCTCACCAGGGCAGAGTAGAGGGGGAGGATAACCTCCCTCGACCTGCTGGCCACACTCCTCGTAATGCACCCCAGGATACCATTGGCCTTCTTGGCAACACTGCTGGCTCATGGTCAGTTTGTCGTCCACCAGGACTCCCAGGTCCCTCTCAGCAGAGCTGCTTTCCAGCAGGTCAGCCCCCAGCCTGTACTGGTGCATGGGGTTCAACCTCCCCAGGTGCAGCACCCGACACTTGCCCTTGTTGAACTGCATCAGGTTCCTCTCTGCCCAACTCTCCAGCCTATCCAGGTCCTGTTGAATGGCAGCACAGCATTCCAATGTATCAGCCACTCCTCCCAGTTTTGTGTCGTCAGCGAACTTGCTGAGGGTACACTCTCTCCCCTCGTCCAGGTCATTGATGAATAAATTGAACAAGACTGGGCCAAGTACTGAGTCCTGGGGAACTCCACTAGTTACTGGCCTCCAACAAGACTCTGTCCTGCCTATCAGAACCCTCTGAGCCCTGTTGTTCAGCCAGTCCTTGAGTTTTAGAATGTAAATTTCCACCTATTCATTTCCAGATATTATCATCCTCTATGACGTTAAGGTAAGGCTGTTGACAGTAATATTTGTCTAACATACATATTTTTCTATGCAAAACACAGTTTTCCTAGTGATTCCTTTCCTTTTTCCATAGTTCCAAGCTTTATAAATAGTATCACAACTTGATTCATTGCTTGTTGTTACTGAATCCTGAGTGATTCAAGTGTACAAATATAGGCAAACAGTATGGCATGTTTACCTTTTACCTCGTCTTTGACCCTTGAACTTTCATAAGCAGTTGTACTTCAGTTGCTTCTGTATTGGTAGGTCATCTTATATATTTTCCCTTCAGTGTGGCCTTTGAGAAGCCTCTCTCCTCTAATGGACTGAAATCTGTCTTTATTCAAATCCAAATACCATAGCTGATGAATGAGGGATGGAAGTCTAAATGAAGAGTAGCTGAAGCACTGAAACCTGTCTGAATTTCTAGATCTAAGTTAATCTCAGATGTCCATGTCACTATTTCCAGCTGCTTTACTATTTAATACACTAAAAAAGCACAACGTAACTAAGATTTATGTTCATCTCTCAATATTCTTCAGGAAGCACAGCTTCTCCTTCCCTAGTCATGCATGACTGAAGTGTGGGGAATCAGACTGAGATTACAAAGGCTTCGAAGGGCATGTCTGCATCAAGTAATGAGCTGTATTGATCCTAGCTGGGAGGCTGTTGTACATTGAGCAGTTACTGACCACAGAGCAGTTACCCTGAGTAGGCATAGGCAGGTGCTGCACTGTGCTATGCTGCCCTATGCTCTGTGTTTACCTTCTCCTTCATTCTCTCATTGTGCTGTGCATACCCCTTGGCCATAGGATGAAATTAGCTAGCTAATCATAGTGGACAAGTTTGTAGGCAATACCTACTTGGCACCACCTGCATGTCCTTGTCTTTATCTTAGAGTGAAGCAGCATGATCTCACATGAACATCCTTTTTCCTAATAATAGAAAAGATCAATTGGATTGGTTTATTCTAACGGAAATCTGCAAGAGCTCTGAATACCATAATGCTGAAGAATTCCTCCATGGAAAGGACCTGTACAGTGTGCCATGCCCTGACTGGAAGTCTGTCTGATGCTGCAAAACTCAGGGTTTCCGGCATCTGAAAGAACATAAGTTTATCACCTTTTTCTTTGTAGTGTTAGCTTCAATGAATGGTATTTCAAAACAATGCTTTATGGAGTCAGAGTACTTTTCTTACTACAATCATAAAAACCCACTTGCTACAGTACATTAGAGGAGCATGGTACTGAGATCCATAGTGCTAGCCCAATCCATTACAATGGGGCTCAGGCCCATAGAAGTATTTCAGCTTGAACTTAAAGCTAGATGGCTTTTCCTGAGATGTAACTTATTAGGTTTGATATAATGGGTACAAATCTGCATGACCTTGGTTATATATTATTCTAAAACCAGTTTTAACATTACTGCACTCCACTCAGTACTTCTTCTTCCAAGAAGGATTCTCATAGAGCAACTCCAGATATCTATGCACAAGCTCTGCAGATTTACTCTGCTTTCTCTAATGCACCGTGTGTTACAAAATCTAAGCAAAGTCAAGTGCAGCAAATCTATTAAAAGAATCAAAAAGCAATCGGTACCACAGCAGCTAGAAAGTTATATTCAACATCTGTTAGGGTTTTGTGTCTCTTGCCAGCTGTTACCATCTGATATCTGATTATCTTGGACCAATTCTTACCTTCTCATCTTGAACTCTGAAATCAAACTATTAAGTCACTTTGAGTTATAACCAAAAAAAGTTAAGAACACAACTCACAGATTCTTGGTGCAATGATCTTTGTTGTTCCCTAAAGTGTTATTATTTACTTGTACTGTTACGGCAGTCGCTTCCTAATATAATTCCATGCCACCATGTGTAATTTAGAATGCATTTCTTCAGATTTCCACATTCAGTTCACTAGCAATTCACCACTCAGAAACAAACAAATGATAAATAGATTATTTATGTTTTACACATAAGTCACTGGTGTCAGGTACTTTCACATTATTCCTGAACTGCAGCATCTGAATTGAAGTGTTAAAACAAAAGGGAGCTGTTTTGTTTGTGAATTACAAAGTAGTGTGATGCAGTTTAACATCTTAGCAAAAGGAATACGCACAAAGCAAAAGAATTTTGTCGCTTGTTTTATTTTCTGTGTAACTGATTTTCATGAAAGACATATATATCACAATAACATAATAAACTACGGTCTGGTCCAATGCAATATCAAGAATGATTGTTACTTTGAAGGATTTACTGAAGATAATGATTACATCTAGAAATAATAGTTGCTGCTGTGAAATGCTTCTTGTTTTGGCCTGAGAAAGAATCAGAAAGGAAGAAAGAGTATGTTGTGGAGGGTGAGTGAAATAAAAATTATTTAAAAAACTCAGCTGAAGCTAATGACTACATAGGTTTCTCCATCACAGTCCTTAGTAAAGGTAGGTTAGATTTAAACAATGTAAAGATGCCCGTAATTAGGAGCCGATGGTCAGACGTAGTTGTCTAAGTATTGTACTCTGTTATTTCTCATGGATAAGTAGTATGAAGGAAGCAACGCAAAGCTGAAGATCAGGAATTAACATGCTACTTTGCCTGGCTGGATCCCCCTAAGCAGAACAGCTTGCAGGTTACCTGTCCTACTGCCCACGACTTCACTGAATGGCCAGTCTGCTAGATAGACAAGATGCTGCACTATTCACATTTGGGTTTTTTTTTTTTTCCACTTAATGATATGTTATTTACACAATACACGGATATTTTAGTTAACTGCTCAGATAGTTTAGCTAACATTAGTACCAAAAATTACTAACTGCTGTTCAACAAATCATTCTAGATAAGAGTAGTTTTCAGACTCAGCTACAGTTGCTTTTTTCAGTAAAAGAAAACATCTCACAAAAATTACCAATTTCAACTGCTTTGACAAGAACACTTCTGCTAGGCCCTTGAATTTTCTCCTTATTAAGAATGATCCACGTGAGAAAAAAAAACCAAACATCTGAAAAACGTGTTTTTTCTACTTCTTGAAAATATTTGAAGACTACCTTCAGTCTGAGTGGAGAGCAAAAAATGCCAATTTTATCACATATGATATTGTGATTATTTTTACAAAATGGGGTAGAGATTTTCTTTCAAAATCTTTCAAAATGTTCTTATGTCTGTAAGTGGGGGATGATTTCAAAGATGAAAGTTATTCTTTGGTATACAAGATTAACTCACTATAAAGGATGAAAGTTTATTCCCCACTATAAACCAGCTACGCTTGTCAGTATAAGTCTTTCTGATCACATGCCTAATTTGGATAAAATATACAGAAACAAAGGGTAAGGAATCTAAATCTGATTTGGTCAGGTATGTTTGTTTTAATGGCATCTTCTCTTCTCCAAAGATTATTCTTGGTGCAGAGATCTCTAGATATGTTGTGGTTTTTCCTACACTCTCTGCAGACAGAAAATCTTTCATCTGAAATGAGAATTCATCAGATTGGTCAGAAAACTCCATTGGTGCTTCTGGAGAGTTCATACAAAGTCGGTAGGCTTCTACAAAAATGTAGCTGCCTACTCTACCATGGCACAATTCTTTAAGTAATAGGTTGGACAGATGAAGCTGCGGCAAAGTTTATTTGTACACAGTGCCTTTTAACAGGCTTTGTTGGCACTAAGTGTATAGTAATTGTAAAAAAGCAGGAGCATCTATGTGTATCCATGAGCTTCCAACTTAACTGCTGCACCTGTTAATATGTGTTTACCCACACTCTTCCAACACCGAGGAAATGGGAGCCTTTCCATGACATTCTAGGTATTTGAATGAGGCTTCATGTTCACAATCTCCTGCAGCAAATATATTTATTCCTTAACACCTACTTACTGGGAAAAGTAATGCTGAATGTTATTTTCCTATGTTCAAGTTAATCACCAATTATCTTCTACTGAAGAAAATCTGTTATATTTTATACTAAAGAAATTACAGCATTTTGAAAGTAAAGTAATTGCCTTCACTATTTTTTGCCATATAGAATGGAAATGCCACTTCAGAATGGAAAATATCTGCTCCATAAAACCAGCTTAAAAGTCACATAATGGAAAAACTATGGTTCCAAATGTCATATTAAAGGCTATGATCTGATTTCATCCTCATAATTAGCCTTCTAAGATTACAATCTTATGTATCTTATGCTTATATTGCTGATTTAGCTTCAAATGATAATTTAATGGACTAACTTTGATACGGATTTGATACCAGAGATTAAGAATAATTCCAACTTTAGGTGCTCATTCTGCACACATATTCCTTCTATATTCTTTTATTATTACATGTCTGAAAGCACTGAGTAACTGTAGTAAGCATTGACCAAATCAATGCATCAAAATTATATTTTTACTTTGATGGATATTTATTTTATTGTTATGAAGTCAATAGTTTCAAGTATGAGAAAGAGGTATAAAAGAAGGTTTCTTTAAGTGATGTAAAGCCACTGTGTAGTAAATAGGATTTTACTGTCATGGTGAAACTATTCGCTTGTATTAGACCAGATTTCTGCCACATAGGTTGTGCACACCTTAAAAATGTCCAGCCATGAAAAGATATTCCTCACAGTCTTTCCTTGAGTGATACCATATCAGTGAAGCAGCCACTTAAGGTATTTACCTGCTGTTCATCCATGAATGGGAAGAAGCAGACATGACCTTAAAGAGGCCTAAGGCAACATTAGCATCTACAGAAGTAAGATAATCTTCCTCACTGACAATTGCATTCAGGCAATTTCTTATTACATAAGAAAATATTTTAGGAAAAAGAAGATAGGCAGCAACTTGAACTTTATTTTATAGTATGTACCTTGTTTTTATCATATTATGCATTACCACCCAAAATTACATTTGCTTCTTCACATTCACATACTGAAAATTATGTAGAATGTTCATTGTAAATGACCCCATAAGGAAAATAAATTGTCAACTACTTTTGCAAATTAGATGTTATCTAAAAAGTAAATTTTACCAAAACTATAGTTTACCAAGGTAAACACTATGTCATGGCAATCCCATATTTTGGCTCCAATTTTACACCTTCTCCAGCCATTTCACATTTAGAATGGAGGAAGCTTTGTCCACGTATCTATCCCAGCCACAGCTTAAAACCTCCAGTCTTTTGGAGTGTGTGATGGATTCTACATAGAATCTCTTTACATGAAAAAAACTGACATAAGAGAAACCTTGGAGTCCTTCCTTCTGTCTATAGAGAAATGGAATTAATCTCATTAATCAAAATAGCTTTGGATGTTTTAAGAAACTAGGGTAGTCCCCTGTATGCAGATCCATTGACTCAGTAGCTGGATATCCCTGGGGTGTTACCTAGGTCTTCTGGGAACCTTATCAAAGAATACCCAAAGAAAAAAAATAATAGGATTATTCCCAAGAAAATACAGTTGCAGTCAAACTTTCTTGTAGCTAACAATTAGGAGAAACAAAAGTGCCAGGGAAGTTGGTTTGCCTTTTCATAATAGTAAGTAAAAGAGAGAATGTTCTTCAAAAATATTGAGAGACGGCAACTGTCTGAGTCTAGAGTTTCAAATATTTTTTTTGCATAATAGAAAAGACAGCTAAGAGATTACATCTGTCACATCTGACAGAGATTCTTTCAGATGAGATAGTTGAGTATGTTGAATACCTGCCAGTTAGCGTAACTTCTCAACTAACATGCATACTAAAAAAATCTTTCTCTGCAAGCAAATCAGCTGGACTACTTGTCTCAGCTTTCTTTTTTTTTCTTAACATATAATTTTGTGTATGCATATATTTTTCTTAACTTTAAAATATTTCTCTTATAAACAAAAAATCAGTGAAACATAAACAAAAATAATTTTTAAAAAGTCATAAAAAAGTGCTGATAAAAACAGATGGAAAAATACGATTTTTTTTTCCAGAATTGTAAATCATGCTTCAAAATGACAGCTGTGGAGCCCTCTTATATTTGCTGTTGTAGACTTTTTCGTAATAATTTTCCTTTGGAATTTAAGATCAAAATAGTTCATTTAGTATCTTTCTTGAAGAGGAAAAGAGAAAAGGAAGCTTCTTGTGAATATGACTAAGAATGCTTTTGTTAGCAACTTCAAAAATATTTCTACCAATGTGATGAACTTGAGTTATTCCAGATATATCTAAACCTGACTTGGGGTAGAATAAATTACTTTACGATTTACTGAATTTCCTTACCTCCAACTCTGTTTCCTACTTTTCTGTCTTTCCACTCTCTCTTTTTTCCCCCCCAAAAAGAGAAAAAACACAGTGACTACCGCAGTCTTTGTTTTGAGCTAAATACATAGGGTTAAATAAATTCAGTGGAGAATGTGTCACTCTAAGTAACAGGAAGTTCAGATAAGCCAGTACTCAAAAAATTTATTTTGTGTTCAAATTATTGCATTAAGACTCCTGTGCTAAGCACACAGCAGAGGCAAATTAGTTAGAATGGAATCTTTCCCAAAGATCTTATTTTGATTTAAACAAATCCAACCTGTATCTTACTAATTTTATTTTTTTCTCTCTAAAGCGAAGTATTTTGTACTTATCGTTGTTGAATTCCTTTTCACAAATTCCAGAAAAGTTCTCCAGTGTATAAAAATCAGCTTGAATTCTAATTTTGTTTCTCAAACCACTTGCAAACCTTGTCATCTGGCTGTAATCCACCAAGAAATTACAAGTGTACTCCCTATCCGGTTATTCAAATAATTACTGAATATATTAGTACAGAAAAGCACCCTGAAACCTCTTTTGGCATGTCCTTCCAAATAGGAATGACCACCTAGCTAGACAAAAAGCCACCTGTGACAACATACTTACTATAGTTTTGGAACTAGCTGTGCGCTCACACAACAGTAATTTCAGCTCTATATTTGTTTTTAACTTGCATGGGAGAATGTGAAGAGCAGGTAAAACTTACTGAAGCTTATGATTGCTTCTCCATTGCTCATGAGTTCCCACATCCTGCCAAAGGAAAAGTTGAATTCAACTTACATACTAAAAAACCAACACACACTTCTCATCCACTCATTTAAATCCATACAGTTTAATAGCTTGTATCTTTCTGCAAGTAACATTAGGGTCACTTTTCTATTATTTCACACACCTCTATTCTCCTGTTTAAAGATATGTTCCATGCTTTCTCTTCCTGGTTTCTAAGCATCACTCACCTCCATGAATTCTCAGAAACAACAGCTCATGGTTCCATAAAATTCTTTAAGTACTTAAGGTTAATTTCCATCCATCCTATTCAAGTTAAAAATATTTAGCTGACTCAAAGCTTGTTTAGTGTGTTCCTCTATTCTGGGCAACATTTTCAATTCCTTTGTGATTTAAATTAAGTGTGTTAAGAGTTCAGTCAAAATAAAACTTCCCTTTCCTACCTCCATCCCCAAAAAACTTATTTTATTATTTGGCATTTATTTATAAGCTTTATTAAGTTTTGAGCCATTCTTTCCTTTGAATAATTATTTCTAATACTTACAAAAGATTTGGGTTTTTCTATGATCCTTTGCTGATTACATTTTTATTTTTCTGATTCTCTCTGCCTATGCTTGTGCTCTTCCTTTGTATTCATTGCTGGCACAAAATACTGATTTCTTGGCATCCTTGTTTTCCTCTTTTTCTCCAAGTTACAGATTTGTTTACATAAACCAGCCGGTTTTTGCTATATATACTTAATGATTTCTTGCTGAATTAGGGTTATTATCTGTTGATCCTTTATCATCTGCTCTTATAGCAGTCTGACAGATACACTGCAGCAGGTTTAGCTGTGCAAGCTTAAGATTTTACTAGCTCTAAAATGTCCTGTCACCTGTGTGTCGTTCCACCCAGAAGCCTAAGTAAACTGCATTCCTCTATGGACTTCCTTCGCATTCTGACACAAGTGTGCTCCTAACATATTCCAGGAAGTTACTAGGTAGCGTGCCTTTTCTCCTGTCCTTTCAAAAATATTTATTTTAGCTCAAATTCCATATTATTAGGTTATGCTTTCTAAATGCTCCTGTTAATTCTTAAAAAAAGAAAAGCAAAACAAAACAAAACTTATCTACCTCCTCCCAAGTAGATTGACTTCTCATAATTTCAGCTTTTTTTTTTTCAGCTATGGTTTTTTTTTATTTATCCAGAAATATTAAAAAGCTCTGACTTCCATCTCTGATGGGTGCTCAGGCAAATCTGTATTTTGCTGATGTTTAACATAGTATTTCCTCACGTCTCACTCTTCATATCCTTTCTGAAAATAACATGCACTGCTATTTTCTTGGAAAATGCTCACAGTGATTAGTGTTCTAGAAGAACCTGAGCACACTAAAATGAAATGCCCTCTGTGCATCTGTCACAGAGTGATTACTTCTCTGGGTGCACAAATGTGGTTTGCCCATCTGAAGAAATTTATTTTCACTGCATTATAGCATATGCATAGAACTTACCCAATCTAAGCATGGACTTAGACCCACTAAAGAAACTCGTGTGATTTCTCACAGAAAAGTCCTATGTCCTTGGCTAGCTCAGGCCCCAGTTAAAACTGCATATCATAATTATGGATCCTACGGCAAATCCATAAACATATCTTCCATGCATTCTTTACTGATGCTTGAGAAAACTGAGGTCTTACTAAGTTATAAACAGCCTCACCTTTTGAATTTTTTTCACATTACATTAGTGTAGGTTCCATTTCTTTCACCCTTAGTCATGCTGAGTAATACTTCACCATGAGGATAATCCCACTGCTATGCTACTCAGTGTCAGGGAAGAAAATTAGACTCCTATAGATTGAAGCTACAAAACATTTTAATTCTTCATGTGGAATTGCTGATTTTAAGTCTCATGAAGCTCTACCTTATCAAGAAATGTCTGCTCTTTTTGAACATCAGTATATAAAGGGATTTTAACAAAAACATGTTGATAGTTTGTACAAGTATCAATTCTCTCTCAGAATGGAATTAATTCTTAGCTTTGCTTTGTTCAGCTTCATGTTTATCAAGAAGCAGAAAAGCATTCACTGTGGAAATATGTTCAGTAATATTTGTTTAGTAATATTACTAATCCAAATAAATGCTTTTTCTGCTGCCAGAGACAGACATTTCTTCTCACATCAGAAAGATCATAAATAAAATGTAAGTATGCATAAGTAGTTCAGGAGGACAGAAACATCTCTTCCAATTTGATTGTTGTTCCTGTTTATAGGTTAAACTTTGCCACTCATTACATGGAATTTGATTAAGATTATAATAGCAATCTAATTTTATTTCTTTAGTTTTAACTTAATGTTTAAATCTGAAGACCACCCTTATTTTCACCATTATTGAAAAAGCAACAGGAATTGTTTCAGATGCGAGCTGAATGACACCAATTACAATATCATTTTGCTGATTTTACAATACATATTTGCATACAATTTTTTAGCTACTAAAGAATTTTTCATTTTTTCATTTAAAAAATGTATCCAGAACTCTTCTCTTTCGACATTACAACAGTTTTGCAGATCAAGGACTTTGGAGTTACTCTCAATTTGCATTAAAAGGCAATGCAGACCCACAGAAAACTTCATCCCATTCTTTTGACATTTGCTCTGAATTTCAGAACTCCAACAGAGGATAAAAAAGATCTAAAACATGTCTTTGTTATATGAAGTCCTTATTTATATAC
This sequence comes from Gorsachius magnificus, assembly GCA_034008185.1. Classification (NCBI taxonomy): domain Eukaryota; kingdom Metazoa; phylum Chordata; class Aves; order Pelecaniformes; family Ardeidae; genus Gorsachius; species Gorsachius magnificus. Next base: position 34,598,407 of record CM067109.1, on the reverse strand, counting down.
AGTGCCTTCAGGAAAATGAAGAATCCTAAATGCCATGTTCTCAGCCTCAAATAATTACCAATTCAAAGGTGAAAGAAAAGATGAAACTATTAACCACATGGGCAACATGCCTTTCAGTGAGTTAAGATTGTGTTTTAAGCATTTTCTCTTTTTGCGTTATTTTTAATTTGATTTACTTCATGTAAATAACTCTTACTATTCTTGGGAACTTTTCTAGTTTCTCTCTCTCAACATCTCATTTATTTATCCCCATTGATGAAGACAGAGAGAGACTAAGATAGGGTAACACAATTTAAAAGAATTATGAGTTATTGCCACCTTAGTAGATAATTCCATCAAAGCAGTTTCACCTAGAAAAGAGCCAAAAGTAGTGCCAGGCAGAATCAATGAAAGGCATCAGTAGCTACACAATTTACATTTAATTACTGCCCTTCTAGAAAGCGATACTGCATGTGGTAATCTCCAATACAAGCTCTGTTAATTCCATGAAAATTAGCCATCAATCTCATTAGAAGCTCATCACTCGTTTTTCCAATTATCATTTGCCTAATACAATTAAGCCAATTAAAACTGCCTGTAGGGCTGGGGGCAGGGAAACAATTTAGAAAGACAAAACAAAACTAAATGAAGATTATAAATAATTGAAGCACATTTTAGTCATAAAAGAACAATTTAAAATATTATCTTTTCACAGAAGGGAGTCAAACAAATAATATATTATTATTCAATTTTCACACAGATTAAAATGATGGAAGTGGTATTCTTGAAAACATTAATTCCCAGTCAGCTCCAAAGATGAAGTGAAAATTCTGCAATAACAAAGCTTGTTATATTCAGTTATCCTTTTTAACGGTATAGCCATGTAACACAATGGAAGTGTACCATTTGTCTTCCACAATACAGTAGTGGCAATTACACCGTTACCAGCAAACAAGAAAACTCCTTTTTTTCACATCTACTGTGATATTGACAAATAGCTAACTGCTGACCTAGCTCTCACTGATAATCCTAAAGTAATAAAAGACAACTGGCAGCTGAAGTTGTGCAACTGTGTTTTTATGTTCACACCAGCATGAAGACTAAGTAAGGAAACTTAGCAAGAAAACTCTATAAACATTTAAGATATTTAAGATTCTCAAGCCTGATCCTGCATTTTTTGTGTTTTGTTTTTAACAGTGAGGGAAAGCTGACAAGTTTCTGAAGTGCAATCAGTCAGATTGTGGGGAGGTGGGAGAGATTGGTTTACTTTAAAATTGTTCCTGTGTGGGAATGTTGTGCACATAAAAATGTCAACTGAATACAGCACTTTTTTTTTTTCACCTATCTCTGCTGGCTGAAATTCAACCCAGCCTAGTGCAACTCTTCTGATCACAGCAGCAGTAAAGGTTGATTTTCCCTCTGAAAGCAACACTCCCTACCCATTCCTCATAAATCTGGGGCACTTTGGAGCATGACTGCCCCCTTTCTCAGCCTGCAATCACACACACATTGCAGATTCCCAACAAAACAGCTGGTAAAAATGCAGAGCACGTATTAAAATGCATCAGCATATACTCCGACAGTGGTATTTCTCCACAATAAAGTCCCATCCTTCTATGCCTAACCTGGAGTTCACAAATCTAGTTTCTGAATATTCTGTTCTCATTGACTATTGTCATAGACCACAATGAATGATTTTTAATCCGGCTCCATTGTGCAATGAGCAGGTTAAAAAGAATTCACTACTGTATTTCACACTGTTTGGCACGTTTGCTACTTTACTTACTAAATGGACTAAGCATGAATAAACACCATGTCAGATGTAAAGGAAAAAATAATGCCTCAGCATGAGATGTTTAACCTTTTTTTTTTTTGGTTCCCTTTTTTATAAAAAGACCTGGGCCAAAAATAAAGAAATACAGAACAAAATAGGATGGATTTGGAGACTTAAGATGATGGCTGAGCTATATTGTGAGAATATAGTAGCCTACAAAAAAAACAAAAAAAAAACCAGCAGCAGAGTTATTACAAGGTATGTTCAGGTATAGGTTACTGGTAATTCCTTTTAAAATGAAAAGATGTTACTTTTTAGAAAGTGTATACTGGCTCATGGAAGCTGAAGCAGGATGCCAGCAGAATGCACCAAAGGTAATGATTGCATTCAGTGTACTTGTTGTTCAGTGGCCTCAGAGTAGATAAAAGCAGCTATCTTTCCCAGTAGGTATAAAAATAATAATGAAAAACTTAAAAGAATCATCCCAGCAATTAGAACAGCATGCTAATGGTACATTTGTGCCAGGTTTAACACACTTCTTACATTACTACTGAGTCAGTAGAGCTATTATAGATAGCATAAGTTCCAAAAGTGACTTTTTTAAGATATCTTCTGAAAGGTCAAAAAGGTAGTGCAGTTGCAGCTAATTAGGTGAAGCCACTGCTTATAAGGCATAGAATGATTTGGCTTTTTACTACTAATTCTCCTTCTCAGAAACTGCATTTTCAGTAGACAGCAATCATCCACTTACTTTACTTTTCTTGTAGTCTGGGGATACACCATAAAATGGAGAATTTTCCTTTGTTTCATTTCACTACTCCTATACCTACAGCAGGTGTCTGAGTCATCCTGTGATTCCCAGAGGTGAAATCAGAGGCACAGGGAGCAAATTAGCTAAGAAAGTAATGGAACAGAATATTCCCAATCTCCTCACTCAAGCATCAGCAGTAAGAAAACATATTTTATTTGGTTTCTAGTAACTTTATTATCACCTGATGTTCTCCCCAGCACAGTGAATAATTGTGTAATGTCTTGAGTAATGATGGCAATACATCCAAGGATCTAAGAGCAGTTTTAAGGTGAATGTTCTGTAGCTACATATACCAAGGAAAAAAAAAAAACCAAAAACGTATGATATAATATACTTCATTGCTTAAAAAATAAATCAGAAAAAACCTTCACCATCACCACTAATTGCACCACATAAATAGCATTAGAAAAAGGCACATGGAAAAGACGTATCAATTAATAATTAAAATTTATCCCTTCCTCTGTAGTTCTATGAAACAGCTGAACATGCAGCTCAGTAGAGCGGAGAAACCATTACCTTTTGTAATGCAGTCTTAGGGGATTGAGGTAAGATAATAGAGAATGACAGGCTATATTTAAAGGCAGCTGCATAAAAGCAGTCTCATTCAACTGTAGACATCTTTTTACGGCCATGATTACTAGAAATTCAGCTGTTTATTCTGCTTCATCAATAGAGTCAGATTTCAATGAGACTCAGTGGTACATTTACATGCATAAAACAGGTAATTACACATTAAGCTGTCTGGTTTTTACGTACAATTACAGCTTCCATGTGTAAATGGGTAATTTTTTACAGATTTATTGAAAAAGTTCATCAACATTAGGCAAACATTTTTGTTCAGGTAATCAGACTGAAGAAGAATAAAGGGAAGAGCCCTAGTTTTAATCAATTCTCCTATTCACTTGAAGTCAGCATTAGGTTTTTCCTACCAGAGTAACGCATTCTGTATTTTTTGTTTGTAATATTTCTTGCAGGGGAGCTGCCCCATCTCCTCACCACACACCCTATTTTGATTATACATTTAACTGAAAAGCCAGTAAGTGCAATGCACAGATGCTTGTGACAGATGGTCCACCAGATATCGAGAAACCATAATTTCTGTAATTACCATTATTGAAAATTACTCATCATACTTCACAACAATACTTTGTGCAGATATTACAACGAGGTGGTAGAGAACCAGTGTTCTACTTCCTAGGAAATTAAACTCAGTATACATAGACATCTTTGGTCTGGGGAGCAGGGCAACCAGGGGGCAACAGGGGCAGTCCCAGGGAATTGGGTGCCTCCCTGGGGACAGGCAAGGATTTGAGTCTTGCATGTGGGCCCAAGGCTGGACAGGGCAGAGGTGGAGAATGGCACTAATTCTGTGCACAAGAATCTATGTATTTCCATAATGATTTGAAGTAGCATGTCATCCTAGGGGTTCTTAATTTATCACTGTCAACATTAAGGGGGTGGGAAGAAACTTGTTTTCTTTCCAATATTTTACTCCAGTCAGCTGTTCTACCCTACAAAAAATCACCCCATTTTTTCTATTGAGAAGTGGTGCCAAGGCAAATTCATTTGATGTGGGTCATTTTGCTATAAAAACTACCCCACAGATATAAACCACAGTCTTCAAAGTGCACAGTGGAAGTTTGAGGTTCATCAGATGTCACCAGAATAAAGCAGCTGCAATGATAAATGCTCAGTAGTATCGTTCCAGAAAAAGCAGTTACTTGGGATAGTAAGGAAAAGTTGTCACGAGTACAAGGGCTTACTTTGATTCTTTTCCTGTTGCAACGGAAAACAAATTATTATATAGAATGGCAGCTTGCAAAAATTTTATGTCTGATCCAGGACACCCTTACTTCAATTTTTTTCCATTTCTTCCCAAGCCTAAAACCCATTCCTGACATATTCTAAAGTACACACATATCTGTACTTAATTTCAGTTTAACACAGCTTGGCAGGCTGCTCCAGCAGCTCTTGTTTGCAATCACTTCATTCATTTTTTACTTATCCAGTCATCCATCTATCCAGACTGCAATGTGCTACAAGGATATTGCGGAATAGTGTCAAAAGCTTTGATAAAGTCGAGGTAAATGGCATCCACTGTCTTTTCCTCTTCCCCAAATCCAGTCTAGTTAACCTAGAAGGCAATCATGTTGGTCCAGCATGATTTAGTCTTGGTGAATCCATGCTGGCTCTTCCAAGATGCGTTCTGTTTCAGGTGCTCAGAAATGTACTGCAGGAATCCCTCTATGATTTTCCCAGGGACCAAGGAGAGGCAGACTGGCCTGTATTTTTCTGGACTGCCTTTTCAGTGTTTTTTGAAGGTTAGTGAAAATTTGGCTTTCTCCAGCTGTTGAGGACATCTCATCTTCACAACCTTTACAAGATGATAGGAAGTGGCCTCACTGTGATATCAGCCATGTACTTTCAGCACCAATAAATCTGACTGACCAATAAACCCCTACAGTGGAAGAAGACTCGGAGGAAATGGGCAAGATGAAGCTCAGGGAATAATGCATGGTGTGACTGACCACAGCTGTTGCAAAGAAGCTGACTTTATCACAACACAAAAAGGACTGGAAAGTGGTCTTTTTTTTAGGAAAACAGTTATCAACAGTTGAGTGGATCAAGTGGTGGTGTAAATTTTTTCTCCCTGAGTTCAGTAAGAGAGTGTGAATGCCTCCCTAAGCTAGCCAGACCAGCATGGGGGGACTGAATAGGTGGCTCTGCGCAACATAGAGTATAAAACCCAGAAAACCAGCAAAAGAATTTAGTCAAGATCAACAGGCTCAAGCTACCTTCAACCCATCTATGCCTTCCTGGTGACCGAGGAGGCCCAGAGTCATGACATGTTATAATGGGAATCACATTGGTACTGTGACTGAATTGTATATTACAATCACTATATTTTTGCTAAGTGTAACTTGCAGTTGTATTTTCAGTATACTTTGTATCCCTTTGTTAAATCAGAAATCCCATGTACCATCAACTGTTTCCAGAGAAATAAATTTTATTTTAAACAGTTACAACCTCAACACATGAAATATACAAAAGAACCTGGTTAGAGAGTATTGGACACTGACAGACCCTCAGATGAGGCTTATCCAGTCCCAAGGACTTGTATGCACCAGGTTCTCACAAGTAATCATTGACTAGATACACTTCTCATAATTATTCTACCTCTAAAAACAGATGCCTAGAAGAGGTTGCTGGTGAAGATCAAGGCAAGGAAGGTATCTGGTACCTTACACTTATGTGTGACTGCATTCACTAAATCACCTTCACTATTCAGCAACTGGCCTATTTTCTCCTTATTTGGCCTTGTTAGAAATGTATACTGTAGAAACTTTTACTGCTGCCCTCGCAAATGTCAGCTTCAGTTGAGCTTTAGCTTTCATAACACCATTCCTACATGTCCAGACCACGTATCTGCAAGACCTCTCCCTTTATGAGACCAAAGACCTGAAAACACCTCAAATTTATGATAATCCATGTTCATATAGGTAATTAATCTTCTCCAACACCATAAGCCCTCCCAACATTAAAAGTGATTCGTTTACCAAGATGGGCTGTGAGGTTTTATTCAGATTTGCTGTTCCAGATGGGAACTCCCATGGCCCCAGGAAAATGTTAAGTGAAAGGAGTAGCTGGAGAACATATCAACTCACTGCAGTTAAGTGCATACAAACACCTCTGTCATTCATCCTAATGCCTGTGACAAATAAGCAATAAGCAGTACAGACATACCAATAAAGATGCACTCCAACTGATACTCAGTAGAAGGTATTATGTACTGAGATTCATGAGAACCACGATGGACAACAGGATCACATTCCTACCCAATATGGCAAGGTCAGAAATGTCTTTTCTCAATGTAAATGAAACCAAAAATGAAGAATTTTGCTTAGACAAATTAACCCATTACAAACAATGTAACATTTATACATTTGTACTTGCTTGTTTAAAATAAATTATTCCACGCAAAGTTTTGCTGTTAGATATTTTTAGATCTTTTTAGAGAAATGATAACTGTTGCTCATTATAAAAAAATTTAAGCATCAAAGCTATTTGGGAAAAATCACAAATGAGGTAATTAACTGAAAATGGGAGAGCCAGTCTTCATGAAAAAAAATTAAGAAGCACTGAGTTTATATAGTGTCTTATGGAGAATACTCATCATGCTCATAGTAAAAATCTTTTTCTGTTGATATCTATTAGATTATGTATGGCAACCCCCCCCAACTTACTATTATTAGTTGTATATTGCCACAAAGAGTCTGTGAAAGAATTTGATCCCTATTGTCTTATAAGCTAAAAAGAAGGTAGAAAGGCCACTACCTCACAAACTATAAGAAACTATTTCTTATTTCTGTCATATAGAATACAGGGAGAAACCAGACAGATGAATTCTATACATTCCTATACACAAAATGACTTCATACATTAGAAGTCTGCCACTGTAAAACAAGAGGGGAATATCTGAAACAAATTAAACACACAGAAAATAGCTATCCTATTGCCTAAATTGAGAACTCACAAATTAATATGAATATTGAATATTTTTTATTCAGAATTATATGTAGGTTATCTTAAGATAGAACAGTAAAATATATTCTGTAGAGAGGTATTTCTTAGTTAGTAGGAGTTTTTTAATTTGGAATTATTTAAAAGGGATTACTTACTATTAACAATAATTGAAGTTGACTTCAGTAACTGCCAACGTCACTGTTCCATGACATTTTTTTCCATTAAAGAGGATTTGCAATTTGACCAGGCTGAACTGAAAATAAGGTCATTGTAGCAGAGGCCTTTGAATACATTTTTATTTTTTTTCCATATTCCATCAACATCCATTCAACTGTAAAATCACAGTTTGTTTTAAAAAAAATCATTTAATATTTAAATCCAGCTTTCATCATGCATGATCAATGACATTAATTTTTCAGGTAAAGGAAATTGAATTTCTATTGACAGATACACTGGAAATTCTTCTATGCCAATTTTTAACAAAGTAACAAATTTCAGCTCAATAAGAGGTAGGACACTCTGTCCTTATTTTGAGCTAAAGAAACTTGATATTCTAATTTGGGGGGGCATGCATTTACAAACTCACAGTAATAAAATTAAATTCAGGGGAAAAAGGTGATTGTGGCCTCTATAAATTGTTAGGATACACCACTAAAGCAATACAAATGTGACCTTTTCCACAGAAAATGTCCCTAGACGAGAAAGATTTTTTTTCTTATGACTCAAAGGGCAAGTGCTGTCCTCACATTCCTTCAGGAAAGTTGAAAAGGTGTCTTTTAGGGAAGAACAGAGACTTTTACAAATTAGGGGAAAACACAAGGCCACTTTACTGTTTTTTCAGAAATGACTGAGGGTTGTGCACTCACAAAATCTAGGGCTGGTGGATTTACACAGCCACCAATCCTTTCAAATTGTTCCAGCCTCTCTTCCAACATCTTACAACCTGTCATCGAAAGCTAATAAAAAAATTGAGAGCACAGGACCTCAATTCTACCAAGGGCTTCAGGTAGTAAATAATTACCATTAACATCAGACTTAGGTGAAAATGGGTAACAGGAAGAAAGGTGGAACAATTTAGGGGTACTACATGCTCTCATTTTGAGACAGTTTTCGGACTGAGCATTCATCCCAGTGGAGGAAAACCCATAACCAAATCCACTCTTGGACCTATAAAGTCAGGGAAGAGTAATATCTTTGTACTATATTTCCATCTATATTAGAAAATGAGAGCATTAAAGAAAGTAGAAGTAAAAGAAAATTGCTACACTGCTTTATAATCTGCATATTCTGAACATTAAGACATTTAAAAAAATTTTAAAAAAGGAAAGTTTTGTTCTTGAGCAAGAGAGAAGGGACTGTAACATTGTGAAATGGAATATATTGTTTGAAAGTATAGACTATAATAGGTTAGTAGATCAGTAGCAAAAAAAAAATAAATATATATATATATATATATATGTACAGAAGAACTATCCTTACTGGGCCATTTTCTATTAGCATAGCCTTTGGAGCTAAAACTCCAGAATCAGGATATAGATGGCTTCCTACAAACAATTTTTATCCCTAGCACAGAAGCCTCATTATCTTGCAAGACATTTCCTTATTTCTCCAAAACAGGTCATCAAATAACTATTGATATCTAGCACCTCTCCTTTGCCTAATCAATTTTCAGTTAGACTCAGATGAAATAAATGTTAAGTAGTCATTATTCTATGTTCATCAGACTTCTTATTTACTTAGTAGAGAGCTAGAATAATAATTATAGTTATTTCATTTAACAAAACAATTAAAAAACCCTCATCAAATTAATATAGTGCTCTCAAATCCTGTTATTACACAAACCCACTGTTATTCCATTTTCTGGTTAAATTTCAGATGTTTTGACAGGTAGATATTTTGACAGACTTGGGGTGTCTGCCCAAGTAAGGTATGCAGATCTTGATGCTTTGAAATAACATTTGAGCTACAAGCTCTACCTGGCATATTATATAAACTGCTAGATATAACACCATTTTAACCAGAAAATGCTTAGAACAATTCCCCGTAACAGCGGGGATGGTGTCCAGTTATGATCAACAACTTCCTTGCTCAGATTCGTTGCTGGAGTGAGAATATTGTGCAGCTTTATTTTGCCCTCTTACAGTGATGTTTATTGCATTACATGATTCTCCTTTTCCCAAGAAGACATTGTGTTATTGCTCCTTTCATTTTAAATTCATTTTCCATTGTTGCTGTGTTAATCTTCTTGCTCAGTGTTTCAGGTATCAGAGCAGTTTTCTTTTTTTAGGTTCTTTCTTTTTTTTGAAAATGGAAAGTCTTTCCAGGGCAAATCCTAATTCTTTTTCCCAGTGCTATAGCTGAAGAATCACCTGGATGCCACAGAAGCAGTCTGGGGGTGGGCAGAACACAGCTAAAGGACAGAGCACACTCTATCTGCATGTCATGGAACAGACTTCCAAAGTACTGTCAGAAGAATCTTAGAGTCTGGTTTCATAAAAGGTACAATAGACTCACAGACATGAACAATAATAATAATGTTGCATCACTTCTGGGGGAGGAGGACAGAACCACAAAGGCACTCCACTGCAGTTTTCTAGACTAAGGAAAAGGATCCATAGCATGTATTTCTTTACTTGGACTTTAAGAATGGGACTGGGTTTGGTTCTTGTGTTCTCCCTTACATTTTAATTGCAGTAAAACTACTAATGGCCTAAGCAGCCTGAAAATATATTTTTAGCATACTACTTCCTTTGTTTATAACATATGTTTTAATACCTCAGTTGGATAGGTAGACATTCTGCTGCTATTAAAAGGAAAAATTATGATTACAAATGTCAAAAAGAAGGGCATGGAAAGAAATTGAAATATAATAAAGTGGATAGAAACATGAAAGCATAAAGGTCCCCAAACCCTCAGCACTTCCCCCTCCAATCCCTAATCCTCCTCAGTCATCTACTGCCCAATAGAAATCTCATCCCTTTCAGAGCAAAATGTGAGAGGGCAGTGTACAAAAGCCCTATTTTAGAGAACTATAGCTCTGTATTTTGCATTTGTATCAGGCTAGAATTTTACATGGCAGATGTGGATTTATGAAAATTTGCTTTTATGCACAATATTATGTGTAAAAGGACAAGTTCCCTGCTCATTAGTGCAATCATAATCCATTTAGCCATGAGGGAAGATGGATTGTCACACTAAAGTTGAAGGTTAAGGCGTAATTCTGCAGTGCTTTTTACTTCATTTCACTTCATAAAGAGCCAACAGGTTTCATAATGGGAAAAAGTTTTGAAAAAAGAGCAGCCAGGGGCAAGGGCTAACCTTCCCACAGAGAGTTTCAAGTTCCAGTATCGAAATGCTCAAAACTGCTGTTCTTCTGCAGGCTTGCAGTGGGGCTTCAACATTTCAGAGGCTGAGCAAGCTATAATCTGTGCCTTTTCCCTCTTGTAACTTTTCTGCACTGCTAGCAGAGTGAAAACACACTACATGCTTGTCTGGCGATGTCGGTCCTGCTGGCTGTCCCTGGCTAGTCACTGCCCTTGCTCTCCCCTCTCCCTGGGCACTGTCTCCCTGCAAGCTTTGCTGCCACCCTCAGCGCCCAGCTCCCTGGCCCTTGCACAGAAGCCCCCTCCTGCTGTGCCATACCTCTCCCTGGCAACACTGGAAGTCACTGAGGCGAAGGGTTCGGGAGCAGAGGATCGCGCCGAGGGACCCTTTCTGAAGCGGCAAAACCGCGGCAAAACCCGCGGAGGCCAAAAAGGCGAAAAAAGCACAGGGAGAGAGAGGGGACCCCAACCCCCTCCCCCCCTCCCAGGGCGCGAAAGAGCGGGCTCCTGACGAGCGGGCAGCTCTGACTCAGCGGGGGCGGGGTCAGGGGTGAGGGCGGCCGGACCCTCCTGACATATAAAAGCAGCCCCCAGGGAGCGCGAGCGACCCGGAGCGCGGCGACAGGGCGTGGCGCGGCAGTTTGCGCAGGCAGGCGCGCGCTCCCCTCCTGGCTCGGAGGCTCACTCGACAGGCACCCATAGACACCCAAACGAGGAGAGCGCAATGGTTTCCACTCGTCTGAAAGCCGTTGCCAGACGGAACGTGGCGACTCAGACGGAGTCCCCACCTAAAGAGAAACATGCGGCTGTCCAGGTCGCTGGCTGCAGGGAGTGCCTCAGCCTGTCAGCTGTACCAGAGGTTGGTAAGGACAGGGGCTGTCTCAGGTGTGAGCAGGTGGATGATCTGCTCTGCCTGGTGGCAGAGCTGGAAGAGGAGGTGGAGAGATTAAGGAGTATTAGAGAATGCGAGATGGAGATGGACTGGTGGAGCCGCACTCTACCATCCCTCAGGCCACGGCAACAGACAGAGGCTCCGCAGGTAGCAGAGGATCCTCTGTCCTCTGGCCGGCAGGCAGAAGCTAGAGACCCAAGAGATGGTGAGGGATGGAAAAAGGTTTCTGCTCAGGGCAGGAGGAGAGTCCCCTCCCGGGCTCCTTCACCTTCCCAGCTGCCCTTGCGTAACAGCTATGGGGCTCTGGAAGTTGAGGGCCAGGCAACTGAAGATGGGGACGAAGGCCCAACCAGGGGGTTGGCTAGGGAGAGACGGTCACCCCTACCTATCAAGACCGACTGTACAAAGAAAAAAACAAGGGTAATTGTTGTGGGCGATTCCCTTCTGAAGGGAACGGAGGGCCCGATATGCCGCCCGGACCCATCCCATAGGGAAGTCTGCTGCCTCCCTGGGGCCCGGATCAGGGACATTGCCAAGAGACTCCCTGGTCTGGTACAGCCCTCTGACTACTATCCACTCTTGATTATACAGGCAGGCAGCGATGAATTGCCAAAGAGAAGCCCCAAATTGATCAAAAGGGATTTCAGGGCACTAGGGAAAATGGTTGAAGGATCAGGAGCACAGGTAGTGCTCTCCTCGATCCCATTAGTGTCAGGAGGGAACACGGAAAGGAATAGGAAAGCTAGAGCGGTTAACGTGTGGCTCAAAGGTTGGTGCCATCGGAAGGGCTTGGGGTTCTTTGACCATGGAGAGGTTTTCATGGCACCGGGCCTGTCGAGAACAGATGGTGCCCAGCTCTCTCGGAAGGGAAATAGGATCCTTGCTCAGGAACTGGCGGGGCTTGTAGAGAGGGCTTTAAACTAGGCCTGAAGGGGGGAGGGGATATAAACAGGCTCAATAGAGAGGAGCCTGGGGGGGTCACCCCATTGCTGGGGGGGAAACCGACAGCCCAGCTCAAGTGCATCTACACTAATGCACGCAGCATGGGCAACAAACGGGAGGAGCTGGAAGCCATTGTAAGGCAGGATGGTTATGATGTAGTCGCCATCACAGAAACGTGGTGGGATGCCTCCCATGACTGGAGTGCTGCGATGGATGGCTACAAACTCTTCAGAAGGGACAGGCAAGGAAGGAGAGGCGGTGGGGTGGCTCTGTATGTTAGGGAGTGTTTAGATTGTACAGAGCTTGATGCTTGTGGTGAGGCAGAATGCTTATGGGTGAGGATGAGGGGAAAGGCCAACAAGAAAGATATCCTGTTGGGAGTCTGTTACAGACCACCCGACCAGGATGAGGATGTTGACGAAGAATTCTACAAGCGGCTGGCAGGAGTCTCTCAGTCGCGAGCTCTTGTTCTTGTGGGGGACTTCAACTTCCCAGACATCTGCTGGAAATACAATACAGCAGAAAGGAAACAGTCCAGAAGGTTCCTGCAGTGTGTGGAAGATAACTTCCTGACACAGCTGGTAAGTGAGCCTACCAGGGGAGGTGCCCTGCTTGACCTCCTGTTCACTAACAGAGAAGGACTGGTGGGAGAGATGGTGGTTGGAAACCATCTAGGCCTTAGTGATAATGAAATGGTAGAGTTTTCGATCTTTGGTGAGGTTAGGAAGGGGGTCAGCAAGACCGCCACCATGGATTTCCGGAGGGCAGACTTTGACCTGCTCAGAACACTGGTTGGGAGAGTCCCTTGGGAGATAGTCCTGAAGGGCAAAGGGGTCCAGGAAGGCTGGGTATTTTTCAAGGAAGAAGTCTTAAAGGCACAGGACCAGGCTGTCCCCATGTGCTGTAAGACGAATCGGCGGGGAAGACGACCGGCCTGGCTGGACAGAGGACTACTAGTGCGACTAAGGGAAAAAAGGAGAGCTTACCAGCTCTGGAAGAAGGGGCAGGCAACCCAAGGAGAGTACAGGGATCTTGTCAGATCATGCAGAGAGGAGATTAGAAAGGCAAAAGCCCAGCTGGAATTTAACCTGGCCACTGTTATAAGGGATAATAAGAAGAGTTTTTATAAATACGTTAACAGCAAAAAGAGAACCAGGGAGAACCTCCATCCACTAGTGGATGCAAGGGGGAACATTGCCACTAAGGATGAGGAAAAGGCTGAGATACTCAACGCCTTCTTTGCCTCGGTCTTTAATGGCCCGACAAGTTATCCCCAGGGTACCCAGCCTCCTGAGCTGGAAGATGGGGACAGAGAGTGGAATGAACCCCCCTTAATCCAGGAGGAAGCAGTCTTTGACCTGCTATGCCACCTGGACATCCACAAGTCTATGGGGCCGGATGGGATCCACCCAAGAGTGCTGAAGGAGCTGGCAGAGGAGCTTGCCAAGCCACTCTCTATCATTTATCAGCAGTCCTGGAGAACAGGGGAGGTCCCAGATGACTGGAGGTTGGCAAATGTGACGCCTATCTTCAAGAAGGGCTGGAAGGAGGATCTGGGGAACTACAGACCAGTCAGCCTAACCTCGGTACCGGGGAAGATTATGGAGCGGTTTATCTTGAGGGTGCTCACCAGGCACATGGAGGACAATCAGGGATCAGGCCCAGTCAGCATGAGTTAAAGGAACTTGCCTAACCAACCTGATTTCCTTCTATGACCAGGTGACCCGCCTGGTAGATGAGGGAAAGGCTGTGGATGTTGTCTACCTGGACTTCAGCAAAGCCTTTGACACAGTCTCCCATAGCATTCTTGTGGAGAAGCTGGCAGTTCATGGCCTAGATGTGTGTACTCTTCGCTGGGTTAAAAACTGGCTGGATGGCCGAGCCCAGAGAGTCGTGGTGAATGGAGCTAAATCCAGTTGGCAGCCGGTCACAAGCGGTGTCCCCCAGGGCTCAGTTCTAGGGCCAGTCTTGTTTAATATCTTTATCAATGACCTTGATGAGGGGATTGAGTGTGCCCTCAGTAAATTTGCAGATGACACCAAACTGGGTGGTAGTGTTGATCTGCTTGAGGGGAGGAGGGCTCTGCAGAGGGACCTGGACAGGCTGGATCGATGGGCCGAGGCAATTATATGAGGTTCAACAAAGCCAAGTGCCGGGTCCTGCACTTTGGTCACAACAACCCCATGCAGCGCTACAGGCTTGGGGAAGAGTGGCTGGAAAGCTGCCTGGTGGAAAAAGACCTGGGGGTACTGATTGACAGCCGGCTGAATATGAGCCAGCAGTGTGCCCAGGTGGCCAAGAAGGCCAATGGCATCCTGGCTTGTATCAGGAATAGTGTGGCCAGCAGGAGCAGGGAAGTGATCGTGCCCCTGTACTCGGTGCTGGTGAGGCCGCACCTCGAATACTGTGTTCAGTTTTGGGCCCCTCACTACAAGAAAGATGTTGCCTTGATGGAACAGGTCCAGAGGAGAGCAACCAAGCTGGTGAGGGGTCTGGAACACAAGTCATACGAGGAGCGGCTGAGGGAACTGGGGTTGTTTAGTCTGGAGAAGAGGAGGCTGAGGGGAGACCTGATCGCCCTCTACAGCTACCTGACAGGAGGCTGTAGTGAGGTGGGGGTCGGCCTCTTCTCCCTGGTAACAGACGATAGGACGAGGGGGAATGGCTTGAAGCTGCGCCAGGGCAGGTTTAGGCTAGACATTAGGAAAAACTTCTTCACCGAGAGGGTTGTCAGGCTTGGATGGGCTGCCCAGGGAGGTGGTGGAGTCCTCATCCCTGGAGGTCTTTAAAAGAAGGATAGATGAGGTGCTTTGGGACATGGTTTAGTGGTGGGATGGCAGTGCTAGGTTAACGGTTGGACTCGATGATCTTAAAGGTCTTTTCCAACCGAGGTGATTCTATGATTCTATGATTTCTATTGCTGATGATGTTGACCTAGCAGCCCAAATACAACTAACACTGGGAAAAAGAGCTATCTTCACAGGTGCCAAAACTCAGTGGTTGTCACAAATCACTTGGGACAGTTCTTCCACCTAAATGTATTGGACATTCGTCTTCTGCTTTGGTTAATGCATATGGCATTAAAACCACCTGACTTCTAAATTTGGTAATTTCTGTCACAGAAATTAGTCAAAAAAATTGTTGTCACAGATAACTTCAAGCTTCCTGGTTTCTGTGTAAGGGAAGGAAAGAGATGCCCTTTACCTGCAGTTTCTTTCTACTACTGTATCCCTCACTGTGGTAGACACTCTGCTTCCCAACTCTTAGAATTGAAGGTTTCATGCATTACTGTCTTTTGCTGTTAGGATCTAAACCCAAATATAATCCTCTTTATGTGGGTGGCAAAGGGCAAGTAGATATTTCCTCATGACACAGTTTGTTCACTCAGTAATTCACAACACTGAAAATAACTGATCGGTGACTTTTGCTTTACTTGCCTTTTTCTGCTTGTTTCCTTGTAGAGATTCTTTTGGTTAATTTCATGTAATCAATCAAAATATAAAATAGATAAATTGAAACTCATGCAAAGGAATAAAAAATTTCCTGATTGTCCACAATCAAATTCTTATCAGAAATTTTTATAAGAGTAATAAAAAACCAATACAAGATTCATTCTCTTGGTATAAAGTCACATCTGATTAATTAAATATGTTTTTATTTGTCTATCAAAACTACAGAAATTATTATTTTGCAGATACACCATGCTCCACTTTTTATTTTTTCTACACAACACTGCATGTAAAATTCCCATTCTTGTTAAGAGAAAATGAAATCAAAATGTCAATATACTACCATCTGGGAATATTACAAAAGCTTTTCTGTACCTCTTGCATGGTAAAGACTGCTAACTGTTGTAAAAACATGTGATGTCTGTGTGTCAGGCTTCATAAAAAAAATAAATAAAAAGCTCATAAATCTATCATACATATCTTGATATGTACTACCTACTCCTCTGCAATCCCACCTCCTACCCTTTACCCTTCAGAGCCTAAAGCAAGATTCATGATGGAGTTATCAGAATCTCCTGGAGTAATGAAGACTAATGAAGTCTGCCATAGAGGAAAGTTACTTGTTCAAAACAAATAAATCCATTTTGGAAACTCCTTCAAATTTTATTTCAGCATACATAAAAGACACAGAAACCCACATGCAAATAAAAGAATGTAAAACAAATTTATTCTAGAGTGTGGCAAAAAGGAGAAGAAAGAAGGACAGAGAAAGAAAGGGCAATTTTTGAACCACAGAATCATAGAATAGTTTAGGTTGGAAAAGACCTTTAAGATCATCAAGTCCAACTGTTAACCTAACACTGCCATCCCACCACAAAGCCATGTCCCTAAGCAATTATCATCTAGTGTATGCATTGGTACAAAAATTGGCCAGATACAACAACTTTCCAACAAGATTCCTCTTGTGAATATATTTACTTGTGCAATTATTTAAAAAATAAGATAATTTCTTTTACAAGGAGTGTTCTGCATCTGAGCATTTATTGGGAGTATTAGAACATTTTAAATTCAGAACTGTCCTTAAAAAATTGCATTGGAAATAATTCATTCACAACTTTATTTTACTTTTCAAAGTCCTCATAGAAATGAAAGATAAAAGTATCTTTTTTGTAGTGAAAATTCAGTAATACATGGACTATTTTTGATGCTTAATACATTTATTCATGCACTATGTATTTTATTACCTAGGTCTTTCTTTTTCCCCTTTCTTATCTCCCATAATTTACCTAAAGTAGAAATGGTGGAAACAATTCAGTTCTTAATCTAAGTGACATTTAAATGAGATAGAAATATACTTTGTACATTATGTTCCTTAAACTATGAATTTGCTGCTCCCTATATCTGCCGGTTTTGTCTTTCATAATTTTGCTGTAGATTTAAGATTAAATTCTGCTTGGTCTCTCTATTGAATAATTTTGTGCAGGCTTAAAAACATACTTGTGTTAACTGTGAAATGTAAGGCAAGCCACAACTGTGTTCAGTGACTGAACACTTGTCAGTAAAATTAAGCTTATGCTTTTGACTGTGACAGTTTAGTGGAATTAAGTAAATGTTAACGAACACTAGGGCTACCAGTATGCAAATGTCAGATGACACATTTCAAACCCCAAAGCATGTGCCGTAGGTAAACCCTATGAAACTCCTTTTCTTAGATTCATTGATTTCAAGGTCAGAGAGAATGAATCATCTCTGGCCTTCTTTCTGTCACAAGGTCCTAAAATTCATGTGATCTTCCCTGTATAGACAGAGACTATTCACAGGGAATCCCTACCCATTTGCTATTAAGTACAGTATCTCTTCCTCAGGCCCATATTATACTCAGAACTACTTCTCCTTTGTGCCTACAGTCTCCTCCAGCCTCAAAGCTCACACACCAATATGCAGAGAACCACTGGCTGAGCTTAATCGGTAGTTAATGTAAATAACAGCTACGAATTCCTCAGAAAAAGTCCTAACAGAGCTGGAGACTTTTTTTTTTCCCCCACCCCATAAGTGCAGCTTTTTGAAGCTTTTTACAGCAAAAATTTCAAGTGCTTTTATGCTCTGCCTTCTTGGACACCTCTTATGGCCAGCTATGTGACCCATGACATTCAGCGTAATTATTTGCAATTTCTTATCAGTTCATGCATTTAGGTGATAAATACTATGCAGAGAGATTCAACCTACTTCCAGCACTGGAAGTCATATAGCTACTTTAGTGCTATGTTTCACTAAGGGGGTTTTTCAATACAACTAATTAGGATAAATAAAGCATAACACTAGTGTATCAATACTGTTTCAGAGGCAGCTTACATATTTCACTGTGCACGAAGTTATGCTATGTAGACATAGACCGGTGTGCAAGATAAAACTCATGTCTTTACAGAAGGTGTTCTTTAGAAAGAAGCAGACTATTATTCCTATAAAATAAATTCCTGGATAATAACGGAAACATTTCACATAAATACTAGGATTTACTGTCCAACCAAAACAGCTAGGTTGTGCTACAAAGGCATATATGCTTAGATATACTCCTTAGGGCATCCCAAGCCTTTTTCATCAATGTTTATAAAACATCCATCTCTATGGTAATTCAAACATAAACTGCACAGGGAGAAGTGAGCCCAACATACCTTTCAGTATGACTGTGGCAGAGGAAAACATGAGACTCACAAGTAAAGAAGACGTGAAGTGGGAAGCTGGGTGTGTCACTATTTCTAGCAGAATTTTGTAGGCCTTAGACAGAAAGAAACCTGCAGCTCGCTATTTACACAAACTATCATATCTGACCAAAATTTCAGGCTTGACAAAGGGTTGACACTGAAACTACCAGTTCTATGAACGTGCTGTTACTAAAACACTATGACTGGCTTTCTCACAAAAGCCAGTATCCACACAGCACCACAAATCAATAAGTCTGGTACTGGTCACCATTTGTATCTTGCAGTAAAAACAATAAATAAATAATATCATCAAAATTTATAATAAATTTAAATTATTAATAAACAAAATGTTAAGTGTGAACAGGACATAGAAGATGTGATACGCTAGTAAACTAGGAAAGAGAAGTGTCATATGTACTGGGGGGGCAGGGTCAGAAATACTTCACCTGAAAGAGATGAAAATCAGATTACTTTAATAACCTCAGTGACACAATGGATCTTAAAGCAGAATGGTAACAAAACAGAGGGATCAAAATGAAGAATAAGAAGATGCTTGAGACACAGGAATTCTGAGGTATAAGCTAGCTCAATAGCTTCATTATCAGACAGGAAAGATTAACTAATGGAAATGACTGATAGATACCACTACTCATTGAGATTTACTGGGGAATTTGAAAGAAGAGCTCTAAAAGCCTACTGAGTAACGGTTAAGATCAAAGCACAATTGTCATAACAGAAAGAGATGACAATTTACAGGCAAGAAGATGAGATTTCTCATCCCCTCATTTTAAAGCACTGATGAGGAAATGTAACAGCAATACCACTCATCTCATTTTATCTAAAATCTCACCTTCACAAAGTGTCATCCAGTGACCTCTATTTTCTTGTGTTAGTGACAAAGACTATATCTAAAAGGAGTTCAGGTAGCTTGGAAAAAACCATGAAGTTGTTACTTTTCACTCTGAAATTGGTTACCCTAAAGTTTTGTGAACTTTTTTGTATTTACTTTTATTGAACCCTTCAGGTTTTGTAATGTACTTGGCCAAATTTATGAAGAAACCGAATTTTACATTTCCCACTTCTGAGTACTTGCACTGTACTGCATTTGAGATGAGATATGACATTGCTTATGAGAACAGAGCGACAGCATTCTCAAAAGTGCTACAGGTAGAGTTTTTACCAAACTTTTTACAAATGGAATGATACACAACATATTGGTCTTTGTACCAAACTGAAATCTTCTTGGTGCAAAAGTTGGAATAGGTTTCTTTGTGCTATAAGGCTAATCAGTCAGGATGATGTCCAACACATTAAGTAGAAATAGATTCCCTAAGAAAATGTTTTTCCTAGGCATTTTTCATAGCAGAATAACAGTTACAACAAACAACTAAACAGGGTTGGAAACATCCAATTTCAGATACAGCAGTATCCGAAAGAACACAAGTTGCAATAATGGAAGACAAAATAACAAAAATGGGAAAAGAGCACATGGAATATAAACTTCTTCGAAGAGCTCTCACTCCCCCTTCCACTACTTACTTACTGAGCAGCTTAGTAACAAAACTCAGACAAAGGCTTTCAGGCAGCTAACTTATTTATAGGACAGGTTGAGAATAGGCTTATGACTGGACATTTCCAAACCCCAAAGCAGTCATTGCATTTTTCACATTGATTCAATTCTTGACTTCTTACTAGACCCACTTCTGTAATGAGGAGAGAGGGTAAAGAGCAAAAAGTAATCAAGCAACTTTTGTGGAATCTACACTAAGATATTAAGAATGAATCAAGTGTCCAATGTTCATTAAGCACTTCACTACTCAGCAGCTGGAATATACTGTGTTTGGGTTAGGAGTTGGACATGAATTACTGCATAAAACAAAACTTGAGAGAAAAGAATTAAAATACATACAATATGCCCAACCTGGTATACACTGCTGTGGCCTCAGCTTTGATTTTAACAATGTAAATCCCTCAAATTTGAATAGTAAACATCTGTCATACAAAAGATATTTTACCTGTATATTTGCAAATAAACTTTATTGAAAACTTTCTTAGTTTACTGAATGAGGATAAATAGCACTGAATTTTCATTTTAAAGAAACACTGTGAAAATGCAGCTACAAGGGACAAACATTTCATGCCATGTTTTCTCCAGTGTTTACTAATTAACCTTAATTTCTTTTTCCCTCACTGTCACTTTAATAGGATTAATCAATACATGATTGATACAGATTGTTCTTTTACAACTGTGTCATAATAACAGTGCCTTTATGTGTTCCATTTTAGATTCACTCAGTAATAACTAGTGGTAAATGTCTTGATTTTAGGAGACTCCTTTATATGCCATTAATTATTATTTTTTACTCTTTAATAAATCTACTCCTCAAAGACAGCCAATTAATTCACCTTCATGCTCCCAAATGCTTGAGGCAAAGAAAGTTGGGTTGTTGGCATCAAGTCACTAAGTGACTTACCACTAGTGTGTGAACTAATTGTACCACAGTGCCTAAAATCATCATAGAATCATAGAATGCTTTGGGTTGGAAGGGACCCCTAGAGGTCATCTAGTCCAACCCCCCTGCAGTGAGCAGGGACACCGCTAACTAGATCAGGTTGCTCAGAGCCCCATCCAACCTGGCCGTGAACGCTTCCAGGGATGGGACCTCCACTACCCCTCTGGGCAACCCCTTCCAGTGTTTCACTATGCTCATTGTAAAGAATTTCTTCCTTATATCTAGTCTAAACCTACCCTGCTTCAGTTTAAAACCATTACGCCTTGTCCTGTCACAGCTGGCCTACTAAAAAGATTTTCCCCATCTTTCCTATAGGCCCCCTTTAGGTACTGAAAGGCCGTAATCAGGTCTCCCCGCAGCCTTCTCTTCTCCAGGCTGAACAAGCCCAACTCTTTCAGCCTGGCCTCATAGAAGAGGTGCTGCAGCCCTCCGATCATTTTTGTAGCCCTCCTCTGGACCTGCTCCAACAGTTCCATGTCCTTCTTGTGCTGAGGGCTCCAGAGCTGGATGCAGTACATCCAGGTACCAGAGCAGAGTAGAGGGGCAGAATCACCTCTCTCGACCTGCTGGCCGTGCTTCTCCTGATGCAGCCCAGAGTACGGTTGGCCTTCTGGGCTGCCAGCGCACATTGCCGGCTCATGTCCAGCTTTTCATCCACCAGCATGCCCAAGTCCCTCTCGGCAGGGCTGCTATCGATCCTTTCTTCCCCCAGCCTGTACTGATACTGGGGGTTACCCCAACCCAGGTGCATGACCTTGCACTTGGCCTTGTTGAACCTCATGAGGTTCACACAGGCCCACCTCTCCAGCCTGTCCAGGTCTCTCTGGATGACATCCTGTCCTTCTGGTGTGTCAACCTCACCACTCAGCTTGGTGTCATCCGCAAACTTGCTGAGGGTGCACTCGATCTCGCTGTCTAAGTCATAGATGACTATATTAACAGCACCGGTCCCAGTACGGACCCTTGAGGGACACCACTCATCACCGGTCTCCATCCGGACATCGAGCCATTGACCATTACCCTCTGGATGCGACCATCCAGCCAGTTCCTTATCCACCGAACAGTCCACCCATCAAATCCATTGCTCTCCAATTCAGAGAGACAGATGTTGTGGGGGACCATGTCAAAGACTTTGCAGAAGTCCAGATAAATGATGTCTGTTGGTTTTCCCTTGTCCACTGATGCTGTCACACCATCATAGAAAGCCACTAGGTTCGTCAGGCAGGACTTGCCCTTGGTGAAGCCATGCTGGCTATCTCGAATTACCTCCCTGGCCTCCATGTGCTCTAGCATAGCTTTTAGGTGGATCTGTTCCATAATCTTCCCAGGCACAGAGGTGAGGCTGACAGGTCGGTAGTTCCCAGGGTCTTCCTTTCTACCTTTTTTGAAAATGGGCACAATGTTTCCCTTTTTCCAGTCACCAGGGACTTCACCTGACTGCCATGACTTTTCAAATATCATGGAGAGTGGCTTGGGGACTACATCAGCCAATTCCTTCAGGACTCTGGGATGCATCTCATCAGGTCCCATGGACTTATGTGCGTTCAGGTTCCTCAGGTGGTCATGAACCTGATCTTCTCCTACAGCAGGAGGGGTTTTGCCCTCCCGGTCCCCCTCATGCCATCCATCAACTCGGGAGAGGTGAGGAGAGAGGTTGCCAGTGAAGACTGAGGCAAAAAAGTTGTTGAGTACCTCAGCCTTCTCCTCATCTGCTGTTACCAGTTTGCCAGTCTCGCTCATCAGCGGGGCTACTCTTTCTTTAACCATCCTTTTCCGGCTGATATACCTGTAGAAACCCTTCTTGTTATTCTTTGCATCCCTAGCCAAGTTTAGCTCCAGTCGTGCCTTGGCCTTCCTGACCCCAGGAATGGGGGAAGAGAATTTATTGGCACTTAAGAAAAGCTGCAAGTCACCTCAGACCTTCATAGGCTTCCAGAACTTTTCTCTATAAAAGTCTAGAATTACTTTTTATTTCATTTCTAGGCCTCTGGTAGTGGTACTGTTGGAAAAGAACATGCACACAAAAATATCTACAAGGGCTCTTCTGAGATTATAACCTCCTTGAGGTACAGCCTCAAAAGACTGGTTAGTCTCTCAAGATCACACTCAAACCACAGCTAAAAGCAGAACACAGGCCATCTCCAGTGCTGAATCCAAAGGCAACTGAAAGGTTAGGATTCTGTTCTGAACTGCCCTGAATTCCTTCATGATAAACTCAAGTAGTGGCAGTTAGAAAACCAACATATTTCTGCTGATGCTGGATAAGAGGTCCATGGAGTCATTAAACCCTGAACACCAGGAAGACTTGAGGCCAGAGTATAAGCCAGCTGCATTAGGAAATTGCAGTGTCAAACCTAAAACATCACCAGAGGTGTTCAACTGCTCATGACAGGAATGATGACTTCATCTGTCCCAAAATTACAGAAATACTTGCTTCTGTATGTAGGCAAAAAATGTTATTTATACACAGGAAGGAAAAATACGATTTGATTTGGAAATACACATTGCTGTACTCACTAAGGTTAAACCCCTCCACAAAACAATTTCAGTAAGTATCAGCTTTCCAAAATCTGCATATCATGGAGAAATCCATTACTTATATAAATATTAGAGCATCAGATGACATAATGTCAAATTTCCTTTATGTACACCACAGCATGGTTTCTATCTCTCCCTCTTTCTTCCCATGGCTGGCACTTAGTGAGAAATACCTGCAATGGAGAGTGTAGGAGAAACAGGAAGAGAAAAAATATTTAAAATAATAAGAAAAAAAGTGGGGGTTTTTTAATGAATGGGGAGCATGAGTACTTAATTGGGAGAGAGATTTACTGAATTAATTTCTTTCTTCTCCCCCCTTTCTAAGCTCAATGTTTTACACTTGCAAGCCAACATGTAGTATAGAACATCAACTACTCTATCCTACTGTTTTTCTATTTTGATGATTTTCTATTTCAATAACTATTTTCTAATTCACAGCAGTGGATACTTAAACACATATCTGTATCCCACACAATCATCACTGTGTTCTCAAGTATGCAGAGATGTGGACCAAAACTGTAGTCCTCACTACTCAGGCAAAATTCTGATTCACTGGCCCTTCTTTCTCATAAATACTTCAGCATTTGGTATGCCATGTAAATCAGACTAGACAGGTGCATAGAGACCAGTACCTGGACTTATTATTTACTCTGACAAAGGTGGTTTAATTCAGTATTCACTGTTCATACCATCAGTATCACATCAGTGTTTCTGCTAAGTACAAGCAAAGCATTTGACTCAAGAAGTTTGTGAAGCAAAGAGCAAAATGTTCATTCAGCTCAGTAAGGTTAAAAGTTGTTCTCAGGCATAATAAAACAGTACATTACTTAAGCAAAAGATTGCATTTTCCCATTGTGTGTCACACTCCTATATTAGTATTTCAGACAACTTTTGTTTTCTATATGATTGAGACTTTTCTTAAGCTGTACGCTGAACTCATAAGGAACATAAAATTTGAACTCACAAAAAGTATGATAGAACAGAAGAAATCACAACCTTTCTCATATTTCTTTGGTTTAGAAGGGGCATGTTCTTTATTTCCTTTCTTGTTCCACTTCATACAACACAACTGTGCCCAGACAACACAGTTTTCTCTCCAAAATTAACTGACTCCCTCTCCTAGACAAGCTATTGCTGTGGCCCTTTGTAAAATGTCACCTGGTTCTCTCCAGCTGAATGATATTTGATAAAGCAGCTTGATGCTGCATCTGTTTGGGAAGGAAAACAAACAGATGATGCAAGTGTTTAACAGCTTCAGTGTTGCAGTGAAACAGGACAGAAATGTTATGCATAAGAAACATTACATGAAAGAACATAGAACTTGAAGAAATAGAGACATGGGAGACAAAGGTAGATTTCTGACCATATTTTTCTGATTCCCCAATTGCTTTAATTTACCTTCAAACAACATGCTCCAGCCTTTCCACACAGAAAACATATAAATGATTAAAATAGTTCACTCATCTGTACAATGATTCAAGTACTATATTAAATAGTGTATAGGAATTAAGCTTTAGATTAGACCATTTCTCCTTTCCAAAAAATGCCCTTTTGTAGATGACAACACAAAAACTTTCATACAGTTCCGAAACACAATTTTTCTGTTTCAATTCTCAATTTTCACACGGAACTGAATACAAACAAAAATGAAGAAACAAACACCGCTTTGGCTAGTCCCAAATTTGAGATACAGTGGTAACACTCAGATTATGACTCAAGTCTTGTTCAACAGGAATAAACATGTTTTCAGTTCTGTCCTAAATTTACATATACATGCATCAATTTATACTGTGAAGTTAAAACATTCTTCAGACTAAAAGTTAACTAAGTTCTGAGTAATTGATGGAGAAAGGAAATTTTAATTTCTTTAGCATCAGCATCTCACAGAATCACAGAATAGTTGAGGTGGGAAGGGACCTCTGGAGGTTATCTGGTCTAAATATCCCCTGCGCAAGCAGGACCACCTAGAGCAGGTTGCCCAGGACTATACCCAGGCACATGTCCAGAGAAGGGCAGTGAAGCTGATGAGGGGTCTGGAGCACAAGTCTTATGAGGAGCAGCTGAGGGAACTGGGGTTGTTTAGCCTGGAGAAGAGGAGGCTGAGAGGAGACCTTATCACTCTCTACAACTGCCTGACAAGAGGTGGGGGTTGGCCTCTTCTCCCAGGTAACGGGCAATAAGACAAGGGGAAAAGGCCTCAAGTTGCACCAAAGCAGGTTTAGGCTGGACATTAGGAAAAAATTTTTCACTTAAAGGGTTGTTAAGCATTGGAACAGGCTGTCCAGGGAAGTGGTCGAGTCACCACCCTTGGAGGTATTTAAAAGATGGTTAGACGAGGTGCTTAGGGACATGGTTTAGTGGTGGGGTGGCAATGTCAGGTTAACATTTGGACTCAATGATCTTAAAGGTCTGTTCCAACCTAAACAATTTTAAGATTCTATTCTATGATAAGGAGCCTCTCCTTCAGCCTGCTGGCAACATTCCTGCTAATACAGCCCGGGATACTTTTAACCCTCCTTGCTGCAAGGGTTCCTGTCTCATGTTCAACCTGGTGTCCACCAAGACCCCTAAAGACTTAGGGTCTGCAAAAGCTGCTTTGCAGTGAATTGTTCCACAGCATGTGCTGGTGCCTGGGGTTATTCTTCCCCAGGTGCAGGACTTTGCATTTCCCGTGTTGAACCACTCCCAGCTGGGGAAATGAACACCAGCCTCGTATGTGACAGATGGGGATACTCACCACTGTACAAACAAGAAAAACTAAACACGATTTGGCACACTATACAGACTTGAAAAAACTGTAATTTAACCACCTCACTCCTACCATTATGTTGTTTGGGAACAAAAAATTTGTTTTCTTCAGATAAGCCTAAGCAGAGAAAATTCTCTCTCTATTTCACCTTATTATTCTGTAATATTAACAGATAGAATGTAGGACAAACTAAAATGAATAAGTCTCAACTAATGTTGTAGTAATGAAGCAAACAAAAAGGAAATATTCATTGTTCCTTCTACTAGATATTGCAAGTTGGCATCCCAGTGCACACAGTTCAGCAATGAACATGAAATTCTGGGTTGACATTCATAAAACCATTAGCTTTTGAAAAAAACCCAGACATCTCTATAAACTCACTTAAAAGATATGGCCCATATTTTTATTCTGCTTGTGTTCAAGACACTTAATCAGCCTGAGATAGTGGCTCTTTATATAAATGGTAACTTATATGTATAGTCATTTCATTTCCCTTCACAATCAGAAGACATTTGATAGAGAAATTTCTGAATCCAATATTTAAAAGAATAAACCTACTTCCTGCAATACCTGACTTAATAAAAGAACAAGCTGTGGTGTAGCTATTATACACAGAAAGAAGCCGAATTTTGTCCAAGTGCATTTGAAAGGATACTATGAGTAGTGGTGGTTTTTTTTTACTGTCCTAATTTACAAAAACGTATTTATGCATATTATTCAAAAAATACAGAAAATTCTCTTCATCACTTTTTTACTTCATTGCCATTAGTACTTGGAACACTACTGGGAGAACACAGGTTTTTCAAATTATTGCTGATGGTGTCTAGTAATTTTTATCTAAGAAATTGTATATCACTTGTTATGAAACCAGTCACTGAATAGCTCTTTCTGAATAGCAGTTAGCTGTGCTGGAAAGCCTCTATTTTCCAGTGCACAAAGCAAAATATTTTTTCCCCTTAATATTAAAATTCAAATTGCCTCGAGATTCAGAGGAATGAATTCTTACAAAACATCATTCAGATTTTCTATTGCAGAGACATGAAAATTAGATTAGAAATAGAAATATGATTTCTAAGGATTAAGAGCAGTATTGATTATAGCTGAGCAAATAAAAGGAAAGTTGTGTTATATGGAATGCATTAATAAATGTAGAAATACTTAGAAATACTGATTGCTGAATTCACAGGACTTCACTGAAATACTCCCGCCATCAGTTAAGTCTTGTCTACAGACTATAAGCATAACAGCATTGATATGTTCAGGAGATAAATAAATAGCTATAAAGTGCATGGTGGCTTGTATGGCAGAACTCCAAATCAAAATACAAACCCCACAGAGCTTATTAGAGTAAAACATGGGACAAGAACAGTGCACAAAGGCAGGGCTGTTTTGAAAAAGTTAAACAAAATCCACATTCAACAGAGGAAAAAGGTCCTTCAGTCCTAAGTATATCTAAAAATTATTTTTTGCAGATAGCTGCAGTAAAGATGAAATATGAAACTATTATATAGAAAATGAAGCATAAATGTTAGATTTTTAATGGTTTTTCAGCTTCCAAATTACAAGAGATGTAGGAATGTAGTCATAGAAATAACTCTGAGAGTACCTGAGATCACTTTTGCTGCCTTGGTAAATTTTGTCAAGTACCAGAGGGCTCACAGAAGTGCCCTTCCTATGAATATGTTGTGTTGCAAAGTTAAAGCAATGAAAGGGTTAATTACATTTCAGTTCATTGCCTGCCAGGGAGAAGATAAAAATGGAAATTCTCTAAATGCAATTCTTCTGCTCTCTCTACTGAAACTATGTACTCTATGTTGAGGACATCCAAGGACAGATAGGATTGCTTCATTGAAGCAGAGTTTTCTAGCTATAACCCTCAACCAAAAATATTTCATTAAAGAATTTGCCACTTACTGTGCATCATTATTCCTGTCAACGTGCTCCCAGGGAGGAAAGATGACAGTGATTCCAGATGATACTGAGGCCCATGATTTCCTAAACTGGTGATAAGATGCTCTGAAGATATGGCAGGGAATACAATAGAATTTCATCGTACTGTTTCTGGTGCACAGAAATGTCAGACCAGACATCACAAGTGCAAGAAACCCCTTTCTATCAGGCTATTTTTATTGCCAATAGCTTTCCTTCTTCTAATAGTTTGCTGCTAGAATGCTGCAAAAAATAGATACAGCCACACTGAGTCTGCTCACATAAACTCTAAGGACAGTAACATCTTTATAAGCACATCAAAAGAAGAATGAAGTTTATAACACTAGCCAGGAAAAAGTCAATCTTTACCTACAGATAACATACAACAGAATTTGAAATATTATCACTAAAGCCTAATGGCAATGCATTTTAGGACTACCCAGATGGTGTAACCTCTTTCAGGGGAATGCATTTGTATTGACTTCTCCAGAGCTGAGGATACTATGGGACTTTGATAGCAAATGAGGTTAACCACAAAATTCTTCCTTGACTCCCATCATTTTATCTTACTGATTTACCCAAGCTCAGTATAATTCCCTGCTCATACAAACAGGGACAGGCACCTTCATTTTTTAGCAAAAAGAAGAATACTGTAAAAGCTTTTGCAACACACTGCAGTAACCATAGAAAAACATTAACTTTGATTTTCACAAATCCCCAGGCATAGTGTTTGGGTGCTAGGAATTTATTAATGAGTTTAATTACTGTGCTACACATCCGGCATTCACTGTGATAATACTGCATTCTTTATTCAACAAAATATTTAGTTGCCATTTTCCTGTGCAGCAAAAATAGAAAATAATATGATCATTTGGAGTATATGTAGGAAAGAAAAGATCATTTACCAAGAAGGCAAATACAAAAAGAAGACTGCTGTACAATTTCTTGAGCCGTTTTTTATGACAAGACATTTTCAGTGACTTGCCAGAAAGTAAAAAGACTTATGGCCATAGCTCAGAAACACCGATATAGAAGTTGGAAAACAAAAGCAAACATAATGTGCATAATAATCTCAAGTTTTCAGGCTTTTGGGTCTGTTAGAAATTTTGGTAGTTTAATGTAAAATTTTGTTTCACATCCCAGATGGAAGATATTTAAAATAGAAAACATATTACAGTAATGTTTTTTATTTCAATGGCATTACAATGTCATTTGAGTACTTGGAACAGTATAAGAGATCTCAGGCCATAAGGTCATGATATTTAGCTGGTAAGCTAATAAAAGGGAATGACTTCTTCTCACAGAGAAGCACAGTAGCTGTTCCATCCTAAAGACCACAAATGGACTTTTCTTCTCCATTAAGACCATCCAAGCAGAGCTCCATTTATGGTGGTTATTTTCTGAATAAGGAGCTAGTGTCCATCTCATTTCATGAGAGTATTAAACACCTGTCTTATAACCATCATTAACAGCCATTTCCACCAACGAAGGCTAACTTTGAGTAATAATAGCAAAGAAGTTAATACTCACTGTGAAAAACTAATATGCCGACTAGCCACTTAAGTATGCTTTTTTTTTTTTTTTTGTATTTACCAGAGAAGAGGGTTTTTTGGTTTGGTTTTGGTTCTTTTTTTTTTTTTTTTTTAATTTAAAGCAAAAATAGCAATTCTAGGGAATATATTATATTGGTGAACTGGCCTTACGCTTTTAACTGCCTGCTCTCTCTGTGGAATCACTCTTCTTATTTCTCAGGGAGAATTAATCCTTTTTGACATCACTATTTTTCTTTTCTATATTCCCAGTTCTAATCCATGACTACCTTTTCAGACTGACCTAACTTTGTCGTCCTTGAGATTATAATTTTCCCCTTGACTCAACTAAATATGAAAATGCAGTAGAAATTTACTGCAAGTGACAACAGCAGGCACACATGCAGAAACAATCCATTCCAAGATCCCTCTGACTATTTAGAATTTATTGGAGTTTTTAATCTCAGAATTTCTTTTAGGGCTTCACTTTCATGCCTAACACCATCAGTAATAGGTTTAGTCTGTAAGACAAAGAAAAGCTAGATCATCATAAAACAAGGCTATCACTCCTGACATTTTATAGTGAATTCATCTTTAATATAGGTAAGTGAGCAAATGAAACCCAGGGCTGCATTACAGGTTTTTCATTTCACACAGTAACTGATGTGGATGTTTTTAGCAGAAAAAAAGAAGAAACACCTTTTTACAGTGATTTCCATCATATTCAGCTGGTTGCCACCAGCTGCATTTTCAGTTGGAGTTTGCAGAGACTGTTTTGCGCTAAAATCCTGAATAGTTCAAAACTTGCTGAACATATTTATACTGTTAACTATTTCAACTTGCAGCCTTTATGGAGGATATGAACTGGAAGTGTTCACAGGAACTCCTATTAAAAGTCTAACCACCAAAGAAAGAGCTGAGATTGTTCTTTTTCCAATGGACTAACATTTGTCTTCTCTCTTGTGTTCTCTGGAAATCATCCTTTCCAGATATGACTTATCTTGAGGCTTACAAAAAAATCCATATATTTCAGAGCAGATAGTTTTCTGCTGCTTGTCAAAAGACAAGATTGCACCAAACATGAATTTCAATAAGCCCACACACCTGCCAGAGACCTCCAGTTTACCTGAGTTTTCAGTAATACATACTTTCCTTTCTCACATAGCAAGTATAATGGCAATCTAAGATTTAAAGTTCACTCATTTACCAAGTAAAGAAAAACACTGTTGCCCATTGTGACTCCTATCAGCCTTAAAAAGTTCATCTTCAGAAAATGTCTGAAGTCCAGGTGTGATCCATGTGCAGAAAAAATCAGCAGAATTCAATGCATGCAATTGGAGTAATGTTTAAATCAGATGTAAAATACTTGAGCAAAAGACTGAAGATGTTAGGGTGGGAGGATATGAACTTCTGCATTATTTAAAATCTCAGAAAAAAGTGCAACATTCCATCTGGGCAAATATTTACAATTTTGCTAAGCAAAGATTTTTTGTTTGTCCCTTGTGAGCCTTCATATAGGTACTGTAAAGAAGGTTTCCGTCAACTATCTAGAAAAAAAATTATGCTTTGCCAGATACTAGGGCATAAAATCAATTTGTTCACAGTTATTTATCTCATCATCATCTGAGAACATAGCATTTAATAGCCAGCTTTTTTTGCTCATAATCTACTGTTAGCTTAGCTGGTCTGGAAATAGAATGCCTTCACAGTTTCATGCAGAATAAGAAATTAACTTATAAACTAAATGTATTGAACTGAATATCCATCCTCTTTCTTGTGAATGCCTCATTTCAACTTCATGTATTTGTTAAGAAATAGAACTACATTCTATGAAATGCAAATAATAGAATCAAGTATATAACCTGTAAGCAAGACAAACTGAGGCATGCCAGAGCTTTGGTGTTCTTTAGAAAATATTTGAGAAGATCATGAGAGATCACACAACCGTGTTCCATCAGACAATGCATGCTACTATCTATCTATTGTAAAAAACCACTGCCACTACAACAAAGGACTGACATTTTAGTTATTCCAGCTCTCACAGAAGTTGTTCCTTCTACTGAACACTTTTGAAAGGTACTGAATTGCTTTACTGATACTTCTGTTCTCAAACACAAGGGGGTTGGTTTTGTTTATTTTAATAAACCATTAATATTTTCTGACTTAGAGGAATCAGACAGCTAAAGCTAAATAATCAGTGGAATAAAATAAGACAATCAGAGTGCAGCTGAAGAAATTAAAATGAAAATCACTGAACAGTTGGTTTGGTGGGGTTTTTTATTCCATATGTTGGCCGTGGATATTTCCTAGCACCATGAAATTGCTGAATGTCAAGGATCTATTTAAACATTTCATAACAATTTTATGACCTACAATTTTTTGACTATCATTCTAGTGAAACGTCTTCAGTATTTGTGTATTTTCCAAAAGAGCAGTCTGGTTCCAAGAGAGTATGCAGGTCTCTGCAGGAAGTTAAACATTGCAAGTCATAACATAACAATTTGTTCAGGATAAAGAGAGATATTGACAATAATTTTTCAATTTCTTATAACATACCAGGTGAGAGAATTGAGTTTAAAATCAACAAATCATGTCCTTTCATGACTGTTTATCTCCCATAAATAGAGTAAGCAGATAGAAATACATTTTGACCATACCTTGGGTAGACAAGTCATCAATTATGTGGTCTTTTAAAAGTTGCAATTCTTGATTACTTTTAAAAAAGAAGGTGGGAGAGTTTGTAGCCTTTAACTGAGGTTTGCCATCACTTAGCAAGGTAACTAAAAATGAGCTGCAGTTTTCACCTTTACCCAAGGAAAAAACAAGTCTACTCTGTCTTTTCTCAGGAACGCAAGATCAAATTACATATTCTTATCATGCAGCTCCGTATAAACTGATTCTGCAGTTCTTCAGTTTCAGCTGAAATGAAAACTCATCATTTTTAACATTGCCAAGGTCAACTGCACAAGAAAAACAAATATATATAATATACAAGTATATATTATATATGTATCTAAGTATGCACATATAGCAGTCTGCATTTTTGGAATTTGGTATTTTTATTTTTACTCTGCTCTCTGGATTGCTCTGTACATAACAGAATTGCATTAGTCAACACTGAAAGAACAATCCAGTTCTTTGTGTGCCCTTTTTACCACTGAAAGACCTGTGTTAGGCAGCTACATTTCCAAAAGTGAATTTTAAAAAGGAATTTGTCTTTGAGACAACCTGGCCTACACACTTGTTACTCTGTTGTGTAGTGTTCTCTTGTCAGAAATCTGTGTAGTTGAGGACAGTTTCTTATTCTTGGTTGTTTCTGTGTTTATGGACAGATAACCCTCCCACATTGCACCTTACTGATAGAAAGTCACTACCACTAGTCCGTCCTTGAATGTGTATCTTGATCACACAATCATGATGCCATCCTTCAGAAATCCCACTCCCTAATATGAAATAAATTTCTGTAATTAGGCATTTAAGCTGTTAGAGGTCAGAAATAAGCCACTGGTGTACACTGGTGAACAAGTAATTTGCCATATGCAGAGTCCACATCTGGCCTACACAGAGCACCAGAGAGCAGCATCAAACACAAACAAGAAGTTTTAAAGACCACAGAAGAGCCTGAAAAGAATACTGGAAATAGCAACAGTAACACTAAAACATTTAAAACATATATTTATATATTTATATTTGAAGTATCTTTAAGAATTGTGTTGGTAATTATTGAAAACCAGAAGGAGAGAAAGTGGACTGTAAAGGTGATTGATTCATCTGCTAAGGATCTAATCCTGCAGAAACTTCTCACCCGAGCAGGCCTTACTTCTGCGATAGCACTGTTAATTTCATACATGCTATACAAATTATTTTCATCTGAGTAGTAAACCCAGGTATGTTATTAAAAATCTAGTATATGCATTAAAAATAAATGTTACAACACTTTCTCTTGATTTTAGACAATTTGGGAGATGTGGATGCACTTCATCTTCATGTAAAAATTGTGTATATATATGCCTTCAAAAAAAAATTTTCTTTCACTCTCTGCTCAAAGCAAGAGCTAGAGATCAATTATGCAATCATAAAAAACCTCTAAAATCCACTAGTTAATAGGAAAGTTATCCTGCTTCCACTCAGTAGATGTAAAAAAGTGTCCTGTAAGTGGTGGAAACAGTTGAACAGCCTACCTTTCCTTTCTTTCATGTTGAGTTGAGCATAGAGGTCCAGAATCTCACAAATTTTCATGGAAAGATTTCTGATGGGTTTATATTTCATACGAACTAGTTAGGCTTGGTCTTTTCAGCCTAGAAACAGGACAACTGAGGGAGGAGATGATACAGATGTACAAAACCATTACTGGCATAAACAGGACACCCAGCACAAGAACTAAAGAACTGAAATAAACATAACAAGTTCAAAAGGGGATGAAAGGAATGGTTCCTGTACTTGGTGTGTATTTGAGCTAAGGAGGAGGTGTTTGCCACATATATCAGGAATATATTTGGATTTAAAGGAAGCTGATCAGGACTACGGGAATATAAAGGTCCACTGAAACTATATTAAAAACTTTCTTAAAGAAACCCAAAAATCTTCTGACTGAAAAAACTCTGACCTGCAAAGCTTAGTAGGCTGGGACAAAACAAAGTTTGCGACGATTATCAGAAGTGCTTGTCCTGCTTTTGTGCTCTGAAGCAACCATTTCAGTACTCTCCAAACACCTAACTACCAAAAGGTGGACCTTTTGTCTCACCTGTTAGAACCATTTTCTTATGTAAGCAAAACCCCACAGAACCAGCTGTATCAACCTCATGGGGTCTTGATGGCACTGTGCTTATGCCACTGCTTCCCACAGAAGGCATAGAGGATAAACACAATCTGGCCCTAATAATACTAATTGCAGTATCGCAATCAGTATTGCTGATAGAAATGGAGGGAGCAAATTCCTCTGATGTCACTAAATTGATCTGAATTTTAATTGTTCCCATTAGTAAATGAGATGCTGTTGTAGATTATCATGCAAGTTATTTAATGATTTTTTCCCTTAATGAACATTTCTACTAACTGAGGCAATGATATATATACGATAACATATAATTTTTGACCTCTTTTTTATGAAACATTGAGTTTAGCAGCTCCTTAAAAGACAAAGTTGCTGTCTATAATAATTTAAGAAAGTGTTGATTAAAATTTAGAAGGCAGAAAAGTGTTTAAAACCTGTCTGTGGAATTTTTGCAACAAGAAAGGTTCTCTCTCTTCTGTCATATTTTATTTTGAATAGCACTGTCACAAGTGAACAGTTTGTCTTAACTGTTTGAATGAAATGTTTGAAAAAAAACAAAAAAACCACTCTATAACAAAGGATGGATTAGTAAGGCTGGAAGGTAACCTAAGCATTTGAAATTGCTGATGCATTCCTATTGGCATATTGTTTTGTTCCCAATGTCTTTTCCCAAGGTATGTGGATCAGACCGCATTTATAGACTACTGTGTGTCACTAAAAAATCTATGTATCTATCTCTGGAACACCATAGTTATACTCTTCATTCAAATGAGGTCAAAGGAGTTTTTGCACTCTCATTTGATTAAGTTCAGAAATGCTACCTCAAGTTAATTTCTATTTTCCAACTACTCCAAATTAGTTACATGAAAATATTCACTCAAAATTTAAAGCATCATTAAAAAAATCTGTATAGAGAACTACATAGCACTGTGAGCATGAAGGTTGATAAAGGCAATTACTTTATCACTATTTGAAGCAGCATCATGAAAACTAAACAAGAATGGGAGTGCCAGCTGGAGACAAACTAATCCTGTGGTGCACAGACACATTTTCCAATTATCAGTAATTCAGAAACACACAAAGAAAAAAATGGAAAAAAAATCATTATGGTAAAGAATAAGGGCCCCAAAATCTTACCTCATGGCAATGAGAATAGTGATCACAAATAAAAATTTGAGGAATCACATTCTAAAATGTTAAAGAATGGTATCCCAATATTTTTTATTGGAAATTATTAAAACAAACTTTCTGCAATGAAGAAAAGAAAAACCAAAACACTACTGTATCTTGAGGACTATCACCACTCTCATCAGTAACTTCTACGGAAAACCTGTTTCATCTTCAAACCATTTTTTTTTTTATTTTATAAGATACAAGAGCACATACTTACTCTAGAATTCTTTGAGTTTTTCTTTGAAAATTCAATGTCAAGTGACTATAAAAATTTCATTAATCTTTCCTAGAAATAAAAAAGCAACCACACATATAAAGAGCTCCACTCAGTGAATGATTTCTTTAAACATCCTAAATTAGCAAAGTAGAGATTTATTATAAAAATTGCTAAGACTGTTGCTGAAGCTTCACTCAAATAAATACATCTAGAGAAAAGTTATCTTAACCAGCTACAAAATCAAACTGTTCTCTTAAGCCTTCCAAACTTGCATAAGTAATTTCCTTATAAATATCTATCCTACACCCTGAAAATTACGTGCAGCCTGTAAAATTATAATTACTACAGTCACAATATCAGTTCTTGCCTCAGGTATGCTGACAAAATTCATATACACTCAATGTTATTTTCGGTTCCTACTAGTGAATGACAAATGAAGTTCCCTTTACAAAAGTACAATATTAAACAGCTTCACATCTGTGGACCAAAGTATTTGCCTGTATCTGACTGGGATTTGAATACATCAGAAGTGCATATACACTCACAGTAAGCTGTCCACAACAACATACTTGCTGATTCTTCAAATGTGCTCTCAAGCAGAGGAATGAACAGCCATCCACAACCCAGCAGTTGGCCAGTGATTAAGCTATTAATCCTGTATTAGAGGTGAAAAAGCCAAGATACTCAGAGGGGAAACTATTTTTGTCCCATATCACACAGCAAGACAGTAACAAAACTGAGAATAACAGATAGGAGGCATCATGGTGATTTTTGAGCCTGACCTTCATTTCCCAGGCTCTGTCACTTCTCTGCATTAGTTTTTATTTGAACTAGAGTACTTTTGAGCGAAAAAAGCAACAACAATCTCAACCATTTCAGGCTCCAATAACTAAGAGATATAAACTACAATGGATCAGGAAACTACTCTTCAGACAGAAGCCAACCTGGGTACCATAGTGCCTATCCTAGCAGTGTTTTCCTTCATTTAACCATGCTCCAGTGCTCAGCCCCCAGTTCCTTCCTATGCACAAAAATAAAAATCTTCAGAAATTTCATAGTACACATCCCCAGAACAAAATATCAATGCAACTTTTATTAAAAACACCTCTAGGAAAAAAAAAAAAATACTGTTCTTCAAGCCCTGTAACTTTACTTTAGGAATGGAAACATACTCAGGTTTTTTTTCACTGGTGGAAAGAGTTTTAGAGTCTGAAATACAGTAACCAAACTCATAGTAAAAGCATTGAAGCAAAGGAGACTGCTAATATGAAAGGTATTAGTCACACAAAGGCAGTTTTTGCAGAACTGAGGACATTTGGAGTTCAGCTGGGTAAGTAGCCAGACTGCTTTGAATGGCTGAGAGTGCCAACCACCTTAAAGAGGATCTTAGACCTCTGGGCACACTTTCACAGGTGCTACTTTTTAGTGCAATGGACAAATATGTGGCTGACCAGAAAAAACTTTTAAGAAGTAGAATCAGCAAATCAGGTGAGCAGATAGTTTGTCCTGCTGTCTGTCCTACCACATAATTTGACAAGCACTAAACTGTCAGTACCTGAACTTACCTGTGTGAGAAATGGAGATAAAAGTGCTCCTTTACCTTGCAGGCATATGAGTTTGAATTACAAGGGTAGCACTACAGCAGTCACCCCTGGTAGCAGCCACTTTGGAACTTTACCTTGTCGTGGTTTAACCTGGCTGGCAACTAAGCACCATGCAGCCTCTTGCTCACTCCCCCCTCCCTCAGTGGGACGGGGGAGAGAATCCGGAAGGAGAAAAAAGGTTAGACCTGTGGGCTGAGATAAAGACAGTTTAATAAGAGAAAATAATAATAATAGTAATAACAAGAATGGTAACAAAATATACAGAATATACAAAACGAACGATGCACAATGCAATTGCTCACCACCCACTGACCAATGCCCAGCCCGTCCCGAGCAGCGATCGCTCCCCGAGCTGCAATCAGTCCCCGAGCAGCGATCACTCTCCTCGCAACCGACCGACCAACTAACCCCCCCGAGCATGACGTTATATGGTATGGAATAGCTCTTTTGTCGGTTTGGGTTAGCTGTCCTAGCTGTGCTGTACTCCCAGCTTGTTATGCACCTGGCCAAGCAGGAGAAGCTCAAAAAGTCCTTGAGTAGTCTGAGCACTACTTGGCAACAACTCAAAACATCAGTGTGTTATCAACATTCTTCTAGCACTAAATCCAAAAGACAGCACTATGCTAGCTTCTATGAAGAAAATTAACTCTATCCCAGCTGAAACCAGGACAGACCTATTATTAGAATCCATATTTTGCCAAAATGATTTTCATAATATTCCATGCTATAAGTCATGCCCCAGGCTCTGAGAATCGGTGGATCACAATTCACACCCAGACCCAAAGCCAACAATATACATTCTGACTTGCAGGTAGCAATATGTTTTATATTAAACTGAAGGCACATTTTCACTGCTTTATAATCCCCCCCATCTTTAACTCTCAGTGTTACAGGTAGTTTGCTTGTATCAAAAAATCTTGAAGTTAATAAACCCTTTCATAAATGGGAACCTACCCAATACTGTCCCATCTAAAAAGTGTAGTAAAGTCATACTAGAAAAGCCAGTTGCCTGTAGTTACAACACCGATGCAAGACAGTGTCAGACTAGGTAAAGGGGATATTCACTCTGTTTTGGCGACGGAGAAGCATTAAATCATTTTGTATTCTGAATGTAAATTCCCTGCTTCACCTCTACTACACACACGAAGAGCTGCCAGTTTGAAAAAAGTCTATTACAGATTTTGCTTACCTGACATTACTAATGAATTATTGAATATATCATTTCATCCAGGGGCATTGCCAAAACAGATTCCCTACTTCTCCCAAGATTATCCTTAAAAGTATGCTTTTGAAAGACATGAAAAGAAGAAGGAGAAAAAATGTTTTAATTCCAGCTTTGAGGAGAAGATTTACTGCTGAGGGGTTTTTTTGTTGTTGTTGTTGTTATTGCTGGGGTTTGGAAATTTTCTTTTAAATTAACAAGAAAGAAATATCAAGGTCATATTTGAATACTTGCCTGAATCATCACTAAGGCTGTTTGTGCAGAAATACTAACAAAAACATCAGGGCTGTTCAGGGAATGGTTTCACTGAGGTTTTTTTTTTAAAGGTCAACTTTGATCTATTTGAGATTAGTTGGCAAAATCTTTTATTTTCTGAACTGCTGTATCCTTTTTTTCTTCAGTTTAATTCTATAAAAGTCAGTAGTTCTTCACTCTTTTTAACCTGAAAAATATTTATGCTTAAAATTTTTAGTAACATAACTAAACCAGGTTAGGAATATACTCATAAAGAAAAAATTACTCCTATTACAGGGACAGGAAAAAGAAAAAAAAATATTGTAAACTCATTTCTTGTTTATTTTCACTTATGTCACAAAAAGGACTTAATCTGATTCCAAGTAATAAATTTAAATAGTTTAATCTTGGATATGCTTCTGAGTTTGAACTCATGATGATATTGAAATGACATTTCATGGTTTTTCTGGAGGAGATGTTGCAAGCCAGACATCTCCATTATCATGCCATGTAAAAAAAAATCTCACTGGACTTGCCCAGACAATGCAGTTATTTTAGAAAAAAGAGTAACTAGTGTTTCATTGTGGACATTTTACAGTCCATCATGTGACTATGAGTGCAAAGTAAACCTGCATCCCAAGAAAGAATGTGTCCCTGAAGAAATGCAAATTAAAGATAAAAGTCCATCTTCAAAACCTCCTCCTTTATCTGTCTATTTCTATCCCAGCTAACAGATAGCTTCGAAAATTCTATGTGCTCCAATTCCCCTAGCTTATTTCTCTGAAACTCACATCATAGAAAATACCTGCGGTCATAAAAACTGATTTGTGCTAAAAATCCCTTTTGGCTTGATGTTCCACGTTGTGAAAGACAAGAAGGACCCCTACAGAGACTTGACAGAGGGCTCTAATTTGGTTATATTATCCCCTCTAGCAAGCAAACTGTCAAGGTAGGGCAACAAAACTGAAGCATGTCTGCTATAATGCAGACCTGACTCATCATTTACATTTGCCCTTTCACACACACAGAGTTTTGTTCCCATAAATATAACCTGCATAGAGATGACAGAAGCCCTTCATCCCTGTGCTCTTGGAAAAAGTAATTTGAGCCAGTAGCTAGAATCGATGTATGCTACAACATGCTCTTGAAGTCTAATATTAATAAGTAGATAACCAACAGGCTCACCAGAGAGAACGAAAGGGGAATCTTCTAACATACAAGAAAATGGGAAGAGTAGACAGTTTAAACATATGGACTTCTACAGCCTATAATGTAAAAAACCCAAATACATCAAACAAAAATAGGTACTGTATGTCTAAAAGTCTGATTTTTTCTAATTGTTTATCTATTTGTATAAAGGCAAAAGACATAAGTCACAGGGTTAATCTTGTTGAACTAATTACTGTAGTTAACTGGTAAAATGCGTAGGGTTTTTCCTGCTTTCCTTGTTTATAAATGCATTGGCTGAATGGATCACTATAGCTGACTTTCACATAATGCTGTGCAAAAAAATTTATCCAGCAAAGAGGATCAAATTATATTGGTAGCTGTATTTGTTTTCTTGTACATATAAAAGGCCAGGGGCTTTTTCCATTCTCACTGCACACAAACCTCTAGTAGTAGAAGTTGAAGTTATTTTCATGAGTTCTTTTAAAACTGATGAACCATTCTCTCTGTTAATCAAAAGCCACTAAAATCCCTTGATTTTTTTTTGCCCTGAAAGAGTCATGCTTGAATAAAATACAGTAAATGGAATAAATAAAGAAATAAAACGTCAAGATGCTCACTTTATTTCTTGGTTTCTTTAATAGCAAAGAATAATTCTTCTTCAGAAGAACCACATTTTGGGCTAAATATTTGACAAAACATTTTTAAATTTTTACTGTAATATTAAAAAAAAATTAACTTTCTCGATAATATCTAAGAGTTAACATAATACTTAGAAGCTAAACTACCTGGTTGCCATTCCAGAATGCTGTAAAGTATATGTAACCAGAATATTTCTGTTTATGTCTGATTTGCCTAGGTAATACATAGACTTTCGGGCCCTGTTCTTCTGTGCAAAGGCTATAGTCTAACTAACTATAGTCCACTAAATAAGAAAAAAAAGGTGTAGTAAAAAGTACATAATATCTGAATACAGACAGTGTCAGAAATTTGCAAGTAGAGGCTGAATGCTCTCTAGAGAAGTTTAAATATTGGAGTTTAATTCCTGTGAGATGCTTTTGCACAAATAAATTGGCTGTGACATCATCAGATCACAGCACCTGGTCTAAAGATCACAATTCACTTACAAGATAAGGTCTTGACAGTTCCATTCTGTCTTTTTCCTGAAAGAAGTGAAAAATGCTCAGCTTAAGTTGCAGTAAAGAAATAACCTATTCACCCTACAAATATACCTATTTTTTTTCTAGACATTTCCTTAATTCCTGCTTAGCAGTAGCTGGAACTCTAGCCACAATGAAGGTACTTACCAGGCAGACGTTTCTGGTGTCACTCTTAAAAATCACCAATTTGTTTCAGCAGCCAAATAATCCTAATTAAGAAATGCAGTACTCAGCAACCTTGGCTACTTAAAAGAATACTCTGAATTCTAAATAACATGAAGAAGTATCTCTAGATTGAAACCAAATTCTTTAGACATTAAGATTTCAGTATTTTCTGTATTAAAAAGTTGACTTGACTCCAAGCTGAAACACAAATATCCGTTTGTTCCTATTTTGCAGAGAGATTCTCTCTTCCATGCGAAGGAAACAATTTTCCGTTATTATTGTCAAACAAATACCTTTGCTTCTGTCTTCGTTTATCTTTGAAGAACACCAGTGGGTTTTTGGCATCTTTTTTTCT
This sequence comes from Gorsachius magnificus, assembly GCA_034008185.1. Lineage (NCBI taxonomy): Eukaryota > Metazoa > Chordata > Aves > Pelecaniformes > Ardeidae > Gorsachius > Gorsachius magnificus. Next base: position 34,556,682 of record CM067109.1, on the reverse strand, counting down.
GTTTTGTAGTTAACACCAGTATTACAGTGCCTCATTATTCCAGGTACAGCCATTCTTTTGTTTCGCAGTCCTGAGTCAACAGAAGAATACAGCCATACCTTGGCACTGTAGTCCACTGACATATTATTTCCAATTATTCTAAGCTTCTGAAGCTGAGCACAAATGAAGTAGCATAAGTTAGAATCAAGCAAATGCCACTTTTGTTGCTTACTGAGCTTCTGTGACAGTTGCAGTTCAGCTGAAGCCAAGAAAGAAACCAACTCTCTACCTTTCTTTTTGGAACACAAATTAAGAAGACCTCTTTATGCTTTCACTAAAATTTTCCCCAGAAGGAAAGAAAATAAAAAGATTCCAATCAGCAGGTAGACCAAATGTTGAAAAGGATTAATCTTGCCATCTGATTACATTTTATATAGAAACAGCGAAACATTTGATATCACATCTCATAAAACACACTAAAACTTTATTCAGATTGACTTAGGAACACTTTTGTGTGGAATAAAATTTAGCAAAGGCAAATATAAAAGAGGATTGCGTATGCAATTGGACCTAGAAAGGAGGATTAGGCTTGAATCCTTTTTATTAAATAAAAAACTACCACTGCTGACTAAGCCAAAAATCATATATATTTATCAGTAGAAATAGAGATCTGTAGAGAGCTTCTCTCATTACTAAGATAGTTTTGAAATGGAGGAAGAGGAAATCTGTATATCCCTTCAGTCAGTGGAGGTCAGACTTTTTCCATACCTCTGAAAGACTTGTAGTTATCAGCTAACCACTAAGTCGCTTACTAGCTGTTGCTGCTCTTCACTGTAAATCATATTTCTATCTTCTCAGAATGTTGCAGAGTACATGCAGGTTTTTTATTGTGATTTCCAACCTTCTCATCCCAATTTTAGGATTGTTATTGCCTCAGGACAGTTTCAAGGCATCTCCACTGAAATTAAAGAATAGGCCAGAAAGGAAACACCCAGTGCCATTTTAAGGGTGCGCACAAGTCTGATAGGAACATATGACCAGGTGAACAAAAAGACATGACCATTGATTGCTATTTGTCTGATTAGAACAGATCAAAGTTACTTTCATATATTCTTGTTCTAAACCAATAATCTGACATAGAAACTGTCTGTGGTCAGGTTGTGATTGTTTTATCATGAACGTTCAAAAAAATACTACATCCTGTGTGTTGATTTTACTTGTAAGATACGAAAAGTTTCTCCATCCTGCAAAAAAAGGTTGTATCCTTCTTTATTTGCAATGCATTGCAAAGTTATTAGAGTTGAATCAATTTACATTTCAGAGCTTTTACTGGATAGATATCTTCACATATCACATTTTCTAATACTCCCAAATCATCTTGTTTAATACATTCACTCTGGGAAGAAAAGGAAAACTTTCCTTCACTTCAGAAAGTGAAATAATGTGACCCAATTTATTTTGCAAAGAGATTTATCTGCCCTATAGATCTTCATTTATTGATCCAATATTCTTTTTAAAAACAAACTATGATGTTGCAACATGAGATGATAAATATGGTTGCACAGAGTCATTTGGAAGGAGTCCTATTAACAAGTAATACTGTTTAAACATACTTGGCATCACAGAAGAAAGTCTGAGTCCCCATAAACAGTGTCTGACAGGAAATTTGAGCAAATGCTGATTTTCTATTCAGAGAACTCTGGTTTCTAAGCTTGAGATTGGGCAGGATATTGTTGGACAGGATTCATGAGATAGGGGATCCCTAGAAAAGCCTGAAGATGGCAGGTTCCTTATACCTGGAAAAGTAAGGGAAATGGTGCTTGACAGATGGCCTGGGCAGTAACTCCTCTCTTCTTTCTGTCCTCCTCCTAAATTAAGAGGTCAGAAACGTTTATTCTTGGCCATCCATCAACATCAATGCAGTGATTATGACTCATCGATTCAGATAGAAATAAAAGCAGACAGACATCAAAAGAGAAGGGAAACTCATAGAAGAAATAGTGACATGCCAAGGAGGGCAAGTGGAGAAGGAGGTGCTGGTCTCCCTGGTATCCAGTGCCAGGATGCCTGGGAATGGCTCAAAGCTGCATCAAGGGAGGTTCAGACTTGACATTAGGAAACATTTCTTTACCAACAGGGTGGCCAAACACTGGAACAGGCTTCTTAGAGAGCTGATCGATGCCCCAAACCTGTCTGTGTTTAAGAGTGTGGATCACTATAGGATAGGCTCCTAAAAATAACTATTTAGATCAAATCACTTTTTGTTTTCATAAACCACAGATTTTATTACTTTTATGTCTGCTGGTATAATGTAAAATCATGTCTGTACATATCTGGTTTTAATAGCATCTTTACTATTCTTGCTAACTAAATCAGAAAATGCAGCAGCTCGTCTAGCTTAGTAGAGAAAGCATTAAAGAAGAAAGAACTGTCCATTTCTGCTGTGACTGAACAATGAAACCCTGCCACAGAAGAAGGCGCAGAGGAGACGGGCAGGCGTGATGTACCCGTGAAGCTCAGGGAATGATGCAGGGTGTGACTGACCACAGCTGCCGCAAAGAAGCTGACTTTTTCTCCACACAAGAGGGACCGGAGGGCAGCCTCAGGTAAAGAGCTGTGTCCGTTGCTTACCTCTGTATTATGTTACGCAATACATTTTTTGTATCACCCTGCTGAATCAGAAATCCCGTGTAACATCAACTGTCTTTAAATACAGATATGAAACATTATGCCCTCTGCGGTTGGAACTCGCTAAAAGAACCTGGCTAGAGAGCATTGGAATCCGACATCCCTTTATAACATATCTACTAAAACCTGCTACATCTGAATTCCCATCCCACCCCTCTGGGGGGTGGTTGTTTATTTCAGTTTTGTTCTTTTCTTGGTTTTTTTTCCAGTTTGCTTCTCAGTTTTCTGGGAAAGATCAAGTTAACATGAGCCAGCTATTGAATGATAGCAGAATTCAACCCGATGGCTTTTGTGGCTTTTACCACTTTTCCTCTCTCGGATCAAAGCAGCACCCCAAACCTGGATGTTTTGGCTGCAGAAACCTCTTCTGAAAGCAAACCAGAATGAGGACATAGTCACTACCCACCAGATCCTCCTCCAGAGTTTTTAAAGCTTCTCTTGAAAGCTGCTGAACACAATGAACAAGAAAGTGGTTTTCTGACACTGCAGCTTCTGGAAGCTGTTGCACCTTTGGAGACCTTTACTATATTTCCCACTAGCAGTGCTTTCTCTTCTGGGATTTCACAGGGCATCCCTTCATGGGCTTGTGACAGTTGTGCTCTTGGTTGTACCCATTTGGGTTTCGAAAACGCCCAAGCTCGGGGATCCCACCACCTCCCTGGGCAACCCACTCCAGTGCTTAATGATCCTCACGGTGATTTGGGTTTTTCTTCCTTTTCTCCAGCCTGAACTTCTCTGGGTTTCAGGAGGTGCCACTGTCTCTCTCCCTCCCACCAGGCACTTCTGGGGAAAACCTGTCCCCATCCCCTTGGTCCCTTCCCCACAGGCACCGTGGTATGCTGTGAAGTGCCCCAATGCCTTCTCTGCTCCATGCTGAGCCAGCCCCAGCTGCACAGACCCACCTCACAGGGTGAATGCTCCAGTCCCACTGCCTCTGTGGCCTCCCCTGAGCCCCTCTGATGTGTCTGACCTCTCTCCTCTCTGGGATGTACTGCCCGGAGAAGGCCTGATGGGTGCTGAGCAGAGGGGATCACCCTTGTGCCTGCTGGCTAGGGGAGAAGGATGGGATAAAATCCCCAGGAGAGAGCCAAGTGCTGCCTGTGACCCCCGTGTGGGAGGAAGCAGGGGAGCCCAGAGGGCTGGCCAGCTGTGCTGGAGCGTGGGGAGAGCCTGTGGAGAGCCTGTGGGACTTTGTCCTGCAGCTTCCGAGGGAGGCACAGGTTGGTATCAAATGACCCCTCTTGCCACAAGTGCCTGGAGTTGTGTAACCACGGCCAGCACATCCTGATGGGGCTCTGGGAAGACACAGACAAGACTTCAGTGACTGGCATGAAACACTGATGCCAAGCACAAGACAAGAGATGGGGGGATAGAGTGGGTAGTGGCGTTGTGGCAACCGCAGATGCATGTGCTGGGGCTGCAGCACTGCCAGCGTGAGCGCCGTGGGCAAGGACGGCCCATTGTGATGTCTCCGAGTGATGGGTCCTGACATCACCAAGGGATGGAATATGATGACGCATCCCTCGCTGCGAGTGCACTCCGGCTGAGCGAGTACGCGAGGTTTGGAGTCTTGAGCGGGGCTTTCGGTTGGTGCTGGTGTCGTGCCTGGGGAGTTGTTGACTGCAGCTCTCAGTGACCGTTGCCAGAGCCATCAGAGGACTTTCCCCCGCCCTGCCAGGTTTGGGCCGCCGGGGCACCCAGGAGGCGTGCTCGCAGCAGCAGAGGTGAGCTGTGTGGGGAAACCTCACCCTGGGGAGCTGGGAGGCTTTCCTTCTTGAGGGACTTGGGCAATTCCTCCAGCCCTGCTCAGGCCAGCCAATGACTGTGGCCTCTTTTCCTTTTCCAGCGTGACACCTGCTGCTGCAGCACCAGTGAGACAGAGCGTCTCGTCATCACCAGCTCTCCTCAGCCCACCGCAGCGAGTGGAGGGCATGGCCACGGAGCTGGACAACCGCTGTCCCATATGCCTGGACAGCTGGGAAGAGGCCAGCTATGTGATGCCATGCTGCCACCGCTTCTGTTTCACCTGCATCCGGCGGTGGGCTGACAGCAAGCCCGAGTGCCCCCTCTGCAAGAGGAGGGTGAGCTCCATCGTGCACTCGGTGCGGGCGTATGACGACTTTGAAGAGTATGTCGTCAGACCGCCTACAGCATCATCAGTCGCCGTCCACCAGGCTGCCCACAGCCCTGCAGCATCCCCACCACGGGCTGCTGGGCAGGTGCCTGGGGCTCCAGGGGGCAGGCTCCAGGCCTACACCTGGGCAACCCTTTTCTGGGACCACCCAGCCCTCCTCGAGCCCCTGCTGCCTTGGCTGCATCAGGAGCTGGGGCTGATCTTTGAGGACGACCATCTGCAGGCAGCCATTGTGGAGGACATCATCATGTCCAGCCTGGTCCTCTCGGGAACTGGACGAAGATGTCCTGGTCCGGCTCCTGGGGCTCTTCCTTCATGACCGCACGGTGACATTTGTGAATGAACTCATCGATGCTGTCATGCAACTGTGCAGTGGGGAGGCCCGCCGTCTGCTGGGCCTGGAGGATGCCCATGCTGCCAGGGGGTGGGAGGGCAGCCCTGTGGCTGCCCTCAGCCCCACTGCTTCCCCAGGAGGGTCTCCCACACCCAGCCCAGCCCCCTCCAGCAGCCCTGACAGATACAGTGTGGATGAGCTCCTCAGCACCTCCACAGCTGCCCTTTGGGGGGAACCTGGCAGCCCCTCCTCTGCCCCCGATCCCATTCTTGGGGAGCAAGAACAGCCCCAGGAGGAGCCAGAGGAACAGGCATCAGGTCCCTCCACTTCCAGCCAGGGTGGGCAACTCTCCCCTGAGGCGCCACGTCGACCTCCAAAAAGGAGAGCCGGCAGCCCTGAGGCCTCTTCACCACCCAACAAGAGGCCACCCCACTGGCAACACTAGAAGAACATCCCAGGAGCTGCTGAAACCAGGGCTGGGCCATCAGCTGGGGTATGAGCTGGCCCTCAAGAACATCAGAAGGCTCTCCTCAGTAGCGTAGATCTGACGATCAAAGAAAATAAAGGCATGAAAGCTACAGAAAAAGCTTCAGTGTTACTAACAGTGCGGGTGGCATTGCTATCCTGGCCCGTGCTGCTTTCTCCCCCTTTTCCTGGTGCTATGCCCTCTGTTTCCTCTCTTAGAGGGGCACCATGGGGCTTCTCCTCTGGGATGGCACCACCTCTTTGCCCTGCTTTGACTATCATGGGGCGTGGACCTGTGTGTGCTCTCTGAGCACATCTCTCCCCAGAGCACAGCACCATGGGTCTTGGCCCCCTGCTCTTGCAGGGCCCATTTCCCTTGAGCAAGGTGCCATGGCGCCTGGCCCTGTGCTCTTGCAGGGTCCTTCCCCTCATTCAGGCACCGCCAGGCCCTGGCACTACTGGTTTGCAGGACCCTTGTCCCTGACTGGAGCACCGTGGCGTCTAGCCATGTGCTCTTGCAGGGCTTCTGAGTCCCAGTTCCTGTCCCATAGGGTCTGGTCCGCTGGTCTTTGAGGGCTTCCCCCTTTCACTTGAGTTCCATGGGGTCTGGCCCTCTACCATTGCAAGGCCCCTTGGCCCTGATTGAAGCACCATGGAGATCGTCTGTGTGCCCTCACAGTGCCCCCGAGTACTGGTTTAGGTGCCTGGGGGCCTTGGAGCACCATGGGGCCTGGCCTGCTGCTCGCTCATGCAAAGCCTCTCTGCCCTGATTTGGGCACAACGGCCTGGCGGGGACTCTGTGCTGTGAGCAGGCTGCCATGAGGCCTGGCCCTTCACCCTGCCCCGATCACCACAGAGGCAGGCTCTCTGGTCCTGCTGGCCTCTCTTCCCTGAGGAAAGCCCCATGGGGCCAGGCCCTCTGCTCAGACAGGGCCACTTTGCCCTGCCTTGGCTGCCATGGGGCCTGGCTCCTGCGCTGGCAAGGCACCCAAAGCAGGGCAAAGAGGGCCTGCATGACCCAGGCCAGGCCCTGTGGTGCTCAGCTCTGGGAAAAGAGCACTGAGAGAGTAGAAGGCCAGGCTCAATGGCTCTCGGCTCAGGGTTACTATCCCTACTGCTCTTCCACGTGCGTGGTCGTGAAGTTGCAGTAAGTAGCCTGAGGGTGATTAAAAAAGAATTCAAGGCCTTGGGACGGTTAGTAAAGGCATCTGGAGCACAGGTTATTTTTTCCTCGCTCCTTCCAGTGGTGAGCAAAGACACTGGGCAATACAGGCGGACTCAGTCCATTAACACATGGCTCTGTGACTGGTGTCACTGCCACAACTTTGGATTCTTTGATCATGGGATGGCTTACATGGCACCAGGCTTGCTGGCATCAAATGGAAGCCAGCTTTCTCAAAGAGGAAAGAGGGTCTTTGCCCAGGAGCTTGCGGGGCTCATTGACAGGGCCTTAAACTAGATGCGAAGGGGGAGGGGGAACATATTGGGAGACAGTCCTGAAGGGCAAAGGGGCCCAGGAAGGCTGGGTATTTTTCAAGGAAGAAGTCTTAAAGGCACAGGAGTAGGCTGTCCACATGTGCCATAAGACAAATCGGCGGGGAAGACGACTGGCCTGGCTGGACAGAGGTCCACTACTGCGACTCAGGAAAAAAAGGAGAGCTTACCAGCTCTGGAAGAAGGGGCAGGCAACCCAAGAAGAGTACAGGGATCTTGTCAGGTCATGCAGAGAGGAAATTAGAAAGGCAAAAACCCCAGCTGGAACTTAACCTGGCACTGTTGTAAGGGATAATAAGAAAAGTTCTTATAAATACGTTAACAGCAAAAAGAGAACCAGGGAGAACCTCCATCCTCTAGTGGATGCAAGGGGGAACATTGCCACTAAAGACGAGGAAAAGGCTGAGATACTCAACGCCTTCTTTGCCTCGGTCTTTAATGGCCCGACAAGTTATCCCCAGGGTACCCAGCCTCCCGAGCTGGAAGATGGGGACAGCGAATGGAATAAACCCCCCTTAATCCAGGAGGAAGCAGTCTTTGACCTGCTATGCCACCTGGACATCCACAAGTCTATGGGGCCGGATGGGATCCACCCAAGAGTGCTGAAGGAGTTGGGAGGAGCTTGGGGGGGGTTGGAAAGGGGGGTTCATTAAGGCAGCCAAGGAGCTCTTGCCTAACCAGCCTGATTTCCTTCTACGACCAGGTGACCTCCCTGGTAGATGAGGGAAAGGCTGTGGATGTTGTCTACCTGGACTTCAGCAAAGCCTTCGACACAGTCTCCCATAGCATTCTCCTGGAGAAGCTGGCAGTTCATGACCTAGATGTGTGTACTCTTCACTGGGTTAAAAACTGGCTGGATGGCTGAGCCCAGAGAGTTGTGGTGAATGGAGCTAAATCCAGTTGGCGGCCGGTCACAAGTGGTATCCCACAGGGCTCAGTTCTAGGGCCAGTCTTGTTTAATATCTTTATGAATTATCTCAATGAGGGGATTGAGTGTGCCCTCAGTAAATTTGCAGATGACACCAAACTGGGTGGTAGTGTTGATCTGCTTGAGGGGAGGAGGGCTCTGAAGAGAGACCTGGACAGGCTGGATCGATGGGCCAAGGCCAACTGTATGAGGTTCAACAAGGTCAAGTGCCGGGTCCTGCACTTGGGTCACAACAACCACATGCAATGCTACAGGCTCGGGGAAGGGTGGCTGGAAAGCTGCCTGGTGGAAAAAGACCTGGGGGTACTGGTTGACAGCTGGCTGAATATGAGCCAGCAGTGTGCCCAGGTGGCCAAGAAGGCCAATGGCATCCTGGCCTGTATCAGGAATAGTGTGACCAGCAGGAGTAGGGAAGCGATCGTCCCCCTGTACTCCGCACTGGTGAGGCCACACCTTGAATATTGTATTCAGTTTTGGGCGCCTCACTACAAGAAAGATGTTGCCTTCCTGGAACATGTCCAGAGGAGAGCAACAAAGCTGGTGAGGTGTCTAGAGCACAAGTCTTACAAGGAGCAGCTGAGAGAGTTGGGCTTGTTCAGCCTGGAGAAGAGAAGGCTGCCGGGAGACCTGATTGCGGCCTTTCAGTACTTAAAGGGGGCCTATAGGAAAGACGGGGAAAATCTTTTTAGTAGGGCCAGCTGTTACAGGACAAGGGGTAATGGTTTTAAACTGAAGCAAGGTAGATTTAGACTGGATATAAGGAATAAATTCTTTACAATGAAGATAGTGAAACACTGGAAGGGGTTGCCCAGAGAGGTGGTGGAGGCCCCATCCCTGGACACATTCAAGACCAGGTTAGATGGGAGCCTGAGAAACCTGATCTAGTTAGCAGTGGCCCTGCTCACTGCAGGTGTGTTGGACTAGATGGCTTCTAGGGGTCCCTTCCAACCCCAAACATTCTATGATTCTATGATTCATTCAAAAATATCATGTTTGATTTTCTGGTTTTGGTTTTCTGGTTTTTATTCACAGTTCATTGTGCTTTGAACATGCAAAGCATTATGCAATACTAAATAATCTGAAAAATCAGGTGTTAGTTGTCTTGCAAAATGGCACCTCAAATTACTGAATGCTTCTAGTCTTGAGCTCTTTGCTTCTGTCCCTGATTTGTAAAAGTAAATAATACTGTCCTCTGATATTAATGAAAGCAACTTAATCAAAACATAAACCCAAACAACAATCTATCACAATATAATCCAATTTTTATAAATGTCTGTCAATAAAATGCAAAATAAAGAGAGCAACAAATATATTGACTAGTGATAGGTTAAATATTAGATAATGCTTATTTTTTCTCTGACAATCTCAATAATTTCATTAACATAGCAAGAGTGAAGGCTACATCTCCAGCCACTGAAATAGAGAATAAGACTTCAAAAAAAAAAACCAAAAAAAAAAAAAACCAAACCAAACTTTCATAGTAGTAAGCCATCTTTCATCAAAGATAAGCTTACAGTGATGGTGACAAATCTTCTCAATTTTTCAACCTTTAACATTTTGGTAATCACAGGTCAAAAAGTTCACTGTAATTTTTCAGGCCTAGTCAACATTAAATAATTTGACACACATTATTCATTCAAAGACATCACAGTGACTGTCAATCCTGGCTGCAGTACGCTACTTGGAAGGATCTGCTCTAAACAGCCTGTTAGGAGTGCAAAACTTCCTGAGAATGGAGTCATAGTAACAGTAAAATAATATTTCTACAGACTCCAGAAGTGGACATGCAAGTCACCCTGTTATTTGCCATCTGCCTGCTTACTTAAGGTTTCCATTCCTATTTGTTCTGCTTTTATTTTGATTTTTTTTCTCCTCAACTAGTACAATCTTTTGTACAAAATCTGTCAACAGCATACTTCAGTTCCATAAAAACAAACTTGTCTCTTTGTGTAACTCTTCCTCTGCTGACTTGTGTTGCGTGTGTTTGTTCTATGTTGCTTTGCTCTGAAAACCAATTAGGTTCTGAAGAATTTTTGAAGACTGGTTCAGAAAGGTTCAAATAGACATGGATCTGTTCAGTAGATGAAAATATGAAAATAATGCTGTATAATCACTATTCCCTTCAGCCGTATTAAAATAAATGCTGAGGTGTTTCTTTAAGGAGCAAATTGGATGAATATCCCCACAAAAGCATTGAACTGAAATGGGAAGTTCTCTCCCACCCTCCAGCTGGAGTTTTTTCCTTACTTTAAGTAAACACATTTGGATGCCAATTTTAATTCAGTGTTTTCCATGGGAATCATCTTGTTGCTGTTACTTATGCCTGCATTGCTGGGAGGAGTTTTTGTAGCTGTTTAGTGCTTGTATTTTTTTTCTTTAACTCAGAAGCTATCAAAATAAACCTTTTGGAGCCTTTTGTGTCAAAGAAGTCACCAAGAAAAATACTGGCCACAAGCATATAAATTGTTTTTAATTTCTACGATGATTTTTCCTTTCCAGTCTGCAATCAACAAAACACCAGAGGTATTAAATGCCACCCATAAATACACCTGTTTTCTAAATATCAAGTGACAGATGTTTATAAATCATTATTAAACGAATGTGATGTTTGTAGTTTCTTTTGCAGTCAGTGTTATATCTATGGCCTGCAGTGCAGTCTGTAGTTAAAAATATTACAAGATGTATGTATCCATCAGGATTAAAAATGCTCAGCTGCTTTCTTACCTAATGATTTATTGCTCCTTCAGAGACATTTTGACAGCCATATGGTGTTTCTCTTAAGGAACTATTACAAGATTTAATGTGAAAATTTGAAAGTAATACAGTGATGCACACAATGTTAGCCATGTTCTTCTTTTCTTCAATATTTTCATTAAGCACCAGCTCTCACTTGAGATCATAAATCATGAAGTATTATGGCCTAAAATGAAATTATTAATTTTAGTATTCAGAAATGGCAGAAAAGCCTCCATGTTGTCAAAACAGGTATCATTGCAACATGCATGCTCTTTAAAAGCATGTTTACAGAATATTCTCTTTCCTATAGATCAAGAAACAGTAGCTTAAGATGCACACTGAAAATTATTACCTATAAAATATTTCTACCCTTTTTTAAACACACCAACATATGTATTTCTGCTTAAATATGCTGTCTCTGGGTAGTCTGACAATAAGCTATTCAAATACGTACATTCACGGACACTGTTATGCATCAAACCTTGTAAAACTGAGTGTTCAGAAGCAACAGATATTAACAGAACCCAGCAGAACCCATTACAGTTTTGTTCTTTATCTTTCGGAGCACAGAGGCTATGCACCTCTTTGTCCAACACAGGCATGAATACGTCCAACACTGACACCACAATAGAAGTGTGATGTGCCTATGCATATTTAGTAAGCTTACATGATTGGTAGTCAGATAAATCACTCCTGCATTTCCAGATTCTATTTTTTGTCTTCTGCATTTGAATGCAGAGCCTATCCTAATTTATGTTTACATACTCCTACTAAAACTATGTAAAAAACTAGATAGTTTTGTATGTGCTTCTGAACAGACACCACCTCTTCTTACCTTTTATATAATTACAACTTCAGGTTACTTATAACAGGTAAGTTGACTTTGCACCTCTTGCTTTTTAAACTATCAAAATTGTTCTATCTGGAATGAAAAAATCCTTAGAAGCAATACAATAGATTTGGTGAGAGAAGGCAATCCTACACATTCCTCCTACAGGAAAATTAATGCAAATATAATCTAAGCAGTTCTCCACCCAGAATGCCATTCTGCATGAAGCAATTAACCTTGTATCTTTTTGTAACTTTAGATCATGAAGCCATCATCTGAGCTGCTGTCAGTTCAATTCTTGCTAGGGATTCTGAGCCTTCCTATAACACTTTTACATTTGCCATACTCCTTAAACGTGATGGTTAGTCAGGTCATTCATTCTTTAAACAGAAGAACAGCTCATATTTCCTTGAAGTAATCATGATTTTCTTTTAACTATAGGATGGAAAAATAAACAGATTGTACTGATATTACTGTTAAAAAACTAGAAGATTTTCTGGGATAGCTGCACTTCTTGCCAGAATACCAAATAACATATTTTGTTTAACTTTGGCTCTTTTGATGCAGAAAAACATTAAACAGTAAAAAATATGTTGTCAACATCTATTTCTTCTGAGAATACAAGAAAGCTTTGAGCAAATGAGCATAAAGCTTTTACTACCTGCTTGACTATTTCTTATGGCAATGAAGTTAACTCAGCTATGACACAAGAGTTGTTGCAATGAAAGCAATACATAAAATTGGTAGAAGCTGGTTTTGATATCCATATCTTGCAGTCAAGATAGTGTGTAGTATAAGCAGAGAAGTGATTCAGGAGTTTACACTGTATCCTCTCAAAAGTAAGGCATTAATACAGTTATATGAAAGAAACTATTCATGCGACATGTCTAAGGACAATTGAAGTGTTGGGCTTCCCATAAACTTGTGACATTTTGGGTTTCAAAAACTTCCATCTATATAAAACAGGCATTTAACTTATCTCTTTTAAAAGTGAATATTACAAGCACTATTTGCTTTCTTGTTATTATTCTGTGGTTAAAGTATTTTGGTTGGGGACTGAGAGGCTTTGTTCCTTTGCTACCTCTCTTGGATGCAATCAAATTAAATTAAAAATTTAACTGGATTTGAACAATGCAACCACATCCCTAGTTTCATTATATTGGAAAAATACTCCCATCAACAGAAAAGTATTTAAAGGATCTAATTATAGCAGCAGTGTTAATTGAGAAAATTAGCTTACCAGGGTATTCAACTGTTTTGACAAAGTAGCTATTGAAATCCATATTATCAAGCTTGAGATACACATATTTATTGTATCACTCATAACTAAAAAGGGCAGACATATCTTTAGTGACAGAATGAACTAATTAGTTAGCTTATCATTCCTTATCATTCCATACCACTATTGTTCCTTTCCATTAAGAGGTAATCCTATACTTCTTAGAAATTATTCTGTGACCACTCAGCAAAAAAAGCAGAATTCAGTGCATCCCAGCTAAAAAGCTGAAACCCTGTGATCCCATTCTGCATAAGAGTACAAACCATTCCAATAATGTGAGATTATTAAGACTAATATTTGGTGAGATTTGAGGAGTGTTAAAGAACAGCAAACTTAAACAAATGGACAAAGCAACAATCAAAAGATGTCTACCTATTAAAAACATGAAGCTTGTCTAGCTTCACAGACTTTTAAATGATATTTATTAAATTGACAAAAATTATCCTTACATTAGGATTTCTCTGCCCCACCAAATGAAAAAAAGACAAACTGTCATAGAAAGTCTGTGCATGTCCAATCTGAAGTGCCCACCACCCCAGGACACAGATGCAGTGTTCTTCAGACAGTGGATCAGTTGATCAACAGCTTTGGTTCCTGTACAAACATGCAGTACATATATGATCCCATCAAGTCTAAATAGTCCCCTTACACTGCTGCCAAAATAACCTTAAAAATATTACTGATAGGAGATTTAGGTCCTAATAAATTCCCTCACTTTATAGAAATAAGTGTAAATTTAGTTTGTACTTTCCTTCTACTTTGACTTAGAAGATAATGAGAAAGATCCATTCAACTAATTATAAAACTGCAGTCACACCCCAAAAAGGCAGAGTGCCACCTTGCAATTACCATTGCCTTGAAGGAACTAGGAGCCACCTACAAAAGATGAGCAGGTTACTACTTGTCTCAGTTGTTCTCTGTCTTGGCTTTTCACCCATCTGTTCTTCAGAAATATTGTCATTTCTTCTCCACTCACTGCATCTCAAAGTCAAATTAATACATCAGCGAGTGCAGTGTCCTGTGCTGTCACACTGGTAGTGCTGGAAATGTGAAGAGTAAAATGTATTTTTAAGAAAGAGCCTTATGTGAGGACCTTCACAATTACATATTCATAAGGACCTAATAACATGTTCAGGTGTTTAAGTGTCAACCACACACAAGGGGGTATGCAAGGGAAAGACTGTGGTTACATAAAATGCAATGGCTAAATGCAGTACAGGCACGGCAGTGCCAACGAAGTCACCCTTGACAGGTACTGGCATAGCAGACAGACTTTGCCCTTTTGGACTCCATGCTGTCCAGTTAGAATCCTCCATAAGCACTAAATCACTTTTTGAAAAACAGCTGCCTGTACTAATAAGACTAAATTACAAAATGAAGTTTTATCATAGCTGATACAATATTCAATAATAACTGAACTAAGTCAAGCTTCATTATTAAAGGCTTCATTTAAGATTCCATCAGGAATTACTGCATTTCATGTTTCCTGCAGTGGATGGCATTTCAGCAGCTAAGCTTCAGAGGATTGCCATTAACAGATGATGTCAAGTGTAGAGAATGTTCAGTGGTTGCTAGTTTCTTATACCTGTCAAACACATGCCCAAGGAGCTCATTACAAAGATTATGGGATTTTCTCATGCTCTATAAACCATTCAGGACAAACACATGTGTTTGTTTAACAAACCCTGAGCAACAAAGTATCTTGGCAAAAATCTACATAAAACAATAAAAAAGCAATTTTGTCCTAGAGCTAGTTATTCAACACTCTCTTTCCTCAGTGTCAGCTAAATGGAAAGTAATAATATGGGAGTTATGCTTGAACCTTGTATTTGTCAGGTGAAACATCAAAACAGCTGCTTGGTTTTGCATCAAGTACTTTGTCCGCAGTTGCTCACAGGTTTGACCTTCTCCCTATGCACAAATCTTTCACTGAACGTGCTGGTTGCAGACATTAAAAAGGACTTTAGGTAGGGCAGACAATTGCTTCCTGGATGTATGGTGCTACCTGTATGCTTAAAATTAAGCTTATGCATACATGTTGTCACTAGCTGTAAATAATCCCACACTGCATTATGGTCATTTCATTAGGCTATGGTAATGGTTCTAATTCCACAAATAACATAAAGTACATATTGGCAAAGTCATCATAAATTTCTCTAACATTAAAGTTATTTCCATAATGTTATGCTCAGTTTCTTTACTTTTTTCTTTCAGTCAGGCATTGCAAACTTCCCTGAAATACTTGCTGAAGGTTTTTAATACAGTGGAAGACACAATCACTTATTACACATACCGCAGTCAAAATTTCACTTGAAGGTGGTAAAGGACAAACCTTTAAAGGTAAAGTTCAAAACCTATACAGCAGATCCACTGGGAGAAAAACTAAATATCACAGTCTGAAGTCTGAGTTTTTTCCTATTGCAGAAAAGAAATATCAGATGCAGAAATATCAAACATATGGTAACTGTGTAAACATTTAAAGCATTCTACCTTCAAATGTAATATCTATGCTATTCATATGTGGATTCCTTCAGAGCTATGTTCATTTACTGGCAAAACCAGAAAACATTATAACTGGAAAAAAACCCTAATCTATCAATAATACACAAGTAATATAGCTAGGGACTTCAAAATATGAGTGCCATTAAATGTGTATTTAGCTTTCAAACAAGAATCCTTCCATCTCTTAGTGTTAAATATATTTACTAACATCACCCAGGAAAACATTCCAGAAACACAGTGTCTGAGAAAGCATATCCACCCAAAATAAGAAACTGAAAGAGGAAGTTTCCTGATAAAACAAAGAGTCATATGAAAATTATAAAATCCTATAAAGCAGCAAATAGCATTTTGATAGGGTGGGAGAGGCTGAATAAAGTAAGTCACCTAATGACAATTCATTCACAAGTTAAGTAAAAATATGCAATACCTATCTCCAGCTGTGTGTTGATCTGATCAAACCTAACCTATGGGCTGTTTTTTTAATTTCCAAAGGTTTTATCAGGTTTAGATAGCACCGTGTTACTGTGTTCCACAGAGACATTTAAGTGGCGTGCTTTTCTGATGGCACTACTCTGGATTTCACAGCTTTGTCACAAAGAAGCTATTACTTCTAACAGAGGGTAACCTTCAGTATTCTTAAATGCTGAAAATACCGGGACTGTGGGTCAAACAAAAGTCAGTTCATAAGGTATCATAGTTATTAGGGTAGAATCTGAGGTGACTCTCTGTGCCAACCAGCTTATGCTTTGATATGAAGTGAAGGGTGAGACTGCCTCCTCACAGCACCCTTAGGAAACATTTTGTGCTTAAGAATGGAAATTATCCTCTATTAAGTTCTGTAGAAATTTCAAAAGCAAAAACCAGTTTTTCACGACTGCTCATAGATCTTCAAGAGTATTTTCAGCTTTCATAAAAAAAACATCTGGACAAGCATTTTAATATTTTTAAATGTACTGATCCAAATCTCTGGACAAAATGGGATAATGAAAGATGCAGAACCTTTGAGAAAGGAACCACCACATGACAACAAAATACTTTAGAAGTTACCGTATGATACATTGTCCACAGAAGTCTGTAAATACTGGGTAAGGAATAAAAGCCCTGAATCCTGTCTCAGGCAATATCAACCAGCAAAGCAGCTAATGCTTTTGCAGTGGCAGGATAAAATACCACTAGGCTACAAACCAACAAATATTATACAAGTTATTAAACAAGATAATTAAATGCAAATGCATTGTGTGGTAATGAACAACTTTCCAAGCCTTTGATATCCCAGCTTTCCAGATCTGTTATATTTTCTGCCAAACTAACTGTCCTCAGTGGTTAACTTACAGATAATGTTAAAATAAGTCCTACTCAAGAATTCTCCAATCATTAAGCAGAGAGCATGCATACTGAAATGAAGTTTTGCAAAACCACCCAATAAAGGAAAAAATTTTCTGATGTTTAATAGCAAAAAATTCTAGCAATTAGTGACTAAATTATTGTTCTAAGTTCACTGAAGTTATACATCTGGATATATATATATGTGTATGTAACTCTCTATATAGATAAATCGTATATATCTATATATGTATATCATTAGCTACCTTAGCAAAAAAAAATTTATATCTTTCTATAAATATTTTCTGCTTTCTTCACCTCCTATGTCAATGTAAAGAGGGTGACAGGTACAGGACAGATACTCTAACAGATACAAACAAAATTCCATTAAGATCCCTACATAACAAGATATAGCTAAAATGAGGATTTCTTCAGACACGAAATTACAGTTATCATTTCAACCAATTTGTCAGCTAAAAATATCAGAGCTGGTATATTTTCCCAGGATATATTCCAAAAGAATTCAAGAGTTAAATGCATTTGGTGCCTCACTATACTTTAAGCAGTGTGCCAGGTTTTAGAAGTGAGGTTTTTAGAAGCAAGGATAAGCATACACTTTCCCAGTGAAAAAGAAAAAAAATCAGCAAAAGATAAATCCTGCAGATTCAGGAAGCTGCACCCCACACCTCATCTGCGAGATGTCTCAGACACAGAAAAATTAGATTCCCTACTTAACACTTTTCTTTTTAAATTTTCAAATTAAAATATGATGATTTAACAGCACAGAACAGTCCAGTGGGCCAAATAGCTATATCTCAGCTTGAATTTTTACTGTCTGTGGAATCTTGTCAGAATTCAATGAGAGAAAGTATTTATTTAAAAGATTTGTGATTCAACATCAAGTAAACATATATGTCATCAACTCCAAAGCATTCAGTCCACATCCATGACTGACTACAACTCATAGCCATAGCCAATAGAAACGTTTCAACAGTTTTTATGGCCAGATTTTCTGCTTTTGGAATGGTGACAGATTCTGGAAAGAGTTGTCTCTTTGACAACGATGAGCTGAGATGGGGGTTAATATGGTGCAGTCGATGACACTGATACTAACCTACACTTTTTTTAATCACAGAATCACAGAATGGTTCAGGTAGGGAAGGGAGCTCCTGGAGGTCATCTTCTCCAATCCCTTTGCTCAAGCAGAACCACATAAAGCTGGTTGCCCAGGACTGTGTCTAGATGGCTTACTGGCTTCAAGGACAGAGATTCCACAATCTCTCTGGGCAACTTGTCCCAGTGTTCATTCACCCTCACAGTGAAAAATTGTTCCCCTGTGTTCAGATGGAAGCTCCTGTGTTTCAATTTGTGCCCATTGACTCTGGTCCTGCTAGTGGACACCACTGAAAAGAGCCTGGCTCCATCCTCTTTGCATCCTTCCTGCAGGTATTTATATATACTGATAAGACACGCCTGAGCCTTCTGTTATTCAGGCTGAACAGTCCCAGCTCTCTCAGCTTTCCTCATATGCGAGGTTCTCCAGTCCCTTAATCATCCTGTGGCCCTCTGTTGAACTTTCTCTAATATGTCCGTGTCTCTCTTGCACTGGTGAGCCCAGAACTGGACCCAGCACTCCAGCTGTGGCCTCACCAGTGCTGAACAAAAGGGAAGGATTACCTCCTCCCACCTGCCTGCTGGCAATGCTTTGTTTAATGCGTCATAGGATACTATTCACCGCCTTTGCCACAAGGACACGCTGCTGGCTTACGTTCAACCTGGTGTTCACCAGGACCCCCAGGTCCTTTTCTGCCAAGTTGCTTTCCAGCTGGGTTGCCTCCAGCATATATTGGTGTACGGATTCTACCACACTTACTGAATCAACACATAAAAAAAAGAGAAAAAAATCAGGAAAAACTTTTTTTTTTTTTTTTTTTTTTTTTTTATTCAGGTGCAATATTTTCTCTATCTTTAAGTCTGCAGCAACTGAAAAACAAAATTCAGGCTGAAGCTCAATTACAGCAGCCCAGCTGCTTGCAAATTAGCAACATTTTTGGTAGAAAACAATGTCTGAATGTCAATGTTCCTGTCATGTTGAAAGTGCTGTTTCTGAACAGCCAATATGCTCGGGATTTTTATTACAATGGGACAAGTACATCATACACAATTTACTAGCTAATAAAGTCAAAGAATTAATGCACCTTAAATTTGGACAACCAGTTAAATAATTTCTGATATGATGCCTTTAATCTCAAGGTTTACTATTCCATTTAGAGACTTGTATCACATACACATGACACTTTAATCATTGACAATTTAAATATGATCTTCTGTAAATGGAAATAAAGCAATTCTTTAACATACAGCTTTATTTCTGCGATTTCAAACTGGAAGGGACTACTAAGGAATATTTCTATCTAAAAGTTAGAGTTACCCCCTGAATTTCTGTTCACTCCTGGGAGTGTTAAAGAAGTTCATAACCTCATGAATGATGAACATGATACTGTGTCCTAGTGAAGCAGCACATAATATACAATTAAACTTGGTAAAATTGAATAGACAGGAGACAAGATTTCTAATTCACCAGAATATATTACTTGTATGTTTGATTGGTAAATCTTAACAGAATAGGTTTTTCAAGTCTTTTAATGCACATTTCATCTGTATTGCTACTTACCTGAGACTTCAGACCGATATGGAGAGGACTTCCTTCAGCATTTATGTTGCATGCAAAGTCTAATATACAAGCCTGTGCAGCACAAGTATTACACTATAATCCATTAAAGGCAGTTTGCACTTAGTCATCTTGCAAAGATAGCTGTTTCATGAAGTCATATTGTACATTCTTTATTCTCATTTTACATCATATTCATTGAGCAAGGACTTCCTCGCTGTTCAAAGAATAAAATGTGTCATACTCCTATTAGTGTCCAGGCACCTGGAAAACATCAGATGTTTAAGTCTGGTGTGCCAAATATGCGCATTAGTCTTTTCCACAGTGAACAGCAGGCCAACGTATTTCAGCACTGAAAAAATCCATGTACTTAATAAAGCATAAATCACAACAATGCCTAGAACTTCTAACCAAGCAAAGATAACATTAGAACTTGCAAACACAAAGATATATATTTGCCACAAGAGAGAAACCAAGTGGCTTATCCAGCATCATCACTTTGCAGCAGGATAAGGACTACAATCTCATCAAGTCTCAGACATGAGCCTTGCCAAATAACATCTGTGGCAACACAGGTTTTGTGCTTAAGCTTAGGAAACAAACCCTAACTCTTAAATCAGTTGGGTTAGAGTTGGTTTAGGACTCACACAGCATAGGTAATCAGTGGAGTAGGAGCATAGAACACAGTAGGTGCTCTGTACAATCCAGGTCATAAATATAGTCATATATTACTCTTATTATTTTGTTTGCCATATTCCCAACATGCCTGCTTGATTTTCTTTTTGCCTCCCCTCTCAAGAGTTCTTCCAAACACAAGTTAGGAGTATAACGAATTTCTAAAATAAAAATGGTATCTCTTGGTTCTCTAATGTACCCTTGACATATGATACAAACAGTCCTTGTTATTTGTCCAAACCCTCCCTTTTTTCATGTGTCTCATCCATGGCCAGTCACTGATGAGATACTGCTAGAAGTGAGGGATATTATAATGTGTTGTCTGCTTCTTGAAGTTATAGTATACATTTATTACACAGGAAAGTCTGTCCTGTGCACCATATTTGATAAATATATCAAAATTCCTGCTTGGTTTTCTGACAGGCATTTCATGGATCAAGCATCTATATGGGAATTAACTGTGCACCCTTTGCCACCAAAGGGCCAGGGAACTCAGTACCCAGCAGATTCAACTTCTCAGACTGCAATCTTGCATTGCTGCTTTCACTGAAAATGCAATCAGGCTTATATTCATTTAGCACAGGCTGAATCTTAATCCATGAAGGTACTTCACAGTTGCCAGTTTGACAAATGAAACTGTGGAGACAATGGACCCTATGGGTAGGAATTAATTGAGGCTTCTTAATAAGGTATTTCCCATAATTACAGTGCCATTCTTCATAGAGTGACTTCTATTTCTCATGTTAGAAGATTTATGCTATAATTTTCTGGGGAAAGGCAGTAAGCACATGTACCAAAGTGATGATATGGTACGTTTGGATTGCTACTGAGTGATATTCCAAGATCACAAAGTATTTTAAGATGCATAGATATGTATCTTCAGATGATACAACTCTGATTTCAACAACACTAATGCAACCCACAAAAAAACCCAGCAAGCACACACTTGACTTTTTGTACTTGAAACATTTTGTGCCATGATTTGAGCAGCACTGCAAGGGATGTTCCAGATGTTGTATAGCTGCAAAATATAGGCACAATGCCATACTGGCAAACATTCCACTTTAGAAAACATTCCTACTGACATTCATTAATCTAATGTGCTTTTTAATGCATTAATCTATTATCCTCCTTTGATGCACAGTGTGGGAACAGTCCTGAAATCCTTATTTGACCAAATATTCCACTGACTCATAAGAGTCCAAGAAAACTAAAAAGTATTTTACAATTAAGACCAGACCTTTCAGCTTTCAATGGCTCCATATGGAGTTCTAATATGCCTTTCCTTTTATTTAAAATACAATATAATATAATAAGAGCCATTATATTTGTCATTCCTTTGAAAATAATGCCAAAAGCACTGAATATTCTCTTTCTACAATGAAGACATGTCTTAAATTATATAACAGTGTGGTCTTTCTGTTTAAATTAGCATGTAATTTTTGCAAAGCTCTAACCCATATTTCATGTTTAAATAGGTTATCAACACTATGTTCACAGTCACCACAAAAGCTCTAAGCAACGGCCCAAAAAAAGCATAAAAAACTACCCTTTCTGACAAAGCTGGGAATGTTCTTAAGCCACTTTTCATGTTGTGAGTTGAAAATTTGTGCTTTCACTGTTTCACTGTTCTTACCAGTCTAGCCATTCTATAGAAAAACTGAAAGTTCAGTTCTGGAATGATTATTTCACAGTCAGGCTTCCTGCATTCAGTAGTTCACACTGAGCTGAATCACATTGAGCCTTGTTCTTCTGCCATCAAAACCAACAAAAAACACCCCTGAGAATCACACTGAAGACACTGAAATATTCTACTTTTTTTCCTGTCCTCTCATGCTTTTTTTTTTTTTTTTCTTTTTAATACAAGATGCCAAAATCAAACCTGGTCAAGAGGAGGTTCTGCTTGTGGCTCTATCCTCCTACAAAATGAAGAAAGCAGTTTTAACTCCTTGTTTTTATATATGATTACTAATGTTACTTTATAACTTTTAATGCCTCCCCCCATCCCTGGAAACATTCAAGGCCAGGTTGGACAGGGCTCTGAGCAACCCAGTCGAATTAGCGGTGTCCCTGCTCAATGCAGGGGGGTTGGACTAGATGAACTCTAGGGGTCCCTTCCAACCCAAAACATTCCATGATTCCATGATTCTATTACACCAGAGAGCAATAAAGCCTTCTATAGTCAATTATGCTTCTTAACACCAAATTATACCATACTGTAGTACAACTCAAAGGTAAATCAACAGGCTAGCTAATCTTGGATTATGTCTGATTTCATTGTTTATATTGATGAGTTACTTTAATTATTTTTGTGTTTAATAATTTGATTTTCATGAAAAAAGACAGTCAAGCTGGACAAAGAACATTTCAGACTGTAAGAGTTACCTCTACACGTTTAATAACTTATTTTAGCAGCACTGATAGTTCATTTTGATAATTTAAAAAATTAAAGGTTTAATCTCTATTGAATTATGTTTTAGAAGCCTAATTGTGCATTTCTGAGGCTGTTAGAATTGATGGGTTTGTCCAATAAAAACACTGTCACACTTCCATCACTTACAATCTATGTGTAGCTGAATTATCTGATTTCTTGTCTTGGTCTTTTTTTGTTTTCCAGGATGGATGTTTGGGTGTTTTGGGAACACAAAATGCTGTTGGTGGTATAATGATTCAAGCAACAGTTTAGATAGCCCATCATTATCCCTATAATTCAGACTGCAGTACAGTGGGCACTGATGTTAATTTTAAGATACATGCCCTGTAAGCAGGTTCCCTTTTCATGTACAGTGCTCTGTACTAAAGCTGAGATTTAGAGGATATAGTGTACATCTTCATTTCAGTATATGCTTTATGGTGAACTGTATTCACTGTCAACAGTGGAAAGCAAGTGAGCTCATAAATCCTGATTGAAATATGTGGATGGAGAAATGCAAATTCCTACCAAATGCTGGTGAAATGAGATGGTTTTATCTATCTGTTGACTGTTTTGCATTACATAAAATAATTTAGCAGGATATTTTCAGCTGGATGGGATATATACTCAGCAAAAGAACTAAATATAATTACAATTAACAAATTTTCACTTTCCTGTTCAATATCTAGCAATATCAATCCCAAAATTAGTTTGAGTAGTCTTTGCACAAAGACTCATAAATTGTAAAAAATACCTTCAAAAAAAGTTTTCAATGAGCCTATGTTACTACAGTGTACAAAAAGTCAGAATGCCTCATTATCTTATTGTTGAGTTACCTATCATCCCCAGTCTTAGAATGTAAAATGTATGTTATTCATTCATAATTCTTTTGACAGTCAATGATCTCATGGGGTTAGATTCCTTTACAATGCTATTTTGTGCAACAGTCAGTTCTCTGCCTAACTGCTGAGAGTGCAGGTTAGATTTTTTCCCACCCCCAACATTTCTCTCAGCAGGCTTCTTCCAGCTGTCTCCCTCAGGTGGTTAGAGCTGCTAGAGCCTATTGTAGTAAGTATAACAATAATTTCTTTAAGGATTATTCAATATCCCAGTATTACTAAATCAGCTTTACATTACAGCTATTTTAAGTACCTACTCTGAAATCATTGTCTCTTCACAGATTTTCCAGCAAATCCCAATTTACATTGCTATATGTACACATGTAGAAATCTTACTGATCTTCTATGCTGCATTCACATGCACCTCTGTTTAAATCATAAGGTAAAGCAATACCATCTTATTAATGAGGAATGAAGGCCCAAAGGGGTCTAGTTTCTAGACATTAAGTTTCTTTGTATTCAGCATTACAACCAGTAATTCTTCTGCATACTGGAACTCATGACACTGATGCAGACGTTTGGCTATACAATACCCGTCATGTGCTTGAAGAATGTTATTATCAGCACATGGTGGGCAGAATGCAGCACTGGTGACAACTGTAGAAAGAGGCACCTTCTCTCCCCATCCTCCCCCCTTTGATTTCAAAAGTCAGTGAAGTTTTTTCTCACAACACAGTAAAACAGAAATATATTGATTCCATGGTACTTAGGGACATTTCGAACTTAAACATGGGAGAATCATTTTTGACTCTCTATTCTAAAGAATCATTTTGAAAGCAGACAGGTTCCAATAAAACTGAAAAAGACTTCTACAACAGATAGTAGTCGAGTGGCTAGGGGTGTATTCAGAGAAAAGGGCAAACTCCCTTCACCGTCCCCAACCCCTGCCCCAGGATAAACCCTAAACAGAGAAAATGCTTACATGTACATCTGATTGCAGGTGAACCTTATTATCAATAAAGAGAACAAATAGGTAAAACCAAACCTACTCTTGACTTTTTTTTAAAGCCACATATGTATTTTGCAGTGAAAATGTAAGCATATAAAGATTGAATCCTGACAGAAGCAAGCAGTCACTGATCTAAAATTTTGAGAAACTCATTTCAGGAGTTAGTCCCATTGTGAATCTACCTTTAAATTACTTGCTGAAGATCACAAGAGGAAATCTATACCAAGAAGAAATCAAATCCATCTTCCTGAGGTTTCAAGCTAGTAGTCTGAATGCTTATTACCTTGCATTTCTGTTAGTTTGAATAAAATGAAAACACTGTTATGTCTGTATCTGTAATAATACAGTGAATAGTACTTGCCAGATTCAGAAGCATTTCTTCTTGTTCCTAAATTTCCTTAACCTCTTCCCATTTTGTCCATGATCTCTGTCAGGGTTATGCAGTTATGTGCTCAAAAGAGACAACATTTTGTAAATATTATACCAATGGGTGCCCTTGGTGTGTTACCAGAAGAGCTAACAAAACTGACTAGCAGGCAGACCTCAGCCTCTTCAAGCTATTGCCTGCTATAGCCTTTGATGTTAATGTCCTTGTCTCTCCTTTTGGGCCTGCCCTGACAACTAGCCTGAAGAGCCCCCCTGCTGGGAACCCTGGGCAAAGGTGTCTGGCACCCACACCCCTGCAGGTGTGTCCACAGAGGATGCTCTGAGGGCTCTGCAGGGGCACGCAGTGCAGCTAAAGCTGCAGGAGCTGTGTGAGGCACAGAAGACTCAAGCCATGGCAGAGGAGCTTTGCATTGTGTCAGTCCAGCAAGGGCCCATGCTGCTCCCCCACACCATTCTCCCACTTCTACCCTTTTATGTGGTGTGGGTCTTCCCCTTCGTCTGCTCAGTCCCTCCTTCCCTGATTTACTGGGGATAGGGACCCCTCTCTTTTTGCATCTTTAATGGAAATTTTCTTGGAGGGCTTGGGTAGTGCTTATCCCAGTGGCCACATGAAAGTCAGCTTTCTTTTGTCCCATTAGGGGTCAAGTCCTTGCAGCAGGTTCAGCCACCAAGCACTGGAAGAGATGGAGTTTGAGATGACCACACCTCCTCACTTGTGAGGATGGAGGTGTTTTGGGGGTATCTCATGCTTCAGCCACTCTTATTTGCCCCCTTCTCAGTCTACATGAGAGACTGTAAAATGCTTTCAACACAAAGTTTGTGTAGAAAAAGGCTCCTGTACCAATGCAGAGCTGATCTGTACTTTGTCCTATTTTTGCCATTGAGAGGACACCCATCAGGATCCCCTGGAGGGGCAGATACTGCTTCCACAGATCTTCATTGTCCTGAGTGTGGGGAGTTAATTTCTTTTTCTGCCCTTCATCCAGTCCTCATGGGCACACTCTGGTTACCCCAGGCCAATCCGGGGTGCCTTACTGTAGGAGACATAGGGGTGCTGCCTGCCTCACAGTCCTGCTGGTGGTGCTGGTGTTTACAAAGGTGCCTGTTTTTATTCCACTGAAGAAGGTGGCCACAGTCCCCCAGACCGCATATTTGCTGCTGCAGCATATGTCTCATTGCCATGGCCTGCAGGGCAGCATGGTTATGAATTGAGGACCCCAGTTTTCCACCTAGTTCTGTGCAACTCTATGTTTCCACCCTGTAGCACCCACTATCTGATGACCAGAAGGAGCAGGTGAACCAGATCCTGAAGAAATATCTCCATTTTTGTATTAGTTACCATCAAGAAGACCTGGAATTTGTTCCTGCTGGCAAAATTTTCCTGCAACAGCAGTGCCCACACTTCCATGCAGCAGACCCTTTTGAATGCACAGTGTGGTTTTCACCTCCATGGCCACCTAGCCACTCCAGAGTTTGTCCAAGGCTTTTCCCCTGTGGACTCCCTTGAGTGGTTGCTGCACATAAACAAAACATGCTGCACATGTTTGTACCTTCAAGAACAGCTGAGAAAAGACCCTGGTTGTACAGTAAACAAGTTAATTCAGTGCACCTATATTCTAAGTTGGACCACCATTACCTAGTGCCTGAGAAAATCATGGCCTGGGTGAGTAAGGTCATATTTCATCTGCAACTTCTGTATACTCCCAAGATTCATACTGTTGTTCATGTCTTCCTGTTAAAACCTGTTCACCCAGATCCCTTCCAGCGTCAGCCTCAACCTCTGACTCTGGTTATGGTCCAGGGCCAGAAAGATATTGTATCGAGCTATCTTGGATTGCCAGCTAATCTGGGCTACCCTACAGTATTTTATTGACTGGTCAGGGTACATCCTGGAGGACAGTTCCTGGGAGATTGTCAGATGTGCACGCCCCAGATAAGGTTTGGGCTTGCCCATCAACCTGGTAAGCTGGGTACACTGGAGGAAGGAGGGAGGAGGAGGGAGAGATGGTGGAGAATGATGTTAAGGTTACGTAGTTATTTGATCAAAGGAGACAGTGTTTTGCAAATATTGTGTCTACAGTTGCCCTTGGTGTGTTAACAGGAGAGCTAATAAAGCTAGCAGGCAGACCTCAGCCTCTTTGAGCAATTGCCCACTGGAGCCTTAAAATGCTACATCTTTGTGGGTCATTATGGGCCTGCCCTGATTATCTCTAACTTCCTAAACACTTCTCATCCATGCATTCCATAATTCTCATCCTCAATCCTCAATCACTACTGCTTTCCTCCCTCTAATATCTTAGTTTTCAGTATTTCCCAGCATTTCAGTAGAATCACTGAGGTAATTTGAATTACCAGAACTGCAGGTTCTGCTTTCCATCTGAATGTTTATGTAAGAACAGCAGATCCTTCTCAGGAGGGAAGGAAGACTGGAGATAAATTTTAGCATTGTCTGGTGCAAGTGAGAAAAATCAATCTTGTTATCAAAATGTTAAAAGTCAAGCACTTAGCACCAGACAATAACTTTTGCCCACCACATTTTATAAGAATTAAGCTGTGAATTTATTGAATGCCAAGACAGCTGGTACCACAGTATGCCACTTTAGCTGAACCTGATTAGTGAAGAGAAGATAACTGTGATGCATACTGAGGATATCAATCCCCTCACTGATAATCACAATAAGTGAAATCAAATGTAAGTATCTGAATATAAGTTCATATGAAGCTTTGATGATTCCCAGGCTTGAGCAGTACAGTTTCAGGGATGGAGAATTAAACATAAAGATAGCCACTTGGTGTCTGTTTATTCTTTAATGAAAGAATAATATTGGGCAAAATATTAGGCAGACAACAGCTTCAGTCACACAATCAATCTCGGAGAGACGGTTGCACTATTTGTCACTACTAAGCTAAGCTCCCTGACAGTACTATGTTCTTTGCTAATGACAGACTAACAGATCAATGCTGTTGCATTTTAAGTCTTCAGCAGCAGGAGTTAATTATAAAACAGTGCAAGTTTTGTTACCCCCAAAAAAATGCACTTGTGGCTGACATTGAGTGATTGGCTGCTGCTCTGGGAAACCAGAATCAGTAAGTCAACTCACATAATACAGTAGAAAAGATAGAGCTTCAGCACACTGATTTTCCCAAGTTTTATCTTATGTGATAGAATAAAGTATATAATTTTAAAAAAACCTAAACCCTCACCTATTTCTTTATTATAAAATTTTGAAAGCTTGGGTATTCCTTTGAGAAAATATATTCTTTTTACAATCAACTGCTACCTGATATTAAGACCATGAGGAAGATTGGGTAAGATTACCTTGGGCCTGTGATGTAGGATAGCTTTAATCTTACTGAGCCATTATTCACCCATCAGTTACATCAGGAAGCCCTGTCACTTATTTGTTCAATTTGGTCCAGTTGTTTTTGCAGTACCAATTTTCCAATTGTGAGTCTAAATGAGTTCAATATCAGGAATATAAATAGGTAAGTAGTGTCAGGTGTGATCTGAATATTTAAACACCCATCCTTCTGTAAAGAACAAGCTCTCTAATAGTTTCAGGTATGTCACTTTCCTCTTAGTCACCCAACAGTTTCATGATTTAAATCACCAAGGAGACCAATTAACTTTTGGATGTAAAGTTAATTGTTCCTCATAGCATTGCCAAGACACTAGAAAGGGAGGATCTAGAGAGGGTAAATGGGGAATAGATGTGAAAATTTTGAACATATGTAAAGTTTTAAGTCTTCTCAGAAATAAAGTAAAAAACATTGGTATACCATGTTTAAGCTTAGAAAAATGTATAAACATTTAATTCATAGAGAACTTATTTAAATTCAGAAGATAAATACTCTCTAGAAAATGCATTTCTTTTCTTGGTATTAGCAAAAGCTACCTTACTTGATAATGGCATTTGTAAAATTACAAAATATTTGTTACTGGCTGTTTAACAAATATGCCTTTCAGATTTTAACTACTGTCTTCCTTGGCTGTTTCAGAGAAATGTTTTATGTTGTATGATTTTCCTGATTGAAGCTTTCACCCTGCCCCCAGTGATATCAATAAAATGCCAAAGGTTTAACCTAGATCCCCCACAGCTACTAACAATTGTGTACAGAAGAGTCAGCTGTACCTGACCCATCAACTAACAGCTTACATTAAAAACCAATCACAGAATCACAGAATGGCAAGGGTTGGAAGGGACCTCGGGAGATCATCTAGTCCAACCCCCCCTGCTAAAGCCCGTTCACCTACAGCAGCTTGCACAGGACATCGTCCAGGCAGGCTCCAGAGAAGGAGACTCCACAACCCCCCTGGGCAGCCTGTTCCAGTGCTCTGTCTCTCTCAAAGTAAAGAAGTTCTTCCTCACATTCAACTGGAACCTCTTATGCTTCAGTTTGGGCCCGTTGCCCCTTGTCCTGTCGCTGGGCACCACTGAGAAGAGTCTGGCTCCGTCCTCGTGACATCCACTCTTCAGATATTTGTATGTGTTGATGAGATCCCCTCTCAGTCTTCTATTCTTCAGGCTAAACAAGCCCAGATCCCTCAGCCTTTCCTCATAGGGGAGATGCTCCAGTCCCCTCATCATCTTTGTTTCCCTATTCTGGACTCTCTCTAGGAGTTCCTCATATTTCTTGATGGTCAGCTTCCAAATTAGTTATCCCATTTGCAGCTGTGATACATATTCAACCCAGAGCAGTCAGTAAAGCCAGTATTTTAAGAATAAATAAGAGGTAGGGGAAAAGTTTTAGGAGGTACATGGGAGAAAAAAAATAGTGTTACTTAGATGGTCTACAATCTCCTTTAATGAATAGTCCTGTAGCTTTCCTGCCAATTCACAGAGAAGCTGACAGGTCATGGCTTAGACAACTGCAGTCTTCACTGGGTAAAAAACTGGCTGGATGGCCAAGAGCAGGGAGTTGTGGTGAATGGAGTTAAATCCAGTTGGTGGCTTGTCATAAGTGGTGTTCCCCAGGGCTCAGTTTTGGGACCAGTCTTGTTTAATATCTATATCAATGATCTGTATGAGGGGATCAAGTGTGCCCTTAGTAAGTTTGCAGATGACACCATATTGGGCACAAGTATCAGGCTGCTGGAGGGTGGGGAGACTCTGCAAAGGGACCTGGATATGCTGGATTGATTGGCCAAGTCCAATTGTTTGAGGTTCTGCAAGGCCAAGTGCCGGCTCCTGCACTTGGGTCAAAACAACCCCATGCAACGCTACAGGCTTGGCAAAGAGTGGCTGGAAAGAAGCCTGGCAGAGAAGGACCTGGGGATGTTGGTTGACAGCCGGCTGAATATGAGCCAGCAGTGTGCCCAGGTAGCCAAGAAGACCAACAGCATCCCGGCTTGTATTCAGGAATAGTGTGGTCAACAGAAGGAGTAGGGAAGGTGATCATGCCTCTGTACTCAGTGCTAGTGAGGCTGCACCTCGAATACTGTGTTCAGTTTTGGGCCCTTCAAAACAAGAAAGACATTGCTTTGCTGAAGTGTGTCCAGAGAAGGGCAATAAAGCTGGTGAGGGGTCTCGACCACAAGTCTTTTGAGGAGTGGCTAAGGGAACTGGTGTTGTTTAGCCTGGAGAAGAGGAGGCTGAGGGGAGACCTTATCACCCTCTACAACTGCCTGAAAGGAGGTTGTAGAGAGGTGGGTGTCAGTCTCTTCTCCCAGGTAATGAGAGATAGGACAAGGGGAAATGGCCTCAAGTTATGCCAGTGGAGGTTTAGATTGGATATTAGGAAAAATTTCTTTACTGAAAGGGTGGTCAAGCATTGGAACAGGCTGCTCAGAGAGGTGGTGTAGTCACCATCCCTGGAGGTGTTCAAAAAACATGTAGATGTGGCACTTCGGGACATGGCTTAGTAGGCATGGTGATGCTCGGTTGACAGTTGGACTTGATGATCTTGGATGATCTTGATGATCTTTTCCAAACTTAATGATTTTATGATTCTATGAAGTGAATCTATATGTGGCATGTACTACAAATGGGTCATCAATAACAGGCAGTGTCTTACATAAAGTGTACTTGATTTTGGAATGCCATTGTCATTGTCTTTATATTGAAGTGGATTATTACAAGGGAGGTATTTGCTAATCTGAGAGTGATGGGGGTCAAACCAGGATTCAAATATGAAACCTGAGATTTTATTTTAAATCTAGAAAATTTTATTTACCATTCTTATATTAATAAAACATAACTATGGACTAGAAGGAAAATGCAATAGTTAGACATTAAAAACATCCTCCCAGAACAAAACAAAATTTTGGCCTTTTAATCGTGATGGTCTGGATGTGCATATAGGTTGTACATATGCATGTATACGTTCATGCCAATGAAGAACTTTCAGCTTAATGAAACCAGACAGGCAGGCAACTGAGCAAATTTAAAGAGCCAGCTCAGTAATCAGTGAATTACACAAATTCAAACTAGAGTAAGTGAAGTCCCTTCTCTGTGTTGGAACCAGCATCTTGGCCAGACTTGGACCTAGACCCTAACTAGGGAAGCAGACTGCAGGAAAGCAACAAACCACCATGGCCTCACATTTTACCTTTAATTGTTGCTATTTTGTTATTGCTGCTAACAGAGGAATCAAGGTATGTTGAACACTTCCTCTGGCTTTTTCCATCACCACCATTTGCCTCACCTTTTCAGGCAGCAGCTGAAGGTGAGACACACCAAGGTTCCCTGATCAGTTTGTCCCTTTACTCCGGTTCTTCTCAGGACAGCAAATTTTGCCTGTTGGGAAGACCTTAAATTCAGCCTATAACCCCAGTCAGTATTTTGAATATGACTTCTTGCTTTCTGGTAAATCAGCAAAGCTGTGCAAACTCCTGTCCCTTTTGCAGGCTACAAAGTTGATTCAAAGAGCATACAAAACCCTCTTATTCATCCTGAAAGAAAATTTACCAAGGAAAGAAAACCAAAATAGAAAACTGAGAATACCTTTTGCTGTGCTCATTATTCACATAGCAAATATTAACAGAATATCTAGGAGGTGTGGGATAAACTGAAAGACATGTTGGTGCCCTCCAAGGGATCATTCATAGGATCTGAAGGAATAGGATGTGTCACATCAGTCTTCTATTTTGAGTTGATGTTAACATTAAAAATTTATTTGCTATACAGAATGATTTGTATCAGTTATCTTCCTTCATTACATTTGCAATGCAGCTCCAGATATGACTACAGGATAATGAAAGATATTCAAACTATCTTAAAGTCTGCCCAGTGAAAATAACAGAAAGTCTGTGTTCAGAATCGGACCACACTGGCTTCATAAAGGTAGTTATAATTGCCAAACCAAACATAAAAGAAGAAATCTGCATTTAGGTCTCCCATAAAAGAAGAAATCTGCTGTTAGATCTTCACACCTCCATAAGACATTACTGGCTGGACAGAGTTTTGCTTATTTGATTCTCAAAAGATCAGCAATAAAAATGCTCATCTGCAAAGGATCGTTACATCTCTATGTGCAAAACGGTCAGCTGGTTTATCAGTTTGCTGTTGCATATAGCTGAACAGGGGGCACGCTGGTAGGTTAATTGCATTATAGGTAATATTTAAAGTACAGAAGAATAAAATCCCAATTCATTCAGACAAGCCTGCTTTGGAAATGATCCAACATATGTATTAAAGAATACTTCTTTTTTTTTGTTTTTTTTTTTAAGAAATTGAAAGATGTGCAGTGAATGAGACAGAAGTTGTCAAGAGGAAAGGAAATTGTCAGTTGCAGCTAATCACATCCATGACATTCTGCTCAAATTTTCAGTAGCTGTGAGTTATTTTTCCTTAATGCCTGACCTGGGATATTGTAACCTGAATTTCTGAAGTGCTGAGATGATGAAAGCAATATGATTCAAATGTGGGAAAGGTTTTGCGATGTTGTCAGGTCTTGGCTGGCTCAAACTGAAGCATCCAAATTTAAAAGATATTGCTGATCTTAATCTGTGTCAATTTCTAATTTTAAAATTGGGAAGGGGAACAATGTCCTTTTTCACTTGTCTAAGAGAAAACAAATGTCTGTGAATCGTGCTGTCAAATAGGCCCACTGAAACGTTAGCACAGAAAACATGGCATCCCACATTCAGGCAGTGAGGCTAAATCAGTATTTAGCTGCTCATTAACTTTCTCATTTTGTCTTTTCTATTTTCCAAATAAAGCTACCATCTAAAAGAAAAGAGTTTGTAGCTAAAGACTGTGGCATACAAATGGCATACAAAATACATTAAGACTCAACAGGCATAGTTAACCTTGGTATTTCCTATTGTTTGACTACTTTTAAAGAGTAAGGTTTTAATGCAAGAAAGTAAGGTGTTAATTACAGCCTAGAGCATCCTGGCCAGATTAGTACACATCCTGAGCAGCACTGGAGCTTTCTGAATCACAAGATTTTTATCTCTGAATTGGAATCATGAATAGCGCAATTAGAAAGTGGTCACCTTTCAATACCTGAAACAGCCCCGAAGATACTACAGCTATCAGCTGCTAGCTGAGGCATGCTTGGATTCCCAGCTCCTGGATTCTCTTCCCGAGGGCTGAATCAGGCACGCAATACAATATTTTTTTCTATATTGCGTTAGTCAGCACGAGGTTTTATGAGCTTAAGAAACATATCCCCAAATCACAGTAGTAGAAAAAACAACTGCAGGGGAAGATGCATGTTTCACTATCTGTAAAAATAGCATCTAGCTTTTGAAGAGATTTAGACCCAAGAGTTTCTATCAAGCATGTATAAAATGTTATTTCTCCCTCACATTACATGCTTCCTTGATTATAAAAGCATTCTGTGTGTTGAGGGAACACATAAAACAGGCATACGCTTCACACACAGGACAAATCTGACATATCGTGGTCTATACTGAGGTCCTTCTTCTAGAGGTTGGGTGTGAACCACTCCAAGAAAAGCCATCTTTGTGCACTGAGACCCTGGAAAGGCAAAGACAGGAGAAGGAAACAGAGAGAATCAGTCTGAAGCAATCAGGCAGCCTAAACACATATTTCAAGACCAGCTTTGACAGTTTGGCAAGGTTACAATAAAAATAAAGTAAATTTTTATTCTAAGAGGTGTCAGGAGCGTTTCATGTGCCATTCTTATTATGAGACAACACAGATTTTCTATTGTATTCAACAAACAGGTAATTTTTATTATTTTTTTTATTTTAATTTTGCACTAAAATTAGAAACTTTATGATTAGGTAAGTTCAAAAGAAAAGTGTGGAATAGGAAGCACTAAAAGTAATTAAGTAATTAAGAGAGTTTAGGAACAATGTAACTGAATGGTAAAAGGATTTATTTTGTTTGCTGAAAGTCTGCAAGTTTATAGGCAGATGAGCTGGTTAAAATGATTTGTCTTCTAGTATGATGTCTCAGGAATTTGGAGGGAAGAAATGAAAATATGTTGGAAATAAATTTTATTATTATGATTGCTACTAATTATTTATCATCTCCCCTGTTCATCCCAAGGGTCAGTTCAGTGTCCTTCCAACAAATTCATTCTGTTGGGAAAAAAAAAGCACTTAACTCAATAGCTATGGTAGGTTTATGTTCATAAAAGAATTCCATCACAGTATATAAACCTTTAAAGAAAGTGTATATATATATTAAGGTGGAAAAAGGGTGAAGTGGAATATTTCTAAAAACAAGCATGAATGTAATTATTTGGATCCTATTACATTCCAATTTGTTTAAACATTTCTATTTAAATATAATTAAACTTGTGTCATTCTGCCCTCTTACTTCCTCAGACCTGTTTTTTAAAGCAGAAATTCTGTTTTATAAATAGAATTTAGCTTTTATAATTTTTTCTGCGGTGCAAAATGAAATTGCCACAGGTTTGTAAGGATTTTTCAGATTGTAATTTTACAATATGATAACTGAAAAGTAGAGTGAACTGCCAAACTGGGAAAGAATGCTTAGAGGCAAGGTCTAAAGAATACAAGAGAGAGATGGAAGTTATGTTTTTAAAGGTTTAATTTTGCAATTAGAAGGATCAGCAAAGAAATATATATTAAAACAAAATGTGGAGGTCAAAAATTAGATACATGGTCAAGAAAAAGTTTCAAATGAAGGGTGTTCTCAGAAAGTGTGATTGAAGAATTGTCCCAGAGAGTGCATGGTTTGGAGCAGCACTACAGCCAGTATGAGGTGGAGAGTTCTTTTGCATGCTATATTGAAGCAGATCTTTTATTGCTAATTAGTTTACTTTTTTCCCAATTCCAATGTAAGCATTTCACTGAAATTGATAGCAATTCTTTCCCCTACTTCCTCCTACCACTACAAAGTGGCAGATGCCATCATCTCATATATTTTCCACCCACACATAGAGAAATTATACTAGTATTTCAATAGCTCTGACATTTGCTCAGAGGAAAAAAAAAAAAAAAGACCAAAAAAAAAAGAGAACTGGAAAGCACAGTAATAATTGTAAGTTTTAAATGTATGTGAGGACTAGCCACAATAAATGATAACAAAAGTAATTGAGTGAAATTTCATGTGAAACAATAAGTATCTCACAGTAAAATAATTGAAGGGGGATTATTTAACCGCATAGTAAACCACTTTAGAGGAAGCACTTCATCTGGAAGAAGACATGACTTTCTAGAATACCTTACACTGGTCCACAAGTGACATAACAGAAAATAATTAGTGATTAACCTCAAAGGGGAAGAAAATCTTCTTTAAGAAAACATTTGTCATGGTAGTCTCACTTTAACCCTTCCTCTGGAAAGCACAACATTATAAGAAATTTATACTGGGAAGGAACTGCAGGTTTGATGTCCCCTATTTTTTAGCAGTGCCTGAGAAAGCCCATGTAAAAACATTTCCCGACATGGCCCAGTTGCAGCAGGAACTCACCTAGCCAGTAAATTATTCTTTTTCAATAATTTGGGAATTAGCCACCATTACCTACTCTTTTTCATCATAAAAAAGACCCAAATGCTGAGGGGTTATAGTCAGCACCTATTCCACCTGGAAGAATATCTTGTCACACATACTGAGCTACAAAAAAATAGACTTATTCTTGTACAGGAAGACTCCTAAAGTTGTTGCTAATTCTGTTTAGCTAAGGGCTGCTGACAATTCATCTCACTATGCTGACAAAACCATTTGGGTCAGTGGGAAGAAGTCAAAAAAAGACAAGGGTTCTTTGCCATTCTTCCTCCAGACCAGCTCCCGGAGCAGCTGACCAAAATTGTCAGATCTCCGTAGGATCTGTGTGATAAAAAGCATTAAACAGCAGTGGATTTTACCAGGATATCATAGGAGTTAGGTGCTACCTTTCATTATTCCTTTAACTGGAACTGTGCATCATTGAGTACATTCTTTTATAATGCTTAGTCCTGTAAGATTTAGCTGAAGACTCTGTAAATTTTTAAGTACTGAAGAATTTGGGGGAGGAAGTGGTTTCCAACTCCTATTAATTTTGAAACTGTTCACTGAAAAGTCTTTAATCAGCTGAAGATCAGGTTTAAAAATCACTACATTAACTTTTTCTCTGATGTCCAGAGTAAAGTTCAGATGTCATAAGTGAAAATGCTTGTTTTAGACTTCTACAAGACCATACAGAAGGCACAGAGTAAGAACACTTTATGGACTGTAAAAACTCAACTGACAATCAGTCCTTCACCTGATTACTACATCTTAAATTCAGTACAGGATTTTGTAAAGGTTTTATATCACACACCAATATACAAACTCTTTTAATCTTCCTGAATTAAGTATCTATGGCACAGTTACCTGTGCATAGTTGGCAGACTGTTTTGATTGACCACAGGGTCTTTTCCTATTTCCTATTGCTTCTGTTCCAAGGTAACCTCTTTTCCTCCATGAAGGAACTGATTTGATAAAGCAGATTTGCAAGATGGTCCATACCACAAACTGGAAAAGATTTTGATAAAAAAAATAATTTTTTCAGCCACATTTAAAATGTATTTATAAAACTTGTACAGGCATGTCCTTAGACCAAGGTCAGGTTTTCTTGAACTACTTGTAACAAAATAATTTTTCTTAGTATGGAGTCATCACACTCCATGGGGCATAAAGCCATCATTAAGACTGCTAGAGCTGCTTCTGTAATTTTGCTTCAACAATCCTAGCCCAAATAACAAGGCTTATACAACTCAAGAGGATTCACTTCCTAAAAGCTTTCCACTGCTGTAATCCTAAACTCTGCTATTAGTGGGTTTTAGAATAAGCAACCACAAAAATGTCACTGGTACTCAAGGTGACATCTTACCCTTCCAAGCTCAGCCCAGGGTCTCTCTGGCCTCACAACACTGCACCACAGGCCCAAGCACCACACAGAGAAAATTCTTTTTCAGCACCAAGTGCTCCTAAAACCCAAACTCTTCTTTAGGAAGGCTAACTTCCTAAGAAGACACAGCCATCTGTCTCTTCATGCCAGGTTCTGATCCTTCCCAAAACATATTCAATTAGTTTCTTGACTTTCAAAGACATTTATTAACTCCTTCCTCTCTTGTTTGGAAGAGAAACTTGTCTGAAGAGCAATGGAACACAGATTGGGAAATATATATTACAAAGAACTACATGATCCTGTAGATGGGAGTATTTTTATACTTCAGCTAATATAAAGTGCTGCCAGAAGGCAGGCTAAGATGAAAAGTAAATCAGTCTCATTAATCATCTAATTAGGAAGAAGTATAACGAAGGTGCAGATATTGCTGAGTAGACATGTTTTTTACCTTGGCTATATTTTGTATAACGTTTACTATCAGAGGTAACTACATTAGTCAGTTGTTCCATTCAGTAATGAACATACTGTTGCTACGTTCATTCAATAACTAATTTGAGATATCACTAATCTGCACAGTAACATTCCTCTGTGTTTTTTTAGTAATCATATGTCATTGGAATAATATAAACTTGTATGAAACAGATTGACACAGTGAAAAACAGTTTAATTGCTTGCATTTTCTAGTTTCTTTTCCTTTCAACCAAACATGTTCACAACTATGCCAGGCATCATTACTGTTGATTTAGATGATAGTAGTACCCATGATTCCATGATCTGAAAAAGTAGTCCTACTGTTTAGTAAAATATTGGAAATGGAGGTCAAAGCTCAACATTCTTGTCTTAAAATTGGTTTATATTAAAAAAATTCTAAGTGAGAACCAATGTGAAAGCTCTGTTCTCCCTGAAGAGTTTGGGACAGGAAGCTATAAAATTACAGTGGGCTTCACTTGGCATATGCAACAATAAAGTTCCCCATTTCTAAAGTTTACCCCAAATTATCAAAAAAAAAAATAGGGTGTGGTTAAGACATTCTTAAGTCTTTCCCCACAGCTTCCCAGTATTCCTGCCCACAGCAGAACAGGAAAATATTTGCCTTCTGCCCGACTGTGGATGACCATATACTGACACTAGGGAACACTTCGCACAGTTTTGAAGCCATAATTCTAAGCAAGGAGAAAAGCAATTGGGAGATCATTTTTGTTCAGGTAGGAAACTAACTATAATACCCGTGACATCATTAGGTAATACAATATTCAGATAAGAGTATTCCTTTGAGAGATCACCAACTTGTTTCATTTTTACCCTGCTTATACCTGGGATGGATTCTCTTATCATAATTCTCCACCTTTGCACCATAATTTACAAAGTCACAAGCAAAATACTGCCTTGCATTTGCAAGCCTTTGTCATTTGTTCCTTCAGTACAGCTACTAACAGTCATCACTAAGTGCATGCACTAGAAACATTGGGCATAACCAAGGAAACATGATGCTTTTCCTGCAGCTTACTAAACAAGCTTACTCTTCTCCTTAGTGTTACTAATCAGGAACTGAGAATCCTGGACAAGCTAGAGCAAGCACATAACAAGGCATCATGAGTGACAACTGGTGCCTTTCAAAAGAACTGATTTGGATATAAGAAAGTATTTCAGTCTCTACTTTAAAAGGTCACAATACTTTCAATGCAACACTGGAAATAACAGGATCAAGTTCTCAAAAAAGAGACATTCTCTAGTAACCAGACACTTTATTTAAAGTATTGGCCCTGATTTCAGCACAGTTAACTCCCTGCAGACATGTCCTCAGTGAAATGTTTCTTTATGACTGGCACACAAACACAGATGTCAGCAGAAAGAGGAACTGTTACCCTGTTGTCTGCATTGAAGCTCTACCACCATTTCCAGTGTGGTCTTAAAAACAGAGCTCCCTTTTCCAATACAAAGGGAAGCTGGTGATCAGGACAACACCATCAAAAGGAGGAAAAGATCAATGTCAGTAGAATCTGTAGAGCCTTCCTTATGAATGTTAAAGGAATCCAGATTTGGTGATTACTGGATACAGGCAAGTGCAGCGGCAACAGGAGACCAGAAGAGTTTGTGAACCCCAGACAAAATCTAGAAGCGAACCACCACCTGAAATGGATCTGTTAGGAAGCTGCACAAAAAATTCAATGAAAATATTTCAATCTACAGTCTGAAAAGCATATCTATCCAGTTCTCCTGCACTATAGTTCCAGACTCCTGTCAACTAAGTGTTATTTCATGTTCACTAAGCTTGTCTTTCTGTAGATTTAACATAGACAAATGTTGAAAATATTTGGCAATGAATAAATGTACCAAAATGCTGCCTTCTTTTACCTTTATACATACAATTCCTGTTTGAAACAGCTGATGTGACATGTTGTGCGCAGTCAATAATACAAGGTGACATTATAGATGCATTTTCAAAGTGAACTATGAGGAGCTGAAGATGCCATTTTTAATGTTAATGCAGCTTGTGCATGAAACTCCCAGAGCCCTGTGTGGATGTTTACCCCTGTGCCTGGAATGCTTAATTCCAATAAAGAAGTCCCTATAGTACAATTTGCAATGCAGATGTGAACATATGCAGCCAGATGTTGCCCTTTGCAAGGCAAAAAGAGTGCTTAAGATAAAAGTTTCAGTATGAGTTTCTAGCTCTATTTAATGTTACTCTTTGGCTTCCTTGAAGCAGGCCCTTATTTGCAGACCAGACTTGGAGGACTAGCCAGAACTGGGTAAAGGATGATTTTATTCATATTATACAGTGTTTAAGCAAACTTTTTTTCTGTCTTTATCTTCAAATACAACATAATTTTATTTTGGTTTAGATAGAAGTAAATTGCCGTGTCTTCTGTTCCTTACCTGAATTACCTACTTAAAAAGGACACTATTATTTCTTACATTTGTTGAAACAAAAACTTCTTAAGTTTTCACCATATCTGTAGGTAGAGGAGATTTACTAAGTAACATGCATGACTTTCTAGTCTGAAGTAAGTAGAGGAATTACAGGCTACTTTCCACTTTATGTCTCAAGGTCATTACTTGTAGCATTGTAATAATTCGAAAGGCTTATACTTAAGTCAACAATATGTAGGCTCCAATGTAAACCAATATAAACTGTTAGCATGATACCTAATGCTATCTTGTTTCATTTTATATTATCTATCAGTCATTTGCTTTTTCAAAGAATGCATTTACAATCAGAAAATACTTGGAAACTTTCATTAAAGTAATAATTCTAAAGCCTTATCATTAAATGGACAGGGTACATCTGAACACAGATATCTCTAAAGGCATCAGCTAGAAGTGGGGAGGGAACTCCTAAGCAGACAAAGTATAGTTACTGGTTGGACAGTTATTCCAAAGAATTAGACCCAACAGTGAAGGAAATTCAGCAAAAGGGAATTTCCCTTCCATATTATCATGACATAGATTTTGAAGATACTATGCAGCTTGTGTATGGCTATCACTTGATTTTTCAATATACAGCTGAGATTTTTTTCATTAATTTAGTTTAATTATAGAGCCATTTGGGAGGCTTTTTTCTGCTTATATAATTTTTCTTCTTTGAAAAAGCTATCCACTGTGCCTTTGTTGTCTAAAAAGTGGATTCATGTACTGGTGTGCAATAAGTCAATTGTCACACACTCAGGAGAGACGTTGCTTATTTATTTAATCTCTGCAGGGATGGGTGTTAAATGGTAGCTCCACAAATCTAGCACACCTTGGTCGTCACTCAGCAGCTTTTTATACACTCAGAGCACTGGTTACCAGTTATTTCACAATCATACCTAACCACATTTGTTTCTTATTGGTTCTTGCAAGCCTCACATTCATTTAAAGCTACAGCGTCTTTCCTTTATACAACACATGCTCTGTAAGGAAGGGTCTTGACCTGGGCAAGGGTCCTTTGACTTGGGAGTGCCATTCTTAGTGACGCTCTTAATGAGGGCAGTTCAGCTGAAGATACATGGATCTTGGGTTTCCTTGCCAAGTTTTGGATGTTTTCAAAACATCTTGATTATGTGTCCTCTTCAGGCCTACTTGCTCCAGCATGTCTTTGTTCCAGGAATGCCAACATTCGCCTTATTAAATGTATCTATTATTATTTACAAAGTACATCTGGTATCAAAACCATTAAATTTTTGAGCTATTCTTTAACACCTTTATTTTGGATGTCTTCTAGTATTTATTCATTTCTTCAGGTTGCTAGATGCTAATACATTCTCCAGGTGGCATTTACAATGGTTTCACATCAACTTAAATACTGAATAAAGAATACTGCTCTGTTCCTAAATTCCCTTAAAACATACTGATCTGAAATTCTCAAAACCTTGATTCAATCTGTGTATGTGTTTGCTCTATTCAATTATGCTCTTCCCACAAGTCTAACTTTTCCTCCTTACTAGGTCATAGTGCTGTAGTGAGTGTGAGACTTCACAATAACGTGCCTCTCAGACTTCTACTTCTTTCAAGAAGAGCTTTTGGTTTATGCTTATTGGATAGGAATTGTGCCCTAATATTCAGCAATAGACAATACAAGAATGATCCTTAACAACTTGACAAAGAACATTTCCAAGATCTTGCTTCTTTTAACTATGTCTTAGAGTGCTGGCATCTCAGAGTTAGTGTAAACTCATTCTTCTTCCCAAACTGTGCTTATATTGTGATTCAAATACAAATGTAACAGTGGCAGGGCTATTGCTTTTGTTCAAGAACATTTTTATGAGCTACTCCCACATATTTAGAATATTCCACAAATCACATACATGGAAAATGCTTACTGTTCTGGATTTTGTGAAGCTGATAACCTCTAGAATATTCTTTAGCCATCCACAAATATTTCAGGCTATAAAAATGGAAACATCATTAATAAAGATGATGAATACAGTGGCAATGTATTTTGCTTGTAGGATTGTAATGAAAGGAAGTTCCCCCCAATTGTCCTGCCATGAACATAAACCAGACCTTTAGGGAGAGTCTGGCTCTACAGAGAGCTGCCTCTCCAGTGAAAAAGCTAGGTAGAAGAAGGCATTTTGAGAGAAGCTTAGCCCATAACTGGTTGCCAAAATTAAATATTTAAAGGAGGAGGCAGCAAACAGATATTACCCAGATACCGGCCCTTCTCCTCTGCTTTTCTGATACAGTAATTTATCCTCTCTTGAGTGTTCCTTCTTTTCAGAATAGAACAGTACAGAAAATTAAGAAGCCATTCAGCCAGTGCAAGTTTTGTTGCAATTATTTCTCCAGAGTAAAATGTTTTTTCATACAGCTCTATAAGCACGCACACTGAGGAACTCAATCAAAGACTTCTCTGTGTAGTCCTGTTTCAGGTATGCAACAGGTAGACATGGTGCCTAGTCTACTCTGTTCTGTATGGTATGTTTTTAATGTGCTTATCACTGCATTTACTGAACACCTTCTAGATGTAACTTTTTTCTCTCAGCTGCTATGTAGGAACATAAATGCCTGCATTTTACTTTTGGTTTAGGAGAAGAAAGTATTCATTGGCCTGATTCCTTTTTTCCTGATTTTGGATGTGCTATGTATTTAACATGTATGTTGTCAAATAGTAGTGATATAAAAAAACCAAAACACAAGCATTGACCCTTCTCTTGAAATGGAAGATGACAATGATAGTACTGAGGTTCACATTGAGTATTTTTGTACACAAGCACGCAAACACAAATAAATAAATAAATAAACCTTCTGATCCTCCCTGCCTTCTTATCACTTTCTGTCTCACCTGTCATAAAGGCACCCGATAGCTGTTTTTCAGAATATGTATTGCATCTTAAACAAAATAAGAAAAGAAGAGCATGTACCTCTCACTCACCCCAAAGTACTGAACTCCAGGTAGTAATGACCACCAAACTTCCTATTTTAGTAAATTCATACTGAGAAGTACGTCTCCTTACACTCGTTTTGTGGCAAATTGTTCTAATGTACGAAGGAATACAACTGGAAAAGTTGAACACCTGTGCAGCAAAAACAAATCAACAAACAAAAAATTTATAAAATAAAGACCACAGGGTGGTTGCATAAATCTGTATTCCCAAGTATAAAATCTTTAACCATGGAAGAATATAGTCAATTGTAAGCAGACACCTTCCAGCCCTGACTATGTAACTGTGGTATCTCAAGAGCAGAAGTTACTTCAGTGACTCGGGTAACTATCTTAAGGTAAAATTCAGTTAATTAATGCTATCTTCTCTTAATTTCTCCTGCCTTTGTTTTTGCACGAGTCTCCTGTAAGATGGTGACAAAGATGGAAAATACCAGCTTTTTCCACATAATAAATCTCCTAAAGACTGAAAAAAAAAATATGTGGGAGAACTAAAAAGAAAGAAAATTAAAACAGCTGTGTCTTGTTCTTATTATTTTATCTCCAAAAATTTTCCAGGTAATACTCTGTCTTACAAATCATGGGACTCTGTGGGCAAAAGAAGCCCTTAACGCATCACAAACTGGGTGTGTGTTCTCAGCCAGAATTACACAAACACAGGGTCTGTTCTGTATATCAATGTGCTTTTGTTTATCCTGGACTGAGGAGAGTAAAAGAAGCACAGATAATCCTGAAAATTACTTATATTGAAAATAAATTTTCCTTAAAACAGAGAACTGAGGAATAGCAATTGGAGGTGGGGCTTAGACCTTCCAAAGGAAAATTTTCACTATCATACCTGAAGAGCAAGGTTTTATGCAGCTATCTAAGCACCTTGGGCCATAGAAATGAAAAAGTATTGTTTATCCTCTCTGCCTTTTTTTCTCAGAGGAATCAGGACTGGCCCACGTACTGACATCTACTTTCTATGCTCAGAGATGGTATTCTAACTGACTTTAAAGATACCATCTTCTACTTCATTTTCAGTACAACTGAGCACTGTGGTATTTATTTTGGTCATAAGTTAAGTTTTGTCACTTCATTCAAAAATGTGGTTCTTGTGCTGTATTTCACAGCATGCAAATATTTTTATTTTATTTTTCAAGGCATAAAAATAATGGTGGAATATCAGCTTTTTTGTCTTACTATTCAACC
The DNA here is from genome assembly GCA_034008185.1 of Gorsachius magnificus. NCBI lineage: Eukaryota > Metazoa > Chordata > Aves > Pelecaniformes > Ardeidae > Gorsachius > Gorsachius magnificus. The sequence goes on along the minus strand of CM067109.1, from coordinate 34,512,685 downwards.
ACATGTCATTTAGAAGCTTTAAATAAAGCCATTTCGGGCAAGACATTTGTGAAAAAGTTTCTCTTTTATTACTTTGCACATAATATGTTCTAAAAAATTAACAATATATAAAAAATATAGTAATTAACAAGCTTACTTAAGTAGTCAATCTTCCTACATATTAGCACAACCAATACCATCATGAAGCTTAATCTATTTCATGGAGAATTAACCCTTTTAATTTGCTTCTAATGGCCCATGAAACAGTCCATTGAAAGTGTTAACCCTGAATTTCCACAGCTTCATGTGATATCTGCAATACTGGAGTCCATAGGCTGGATCGAATTTCACTGAAGTCAACAAGGTGTTTACTATTCGCTTAAGCTTTGAATCACACCTAAAATGTGAAAGAAACAACCAGCACCAGCAATTTGCCTCTTTTCCCTCTACTTCATTTCTTTTTGCTACAAAATTCATAGCTGTGTAGCACCTTTGACAACCTGCATAGCTGTGTTTCATCTTCCTGCTGGAGAAGCAAGTTAGCACTTTCTTAGTAAGCAGCAAACTCACTGTGAGCCTCCTCAGCTGAAAACTGAGAGATTTATCATTTTTTGGCAACAGCATATGGTCAGCACTGCACATTACAGGAGTGGTTTATAGAGGCATTAACATACATTCATCTTGGTTTTGCCAATAAAGGAGTAAATAAGAATTATTTGAATTGTACATCCAAACCTTGATTTTTTTTTTAAATCACATTCTGCATTACTGCAAGCATTTACTTACTACAACTAGCAAAGCCCATTTTACTTGTATTTATTTAATAATGTGAATCTTCAAAAATGGGGGGAAAAAAAAGTTACTATCAGATACCAAATATGTTCAGTAGGGCATGAATTTCTCTCCTCCTTACTGCTGCTTTATACACAGGACAAAACTAGTTAGAGAAAACTTATCCTTTTCAAAGCTGTCTATTGTTACTTATTTCAGGAAATTATTCCTCTAAGATAATTTTAAGTTGGATGTCTAGGTTGAATTTTGTTTCCAACACTCAAAATGTTATCCTATGTTTCACTTCTCTACCCCTGCTTTTCTAAGTCATCCTGAAGGAAGTGGCCATCTCAGAATCAAAATTTATTGCTCTTCTGTAGACACTAACACTTCTGCTACAGTTTGCTTTCACTGTGACAAGGGGAGACATACCTTTTTAAAACTGTAACTTGCCTTTCTTTCTGACAGTGGGATGCAGACTATCAAAAGACAGTATATATTAATTTCCTCAAACGATCCTCAGTAGCTATGAAAACTGGTCTTCTTTTAATGAGCTAAACCCCGTTGTTGTGTCTGTTTGTTATATTTAACAATAACATCTAAAAAAACAGAATCAAGTTCCTTAGAGATTTTGAAATAAGTAGTATTAGGACCATACTATATTTGAAACACATTCTACATTTCTCTTTTTATTTGTTTGTGAGGCACTGTGTGTTACTATAACTCAATGAACAGTTGGTGAACCTAAACAAATCTCACTACACAGCTGCTGGCTTAAAACCAGAAGTTCAAAAGGGTTTTTTTTAGTAAGATATTTTGCTTCCAGACAGTTAGGTTCAACTCACTGGTGTGATGTATGCAAAATGCAGGTAAGGCACAAGGGTTTGAGACATTTGGCATTACCATGGGGTGATTCTCTGGTGCTGAGCAATGTGACAGCTAGGATCAAATGCCAGGGAAGCTTGGCTTGAAACTCTAGCTGGATACAGTGGAAAACATCTCATGCAATAGCCAGATACCTAGGGATCCTAGGTGGACACCACAAAAAAATGGTCAAACATAAGTACCCCCCTCAACGTCACTTTAATCTCTGGATAAAGGTTCTTCAGTCCCATAGCGAAACATTAATCACAATCTTTTTAAAAATAGTACTGCTGTGAGCACAACCCAAAAATGAACTGAAAACATATAGGTGTCTTCACAGTATCAGATCATAGAATCATAAAACCATAGAAACGTTTAGGTTGGAAAAGATCATCAAGTCCAACCATTAACTTAACACTGCCATTCCGACACTAGACCATGTCCCTAAGCACCTCCTCTGCCCGTCTTTTAAACACCTCCAGCGATGGGGACTCGACCACTTCCCTGGGCAGCTCATTCCAATACTTGACAACCCTTTTGGTGAAACAATTTTTCCTAATGTCCAACCTAAACCTCCCGTGACACAATTTGAGGCCATTTCCCCTCATCCTATCACCCGTTACCTGGGTGAACAGACCAACACCCACCTCACCACAGCCTCCTTTCAGGCAGGCAATAAGGTCTCCCCTCAGCCTCCTCTTCTCCAGGCTAAACAACCCCAGTTCCCTCAGATGCTCCTCAGAAGACTTGGGCTCCAGACCCCTCACCAGCTTTGTTGCTCTCATCTGGACACTTTCCAGCAACGCAACATCTTTCTTGTAGTGAGGGGCCCAAAACTGAACACAGTATTCGAGGTGTGGCCTCACCAGTGCCAAGTACAGGGGCACGATCACTTCCCTACTCCTGCTGGCCACAGTATTTCTGGTAGAAGCCAGGATGCCACTGGCCTTCTTGGCCACCTGGGCACACTGCTGGCTCGTATTCAGCTGGCTGTCAACCAATATCCCCACATTTTTTTCTGCCAGGCAGCTCTGCAGCCACTCTTTCCCAAGCCTGTAACGTTGCATGGGGTTGTTTTGACCAAAGTGCAGGACCTGGCACTCGGCCTTGTTAAACCTCACAAAACTGGCCTTGGCCCATTGATCCAGCCTGTCCAGATCCCTCTGCAGAACCCTCCTCCCCTCAAGCAGATCAAGACTCCTGCCCAACTTGGCATCATCAGCAAATTTACTGAGGGTGCACTCAATCGCCTCATCCAGGTCATTGATAAAGATATTAAACAGAACTGACCCCAAAACTGAGCCCTAGGGAGCATCGCTTGTGACCAGTTGTCAACTGGATTTAACTCTGTTGATCTCAACTCTCTGGGCTTGTCAATCCAGCCAGTTTATTACCCAACGAAGAGTGTGCCTGTCTAAGCCATGAAAAACCAGCTTCTCTAGGAGAATGTCAAAGGCTTTGCTAAATCCAGGTGGACAACATCCACAGCCTTTCCCTCATCCAATAAGCTGGTCACCTGGTCATAGAAGGAGATCAGGTTGGTGAGGCAGGACCTGCCTTTCATGAACCCATTCTGGCTGGGCCTGATCCCCTGTTCCTACTCTGCATGGATAGAGAAAAAGTAGTTTTTCCCAAAGAGTGAGGTAAGGTTTTGGAGTGGACAGCTCATACAAGCCAGAGAAGAAAATACTGCAAGGCTCACTTCACTTGTCCTGGTTCCCATGCTCTGCCAGATGTATAAGAAGCTGGGAGGGGACAGGTTTTTTAATAAACTGTCTAAAGCTTTGGTCTAAAATGAGTTTGTAATTGTCTCTTGAACTGCTAATGTGTTCCAGCTGCTGGGAGAACCAGCATGAGTGGACTGGGTGGCAAATTCTGGAGTTAGACTGGAGGTATGAGCTCCCCTGGCCTTTGCCAAAGCAAATGGGGCGTCTCAGTGTGAGCAACTGGAGTTAGCCATGGGGTGGGAACAGTGTGTGTCCCAAAAAACAACTACTGGGGGGAAATGGCATGAGTAAGGGGCTCAGTGTTGGTAGCTGGAGGGGGGTGAATGTCTGTATCCTCCCCAAATCTGGTATGCTTGGGATGTGTGAATGCAATCACCAGCAAACTTCAAGCTGGACCAGTCAGTGGGTTGGGGACCTGTAGGGCATGCAAAGGGGACTAGGCCTGGGGTAGGGGTGTCAGGAAGGCAGAGGGGCTGTGCTGGTACTCAGGGGATCCATGAACGTTCATGTGCTTCTGAACCTGGAGAGTGCCCCGTGTGTGCTGCACGAGCGACCTTCTGCCTCTGCCAGCCCAGGAGGAGGAGGGTGCCGGGCTGTCCGCCCTTGTGTTTGTGTGAGCCCTCTACGGGGCTGCGGCCGGAGGCTGCGCCTCCTCTGTGGCAGCGTGCGTGACTGGCCGTGTCTCTGTCCTCTGTGTGCATGTCCGCATGTTTGTGTTTGGGTGTGCATGCATGTTTTTCTGTGCATGTGTGTGCATGTCTGGGTCTGCATAGCACACCGGCCTGGGCTTTAGCAGCTAGGCAGGAGGGAGTCCTAGGCCAGGGCTGCTGGAGGAGGTGGCTGCTCATAACATCCCTTAACAGACAGGAATGAAAGTATAATGAAGAGTCAGGGAGACTGTATTTTCAAGGGATGCAAGTTTTAACAGCAAAGCCAGTTCAAGAAATTTCCTCCCAATTCACCAGAGCTTCACTTCACCAGTCCCTGAGTTTGGCTATAAAATAATATATTCTGCTGTGTCATTAAAATTATCTGGGTAAAATATGTACCGCAAAACACAAAAAAAGAGAAGAGATTACTGTTAATGCAGATCATGTCAGTGAGCCTCACAAAAGCTTACACCTGCACAATTGCTGAGGTGATTACAGGGGAGAGGAAGTTCCTATGCCTTAAGTCATTCTCATTTAACTGCAGCTAAAGAAAAGACCTTCCAGAAGAACTTCTACTTCTTACTGATAGCTGTTGCCAGTGAGGATTTTTTTCCATTTAAAACAAAACATTTCTAAAGAAGAAAAAAAAAAATGTTGTGCATCAGTAAAACTCAAACAGACCAAATAGATCATAAGCAATCATTTTTAAAGCCCGGAATTTTAATAATTTGTTGTCTTGTATCTTCTAGTCTATATTATTATCACTAAAAGTAGAAAGAAGAAACCTGAAGATCAGGCAATGAAGATATTTCCAATATGGTCCCTGATAGGACAGGTTCTCTTTCTTGTCTTTCAGCCTCATGATACCTCACAATGCAGATTCTCTTAATACCTTTTTGGGGCTGCTCTAACTACTGCCATCTGAGTATGATCCTATGGGATTGAAAGATGACCTGTCAGCCAGCACCTCACATGATTCTAGCTACTTACTAGGGACTCTCTTGAGACCAATGGAAATTTCTTTTTTTGACTACATAGTATTTTCAATTAAATATGAACATGAACATTGTGACCTCTTTTTCTTTTGCATTAAATGGTAAGCCAAACACTACAAGTTGCTGCAACAGCCAGAAGAATTTCTTATTCTTTTGGAAAGCTTGCACAACTCTCCACATGTGTACATGATGAGGATGGTACAGGAAGGTTTTGTCACTTTTCACACTGAAGTGTGAAATATGAAAATGAATATTGAGTTTGTCAGTTTAGGCTCCTTGGTTAGGTTATTGCAGCTTTTGAGATGTGATTGTGTTTCACAAATTCAGCAAAGTCTGCCAGATCATCAAGAAAGAAGTTAATCGGATAAATAACAAAATATGTGTCCAGCTAAACAATATGGGTTCCAAGTTAACAAGCACAAACTAATAGCTTTCTTTAAACTGCTGAAAGAAAGGTAATGCAAGAAAAGAAACTCTTAATTACCAAAGCACAGACAGAGAGGTCAGACAGAACTATAAATTAATCACTTGGGAGACTGAAGTCTTTTTGTCCACACACCATGCTTATTCTGTTACATAAATTCAGTGCCTTGGCAGGAAAACTGTAGTCTGGTCCTGCTTGATGCCAGCACAGTCAAAGGCTCCCAACTGCTGATAGTGACCAAACTGTCAAAAGGAAAGGGGAAATCAAACGGTCTGGCTTGTGATCAGCTCTGTCCCCAGTACATATTCATTTTTCAGGTGTTGCAGATTTCTGGTCTTTCATTTCTCCACTTGGCTTTTTCTGTCTTCCTGCCATTCTGGAGAGATTGATTTCTACAACTCCTTCTCACAGTTCTTACACCCCAGATTTCTTCTCCAGTTAATTATTTCTAGCTGGAATGTACTGAAAAGGAAACAGGCTGGAGAAATGTGGACAAATAAAAGCTGTTAAAGGCTACCCTTGTTTTTGTATTAGCCTGGAACAGCAAAACACATGTACTGAAGACTTAAGACAGAAAACAATGAACAGTATGTCATTAGAGGTCTCAAAAGACAGAAGTTTGAAAAAATGCTGAAAGTTCTAATCCTTATCTAATTCTTGGAATTCTGAACAAAAGCAGAAAAACTTTAACATGGTGGAGATACTACCATTTGGGGTTTTTTTTGTTTTAGGACAAAAAAAACAGATCAGACATAGAGAAATTCTGGAGAAGAGTCAAATCCAATTTATACGGAATGACTACACAGCTCTAATAGAATCATTATAAAGTGGAAATGGTTGTTAAGTCACCCTCAAATTACAAGCTGTCATTCAGGCTTGACTCAAAGTGAATTAATTCATCACATCATCCAAAAAAAGACTTCCTTTGATGAAGTCACTGATGGTAGTTAACAGCTGCTATTGTAAAAGAGTGAGTGAACCCAAATGATACCAATAATGCCACTCAATGAAATAAAAACAGTCAGAAAGTCAGTGACCCAGCAAAAGAGTACTGCAAAAGCTCACTGCATCAAATGAGTCCATCTATGATTCAGGAAAACTAGGGAAGCTTTATAGGAAATCAGGAAAGCTATATACAGCATGTAGCTACTTGTATACTGGTTTTACAAATATAGTTTTTATTACACCTCTGAGGATGCCCTGATGAGTAGTAAAAAGCTCAGTCTATCATCAATTGTGTGATTTTAGGCACTGAACAATGCTTATGAAAGTGTTTTCCAGAGAGTCAAAAATATGTCCTTTTCTACTGTTCTTCAGCTGTTATACACATTGGAGCTTTGAAACTGCTCAAATATGATTCAAAATAAACCAAGAAGAGTTTAAAGAAAGATTTCAACCTCTAAGTTAACCTGCAGGCTCCTAAGAATAAGCATCATTCGTATGATCAGATATATAGCTTGCATTTTCTCTCATGTGTTAGATGGTTTGCTCTGGCACTTGATAGTGCTGAGACACACTATGAAGCCCCAGAAGCTGGCACCACGACAAAACTCTAGTGACTAGCTTATCTTATGAATAAATTTTTCAAAAGGCTAACAAAATTTGGATCAAGGCATCTGTCAAGCTTTACCATACAGAATCTGCCAACAGGCATGTCAGTGCTTAGAAAAGGGAATCAAAGACTATTAGCATTCTGTAGGGCTGTGCCCTTCCCCACTGAGTAACACTGGCCAGAGTTATGTCTTGTCACTGAAGCACAGTCCCCAGTAGGGCCGGCTGGTATTTGCTGCTGCTATTGGTTAAAGAAGGCACAGTGTAATGCTTGAAATGTCAGAATAGCATCCTGCTGATCACAATCCTACTGTTTCAGTCTTATCATAATGAAGAACTGTTGACAGGCATAGGTAGATCCTACCTAGTCGGTACATATTACCTCAGCAGACATTTATATTCAAACCTTGATATTGCAGAAGCACAACAACTGTTCTATTTTACAATATGTCATTTCACAAAAATGCATAGAAATGCATTTAACAGGGAGATTCTGCTGCCTGCTTTTGAACATCTTAGAAAAGAATGACCAGTCCTCTACTGAAATCCCTAAAGATTCATTGGATTCACGTGTTATTGTGCTATGAATATACTGCAGCTCTTGGTCTTCAGCATTATTTTCAGGCAGACACAGTCACTTGTTTGTATCTGGCATCACACTGTATGAAACACATTTCCCAAAGGAAAACAGATTACATGGCACCAAGTCCTACAAGCATCTTGACAATACAAATTAGCTGGTTATCAATTGGCTGGGAGGGTAATGCAGCTTTTCATATAATCTCATTAGTATTGTCATATTTATCCACAGTATCTGCACTACTGTAGGTGTCTAAAGTACATATAAACTGATTCTTGCTAACCCTTTTAACAGGTCTATAATTTTCAGTGTGCTGCTTAACAAGAGGACCAGTGAGGCTTGGGAGATCCAGGCTACTCAAGTTTTTACATTTCAGCTGTAAAATCATAGCCATTACTTTCATTAGAAAACAAAGTAAACCCTATTTTTTCTTTTAATTGAAAATGGGTTTAATGCCATTAAAAAGAAATCAAAATCATAATGAATATTCTTCAACTAACAGACTGAGATTCAGCTAACTACACATAAGTCATAATGTGTGATCCAGTCTGAGTAAGACGAAGTGCAAGCTTAGGAGTCTTATTGCCATGGACACTAGTTTAAGAGAAAGACTCCCTCTTCAGTGGCATGATCTTTGAAGCACCAAGGAAATCTCTGAATGAGTCACTTAAAAAAGGGGAGAAAGTCTGAAATGTAAGGAGTGATCAGGTTTCCAAAGTGACTTATTAGAGTAAATTAACTTGACAGCACCAAACAACATTGGCCCTCTGAGAGCAGTTCAACTACAAATATGAACTGGAATTCCATGTCTCATAATGCTAAAAGTATATAACATGCAGTAGTGTACCTTTAATGGAGCAGGAACTTCTACATTAAGTCCTTGTGGTATTCCTGATAAAGGTGCAGAAGGGTGTGTATTTAACATACTATTTCCATATACAAATCCTGTGCTTCCCATGCAGCTGTACTGCAGTAGTACCTACCAAATTTCTGAATACCACCTTAGAAATGGAGAATACTTCTCAGTGTCTGCAACCTCACACATTTCCTCAGATAGCGGTGGGTATCCTAGAGACAGTGCTGCTTTAAAGCAGAAGCAACTGCCCTGGGGATCCCAACACAGTGTTCTATGCTTGTATCACGGTATTTCTCCTCAGACCAGTGCACCGATATGCAAAGGGAGAGGAGGAAAAATAGAAACAATGTTCCTCAAGTTCTCCAGCCTCTTCACACATGGGCATGAATCTTCCCACGTGCCTAAAAGCATGTGTGTGTAGGGAATATCTAACCAGGATCTTTAACAGAGAATATATTCTTCAGGATAATTTTCAAACTGATCTATGGCACTGGAAGCTCCCCAAATAAATATTACACCAGCCTTGTCATAATTTCTACAGAGTCCTACCAACTACTACATGGGACACCCACTCAAGGAACTGCAAGGTGCTCTGACTGGAATGTGGCCAGGAACTGCCCAGTGCAAATCACAGATGTTTCCAGATGTCTCTGAGGCCACTGTCAAAACCCCATTGCCCACAAAAAAACCCTTCAGCCAGGCAGGGGAGCCCCTGCTTACATCCCAGCTCACACACTTAAGAAAAAGTTGAAGCTGCAAGGGGCAAAAGTAGGGGAGGAGGCACATGGGATGAGACATTGCTGAGGACAGAGCTGGAGACACGTTTGAAAAGAGACACTCCAAGACAGCAGTATCACTCAGGGACATTTCTGAAGGACTGCAGCCTAGGCCAGCCCATGCCGGGGCACGGACACCCACAGAGGAACTGCAGCTTGTGGATGACCCTTTCAGGAGCAGAGGAAAATGAGTAGCAAGCAAGAAGTGTCATACACAAACCACTACTCACACAACTCCAGCCTCCCAGGCTGCCCATTGCCACACCAAAAGGATTGGCATGGATGAGTGTAACACACAGTGAAAACAAGGGAAGGTGAGACTAGGGAGGGGAGGGGGGAGTGTTTGACACAGGCTGAGCCTGGGACAGAGGGAGGAAAATTTTCTTCCTAAGTGTTTCTTTAATTTTGTTGTTGTTGTTGTTGTTTTCTTTTTCTTAATACCTGAATCAGTGATTAGAAGTTTATGTTAATAAACTGCAATACATTGCATTCAGTAAAAATTTCTCTGAGTTGAGATTGGTTTGCTTCCCGTGGCCTCCTCTCCATTCAATTCTGTAGGAGTTTTATATAAAGGATTGAATCTGATTTGCAATGTGATAGTTTTTTATTTATAGACTTTTACATGAGTCTAGTTAAGTTCTACATCTAGCACATGCACTGTCTAGTCCCTGCCAGAAATCTAAATGGAAGGATATATACCTGTGCAACTTCACAGCATGGTGCCACTGCCCTCCTGCAAGATTAAACGTTATGATTGCAGAGTAAGATGGCACGTATTAGACTGCACAAGATAGCAGAGCCAGCAAAATTCGCATGCTAACTTTCAGCTCCTGGTGAATTTGAAGCAAAGACGTAACATGGCTACTGAATTTCCAAAAGTACATTAAGCAGCTTTGCTTTCTCAATGAGATTTTATGCAAATCTCTATCAATTACCAGGACACATTCTGAAGAACTACTTCCTGCACCCTAAGAAGTAATTTTCTCACCATGAGATCAATTAAACCCCCTCACATCAAGGGAAGCAATGAGAGTTTTGTCACCTGAATCTTTTCCAACTAGATGTGAGAAAGCAGTCAAAATCAGGAATATATTAGGGATTATTGGCAGGAGGCAACAAAATTACTTAAGAGTCCTTTTCCATTTCTGATTTCTGTGGTTTTATGAAACTAGAAGCTTTCCTAACTTAGGCTAGAAAGATTTCCAAGCCTCTGATCAGCAGTCCCTACTGGTTGAATCAATATTTTATTCTCTAAGCTCTCTGTCTAAAACTAGCTTTAATTTTTATTTACTTCCTTCCAACATTTTTAGGCAATTTCTAAGAAATTTCAACATTTATAGTTTCTAGAAATAGTTTTCCTACTCATGTACCTGTTCTAACAAGGTGCCAATTTTTCCTAAAAGAAGTCCCAAATACACCTTTTGTTTTTCCCTTCAACACTGAAAACTATCCCTCTTGCTCTATGAATAGTTAGCGCTTCATTTCTCATTCCTTGTTCATCCCCCAAGTTAAGCTTATATAACTGTATTAATTTGTTCTTTATTAGAGTCAGAGTGAGCAATCCTCTCCATATATTTTTAATGTCTGCTAAGAAAACATCAAGAATTCTCAGAAGAGGTCATTTTTTGCACCAGAGCTTGCCAGAAAGCCTGTTTCTGAGAATTGATCTTCAGGCACAGGTTACAGAGAAATAGAGGCCACAAATTTGAGCCACACTTACTTGGAGGAAAAAGAAAGCAACTGTTGAGTGGTTGCTCAACATCCAGGGGAGAGAGAAAGACTGTTTAACAGTGGGGGATGAAATCAAGGCATAGAAGAAACATGAGAAAAAAAAGAAGGCGGCTGCACTGCACTGACATCTGCTGAAGATTATGTCTTCTGAGGTAGGAAGGCTGAACAGAACTGGTCAGGGATAGGAATATCAGCAAGTGGCAGAATGGGATTTGTCCAGAAAGAAATTGCAAGGAAATCCATCAGGTAGACCTGATAATGGGGAGCATCTGGGTGAGAAAACAAATGCAGACCTTCTGGGCTACAGGGCCCAAAGGATAAAATGCAATCAGTACTGGCATCAAAAATCATAGTAAACATGTAATTACTTTAGACTTCTTTCATTAATGGTGACAATGGCCCAATAAAGAAATAATTAGAAAGATAAACTTGTTCTACTCATTACAATATTCTACTATGCCTCCATCTCTGGCATCAGAATTATTCAGAGTAGGTGAAAACTGAGCAGTATTCTGCATTTTTGCAGTAGAAAGGTGTCCTTATTTTGGCTGAGATAGAGTTAATTTTCTTCCTAGTAGCTGGCATAGCTTTGTGTTTTGGATTTAGTATGAGAAGAATGTTGATAACATACTGATGGTTTAATTGTTGCTAAGCAGTGCTTACACCAGTCAAGGTCTTTTCAGCTTCCCATGCTTTGCCCAGTGCACAAGAAACTGGGAGGGAGCATGGCCAAACTGGCCAAAGAGGTATACCATACCATATGACGTCACGCTCAGTTTATAAGCTGGGGTGGAGTTGGCCAGAGGTAGCAATCACTGCTCGAGGATGGGCTGGGCATTGGTCAGTGGGTGATGAGCAATTGCATTGCTTTGTATATTCTGTATATTCTCTTACCATTATTAATTTTTTTTCCTCTGCAGTTTTATTAAATTGTCTTTATCTCAACGCACAGGTTTTACTTTTTTTTCCAATTCTCTCCCTCATCCCACTGAGCGGGGCGAAGGAGTGAGTGAGAAACTGTGTGGCGTGCAGCTGTCTGCTGGGTTAAACCACAACAAAAGGATAATATATTTCTGGAATTATAGACAGGCTATGCAGGAAGATGTGAGTATATTCTGTATATTCTCTAAAATAAACATGCATAATGCAGTTCACATACTTACTTATTTGCGCCTTAATGGAACTGGTTGAGTTCACATCTGCTGGGCAGTGACATAAGGGACAAGAAGCAAAGCTGTGCTGCATGACTGAATTTTAAGGCTGGTCAATGCCAGGAAGAAGTCACTTTTAACAGCCACAGCACTGTGAGAATGTGTAAATAGTGAAGATGCTGCTTAAAGAAATGAGGTGTTACAACTGTCAGAAGATGTTTAAAAGAGGGGGAAAAAAGCACAGCACCGTTGGCTGCAAGGATGGTAATGAAATTCTAGAGTGGTCAGGCTATGTCAGCAGTGCTGTCAACATACATAGGTGTGTAAGCACACCTTTTTCATGCAGATCTAAAGATCTGATGTACCATCCTCTAGGAACTAAAGCCAGTTGTTTTTCTGATCATTCTAGATGCTGTTAGAGACTTACCCCTCACGCTAAAAAAGTCACAATAAAAAACAAAAGATACTGAAATGAGTGCCTCCTTTTCAGAATACTAGTTCTACTCAACAAACAAAAAAGTAGCTCATCAATACCTAATGTTAATCTCAGAGAGACAATTTAGATGTCCAAAGCCCATCAAATCCTGTGGCACAGTGACAAACTTGGTATCAAGCAGTAACTTCATCATCCAAGAGCTAGTCATTATGTACCCTTCACAGGACAAAATCTGGGAAAAATTGAAAGAAAATATGTTCTTTATCCTCAGTATGATCCCTAACACACTTTAATCAGCTACGATAGTTTCTTTTTGTAAAATACTTCTAACCCCAGTAATGGGAGAAAATAGTATCAAGTTACTATAAAACCCATTCATGCTGCAGTTTTTCAAGTGATGGAGCTACATCAAAAATCACAAAATCCATCACACAAAAAAATAAATATTCACAAAATCACAGGAAAGAAATTTTAGGTTGTTTAGAACTTGAAAGTCTTTTTTCCTCTTCATGTCCAGCTGTGCCATAAAAGCTCCTATTTTTAAAAATAAGCACTTATGCACAGCAGGACTGCTAGCCCACAAAGGGATTTAATAATCCCAAATGGCCTAACATTCTTTCAGACTGTGTGCTGTGAGTATTTAAAACAATTATTCTTTCCACCCTATGATTTTGCCTACAGATTCCACAGTTAGGAACATTTCCAATGGACAACTGAGTACTTAATAACCAATTTTCTTTCAGTCAACAGGCAAACAAATCAGGATTTCTGAGTAATCTTTCATCCTTCTCATGGTAGGTATTATTATTTGTCATGAGAAGAGAGAAACAGTTATATAAATTAACATTGTCCTTTACAGTTAAACTTTGAAACTTTATCTTTTGCTTTTTCTCCCAGAGATCCTTCTGAAATAATTTTTTTATTAAGATTCATTTTAAAACACAGCACAATGTAGTACAGATCTATAGTTTCAAAAGGGACAAGAATACATGCCCAAAAATGAATGTTTATAAACTCATAAAACTGTCCAAAACCAGTACTCTAACATACAGAAGATCCCACAGATGCCTTATAGTGGACAGCAGAGTCTGGGAACGAAAACAAAATATATATCTCAGAATTAATTACTTCAGAAAAGACATGTCAACTGACTTTCTCCCACATTTCATTTTTTCTAAAATGGCTAAAATTTCAACACTGTTAACATGGCTTTTTCCTTATTCATGTCATTATTACTCTGTCCCAGTACGTGGAAGGTGTAGTCAGGGAGAGATTACACAAATGAGAGGTGGTGTAGAAACAGAGACTTAGAAAAATGATCTTTTGATTTGCTTCAGCTCAACGCATAAAGCTAATTAACATTAACTAAAACCATTCTACACCTCAAATGTATCTAAAAAGTGTTTGATGTAAAAATGAGGAACGAAATAGCAGAAAATATACACAAATGTCTTGGTTGATTTGACTGCATCCAGTAGGGAAAGTATTTATTTTTGTAGGAACAAGAATCATCCTGGTAAAGTTTACAAACAAGATGAAAGAAAGAAAATGCTTTCTGATTTCACTATGAAAATGGCACCATACGGTAATGAGTGTTTGTCATTACCCCATTTGCATAACGTTCTGACAATGATTTTATGTAACAGGTACTAAAGTTCTAAAATGTAAGGCAGAGTTAAAAACTGCGTGTTCTCTACACAGAAGGAAGATGCTACACCCTTGGTCCTATCTTACACACCTCTGCTGCTCATCTGAAAGAGAGATACTCGCACTCTTCTCTTACAGAAAAAAAGTCTGTCACCAAGCCCAGACTTTTACCTGGTCTATGCAAAGTTGGATTTTCCAAGGTCTTTTAGGAGAACAAACAGAAAACAGATCTTTGCTTCTCTGCAACGCTGTGTTTTCTGGTGTGGCAAAGCTATAATCTTTCTGACTAGCCACTTGCATCTATGGTGACAAAACATGTTTAAGCCTACTCATTAGTTTGTGTGTCTCCTCAGAAGACCAGAAAAAGGGATTTCAGACATGTATGGGCTCAGGGTGGTAAAAGCTGGAGACAGTGGCTTCCAGAATGAAAGCCCAACTACCTCACCACTATCAAAGTGCTTGAAAATAGGAATTTTCTTGTATGTTTTGCAAATGAAAAATGTAGAAGCTGTAACTATGACCATTATTTGGGAAAGATGTATACACATGATTTTAGGCTTGCCTCTCATTGCATCTTGCTGCCTGCTTTCATTTAACAACAATTAGACACTGACACTTAATTCAGATCTTTTGTGTCATATTCAAAATTGCATTTCCCCATATGCAGCACAAGAGAAATTTCAAACTCCTTATGACATCATCTGACTTTAGACTGCAGGTATTAGACTGCTGGTATGAGGCTGAAAGTTTTCATGTTTATGCCATAGCAATTCATTATAAAATGTCTAATAACTAGGGAATGCAACAGTCTTAGCTAACAGCCCCAGAACAACACTGTATTAGTCATATGTTTTTGCATGACTGAACTGTGGGAAAGGGAATGTTCAGGAGCTGACACCGATATGAAGAGTACATCTGCAAGGAACATATTGCTAGTACATTAGTTGCTAAGCAATAATCATAATATTTTTTCATACACATGCCTGCACAAAACAATACACATTATTGCCTTTTGAATTCAGTTGTCATATTTATTCAAACATTGAAAATCCCAGGGGAAAATGTACATGCAGACCATGTCCTAGAAAGAATGCCTGCCAAACTTAAATGTATACCCTAACTTTGATATGACTTGAGCCTTTGTAAAGCAGTACATTCATTGCTTCTGCTGCAGAAAGAGGCCAAGTCTTTTCATAAGGGATTGCACTGTACAGACGTACCTTTTGTCACTTACAGGGCATGATTCCAGGCAGTCTACAGGCAAAAACCCACCTTTAGTATGTGATCTAGATTATAATATACATCTGCCTCTGAATGCTGTCTGGCACCCAATTCAAGCTGCACAGGAAATATAGCGGGCATGGTATTTGCTGTTAATGAATCTTAGTGCAGGACCCTAAGATAGCCAGATAAGTTCAAGAGGTCAGGAACCCATGAAAATTTCGAGTTCTTAGAGGAGTGAAAGACAAAAGAGGAAACCCAACAGATTAAATTCAGTACACTGCTAAATCAAGTAGTCAACCAATTTGCAAATAGGAAAAAGAAGAACTTCACTGGGGCCACATTAATTCAGTGGGAAGGCCCAAATGCTCTCCAGATCAAAAGTACGCATTACAGCGAACTCACAGTTTCCTCACAAGGACAAGAATACTCTTGCATTTCTATCTGGCCTCCCTAATCCTTTCCAGAAAAGATCCACACAGTTCCAGCGTGGGGTGTCCCCCACAGGTTACAGTCCTTCACTAACTGCTCCAGCAGGGGTCCCGGGTTCCAATTCCTCCCCGCGTCCTCGCTGGTCTGGGTTGCCAACAGGCCACAGTTACTGCCAGAAAACCTGCTCCTGTGTGGGCTTCTCTCCACAGACTGCAGCTCCTGCCAGGAGCCTGCTCCAGCACGGCCTCTCCATGAGCTGCAGCTTCCTTCAGGGCCTCACTCCCCCTCAGCATGGGGATACATGCATTTAACCAACTTTTTGATTCATCCCTTTCCATGGAGAGGAATTGGCTTTGATATACATGCACATGTTAGAGAAAAGTGAAAAAAGTTACCTTATAAAGAGGATACATTTATCATGTCAAAAACATTCATGTTCCTAGAGGAACAGAAGCAGCACCTTTAGAAAACTGCAGAAACATGGAGATTCACCACAAATGAGGTAGCAGTCCTGTGGCCAAAGTTCTCACTGGCAATAATGGTATAAGAAGGTACAGGTCCGTGTTCTAAATTATAACAAAGACATAAATGTAGGTATCCTATTCCTGCTGAGTGTTCAGGCCACCACACTATTGTTTCTTTTGTAGCTTCCATTGCTCTTTAGTTTGACCAAAATTTTCAAGTATTTCCACTGAAAGTTTTTCCAAAACTGTACATACCCGGAAAGAAATTTATGTTTTAACAGATCAGAATTTTCCAAGGTATCAGTCCTTTAACTGATAAAGCTACCTGACCGATTATACTCCATCATTACTGTCAACAGAAGTTAACTTCTGTACTGCAGCTAGATTTTCTCTTAAACAGTTGCAGAAATCTTTTGAAACTGTGTCATATAAATGCCAATTTAAATCTCTGATTCCCTCTAAAGGACATTTCTTCTGATAAGACAATTCAGCATTCAACACTAAGAACTGTTCAACTGCAGTGCACAAGCAGTATCTCTTGATTTGTCCAAGTACTATAAAAGACATTATAACGGTCTTCCCATATTAACATATGTGATGTAAGATCCATGATTATCCTTCCTTTGCCCAACAGCTAACAGTCATCATGAAAGTGCTATGAATAAGCCACAGCAGCATTTGCTCTGCTATGCATCTCCAACAGAGGAACGATCTCAGAAGAGCACAATTTGGGTATTTATGTTACACAAAGTTACAGATAAAAACAGCAAACTGAAGTGTCCATATATCTCTATTACACTACATGAAAAGGATTTTCAGTCATTTATAATGAGTTTCAAGCTAATCTTTCTACACCCTATCTCTCTTTAGATAAAAAGAAGACAACAGGACATGCTTGCCACCTTGAAAAGAAATCCTAATCAAAGGACACTCCAAGTAATGCCGACACACTTTTTAAAAGTTTCAGTTTTTCCCTGAGCTTTTCCCATGTTTATCATGCTTATTTTATTAAAAAGCAATTCTGTCTGTATATTTTAGAAATACCTTCACAGAAAAATGTTAGTTGTACTGTCCATAACCAAGAAAAAAGGAACAAAAGAAGGAAAATCTTCAGGATTCAAAAGAACTCAGAAAGAAAATTTAAAAAATGTGCAGTAGCTTAAGGAGAGTACAAAGAACTGGCATAAGTTACAAGGTTTAATTGTGATTAGCAAGCAAACATAACCACAGCATCCTGTTGCCTGGAGGAGCATCAAACACTGAAGCTGTAACAAATGCACATACGCTGCAGCCTGTACTGGAACCGACAGAGGTCCTCCGCTACCTCAGCAAGTTCCCTTGCATTAGGGGAAGTTCTCCCTAAGACTCTTTGAGGTCCTATTTCAAGATACTCACAAAAGGATTAAGAACTTGCTAAAACCTCTATTACAGCTGCTCAAGTTTATAAATAAACAATCCAACTATTTTGCTGAAGTGTGATTCCCAATTTCATGCCAGTTAGGTTGCAAGTCAATTATGGAGCTACTGATCAGTGAAAAATGAGTGCAAGAGGAAAGATTAAATCCTTCTAACCAAATGGGGTGTTTTCACAGATCCTTTAAACCACCCAATAGCATATAATCTCAGTGAGGGCAAAGGTGTTTCTCTATATCTATTGATTACACTTTTCCATGTCCATATAACTATTCAAACATGACTTGCAGGAGATGACTTGTACAAATTATGCATCATGTTCTACTTAACAAACAATTAATTACATAATAATTTATTATATAATTATGTATCATATTCAATGGCTTTATCAAAGTTGTTTCCCTTCCATTATATGTAACTGAAAAAAGTTTCTGCTTGCTTAACCTGCTTTGTCAAATCTTTCCATGCTCACTTATCTGAATTCTGATTTCAGTTATAAGATTTTAATACTTTATATACTGTTGCATGATGGGATTGGGGTCTCTAACATCATGTATTCTTAAGGATTAAAATTCTTGGCGGCAACCCTGTTTCAATGAAGTGACAATATGCACACAAGGATTACAGAGTAGTGTGAAGTAGGAGGGACCTGGAATGACAAAGATGTATGAGAAGAAATGACCGGTCTTGAGAGCAGAAGGTAGAGTGAGATTAACCATGTGGCAGTTTTCACATTGTATGTTTTTTATTTAATGTCAAACTTAATATAATGGAAAAAAAAGACTGTAGCAGGAAGAATTTTTTAGTACACTGAGTTCACTAGTGAAAGTTCACATTTCCTTCAACAAAAGGTCAGCTTTGAGTTATGTTTTCTGAAAGGGATTGCTCTATTATTTGGGAGCGGCTTGCTGGGTTTCGCATCTGAAATCACTTGGAGAGCCCTGCCTACATGATATATGTTCCTGTAATATATTAATTTTGTTGCAACTATGTATCATGTATGGTGTGTCTCATATAAACGTATTAAGCATAACATTCTAAACATGAGCACTGGGACAGAAATATGCTCATTGCTTACAGATAGAACTATTAGCACAAGCAGAGTGTTTACAGTAAAAGAAGATTAAAATTAAAGTAAGCAAGATAAAACAACTGTTACATACAGACGGCTGAACCAGTTGCATTTTCAGTAATCCATCTGTAGTTTTGAAGGGTGTATAAAACCCTGTTTTTTCAGCATAATCTAGACTATGTCAGAAATGGCAAATATTAATTTGATTCAGTCTGAGATACAACAGCTCAATCAGTCATCCCCAAACATGGAACTTCTCTTCATTAAAGGCTAGAGTAATGCCTACCATAGCTGGAAAAGCTTTAAACATGTAATTGCTGTAGATGAACAGCTCTGGGCTCTGTTTTGACTTTCTCTCTATAATGTGTCTTCATCTTAAGTCTAAAAGTACTTAATAGGCAGAGCTTCCCTGAGTTTGCAGTTAAGTACCAAAATCCAAAGCTGTGATCTTGAAGACGGTAGCTCAACACCGCCTGATGGCATTAGTTGCGATTTTATCTTCCAGACGAGTTTTCCTTTTTCTCTCCTTGGCATCCGCCATGGCTTTTGCCTCTGCACATGAACAGAAAATCCCTCAGACTGGTCAGAGCTCCTCTCTTACATTACTCTGAGGCCCAAAGAAAAGCTAGAAACAGACAACTATTGACTTGGTCATCCCATGTAGGCCTGGGCATGCGGATGTTTGCAGGCATTCAAACCTGTACTTTGTACTTCACTCAACTCAACTCCTGTTGTCATAACTTCCATTTTTCAGAAAGTATCCAACACCCTTTCTACCAGAATGAGAAGAGATGGAAGTAAAACTGTGTAGACAATTCTTGGGCAATCAGCTGGAGAGGCAAGGTGAGGCAAGACAAGGCGAGGCAAGGCAAGGCGAGGCGAGGAGAGGAGAGATTTCAGTTGGAAAAGACCTACAACAACTGTCTGGTCCAACCTCATGACCAAAAGTTAAAGCATGTTATGAAAGATGTCTTAAACACTGACAGGCATGGGACATTAACCACCTCCCTAAGAAGCCTGTTCTAGTGTTTGACCATCCTATTGGTAAAGAAATGTTTTTTAATGTCAAGTATGAACCTCCCCTGACACAGCTTTGAGCCATTCCCAGGCATCCTGGCACTGGATACCAGGAAGATCAGCAACAAGATTGTCCCTTAGCCTCCTTTTCTCCAAACTAGAAAAAACTTATCTGCTCCTTACCAGGACATGCCTTCCAGCCTTTCCACCAGCTTTGTTGCCCTCCTCTGGACATTTTCAAGAACTTTAACCTTGTTTTTAAATTGTGGGACCCAAAACAGCACACAACACTCAAGGTGAGGCCAGACCATCACTAAGTACAGCGGGATAATCATGTCTTTTGACTGACTGGCTGTGCTGTGTTTGATGCTCCCCAGGATGCAGGTTGCCCTCTTGGCTGCCAGGGCACACTGCTGACTCATATTGAGCTTGCTGCCCACCAGCACCCCCAGATCCCTTTCTGCAGGGCTGCTCTTCAGCTACTCCTCTCCCAATTTATACCTGTGTCCAGTATTACTCCATCCCAGGTGCAGAATCTGGCATTTGTTGTCGTGAAGTTCCATGCCATTGACAATTGCCTAATGCTCCAATCTATCTAGATCCCACAGTGAGGCCCTTAGGAAAGTCAACTGCACCTCCCAGTTTAGCAACATCAGCAAAATGGTGCATTCAACTGCTGCCTCCAAATCATTGATAAGAATATTGAATAGAACTGGTCCTGGAACTGAGCCCTGAGGAACACTGCTGGTGACTTGTCGCCAGCCAGATGTAGTCCCATTCACTACAAGCCTTTGAGCCCTGATGTTCAGCCTGTTCTTCACCCCGTGCATGATGAACCTGTTAAAGGAGTCCTAGTAGTCCATATTGTTCCAGGACTATTCATGTGTTCCACAACAACATAATTTTCATGAAAATATGTTCTATGTGGGGTCTTTTATTTCAAATTTCTTAACTGTCAAGGCAACAAAAAATTCATGCATGTACTGAATTGGAGTTTATTTTTTTTGTGTTATGAGGAATCTGTGAATGGTTTCCCAACTGTTCAGAAAGTCATGGATTACTGTGCTCCTAGATTTGCATGTGTATGAACTAAACAGCTACAGAGAGAATTAATGCCACTAAAGATGTAATTTTTAACACAGAACATAGGTAGAAACCTGATCCTACCAAGATCAGTGGTTAACACTCTCTCTTCATTTAATAATGCTACCATTTCACTGTCAGGTTTGAAAACAACATAATCTACGTATGTATGCACACCTGACTTTGCATGGCTTCTGAGGAGCAGCGTTTCATTTACACTAAGCCCACATGAATTGAAAGTTCCAGTCTTTAATATTAAACATGTTGTAATATTCTGTTACAATCCAAAACTGCTTCACAGTTACAAGCCATTCCTACCACTGCATGAGTAAATTAGCTCATGCTTGGATGTATAAATCCATGCATTTCAGCAGATCCGTCACAGGCTTACCTAAAAGCAGGACTGGGCCCAAAGGCACATAATTCACACAATGTTTAAGGGGTGGAAAGCAATGATTCACATGAAGTTAAACATGACTTTAGGTCTTGGTATTAACTTGATTAACATTGCCCTCTTCTGGTTTGAATTTCCAAATAATAAAATTCACACAGATACTAATAATACATATACTATTAGTGAACAAGTTATCCACAAATTCTGGTATTAAAAATTGATACTAAATCCATAACAAAGGCAAAAAAAATTATTGATTAATGAAAAATAAGTCTGTATTTAGCTGCAGTACATCAAAATGAATGACTAGCAAAAAGAAAGAGAGCAGGAAGCAGAAAGAGCACACCACAATATCAGTCTTCACAAACAGTATCTGTAGAAGGCTTTTATTTTCATGGTAACAGTATAGCTCTTTCATTACTCTTACTTACTACTCTATTAGACATTTCATTAAAACAAATAGACATTAAATGATCCATATTACTACTAATACATAGTATTATGCAATAAGAAGCAAAGACCCAGGTAATTTTAAATGGGTATAAACTGGGTTAAAAACACAAGGGAAACACAGTCTGTGAAAGATTTTGGGTCTCATGAAAAGCTTGTTTAATTCTTGCTGTAAACCTGTCAACCTGGAAAAAGTGTGATTTGTGTTCTAAGGACGAATGTTTGAAGAAAAGTCAGATGGATATATTTTGAAGAGTCTTTCCAGGAGCATACAAAGTATTTAATTTTTCTTTGGTGATTGCAGTGATTTGTAACATGATCTGTTCAGCTTCTGACATACTTTAAAAATAGCTGTTGTATATTAGAATCAGGGATATATATCTTACAGCCACATTTTATTATAAATAGAACTGAAGCCCTTGTCTCCTCTATAGACACCTTATTTCAGATTTATGAATGTGTAGTGACATATTTATGTGATTTTAGACATAAATTAATAGCATCTCTATTATTTGATTTCAGATATATTAAAATTATGTGTTATATATAACAATTTAGTTAAAATGCTAGACAAGGTGGGCAGGACAACATTTCTATCATATGAAGGCCTGACATAAAATCACATTTGAATTTACTGTATATTACAATGAGTGTTTTCTGAAGTGACTTCCACAAATAAATATTTAAAAATACATTCATTTTCATTTTAAAAGCCATTTAGGTTTCAGGTATGACCCCATAATGCTATACCTAATGAAAAAAAAAAAAAACAGGCTTTGTTTTAGGGATTTAAATGTCTTCCAATATTGAAAAAAGAAAAAAGCACACATGTTACCCATACAAAACTTTTCAACTTACAATCAGTGTGAACAGTTTGGGCAGAGTGCAGGGAGTTCAAGTAATTAAATCAGAAAGTTTTGCTGATGCTGACTACTACGGTCAAGCAGATGAACATTAGGATGCTGTGCCAAACAGTTACAGAGGCCAGTAATTGCTAGAGCTGGTCATGATATAAAACCAAATAAGACGAAAGCCATTCTGCAGGTGATGCTGAGAACAGGAGTCTTAGCTTCCACAGCAGTTGCCTGAAAAAATTCACAGAGTAACACACTGGCCTATGATTATGTCTAAAACCTCTGTGAACCTACAATGAATATAAATACTGAACATAAGTGCATTACTCTCTGAAATCCAAAACCCTATGTCTATGTGTCTTGGTCGAGAATCATTTTACATGACCACAGCCTAGACAGTAATCCAGACTACTTTTTTTCTTGCAAATTGTTCCAATTTCTGCACGCTGTTCTGAGATGCAATTTCAAGTATATCAACTTCCTTACTGTGGATATATTTTATCATTACACCTAATCAGTTCTTCCCATTTATGGCTCCTAAAACAGATGTGAAATATGATGACATAATTGCCATGCAGAAATGAGTGTACGTTAACTGATGGAAATGGTGATGGCCAAGCATAAAGCTGATGTCAAGTTAGTCTGTAGCTGGGAGGTAAGAGAATCAATATTGACTGGAAGACATTATGTACAAATAAGGTGTGTTCCTAAAAGCTCCCTCCACAGCCTTTCTAACTGAAATCTTTTCTCACTTGCAAGCATGGGGAAGGCTTCAGGTCAAGAGGAGATAGTTAAGTGACTATTTTTTTCATTGCTGCACTGCTGTCCCTAACCCATCGCACACATGGTGTTGAAACCAGTGATCTCTACCAGAAAGAATTCTGGGTTTCTGAAGCAGTAGATGAACATGTATTTCAGATGAGTCGCATAGTTCAGATAAGAAACAGTCTCACCTCCTTGCAGTACGTACTGGCTGCAACACCCCATGGTTCAGAACATTGCTCAGTATGGTTTCTCTGCATATCGTCAATCTGCAGAAAATATGCCGTGAAAGACAGTGCTATCACATCTTTTTTTTTCTGTTCTCTACTTCTTCCTGGTGAGATCTGACATTTATTTGCTCCTTTGCTTAGTTCTTCTCATCACCCTCTCAGAACGAATTAGAATTGGGACATATATAGTGTGCTTCTTTTAGATATTGGCATTGGCTTTGTGAAGCTATCTTACTTAGACATTATTTCTACCATTTTCCATCCAGTGTCAACAGCTACCAAAGTCAGATATTGCTTTTGTATTGAGATGCTAAGAACATATCTAGCAAGACCAAATTTCAAGACAGTCTGTAGATTCGTGAACATAAGCTTACATGTTGATTACTTCAGGTCAACAGTATAGTAGCTAAGTGATTGGCAATAGGTTCTAAATTTGTATATGCTTAACTGTTCCTGGGATACTTTAAATCTGGTAGCACTTAACTTGCCTGTCCACAGGGCTTTTGACTGATGACATGCTTAGTTATCTCTTTTCCTTTCTCCCAATCTTCTCCCCTCCTTTGAACCAGGTGTTTTTGTTTCTTTTCAATCATAAGGGAGCTTGGCTGCCTGCCCAGACTTCTAGCTGCTCATCTGTCTGTCTTAAAAAATAAAATAACTGTGGCTTGAAAGCTGAATTTCAATCCTTCTCTGGGAGAACACAAAGCTGGGGGAAGGAGACTGAGTGCAAGAAGGAAGAATGAAGTAAAACTCACTTATCATGCAGTAAGAATGCTCAGGGCTAAGGTACAACCATCATGGGACAGGAATTTCTGAAGTAGGGATGGGAGGGAGTCATAGCTCATGCAACTTGCAAGTGTGGAGAAAGGATGGAAATAAAGGGATGGAGTAAGAATGTTCCACTAAAAGTCAGTAATAATAATGGGTTCAGTTGGGTCCCTGTAAAGTTCTCTTTTCTATATACCACAGGAGAAGACAGTCTCCTCCCTTTCCTCAGTTACCTTTGACTCCATAGGTCCTTGACTATATTCAATTCAAATATATAGTGTCTCAGACAGACAGTATAAATAGTGCTCCACATGCTCAAAAGTAGTGTTTAATCTGATCTTCTGATCAAGTCATCTTTGCTAGCCTCAGGAAAGTTCCTAATTTCAATGTCCAGTGTAGACTGAGATTTGCTCAAAGGCCTCCTTCCATCACGAATCACAGAATCACAGAATGGCAGGGGTTGGAAGGGACCTCGGGAGATCATCTAGTCCAACGCTCCTGCTAAAGCAGGTTCTCCTAGAGCATGTTGCACAGGACTTCATCCAGGCCCCCTGGACAGCCTGTTCCGGTGCTCTGTCACCCTCAAAGTAAAGAAGTTTTTCCTCGTATTTAACTGAAACCTCTTATGTTTCAGTTTGTTCCCATTGCCCCTTGTCCTGTCACTGGGCACCACTGCGAAGAGTCTGGCTCCATCCTTGTGACATCCAGCCTTCAGATATTTGTATGTGTTGATGAGATCCCCTCTCAGTCTTCTCTTCTTCAGGCTAAACAAGCCCAACTCTCTCAGCCTTTCCTCATAGGGGAGGTGCTCCAGTCCCTTTATCATCCTAGTTGCTCTCCTCTGAACTCTTTCTAGGAGTTCCTCATCTTTCTTGAACAGGGGAGCCCAGAACTGGACACAGGACTCCAGGTGGTGTCTCACTAGGGCAGAGTAGAGGGGGAGGATAACCTCCCTCTACCTGCTGGCCACACTCCTCTTAATGCGCCCCAGGATACCATTGATACAGTTACACCTGCTCAGCCTTCCAAGAGCAAGACAGACAGCACATTGAAAACTTCTACTCAACATTTTAGTTGTGAGAAAAGATTAGCCTATGATGACTCGGGTGTCTGGAGGAGATTCTTAATTGCGTTAGAAGAACATTCAGGTTATAAATCAGGCAGCTGTAAGTTAGGAAATGCATATATAGCTGTAACTCAAGTTTCAAGCCCTGACAGCCTGTTTTCCCAGCCCAAGCAGACTCAAGCAGCATGCATGAAATCTGTCTAGGTCTTTTCTTCTGAGCATTATTTATTGGTTGTGTTGACAGTCGTTAGCAATCCTCAAAGTAAAGGTCCACATAAATTCTGGTTTTCTGATGTCATGGAGCCTCCTGTTTCTTTCCAGAACACCCCACAGATTATGGAGGAGGTCAACAGTGAATCTGGGTATCTAAACAGAAAACACTCAGCATATATACACCTATGCCTGAATTTATGATCTTGAATATGATCTCAGCCATTTACAACTTTAATTTTTCTCTTTGGAAAACTAAACTGTGGTTGCCAATGCTTGCTCAGGAAATAACTTGTAAAACAAAACAAACTATACCTTGAAAATTTATGAGAAAAAAATAGTGTCTAACAGGAAATGCAAGAAAACTAGGACAAAACTCCTGAAACAGAGAAAGTGTCAGTTTTGTCTCTATGCGAGAAGCAGTATGCTAAGGGTTTAATATATGGTGCTATGTAGCATGCATTATAGCAGCATACATTTGAGAAAACTTGCCCACTCATGGCTTTGCCACTTGGGTCTAACATACGTTTCTCAACCCATGGCAGCAAAACATTCTTTCATCCTCCATGCATGCCCAATATATATGTATTAAATAAAATACTATCAATATCAATGTCAACATACATATACACATAAATGTAAATACATGTTGTTGTATTTTCTCTGGTTTTAATCTTGATTAGCTGAAAGGACATCAACTGCAGTAACAAATGTGTCCAAGCATCAATACTACCTGATTAGGGTACAAATCCACGTTGTGGGATGGTGGTTTATAACTTTTGAAGATAGCAGAGAGTAATTATTTTTTTCTCTTTGTTTAGTCCATGGCTTGGCAAGTCAGAATTGGTGGAGGAGAGGACTTGAAGCAGCAGAGGTGTGATAAAAAGTCAGAACTGTGAAATGCAGTCTAAAAAGCACGGAACAATTAATTTTTCTTTGGGGCACAGAAGCACTTGGGGTCCTCTTGCTTCTGATAAAAAATGATACAGACATCAATCCCAAGGGTTTTGTTGAATGCCTCTTGCAAGATGCAAGTCCTCCATCACCACAACTTATTTCTGTCATAGCTGAAACCATTTCAAGTGGTTCCTTCCAAATTTTCTTCAAAATGTCTCTTACAGCATGAAGAAATAATGCAAAGACTAATCTTCAGTAATTTACTGTAATTCACTCACTTAAGTATGCTAGATCTCGGTGTGGATTGTCTGTTGCCTACTGCCTTTGCAGGGAAAGCATTGCACTGTATATGGAGAGCTTAGATTTTCAGGAATTAGCTGATGGCACATGTGCCTCTTAAAAGGTATTTTTTACTGCACTTCATGCAAATGACCTGTTATATATCACATAACAATCTACTAAATTGTGCAGCTCTTAAGCTCCTTGAATAGCTGAAAGCTGGATTCACACCAGGACTTGGTACCTAGTTGTCATCATATAATAGTTCCGTTTGAAACTGAGATCCTGCCTCTACCTGTTAATTACCTGGCTTCACCAGTTAGCTTCTCCTGCTCACCTGCAGGTCTGCCTTTGGTCTCACCAGAATCACTCTGAGATCCCAGGATCTCAGACAGAGATTTGTGTGACATAGCAGAGGACTCCAGGAGGCTAATCAAAGTTGGGAAACCTAGTTAGACGAACTACTCCCTGGAGTCTATACAAAGGAAGTCAAGAAGCATGCAGCTCAAGATGCACCTCAAAATTGCTCTAGGCTAGCCTAGCTGTTCAGTGATGCTAACTTTCATGGCACTGTTCTCCAGCAGCAAAGGGCGTGTGCCTCACTCATGGAAATACACTTCAAATACAGATCTCTCAAGAGCCTACTTCTTCCTATTGATTTTTCACCTGTCATTTTATTCCATCACTATGCCACGATGCTTGCAATTGAGTAACAAATGTTTTCCATAAAAAGAAAAAAAAATAACTGTGATTAGTCACATCTCTGGCCTTCTGGATTCTGCTATGTCCTGATTTCAGCTGGGATAGAGTTCCTAGTAGCTGGCATAGTGCTGTGGTTTAGATTTAGGATAAGAAGAATGTTGATAACACACTGATGGTTTAGTTGTTGCTAAGTGGTGCTTATGCTAGTCAGGGCCTTTTCAGCTTCCCCTGCTCTGCCAGGTGCACAAGAAGTTGGGAGGGGGCATAGCCAGGACAGCTGACTCAAACTGGCCAAAAGGGGTATTTCATACCATATGACATCATGCTCAGTATATAAATGGGGGGGAAGTTGGCCGGGGCAGGGGAAATAATCTGCTTGGGCACTGGTGGGACATCCGTCAGTGGGTGGTGAATGATTGCATCGCTTGTTTTTTCCCAGGTTTTGTTTCTCTCTCTTGTTGTTGTTGTTGTTGTTATTATTATTATTATTATTAAACTCTTCTTATCTCAACCCATGGATTTTCTTAGTTTTGTTCTTCCGACTCTCTCCCTATCCCACCAGGGAGGATGAGTAAACAGCTATGTGGTGCTTAGTTGCCAGGTGCAGCTTAACCACGACATGCTAGCACTTTCAGTCTCATCTCTGCATGTTCTGCAGCACACTGTTGCAGATTATCTTTCACTACCTTTGATTTTTTTCTTACACAGAGTGAGCATTTGGAGAATCACACTCCATAGAAATAATACATTCCCTGTGTTAGAGAGAAAGAGAAATAAAAAGTAGCATTTCTTCTCCCCATTCTAATAATTTAAAAGTATAAAATACAAAATACAGTTGTAAAATTCTTCATCTGAAGCTCACTAGAAAGGTATCAATGGAAAAGAGGGGTGTTTATAGATGCATGTAACTAAGTGTTGGGTTTTCATATTGTAGAGAACAGGAAGAATTCTTTTATCAGAACTATAGCTGCAATCTAATCTATAAAATAATCTAATACCTAATACTTGGTAATACTACCAGCATACCTTATAACAGTCCATGTGGTTATTGTAGTTATACTTCAACTGGTGAGAAAGAAGTGAAAGACTCAGTACAGTACCTATATTTGCTAATATGAAAACTATAATAGCTTTCACAGTATTGTATTTGGTGACAGGCACTTATTTTCTACCTTCTCTGAGATACTGGCCAAAAGCAAGACACAAAATTAAGTTACCATGCAAGTTTTGGAATGTGTAAAATCAGACTGTTAAAGCCACTAGAAAAACATTAGATAGAATGGTCAACATCAATATCATATTACTGTTACATGGCACTTATCACCAAATCTAGAGACTTCTATAAACTATAACACAGAATCATAGAATCATATAATCAGTTGGTTGGAAAAGACCTTTAATGTCACCGAGTCTAACCATACCTGTCCACCACTAATTCATGTCTCTAAGCACCACATCCACCCATCTCTTAAATACCCTCAGGGATGGGGACTCAACCACTTCCTTGGGTAGCCCATTCCAGTGGCTGATAACCCTTTCAGTGAAGAAATTTTTCCTAATATCCAACCAAAACCCCCCTAGTGCAAGTTGAGGCCATTTCCTCTTGACCTATTGCTTGTTACTTGGGAGAAGAGACCAACACCCACCTCTCTACAACCTCCTTTCAGGCACTTGTAGAGAGAGATAAGGTCTCCCCTCAGCCTCCTCTTCTCCAGGCTAAACAACACCAGTTCCCTTGGCCGCTCCTCAGAAGACTTGTGGTCAAGACCCCTCACCAGATTCGTTGCCCTTCTCTGGACATGTGCCAGTGCCTCAATGTCCTTCTTGTAGTGAAGGACCCGAAACTAAACACAGTAGTTGAGGAGTGGCCTCACCAATGCCAAGGAGGGCAAGTGGAGAAGGAGGTGCTGGTCTCCCTGGTATCCAGTGCCAGGATGCCTGGGAATGGCTCAAAGCTGCATCAAGGGAGGTTCAGACTTGACATTAGGAAACATTTCTTTACCAACAGGGTGGCCAAACACTGGAACAGGCTTCTTAGAGAGCTGATCGATGCCCCAAACCTGTCTGTGTTTAAGAGTGTGGATCACTATAGGATAGGCTCCTAAAAATAACTATTTAGATCAAATCACTTTTTGTTTTCATAAACCACAGATTTTATTACTTTTATGTCTGCTGGTATAATGTAAAATCATGTCTGTACATATCTGGTTTTAATAGCATCTTTACTATTCTTGCTAACTAAATCAGAAAATGCAGCAGCTCGTCTAGCTTAGTAGAGAAAGCATTAAAGAAGAAAGAACTGTCCATTTCTGCTGTGACTGAACAATGAAACCCTGCCACAGAAGAAGGCGCAGAGGAGACGGGCAGGCGTGATGTACCCGTGAAGCTCAGGGAATGATGCAGGGTGTGACTGACCACAGCTGCCGCAAAGAAGCTGACTTTTTCTCCACACAAGAGGGACCGGAGGGCAGCCTCAGGTAAAGAGCTGTGTCCGTTGCTTACCTCTGTATTATGTTACGCAATACATTTTTTGTATCACCCTGCTGAATCAGAAATCCCGTGTAACATCAACTGTCTTTAAATACAGATATGAAACATTATGCCCTCTGCGGTTGGAACTCGCTAAAAGAACCTGGCTAGAGAGCATTGGAATCCGACATCCCTTTATAACATATCTACTAAAACCTGCTACATCTGAATTCCCATCCCACCCCTCTGGGGGGTGGTTGTTTATTTCAGTTTTGTTCTTTTCTTGGTTTTTTTTCCAGTTTGCTTCTCAGTTTTCTGGGAAAGATCAAGTTAACATGAGCCAGCTATTGAATGATAGCAGAATTCAACCCGATGGCTTCTTGTGGCTTTTACCACTTTTCCTCTCTCGGATCAAAGCAGCACCCCAAACCTGGATGTTTTGGCTGCAGAAACCTCTTCTGAAAGCAAACCAGAATGAGGACATAGTCACTACCCACCAGATCCTCCTCCAGAGTTTTTAAAGCTTCTCTTGAAAGCTGCTGAACACAATGAACAAGAAAGTGGTTTTCTGACACTGCAGCTTCTGGAAGCTGTTGCACCTTTGGAGACCTTTACTATATTTCCCACTAGCAGTGC
Organism: Gorsachius magnificus; assembly: GCA_034008185.1. Classification (NCBI taxonomy): domain Eukaryota; kingdom Metazoa; phylum Chordata; class Aves; order Pelecaniformes; family Ardeidae; genus Gorsachius; species Gorsachius magnificus. Next base: position 34,482,128 of record CM067109.1, on the reverse strand, counting down.
TTTCTCTTCTGGGATTTCACAGGGCATCCCTTCATGGGCTTGTGACAGTTGTGCTCTTGGTTGTACCCATTTGGGTTTCGAAAACGCCCAAGCTCGGGGATCCCACCACCTCCCTGGGCAACCCACTCCAGTGCTTAATGATCCTCACGGTGATTTGGGTTTTTCTTCCTTTTCTCCAGCCTGAACTTCTCTGGGTTTCAGGAGGTGCCACTGTCTCTCTCCCTCCCACCAGGCACTTCTGGGGAAAACCTGTCCCCATCCCCTTGGTCCCTTCCCCACAGGCACCGTGGTATGCTGTGAAGTGCCCCAATGCCTTCTCTGCTCCATGCTGAGCCAGCCCCAGCTGCACAGACCCACCTCACAGGGTGAATGCTCCAGTCCCACTGCCTCTGTGGCCTCCCCTGAGCCCCTCTGATGTGTCTGACCTCTCTCCTCTCTGGGATGTACTGCCCGGAGAAGGCCTGATGGGTGCTGAGCAGAGGGGATCACCCTTGTGCCTGCTGGCTAGGGGAGAAGGATGGGATAAAATCCCCAGGAGAGAGCCAAGTGCTGCCTGTGACCCCCGTGTGGGAGGAAGCAGGGGAGCCCAGAGGGCTGGCCAGCTGTGCTGGAGCGTGGGGAGAGCCTGTGGAGAGCCTGTGGGACTTTGTCCTGCAGCTTCCGAGGGAGGCACAGGTTGGTATCAAATGACCCCTCTTGCCACAAGTGCCTGGAGTTGTGTAACCGCGGCCAGCACATCCTGATGGGGCTCTGGGAAGACACAGACAAGACTTCAGTGACTGGCGTGAAACACTGATGCCAAGCACAAGACAAGAGATGGGGGGATAGAGTGGGTAGTGGCGTTGTGGCAACCGCAGATGCATGTGCTGGGGCTGCAGCACTGCCAGCGTGAGCGCCGTGGGCAAGGACGGCCCATTGTGATGTCTCCGAGTGATGGGTCCTGCCATCACCAAGGGATGGAATATGATGACGCATCCCTCGCTGCGAGTGCACTCCGGCTGAGCGAGTACGCGAGGTTTGGAGTCTTGAGCGGGGCTTTCGGTTGGTGCTGGTGTCGTGCCTGGGGAGTTGTTGACTGCAGCTCTCAGTGACCGTTGCCAGAGCCATCAGAGGACTTTCCCCCGCCCTGCCAGGTTTGGGCCGCCGGGGCACCCAGGAGGCGTGCTCGCAGCAGCAGAGGTGAGCTGTGTGGGGAAACCTCACCCTGGGGAGCTGGGAGGCTTTCCTTCTTGAGGGACTTGGGCAATTCCTCCAGCCCTGCTCAGGCCAGCCAATGACTGTGGCCTCTTTTCCTTTTCCAGCGTGACACCTGCTGCTGCAGCACCAGTGAGACAGAGCGTCTCGTCATCACCAGCTCTCCTCAGCCCACCGCAGCGAGTGGAGGGCATGGCCACGGAGCTGGACAACCGCTGTCCCATATGCCTGGACAGCTGGGAAGAGGCCAGCTATGTGATGCCATGCTGCCACCGCTTCTGTTTCACCTGCATCCGGCGGTGGGCTGACAGCAAGCCCGAGTGCCCCCTCTGCAAGAGGAGGGTGAGCTCCATCGTGCACTCGGTGCGGGCGTATGACGACTTTGAAGAGTATGTCGTCAGACCGCCTACAGCATCATCAGTCGCCGTCCACCAGGCTGCCCACAGCCCTGCAGCATCCCCACCACGGGCTGCTGGGCAGGTGCCTGGGGCTCCAGGGGGCAGGCTCCAGGCCTACACCTGGGCAACCCTTTTCTGGGACCACCCAGCCCTCCTCGAGCCCCTGCTGCCTTGGCTGCATCAGGAGCTGGGGCTGATCTTTGAGGACGACCATCTGCAGGCAGCCATTGTGGAGGACATCATCATGTCCAGCCTGGTCCTCTCGGGAACGGACGAAGATGTCCTGGTCCGGCTCCTGGGGCTCTTCCTTCATGACCGCACGGTGACATTTGTGAATGAACTCATCGATGCTGTCATGCAACTGTGCAGTGGGGAGGCCCGCCGTCTGCTGGGCCTGGAGGATGCCCATGCTGCCAGGGGGTGGGAGGGCAGCCCTGTGGCTGCCCTCAGCCCCACTGCTTCCCCAGGAGGGTCTCCCACACCCAGCCCAGCCCCCTCCAGCAGCCCTGACAGATACAGTGTGGATGAGCTCCTCAGCACCTCCACAGCTGCCCTTTGGGGGGAACCTGGCAGCCCCTCCTCTGCCCCCGATCCCATTCTTGGGGAGCAAGAACAGCCCCAGGAGGAGCCAGAGGAACAGGCATCAGGTCCCTCCACTTCCAGCCAGGGTGGGCAACTCTCCCCTGAGGCGCCACGTCGACCTCCAAAAAGGAGAGCCGGCAGCCCTGAGGCCTCTTCACCACCCAACAAGAGGCCACCCCACTGGCAACACTAGAAGAACATCCCAGGAGCTGCTGAAACCAGGGCTGGGCCATCAGCTGGGGTATGAGCTGGCCCTCAAGAACATCAGAAGGCTCTCCTCAGTAGCGTAGATCTGACGATCAGACAAAGAAAATAAAGGCATGAAAGCTACAGAAAAAGCTTCAGTGTTACTAACAGTGCGGGTGGCATTGCTATCCTGGCCCGTGCTGCTTTCTCCCCCTTTTCCTGGTGCTATGCCCTCTGTTTCCTCTCTTAGAGGGGCACCATGGGGCTTCTCCTCTGGGATGGCACCACCTTTGCCCTGCTTTGACTATCATGGGGCGTGGACCTGTGTGTGCTCTCTGAGCACATCTCTCCCCAGAGCACAGCACCATGGGTCTTGGCCCCCTGCTCTTGCAGGGCCCATTTCCCTTGAGCAAGGTGCCATGGCGCCTGGCCCTGTGCTCTTGCAGGGTCCTTCCCCTCATTCAAGCACCGCCAGGCCCTGGCACTACTGGTTTGCAGGACCCTTGTCCCTGACTGGAGCCGGCGTCTAGCCAGTGCTCTTGCAGGGCTTCTGAGTCCCAGTTCCTGTCCCATAGGGTCTGGTCCGCTGGTCTTTGAGGGCTTCCCCCTTTCACTTGAGTTCCATGGGGTCTGGCCCTCTACCATTGCAAGGCCCGTTGGCCCTGATTGAAGCACCATGGAGATCGTCTGTGTGCCCTCACAGTGCCCCCGAGTACTGGTTTAGGCGCCTGGGGGCCTTGGAGCACCATGAGGCCTGGCCCTTCACCCTGCCCCGATCACCACAGAGGCTCTCTGGTCCTGCGGCCTCTCTTCCCTGAGGAAAGCCCCATGGGGCCAGGCCCTCTGCTCAGACAGGGCCACTTTGCCCTGCCTTGGCTGCCATGGGGCCTGGCTCCTGCGCTGGTAAGGCACCCAAAGCAGGGCAAAGAGGGCCTGCATGAGCTGGGAAAGAAGGATGTGCTGCTGCCCCCCAGCACCAGCTTTCTTCCTGCTCTTCCAGCTCCAGCCTTGGTGCTGGCGTTTCTTCTCCGTCACTTGGAAAGCACCCCTCTTCAGCAGGTGGGCACTGTCAGTTCTCTCACCACCACCCCCTCACCATCGCATGCCCTCTGCAGGACTTCCCCAAGCATGACTCCTCTCTGCTGAGAGTGAACCCTATAGAAACAGCAGCAAATCTTCTCCATGCTCCTCAGGGCCTCTTCTTATACATCGCTTCTTCAGCCCACCCAGCCATGCAAGATGAGAAGAGAGACAGAAGGCAGCCTCTGGGTTTGGCACCAAGAGCTGCTGCTTGGCCCCACATAAAGACCCAGGACAACGTGCCAGGGCCGCAGGTAATCCTGCATGCCTCAAGCACGCAGCAGGAACCTGGGGAGAAGCAAAGCGGGATGAGGGCTCTGCAGGCAGGCAGACAGAAAGCAGCAAGTGCAGGCCAGGCCCTACCACTCTGGAGCTGCACAGAGGGCCAGAGGTCTGCCCTGGGAGGAGAACCCAGCTGCAAGACATGGACTCTCTCTGGAGATGATAGAATGAGTGGGAGCAGCCACCTTCACAGGGTCTTACCCCAGTCTTCAGGCTCAGGAAGAATTCATATTAGCTCTCATGCAACCTACTACAGCAGTCTGACGCCAACCAACAACTTCATCTGAGGGGGTTTTCTCCCCTTTTATTTCACACTGGTGAAACAGAGTTTCCTCAGTCAGGTTCATTCTCAGTTTTGTGGGAAAGATCAAGTTAACACCAGCCAGCTATCAAATGATGGCAGAATTCAATCTAAATGGCTTTTTGTTTTAAGTGAGAACTTGTAATCTCTGATCCATAATCACAACCTAGGACCATACTGTTACCCTGACATCAGAAATAGCTTATTCCTTCTCTACTTTTCTTTAAAAACACATTGAAATCCACCATAAGGAATTGCTTTTAAAAGCTTTCATGGTGTCCTGGTTTCAGCTGGGATAGAGTTAATGTTCTTCACAGAAGCTAGCATAGTGCTGTCTTTTGGATTTAGTACTAGAATATTGATAACACACTGATGTTTTGAGTTGTTGCCAAGTAGTGCTCAGACTACTCAAGGACTTTTTGAGCTTCTCCTGCTTGGCCAGGTGCATAACAAGCTGGGAGTACAGCACAGCTAGGACAGCTAACCCAAACTGAGCAAAGAGAGATTCCATACCGTATAACGTCATGCTCGGGGGGAGTTAGTCGGTCAGTCGGTTGTGAGGAGAGTGATCACTGCTCGGGGACTGATTGTGGCTCGTGGAGTGATCGCTGCTCGGGACGGGCTGGGCATCGGTCAACAGGTGGTGAGCAATTGTGTTGTGCATCGTTCATTTTGTATATTCTGTATATTCTGTTACCATTCTTGTTGTTACTATTATTATTATTTTCTCTTATTAAACTGTCTGTATCTCAGCCCACGGGTCTAACCTTTTTTCTCCTTCCAGATTCTCTCCCCCATCCCACTGAGGGAGGGGGGAGTGAGCGAGCAGCTGCATGGTGCTTAGTTGCCAGCCAGGTTAAACCACGACACATGGTCAGATGGCAATACTGCTTACTGAAAGTTCAGACAAAATGTATGCAAAACAGCCAAGTGGAAAGACTGATCACAACAGTCATCATTCAGCCATCGTCAGATTAACACCATTTTAGAAATCTTATGGCAAAATGTTATCATCATCTTATGGAAAAAAGACAATTTAGAAATCTTCATTTTTAGGACCTTGTCAATTTTATATTTTCAGTCTGAAAGAAAATTATAGGTTTCAAAGCATTGCTGCCTAGAACTGTTCTTCCCTCTTAGGGAAGTCTGTTGCCTCCTGGGAGCCCAGATTAATAGGAAACTTCCTAGCCTGGTCCAACCCTCGGGTTACTATCCCTTACTGCCCTTCCACGTGCGTGTTGATGAAGGTGCAGTAAGTAGCCTGAGGGTGATTAAAAAAGAATTCAAGGCCTTGGGGTGCTTAGTAAAGGAACCTGGAATGCAGGTTATTTTTTCCTCGCTCCTTCCAGTGGTGAGCAAAGACACTGGGCAATACAGGCGGACTCAGTCCATTAACACATGGCTCCGTGACTGGTGTCACTGCCACAACTTTGGATTCTTTGATCATGGGATGGCTTACATGGCACTAGGCTTGCTGGCGTCAAATGGGAGCCAGCTTTCTCAAAGAGGAAAGAGGGTCTTTGCCCAGGAGCTTGAGGGGCTCATTGACAGGGCCTTAAACTAGATGCGAAGGGGGAGGGGGAACATATTGGGCTTGCCAGCAACAGGCTAGGGGACGATACGCAATGGTTAGAGGGTTGGGGGGCTAGTATGAGCCCTCAACCCATTACCCAGTGGCGTGCCAGGGACACTGCAGCAAAGTTGAAGTCTGGTGGAGGTGAGCTGGAGGTCTGAGAGAGGAGCCAACAAGGATGCCTGAAACACCTCAAGGGAAAGAGGGGTGTTCTGCTATGAAGGTAACAAGGCCAACAGCTCAGATGAAATGCCTCTATACAAATGCATGCAGCATGGGAAACAAACAGGAGGAGTTGGAAGCTATCGTGCTGCTAGAAAGCTACAACCTGATTGCCATTATGGAAACTTGGTGGGATAAATCCCATGACTGGAATGTAGCTATTGATGGCTACAGGCTGTTCAGAAGGGACAGGAGAGGAAGGAGGGGTGGAGGCATTGCCCTTTACATCAAGAACTCATTACAGTGTGAAGAGCTGGCCCTGAAGAATAGCCACGAGCAGGTTGAAAGCTTATGGGTAAGAATCAGAGAGAGGCAACAAAGGGAACCTAGTGGTTGGTGTCTACTACAGGCCGCCAGATCAAGAGGAGCCGACTGACAAAGCGTTCTTTCTCCAACTCTGGGAGGCTTCACGCTCACAGGCTCTTGTGCTACTGGGGGACTTCAACCACCCCGACATCTGCTGGAAAACCAACACGGCAAGCTGCAGGCAAACCAGGTTTCTCAAATGCATTGAGGACAACTTCTTAAGCCAGGTAATAGACACCCCTACCCGAGGGGTTGCGATACTGGACCTGGTGGTCACCAATGCTGGTGGTCGTCTTGGCCTAGTGACCATGAAATGGTAGAGTTTTCAATTTTTGGTGATGTAAGGAAGGGGGTCAGCCACCATGGACTTCCAGAGGGCAGACTTTGACCTGTTCAGAACGCTGGTTGGGAGAGTCCCTTGGGAGACAGTCCTGAAGGGCAAAGGGGTCCAGGAAGGCTGGGTCGCAATCGCAGGCCCTGGTTCTCTCTCTGAGCTGGCAACCTCCCCTGGTGGAAGTTGAAGCCATTTCCTCTTGACCTATTGCTTGTTACTTGGGAGAAGAGACCAACACCCACCTCTCTACAACCTCCTTTCAGGCACTTGTAGAGAGAGATAAGGTCTCCCCTCAGCCTCCTCTTCTCCAGGCTAAACAACACCAGTTCCCTTGGCCGCTCCTCAGAAGACTTGTGGTCGAGACCCCTCACCAGATTCGTTGCCCTTCTCTGGACATGTGCCAGTGCCTCAATGTCCTTCTTGTAGTGAAGGGCCCAAAACTAAACACGGTAGTCAAGGTGCAGCCTCACCAAAGCTGAGTACAGGGGCACGATTGCCTCCTTGCTCCTGCTGGTCACACTAATTCTGATAAAAGATAGGATGCCATTGGCCTTCTTGTCCACCTGGGTACACTGCTGGCTCATATTCAGCTGGCTGTTGACCAGTACCCCCAGGTCTTTCTCTGCCATGCAACTTTCCAGCCACTCTTCCCCAAGCCTGTAGCGTTGCATGGCGTTATTATGACCCAGGTGCAGGACCTGGCTCTTGGCCTTGTTGAACCTCATACAATTGGCATTGGCCAATCAATCCAGCCTATCCAGGTCCCTCTGTAGAGCCTTTCTAGCCTCAAGCAGATCAACACTTCCACCCAGCTTAGTGTCATCTGCAAACTTGCTGACGGTGCACTCAATCCCCTCATCCAGGTCATTGATAAAGATATTAAACAGATCTGGCCCCAACACTAAGCCCAGGGAACACCACCTGTGTCCAACGTGCAACTCGATTTAACTCCATTCACCACCACCCTTTGGGCCTTGCTGTCCAGACAGTTTTTTTACCCAGCAAAGAGTATGCCTGTCCAGGCCAGGCCATTGTCAGCCAGTTTCTTAAGCAGAATGAGTTAGGATACAATGTCAAAGGCTTTACTAAAGTCCAGGTACACTACATCCACAGCCCTTCCCTTGCCCACTAAGATGGTCACCTTGTCATAGAAGGAGATCGGGTTAATCAAGTAGAACCTGCCTTTCATAAACCCATGTTGACTGGGCCTGATCTTCTGGTTGTCCTGGACATACTGTTCGATGGCACTCAAAATGACCTGTTCCATGACCTTCCCCAGCACTGAGGTCAGACTGACAGGGCTATAGTTTCCCAGATTCTCCCTCCATCCCTTCTTGTAAATGGGCATCACATTTGCCAACCTCCAGTCACATGGAACTTCCCCAGTCATCCAGGACTGCTGATAGATGATTGAAAGGGGCTTGGTGAGCACCTCCCCCAGCTCCCTCAGTACCCTTGGGTGGACCCCTTCTGGTCCCATGGACTTGTGTATGTCTAATTGGCCGAGCAGGTCGCTAACCATTTCCTCTTGGATCATGTGAGCTTTGTTCTGTTCCTGTCCCTGTCTCCTGGCTCAGGGGTCTGGGTACCCAGAGAACAGCTGACCTTACTATTAAAGACTGAGGCAAAGGCAGCATTAAGCACCTCAGTCTTATCCACATACTTTGTCACTATGGTTTGCCCTGCATCCAGAAAAGGATGGAGATTCTCTTTGGCTCTCCTTTTGTTGTTAATGTATTTACAGAAACATTTTTTGTTATGTTTCACAGGAATGGCCAATTTAAGTTCTATTTGGCCTTTAGCCCTGTTATTTTTCTCTCTGCATGACCTTGCAACATCCTTGCAGTCCTCCTGAGATGTCTACCCCCTTCTTCCAAAACTCAGACTTTACTCTTTTTTCTGAGATCCAGCCAAAGGTCTCTGGTCAGCCAGCAAGGTTTTCTTCCCCTCTGGCTCATCTTTTAGCACATGGGGATGACCTGCTCTTGCGCCTCCAGGATTTCCTTCTTGAAGAGTGTCCAACCTTCTTGGGCTCCTTTGCCCTTCAGGACTGCCTCCCAAGGGACTCTGTCAAACAGCCTTCTAAACAGTCAGAAGTCTGTCCTCTGGAAGTCCAAGGAGGCAGTTCTGCTGACACCCCTCCTTACTTCTCCAAGAATTGAGAATTCTATCATTTCATGATTGCAGCACCCCAGGCATCCTCCAATCATCACATCACCCACAAGGCCTTCTCTGTTTGCAAACAAGAGGTCTAGTTTGTATGTGTTTTTACCCCTATTTTCTTCTGAATTTGGAGTATTCTTATAGTCAAAACAAAATAAATACATGCATACATACATAATCATCCCAAAACTTAACTAACACTGCCGCATAATTTTAATTCCAAACAATGTATTTCCCTAGTCTTCTTGTACCATGACCACCATACATTTAAAATGAATTACAGATGGCAGGTTACTAAAAACAAATAAGTGTTACTTAGTTAATAAAAATTTTGCTTAGCTTTGTCTCAGCATTCTTTAACACCTCTCCATCTATGCACTTACCTCACTGCACACAGGTAGATACGTACTATATATTGTTTCTGTAGATAGCTATTATCACAATATTTTTTAGCTTCATTAGAGCTGTTAGACTGTGTCTTGTACTCTTTAAGGCTGCTTTATATTTCTTATTAGACATGTGAATTTTCAGCTCTGTAACACCATTCCAAATGTGTCTGAATGAATTTTTACACTGTTAAGTATAGGTTCTCCCTTACAAGGAACTTTAGAGTTCAAAATGTAGGTGCTCAAGGAAAAAGAAAGTGTTTTGCAAGGTAATGAAAAATTAAATTTGCATTTGTCAAATTTAAATCTGAACAAGTCAAAGGACCTGATATGCATGCTGTATCTTTAATTTCTGCACTTACTGTCACCCCCTCTGCCACCAGGTCAGCAGAAAGTGCCTTTCTGGGAGCAGCTATGTTTTTCTGTTTCGATGTTCTGAGTTGATCTGTCAAATAAAGTTCTGGGGTCTGACTCTGCTATTTCCCTAGTGTTCCTTCAATAGTTTCCCTGACATATGCTGATATTAATGAGAATGAAGCCAAAAGCACATTGGTTTTGCTGTGCTTAAAACCTTAGATAATAGCAATGGTTAAATCTGTCAACAGAGTTCTTTCCCTGCATTTTAATATAATTGGAAATAGCTTCCTTTCCTCATATCTAAAATTTCAGGCATTAAGGGCAAGATGATAATTATATAACTTGTAGTTTTAGAAAAGAAAAATAGTCCCTAAGAAAGATGACAGCTCTGTTGTGTCCTGGCACCAGAAATGAAACTAGTCAGCAGGAACAGCTGGAGAGCAATTTTCCATTCTCAAAAGAAGGTGGCATTTTTCCAGAAAAGGCAACTTTAACAAGGGTCAAGCAGAATATTGGGTCTGGCCCCAGGCATTGTAACAGCTTCTTCAGCAGTGATAACCTCCTAGAAAACAATTTAGCCTACAGATCTCAGAGAGCATCTGCCAAAAAAATGTCGGTCTAATTTACAAATTAGGAGGGATGTCTTAGAAGTGGCCTACAGAGAGAATTCCGCTGCTGCTTACAATGTCAAAATGGGAGTGTTTTTCTGATGTATCAGATTGTCTGTAACTACCTGTCACAGAGGCTGGAGAGGGAAGAGGAGCAAAGAGCTACTGATGGAGCATAGCAAAAGACAGGAGCCAAGTGAATGCTTTCAATAGGAAGAAACAGACCTGTTGGATTGTTAAGGCAAGTCCTCTGTCATCCTAAAGGCAAATTGCAGCAGTGCTGGGTGCAAGTGCTGGGGATGCTGCTGCCACACTTCTGATCTTCTTCTGTTTGCCCTAAAGACCCATACACAAACAGATCTGACCATCACCTCATGCACAAATCTGGCAGTGTGCAATGCACAGGCCATACACAAATTTTTTAATATTAATGTGGGTCCATGTGGTTGAGCACTTCTGTTGCTCCTTTTTTGTGTGCCAATATTTCTCAACTATACATTCACCTTTTCATAATGCAATGACTACTGCTATTTGCTCTGCTTGTCAGCCCTAGCCCAAATCCCATCAGAAATGCTTGCTTAATGCCAGTTCACATTTCATTGTTTTTTTTATTAATTGGCTGTACAGGGTTGTCTGTTTTGCCCACCCTTAGCAAAATGGCACTGGACAGCAACAGTTGTTAAGTTAGGGATGTGAATATAAATAATACATGTGGATCAAATACATAAAACTGCCTGAAATGTCATTTGTCAAAACCTGATAATGCTAAAGAACAGGATGACTATCTACTGGATTATACAGTAACTGAGGAGTTTCAGAAAGACTTTTGAAAAGTATAAAAGAAGCATTAAAATTTGTAATAGTTTAGTATTGCAGCTTATCTGTTATATATCAGATAGTGATCCTGAATTACAGTTCACTGATTGCTAGTTAATTATGTGTTGTTAATAAAACAATAAGCCACGTTGATACCGATTTAAGTTTTTCCCTTCCACAGGTTTGACCAAAGAAAGGAATTTATCCCAGAGTTCACACACGGATCAGCTGCCCAACTCCTACCCCTGTCTCACTGTCTTTACTTTGGGTAAGAAAACTGGTAAGTGAGAGGAAATACAGGGCAACTGCAGCAGCGAGCAGCAGTTCTGCACTCTAAAAAAACCCACACAGCTAAGAATCAATTACAGAAGCAGGAGGATGCAACAGATCAGAGGCTGATAAGCTATCCAAACTCCAGCTTCCAATAAGAGTGTCAATATTATTCATGTGATGCATGATGGCAATTTTATCTTAAACACTATGGTGACAGTACAATCCCAGGTGTGCACAGTAAAAGAAATCTTTGTTTCATTCTTTCTTTCTTATCTTTAACATGACGAAGACTAATCTCTTGTCATGGCTACACAACATGATGCAATTGTAAAAACAGTCTGAGGACATAGCACCAGTTAACCCCATTCCTCTAGTGAGCATCAGTGTAGAAATTCACTAATGTGACTGAGCTACTTTTGGATCTGCAGATAATTGAGCTGGTGCCAGCTGAGATACATCATGTCTACAGTAAAGAAGAACACTTGTTGCTCAGGGCACCTAAAAGCTGGTCTAAAATACATGACTTTCTCTAGTATCAATGAACTGCTGATGGGAAGGATGGGGAGGGCAGCCAGAGATATTTTGACAGTATTGAGGCAAAGAAGTATTAGAAAATATAGAAAGCCCTGCAGTCCTTGCTTACTTCACTGACAGGGAACTCTTGCAGAGATCTGCTCAGTTATTCCTATATTGAAGAAAATGTCAGGCACTGAATTTCTGGCTTTACTTTGACCATTTCAGGCAGCAGGGAAATAAAAAGGTATCTTAAATATAGTTTAGCTCCTGTGGTGAGCACAGTGCCTGGATATCACAATCACATGCAGGACCTTCTATATCTGCTAAAATTCTGCCTTGCAAATTCTCAAAGCTACTAGGTTAGCTTTCCAGGTACTTCCATTTGAAAAGTCAATCCCTAACTTGTATGAAAAAGGGAGGACAAAAAAAAAAAAAAAAAAGAAAATTGAAATTTCAAAAAGAAACTTTTTCCAACATCACAAGGCTTTACTTGTCAGCCACTTCAATGAAAATGAATTCCAGGCTTGTGTCAAGCAGATACTGGTTACTGTTTTGTCTCTCTAGGTAGTAAAAAACCTGATTTCTTCCTTTTCACTGATCTCAGAATGCATGGCTTTCCTGCAAGAACTGTTAAATAGAAACAGTGAGCAGCACCAGCCAATAAACCAAGAATAACTTAATAATATATTCACCTTTTTTTTTAGCTTTGTGCTATATATATATGCTTTTATTTTTGAAGTCAAAGCTTATCTACCAATTCCTTGTCTACTCTGCTACATGAAGGTTGAGTCTGAAATCAGTGTTGATTATTGTAACATTTCAGTTGAAGTCTGGACACAAATACCTTACAAAGCACGGAAACACACTGTTAATATATAATCCTAATTTTCACATTAGCTTAATACTTTGAATATTCTTTCCAAACTTTGATGAAAATTGTGCATAAAATTTTCAAAATTATTGCATAATTATACCTAAAGAATATTAATTGTGCCTTTTCTATGAAAAATGTGATCTTTTGAGTGCTACACCTGGGGATGTCGAACCCCATGCACCAGTACAGGCTGGGGGATGACCTGCTGAAAAGCAGCTCTGCTGAGAGAGACCTGGGAGTCCTGGTGGACAACAAGCTGACCATGAGCCAGCAGTGTGCTCTTGCTGCCAAGAAGGCCAATGGTATCCTGGGGTGATGAGCTGCCGAGGTCCCTTCCAGCCCTTGTGATTCTGTGATTTTCATAGAGATTCTAACCTTTTGCAAAGTATGCAGACCCTACAAAGGAAAAATTAAAATATTTAATTAAGCAAAAGTTTTTGTTTGGAAAGCAATCTAATTTTCAAAGAAATGGAAATGCTTGTTCTTTAGATTTAATGTGATAGGCCTGGAGATGAGACTTACCTGAAAAACAATGAATGGATTGATGGCATCTGATGATGGAATGAGCTCTGTCTGGCAAGGACAGGACAGGACAGAACAGGACAGGACTGGACTGGACTGGACTGGACCGGACTGGACTGGACTGGACCGGACTGGACTGGACCGGACCGGACTGGACCGGACCGGACCGGACTGGACCGGACCGGCCTAGGGGAAGACCCCCCTGACTTCCAGCAAGCCACCAGCCTTTGTTGTGCCCTGATAATAGTACACACCTGTCTCAAAGATGACACACCTGTTTTAGATATAATCATGCTCAATGAGCAAAACAAGCTGTTATATGTACTATTTCATTTTATATGTATGTTCAAGAGTTGATGCTGTGTGTTTACCAAGCTCTAGCTATATACAAAAGCAACACATGCACAAAAAGCAGACTATCCAAAATTAAGTCAAAAGAGGTAGACAACATTCTTGAAGACTCTGTGTTCTATCAGTACAGAATTCCTTTGCAGCAGAAAAAAAGAAAGCAGCAATTTGTTCTTGTCTTCTGTGTTTGCTGGAAGGGTAAATATTTACTAGACCAATTAATGCTAATAACATATTCATGTATTAATCCTAATACCTAATCTCACCACTGAAAAAAGTTACCAGAGTTCAGGAAAGAGGAATTTTAGTACGCCTAAAAAGCTTGCATGTTCATAACTGAAGAATAGTTAAGACATACTAAGAGACATGGACCCATGAGAAAAGGGTCCCAATAGTAGAAGGTACAAGAAGAACGTATGTCATGAGGAAAGCCTTCCCTTTCCTATTCCTTTTTTTTCTTAACAAGTAAGAGACTCATGCTTCTATTTCTGTGAGATCAGGGATAATCCCAGAAACTCTCTCTTGCACTTTCTCATTCCAATTTAAAATGCCTTCTGATTAATTTTATTCTACTAGTAGGATGTAATTGCCATCTCTGTGGAGCTCAGAGAAATGCATTAGAAATAAGACTAATATAAACCGAAGCAAATAGGCTACTGTCTTCTTTTTGCTAGTTAGCAGAATAATAGGCTAATAGTGCAGTATTTGTTTTATTTTCTCCTATTTTTCTTGCATATTTAAATATCCTTACTCTCCCTGTACCAATTCTTTAGATGTGACACTTGAAATTGCATCCCCTGGCCATATCTGCCCTGAAGTCAGAAACCTCATATTCCAGAAGCTTTCCTGAAGAAGGTTGAGCTGAAAGATACTAAAAGGATTTTGCAGAAACATAGCAGTGTTGTTGCACCACCAAAGATTAAAAAATGTTTTAGCAAGATAAAACTATTTTCCTTTTCATCATCTTGTGTGTTCTGTATATTAAATTATATGTATATATTGCTTTCTGTGTTGCAAAGATGTGAAAAGGACTCTGTACTTGTCCAAATAATACACTTTGACTTTCTGATATTTCTGAAATGAAATATTTCTGAAATTTCATTTCATAATTAAAAGTTGAGATTTCAGAATTCATTCTGGCTTGATGCACAAGAAAACATGAAGCTGTTTTTACCAACTCTGCATGCTACCATCAACTGATCTAAGTCAATGACAGCTAGTACAGGGATAGAGTCTGCTTGCTCCAAACCCAGCCATCCCTCATTAATGCCAAAAGTGGTACAGCCACATTCTCACTTCTGCCTTGGTCTTTTTCACAGTGTTTAATACCATATCGATTACAGATAACTACTAAATCAGTATAGAGGCTATTTTAATTTCACCAAATTTATTCAATTTACAAAATGAACCTAAATTAGCTTTTCAGAACTTCTATTGAACTATATTATATCAGTCAAGCAAGGATGTTATCTGCCATTGTTGGTCACAGGAAGTTCAGAAAATTCTGTAATTCTCACAATTATTTATACCTGATTTACGCAAAGAAAGCATAAAATAATTTTCCTTTGTGATTAATATTCTGCCTGGAACATTTCCTACTCTCCCAATGTTGAGATGTTTAACTAACTATGAATATATAAATAATGTCCATATTAACATGTACGTACATTAATAATATATTCATTTATTAAAGCTTGAAAACAAACCTTTTCTTAACTTGCTTTCACATACTATATAAAAAATAAATTGGATAATAAGCAGTCAATTGATATAATAACATGCCATAAATGATAGCCCATAAAGCTGCAAGGTCCTAAACATCTAAGTCTTGGTGAGGTATTGCACTCAGAGCAAGAAATACAGAATCACAGAATCACAGAATGGCAAGGGTTGGAAGGGATCTCAGGAGATCATCTAGTCCAACCCTCCTGCTAAAGCAGGCTCACCTAGCGCATGTTGCACAAGGACATCGTCCAGGTGGGCTTTGAATATCTCCAGAGAAGGAGACTCCACAAACCCCCTGGGCAACCTGTTCCAGTGCTCTGTCACCCTCAAAGTAAAGAAGTTCTTCCACATATTCAACTGAAACCTCTTATGCTTCAGTTTGGGCCCATTGCCCCTTGTCCTATTCCTGGTGTAAGGGACTAGAAAATTGTCTCAACATTGGTGGCAGACGAGCTTAACTACTGAAGCCTAATCACCATGGCAACTGAGTGGGGCAGTTTAATCACCAAGGCAACCCATTGAGTCCTACCCCACAGGAATGTGTCCTGTCATCTTGGAGTACCTGTCCTCTGCACATGCAGCCTGCCCCGGGGTCGACTGACAATGGGGAGGGGGCTCGGACCCTCTAGAACTTTGGAGCATCCTCTAGTGACAGTACTGGGCATGCGCCCCACTGCCGAGTGGGAGGCGTGGATACGCAAAACAGTTATTGACTATTCAAGAGGACAACCCTATAAAAAGGGGAACCAGCGGAGACCACAAGGAGTGTTCTGGAACATCTCCCCTCCACCGGACTCGAAGATCGCATGCAGAACCGTGCTGTTTCTTTCTCTCTTTCTCTCTTTCCCTTTCTCACTTTTTCTCTCTTTCTCTACTTTTCTCTCTCACGTATTTGTTGTCAGCCAAATAAAGTGTCTTGGCACTTGACTCCATTTTGAGTCTTAATTCTGTTCCCGAGAATGTAAAAAAAGGAACCTAGTCACGATAAAACATTGAAGTTAATCAGAAGTTAAGCCCAGCCACCCCCAACCTCCCAGAATTATCTGAGGTTGGTTGGAAAGCAAGGGCATTTAACCTCTGCCAAATTGTTCAACCTAACAGTGGATCATGACACCTGGGCACCACTGCAAAGAGTCTGGCTCCATCCTTGTGACATCCAGCCTTCAGATATTTGTATGTGTTGATGAGATCCCCTCTCAGTCTTCTCTTCTTCAGGCTAAACAAGCCCAACTCTCTCAGCCTTTCCTCATAGGGGAGATGCTCCAGTCCCCTCATCATCTTTGTTGCCTTCCTCTGGACTCTCTCTAGGAGTTCTTCATCTTTCTTGAACCAGGGAGCCCAGAACTGGACACAGGACTCCAGGTGGGGTCTCACCAGGGCAGAGTAGAGGGGGAGGATAACCTCCCTCGACCTGCTAGCCACACTCCTCTTAATGCACCCCAGGATACCATTGGCCTTCTTGGCAACAAGGGCACACTGCTGGCTCATGGTCAGCTTGTCGTCCACCAGGACTCCCAGGTCCCTCTTGGCGGAGCTGCTTTCCAGCAGGTCAGCCCCCAGCCTGTACTGGTGCATGGGGTTAAACCTCCCAGGTGCAGCACTCGACACTTGCCCTTCATCAGGTTCCTCTCTGCCCAACTCTCCAGTCTGTCCAGGTCCTGTTGAATGGCAGCACAGCCTTCCCACCTCCCAGTTTTGTGTCGTCAGTGAACTTGCTGAGGGTACACTCTCTCCCCTTGTCCAGGTCATTGATGAACAAGTTGAACAAGACTGGGCCAAGTACTGAGCCCTGGGGAACTCCACTAGCTACCAGCCTCCAACTAGACTCTGCACTGCTGATCAGAACCCTCTGAGCTCTGCCATGCAGCCAGTTCCCAATCCACCTCACTGTCCACTCATCCAGCCCACATCTCCTGAGATTCCCTGTGAGGATGTTATGGGAGACAGTGTCAAAAGCCTTGCTGAAGTCACAGTAGACAACATCCACCACTCTCCCCTCATCTACCCAGCCAGACATGCCATCATAGAAGGCTATCAGACTGGTTGGGCATGATTTCCCCTTGGTGAATCCATGCTGGGTACTCCTGAATACCTCCTCTAATTATTTAGATCAGTGAAATTATATGAAACTACAAATGTTCATTTACAAATTCCTTTGGCCTGTGATACTAGTGAGCTCTCCATATCCTGCTGATGGTGAATTACAGTTACAAGACTGTGTAAGCAGTTTCCACAGAGGTTCATTGTGGTCCTCTCATTATATATATATATTTTTAGAGCATTTAATTTGCATTTGCTTTCTATGTAGAAATTCTTCACTAACATGTTGTAAACCATCACTGCTACTCCGAAACTGAGGATCACTTTGCCAGCAGAACTGATGTGACAAAAGCACCTCTATTTGATAAGGAACAAAACTGTCCTTTGGGACAGTGAATATCCCGAAAGATTACTGGTTACAGGCAGGTTCTCATCTGCTGTGAGCCTTTCACCAGGAGCACTTCAGTATGGCAGATGAGGCAGGACAGCTTCTACAACAAATTCACAGGACAGAAGCAGCTCCTTAATCATGCTACACAGAAGAGCACAGCTGAGGGGGATCCTGAGGCACCTACCCCCACACAACAACATCATGAGCATATGAACAGATCTTCTTCTTGAGCTTCAGAAGAAGTAGACAAAATCCATACTGGCCAAGAGAGAAAAGCATGTTCCATTTACCCTCAATATCCCTTCTGCAATCCATTCCTGATACAAAAATAATAATAATCAGGTGAGGCAGTGATGGTTCAGTATCACACAGCTCTCCCCCAAAGATGTGACAACAGGCCTTCCCAACTACACTGTGGGATGCTGCTGACTATTGACTGTGGATGCATTCAGTAGCTGGAAACAGACATGCCACGGAGTACAAGTATGCTGAACATGCTGACACAAGGGGTAAATGGTGTGAATAGAGACCCCTACTGGAATTCTTCGGTGGAGGAGAGAAGAATATATCTATAAAGAGTTCTGGCCAAAAAAAATCACAAATTACAGCTTTCTCAATGATTCACTCACAGTTGGTGGGTATTGAAGTGATCTAAACTGGGGACTGTTAGGGAAGGTACTGGGCCAGAGCGAAGAAACTTGACTGTTTGAGAAGGAACTTGTAAAGGGCTGGAAACTCGTTAGATCTGATAAGGAGACAGATTAATCATTCTTCTAAACACATTTTTTATCTTTAATAAAACACCAAATTCTTTTTAAGAAAGAATGGTTTACTTTAAAGTTTTAAAAGCTTGTAAGAACATAAATAAATGGGAATTTAATTCAAAAAATTCAATTTGAAATAATTTATTTTAAAACTTTTATCAGTTTGAACAAAATAATAAAGATAAAAATGAAAGTAATTTTCAAATTAAAAAATAAAAGGTTTTTTTAAACTGTCAAAATTAAATGCACCATTTTTAAGATTTTTTTTTCAACTTCTTTCTCATTTGAAAAATGGATAAACCGATCTGTTTCTTCCAGAAGCTTCCTGGGCAGCTGTAGATTTCAAGCTTATTCATAACATTTAAAACAGGTTCGCTGAAGAACATAAATTTAACATGATCAAAACAGCCATTGATAACCTCTTCACATCTCACGCTTTTTCCAGCCTTAACTTCAGCATTTCACTGCTCTTACAGATTATTTTTAAAAACGGCCCTAAGAGGAATTGCTTTTCATTTTCTTAATTCATGCAAACAGAAACTGATCTGAGAATTTCTGGGTTTTTTTCTTTACCATGTGCATGTGACTTAATATATCTAGCCAAAATGTGTAGCATTTGCACAGTGCTGAAATTATATTTCTGAGACTTTTCTTAAGTTCAGAATAAGATGTTCCTCCCCCCAAAATATTAATCAAATTTATTATATTATACTTTGTACGGAATATTAATAATATTGGTATCAATAATGCTAATTTTAAAAAAATATTGTGCTGCTTTTTATGGTGCTGAGTTGTGCTTCATGGGTAGGCAAGACAACTACATTTTCAGTGATGTCAATGCACTGAGCATCTCCAGAGATGTATACTACCTTTACAAATATTGATCTAAAGAAAGGAAGAATTCATTCTGAAAACAACTTACCATAGAAAATGACATGATGTTTTACAGCACTAGCTTCCCAAGTGGTAACTATGGTAATTTCTAGTTATAATAATGCAGTATCAACATTTTTAGACATTTTACCAGTAGTTTCCAACGCCTTCTTAGACAGGCTAGAAAGTATTCAGTGAGACATATTCTAAATCAGAATAAAAGAAACTATGGCCTCAAAATCATTGAATCATCATGACAACCCCATATGTATGAAATGTTTATTACCTCTGTTTTGGAGACAAGATATGGACTGCTGATACTTGCTTACCAGAGTTCAAGTTACAAATGCCTGATAGGAGCCCAGCTAAATGTGCCATCTTCTCTTCCTCTAAATGCTAGATGACCAGTCAAATCCTCCCAAAGATAGCAAAGCTAAAATTCACACTTATTTTTCTTCTTAACTATGCATTAAATGAAGACTGCAGGAGCCATGAAATAGTTCCACTTCTATCACTGCATGAGAAAATTTTCCAGTCATGACTAAGGCCAACAGCAAACATCCAAGCAGCTTCTATACCTGCTTCACAGAGAGTTTGAAAATGAGAGTTCTGGGTCCATGACTGCACAGGACTGATTAAGAAAATTTTCAAAAGTGGAAATAACATAACACTGGGTCTCCATGGTACAGGCGCTGTGGACCTACACTTCTGCCCTGTACTACAACAAGAGGCTATTCCTTTATGACAGTCTCTCCTTGAGGCACATAGCTTTAGTAGGAAGGCATTAAAGCCTCCTGGAAGGCAGGGGAATGACCCAGCCACCTCTCTCAGGATTACTATAGCATGTCCCCTAGGGAGTCTAATAGACAATACTGCTTTGGCAGTTCACCTTTGGCAGCCTTTTCCAGTTTCTTCCTGTAGCCATGAGGGCTGGAAACACAGATTCTTGTTTAAAGGGAGATCTCTAAGGTAAGTCACGTTCCTCAAGTACAGGGAAGAGTAAGCTCTTAGAACTGAATTCTTGAACTGCTTTTGAAAATAAATGGTGAGAGGACATACAGGTGTCATGGTTTAACCCCAGCTGGCAACTAAGCAGCACGCAGACACGCACTCACTCTTCCTCAACTCCCTTCTGCCCTAGTGGGATGGGGGAAAGAATCGGAAAAAAAAGTCAAACCTGTGGATTGAGATAAAGACAGTTTAATGCAGCAGAGGAAAAGAATAATAATGATAAAAGAATATACAAAACAAATGAGGCACAATGCAATTGGTCACCACCCACTGACTGATGCCCCGCCAGTCCCTGAGCAGCAATCGCTGCACCCTGGCCAACTCCACCCAGTTTATACACTGAACATGACATCATATGGTATGGAATACCCCTTGGCCAGTTGGGGTCAGCTGTCTTGGCTGTGCCCCTTCCCAGCTTCTTGTGCCCCTGACAGAGCATGGGAAGCTGAAGAAGTCCTTGACTGGTGTAAGCAACACTTAGCAACAACTAAAACATCAGTGCATTATCAACATTCTTCTCAGGCTAAATCCAAACCACAGCACTATGCCAGCTACTAGGAAGAAAATTAACTCTATCCCAGCTGAAACCAGGACAACTAGTAAACTTCTAGTTATCAAAGCTTTGAGATTAAGAACAGACAAAGAAGTACTTCATTGATTGACGAGAAATTCTCTAGCACATAGTTCCTTTTCTCAAATGTAATGAAATTTGACCATGCAGCAAGTCAGCACATTTATTAACCATGCAAAACACAGCACAAATGAGAGGCAAGTAATACCTGGGTCTTACACTTGCATAGTGATGTGAACTACCCCCACGAGGGAAATGGAGCATGATCTGATGATACGTAATGTGTATACTCCCATCATGTATAAGAATAAAAATGCAATGTTCTTTCATCTAAAGAGTTTGTGCCAGTCAGAACAAGTTTCAGATACAGTATTAGTTGTTCCTGGAACACGGGAAAAAACTTCAACTTTGGGTATCCATGGTTAATTAAAGAAAATCAGTGAAGAAAAAATACTAAAAATATCCCCTAGTTCTTAACATCCTCCTACAGATTCACAACAGTACTTTCATTGAGCAGACATAGAACAGGAGTGAATAGCTCTTTTCTCTGAAGCTTCTGAGTATGAAATTGCATTTCTGTTTGTAATTTCACTATGTCTCTAGTTCTAGAGCATGGCAAAGTCTTTGCAGCAAGACCGAACTGGGCAATAAAAGGAGCATCTCACCTGCCAACCAAGAAAGGATATCTCAAAGACTAATTATTAATAATTAGACTGGTTATTAAACTGTCAGGAATCAGGAGGCTGATTTCCCAGTAGATTTAGATTTTCTAATAGAAGGAATAAGGAATACTGAGCAGCAGTAAGCTATTTGGCATGATAAGCAAATCCAAAAGGATGTGTGGCTCTCTGGCCCTTTTTTTCCCCTCCAAACACATGTTGTTCCCCCACAACATCCTTCTCTCTAAATTGGAGAGCTATGGATTTGATGGGTGGACTGTTCGGTGGATAAGGAACTGGCTGGATGGTCGCATCCAGAGGGTAGGGGTCAATGGCTCAATGTCCGGATGGAGACCAGTGACGAGTGGTGTCCCTCAGGGGTCCGTACTGGGACCGGTGCTGTTTAATATATTCATCAATGACTTAGACAGCAAGATTGAGTGCACCCTCAGCAAGTCTGCGGATGACACCAAACTGAGTGGTGCGGTTGACACACCAGAAGGACGGGATGTCATCCAGAGGGACCTGGACAGGCTGGAGAGGTGGGCCTGTGTGAACCTCATGAGGTTCAACAAGGCCAAGTGCAAGGTCATGCACCTGGGTCGGGGTAACCCCCGGTGTCAGTACAGGCTGGGGGAAGAAAGGATCGATAGCAGCCCTGCCGAGAGGGACTTGGAGGGGCTGGTGGATGAAAAGCTGGACATGAGCCGGCAATGTGCGCTGGCAGCCCAGAAGGCCAACCGTACCCTGGGCTGCATCAGGAGAAGCGTGGCCAGCAGGTCGAGGGAGGTGATTCTGCCCCTCTACTCTGCTCTGGTGAGACCTCACCTAGAGTACTGCGTCCAGCTCTGGAGCCCTCAGCACAAGAAGGACATGGAACTGTTGGAGCGGGTCCAGAGGAGGGCCACTAAAATGATCCGAGGGCTGGAGCACCTCTCCTATGAGGACAGGCTAAGAGAGTTGGGCTTGTTCAGCCTGGAGAAGAGAAGGCGAGGGAGACCTGATTACGGCCTTTCAGTACCTAAAGGGGGCCTTTAGGAAAGATGGGGAAAATCTTTTTAGTAGGGCCAGCTGTGACAGGACAAGGGGTAATGGTTTTAAACTAAACCAGGGTAGATTTAGACTGGATATAAGGAAGAAATTCTTTACAATGAGGGTGGTGAAACACTGGAACATGTTGCCCAGAGAGGTGGTGGAGGCCCCATCCCTGGAAACATTCAAGGCCAGGTTGGACGGGGCTCTGAGCAACCTGATCTAGTTAGCGGTGTCCCTGATCACTGCAGGGGGGTTGGACTAGATGACCTCTAGGGGTCCCTTCCAACCCAAAACATTCTATGATTCTATGATAAATTACTTAAATAAATGCTTTGACAACATAAACTGTCAATTACAGTTAAAGTGCTCCATGCTAAAACTTAACAATTGCTGGCAAATGTTGAATAGCCAGTCATGCTCACTCTGTGTCCCAGCTGCTTTCTAATGTGATCAGAGACTGGTGAATTCTGTTCATTGAGAAATGACAAACAAATGCCTTGGTTACAGTGTTGAATATGATAACCCCTGAATTTGGGGTGAATGACAGATTTTAGAATCATATAAATGTCTGGATTGGAAGGGACCTTTAAAAGTCATCTAGTCCAACACCCTGTCAATGAACAGGGATGTCTTCCATGAGATCAGGTTGCTCAGACCCTGTCCAAACTGACTGTGGATGTTTCCAGGGATGAGGCATCTACTGTCTCTCTGTGCAACCTGTTCCAGTGTTTCACCACCCTCATTGTAAAGAATTTCTTCCTTATATCTAGTCTGAATCTACGTTCTTTTCATTTCAAACCATTACCCTTCATCTTATCACCACACTCCCTGATAAAGAGTCCCACACCCATCTTTCTTATAGGTCCCTTTAAGTACTGGAAGGCTGTTATAAGGTCTCCCCGCAACCTTCTCTTCTTCAGGCTGAACAACCCCAACTCTCCCAGCCTTTCCTCATAGAATCATAGAATCACTTTGGATGGAAAAAACCTTTAAGATCATTGAGTCCAACCTTTAACCTAACCCTGCCATCCCACAACTAAGCCATGCCCCTAAGCACCTCATCTATACTTCCTTTAAATACCTGCAGGGATGAGGACTTGACCACCTCCCTGGGCAGCCCATTCCAGAGCCTGACAGCCCTTTCGGTGAAGAAGTTTTTCCTAATGTCTAGCCTAAACCTGCCCTGGCACAACTTCAAACCATTCCCCCTCATCCTAGCACCTGTTACTAGGGAGAAGAGGTCGACCCCCACCTCACTAGAGCCTCCTTTCAGGTAGTTGTAGAGGGTGATAAGGTCTCCTCTCAGCCTTCTCTTCTCCAGACTAAACAACCCCAGTTCCTTCAGCCACTCCTCGTAAGACTTGTGTTCTAGACCTCCCACCAGCTTTGTTGCTCTCCTCTGGACATGTCCCAGCAGGGCAACAACTTTCTTGTAGTGAGGGGCCCAAAACTGAACACAGTATTCGAGGTGAGGCCTCACCAGCACTGAGTACAGGGGGTTGATCACTTCCCTACTCCCGCTGGCCACACTATTCCTGATACAGGCCAGGATGCCATTGGCCTTCTTGGCCACCTGGGCACACTGCTGGCTCATATTCAGCCAGCTGTCAACCAATACCCCCAGGTCTTTTTTCACCAGGCAGCTTTCCAGAGGTGTTCCATCCCTCAGATCATTTTCGTGGCCCTCCTCTGTACCTGCTCAAACAGGTCTATATCTTTCTTGTGCTGAGAACTCCAGAGCTGGACGCAGTACTCCAGGTGGAGTCTCACCAGAGCAGAGTAGAGGGGCAGAATCACCTCCCATGACCTGCTGGCTGTGCTTCTTTTGATGCAGCCCAGGGTGCGGTTGGCCTTCTGGGCTGTGAGTGTACATTGCTGGCTCATGTCCCGCTTTTCATCAACCAGTACCCCCAAGTCCTTCTCTGCAGGGCTGCTCTCAATCCCTTCACCTTCCAGCCTGTATTGATACTGGAGGTAATCTGGGTATAGGACCTTGCACTTGACCCTGTTGAACCTTGCCGAACTGGGGGTTCACATGGGCCCACTTCTTGAGCTTGTCCAGGTCCTTCTGAATGGCATCCCATCCCCCAGGTGTGTCAACCACACCACTCAGCTTGGTGTCATCTGCAAACTTGCTGAGGGTGCACTTGATGCCACTGTCTATATCATTGATGAAGATATTAAACAGTACTCATCCCAACACAGACCCCTAAGGCACATCACTCGTCACTGATCTCTACTCAGACATTGAGCCATTGACCACTGCTCTCTGGATGTGAACATCCAGACAATTCCTTATTGGTTGAATAGTCCATCCATCAAGTCCATATGTCTCCAATTTAGAGAGAAGGATGTTGTGAGGGATCATGTCAATGTCCTTACAGAAGTCCAGATAGATGACGTCCATTGGTTTTCCCTTGTCCACTGATGCTGTCACACCATCATAGAAAGACACTAGGTTGGTCAGGCAAGACTGACTGACCCTGGTGAAGCATCTTTTATGAAAGTATTACATGATACACAGAAGTAACACAGACTGTATATACAAATGATATCTCATGGAAGAATTAAGTCCTAAAATGACAGTCTGACTTGATTAACATGGAATTTATTTTGTGTGGGCTTAGAAATGTAGCTAGAATGTGTGTGAAAAGCTTTATTCTCCACCAAAACTTAAAGCCTAGTCATGGCTCTATTTTCATTTACATAATTAGTTCAAGAACATCTACATTAATGATACCTTCACAGAATATTCTAAGGTTAACTGAGAAATTCAAATTTGAATTTATATAAAAGCTCTTCCACTATTCAGGAAGTTTTAATTAGAGTCTTAGTACAGAATACCTAGGAATTTGAAGACAAGCTATAATGACTTCATTTATGCTTTTCATTTTCCATTCTTTACTCACCCATCACATTGGTGATTTTCTTCCTCCATGGACTGATATTGGATTTCACCCAAAGGGTAGAATTTGTTTCCACAAGTTATTATTATTGCTGAGAACATGCGGTTAAGTAATGCTGCAGCAGAAATAGTTGTCATGGAAATAGGGGCATTAGATAAGATAACCCAACACTTTCCTTCACATCAGCTTTCCAGAATGCTTAAGGACATAAGAAAAAGATTTCTCTCTTATGTGACTTACTGAGGAAGAACCACATTATTTTTCCAGTTTTATTTCAAAATGCCCTTCAGAAATTTATTCATGTGCATGAAATTTATTCTTGTGCATAATGCTGTCAAACTGAATGTTGACAAACCTCTCTTAAGAATGGGATTCTAAAACATGCAGAGACACAACGCAACTGCATATCTTCTGTGATACACAGACATCCCAAAATTTCCATGAAAATGTGTTATTTGGCTACTAACTATAATCAGGATGTCATTCAGCTTAAAATAGCAATGCCCTCTTTCAATTTAACAAAACTGAAGTCTTCATGGTTTATTGTTATAGATTCCTTCTCATATGTTGTGTTAACTAACAGATTTTCTCAAAACTCCAAAAGCTCTACAGAAACAAGTAGTATTCTTTTCTTTTGGGTATATTTTACAACATCTACCCGTCCCTATGCTTGATCTGCTGTTTACTATCCCCTTCTAAAGAGAAACAGAGCAAAGCGCAAAAAAAATCAGTGGCTGCATGGCCTGATTAAGAAGCAGAGAAAAAGTCTTTTATTTAAGAAAAATATGCATAGGAAAGGACAAAACCCTGCAGTGGGAAGTAAAAATGCAGAATGTCTCACAAAGCACAAGCCTAATTGGTCAAGTCACAGTCCTAAAATCCACCTTATTTCTTTCTCTCAAGCACTCACAGAAGTCAAAGTCTTGAAGGAAAATTACAGTTTACTGGCTAAGGATATTTTCTAATATAATCACCAAACAAGGCAATGTAAAATTAATAAACATGTATACATATGTATAATAAAATTTCGGTCAGTGTCTAACCACATTTTTCCTTTTGGATCAAGGCTGTAGGAGCACTGAAAATAAAACTGGCAAGTTTAAAGTTGTATTTATTCCTAAATATATCTTCAGTCTCTACTGAAAGATAAGAAATCAGTAAAAACAGACATGCAGTGCCTGGAACACCATTACCAGCTATCATTATTCAAGTACTTCTCCTTAATCAAGGAGACTCCAAACAAACTTAAATGATTGTTTTTTCTGCCCCCTTAGTGAATTTTAAAATTAATTTCATGAATACTAAGGGACAAAGTCAAGAAGCTTTCATAGTCTTACTTATGAATCATTAGATCAGATAAAATCAGAACAGGATCAGCAAGCCCGCTACCTTGTTGTGTGTCTTCATTGTCCAAATGCAGCTATTAAACTTGATGCATCACTCTTGAAGTTGAAATATTTGTTGTCTGTTTCTTTCTTCACTAATTGTTTCAGATCCACTTCTGTGAGCACATTCTCTAGGTACTAGGTAGTAATAATAGCAACCCTGTGTAACTGGTCTTCATCTGAACTACTGCAAATAGCTCTACCAGGTTCTTACTTTTTAAGTGCTTCATGAACTCTTAGCAGCCAGGATTTCAAGCTATCAATCAGTTTAAAGAAATGAAACCTCCCTTTCCAAATAACATAATAAAGGCCTGCAATAAGCCAACAAAACTGCCAATAGATTTCAGAGAAAAAAGCACTTGGAAGTGAAAAACAGGTCTTGTCTGTTCTCTTGAGAAACTAGCACACCAAGTCTTAGTTTAAAAACAAACAAGAAAGAAAGAGGGTAAAAATTATTTATTTTGAGAGTGAGTGTTTTTGCAGCCTGAACAACTTAAACAATGTTTTCAAATATTTCATGAATCTTGATTTGGGAGGAGAGCAAATTCTGAACAAAACAAAGAAAGAATTTATTTACATTTCTGTTTATATAAAACACAGACTTGTTTCTATTTGTGTTGAAAGAACACCAATGGAAATAAGGTATATATTTATGAATACAATTTCTAGAAAACAATAATTGATCTTTTTTTCCTAAATAGCTGGTTAACTATCACTACATCATCATAAACAGCTACACAATATGCAATACAATGCTACTTAACTATCTCCTTTATTAAAAATGGAAAAATCTCCATTAACTTCACTCAAAGAAAAATTTTATTCCAAGAGTCTATTGAATTTTTGGGTGCTACAGAGGCTGAGCACTCTCCTACAAACTCAAAACAAAACTAAGTTTCACTCCTACAATTCACAAAGGACCTTTTGAGCTCTGAGAAACTGCCTCCTATTGATCACGTCAGAGTTAGACATTTCTAGGGAGTTTTTTCCCCTGTGCTCTGTACTTTGTCGACAGAAACCAATAGCAAAGTTCCCATTGACTTCAGATGGTGATTGGAGCTGCAGTCAATGCAGACAGACCTGGGACAAGAGGAAGCCTCTCAAATCTCAGTAGGAAGGAGATGTTTTCTTGGTATACTCAGAGGTATGTCAGGTCAGAAGTTGCAATTCCTGGGAACTATAATTTCAGATCATCAGAATGAATGGCATATACAACCAGAATTCTGAATTATTCAACAGTCTGGATCATGTGTCAACATAATATCCTGATTCAAAAGTCTGCATGACACTAAAATGTGCAATCATTGAGCATTACTCTCACTAACAAATTCATTGCCTAGCAGCCATGGATTTACAGAACTTGGTATGGTACATTAGCACAGATTTATAGTCACTCTTATAACCTTTAAGTCAGTGTTTTATTACCAAAATCTCTGTGGGAAGTGCTTATGGAAAATACAAGAAACACCTAAGTATATTTTCTAGGAAAAAAAAAAAACAAACATGCATATTGCTAAGGTATAAACAATATTCAAACAACCCAAATTTAACTGAGATCATGTCTATGCATATCAGAGCTCCAGTAGTATATCATTAAAAAAAATGGGACAACAAGAGTTGTTTTATTTTCTAATTTCCTCTTTCTAAATGCTGATAGTTTCCCTAAATCACTGCCTTCAGCACCAGGCCTCAGCAGCTCTGTCAGCATGTTTATTGCTTCCATAATTGTGTTAAAAAAAAATTGAGAAACACAATTTTTTGAGAGAGATATTCTGGTCCATATGAATGAAAATTAAATGCCATCCTCCAAAATAAATGGTTGCTGATGGCCAGCATAACTCTTTAGTACTCTGAATTGCCATGCACCATTTAGCTCCCTTTAATATCTTCTTCCATAATTTTTTTATTAGTTCAGCATGTCAAGGTGGACAGACAGCATTGCCCAAACATAATTCTTGTCAATCACTGCAATCCTATCTCTCTCAGCCAAAAGAGTATTCTGCTGAATATTTAAAAGATCTCATTTTATTTTTGGATTGGGACAGCAATCCAAAAAAAACACAAGCAAAGAGTCATGAACAGTCTAAAAGAGATAAATTGTAAGAATGCCTTATGGGAAGGTAGGCATCTCTGTTAGGACTATTCATATAGTAAAATGGCCAGCAGTCTGAGATTCTTTAGGTCTTGAATCCCACTTCCAGAAGGGTCAGGATCCCATCTCTCATGGATTTATGATAAGCTTCAGTGACATTTGAAAACTTTACCCCCTTTGATGGGTTCATGTATGATTTAGGGGTAGCAGATGCGTAGGTTCATGAATCTCAACTGGAAAAAAGCACTACTATGGTCAGAAAAACTGCCACAGGTTCAAACAGACTTGGTGCACATGCCACAATTTTTTTTGAAAACCGATCTATTGCTTACTAAGTACAATTTCTAATCTACACATTTAAAAAAAATTAATTTGTGATGTAAACAAAGTGTGAACTGGCATAGACTCATTATGAATACAAACAGGCTGAAAAATACTGTTCTAAGATAAGTTGCCTGGCTTCTCTTCAGTGTGAAGCCTGTAAAACCTGAGGCTTTAACAATTTCACTTCTGATTTGTTAAGAAAAGGTGAGGAAAAAGTGTTAATGGATCAATATGGCAAGTAGGTGAGTGGAAGAAAAGAGGAGAAGAATCTCACTGAAAAGGAAGGAGGAGGGAAATAGAAGAAAATTGAAATGATAAAGAGAAATTCAAGAGCAGTTATGATGTCAAAAAGGTAACACAACATCCATTGATTGGGTTTTACTTGCCACCTTTTTGTCTTAAGTCTCTCAGGGCAGAAAGAAGAATCTGTCCACTAGCACAAAAGTAGCTAATAAGTAAATGACCATTAAAGATAATATGTGAAAATGGTTATAAATACATGAACAACTACAGTGAAACTCTTAGGAGAATGCTTAGGTCTTCAACACAATTCAAATTACTTAATAGATGTAAAGCCTGAAAAAAAATTCGTATACTATTTCATCACGTTTACAAAGTCAGTTACACCTTCTACTTGGTGACAAACTCATCAGAATGTCCTAAAAGTACTTAGACTATCAGTCCCCATTAGCCTTATGGGACTTTTTCTTTTTTCAGAACTTCCCACTATTTCTGATAGTTGGACATTTTGCCTGGTTTTTGAAACTTATGGTCACTTTATTTGCTCATTTTACCAGCATCATTATATAGCTT
Source organism: Gorsachius magnificus (assembly GCA_034008185.1). Classification (NCBI taxonomy): domain Eukaryota; kingdom Metazoa; phylum Chordata; class Aves; order Pelecaniformes; family Ardeidae; genus Gorsachius; species Gorsachius magnificus. Next base: position 34,452,218 of record CM067109.1, on the reverse strand, counting down.
AACTAGCCCTTTTCCCTTTCTAGAGGTCATGCCTTCCCTTTGCTAGGCCAAACAACCCATAGCTTTTTCATCATTGCTCATAAGGGATTGCACATTCACTTATGCCCATATAAGACAGATTTCCTTTTTCTTAAACACTGCTTAAAAAACACTCTTATACTAGAAAATAATATAGTACACTAGCAAGGAATCCTGGGATCTCATTGCCCCTTTTATTGAAAACATCCTTTTTCATGACTATTGGCTCATACTTTTTCTGTTATCAACTGTTACACTACATTCCTCTAATCTTTTGCCATTTCCAACTAAACAGCTTTCAGTCAATCATGAACTTTCTTATTACCACTCCCTAAGGATATGACCAAGCAGTTGTACTATTAAGTTTCATCTCATACCTTGCAGGCTATTCCAGAAGGTGACCCAGTTTTTAATCCCTCTTTTGATGATGCTGACTAACTTTGTTTTATCAGAAAGCCTCATTAGCACTCTTCTGCCAAGGACTGTAATAAAAATATTAAATTATATTGGTCCCAAGACTGATCTCTGAACAACTCTACCTGTAACTTTCCTCTAACCTGAAAATTTTCTTTTCAGAGCAGACCAGTGCAGTTTCCTCTTTAATCACCTTAAAGTCCTTATAAAATATATTTAAAAATAAATGTTTTTCAAACGTGTTACCTTTGGTTAGTCCATAAGGTGTGGGGTTGTTATTTTTTTTTAAATTTATAGTCCATTACTTTGATGTCTGTATTTTTCTCTTTTCCTAAAAGGCTCCATTAAACTCACAAATAGCTAAGAACAGATTCATGTTCTTACTGCTCTTTTCCTTACAAGGCACTATAATGTAGAGGAGTCCTTGAGCTTTATTTAATGAAATGTACAAAACTACCTGGAAATTTTTACTTTCCTAAGAAAAAGAAAAATGCAGGGAAGTGCTCCAAATCCTTTTATGTGCTCTTCTTCTGGAATATACGCTATCACTCACAATGAAGCTTACTACACAGGTGGTGAAGGACTCTTTTTAGTAGTCAAGGGAAAAGATTAGATAAGCTGGTTTGAAAACATTCAGTTGAGTTTTACTTTCACCCTAGATGAAGCAAGTTTCATATTGTAGGCTTTTCCCCACCGCTGTTGTAGGTTAGCTCCTATTTTCAGTACTATTGTCCTAGATGAAAACTGACACAAAAGTTTAATCCAGTTTTAAGGCTTTGCCTAGACTACTCCAAATCTCTAGGTTCACAGGATAAATTTTTTCTTCCCCTTATTCTTTTTACTGATGAAGTTGAAGAACACTGAGGTTTTTGACTTACTTGTTTTGCAACGTCAGACTCAACTTCCAGCAATTCTGATTTTATTCCTAACCTTCTGCATAAGATCTAAAAACTAAGCTCAGAAAGCTGAGAAAATATTTTTCCATTTCAGAACACTTCTGTTGGTCCCTGGCTTTGCTGCAGCAAGTACTCCAGGCTTTCTCTTTTGCTTCATACACAAATTATAGCTATTTGGCATATTTAATCTAATTACTTTCCAATGTGCTTAAACTCATTCATTTGACTAACAAAGTTGACCTCTAATATCTGACGCGGTTATTTTGCAGCTGACATACTGTCTTCCTCCTGTCTATTCTTCATTTACAGTGAATCAGTCTTTAATATTTGCAACTCAAATATTTTCTAAACCCATATATTCTATATCATCATTATTATTTATCAAATTAAAATCTGAAACCGTCAACAACTTTTGTCTGTTAAGTGAATTTGAAGAAATATTAGCTATCATATCTGCAAATATCCAGACATACCTGACATTACATTTATGTTCTAATCTTCATTTGATACATTTAATTCTCCCATCATTCTGTTTTACTCTATCAAAACCACTTAACTAATAGCAGAATGACAGTTGTTTGACCATATCCAAATCTGGCACAACCCCCAACATTTTTTTTTTAATGGAATCTTTCTTACTACAGGCTTCTTGAAGTAATTGTGGCAGAAAAACCTTATTTCTGTACTATTACCACATCTTCTTTACAATCAATTGCACCATAAACATCCTGCACCTTCAACAGTAAAGCTCTGGTCTTCCCAAGAGCAGAAGGCAGGCCATGTATTCCTTCTATTTCTTTTATGACCAGACTCAAAAGGTTACATACAACCCTTTAATTAAGTCCACCAGGCTTCTACTGCAATCAGTAATAGGTCTTTCTTTGTCCTTCATCTCCACCCTCAGATGTACCTTCACCCCTTTAAAACCTTTATTTCATGTATGTCCCATTTCCGCCAAGAGTTAAAGACTACAAATAGTGACCAAATCATGATCTGTCTTAACTATAAGTACCAATGAACAAAGAGTTGCCAACCCACCTCATTCACATTTACTCTTCTCCAGGAGTTCCCTTTCTTTTAGATTAACTCCCAGCTTGCTGACTTTTTCCAATGTTTACCACAGTTGGTGATCTCTGGAACCACATTTCACTTGCCTGGGAATTTCTTTGGCATTTCCTTCTGTTTTCCAGAGTGTCTGCTTCAGAAAATAAGCATTTTCTCACAAGACTTATGAGATTCAAAATATCTGGGACAAAGCACACACAGACACAAAATATCAACTATTTTCTCTGTCATGGAGAATTTGAAAAACCTCCAATTCAGTCCAGGTTTCTGGGGTTTTTTTATGAATGCAAATCCTGCCACTGGTAGCATTCCAGTCTCATCCCCCTTCGCAGCCTCTGGGCAGGCAAGCCTCACTGGAGACCCCAGTCAGTGAGGCAGTGTGGGCAGCTGGCTGGGGAGATCACTGGAGAGGATCTCTGAGAGAACACAGAACGCATTGGGCAGGCAGAAAGAAAAGAAAAAACAACCTACTTAAATTTAAAAAGCTTTTAAGGACTTCTGAAAATCAGTATCTGAGGTTTGCTATTGCTCCTGATCGTAAAAGCACAGAAAATTTGGTTATCAGGATGATACTGCCAGCTGTCACATTGCCTCTTGTCAGAGCAGCAGCAGCAGGAACTTGTTAATGGCTGCTGGCTGCAAATTCGACATGAGCCACTCATCGTCTCGTGCTCCTTGGAAATAACTGGGTTTTGCCTGGGCAGCATGAGGAACTAACACACAGCACACTGGTAAGAGGCAGTAGCTCCAATAAAAAATCACACTAGAGAGAGTACTTGTATAGCCAGGGTGTTTGTGACTCCCGCAAATAGCAAATCAAGACACATTTTTGCTCTTGCAAAGCACGTGCAGCAGAAGCATCTACACACCCAGGCCCCAGCGGGTGCCTGTGGGGGTTGCTGTGGCACCATTGGCACCACTGTTGGCACTGCCGTTGACATCACCATTGGCACCACCATTGGCATTGCCATTAGCATGGCTGTTGGCACCGCCATTGGCACGGACGTTGTGGTGCAGCAGAGGGGTGGTTCTGGGCAGGCAGGAGGGAGCCACCAGGGGTGGTGAGCAGGGTATGACTCCCCAGGAAATGGGGAGGAGATTGCCAGGGTTGTAGCAGAGAATCTGCAGAGTCCAGATCCAGAGCCGCAGGCAGCCAGGACACCTATTGCTTGCTGGTGACCCCAATGTAATATCTTTATATGATGACCATATTAGTAGATGGGATGGAGTGCACTCCCAGCAGGCTTGTGGATCACACCAAATTGTGGTGAGCAGCAAGTAGAGCTTCCATTTAGGGGGATTTGTACTGGCTGTAGAAATAGGCTGATGTAAATGTCATCCCACACACCAGAGAAGTGCCCTAACTGCTAGAGGGTTTGAGTTTTATTTTCGTTTCCTTGACAGGAAATTGTATACAGGTTCCTCACTTCAAATGACAGTGCAGGACTAACAGTCCTAATTAACAAGTCAGTTTAAGCTGCTTCCTGAGTATTCTTTCTTGCTTACCATTTAAATGATTTGTACTGGAAGTCTGTAAAGCTATATCAGGTCTTAATACTCTAAGAATGCTACCTATTACCAGTTAAATGGTACAACTAGTATTTTGGAGGTTCAAGCCTTCAGGATAGTTTTAGCTGCACAACGTGCTAAGCAACATTGATGTAATCTAAGAGTCATAAATGTATTTGTCAAGGGTTAGAGTAGCAAATGAAGAATCATACATAGCACTCTACCATTAAAAAGTAAGAAAAGCATACAGCTGCACAGCTGATGCAATTTCACTTTGTCAGCTTTCCTTTGTCACCTCGAAAACAAGTCACTGAATACATTTTGTTAGGGAGAAAAGAATTCTGAATCCAACTTTGTGTGATGCCTGCTTCAAAGGGAGAAAAAAAACAATGTAACTTCCATTCTTCATCAGAAAAGACTCTCAAAACAGAGGGTGAAAACTGTACATGTTAAATAACTGTCTGTTATAACTCTGTTGCAATCATCATAAGTCTCCACTTGCTTCCCACTCCATATAATTAGACATAATTGCACATACATACATTTGTGATTGAACTGCCGAATGGAAACATTTGCTGTTTGATTATCTTCCGTGTTGCTGCACATAACATTTGAAATGCTGCATTTTATCTGAATATTTTAAAATAGGTGAACAAACACTTCAAAATATCAAAGCTCAACAGCTATTTTTTACAGTTGGTTTATCATCAAAGGTTTTCTGCTCCAGTTTCACATTGTTCATAAGATAAAGTAATATCATCAGTTTAGGTGTTACTTCACACTAATGTGCTTGGCAGTGACCCACGTAGAGGTAATACATATTTTAATTGAAGGAATATATAGTTAACATTGCTTAGCTCATATTTACAAAACTCAAACCTGCAAAAATTTTTGGTCATTAAACATCCGACACGGTAGTCACTAATACTTGAAGCTATGACACAAACTTACACTATGAGAGCATTAAACATTCATCTTCCTGATTTTGATGCAGAGGAAATAAAAATATACTTAAATTTTATAGCTAAACCACACAACCAGTGATTACAAATTGTCAATTAGAATTCAGAGGTCCTTCTAATCTGACCTTCTGCCAAGCTTGCTGAAAATTTTGGATTTGGGTTTTTGCAGGTTGTTTATTATATTTACTCTCTCAGAAGTCATCAAATATATTTTCAGCATAGCCAAGTTAACCATAGAAGTAAGTTGCAAGAGATGGCCCTGCTTACAACCATAAAGGGTCTTGCAGGATAGTCCTCCCAATGTCACATTATACAATTCATACTGAATGATTTTCAGTGGCAATAATGGCCAGTGGTCAGCTTGAATAGTGCAATTCACTAGATTGTGTTAACCAAACATCATTCCCCCACCAATACAATACACCGTGAGAAGCATGAGCAAGTACATCTCTACTTTGCTTGTAGCTGCCTCCAATAACAAAGGAGAGAAGAGAGCCAGCTCCACCTTACAGAGGTTCAGTGGAAGTAAGTCTGTAGACCTTTGTATGTGTGAGCAAATCAGAACAAGGATTCAAATACATATCATGCAGGACCATTGGCATAACTCTTACCACAGCTCTGAGCTTGGACCCAACGAACACGGAGAGGGCTATCTTAAAGCAGACAACCCTACTTACTGGACTGAGGATTTTAGACACAGTTAAATTATAAAAGCCCAAACCTTTTATTTATTTTAAAATCAATTTAATTGGATTTTAATATCATTATGGGTTTGTAATTCTCTAGGCATAGTTACAGTCTTAATTTTCACAAGGCTGTAGCCAACTTTCTGCTAATTATATTCTCTTTACAACAAAACCCTCAAAAATTTGTGTGTACATTCCAAGATTAGCTGAAGATAGCTTCAAAAAGTCTTCATTCCTAATCCTGAAATATCAAAAGCTAAATTCCTTAATCTCTTCTATTACATTTTACTGAACCTTTGCATCATTTTGTTCTTTCCAGAAGCTATTCCCAGTGATCCAGCTCCAGAGCCTGTAACCTCTTTGTGTCTAATATCTATGTTCTCATTTTCTCTACGTAATTACTCTTTGCTCCTTGATGTCTTCTTCCTGCCTTTGGTCCTCTTTCCTCAACAGCCTGCTCCTGAGGGCTTCTTTCTTTCACATCCATGTTCTTTGGCTTTAATTACCTCCTGGTGATTTTTTGTCTTCTTATCCTCCATTACAGTGTATGGAGCTGTGGAAGAAAAAGACCTTGGGGGGGGGGGGGGGCGGAGCTGAAATAGATAAACAGCCCTCCTGTTACAAGCAGCCATTCAGGAAACTAGAGGTTTTTTCCAACCATGTAGTAGCAGCCTAACTAGGAGTGACATTTTTCATATAGCATACTTATGCTGCCCTCCATGCATAAAGTAGCAGACAGAAAAACTGACTTTTGTTCCTGCTTCTAATGTAAGGAGTGAAGCAGTAGAGAATAGCATGTGCATGAGAGACGAAGGAGGGAGGTAATTAATTTAGCACAAGAATCCTGCAAATCCTCCTCCGAACAGATCATTATTGACATTGACTCCTTGAAAACATGCTATAGCAGACTTTGTTTGAATTGAATAGGAATAGAAAAACCTTCAACGTATTCAGATGTTCTAAAGTGATAAATCATGTTAATAACCTCAAAGCCAAACATTTTCAGATCAGAGTAGGGTAACAGATCATGGAGGGAAAAAGGAAAGTAACACCATACAGCTGAGTTCCCAAGCAAGGTGGGTACTAAAATCAGTACAAACCTCTATTGTGGGCAGCACATCTCCCTTCTTCCAGGGATCAGCATGTGCTATTTTCCTTGTGGGAAGTCATCCTGAACATTCTGGATGTGGCATCATATGCCTGTAGACCCTATACTGAGTGGCCAGTAGGAAAGACTTTTGCTAAGTTAAATTAAGAAGTGCAATATATTTGAAGCAAAATGGCTAATGAAGCAGTAGGATACTGTGACCCCCTGCTAGCACTAATAAATTTGAGACCTCTATAGCCTATATCATATGAAGAGACACTGATCATAACTTGTCATCTTGTGAACACTTTAATATGAACCACAGATTCATTACACTTCATTACAGCCTAGAGTACAGACCTTCTTCATAATAAGCATGAAAATGCAAAGGGATTTTGATTGTTACTAGGTTTTGATGACACAGGGGCCCAGAACTTACTAATAAGAAGACTGTGAGCTATTATTGGGTTTCTTTAACAAGATCAGGCCAGAGAACTCTGGATATGGACTTGTCTAAAGTGCAGAAAGTAGGACAAATTCCCATCTCATTAGAAACATTTACAACATGAGCTTTTTTTTTTCATTCCCTTTAAATCCTGCAAGTTCTATTTGAATGAATTCTGCTAAATACCTCTTGAGTATATACAGACTTTTCTGTCATCAGTTTACCTTTTCATATCCATATGATCATAAAGCAAAATTATTGCTACCTGTCAGCTGTCTTTGAATTAACAATAAACATCAGTCATCATTCAAACCTCCCTGGGCATAGTAACTTACTTCATAATCCCATGTGAAAATGGTGTGGTGAGAAACCAAGAGTTAGAATGCGATGTGATAATAGAGACCAAGTTAAAAACAAAGAAAAACAAATTAACCTATTTTTGAGCTGATTCTAGCTTTTAGTAACAATAGTTTAGCAATCATGGCCCTGAGGCTGGAAAACAATACAAGTTCTGGGACACCAGGAGGTCTCTGAGAGGAACATAAATTTCAGTGAAGCAGCAGACAGAGCTTAAAAGCAAGCATTTTTGTAAAAAATATTTTCCAGCATTTAGAGCTTGTGGGATTTGCTGCATTTCTAAATGTCTCCACAGCATTAATTTTATTAAACTTTTCCATTTTATTCAGACAATCAGACAGCATGTATAGTTCCTCAGGAGCTGTGAGGCACAGCTGACTCCTGTGCATCTCCAAGCACTAGGCCCTATCTTGAATTGCCACATCTGACAGTTCCAGTCAGAAATTGTGACATTCACCCTTCCACATCTGCTTCATACACAACTGCAGGTCAACAAAGATGTGACTACTAAAACATGAATCAGCAGGAGAATCCACAACAGAACATTGGACTGGAGCTGGAACAGCTGTCTTTATCATCATCTCAGAAATCTGGGAAGAAAAGCTGGACAAAAAATGACAGAATGCTATTTTAGTAGAATGCAAATCTTCCTCAGTAACATGTGAATTCCACTGGAGCCTTTGAGAGAAATCAAACTCTGCAGTATCTGGCCTGGCCTGCCTGCCTGACTATTGGTGCTTAGATCCCTATGAGCTTCTCTTGTACTCCCTGTTTCTTAAGAAAGTTTCAGTTCATGTTTCTGATCTCCTGTTTATATTATAAACCTTGTCTCTAATAATAACAAATGTGCTAACACATGTATTTGTATGTATGTAGGGCTAGAGAGTGGAAAGAGCCTGTTCATTTCAGAGTAATTTTGAAAGATCTACAACTGCCAAGACATACATATACAACATTCCTTTTTGGAACCTATGCTTATGTTACATGGTCTTTATTAATGGCTGAAATTTGAAGACCAGGAATTGATGTAAAAATTCAAGGTAGAGATAGGACAATCTTCCTGAAGGAAAAGCTTCAGAATGAAATCTGAAATTTCCCTCTTCTTTTGAGGATGGAAGTCAGCATAAGATTACAGCGTGGTCCACTTTTTAGATACAACACACACCTGTTAGCATTTACATTTTCCTGTAAATCAGTTCTTTCACAATACCCTCGCTAAACTTTATCTTTAAACCGAAAAATAGCCATCATGACACCAGATTGTAGGTATCTGAAGAAGCTTTGGTTTACAGAATGTCCTAGGACAATGAATCCTGCAGTTCAGGAAAAAGCAGGTTTGTGTAAACTCTATTGAGAATTTAATTAAGTACAGTCACCCATTCTGCATGCTTTTGTAAGGTTTCCTTTTTTTAATCAATATCCTTTTTTTTTCAATATCTAAGTTAATCTGCCATTTTATTACTTTATAATTTGTTATCGTGAGATCCTTTTACAATATAATTTTCATGGACCTTACATAGGTAATAAAAAAACTTTCAGATAAATGGGCAGATATGAATGCATTAACTTGTCCTGATGAAATGTCAACTTTTATACAATTACCTTTTAAAGTTAACTGAAAATGCTGAAGTTCTTACATGCTAAATCTGACAAATTTAGCTTTCTAATCCTCCGTTTACCATCTCTGATCAATGACTTCCAGAATCACATTAAGAAACCTTTTGAGTAAACAATTTGTACAATTTTTTTTTCTGCTTTCCTCCTTCCCTCACACTTTCTTTGTGCACTTAAGCATTTTGTTGTTGTTTACCATTTATTTCACAGCTGGCCAAAGTCTGGCCAAAACTGTCCCATATAATCACTGTTTACCTGAAAGAAAAATACAAAGTCTCAAACACTGTTTGTCTCCTTTTATCTGAATATGGTACCAACATATACACTAATCAATATTCTAAGTCTTTCAGACATCTTTCAGACAATGGCCTTGATACAGGCTATTTGATAGTAATTTCAGCATCCAGTTAAGTGTGTGGATTATATAATACACAAAAACATGAGCAAGATGTAAACCCCATGTGAACAGAAGGCCTTGGTGTCACCGAAATCAGGAAGAACGAACCTCGTAACACCAATGTAGTGTTAAAAGGCAGGCATTCTTTATTCTCGGCGCCGGATGCATGGGGGATCGCTCCACCTAACATGCATACCTATAAGCGGCAACTTGCCCCGTTTATATGTAGCAAAGTATTACATATGCATAAAGTTTCCCGATATGCCTATACATATGCATAACCTGTCTCCGCTTTGTATTAAAATTAGCTTCAGGTGGTCATTTCCATAAATCCCTCCCCACTGCGCTTGCTCAGTGCCTCCTTGTGGTGGTCGTCGGGGGTCGTGGGGATGAAGGCTGCCGGCTCTTCTTCGTCACCGCTAGTAACCCCTTGTTCTTGCGCAGACTCAGTTGCTCCTTGGCTCACGCCCAAACTGCAGGGTCGGTGTAGACCAGTTCTTGAGGTAAACTCCTAGGTCTTATCAAAAACCTGTCCTTCGTAAGGAGCCACAAATCTTCCTGCATCAACTAGTTCTCATTCCTTCTAGTCTAGCAACCTTGGCAAACCATTATTATCCTTCTGCTCTATTCCCCCCCCCAATTCTTCCCGTCCTTGAATAGGGTTCCAAATTTAATAAGTAGCTACACTACTGACTTACAAAAAAACGTCCAAGCTAGACACTATTAGAAAAACATCCAAGTAGACACTACTGACTTTAGCAAAACATCCAAACTAGACACTACTGATTTTTAGCAAAGCATCAGCAAATTAGACAATGAGGTCTAAATCTTATGCATGTAGGCTGCTTACATCTGGGGTACCCTTAAGGTATCATTGGGACAAAACAAAGCATGATATTGGAACCTCTAGTTTCTGGGCAGTTAAAAATTAAGATGATTGTCACAGAAATTAAACAAAGTTCCTGGCAATTCTGTACTAAGAAATTCAGTAAATTTTGAACATTCCTCTCCTTTCAGTAATTTGTATATTGTAGTGTACTGACACGGCACTTAATATGAAAGAAAAAGGAATCTCATAGACCTAGAAAGGAAAGTTACCAAAAGAAAAGAAGACCAAAACTCAAACGTAAATATTTAAACAAATTTAGCTCATGAAAAGTACATTGAGAGTATCAAGACCTAAAATGCAGAACTGTTATGAACATCAGGGCATAATATACAAGAGTATATTAAATTTTACAGTATAAAAATACTGCAAATAGATTATGTGAATCCTATTGTAACTTGCATACATATTTTATACACGCAGGTTCCATTTTAGTGAACCAAACACTCAATTATTTCCTTGAGACTACTGTTCTCAAAGTTAAATATGTTTTGATGTATTTTGCTGAATCTGGAAATGATGTAACTGAAACGTTTCCAGCATTTTCAGTTTAAAAATTATTCTTGTGGTCTGCTGGGAAAACTATGCTCTCATTGATCTACTTGTTTCTGTCCCAAAGGGATTACTGTTTCTTATGTACTTCAGCTGTATGAAGTTATATATATATATATATGTTGTATTATTGTTACTGTATTATTAATATGTTTCAGCTACATAAGGAACTCCCACATACCTGAGACAGACACAAGCAATATACATCCCCCCAACAAGTTCTTGTTTAAACTGACAGGGAGTAAGGACAGTATTTCTAATTCTGTATCAAAAGTACTTATCTCACAGCACACCTAAAATTTGTGAAAACATTCCAAGCTTCCTCTTGGTGAAAAGTGTGTGTGCATCTTGCTCCATTCAACATCCCAAATGACAGAGCAGGAACTGAGTCATCCCTTGGATTAAAATGGTATACTCCCTATGTTCAGAAGTTAATCTTCCAAATATTAGAACAGCAGTTTTGAAAAGAATATCTGAAACCTGAACTTTAAATGCTGAAGGCACTGGCCAGTTACTTTGAAATGCAGAGTCTGTATGCTGTATGTCTTGGAAGAATCTTACTGTGCTAAGATTTCCTCAGTTACTTTAAAAGATTCACAGACCTATGCTTGATTTTTTTGATTCCTGTAAAATTAAATTATTCCATCAGGAAGAAGACGTATCAATTTAAGATTTAGTGGAATATGACTTTAATTTTCTTACCGGAGCTGTTAGAACCTGTGGTCACAACATATATGCTACCAGCTGGGATTGCTATAATAGCTGCTGAATGTCATGTGTTGAGTTACTGCATGAGAAACAAAAGTACATACTGCTATGTATTTTTTGCTTTCCTGGTAGGAGTTGGAAGCCTGACACAAGCCACTTCATCCTCAGTTGTAAATTTACCCACCCATCAGCACCTTTTCACAGCACTTTGTGCTTCCCAGCCCAGCCATGATACATTCTGATCAGAGGTAAGCGACAAATTAATTACCGTGATAGTGGTCAAACACTGGAATATGTGGCCTAGGGAAGTTATGGTATCCCACTCCTAGAAATGCTTAAAGTCAAACTGACATGGTCATGTGCAACCTATTGTAGCTTTGATGGCCATGGTCTAAGCTAGTGGTCAGACCAGAAAACCCCCAGAGGTCCCATCCAGTCTAATTTATTTTACAAGTCTGCAATAGTTGTTTATTGCCAAAGTTAAAAAAATCCTTTGGAAAAATAGATTTAATTTGGTGGGTTTTTTCCCAAGTCTTTACTACTTGTATCATTAGTGGGAATACCCAGTAGTTAAAAATTCATTCAGCTGTATACCACTAGGGTCAATTCCTCATTCCTCTGTGGTTGTGTGCTCCACCCACCCTGCTAAGCAGCGATGCAATGGCTGTATCCAGCTTATGCTGGATTTTGGGAATGGATGGCAACACAATAGCCAAGGTGTCTCTGGAGCAGTGACCCAAACTTCTTGCTGGTATGCAAATATGACTATAAGTCAATCATCCTACTCCATAAATAGCGAGCAGCCCAAAAGCCCTTCGAGGTCTTCTGCACGGCAGCGGTCTACACACTGGGATCTCCCCTTGAGCAGGGACACCTCTCAAGGTTACTCCACGAGGCTGAGAGATTCCTTGCCACAACAGATTCTGGGTAAGTGACTAATAGCATGCTAAACTTTGAAACCTTAGCTAAGTGATATAAAAGATAGATTGCACATATTTTACACATAAATCATCAACCAAGTCTGGGACTAGGATTGGATCCAGCTGCACCTGGACTCCTCTCTGAGGAAGGAGTTTAGAAAGCAAGGGGATCTTTTCTGAACATCATGACTCAACAAGAAGGTCTCCCTGACAGCTTTGTCTGACCCTGTCTCTATGCAGTAAATAACAAAGCATACATTGCCATTGAATCCTGTCAAACCAGTCATATTTACCATTGAAACTTGTTAACTCATTGGTTTATATCAATAAAGTATATTTTTGCCTCCCTCTCACTCCACCCACGACATCCTCCTAAAACATATTATGTAAATACAAGTAAAGCCTTTGGCGTGTTTTTATTTAATTCCTCACATTTGAAAACAAGTATGGTAGTGCTACCCTGACTCACAGTACACTACAAGGCCATTATAAAAGTCTTATAGACCATGTTGTGCTAATTTATACATAACATTTTCCATGCATGAAATATCCATAGATGTATACACAGAGTTATACAACTTCATAAAAAGACTAAACGTAAAAATGATCAAGAAAAAGCCATTTCACTGGTCTACAAACTTCTTAAGACCATGCAAATTGGTAATATTGAATTTATACATGAAATTAATGTCTGTGATCTAAAAAACATGACAAAATTATAGTGTTTATCTTCTGCTAATAGTTTACTCCTAGCAAGAATAAAAGCTCATATATAAAATTCATATTACCGAAAAAAGGTGTATAAGGACAAGGTGCATTAAACACAGTCTAACCATATTCATTTTTAGAAACACTTCATATATATTTTACAGGTATTTATGGTATATACAGTTGATTTGATCTCTCAGATACGAAGGATATTGAAACAACACATTCTTCCAGACAGACTGTATGTATTTTGGACCTGCAACTTTTCCATATAAACAGACTTCTGGGCCTGAACTGAGTCTTCTATTGTGCCTCTGAGTAGGTGCAGAGCCTGCCAATACAGGAGAGTCTAAAGGTAATGATGTGAATCACACACGCATATGTTATAGCATCAGAACCTTATTTTCAACGCAAGATGAAACCACATTTGGTTCTGACAACAGTATGAAATATATCATCCTTTCAAGGACCACAGGCCACCTGCTGTGCTTGTTGGTGATGTAAGACACTCATTCATTAATGAATATGTGAAGAGTTACAAGTTTAATTTTAATGCTGCTTTACAGTTTCAGGATTTTCACCGTTTCTTTTTTTCTTAGCCAAAACTGTCTTTATTTTAAGAACTGCAACATGATAGCATATGTCTTTATTCCCGACACAGTCAAACCAGCATTTGATTTAAGTGGTGATTTCTTCCTTAACGGAAAAATTTATCATAATTTTGTCAATATCATCCCAGAGCAATTGCATTTAACTATACACATTAGACCTTGCAGAATGTCTACAGATACTAATGATCAGTTACTGTGGTTCTTTTCCTTTACGGATATCAGTCACTGCTGTCTGTATTTCTGTCTTACTCTTTTCCATGCTGTGAAAAGGAAAAAGCAGATCTTGAAAAGAATGTGAGCCTGTCCTTTTCCCAAATTAATCCTCAGGCCTACTCTTTCGATGGTGATGAGAGCAGGTCTTATTAAGAGCAGCAACAGTGACACCCAATGGTCACTTACAATTTATTTTTCAAACAGTGCTTAGGGAACATGAGGTCCATATTGTCTACCACTGAAAGTGAATATCTCAAAGTAGTAGTTCAAAGCGAATTCCACATCTATGTATTTCTCATTATGACCCCATGATAAACATGGTATTTTAAGTTATCTTTCATTTGGATCAGTCACCACTAATAACCAAAGATAAAAACAAACTACTAGCAAAGGAAAAAAGCAGCTTAAGAATTTCATCGTACTCTGGAAAAATCATTAATTTATAAGTCCACAAGCTGGGACTATTTTCCTAGAGGACACAGAAATACAGATATTCTACCTCAAGCTTACTGAAAAGTTTAATGACTTCAATGATGTCCATCAGTAGTGGACAAGCCAGCCATTCAGATTTCCTTCCACTGCTTTGTACAAGATAAAAGAACAGGATTGTAAAAGTACAAAAGTAATTACAAATTTTCCATCACTGTCTTATCTTGAGGGACTAAATTCTGTAGGAAGAAGCAAGCACTTGAAATAACATGACTTCCACAGTAAAAATTCTCCTACAAATATTAAACATTGTCACGTATGACCACACCCTGATAAACTCCTAGGACATTTATAGACTAAGACAAAGGTATTTATTAAAAGGTATTAATCATCAGTGAATCTTCTACTACAGATCAATATATATGGATTAGCATTCCAGAGAATAAAGACTGGGGCTGGGGGTGGAGTAAGGCTTTTTTTATTTCCCTAATCAGAAACTTTTTGCCAGTAGTTTTGAATGATTTTCAATAGAAGCCAATAGCTGGTGATGGAAGGACAACGATCCAAGCAGAACAATGCTAGAGGAATATGCACTGGAATAATAAAACATGAGAGCTAGAGTCTTTTCTTCCTGTCACAAACACAGATAGTCAGATGAAGAAATTTTAAAAATATGCAGAAGAAGGGAAAGAGGGTCTCGATTTTTTTGGTTTATGAATACATTCCAAGTGTGTAAACTGCGGGGAAATTTGGGTAGGAACATGAGGGATTTTTTCATAATATAGTATTATGAAACAATACAGGGACTGCTAAACTGCACTGAAAGGTAAGGCATGACTTGAAATCCTCAGATTCCTTCCAGATTTTATTCAAAAGACCGTAACTTTAAAAACTGGTATAAATTCCATTATGTTCCCTTCAGTTTTTAACCCGCAAAACACAGTCAATAAATTTTCCTTGGATGATTTCCATAGCAAGACAAATCTCAGCATCCACCAATACCTACTGAGCCATATGAAGATGAACAGTGTAGCTGTATTTTGAAATCCAGGACAATGTAGCAATTGAATTTTAAGTTAATACTCAAAGAGCGAATTCAAGACTGAACACTGGTTTGCAACTATATCACCTTTTAAGTAGGTATGTAACAGTACCCTCACTTGTCAATGAGTGCATTCTTTTGAATTTATTATTTCTGCCCAAATAATCAATTCCGTACTTTTTCTTATATATCATGTACACATATCAGAACGAACATTTAGTTAAAACCTTCCTTAAGACGAGGATTTTAATAATTATATTTCAGATTTCACATGCAGTTTACTTTGCATCGGTTTCTTCATGCATTCAGAGTCCACACCCAGCAATATTGCTTTTTCCTTACTCCGTCAGGAATAAAGTACTGAGCTACCCATTACTTTTAGCTGAGGTATTTTTCTGAAGCAGTGTATTATAAGGAAGAGCATACTGGAGTGTCAGTTTTCAGAACAGTCCACACACTGGACCCATCCTCCCTGTGATTACTCTAGTCCTGCTTTCACTAGTGGGAAGGCATTTCAGTCTTCTGTCATTACAGTTACAGAAATCCGTAACAAAATGTATCCACATTCTATTCAGACCTGGAGCCTGTTTAATGCCCACGTATTCTAAACTATTTCTGCATCTATAAGTCATTTTAAACTGTGGAATTTAATAGGGAAGAAAATAAAGACTCAGTAATTTAAAAAGGTTGTTTCAAATAACAATAAAAATTCCAAGCATCATACTAAATTCCTCATTAAAAGTAAATCAGTCTTCAAGAATGACTATCTGAGTGACACAAAATCAATGGGTTTAGAAAAAAACTAAAATAGAGTCTTGTAATAAATTGTGATAAAACAATGTGAACATCATTTTTGTTCTTACCAACACAAGCAAGCTACTCTCATCCTTAGTGATAATTGAATCCCTAATCAGTAAATTAAACAGAAAATGCTGAGGTAAACCGACCATCCTTCCTCTGCTGATTAGCTGTGCCAAACGAGATGTGCCTGGGGAGAAACATTTCATGTTACTGCACAAATCGCTAAGTGAAATGGTAAGTAACAGATCAAATTCAAATCGGCTCTGTAATACCATGTCAAGAATAACACTGAAATGTTGAAGACAACTATTTCTGACACCAGGAGACTGAAATTTGCAGGAATTTCACACCACTAAAGCAGCAGGGAACTATCAGTCCAAAAACACTTACACGATCTACCAGGTACAAGCAAATCTATCCAGACTAGGTCCTGTCGGTCCTGTAGACTGTCTGCACCCGCTTGGGAGATATGAAGACTTACAAGAGGGATTTATTTCCTCACTTTTACTGGCATGACCTGGAGGCCATCTTCCCTCCCCCACACCAGAGGTCACAAAGCCATGAGTTTGCCCAGCCCCTAAGGTAGGGTAGAGCTGAGCTCGTATCTTACTTTAGCCCTATGATTGCACAGTGAAGGTATTCCCTACCACCTCTGTGAGGTGCTTTTCTCCACTTTCTTACAGATCTTGTACACTTCAACCCACTCAAACATTTCTGTAGCTGACTTACATTCTAGGTATTCTCATGATATCACAGATGCAAGGCTAAACTGGTGTTTTTCATGTAAGCCCATAACAATTTATTTTTTGCTGACTTGTTAAATTGTGTTGCCTTGTTTTTCTCACATCTTTACAAGAATTAAGAGATAGACAATAAAAATCTAGAATATCCCCTCAATAAAGCATATACTTCCATTACTGCTGGTATGGATTATAAATCTGATCAGCAAGATTTTCAAATGGCAGAAATTATATTAAAGCCACAATAAAATGTGTAATGTCACATATGTGAATAGAGCCTAAATTAAGTTTAAGAAAACATACTTCAGCGGGAAAAGAAATTGTACATTGAACTTTTCCAGCATCCTTCATCCTCTCATAAGGTAAATAGCTCTGAATCTTTCAGTACCACAGAAAAATTTCTTCTGTCTTCAACTGCCCTTTTTCTCCTGTTGCTAACTACAGTAGTAGAATCACTGAAAAAAAAAAAAAAGAAAAAAAAATTGGAATTGCTCTCAGTTACCCCCAGAATAAAAATTTAAAATACAAGCATCTTCATAAGTTTACACATGGTGCTTCAGGTTATGATGTCAAAAGCTGTAAATTAAAGGCCTTTGATATGGTAAATATGTAGCTATCCATTATTCAATGTTTATGTTCATTGGTTTTAGACATTTTTTTTAAATTTTTGCTATTGTTTTATTGACCAAAAAGTGAAGTACATGTAGTTAAGTAACTTGTCAGGTAATGATTCAAGGTTCATATATACGGTGAATGCCAGTCCAAAGTACTGATAAGCACTTAATTAGGACTTGAGTAAGCAATGCATAACTCAAGTCTAGAAAAAAGCAAAATTCTGGTTCATTCATGATGGTGCTAGTTATCAACACTATGTGTATCCACAGAAACATGTTACTGTGGGAGGTACATTACTGGAAGCATGCACAGGCAGTAATTATTTGAATGCTACATTAAGTTAACTGTAGCGTAGGTACCACATCAAGAAGAAGAAAATATAACATTCAAATAATTAACAGTGAATGAAACTTCTGCCAGCAAGTATTAATTTAATTTTATAAATTTCTCAGAAGACCATCAAATAAACGAAGTTTTGTTTATGTAAAACAGATTTCAAAAGTCACTGGAGTACATTTCATTGAATCTTTTTTTTGGCAATAGACCTACTAGTATTTGAAGTAGATTCTGACATATAAAATCATCTCTGTGCTGTAACACATTATTAATTCATGTTTGTAACATCCATGTTCATGATCATGGAATCATAGAATCACAGAATCATAGAATCATAGAATCATAGAATCATAGAATGTTTTGGGTTGGAAGGGACCCCTAGAGGTCATCTAGTCCAACCCCCCTGCAGGGAGCAGGGACACCATTAACTAGATCAGGTTGCTCAGAGCCCCATCCAACCTCACCTTGAATGTTTCCAGGGATGGGGCCTCCACCACCTCTCTGGGCAACCCGTTCCAGTGTTTCACCACCATTGTTGTAAAGAATTCCTTCCTTAGATCCAGTCTAAATCTACCCTGGTTTAGTTTAAAACCATTACCCCTTGTCCTGTCACAGCTGGCCCTACTAAAAAGATTTTCCCCATCTTTTCTAAAGGCCCCCTTTCAGTACTGAAAGGCCGTAATTGGGTCTCCCTGCAGCCTTCTCTTCTCCAGGCTGAACAACCCCAACTCCCTCAGCCTGTCCTCATAAGAGAGGTGCTTCAGCCCTCGGATCATTTTAGTAGCCCTCCTCTGGACCTGCTCCAACAGTTCCATGTCCTTCTTGTGCTGAGGGCTCCAGAGCTGGATCGTGAGGTCTCACCAGAGCATAGTAGAGGGGCAGAATCACCTCCCTCGACCTGCTGGCCACGCTTCTCCTGATGCAGCCCAGGGTACGGTTGGCCTTCTGTGCTGCCAGCACACATTACTTGCTCATGTCCAGCTTTTCCATCTATCAGTACCCCCAAGTTCGTCTTGGCAGGGCTGCTCTCCATCCTTTCTTCCCCCAGCCTGTATTGAGATCAGGGGTTGCCCCAACAGACTTCATTTATCTGCTTTAGTGGGTGTATAAAAACGTAATCTTCTCACCAAGTTCTGTAAATAGAGATCATAAAGTTAATTATTGCTGAACATTAAGGAAGAATGTATGTTTCACTAGCTAGAAAACAGACTCTAGTTGCAAAGCCACAAATATTGGCATACTTTCATTCTTTCTCTTTTACATTGGCCTGCATTCATTGTTGTTTAGTTAATTCAGCCTTGTTGAAAAATGTGTCATTGCACCGAGGAAAAATAAATCCCATGTTGTCTGTCAAGACCTGTTTGCTTTTAGAAAAATTGGCAGCAAAATGGAGCTCTTTGATGTAGGAAATACAAGCACTTTTCATATCATGGACAGTCTTCCTTCACAAAATGGGTCACACTATTAGAGAACAAATATGAGCTAGTTAAAAAAATGGCAAGCCTTGTTCTGTTTATTAAAATATATTTTATTTAAATGGGCAGCCTTCACATCCAATGTGTTGTGACAGTTTACTCATTTTCAAAGACAGTGTAGGAGTATCAGTCCCAGTGAAAAGGTAGTGAAACTTAAAGCCATCATATTTTTAGATGACTGGTTTTATCATCAGCACGCCTTCCACAGAAAAAAGCAGCATGCATATTTGAGTATTTTAATCCTAAAGGGCACCGTTCTTGCAGCAAAATTCCCTGAAAAATAGGACATTGTTGCAAGTTGTAGGGTCAGAACACGGAATTGGGAGGAGACCTGTCAATACAATTGAAGATAGCATCTGCTCTCCATAGATCTTTTCCAAGGGATATCTTCCGTATCGCTTAAATGGTTCCTTGTCAATATCAGGGAATTTTGAACCACACATCAGAGGCTCAGCTCTAGACAGGACAAGATGCCATGCTCAGAAAATCTTTGGCGTCTTTGTTGCAACGATTTGGTGCACAGTTTTGGGGAGAACATTTATTGTTTCACTCTGTGCCGTAATTCCTTTTCATGTCTGTGATATACCAGTCCTGAAGGGCTGTGCAAAAATGAAAACAATGGGATCCTACTTGTCCAGATGGCCTCGCTCAATGGAAGCAACACTGAGTCCTGGCAGACCCGAACTTCAAATCTCAGGACTATCTTCTGCTAGCTGCTCCTGAGGTGTGCTTGCTACAAACCCTGAGCAATTCAGAGCTCAGTCCCTAACAGTGCCCAGGAAGGATGTGAAAACACCTAGTGATGAAGGGTACATGAAACAGGGCAAGAGTCAAGAGCCACCAAGTGGTCAGGGATTCATCAGAGCTTTCTCCCTAAAGGGGAGTATATATCCCCCTTTCCAGCATATATCAGAACATTGCTTGATATTTGAGGGCACTTCATACAACCAACCTGTAAAACATGCAACATAGAAACAAACAAATTTCAGGGAATCATCATGATTGTGTGGAAAAATACTATATTCAGGTTCTCCCATGATTTCCCCTCAAGTGGTACAAATCCTGGTAACAGATTGTGTGGTTGGCAGGGGGAAGGTTGTTGTTTTGTTTCACTTTTTCTTAGCTCCTGGCACAGATCTGATTATTTCCTGGTATGTGCTGCTGCAGGAGGAAAACACATAGCAGAAATATAAAGCATGCCAGCAGTCCTCACTTCGTATCACATAGGAGCTGACACAGAACTAGTCAAATCAATTTTCTTATACATAAGGGAGAGCCTCAATTGCTCTCCTAACCTGCAGATCTTGGCTCCTTAGACATTACAAAGACAGTGAAAAGATATCACCACTTCTCCCCAGAACCCTTCAGAAGTTTATGTTGAATGAGGCTGAGAATCTGGTGCAGGAATTCAGCCATGCAGTCCATTACTTAATCGCATTAAGAAGGTACTGTGGTTCTGCTACTGTTTTAGAGAAGAGCCCTATACTCATAGCTGTGACCTGCCAGCCATAATATCTGTAACCTATAGACTTCTAACCTGAATGATGCAGTAATAAATTTTTAGATGGCAGTGGGATTTTTAAAATCCACAAAATGCTATTATTGGTACCACAGCCTAACTAGTTGTATGTTATTGGACATACATTATGGCCAACTGCTCTTAAAATGTAGTTAGTACTTATGCCGTAAAGAAGTTTATTGAGGAGTTCAGTAAAGTTGTAAGTAGAAGCATAATAATGACTGTGTATTGAGATAGACTAATGGACTGTTTGGAGCAAAGCCAGCTGCCAGCAGCCTATCCTTCAATGCTATCTATTAGACTTAGCTTCATTATTGCATTTTGGTTTTACTGCCACAGTAGAGAATATAAAGTAATTCATAGTTCCATACCTTCATTCAATTATCTGCGCAATCTAGCTTCACTAGAGATTCTCCTGTGCTTTAACGTAATACATCAGACTGCTATGATTAGCTGTTTAAAAATTTATTTGTCATTTTCATAAATCCAGCCCACCATCAGCATCTGCTTACCAAAAAAAAAAAGTTAAGACCAAAGTTCTGTAGTTCTGTATTAATATTTCTCTCAACGCATACTTTCTCATTTTAATTATGAAGTCTTTGAATCATTTGAAGTTGACAAATGAAACCACTACTAACAAAAGATTGTTTAGACTCTGCTTAAGCTCTCTTATTTACTTAGCAGATGATGTTTCTGCACCACCTAATATCAAGGGCAGTACAGTGCTTTTAATACAGTGGTTTATATGATCCCTGCATATAACTGACATATCAGCTCGTTAGGTTTTGCAATGGTTTCAAGAGAGTCACTCCACATTAATGTAAGATCTATATCATCTTCATATACCTATTATTATTTCAGTAGGAGCTATTTCAACATACACTGTTGGTTGTGAAGCTCAACCTTTCAACTTCTTTAAAGAACTCCAGAAGAGCCTACTAGAAGAAGAGAGAAGCAGATGGCTAGTCACCAGTTGGTAAGGAGGAGTATAGGAATCTACCTACCTCTAAATATAAAAATAACTGTTCATTGCAGTTCATTATTTATTTACATTTTAGTACATGAAAAGAGATAACCTTGTTTGTCCCATCCAGACAATAGATGCTTCTGATGTTAATAGCTAAATAAAGCATTGTGATAGGAGTATAAACCCCATTTCTGGAAAGTTTACACACTTACAAACATACAAACCATATATAATTAACTTTTTCTTAACAAATTTACTTCTGTGCATTTTTGTAAGAAGATTTCAGCCATCCAGATAGTCATAGTTACTGTAAAAAGTCACTACCTCAATAATCTCTGTGAAAACTATTTCAGCATGTAAATTATGGACAAGCCATTAAATGTGAATTTATTGGGTTTGACTGAACATGAAAATCTCATGGTAAGATTTTCCTTATGAGAGAGATCCAAAACAAAAGTGGCAGAGCTTTTCTTACCACAGTAGATATGCAGTTTCTGCTGCTACTATTGACAGAAGAGTAGAAGTTCAGGCTGCTTTGCAAATCTTTCCCTAAATACAAAATACTAAAGACTTAGTTCCAATTATTTAGGACCTAATAGGGGAATTTTATCTCCACTTCCTATAGCACACTTTGAGCTAGTAGTCCTACAATCACATTAATATTGCTGGAGATATCAATGGATTACTAATAGCAAATGAACATCTAAAGTCTTCTAAGACTGGCAGGATAAAGTGTTTAAAAGCCGAAACTAATTTTCTTACTAAAACCAAAGGCAGATGACCAAAGGAAAAAAAATGTTGATATTTGATCTCTGCCTTGCAGCAAGTGAGAAACTGTAGCTTATGCAGGGTTACTCTCAACAGAACTAATTCTCTCTAAAATGCATTTTTCCCAGTGAGTGGACATCAGCTAAAAATTGCAGGTTTAAAATTGCCAAAGAAACAAACAAGAAAACAAAAGTCCAAAGGACAAACATTTAGTCTAGTTCAATTATTGCAAGAATTTTAAAAATACATGACTTTACTGATATTGGCACCTCAGGTAACAGCCTGATTCTTTCTAGAACAGCAACACAACATGGCGAAATGGACGGACTTTTGTCAAAACTTTGTGTCGTAATTTTGTTCAATTACAATTTAATATAATGTAATTATAATAATATAAACTATGTCCTTCATAGCACAGAAGTCATGGGCATGGAAACCCTGCTCCCTTTGGATGTGCAAGTCAAAAATAAAGCAACAATACCTTCCAAAACTCTGTCCCATAGCTTGTCCTAAACATAGGAAATCCTAATAACCTGCTCCATCTAGCGGCTGAAATTCTGAAAATCATCAAGGAGACAATGTATTCAGGCAATAAATGTGCCATACCAGCAAGAGATGTTTTGCAAGGTACATTTATATATATTAACACCTATGTACACATATACCCAAACAGAAGGTGCAAGTTATCAGCCATTAGAAACTGCAAGAAGTAATAATATTTTGCATTATTACCTCTCCCTAAAATATTATTACTTTTTCATACAACATATCAGCTGTCCTTCATGCACTCTATTCTCAGCAAGTCAGGCCCTCTGAATAAAACTGTATCCCAGTGCTTCTGTCATAGTCTACTCAATGAAATGCAAATAAAAGCAGATAAAAATTTCACTGCCAAAAAAAAAAAAAAGGTACTTGTATTTCACTAATTATTTTATTCCAAAATCTTGGAATTTGTTCCTTAAAATGTCTTTGATGGAAAAAAGTGCATGCTGGGGGAAAGATAAAGTTTCAATTTCCAAGTGCACATGTCTGTACAAAATGTATTCATTAACTTAACACACAAAGTGTAAAAAAGGCAAGATCCAAACATATATCCACATGTATTTGAATTTTATACATAGTCACATTGCACTAAACAAAAAATATTTTTCAGCACAACCCAGGGTATCACAACCTGAGCTTATATAGAGTACACAGCTGACATCTTTTACAGAAGTATCTCTGGCAGTACCATTTTAGTGCTTATTTATTAAATTTCATGCTATGCAACAAAATGAAGCACCATCTCTGTTGGATAAACTGCACTGTATTACTTAGCTAAAGTGGTTTTGGAGAATTAACTGTCATTTCTGGGTTTTGCATTGTGGTTTTAAAGTCTTATCTCCACAGGTCATGTATATTCAGCATGGACATGAGACTAGTCAAGTTTATAAAATGTGTAAAGGATTAAACATAATACAGTAATTTTATCTTCAAAAATAGGTAAAAATAAATCTAAACAGGTAACACTAACACTAGAATTGAGGTCAAACGATATGACAAGCAGTAAGTAATTAATTTTATATTCCTTAAAGTACTGTTTATAGTATTACTCCCTGGGAAGAAGCAACCCCTAGGGAAGGGAAGGGAAGGGAAGGGAAGGGAAGGGAAGGGAAGGGAAGGGAAGGGAAGGGAAGGGAAGGGAAGGGAAGGGAAGGGAAGGGAAGGGAAGGGAAGGGAAGCCTGACCCAATACTCCATCTTGGCTTGACCCAATAAAAAATACTAGGAATGTCAAGGTTTCAAAGGAGCTCCAACTTGGTTATTTCCATAATTACACATTACAGAGGTCCTAATGCCATTTCCCTGAAATTACAGCCATAGTGACACTGGGGCTACTTGCAAAGTCCAGGGGATTAGAGACCCAATCTGACAAGATGGGCAGAAGGCAGATGCAGCAGTTGGAAGATGGCTGGGCCATGGGTAGGTGTATTATGATGTGCCCTGAATACTCAAACATCTCTACTATCACTTTGATAACAAACTCAGGAGTTTTCATTTTTGATCATCTTTAGGCCTGCTCACATAAAATTTGTCCTTTTTCGTGCAAGACACACTCCCATAAGCTACTTTAACACAGGATGTCATGGATGCAAAAGCTTTCTAGAAGTTAAGGGAAGAATGAACAAGTTCATGGAAACCCTATCTGCTAATAAACACAGAGTGCAGATAGAGAAAGCAGGGACTACATTTTGCTGTTTCATTTTCAAAATTGATATGGGAAATCTGAAACATGGAAGCTATTTCATTATGAATTCTCTTACAAGTAGACAGACTGTAATATTATAGGGTAGAAATATTACCTCTTGTACTAGTAGCAACAGAAGGGTCTAAGATTTTAAAGTTGTAATATGGGAAAAAAAACAAACAAAAAAACCAAAAACCATGGGTAATTTCTAGAGCTTTTGTAACTTCTAGGGCCATGAGATAGAAATATTAATTATATTAAAACTACTTGTGGAAATTTTCCAAAATAAACTCATTAAGAATTCTGACTTTCCCCCCAGTCCCATTTTTTTCTGACATTAGGTGCATCAATTGGTTTGAGACACTACAGAGATTTCATGATCATCATCTCAAACTTATTCGTACAGCTGTTGCCAATAAATAATAAAAGATGAATGTAAAGAAAAAAACTGTAACACATTGAGAGCATTTATGTGCAGTGTCCATATCCCAAAGAGTTATCATAGATGCTGCACAATCTCAATATGCAACAAACCCAACACTACTCAAATTATGGACTTTACATGTAGTCACCATTCTTGTGTTCATGCTATCCCCAAGCACATTGTAAAGGACAGCAATAGACTAGGCTTTACACAATGTTTCTTCCTTGATCAAGTGGATTGAAAAGAATGGATTTAAATTCCAACAACAGAAAATATTTTGAGTATTGACTTCATCAGTTTTTAAACTGCAAGGAACTTTCATTTTGGTGCTTTCTTTGTTGACAGTTTAAGTGGTTTCAAATAAAAAGTTAAGTCCAGGCAATGATATCACATACGCAAAACAAGTACAGGCAAAAACCCTGCAGCATTTCATAAGACATTAAAATAAGTCTCACTTGTAACAGTAAAATTCTTAACAGCAGGCACTTACTAAGAAATAATCTCCTCAGTGGGTAATGGTCCAAGATGCAGTTGAGGACCATTAAGTCCTCCCAACAGATCATTAACTGGCAAAAGAACATGAATCCAACTGTGATTAAGAATCATTCATTTAGCTCTTTGGATACTAAGTCACCTTCTTCACACCCAAACATTAAACCACAAAGAATTTAGCTTTTCTGTTTCTTCAATTAAAGAAAGGAGAATCACCATCCACAAAGAATCATCATCATTAAGCTGTCAGAATTTGTAGCTCACCAAAATAAACTTCCTGCCTGATATATCCAGGGCACATATGCCTGCTCCAAAATATACAGCCAGGAACTATCAAAGAGTAAAAATATTTCTAATGGTTAGGTTCAGATCATCTAGTAAAGAAACATGGATAGACTGCATACAGAGTACCTCCCGCTGAATTTAGGACATATTTTCTCTAGGAGAGTAGGGAAAAAACCCATCAAATTTTATCATGGCCCTTGGAGAGGTCACTTACAGTATTATCATAGGATCATAGGCTTGAAAGCACTTCTGGAGGTCATCTAGTCCAGCTTCCTATTCCAAACTCTACTTCAAAAAACAGATTGATTTTCTCAGTGCCTTGTCCAGTCAAGTCTTTAAAATCCTCAAGGGTTCACAGCCTCTCCCAACTACTTGTCCAGAGTCATTGGCTTCTCTCATTACAAGCTTTTTTTGTTACCCTAGAATAGTGTCCTTATAGAATAACAACAGAAACCCCACTTTCATCCACTTTTATTCCTGTTTCAATAGAAGGTTTTTAAACATAAATGAACAGTCACAAGTTAAATAAGATTATGCTATGTTAAGTGATAGATGAATAAGTTTACATCGTGACTCAGATACAGCACTAATGCTCACCAGACTTCCCACCCTCCATGGCAACATGGGTAGTATTCCACTGATGTGTAACGAGCTCACACTAACTCCACCAAATACTGTCAGAAGGTCATCACTTCATCCTCCTCCTCACTCACTCAACCCTCTGCCCCACCACCTTTGTTGTCCCTGTAACAGCCACTTCTTTTCACCAGCATAATATTTTGGTCAGGAAATCAAGTCAGAGAAGTTACCAGGTTAAGCCTATTAATCTGAGGGACAGGTAAACTGGGGAATGTGATTTCAGCTTGAAGTAACTGCAAAACTGCAGCCCTGCCCCATATATTTCAAAATTGGACTGAACCTCCTTGCACACAAAAGGTGCTCTAACCTGATTCATGGTCTCTCAGTACTATCGCAGCATAATAAGTATAATATTGTATCATGTTTTAAAAGTAGCATGTAGATCTCCTTTAAATATAACAATGAACACCATCATTCTAAATATTCTCATTACTTCCAGGCACTAGTTGGAAGGACCTACTAGGCTACATTTCTGAGGCTTTGGTCATTCTCTGCACCATAGAGTAAAAGTTTCAGTTTGATTTTGAACAGGGACAAACAAAAGTTAGGATGAGCACTGAAGTTTTAGGTGTCTGTGAAAAGAAATTCTTATATACCATCTCCATACCAATTTGTTTTGTTTACAGTTCTGATCAAATGATTTTGAAAAAAAGTAACTTTGACATTTGCACATATTTTCTCCTTTTCTGCCTCCTGAGATACAACTGTTTACTTCAATGTCCAAATCAAATTTATGGTAATGTATACTGCCAATGTCTTAGAGCCAAAATAACTGAGGAAAAGAAAGATGTTTCATTTACAGAATGCATCAACAGGATTGCCAATGAAAATCTGACTCCAGACTGTTTATGTTAGTGATGATGTAGGCAGTGGAATGAACACAGCTTGAATTTCAAATAAATCACTGGGCATGCTGTGTGGGCTGTTAAAAAAATCATGCTTTGACTTATTAGCTGAGCACATCTGATCTGGAAGCTTCAACAGAAAATAAATATGGAGCACCAACATATCATTTTCACAGATAACACTTTTCCAACAATTATTTACATGGTTGTTTTACAGACATGTTGTTGCTTCTTCTTTTTATTGTGTGTTTTATTGTATGTTATTGTATATATTGTATTTTGTATGTTGTTGTATATATTGTATTTTCTCCTAAAAGTAAAGTCATTTCCCCATTTATGGAATATGAAGAGAAAATATGAAAGAAAGTCTGCAGCAGATAGAGCATATTCAGCCTTTCCTGTTCAGCATATTCCCTTACGTATGGAACCATTCAGTATTTGCTGCTCAGAGAGATTGGAGGTACCAGTGTTATAGACATATAAGATGCTCCATGTGTGAGCCACGCAATCATGCCAGCACGATGCTGAGCCTGAGCTACAATGTCTTTTCTTTCAGCAGAGCTTATTGACTTGAGTTTAACATCACATTTTATGATTAGTTAAAGTCATATGTCTTTTGGTCAAATCAGAATGGGAGCAGAACTAGTTCCCAGATGCTTGCATGACAATGCCTTCATTAAAGCATTTGTTAGAACAGTTAGCTGAAAGGTAGGAGATGCATATCCCAGCTCTAATTAGCACAGAAATATAATTAGTTCAAATACAATTAATGAGACTTACCCAAAGGCTCATCTTCAAGCATATGGAGAAGCTTGCAATCAGAAACTGAGGTGCCTCTAGACTTTGTGCATTTCCTGACATGGACAGCAACCACTCAAGGATTTCAAGAATCTAAAATTTGGACTTCCCTCCCAAACACAACTTTCTTCCTGCAAGTCCTGCCTCTGGCTCAGTGTTACCAGCCTTGCACAGACATTGCAATCCTCTCAGACTGAATGCATGTGGCTGGCCTCATGGCTTTCTGAAATGGGGAAAGTTTTCTCTGAATTCCACCAGCAATTGAAGCCATCATGGCAATACAAAAACTGCTCTCATGTTTTTATTGTTTTTCCTAAACTAAAGAGGAAGTGAATATTTCCATCAGCAAGCCTTCCTGAAGATGTGATATGCACAACTGGCATGAAAGCCTGGAAATTAAAACAGTTCCATCACTGTGACCCAAGACAAAGACAGACCCATGGCTGCCTCTAGTGATGTTGAAAGCCCAGATAATATTTCCACAGGTGAAGCATGAGGTGACTGGGTGAGTTGCACTGAAGAATGAAGGAAAGAATCCCCAATCAAAAAAACACCCACCTCTTTTCTAACTTTGTCTTGTGGCATGGAAGCACAGCATTATCTGCTGCAAAACGCAGATACTATGAACTAGTCTGCATTCAAAGGTATACAACATTCCCTCATGAGATGGCTTAAATCACCCATGAATGAAGACAGCCATTAATGAACTTAGAAAAAACATATTACAACCAAGACCATATTCTAGCTCACTCCTCTACCCCAGTTCTGTGATCATGTTTTTTCACAGTAAAGCCCAACACTGAGCAAAACCAATTCCATAGTACTCAGAGGTTGTTCTAGCCATTCACTAACTTGATTACATCTGCAGTATCCTGAAGATAAAATCAGGAGATTTTATAAAACATACAAGAGGGAGGAAGTAAATAAGGGGCAAAAAACCCAACCTATGTACATGAAGGACGAAGTGGCTCATCTCACTGTTTTGAGCATGGCAGGAACAGCTACAGATTTGTACTTTCTTGTCACCTTAAGGCCTATTATTGTGACCACAGCAGTGATTTTAATGGGATACAACTCTGAAAACAAAAAAGTATCGTACCCTATAAAAGGTATTTTTAGCCTGTCACCAGCAGATTTATTTTAACTTTTAGCATATATTTCCAGTGCTCAAAGTCACATTTTTAAGAGCTACAATTTAAGAAAATACAAGTCTTCTATCTGTTGTCCCAGGACCTGAAATAGGCTATCTAGGTAGCTGGCATTCTGAAAGATTCACTATATTCTGTAAAATTAATTTCAACCTTATGTAAAAAACAAAACAGTACAGCATAGGACTTGGGCTCATTAAATTTCTATACTGATGGACACCTGAAAAATTCAACCTCCCAGTTTTCAGCTAACCATACCCTGGGCTGCATCAGGAGAAGCGTGGCCAGCAGGTCGAGGGAGGTGATTCTGCCCCTCTACTATGCTCTGGTGAGACCTCACCTGGAGTTGCGTCCAGCTCTGGAGCCCTCAGCACAAGAAGGACATGGAACTGTTGGAGCAGGTCCAGAGGAGGGCCACTAAAATGATCCGAGGGCTGGAGCACCTATCTTATGAGGACAGGCTGAGGGATTTGGGCTTGTTCAGCCTGGAGAAGAGAAGGCTGCGGGGAGACCCGACTACGGCCTTTCAGTACTGAAAGGGGGCCTTTAGGAAAGATGGGGAAAATCTTTTTAGTAGGGCCAGCTGTGACAGGACAAGGGGTAATGGTTTTAAACTAAACCAGGGTAGATTTAGACTGGATCTAAGGAAGGAATTCTTTACAACAATGGTAGTGAAACACTGGAATAGGTTGCCCAGAGAGGTGGTGGAGGCCCCATCCCTGGAAACATTCAAGGCCAGGTTGGATGGGGCTCTGAGCAACCTGATCTGGTTAGCGGTGTCCCTGCTCCCTGCAGGGGGGTTGGACTAGATGGCCTCTAGGGGTCCCTTCCAACCCAAAACATTCTATGATTCTGTGATGCCACTGCTAATGCAGCAAACCAAACCTTTTGAATCCCTGCCAAGCATGCAGTATCAGTGTGTGATGCCTTCCACAGCTTCTCAAGAGCCATTTGGACCCCACACACACTGTGCCCAACTGGGGCTGACCTTCCTGCTGGGTGTGTGGGCACAAGTACTGCACGAAACATCTGTCACGACTTTCGTCACTGGGTCATTGCTGAACTGTACACTATTACAATAACATTTTAATTTGTAAAGGAAAAGAAGGCAGAAAACCTTTCTAAAATGCTGTAGCTGACATGGCATGTTTCATATTTGGCTCCTTTTTAGTCTGTGAAAAAAATCAAACCTAATCTTGTAATAAGCTTTATAGGGGTAGGAAACTCCGTGAGAACTAGCAAGAAAATTTAAAGCCAAGAATCTGAGGCTAATAGCGTAGAAGGGAAAGGGCATTTTGTACAGGCACATAATTCTTTAAAAAACAGGCTTTGCAACAGGGTTGAATTGGAAATGTTAAAAAAAAAATCATCATCATCATCCCCTTCCCTCTGCAGAGAGAACAATAAGATTTAATGGCTACTAGTGTATTGCTCTGCATCGGATGCTGACAGCTACAATTTTACTTTCATTTTAATTTTCTGCTACCAATACGCTGATCTCAGCAAATGAGTTTACTGCTTGAAGAAATAAACTCCCATTAGGATCATAATTTTAAGAGACCAGCAACTGCTTATACTTGTATTATTGGATTAAGTAGATCAAGTAGTCACTACAGTGTAGTTAATACAATAATTTAGAAGTGGGGGGGGGGGGGGAAGAAGGGGACATCAGTGCCCCATTTTATCTATCTCAATTACTCCTACTCTCCTAATATCCTTTCTGAAATCACTCACTCAAGAACAACTAGGCATGGCTCCCCATGACAATAACAAATAAACACCTAAAATGCCACATAGAGGAATCACAGGAGGCTTTGCTTTTTAATGTAAGCTGAGGTTTAGTATCCCCTGAGGTTGTCTATGTTGAAGACTTCTACTCACCTAAAGTTGCCTGAACAAGCGTAAAGGCTGAAATGTCAGATAAATTAGTCTATGCAGGAGCTTCTACCTTCAGTATTTAAAATGAAGTTCGGGTACCTCTACATTTTAATGCAGTTGGACATATAGATAGTCCCTTCAGTTAATCTCATTAAGTGGCCTTACTTTTCAGATTGTTGAGGACACAAAACTTCAGCAGAGCTTCCCCTGGACACTCTGAAGTGTCTCCACAATGAAACACATGTCTCCTTCTAGCAACGCTCATGTTAAAATATGTAATATGCTGTCCTCCTAATAATATTCTCTTACCACCTACAAGTGATGTTATGCAGTATGCTAGAAGGACATTATTGTTCAGGCAAATACTAATAAACCTAATCAGCACATCTTTCTAATGGTTTTTCTTCTTTATATCAAAAAGTAATGACTGCTCCTCTTTCTAATTCCACATAGAATATGTGCGATAGTGCTACTTTGTAAATCAAATTTTAAAATGGAAATGAAACAAAATATTTTGTCTGCCATAAATAATTTGAAAAAGTTACACGATAAAACTAGTAACTGTCACCTTCTGCTTTATTCATTTCAACATGAAAGTGAAGGGTATCAAAATATATAACGAATGTACCAAGCAATCCTTGCAAACTACTACAGAGTTCATAGGCAAACGAAATACCATTCAAACCAAGTCTCACACTATTAAAAAAAAAACAGTTTTATAAATGAGACACTAGCCCATTCACTGTGTGCATAAAAAGAGCACAAGTCTTATGAGGAGCGACCAAGGGAACTGGGGTTGTTTAGCTTGGAGAAGAGGAAGCTGAGGGGAGATCTTATCGCCCTCTACAACTGCCTGAAAGGAGGCTGTAGCAAGGTGGGTGTTGGTCTCTTCTCCCAGGTAACGGGCCATAGGATGAGGGGAAATAGCCTCAGGTTGTGCCAGGGCAGGTTTAGGTTGGTCATCAGGAAAAAAATTTTCACCAAAAGTGTTGTTAAGCGTTGGGACGGGCTGCCCAGGGAAGTGGTCCCCATCCCTGGAGGTATTTAAAAGGCAGATAGACGAGGTGCTTAGGGACATGGTGGTGGGATGGCAGGGCTAGGTTAACGGTTGGACTTGATGATCTTAAAGGTCTTTTCCAACCTAAACAATTCTATGATTCTGTGATTTCACACTTCTTCTACAGGGCACATAGTGACAGCATTGAGCCCTACTGAGCCCAGCCCAGGTTCTGCTAATGATTTAAAAACCACTGTATCTGCAGAGACTGTCTCTATATAAACAAACTACACAAACCAACAAATGGAAGAATTTACTAGATTACTGTTGTCAGTCCAGTTTAGTTTGTTAATTCTTCAGAAAGAGGCAATAACTGTGCCCATACCAACTTTAATATTGCCAATCATGTACACAAGGAATATCATGTTGAAATGCACTTATTTCAGTATCAAATGCCATCATAAGACAATGCACAAACCACAACGTTCCCCCAAACACTGCAGCTGAAGAGTTCCAAAAGGCACATTAACATGCAACTGTACACATGCAAGGCACTACATAGAATGTCCACTCAACCTACCACACAAGATTTTTCCAGTTTTATGCCTGCAGCAATTCTGTGTCTTTTTTCTAAGGCTTCTCCTGAAATTGACTTCATGGTACAATAATCTTCATTAACAAATAGCATACAATATTATACTCTAGCTGAGCAGGAAACTCCGCTAACACAAAGCCAGTTGAATATAAAAACACCTAGCTGAAATGTGCGTAGATCTTTTTCCCTGCTTATTCAATTATATTATCCTGGGAATATACCTCTTGATCGATCCATGTTCTATTCTTGAACAACTTTCATCTTCAGGGCCACTGAGTACTTTGATTAAGTGACGATGTGCTAAAACTTACATGTGTTTCCGACTCTCCATTATTTATGCAGCTTTTGTATGTAGCTAACACAAATATGTTCTAGCATTCAGGACAGATGTTCTACTGGATCAAATTCTATCCAGCCCACATTGATTTCCATCACGCTTTATTGTCAACAAACTGTTGCTCTGTAGCTTAAGGGCTTCAACATGCACATCAAATCATCCCATTACACAATACACTTTCTGGCTCAGCAGTGATATCTCCATAAATATCTCACACAGCGATAATAGCAGATGCTTATTATGGTTTTTGAGTTTTACAGAAATTTTAGTTAGAAGTCCCCATGCTGTTCCAAGCAGTTTTATGTTTGTTATCTTAATTGAAAGGGGGAGGGAAAAAGGCAAAGTTTATTTCTCAATTAATGCATGCAACCTCCAGCAACAGCCATCTTACTTCCTACGAGCACTATTACATGAAAAAAAGCCCAAACAAACAAAAAAAAAACCCAAAACCCCACCACACAATTGTGCATAGCAAAGAATACAAAGGAATTCAAAGCTCCATCAGGTTAGTAAGTGGAACTGTGCATTCTGCACATCTGTACCATCCCAAATGTATCAATTACAGCAATTCATTTAGAACAGCATGAGTCTGAATTGACTTACAAAAGCCTTAAAATTACTTTAAATCAAGTATATCCTTAGCACAGCATGCACACTGTACAAGTTTAAAGGGAAAAAAAAAATCAAAATACTTAGCATCTACTACTGATCGGCTGAATTCTTGCCCATCCTACCTGCTTAGTCTTCTGCTACTTGACTGTTGCAGTCTTAAGGTTTCTTTTTTACACAGCACACTTGGATAGCACTTTTTTTTCTCCAGTAGACCATTTAACACTGAGTTGTTTGAGGGTAATGCAGGAAACCCCAGAAAACATGCACTGTCTGCTTTTCACACGTAATCTCAAATTTTTTGTTTGCATGCCTTGAAATGAAAAAAAACCAAAACAAACTGATACATATCACAGGAAAACTTTCATTGCATTAGTCAATATCCCTCCAGTAAGTTTGAGGACTGCTCACTGGCAACTGTGTAAAGCACTTCACAATTTGCACAGCAGACCAAGTAACAACATAAAAAAACCTGTCGAGTAGCTTCTTAGACTGACTGGGCTAAGAAATTTAGTCTCTTAAAAAAAAATTCTGACTCAAAAGGGCTCTGTGGTAGACTTTCCGTAACAGCTCAAGTAGTCAAGAAAACAGAAATGCCCCAAAAAGTTGCAAGAAGTCCTACTCATAAATGAAAGAAGAAGCGTTATGTAGGAAAGAATTACGAACCGAATTAATGACATCTAATTGCTTTTGAAATTGTTTTTAATAGCTTTGTCTTTCCTATGGGCTTTTTGCTTTAAATGAGAGCATACGTTTGTCTAAAGGTGTGAAGATGATGAAAAAAAATTTCACAGTAGAAGCCACTGTCTCAGTAGCTCACAGAGCTGCTTATATATCTATGCAGCTGCTCAGCTTGAAATCTATGGATACTTTGAGGGAACTGCCCACATGACAGACGTTAAATATTTGCACACAGACCGTCAGGATCAAAACACTAGACAAGACCTTTTCCACCTATTCCAGTGAACAGAGTGTGCAAGAGACAGTTCTTCAATAATAAGTGGTAAGTAATGGTGAAATTGGTACCTGTATGAAGTCAGAGCCCTGTTTGAATTAAAACTAAGTGAATCTGAAATTTGTGTTATCTTGAAGATTTTTAAGTATAAAAATAATTGCCTGGTTTACTCTCAGTATTGGTTACTGTAGGTTTAAACCAGAAAACTTCATTTTGTTCTCCACTTCTTAGGGAACCATTCTGAAAGAATAAAGTAGCTTTTTACAGGGTTCTTAAAATTCTCTTTTTCTGGGGAAACAGAGTAGGAAAAGAGCAGAGAGATATATGGTCACACAAGAAAGTAAGTGAAAGGAAAGAAAAGGATTTTACAGCTAGAAAGAAGCTGATCCATGAGTTTGGATCAACTAAGCTTGTTTTCCTGTGGACTTGTCCTATGTCCTCAGCACACCTCCCAGCCTTCACAGCGCTGTCTCACTGGGCATCTACAAGCAGCAATTACTCCTCCTACGTGCAATCGCCTGGCTCACCTCTAGCTGTTAAAAAAGGCAGACGGCTGAGTTATAACCTTCTTTAGTGGATGACACTCAGCTTTCTGTTCTGATGAAATCTGATGAACTTTTCTGGAAGTTTCACGTATTTGTGTCTTCCGTGTCCATCAAATTTGGTACAGATTCACTCACAGTCAAAAAATTCTCAAGGACGACATGGAGGAAATCTTAGGTAAGAAGGGAGCTGACAAGAATAGGTCACATTTGTTGTGTTTTCTTAGGAGGTCAAGCTAAAGAGATTCCTCATTCCAGGTTTATTTCAAAAGATGGGGCATCCACAGAAAAGCAGAGCACGCTTGAAAGAATGTTGATAAAAATCAAACCGAGCTAGCTGGAAAGGAAACATTAGCATATTTTCTGGTAAGCAAAAATCACAAAAATTAGGCTGGCATATGCATATGAAAGACACAGCCTTACAAGAGGTACATCACTTTTACCACATCAGAAAGTTTAAGTTCTTTAAATTGTGTATCACGTACCTTTTTTTTTTTCTTTTTTCCTAGCTATTCTACCACACATAACAATGTGCACACAGTACCAGATTTCTTTCCAGGGTTCGTTTCCAGGAGGTCATGGCCTTATACAATCAACCACTGTACGTCCTTGTGTTGCCATAGGCACAAATAAGTGATTTACAAAGCAATTCAAATTAAGGTCATTCACTTTGACTAGAATGAAATACAATAGCAATGCAATCTTCATCATCTCCTGTATGAATTTCCTTCCATGTGTCACATTTTCAGCCTTCATTGCTCTTGTCTCATTTCATGTCTCCTGTTCCAGCTGTTTTAGTATGATTATTTGCCAATACCTTGCTGGAACTGCTTCAGTTCACTTACGGCAGGTAATTACTTCAGTGTTGTGTAGCCTCCATTACATATAGCCTGAGAGTTTGCCATTCGAAGAAATGGCAACATATGCATGAGAAAAGCAGAGCGCAAAAGTGGAGGTCTGGATTTGCATTAATTGGCAGGCTTTTCCTAATCTATGAAGCCAATCTCTACATCTAGCCAATTAAAACATGACAAGTGAGACATTTTTAAAAGATGAGTAGGTAAGAAAAAAACTTCTAAAAAGCACTAATTTTCTCTCTCCATCTTTGTCATGGTTTAACCCCAGTGGGTAACTATAAGCACCACACAGCCACTAACTCACTCACCCCACAGTGGGATGGGGCAGAGAATCAGAAGAGTAAAAGTGAGAACCATCTCTCATGGTTTGAGATAAAGACAGTTTAATAGGTAAAGCAAAAGCCACACATGCAAGCAAAGCAAGGAATTAATTCACTGCTTCCCATGGGCAGGCAGGTGCTCAGCCATCTCCAGTAAAGCAGGGCTCCATCACACGTAACGGTTACTTGGGAAGACAAACGCCACCACTCTGAATGCCCCTCCCTTCCTTCTTCTTTCCCCAGTTACATAGTGAGCATGACATCATATGGTATGGAATAGCTCTTTGGTCAGTTGGGGTCAACTGTCCTGGCTGTGCCCCCTCCCAGCTTCTTGCGCACCCAGCAGAGCATGGGAAGCTGAAAAGTCCCTGAGTGGTGTAAGCACTGCTCAGCAACAACTAAATCATCAGTTTCTTAGCAACATTCTTCTCATCCTAAATCCAAAACACAGTGCTATGCCAGCTACTAGGGAGAAAACTGACTCTATCCCAGATGAAACCAGGACAACCTTGCATTTTTGTCATAGCTCAGTCATTTCTTACAAGGTTTATAGGTTACCAAATCCTTTCAGTTTTGTGACA
This sequence comes from Gorsachius magnificus, assembly GCA_034008185.1. Classification (NCBI taxonomy): domain Eukaryota; kingdom Metazoa; phylum Chordata; class Aves; order Pelecaniformes; family Ardeidae; genus Gorsachius; species Gorsachius magnificus. The sequence continues at coordinate 34,414,950 of CM067109.1, read as the reverse complement.
TTGACTTCCTCGAGCTGTATATATAGTAAATGCATCAAGCAATAAACAATTGCCTTGTAATTTGTCCAAACACCCTGATTCCTTTTAAATAAATAGCAAAACCTTCACTGTCTTCAGACCAACTGACCCTACTTTATGATTTTTGTTTTATTTCCAAACAAGTTAAATATTTCTTCACTTTGCTACTTTAAGGACAATCTTGGAGCAAAATATTGGGGGTAAACACGTCTCAAGTTATCCCAGCCATTATTAGAAGTTCCTGAATAATCTGGAGGGAATGATGATCCCCATACTCAGCTTGGATTTTATTTTCCTGGTTTATATTTCACCTCTGCTCAAGAACTCCCACTTCATAGTAAATATTCACATATTCAGTATGAATGCTTAAAAATTAATAATGATCAGAAAAAACTTTATATGTGCCCCTGGGACTTCCATTTTGTGCGTTTACTAAGGTATTCTGTAGACTGGAGAGTAGTGGGTGTTCTATAACCAGTTACCAGCACCCACATTATACACGTTTTGAAATGCACACACAGGAGTCGGCAGCCCAAATTCATAAGACTGCCCTGTGTAGCAGACTCACTCTTCTGGGTATATCTGCCATAGGAGCAGCACACAAATAATGTGTTCCAGCTTTTTTGCATCATTTCATACTGAGATACAAGATTCATTGGCTACCTCTGTATTTTTGTAAAGTTTCTCTAATCAACCACTGACTCTTATTGCCTGGGGATTTTTGTCCTTGGGGGAAAAGAAACACCAGAACCCATACAAAAATAGAGTTGTGCAGAGTGCTGCACAGATGCATCATAAAAAGAAGAGAAATCATAAACAGGCATATTCATGTATTTACGACAAGAAGAAAGTCATTGTCCAAGCAAACAAAAGACACCAGCCACACTTCCATTAACAGAATATTTTTGCAAAAGCAGCATATTTTCTGCTCTGCACTCTAAAGACCCATAGTGTTCCAAGCAAAAAAAAACCTAACCCCAAAACCAACAAAAAAAATCCCCCATCATTGTTAAATCACAACTGTATGTTTGCTACTCTAACAAAACATTACAGAAGTATTTCACACTCATACATTCCCAAACTGAAATACTACTCAATCCACAAACTTTTGAAGACTTTCAGACCTGAAAGATGTTTTTTTTCAGTAATTTTCTTACATTTGTTTACACCTGATCTACCTTTACGACGTTTTGGACCAGGAAGCAGTGCAAGGCCCACTATCACCACCTCAGTAATAGTCAGCAACTGAACTTCAAATGTATAAAAACGGCTAGCAAGCTGCAGCATTCCTAAGGTTCTGCTACTTCTGTCCATAACATATCAGTAGACATACTTGGATCTAGTCTCTTTACAGCCAACCCATTTCAGGTCATTTTGTTCAGATACATCTAATGTGCAAAGAGAGTCTGCAAGCAAGGTTTGTATACAAAGTACTTTATACTCTTAAGTAATTATATGCATGGTAGCCACATGCAAAATAAAATTCAGATTTTCCCCTTTGTCAGTATTCATGAAACCAGGAGAATGTTTTCCTGCCATTGCAGTGAATTTCAGTGTTAAGCTGTTTACTTTGGAGAAGTCCTCAAATACAAAGAACTAGCTTATTTTAACAGGGGCTCCAGCTTCCTATCTCCAAACAGAGCTTGAGATTACCTTATCATCCTTTCTCTGCAGAACAGAGAAAAATGCCATCTTGATTTTGAGATAAAAGAACACACAACAAAGAAAGTTTAGATCAGAAGTTCAGTCTCAACTGTAACAGGTAATTATTGTCACTCCCTTCTAAGAATCCTGGAATCCTACATACTTACCGAGCAGAGGCTCAAAAAAAGTTTTGGAGACTTTATTTGTGCTAACCATGCAGGGCAATATACTTAGACGCTTACTTCTGGCTTGCAGATGAAGTAAAACTTTTGCTCAGCTACAGTTTTTAGTTGGACAGCCTCATTTGCACTAGGATTTATTTCTAAAAAATAATTATGCTACTTCAAAGATGCAACTTCCAAAAAGTTTTAAATCATCTTTATTTTGGACAATACTTGAGATTCTTCTTAAAAACCAGATCTGTGGTAGTGAATACAACCTCATAGATATGAGTCCATGAATTTAGCCGTCCAAGCACTCTACACAGTAGTTCACAGAGCATGTTCAAACCACAGAAGACTGTCAACTGCTGTTTTATCACTGTTAGCATGAAAAGAACTAGTATCACCCAGTGAGACACACACAGAGTATTATCTGCTAAATGATGTTTAATGTGAGATACAAGCTGATATTAAAAAACAAAACAAAACAACAATAAAATGAGTGAACAGTGAGATGGATTGGGAACTGGCTGAAGGTCATGGCTCAGATGGTTCTGATCAGCAGCAGAGAGTCTAGTTGGAGGCCAGTAGCTAGTGGAGTTCCCCATGGCTCAGTACTCAGCCCAGTCTTGTTAAACTTGTTCAACAACCCGGATGAGGGGACAGAGTGTACCCTCAGCAAGTTCACTGATGACACAAAACTGGGAGGAGTGGCTGATACACCGGAAGGCTGCGCTGCCACTCAGTGGGACCTGGACAGGCTGGAGAGTTGGGCGGAGAGGAACCTGATGAAGTTCTTGTTGCCAAGAAAGCCAATGGCATCTTGGGGCGCAGTAAGAGGAGCATGGCCAGCAGGTCAAGGGAGGTTATCCTCCCCCTCTACCCTGCCCTGGTGAGACACCACCTGGGGGACTGTGTCCAGTTCTGGGCTCCCCTGTTCAAGAAAGATGAGGAAACTCCTAGAGAGAGTCCAGAGGAGGGCAACAAAGATGATGAGGGGACTGGAGCATCTCCCCTATGAGGAAAGGCTGAGGGAGCTGGGCTTGTTTAGCCTGGAGAAGACTGAGAGGGGATCTAATAAACACATACAAATACCTTAAGGGTGGAAGTCATGAGAATGGAGCTAAACTCTTCTCAGTGGTGCCCAGTGACAGGACAAGGGACAATGGGCACAAACTGAAGCATAAGAGGTTTCAATTGAACATGTAGAGGAACTTCTTTGCTTTGAGGGTGACAAAGCACTGGAACAGCCTGCCCAGGGGGTTTGTGGAATCTCCTTTTATAGAGATATTCAAAACCTGCCTGGATGCAATCCTACGCAACCTGCTCTAGGTGAACCTGCTTTAGCAGGAGGGTTGGACTAGATGATCTCCCGAGACCCCTTCCAACCCTTGCCGTTCTATGATTCTGTATGAAAACACAAAAAAAGAAACCAGAGAACAGTTTGCAAGAACAGATAGGTCTTCCCTTGCAAGAATCCATATAGAAGTTACACATCATATGGTAAATAAGACAAAGGCCACACTGAGGACCATCTCACAGAAATACAGAACTATTTAGGTTGGAAGGCAGTGATCGAGATCATCTAGTACAACCCCCTGCTCAAGGAAGATCAGCCAGGAGATTACTCAGGATCATGCTCAGTCAGGTTTTAAACACCTCCAAGAATGGTGACGCCACAGTTTCTCAGGCAACCTGTTCCAGTGTTTGACTACCTTCACAGTTAAAAAATTCTTGTGTTTGGAGCTTCATGTGTTTTAGTTTGTGCCCATCGCCTCTTGTCCTGTCAACTGGGCATTGATAAGAAGAGTCTGCCTTCCTCTTCTTCAAGGCTCTGATCTCCATGAGCCTTCTCTTTTCCTGGCTGAAGAGAGCCTCCCCAGCATTCTTTGTATGAAAGATAATCCAGTCCTTTATTCATCTTTGCAGCCCTGCATCACACTCCCACCAGTAAGTCTGTAAAACTTGTGTCCTAGAGAGTCCAGAACTGGACACATTGCTGTGACACAAGGTAAACTGGCAAACTTGCCCAGTTCTAAGTATTTTGCCTCTCTTCTAATCATAGTGCTGCTCTCCCTAAACTAGAGAAGGTCATATTTAACAAGTCATAGGCTCAATAATAATTGCAACAGCCTTTAGCATTAACTGTAATTTTTCACCATGGCAATACTTCCTTCCTTCTCTACCCAAATAACCACCCAGTGCAACTAAAAGTGATAACTTCCTCAGAAGAGGAAGCTCCTGTTGGCCTGCCCCACAAGTTTTGCAATCTGTGCAATCACATTAAGCAGCAGAAACTGTAAACTATCATCTCACGCCTAAGACAGAACAAAAGAAGCAAATTTACCCGTTTAGCTGCCATACTGCACATTTTTACTATGATAAGTGATTTGCTATACCCCACACAAACCATGTCAGGGCTGGAAACTGAATTCAGAATTTTAGGCCTTATTCCCAAACTTTACAGAAGTTCAGATCTTTCTATTTAGTTCTTTCAAGGGAAGCTACTCATCTTGCTATGAGCCCATTTGTCAGGAAACTATGTTCTCAGGAGACATTCAACTAAATAGAGCAAGCATAAATTCAGTTGTTACATTCTGCCCCTTTTCACCTCTGCCTCAGAAGCCATGACGTTTTATGCTTTCAGGTGGTGTAGTCTATTTTGCATTATTTCCTGAATAGTTCTTTCTAAATAGTTATAGAGGATCTTCTTCCTCAGTCGTGTACTTAACCTCTACCTAGTTTAACAGCTGCGTTTAAAGAATTAGATGAAACATGACCCACATGCCAAAATCCTTTGCTGTAGCACTTGTTTAAAAATCTTAGTAGAGTCAGTGAGTAGAGTCCATGTAACCAGATGGAAAAGGCACACACTGCTACTTAAGTGACTTGCACAGCCAGTGCAACAGAAAGTAAGTTTACCTTAACAGACTAAAGCAAGTGCAGAGGACATCTTGCTCACTGAAAATTTCTAGTCACTATTGAATTATATTTCCATAGCAGGCAATATAGTTTAATACGTGGTAAGAGTGGCTAATTAGTACAGCACATCCATTGTGCTATGCAAATACAGTTTTAATAGCATGCGTTGCATAAGTCAAAAGGAACAACTAAAGCTGTATTTTCCTGCTTTTGATTCTTTTGCGCACATACTCTTTCCTAGCTTTCAGCATTGTGTTTCTTGGAGCCGAGAAGCCTAAAATTCAGTTACTTAGAAATGACATAGCATACACAGAAGTAGTAAGAAAATAGGGTTTATTTTCAAATTTTATACAAAAATGTTAACAATGCCTAAAGAAAGTATCTGGACAACTTTCTGTATATGTTCCAGAAAGAAACTCATGCACTTAATTTAACAAACATTTTGATGCTACAAACCCAGCTATCCTATAATAATTATTTATGTTTTTCTACAAATAACAAAAAGTGAACTTATGACATTAAGATAATATGTAAAAATATTTTTAACACATGTCCATACTTGCACATTCCCAAGTATATTTAAAAATTTTAAATTTAATTTTCTCCCAAAGTCTAATGTTTCTACTTTGACAGGAAATGTGGCTTACAGTCAGCCCAGTTCGACTCATTTTTCCTGGTTTTTTTTTTGGTTGAAGTATTCCACCTTGTTTCACTTAAATTATAAATTAGACTGCGAATTTAAGTGTCCCTTTTTTGGATATATGCAATGGAACACTAAAAAGTATGTTTAGCAAGTTTGAGAACACTACACATTCACAAATATTTTAAGTTGTTCAAGAACTGAATATGATCCTTTATATTTAGGTAATGGCATACAAGAACTTTGGTACAAGTGTTGTAGCAGTGCTTATTCTTATTGGCTTCTTTCAAAAGCCCGCAATTTGCTCATGATTTACGTGTGTATAGCAGATACCATTTCTGAATCCTTTTGTGACAGGGCTGCACTTGCTGGTGGAGGCTTATACAAACATACTGCCATGACTACAAAGATGATCGTGATGATTTTGCAAGCAGTACCTGAATGCAAAGAGTAGAACAGTCCTTGTTGAAGTCACCTTCAATAGCAGACAAGACTATTTCAGTTGTTTAAAAAGTTTCACATGGTGAATTACACTAAGACTTTTAGAAGGATGCTCTGAATTTCAGTGTATTTTACATGAACTGAAGAGGGCAGGTAAAGGCAGTCTTCCAACTGATTTCAGACCCCTCACCTGCCTGCCAGTTTTTGCTTGCAGCAGCTACTGCCATTACTGCAGTTCTGTGTTTCTTCACCCCGTTCTAGCCCCAAGTGCAAGTCTTCCTTATTTCTTGTTTCACTACTGTTCTTCATTGCATCAATATTCTCTTTGCCACAAACTAAAACTCCCCATCTACAAACCCGTTCAGTATTCTTTCCTCAGCTACCTTAAAAGGTTGTTTCACTTATTTATCACTGATACATAGTGGTGTTTGTTCAACTTGGGGGGAAGCAAGGAGAGGGGGAAAAGAGGAGGGATTGTATTTTATCACAAGTATGCCTGAGATGCTGAAGCCTGGAGTTGTGACTCCTGCTTTTTCAGTTTCAAGATTAGATGTTGGCAGTCAGTTTATACACTGTATCACAGTTGCTAGAAAACAGGACAAGAGCAGATATCACAGATGCAAGCTTAGCCTGCCTTCGCTCCACCAGACAGACATGCCTCATGCACTTGAAGAGGACAGACTGTTAAACAAGTTGGGAAATTTTTTTACTAGTGTTCAGAGATACTTTTGAGATCTTGATATTAATTTAGGGAAAAGAACTGAAATATGACAAGAGGAAGTAAGCTCCTCAGACCTTAAGCTGCCAACAGACCAAGCCAGATACAACTGAAATGTATGCCAATCCCTTAAAATTCAGTAAATAAAGTGTGACAGTAAAGAAAGACTGAAGAGCAAAACCATTTTTATCGATATTAAAAAAGTTTTCTAGGTAACAAGAGCCACTTAGCATGGCCTTGCTCTTTCTATATTTTGCTTTTTATTATTTATGAAAAAAATATTCTTAAAAACACTGCTGCTAGAAAATAAAAGTTTAGTATTTTAAAGTAATTCATACCTAGCAGTCAAGGTCAGTATATCTATTACCTTGTACATGTACTTAATATAAGAAGTCACTTACTTATGCCCATCAGCAGATAAGCCATCCTTTCATTGTCATAAACCCAACAGGCTCCTTTAGTTTTACATTCATTAACATCCCACAGAGTACAACTGTTGTCTATAGCAACTCCAAACAAAATTGGTCCAGGAATAGTACCTAAAAGCCACAGGAATATGTTAGACTGTTTGAGTTACTTGCACTAGTCTTACCTGGTCTTAATGCATGCAGTGAAGTGTCAAGCTGGTGGGGAAGATAAAATGGGATAGCCACTCAAACAACTTTTTAATCAAAGTCATAGGACTCCTATTACATAGCAAGTGAACTTCTTCCATTGCTCTCAATACGTAGGATGCAGAGAATGTCAGTCAATTCTTTGCACAGCTCTCACTTTATCAAGCAAGAATTTTGTTCAAAGACTTGAACTTTTCATAACTTCCTCGGTTTTCATTGGACAAGAAAAATGTGATTAAAATTAGGGGGAAAAACAGCCAATCAAGTTCCAAGCAAGAACTTAACTGAAGGGAAAGAAGTCCCTTCCATCAGATCATATACACTAACCTGTTCCAAATGCAGAGAACTAAAATGTTATGTTAATGTGTTCAATTATACATTTTTTCCATCCCTCAGAAGTAGTCAGGCTTCTAGCAAAAGTTTCATGTAAAATCAGTAGTGTTTGTGTGATTTTTGTCAAAACAAATATATGAAACACAAGTGTTTTGCAACCAGGTATAACCAATTTTATTACAAACACTCTAGGTACCTCACTGTGTATCTACCTAACCTACTTAAGGTCTAAACTGTTCTTGAGCTTACAAGCAGCTACATCCTCACTACAGCTCTTCTGTCTAGGATCCCTGCATGATTCCTCAAGTCTACAGCATAAATATCTTATTGGTAGTAATGCTGTTAGTTTGTTAGTTGCTGCCTTCTTAAACTACAGACAGTACAGGCAGTGCAAAAATCTGTCCTAGCCTCTGCTCCACAGGGCAGTCAAGAGTTAAGACTCTGATATAGATAACTTAACTGAGACTAAAATGAAACAGAGAAGCCCTCACATGACAATTACTAAGTTCCACCTAATTTCTACCTGTGAGGACGCTTACTCTTGCTATGCTTTACTGGTAGAATGGCTTAGATCAAGTGGAGCTTCAATAGACACAGCAAAGCAGAAATCACACTGCTAGATATTTGATCTCAAATTGCAGGGAATGGCTGCAGTATTAAATATTGACAAAAGTCTACTCAGTAACTGAGCCTTGACCCAGTCTTAAAATTCACATGTAATTTAAAGAGTGCCTAAGACAAAACCAAGAGTTTAAAATATGCCTGAGAAATTTCAAATGAGTGGTTCAGAGAATACCTACTTTTAGATTTATTTTAATTAAAGTGATCCACCTGATTTACTGCAATCCTGGATATGCTTAGATTTAGAATTCAAGTAGTAGATTTCCCACATAAAAACTCAGTAATTATTTATGTACAAGTGCCTACAATTTCAACAAAGACTAAAATTAGTCAAAGTAATTGGAAGGGAAGAGAGAAAAGGGAAGACTCCACCTATCCACTTTAAAATATACTGGCATGACCAATAAGAATACAACTAAGACAGTGTCACTTTCTTTTAAGTTCTGGAACTTATTAACTACAAGAAGCTGTATTCTATTACATCACTTTTTCTTATCTCAGCTTTCACAATAGGCCTCCTTCTGTGGGAATTGACAGCAGGTGCCTTTTGCTGAAAGAATGACAGTTACCCATATTTTGTTCATGATAAGAACAAGAAAGGCTAAAATGAGCAGATATGCCCTATTTAAAGAGGAACTTGAATCCAGATGGCATCTGCCTTATAACAAGCATATTCTATAAGCCAATGACAGGCTGCTTCAAGCTCCTCAAAGCTTCATAATGCATTATTTTTTAAGTCTAAAAAACCATCAGATAGGTAGATTATTCAGAGGCAAGTGTTTCAACAAGAAAGTCATACCCAGTAGTCGTAGAAACACTGACTGTACTCCAAGAGCAAATGAGCGCTGTTTATCTGGCACACACCTGTAAACAAGATTTGCAGTTTAAGACTTGGTAAACAAGTTTTTTAACTGTGCCATTTCTCTGCTTTGTCCCTTTCTGCTTTGCATATACTCTTTAACTGTTCCACTTCTCTGCTTTACATATACTCTTCTAACCTGTTAATTGCAGAGGTTTTTAGAAATCCAGTGTGCAGAATAAGGCACTAAAGAAGTTCAAGACATATTTTGACAAAAGACAGAAGCAACTGCTATAGCTCATCAAGGAATTTTAGATTAAACTAGTTTAACAAAACAGTATAACTAAAAAGCTAGCTTACCAGCAGCACCCTGAATACACTGTTGAACATTTTTTGCACAGAACCACCAAGGATTTAAGGACAGTGCTAGAATGCAATCCTGAGCTACTATTCTTAAAGAAGCAAAAATTAATTGAGACTAGGCTTCAGCACAGCACAAGGTGTTATATTTCCTATAACCTTTACATATAGTCACCTGACCTTACAATTAATCAGTTCTGGCCTATGCTATACAAACCAATATATTGATTTAACAACTAACAGAGTTTACCTCCTTACCTTCTACCCATTTCTTTCAGCTACTTCTCTAGCAACAAATATTTTATCCTGACAGTGTCTTAAACATACTTGCATAAAGATTAAATAGAACTTAACTAATTTATACAATCTAGTTTCAGCACTGTTTTCTTTAGTAAACTGTAACATTGAAGCACTGTCAGTGCTAAAAGAGACAGTATTTAAATATCCAGCAGTTATTCCCTCATTTTGGAGTATGTATGAGGATTAGCCATAGAAAAACATCCAAGATGAGCAGTTATCAGCGGTCACTGTTAGGACCCCTCTACCCATAAAGCCAAGTAGAGGAAGGAGAACAAGTTTTACATGGTGTGTGTGGTTATTTCTAGCACTAGAACACTGTCACAAGTATGTGGGTTTACACTTAAAGTTGCACAAAGTAGGCTCGCTGGAAAATTATCAGAACACACTTTCATAACTTACCTCATTTAGCTATTTAAACTAGTTTTTGCACATTTGAACTGCTCTACAGTCCTCTCTTCCATAAAAACTTCCACAATTTCAGACTAAGTGGACAAGGATTCAAAATTCCAAATGTTATTGCTTAGATTTATCTAAATAAAACTATTGCAGCTCAGTTTTGAAGATAATGCAATACCTCACATTATTCTGCCCCCACATTAATATGACAAGCTGTTAATTCCAGAATCACACCACCCCTGAACAGGAGGCTACTAACAAGGCACTGTTGCAGTGCATCACTCCCCTCCCAACGTGCCGCCCAGAAGTTTGGAAAAGAGCATCTAACTGCACCCTCCCAAAGCATCCTGTGTATAGTAAAGGCATCATGAACATTTTCTCTCTAGAAGCATTAGAGGTACAAGTCAAGTTTCAACATAAAGAGAAACAGCTCTACTTTCAGAATGAGGACCACATACTGAAAAAACGTAGCTAGCTTTCATGCATATGGGTTTCAGCAATTTGAAAGACAGTCGAACTACTGGTTAACATGGCCACATGCCGTCATGTTTTATATTAATGACTACTACATATACAACATCAATATCATATGAAAGATAGTCTATGGTTCTTGACAGACTACAAGTTTGCACATCAGAACTCTGAACTAAGACAGGAATCAAAGGTTGAGAATATAAGACCAATTGCTATTTTGTTCTTTTCTTGCTTTGAATAAAACAAATCGGACTGCTCCCACAGAAGAGGGATTTTGCTACAAGTAGGAAAGATTTTTTTTTTTTAAACAGATTCAAACAGTATTTACTAACCAAATGTAATTACACAGATAGCAAACAGTTATATTACTGTCCTCTTCTTCAAGTACCACCTGCTTACTACTAAGTACTGTAACAAAGCAATGCACAAGGAATTTCCTAAGTCCAAATTCTAACCCAAAACAAAGTAAAGTATTTCACTGATCTGAATTTTCACAAGAATGCTACCCACTTCTCAGCCCAAAAAACATACCTGAGAATGGCCACAGTTGTTGGAGTAACAGCCATAAATGTAAAAACAACAGCAAAAAAGAAGAAGGTCAGGAACAAAGGTAAAAATCTGCATTGTGTTGGACATTTCCCAGGGACAGCTTCATAGAGAAAGTCTTCTGAACCATCTTCTCCTTTTGGTTTCCCAATACATGAACAGTTGTGGTACACCTACAAATAATTTATAAAACAAAATTTAACTCCAAGAATGACACTAAGTGACACTAATATGGTAGTGTTCATCAGGTCTGCATCACACTGAATACAAGATTAAACCCTGACTTTACAGTATGGGAAACAGTCCATTTCTTGATGATCATATGGCACTGTAACTCATTTTTCTAACTGGTTCAGCAGAACTTGACTGATCCAGCTCACCTGAGCAAAAGTTATTTTTTGATTTTGTGATCCAAAAAGACGGTGATAGTTTCCATTTGTGTGGAGAAAGTTTTTAGGTAGAAGCATAAAAAAAATTAAGAAGATTTTAGAGGAATGACCATATGCAGTACTTTAGTATTATACAAAACCAGCAGCCTTGAAATGCTAACTTTTGCACTTGAATCTTATTACAAATCAATGAAGGTAACACTAGTTACTGTATACAGTTAAGAAAGGGCAAGATATTCTCATGTCAAAATACAGAGATGTAGAAAATTTTGAAAATATATAATTTTCAAACAAATGACCTCTTTGAAAATGTAAAATACCATGGAGGGTGTCAAGGGTTTGAGGAAGGAAGTGTCCCTTTTCTCTTTCGTCACATGAGACTGGTTTCATTTGCAAAGTATAACTTCTCAATAAAGGGCAGCCAAAAGCTTCAGTTCCCCTACAGCAGACGATATCTTACATTGTTCTCAAAAGTTTCCAATACTGAAATAAGCTAATGTTAAGTTACCTAGTATATTAAGCAAAACTGCTGATTATTTCTGTACAAGTCAGAAGTTATACTCCAAAGAACTTTTACTGTCTTGACTACTAAAAACTGTTATTTGAATAGGGTTCATTTTTTAGATTCACACCTACTTGCGCCACTATTTTCTCAAGCCTTATTCTTCAAGCTTAGATAATATATATCTCAGTTACAACAGTAGCAGAGCAAACTGGAAACCACACAGTTGATTCTTCAGAGATGTTGGCAAGTACCAGATCACCTAGCTTGACAGTCTTGGCTCCAAACAGGCTGGTTTTTAGACTGGGCTGTACTTCACAGGAAGAGAGGTAAGCTTTGCTTCTGTTCTTTCCTGCTTAAGTCCTAAGAGTAATGTCAGACTGCTTTTGTAAGCAGGTGAACAAATATAATAGTTTGATGCTCTTCATTATATCTACCCAAGCTTGTTTTCACAGAAAAAACAAATTTATCAGCAAAGCATGAAGTTTTCATAGCAAGAAGTAGCCAGTCTCCTACATTTTCTTCTAGGTAACATCTCCTCTCATTTACCATTGTCCTTTTCTAATATATAAAGTCCCTAGAGGCATCAGTTTGCCTTCCTTTCGTATCTTTGTACACTCCTCCCACATCCCTGCTCATGAGTTTGTTGTACTAGCAGTAACAAGCAGAGAAAGCCTCTCAGCTCTGGGAAGGCTCAATAATAACCAGCCACTTTCATGGCTTACCATTCCTACATCAGAGGCAACTGACATTCAAGGCTTGGAAACTCGCAGAAGCAGGCTGCCATGCATACAATAAACATTACATTATGCTTAAAGATTTACATAAGACCTGCAGTTTAATGTCAAGGCAGTTGCTGATTTCTACTTTTCTGATTATCAATTCTATTTAAAGTACATTCAGGTTTAGTGTATTTTCAGCATGAGGAAGTTTAGTAGAAGTAACATTTGCAACATGACACTGCACAAATGAGAAGTATACTGTGACCAAACAGTAAACCCCCACAACAGAAGAAGGCTCTGAGGAGATGGGACAGTGTAATATGCCCATGAAGCTCATGGAACAATGCAGGCTGAGCGACCACAGCTGTTGCAAAGACAGCTACACAGAAAAGAAACAGCTATGTCAGTTGAGTGGGTTAACCGGTGGTATAAATGTTTCTCCGAGTTCATCAGGTGAGTGTGACAGTCTCCCTAAGTTAGCCAGACCAACATGGGGGAGGGGGGACTGTGGCTCAGCCCAGCATAGAGCATAAGGAGCCAGACAACTAGCAGAAGCATTTCAAAGACAGCAGTGAGGTTGAGCTGGCTTCAACCCACATATGCCTTCCCAGTGTCGTGATGGTGAGCATGTTATGGAGACCAGTAACAGGAATGACACTGGTATTGTGACTGAACTGTGTATTGCAATTACTATATTTCACTAAGTGTAACTTATGTTTGCATTGTGTTTTCAGTATATTTTGTATCACTATGCTAAATCAGAAATCCTGTGCAACATCAAGTGTTGTCAAATAAGTACATTTGATATTAAACATTACACCCTCCACAAGTGGAATATCTAAAAGCACCTGGCCAGAGAGTATTGGACTCTGATGCATACCAACATTCATCCTACTTAGTCATCCTGTAGCAGCTACCACTTAAGATTCAGAAATATTGCGATTTCTTGCCAAACTGAGGGAAGAATGTTTCAATATAGAATGTATTTTACAGGAAACCAGAATGGACCATACCAGCTGTCTTCGTAGCATAAAGTACCTTTTTCGTGTTGTTGAAAAGATGTGATGCACATCCTGCGTAACAGGGAGAAAAGTACTGGACTTCATCTCTGCCACAAACTGGGTAGTACATAGAGCGCAAACATCGGCAGTTAGCATTGCACGGTGCTGTTAAGTTATATAGTGTGCCTGTTCTGAAAGGTAAGAGTTAATAGGCTTTTAATAAAGTAATCTAAAACCAGCAGATATGTAAATAAGTAATGCAGTATTTATAGGATAATAAAATATCAAAATATTCAATTCAGGTTATTTATACACTTCATCGTTTAAAAATAAGCCCTGTTCCTAGTAGTTACAACACTAGAGGGAATTCCCATATATTTTCTACCTAGTTATTTTTGTGCTATTATTACTTCCATAATTATTCTTCCAATTTCCATTCACAAAACAGATGACAAAAGTCTGCATCCCAGCCCAATTCTTATATCATCTCCTCTCCCCCACACACTTATACACTTGAATTTGTTCAATTTTTTTTAAGAAAAAATGCAACAAGATTAATAGCAGTGTTTGGTGTTGTTTATCCTACTGATCATATTCTAAGGTTTTTTCTGTTTTGGATTCAAGTCCAGTTGCAAAACTATTGCATTTTCACCATTTTTAACGCTGTTATACAGACATCTAGATTGTTCCAGCATCAAGACAACTGCACATGCTAAATGCAAAGTGCCATGACATACAAAAAAAAAAAATCTTATCACATCCAAAAGGACCTTAAAGATTTTCTCTGGCTGTTCAGGCAATAACTAACGAAGAATAGAGTTTAACTTAACTTTTGCTTACTGTAACTATGCTCAATTTAGGCATATACTTCCAGTATATGTCATAGTTGTATTTGAAGCAGTCCCACTATACTATTAGTACGAAAAATCGGTTTGGGATGTGGGGGAAGCTTCTTAAGATATAATTGGAGAGAACACAAATACTCTTTCATTTTCTAATAGTAGTGCATGTAGTAAGTAAAGAAGCTTCATAGCTTAAGTGTTCAGTCAGCTGAAACCAGGATACTGACACTGCCAGTAGTTTAGATACTGTACTGTAAACTGAAAGTTCCATATTCATTACCTAAGAGGCAGGTTTCAAGAGAATTTAAGATGGTCACAAATAGTAAGAGGAAAAATAATCTAGGAATTATGCTGATTACTTACATAGAATTCAAACTGCACATGGAATATTAGGGACATCATAACTACCTATATACTTGATTTGCTTGTAGTACAGTTGAACCTTACTAAGTTACATTAATACATTCTTCATACACAGAAGAATCAAAAATTAGTTTGCTCTAGCTTAAAGCACTACAGTGCACCATAAGCAAATTCACTAATCACAGGTTTGTTTACACTATGAGGCATGCCAAGCCTAGAAGTATTTATTCAATTCAATGGCAATATTTGTCCTGTTTACACATGAAGACAGTGTCTCTCTTCCCTGATCTACAAAGAGGGACTGAACCTTTAGTTATGCATGGTCAGAGAAATATATTATAATTCATAAGAAATACAGTTTATTGTACATAGGTTCTTGTGAAATGGAACTTCTTGTTCTAACATCACTTTTCTAAAGAAGCCTAGTAGATGAAGCTATTGAATGGTCTTTAAAAACGCTATAGGTTGGGTATTTTTTCATCACAAAACAAAACAGGGAGTCTGCAGAGACTGGTGGGAATGAACAGAACTACCGAAGTAGTCACTGCATTTCTACTCCTTTAAGTTTTCAAGGAAATACTGGGCAAAAGAATTTGGCAAAAACAATTCTCTGAAGTGTTTACTAGATGAAGTAAACCATGTTAGTTCTGATTACAGCCTAACTAAGTAATACAGAGTTACAATATATTTTGTTCATTAGCATATGACTCAAAAGTGATCCTGCACTCATGTGGTTGTGGTACTAAATTTACAAAAGCTTTCTCCGCCCCCAGGCTATTTTTCAACAGAAAGAGAAAGCTTGCTGTAAAGGATTTCTTCAAAATCTCCACAAAAATGAATCTCCATCAATTTCCAAGACAACTCTCAGAGCACTCTTAATTTATTCTTTCAGAAGCATTTGTTCAATAGCATAAGCAGGATTCAGACACTTGGCTATTCTTCCACAAGGCTGTACATTTGTTAAAGTTACCACTACTTATTTTAGTTGCTTATTCCTTCATGGAAACAGTTTCAGAACTGGCACTATATTAGTGCCACTAACTATTTTGATGCAGGTCACATGTCCAACAAACTATAGTCCAACATGTAACAGTGAATTAAATAAAACTGAACCATTTTTTATAATGGATATTGAGTGGAGAGAGTTATTCCAGGATTGGCTAACTCCAAATTGCTGTAGATAAGAGGTCTTCAGCAAAGGTTAAACTACATAACTGACAAAGTTACACAAAACTATTAAATACAAGTTAACTGCATTTAACCCAGGATTAAAATCAACTCAGCTGTACCTTTGGCCAGATGCTCATTATCATAGGACTTGATATAGAAATATTGATAGTTTCACACTATTTTCTATACAACCCCTTCAGTACTCAACTGCTACATACAGATTCTTTTGCTCAATATGTAACTATAAACTTTCAACAACCAAAGACTGCATCCTAGTTTTCACAGTTCTAAAGTGTCCACAGTAATCTTACAGCTAGCATTTTTTCAGACGCTGAAGCACTGCCATGTTTTAAGTATCAAATGTCAAAACCTGGCCTTTGAATATACTGTCAATTGATACAGCAAGTTTTAGAGATGGAATCAGAATGACTGGTAACTTGGGCTATAAGGATTTTTTTTTCCCCAGTCACCAGTGTATGAAATTTGGTTTATTCATTTTGTATGCTATCTGGAAAAGGAAATATAAATGGATGTTTAAGGTATCATCGCATTAAATTTCTAGTCTTAGAGAACTGGAAGCCTGAATGCCTTCAACCACTACTGCCTCCAAACCCTCTGAATTTCTGTCCTGTTAACCTAAGGTTATTTATTTTATAGTTTTCACATTTACCTAAATGAGAGACCTGAAAAGTATCTTGTTAGTCTTTCATGTCACTCATGTCACTCTGCATTTTGGGGAAAATTCTGTAACGTTTGTCAGTTACATTTATGTCAATGATTCCCTTAAAGGACCTAGGAAAAGCAGTAGCCTTCATATTCTGTCACATTTCTGCACTTAGTTGCCTCCACGAGCAAGTGTGATTTTCCTGCATTCTTCTATTTGTTATGTGTTCATTTGAAGTCAAAAAGCATGATAAATATCAAGTGAAGAAACCATGTAAGCCTAACTGTTGATTGACATTTATCATTTTTTCCTAGAAGTATTAACAACTTGCATGTGCATTAGATACTACAAAACCAATCTCCCCCAAAACCATCTTCTGTATTTTCATGGTGCACTTCAAGCTCCTGTGTCAGTAAAGTGCAAAGATCCTCTTCCCCACCCTGTTCAGATTTGAATGCCTTTTTCTGCATTGGAGCATAACTTACAGATTCTGCTTTTGTACAAGGTACCTAACCCTTTTCTAAAATGAGAGATTTGCAGAAAACAAAAAATATTGATATTGATTCACCCAGTTGCACAGCATGCTGCTCATGCTTGTGATTTTTTCAAATGGCAGCTAGTAGTCCCTAGCTACCAGCCTAGAGTTATTTTGCACAACAGCACCTGGCTCTTTGGCAGACCGTCAGACAGATTTGTCTCTGGCTCTTATCAATTCATGACAGAGTAACCAGCCACTTGAGAGCACAGTTTTGGCACAGCTAGCTGCCTTCCTCCTGCTTTTAAACCCTGCTCATGCTACAGAAATGTATACCATCTAAAACTATGAGAATTGAAACATTATCATCTTATAGACAATTCCTTAATAAGGCACGATTGGGCATTTTATAGAACATAGTGCCTATGCTGGTAATTTGATCACACACATTCAATGCTGAAGTTTTAAAAGTAGACCTAGAAATCAATTATCTAAAGAATGCTTATCCTTGCAGATACTTATTTTTAATCTTCCTTCATTTTTACTATCACTTTTCTGAGTTTTTTTCCCCACTGACATACTGGTTTGCAGAGCAAGCTTTGTTCACAGCAACAGGAAGAACATTCATCCTAGAATTTTTACTACAATTACTACAAATATCTAGGAGTGAGTGATACCCTGCATTCTCATTAGGAATGAGAATTGTGTTGTTTAGGGGAAAGAAAAGTGCATATTGTTTAGAGAAGTCTTTCCTATACATGTTAGCCAAAAATATTTTGAATTATGTTTCAGTTAACATGTCACTCCACATGGTTACTTCAGTTAAACATGTTACACCGCGCATTTTATTCTTCAACTTGAGTCACTGAGCTATGCTCTCTTTGCATTAATTTCTACCTTTACCACACATTTTACCAGGAAGAAAGAAAGCTTCGTTTGTAAAAGGAGGCTACATGTGCTAGAGCCCAATGCTACAATAATGTGTTTGTTTTTCTACAGAAAAATTTGCAAATCCATTTAAGTTGTAGTGCACCTCAGTGCTCTCTCATAAAATTGTTGCACATGGCAGACTCCTTCCAGGAACAAAATGCCCAGACTGTCAAGAGTTGGTTAATAGAACAAGATACAAGAGATACGCTGCTTCTACAGACACACAAAATTAGCTGTAAGCAATGCCATGGCTACTACACCTAGAATGGTTAAAGAAGTTGGGATGTTTTTGTTGAGCAGGTCCAGTCTGCTTAGAACATTTTGCAGTATTTTCTTTATCATCCATTACATAAAGATTCCAAGAACAAGATTTTGGAGTTCATAAACACTTCTGTTTCATACATCAAGGCAAAATATGACATTTTTAAAGGTGTTGTATTCTGTGTTGTAGCTTATTTATCTTAAACATAACACCAAACCCAAGAGTGCATTAAAATATATTTACCCATTATATGTTTCAGAGACACCTGCGAAAGGTTCATTCCCACATTTAGCAAATAAAAACACTGTGTTTAATAGTAGGGCCACTGAACAAGTGCCTATCATGAACTTGATTATGCTTTTGCAATCCATTTTGCACTTGGAAACCAAGATGCCACTTATGATTTGGCCTAGTGCTGCTGCTGGAATTAATACAAGCCCTAGAGGAAAACAAGACACCAGCAATTACACAAAAATGCAAGATATAATTAGTGAAGCAATTCAGAGTGCAATTGTATGTTAAGAAATAAAATCACAACAGTTACCTGTATCTTAAGATGCAGTCCATGTGATGTCATTTTCAAACCATCCTACTAGACTCTTGACAGCATAATTTATTCTACCCTTACATTATCTTTAGGCTTTCCAGAAGTTCAACTTGACAGTGTAATTTATAGTTGTCCAAAACCCAAGTTCAACACAACAAAATGAGATTACTTAAGAGTACTATATACTGGGCAGGAATCTCTGAACACCAGCAGGCTGCTTCATGAAAACAGAAAATGCCCTTTCATTGCTTCAGTGTTAGGGTTGGGTTTTTTCACATGTCCATGTTTTTACTGTTCTTACCACATTTGTGTTATGAACTTTTTCATAAGAGAACATAGTTACTATTGCACAAGAGACAGCACAAGATACAGTATGACATCTACAGAAAGAGTAAAAAAGTTTAGATCAGAGGGTCAGTTTTGCTGTCATAGTCCATAATGATTTAACCTCTTTGCACTGTTAGGACTCCAGATACTTAACTGCATATTCTTATACAGCTAATCTACAATACAACACAAAACACTGTGTAACTTGCACTGACCTGAGAGAGCTAATTTTAAAGACAGTTCAGGTACAGTCGCAGAACTGCACAGGCTGCAGACACCCATAATCAAAGGTAGTTTAAATAGTTAACATGGTCACTGGTAACACTTAGACCTAGCTGGCTCAACATTAGTTCAAGTACAGCTAGCTTTCATCGTTAGTTTAGGCATTTCTTTAAAGCTGTACATTTGATTAACACTACCAATATTTTTAACTCAAATTAAAAAGAAGTTCAGTTAAGGTCTATAGAGAAAAAAGGAACGTTCAGTTTTCCATTTCATTGCTTATTACTGTTTAACAATTGAGCATGTATTCCGATGTATTTCTGTGTAAAACTTGCAGATAGTTTGTTTTAAAGCAATCATGTCTGAATAATGATAGTACTACCCAGTGTTATCCAGGGGAGTAAGTAATTCAGAAAGTCTCTCCCAAACATATTTCTGTTGGCGAAAGAGTACTTCAGCTAGCATATGCTTATACTGCAGCACTATACAGCTGAAGTAATTTAGCAAGACATGTTCCAGAAATATTAAGTTTGCCATATTGCAAGCGTCTGTTGGCATATCTCCCATGATCTGGTTGCTGTTCTTCAGAAGTAATTGTGTCAGAGTTAATTGTGTGATCCTATCTAGCGCAGCTCTTCCATCAGATTTTTCTATTTGTTTCTCCAACACTCGGCTTTTCCCCTGCTCTACCTATTACTTCTGCATATCAGATAATAGGAATAAGTCACAGTAAGCCAACTACAGAAGCAGTTACACAATACTTTTATAATATATCCTGATCAGTCATAAGCTATCTCACTGTAACATTATGGTGGAATTGAAGGGAAAGGCCAAGTCAATCCTTAACTTGCAGTAAGCACAGCTTTCTTTCCGGCTGCCCTTCATCTTGCTTCCTAACAGAAGGCTTAATGCTCCTTCAGATGATTTTAAATGAGGAAAATTAAATGTTTTTCACCAAGAATAAGAAAGGAACAAGTTAGTTTCAGCAACACACAAAATTCTCGTTCTACTTTGAATACAAGTATCAAGTGTCCTGAACTTACAGACAATGAGTAGCTTTGCAGCCATGATGAATTAAGTGTCGGGGTTTTCACAGTGCATGCAAGAATAATATAAAAATACTGTTTCTGCTGTGAAAACTGCATTTCATAAGCTTATTCACAAATACCTTAGAGAAACACAAGATGCCTATACGACCTTCTACTTAAAATGTTAATGAGGTGTTCAGCACAATATATTTAAGATTTAAAATTGAAAAACCACATTACCTCCAAGAGTTGCTGAAAAACTCGACGTCTTTCCAAACTGATTTTCTATAAGCTTTGGTAGAAATGTGGCAAAGCCAGTGGCAACTAAAGCTTCTGAAGAACTGGCTACTATTAGACTCATAAGCACTGGATTCTTCAACAGTATCTATGGGAGGAAATTAGCATAATACTCAGGAATTTATCTCATTGTAGTACCACATAAACTAGGAGTCACTATATTTTAAAGTAGATACTCTCATGCGGAACTTCACTAATATGCTTTTCTTGCTTTAACAATCTTAAGCATCAACAAAATGAATGTGCGTTATCAGTAGCACTGTAGACTTACCTATCACAACACAATAAAGCAGCAATTACCTTTCTAAACACTTACGTATTACCTGAAAGAGAATTTAATTTCTCAGGATACATCAGTTTTAGTAAATTCAAGACTTCCTTACCAGGAGAGCCACAGGAAAGTCTTTAAAATTTTTTCCAATATTCTTGGTCTCAACAAGCATCTCGCTTCCATCATTGTGAGTTTCAGAGATTTTTTCAGCCTGTATTTTTGCTGTTCCTATAAATGGACATATTTACTGACAATTAAGACACTAAATATGTGTGCTCTTGGACTTAGTCAGAAAAAGCATCAAAGTAAGTGTTTCCTTTCCTTGGGAAAACTAGCTCAGACACTCTAAGTCATCAATATTTTATTGGTACAGATCTATAAAAAAGATCAAGAATATTGCTGCAGAAAAAAGAATTTGGCTAAAAGTATCATGTGTCCATTGGAAGTCCTTGACTGTAAGAAGATATTAGTGTGGATAGCCCAAGAATTTCTGACCATCCTGAAGCCCATTCCATTTTTTTTTTTTCTTTTTTTTTTAAGTTGTCCTCACATTCTTCCTAGTTCCCCACTTCATTTTTTCTTCCATCATTTCTCTTTCCAGATAAGTATAGTAAGTTCCTTTAGATGCTCTTCCAAGGTAGTATTAGCCTGAACAGGGATACTGTGATTCATGCTTTCTTATTCCATCCAAACCAATAAGGCAATAGAGTCAAGAACAATGCATGAGTTAAACCAATGCAATGGTATTTCCTTATTATTATTGGTGGGTAACAGCAGCTTTAAATACAGTCCTGGATGCTTAGCTGCAAGCATCTTCCAAACTGACCATCAGTTTCCATGCTCAACCTGTTTCCAGTCATACTGTACATCATTACACACGCAAGATCCTCCCTCTAGCCTATTTGCCTTGTTTTAAAGGCTGCACATTGGAAACAAGGTATTTATCATCAGGATTTAGACAGAGACAGTTAACTGAGAAACAGAATCAAAGTGGAATCAGTCACAGTCCAGCAGTCTATAACCCGCAAGTATAAACAAACCTCTCTTCCAAAGCACCCCATTACTGTAAAACATTTACCTGGTAGGTGTTTCGGAAAGCAAGAAAAAGGTATTATAAGAAGCCAAATTGCAAAAAAGCATGCAAGAAATGCTATCCACCATGCTCCAAGCCAACGTGGGTCATCTTGATCCAACTTTGTACTGGAAAAATAGTTTGGAAAAAGCAGGTTTACTATTCATGAATTCAAATCAGTGATTTCAAATGTCAGTGAGCTGGATTTTTTTTAATACTGATTTAACGGAAAACCTTTGAATATTGTAATTTTCTTGTTTTCTACATGTATTAAATTTATCATTTGCTTGTTTAAAGCACATTCATCAGCTCTATTATAATAATACTGCATTCTATCAAACATAGCTTTCAACTCATTAGTCAAATTCATTCTGACTTAAAGGCCACTATTTGGCCCTGATTTCAAGATTCTGTAGCATTATTAAGATACTAGAAAAGCTGGGTTTAGAAAGAATCTTCATAACCAATCAGTTATACGAAAGCCAGTAAAGAAGTTCAGAATGCCATTGCATTGATCCAAAGTCCCCAAAACACAGGAAATAAAAGCGTAAATGAAGTTATTGGTTGGTACACTCTTCCCCAGAATGTAAGTAGCAATATCCTGCCCCTCATATCCTACCTTAGGGCAACTTTTTGCCCAAGAAATCAATAATTGCAATCTAACCTTAAATGAGCAACTAATCAAAAGAATAAGCATTTTTTGTTAATCAGCTTTAAAATAGCTAATATCTCAAAAAGCTACAACTTAGTATTTGCACTACAGAGAAACTTCTACAGACAATGGACTACTCACTGTGGGAAGTAAAACACTTGCTAGAAGCCCTTGTGAATGCAGCTTGTTACCAAATTAAAGAAGCTCTTGAAAATGCAGTATTTTCCAAGGAAAAATACTCCCCACAATTTCTCCTCCTCGCATGGAGTAAAGCTGAATATTTTAATACAAATTATCAGAAAAAGAAAATAGAAAGCAAAAGACTAAGTTGTATCTTGCCTTTCTGGGATCTGGATATCAATGTAAATATTAAGTAGCTGCCCTCCTAAGACATAGCCAATAGCAGGACCCAGCAGTGACATGGCATAGCCAATTCCTAGAAGAAAAAATACATCAAGTTCACCATACATTTTTAATGCTTTCTTTTAAAAAAATTCCTAAATCAACTTCACTAAATGGTTTCTGTAATTCAACCTGTTCTTTCACTGTCATTACTTTATAACATGTAGAAGACAATTTATACTTGTGCATCAACAAGAAAAGCTGCAACTCAGAGGTTCAGCAAAAGACACTGACAGCACCTTTATGTATTATTAGATTGCCTTTTGCATACCTTGTGCCTACAATCACAAGGTAGCTTGTGAAAAACTGAAGAGGGGTTGTTATGAGCAAAAGCTGTTAATAGTATATGCCCACATTCTTTAAGAACCAATATATATGTCATTTGTATATTGAGTCTTAAGTTGTTTTTTAGATCTGCCAAGGCCAGAAGCCAGGGTTCCATTAAAACCTTTGACGGGAGTAACATCTGCCACTTGATTTCATTGAGAACTCAATCATATGCACTTCCATTTATTGATATAAGCCTTAAAATACAAACTCAGGGCTCCTGACAGTTCTAAAAAAAAAAAACCCAAACAAATCCAAAAAACACCAAAAAAACCAATAAACCCCACAAAGCT
Organism: Gorsachius magnificus; assembly: GCA_034008185.1. Lineage (NCBI taxonomy): Eukaryota > Metazoa > Chordata > Aves > Pelecaniformes > Ardeidae > Gorsachius > Gorsachius magnificus. The sequence continues at coordinate 34,391,205 of CM067109.1, read as the reverse complement.
GCAGGTATAACCATATCCTACTAAAGAGCACTCTTAGTTCTACCCATTTTTTTTGGCTTTAGGACAAGATTTTTTGCATGTCACAGTAGTCTCCCTGGCCTACCAGCCAGGTTTCTGTGGCACTTCAGCACTGCTGGCACGAGCACTGCTTCTGCAGATAAAGCCTTGTACATAGATCTGTCTAAATAATTGGTAAGGCATGCATCCTTACTGCTTATATTCTATGGTTTTCCCCAGGTTGAAGAATCTGGATTTCTCATTTGTTTCCAACATGTCTGGATCCTGAGTTTCTACTATGATTTCACTCTATTTAGACAGTAAGAAGGAGTAACTGGGGGGGGGGGGGGGGGGGGGGGGGGGGGGGGGGGGGGGGGGGGAGCAGCAGCAAGCAGTGCAAGAGAGGGAAGGGATAGAGAGGGGGACACTCCGTAAGTCAAAACAGAGTTGACATATCCCAGGTTTTCCTGTGTTTTGGAAACAATGACATATTAAGTCCACATTCATCCTACAGAACTTAAAACCTAGCTTAGAAGGTGCTATTTCCTCCTATAGACAATTTAGTTTAAATTACCATGTGGAATTGCTTAACTTTCCATTGGCTTTAGATATAGATGCCTCAGTTCAGCAAGAGAACAGTCCTCCCAAAAACACACCCAGTTTTAGAAGAGAAAAACTACCAGCTTGTGAGTTGCAAGCTTATAGTCTAAGATGCCAGCAGCTATTTACAGACACTAGCGGAAAGTTTTAGGGGTTTTTTTTGCTGCCTTGCACAAGCCTTCTTGCATTAGGCAAAGCAACACAATATAAATGCAAGGTAAAGAATTAAGGCTCAGCAGTTGTCTGAAGACTGCACAAGCATTAACTTACTGTATTGGTCTGTTCTAAGTATGAATGCTGACACCATTCTCCTGAGTTTTCAGGGTACTTCTTGATCCCCTAATCATGCAAACAGATGTAATTCTGCTCTATTTACTTCACTAGCCACCCCAAAAAAGTGTAATAATTTTCTCTCAGTATAAGGAAACAGCAAAAATAAAACCTGTCTTTGTTACTTAAGATTTAACGTATGCAACTATTCTATTTGTTGGCATCAAATGAAGTGGCTTGCCTGGAAAAATTAAGTAAGAATTGCATGCAAGTAGATGATGATTTCAAATTTGCCCCCTAAAATATCGATTTAGTCTGGAAAGCAGTCCAGAAATCTAAGATGCTTTGAATTCCTCCTGCGGGTTACCAGTCTATCTTAACATACTTTTATTGGCTTACACCTAAAAAGGAGAAAGTAGCAAATACCTTCATACCCATAAAAACCACACTTAAACTGCAATGAACTTGTCATTAAAAATGCACATAACCCAGAGAATTCTGACTGGAAAGATTAAAAACCACTGTTAAGAATTAGTGTTCCTTAGCTTTCAGACAGCCCCACAGTAAGACAAGCACATTCTCAGTGTTTCTAGGCAATCCCTCTGCTTTCAACTAAGGAAAGATACAAATTTGGCACTTCAGGAGGAAATACTAAAGTATGTGGCTGGAGAACTGCATTGATCACATGATGTACAGGAGTGTCCCCGTGCTGAGGGGACAGCCTACTGTTAGAAGGTATATAAATAAAACTGTTGAAGAATACAACGAGGTACAGCTACTGACCTGGTATACAGTAGTCTTTAAAACCTGTGACAGTAAAAAGCAAACTTTTGCTACAATTTATTCTGTTGTTAATATGCAGGCTACATGAACCACTTAATCACTTTGTGTTGCTTACATGAAAAGCCAGCAGGAGAGGTACACAAAGCAGCCTTAACATGCTCTGCAAAATAACCATCAAAAAGACTTTACACTTAGAGCAGACTAATACCGAACTTGAACAGTAACTGATATAGAAACACTTTATGCACATAAGTAAATAACTACAAGATTGATTTAATTAGAGGAATTCATAAAAGCATTTATAAAGCACTGCAGTCTATGATCAATCTAGACAAAGTGTTATAAACAGGTTTTAAAGTTACCTATGTAAAGGGAAGACTTGTGCTTTGGGACACTATCATCAATAAAAGCTGTCCCCAAAGTATATAGTGGAGTTCCTCCAACTCCCAGCAGCAGCTGTCCCAGGATAAAGACATACAGATAGCTGGGAAGTGAAGACTTTGTACTGGCATTGCAAGTGAAGTTAGCAGAGCTTGTTCCTGGAATTTGACATGTGTCTGAAAGACAGAAACAGCAAGACTTTAAAACTCTGTTACCCAACTCATCACAGACCAACTGAAGAAAAATCCGTACTGAAAGCTAAACTACATACAAACTGCTGTTAGTGCCAGGCTCCCATTTTAGTTTTCAGGCCTACTAATATATCCTATATGACAGTGCCCTAACCTTCCATGATGTCATATGCCCCGAAAGAAATACTATCATGGCTTATTTTTTGCTTCTTACCACAAAGGAAAGACGGATCAAATAGCCTTATTAAAACATTTTGGCTTGTTGAAAGTATTATTGACAAGATGTATACAAGAAAACTGTCAAACAGTCATTCAACAGGTTAGAGAATACTCCTATGTAACAGACACTTCATTGTGTTCTGCCTTATAGATAGTGAGCAGCACTAACAACTTCCATTCTGAAGCGACAGAGCAGTGTGAACAACCTGAGAAAAGTTGAACTGCTGCAGAGGAAAGGGCAGTCATCACGAGTCACAAGCAAGGAGAATCTACCCTCTCATACACTGTTGTGAGAAGTGTTTCCCTAAAAAAAAAAAAAAAATCTTAAAAAAAACCACGCCACTATCTCATGAAGCACACACTCCCATATCTCCAGCATGAGAAGTTAATGTAAAGCCTCTTGTAATTGTCCACACACACAGAAAGAGGGAAGCAGAGATAGAACAGCCTAAGGTTGCACCTTCTCCTGTAATGTTCAGCACTACCAAGAGGGAAAAGAGGAAGTGAAGATAGAGAGTATGTTTTCTCTTCTCCTTGCTATCACTGCAATTTTAGTAGCAGACAGTCCCAAGTGACAAGATCAAAAACAGTTCCAGGTTTTTCCACAGTAGAGTGTACAACCCTAAGGAAAAGTTTAAACCCGTAAGGCTGGTGGAAAAAAAGCCATACTGAGCAAATATATGAAAACACCCTTCAGATCAGATGAATAGACTGATAAATTCTCAATACTTTGCCACAAAATTACTACATCATTTTCCTCAGGTCCTTTTACACTTGAGCATACTTGTTACTTACGCGAACAAAGGGCAAGCTTGTACACACTTTGGGCTCACAGGACACAAAACACAGGAAGTGCTTGCCACACAGCAGTTATTTAAAGAGATATTTATAACACCAGTCTACGCTGCTGTTATCATAAATACATCCACGGCTTTTATCACGCCTTTCTCCAGAACAGCACCATAGTGGTGATGGAGTCAAGTAGCCACACAACAGGTGATTCAGTGCTGTCGCACAGAAACGGGCCAGTGCAGAGTGATGGGAAAACTTCACTTCAAGAGGTGTCATTAAAATTTTCCTTCCTTTCCACTTAGGAACAATCCTCATTTTAAGGCTATACTGAAGGCCCACAGGGAACAATTTATTATGAATCACTACTCTGAAAATTAAAGTTTCTAGAGTATATTTTCCATTTATTCTCAATCTGCTTTCTTTAGCAACATTATTATTTTCTGCAGGAAATTGAGTCTTAAATCAAAGTTTACTCATACAGCATCTAAAACTGACTACAGAAGGACACCATGTCCTACAATATCTGGTTAATGTAGCATACATATATAGAATATATAGGATACATGCAGTTGTAAGTTAGGTTCTAATAGCCATCTAAACCAGCACTTAGCTAGTTATTTGTAATACACAAATAACAGTATCTTGTTAAAATATACACATCAGAAAACAAGTAATGCAAAGCAAGAAAACGCCATCAACAATGTTAAATTACTAAAATGAAGCTTAATTTGAGATCTAGAAATAGCTTCATGAAAGAAGCACATACATATGTTAGTGGCATTCAAACTCAGACTGTGGTTCTTCATGAATACCCATCCCCACCCTAAGAGCCCGTGCCATTGTGTGACTAAATGATTATAGCCTCTGTCGTTCAGTTTTCTTGCTCTTCAATTTATACATCCTAAGAAATTTATCCTGTCATTGAGATGAGAAGCTTATCACACTAGTTTGTTTTCAGAACTATGTAATCAGGTCTAACTACAAAACTAAGAGAAGCATAAGTATGCACTTTAATACAATTATAATCCTTTTATTTGCACCAGGTATCAGGCTTTTTTTTCAAAACCAGCAAGTGCAAATGCACTTTCTGAGTGGAGTTATGGACCATATTTCATGCTTCCAGTAAACATTTTAACAGCAGACGATTTACCACAAAACTATGAGTTTAGTTTAAACCAGCATAAATCAAAACTGCCATCAAACTACAGTTTACTCTCTCTACTTCAGCCATACATAGCATCCCCTTCTTGTACCTGTGCAAGGTTTAAAGAGATTGGTAAAGCGACATAGATTAAATGTAATCTGAATTAGACCCACAAGCCTGTTTGCTGCTGTCATAAGAATGATGGATAGAGGAGGCACTGGCTTTTACATGACCTAGAAAGTCTAATGGAGATAAGCCAAATCCTGGGAGAAGTTTAAGATGGGTGGCTGACCATTTTTAACTACCTTTACTCATTAAACTGATTTTCCCTTCTTGAAGTCAGTGCACTAGACTTGCATTTTAAAGAGGAGAACTGCATTAAAGGCAACACCATCCAACAGGGTTAATCATTTTAAACCTTACTGCATGCTTTAATCTAACACATCTACCTGAATCCAAGCTATGTAAAGGCCAAAATATTCCAAAATATCTAACGCAACATACAAGCCAAGAAGGCGGAACCAACTGTGAGATGCTTTAGCAATTACATTAATTAGCTGGAAGACAGGCCAAGACTAGTTTTGCCCATGTCTTAAACTACAGACAGTAAGTGTGGGTTTCTTTGTCTTTTGGGTAGTGGGAAATAATTTTAAAAGTTGTGAGAAATAAAGAACAGCTTAGTTTCTATCATTTTTGAAACTTAAAAATCTGTCTCCCCTTTAAGTCTCAAATGGGAAAGTCACCATCAATAAACATGCTGAATGAAGACTAAGTTCTTAATTTCTAAAGGCAGATGTTACAGTATTACAGAACATCTAAGTGGTATAGAGAAATAGACCAAGCAGTGTAAAGAACAGCTACCTGTTACTCAACTAATCAGATAGTCTCTTCAGAGGGGAAAACCAACAGAAAAACCACAGACCTACTGATGGTGCAAGACAAAACAGTCAAATCGCACATCACACATTCTGTCACCATTAGGATCCAAATGCCACAGTCTTCTTCAATCTTTAACTGTCCTTGGTATGTTCTGGGAAAGATCAATTAATGCCTTTCTGAGAAGATTCACTAACTCTCAGACCCTAAATGCCTTCATCACCCGAGTTTCCAGTAGACCAGAGAACTGAAGAAAGGTGTTCAAGTCATTCTCCCTATTCTCAAGTCACACCACACACACTTCAACTCAAACGGCTAAGAATCAGTAACAAAGATATTTCTTTTCCCCAAAGACATCACTCCTGTTACTGAAGAGCCTCATGGAGGCTGGTAGAGGCATCAGGGAGTCATGTAGTCCAACCTCCTAATCCAAACAGTGTCAAAAACAAATGCAGACCATGTTGCTCAGGAGTTTACTCAGCAGGGTATTGAAAACCCGCAGCGATACAGCCTGCACAGTCTTTCTGGGTAATCAGTTCCAATGCTTGACAGTGCTCACAAGAAAGTTAGCTTCCTTCTGTCAAGTGAAGATCTACAGTTCACATTTGCTGCAACAGACATCTTTTACAAATTTAAACGTTTCAATAAGATTTGAGGCAAAAGTTAAAAAGTGTATCTGCAGTTTTTACAGTCCTCTGTACTGTCTACAGGTAATCGAATACAGAATGTTTTCATTACAGACAAACCACTAGATGGAGCTCCTGACTACAAATAGAGCCAGCTGCAACTCAACACCCTATGTAACCTCAAAAAGTTAACAGATCAAATAGCTGGTTACATCTAGGTTAAAAATTTGAGTCTGAAGCCTTTCTGGAGATTAGACAAGACATGTTTACTGTGGCTAAAGATTTTTGTAAATAGTAGATTATTGGTTAGCTATTCTTTCAATATGAAATTGATTAAACTATTTTGAAAGTGTTATTATGATAAATATTTCCAGTGGAATAGTTTTATAGTAGAATATACATATGCTCATAATAAAAGTAAGTTAATTTCTCAAGGTAAAACAGTAAGTTCCAGGAAGTTTGTAAGCCTTATACTGAAGGCTAGATGTATTTTATATTCCAGACTAGATCTATGAATTAACCTGGCAGCCATATTAAATATTGCACTGAACTATACTCTGAAGATGTCCCACAGGTGAAACTCACTATACTTACATATAACAGATGAACATAAATAATCAAGCAACCAACTAGGAACTGTTCAAAAATAAATTAGGTGGTAGATTTTAATACAAAGCATTAAGTAAAATAGGTTACTCCCAATACATTAAAGTCTCTATAAACTACTTCACCCAAACAAATAAGCAACAAGGAAGGTTTTCTGGGGTGTGGTGCTATTAAATTCTGAAGCTAAGTGTATAGTTAAGATGCTTCATCAACATCAGAACTAGCTAAACCAGACATCCTATAAACTCGTGTACTGTGCTTAACTGTTAAAGGATGCTGTCGCACAGCATCTGCAGATTTACATTGAGTCTGTCATGGTGCAGACATTCCCCACACTCTGTAGTCATTCGACAGTGTTTTGTTTAAGTCAGCTTAAGTCCTTAAATCTGCTCAGCACAGTCACAGCATAGGTACCTGCATTACAGCAGTCAAAACAGCATGAATTCAGTCAGCTTACAGTGACATTAAGAAAGAACACATTCCTTTTAAAGTTTTCCCTACAGCTTTTAGATTTCAAAAGTCCATGTAGAACATGAGCCCTGATAAGGTCTCAATACCTACAGCATCTTTAACAGTGGATGAACTGGCAGATGTTCGATGAAACAGGAACAGATTCTTTAAGTTTTCAACCAAAATTGGTAGGAGGGGGAAGAGATCAGTTGCAATAGTTGGCCATCTCCCTTCATACTCCCACCCTGTCAGTATCTTGCTTCAATAAAAAACTTCCAACCTGATTGTAGTTTTTTCTTTGTATTAAATTCAGCTTCCTTTCCATACTAGTGAAATAGGGAAGGTAATACTCAGACTGAGATTGTAGAGAAATGGGACTGTAAGAGCCAGGAGCAAGTAAGCTGTTGCCACTCTACTAAGGAGTAACAAGTAATCATCTGCTCATAGTCTCCAAACACTGAATAGTTTTTTTGGCCTTGTTCAATTAAAAGTTCAACGAACTTCTGCCTCAGATCCTCATTTATTAGACGGGGAACAACGGCTTGCCAAAGTTAGTTAACTAATAGTCGATGTCTGGACAGCTCATAGAAGCATGTGACATCACTAACACTTAAAAACTAATTTGAGAATCCACAACCACAAGACTGAGAACCTTCCATCAGATTTCTTAATAGCTACTGATTTTTTTAGTGAGCACTCCAGTATGTTTAGTCATAGAAGGCATAAATCTGATTAAACACTGCAATAACAATTAAGACAATCCTGAAAGATTAAGTCATCCTACTTTAAAGATATCTGGATGTTTCTTTATTAGTTACAGGTGTGCCACAAAGTTGAGATGCAAATAGTTGGCATTAAGCACACTGCACTTAAAGCTTTGTTTCATGAGAAAAAGATAGGCAAGATCTGAGAGCTGGCTACTCCCACAATTTCAGTACTGCTTTGTTCAGTATAGTTCAGTACTGCTCGTTCCCTCTTTATTTCAGAAGAAAGCCACAAGTTTTAATCAACATTTTAGAACTTAGTGAAACTTGTTAATGAATTACTCAAGATGCCTTTTACAGTTCAAAGCCCAAAAGAACTGCAGCATGTAGTAACCTTTCAACAAGACTGTAAGTCTAACAGTTTTCCTTTAACATTTATTCTCTATCACTGACCTAACTTGCATTCCTTTTCACAAAGAAATACCAGACCATTTTTTACTCAAAGTGAATTTTAATTGCATTCATCAATGCAAGTCAAAAAGAATTTTATTCAAAAGTTGCTTATGAGCAAGAGCTAATATTGACACTCAGATCTCTTCTGAAAAAGAAAGTTCACTGTGCAGAGACAGCTCTCTTAGAATTTAGGATTTCACAGAACCGTTTTATTTTCAGTGTTAGAGATTACATTCTATCTTTAGGACTTTGACAGAGATTAACTATGTTGTACCAAATTAAAAGTTACACCAAGTTGCTACACAGATTATTTTTTTTTAAATAATTTTCAAAACATAAGGATAAGCTTACCTTCAAGTTTAGCTCCATAGTGGTATTTTCCGCTGCTGAAGTGCGGTAAGGAAAATGTAAGTGAGCCCAATCCTAGCATAAATGCTGAGAAAGCAAGCCATCGTGGTTTGTGCCCTCTTTCTCCAAAGAAAGACACAAACAGTGACAATATACAAAAAGCAATGTCATAGCTTGCAGAGATTAAGCCAGTGAGGGAACTGTTCAACTCGTAACGCTTCTCGATTGTTGAAATACTGATGTTAATCAGGCCATTTACCACAATACCTACCAAAAAAAAGGAAATAATTAGTCAAAGATACTTTAATTTGGTAGAGTTGCAAGGGTAACTTACCATTGTGTGATGGAAGGGTTAAAATTAATGTATTTACAAAGCTACATTTTAAGGTATTTATTAGTTTTAAAATCCAGGTATATAGTGGATCAATACAAGGCCAACTTAAGCCAGACAAACTGCACAGGACCTATTCAGTTTTGTTCTCTCCTGTGGGCACTGAAGATTCAACACTCAACCATTAAGACAGTTAAATAGCATGCCTCAAACTGTTCATGAATTAAGGTTCTGGATTCAGTCTGAAGCACAGACTGATTTCCAACAGAATGCATTACAGTGTCATAAGACACTCTACTTACTAAAAGGAAATTAGTCAAGGTTATGACTTGCATTAGAATGCAAGCTATGACTGAAGGAAGTTCAGGACATAGCTTTCAAATCATGATTGTCAACAAAAATAATTTCCTCCCTGCCATCATGAAGGGAAGATACAAGAAGGCTTTTGAACAGACATCCTGCCCCTCTAATATAAAGGTATAAAACTACTTAAAAATACTTTGCAGCTGTTTCAGAGTAACTGAGGTGATTAACTGAGAAAAAAGTTTGCACTCTGATTCTTGAAGTTTCCTGAAGCAGAAGTATCAGACAACCTGGAGAAGAGGTCCTGCATGAGATGCCCTACTCAGGCACAGGTGAACTCCAAAAAACTGATCCAAAAGCAGAAGCAAGCAAGTAGCCATTGCCAGTGCATGCTTATACACACTGTCCAAAGAGAGTATCTGCAAACAACTAACTTGAACCTTGCATCCTGCCTCACATTCTGTTTGTATGTGAAACACCAAATAGTTAAAACTTAAAAGGAGTTTAACAGTCCCAAAATAGGGCTCTCTTACAAGCAAGATGAAAAAAGTTACAAGTCTTGGATTCAAAGTTGCATCTGTAACCTCACAGATGACCAATGAGCATCTCTTATGACACAGGCCCTAGAGTTACTCTTCCTCTTTCTAAAACTCAAACACTATTCTCTACTGTCATTCCCAGAACAGGACAGACAGCTGGGGACAGCAATGGATTTTAGTTTTCAGCAAGCATTGCATCACCCAGAAGTGCAACTACACAGGCTGAATTTCAACAGGTCTGCCTAAAGTGCTCTACATATTAGGAAAAAAAAAAATTTACTCCAAATATGTGATCAACCAGGTGTTTTCTTATCAGTGCAATCCCCACAACAACTAAGCACTTCAGCTTCCTACAAGGAGGCAGCTCCTGGCACAATCTTCAAGTTTTATAATACCCTACTATGGCCTCTATCACCTGTCAGTCTGACCACCACACTTAAATTCATATGGGATTAACAGAAGGATTCAGGTGTTATTCCACTGCCATTATTTATACATTTGGCAGCTTGCTTCTTTTCTTCTTAAGCAGCATTGACCAAAGAACAATACTAGCATGAAGGAATGAACAAACAAGTGTTTCCCATTCGCTAGCACTTCAAACACTTACTAAGCCCTTAAAACATTCACACAAAGTAGGTGTGCTATGTGGCAAGTTGATTACAGAACTCAAATACATTGACTTTTGCCTGTAGCTTAAGTTGCCACCTTTAATTTACATCCTAAAAGCCATAAAACCTTGCAGTTAATTTTATTGTATAATTAGACTTCTTCTGTAAAAATGTAGATGTGATGAACGGCAGCATAACTTCTCCAATTCCATCATCTAGGGATTAATAATGCAAGTCTCTTCAGGAAAGATGGAACCTGGCTGATACTAACTTGACCTGAAAAACATATCCTACAAGGACATCTCAACACTTAAATACTAGTATAGAAATTGTTTTTTTAACTGTTCTCATCCAAAACCTCTTGTCCTGCCACATTTGTTAAAAGTTTAGGTACAGTGTGTACTGACCCACAAAATCCAGATTAATCATAAACCAACTTCATTTGCTCTAACAAAAAAACAAGAGTATTTTTTCTTCATCCACTTGACAAAAAAAAAAAAAACAAACCCATGCTCTGCAGCTGTTCTAAGTATTTAGGTGGATTTAAAGCAGTGGTTTACAGCACATTCAATTAAAAAAGAAAAAAAAACCCAAAAATAATTAAAGAGTCCTTCCAGTAAGAAATCTAATCTGGGTACAAAATATTAGTGCTATCCAAAGTTCTCAGACAGATTAGACTGGACCAGTCTCAAACAGTGTTGTTGTTTTGTTTAATAAAATTATTACTGACATGAGGAATAAACAGTCCTTGTTGTACTCAAAATAGTGAGATATCTTCTACCTTGTTTGCTCCTACAGCAGCATATCCGGTTATTGTATTACAAGACACAATCATACATTTATGCAACTCTAAGTGCCATACAGAAAGGAGGTATTAGTCATGTAACCTTGTTCTACACAAAGAATTGTTTTCTATTCTGGAAATACAGGTTTCACATGTACTTGAAACAGAAACAGCCAGAAATGAAGTGTTGAGTTTCACCTGGAATCTTCTGAGAACCTGAAGTACAGCAACTTGGGCACTAGTGATAACGTCTTTTCTAAGGCAGCTAGAAAATAACCTGATAAATACATGCCTTCAGTTAGACACACATCCAATAACCTACACACATGTACCAGGTCACTGCAGATAACTACTTACTATGTTCACTTGTTGTGCAAAAAGTCTAGTACAACAACTTATATACATAAAAAGTGTGTTAAGGATTACTTCATTGTTCTTCAGCACATCAGGAAATAAACTTTCCTAGAAGTGCATTAGCATGTCTTACAGGTGTATTTTATCTTCCTCAGTGACGTTTCTGTGATTTGGAGGGTGAATTAAATAATTAGACCCAAAGCTACAGTACAATAGTAGCTCACATAACTTCAAAATCCCAGTTGTGTTTTCTGTACTCTTATCTAAACTCTGAAGCTGCAAGACCTGAGTATTTTTACAGTTTCACAAGCAGCAAAAAATTTCTTTTCTGAAAGTGATTGTTTTTTCTGCTTCTCAAGAGTTGCAACTTGAGTCTTCAGTGCCCAATTTTGTTTCTATAATCCAGTCAAAAGAAAGGTACTTATGCAGAAAATCCAGATCACATCATTAACAACACCACAAGGTCTGTAATAGGCATGCCTACATCAGCTTTCAAAACAAGCATCAGAAGTTTCCTTACATTAAGGCCTTAAATCTGAACTAGACTAGGCAGGTACACCTCTGAGGTCTGGCATATATCTACAGTTAGATAACAGGACCAAGACCTGGGTAAGTGGCATAACCGACACCCATAGCATCCTAAGCACAGCTCTGTCTTATTCTGATGATACAAGACCTTTTTATGACTGGGAACCTATCCACACTACTAACAGGAGATAAAATTTAAGTTATACTGAATTCATTATTCAGCTGAGCAGACAGTCAGATCAGCACAACAAACTGGGTGTCAAGAAATATTGCTATAGGAAATTTAGACGTGCTGGAAATATTCAAGACACTGTCTAGTGTAATATAATACGAAGCTTTTCAGTGTCACATTCAGGGCATTTTTAGTTGCCTACCCATATTCTTAAGCTACAAAAATATACATGCATTATCTAAAAGTCTTCTACTACTCAGCTGCCATTGAAATCTGCTATGTAAGAAGTTCTTCCACCCCTCCCTTTCTTATGACTGTGTTAGCAAAAATAAATTTGAGCTAACAGCAGGACAACTGCAATAGTAATCACCTCCTGATCTTACCAGCTGTAGCGAGGCCTTTCAAATACACGCAAAGAACAACAGGTTCTGCCCAAAACTCTCTAGATACTTCTTTTCTAACACAGCACAAGTATGCTAAGGAAAGATCAGATTCTAAACAGGTTGTGATCAGAGAGTTGATGGGAACACATACTGAGACACTGGTTCTTCTAAGGATTTTCCAAGCAACACAAACAGCAGTCAGATCCTTCTAGGTTTTAAGCCGAACCTCCTGCTTAATTCTCCTCAGACCATCCCAGTTACCTCAATACGGTTCCAGGCAGGAATGCAGCCACCCATATCCCACGTGTCTTTGGCATAGGCTGCCGGCTCTTCCAGAGCTGAATCTTTTCTTCTACATTTCCTCTCACCCTTCTACACCAGTCTTATTCTTTATCAGCAACAACAATGAGCTTTAGACCCTCATAATTTTTTGGGAAAGAGTTTTCTTTTCTAGCTAGTCCAATACAGTTGAAGGGTTCTGAACATTAATCCAATAGCTCCATTTGACAGACAAATATCCAAGCTTTACAAACCTCAAGTTTGAACATTTGGTACGCTAATGCTTCCCTCGCCTCAGCCATTATTACTACCTTCTAAGCCAAGGCCCTTAACAAATCTTGTTACAAAAAACCAAAGATATGGATAAGAATATCTGAAGCTGAACAACAGAAGTTAAGAGTAAACTAAACTCCAGGTTCCCCTCAATCTTAAATTAAGCCATTAGTTGTTAGAAAAATGACTGCACTGGGATCCACAGAACAAAACCCTATTTTTTTTAAAGCCATCTTAATTACCCAACGTCACACCCAACCATGCTAAGGTACTTTTTAAATTGGCAGGCAGGTAATAAGCTACATGCTAGGGCACTACAGTTTTATCTACTGGTTTTTATCGTATGTTTTATTCCCTGGCTCACACATCTCAAAATACAGACTACTGCTTCCCTGTGAGCAATGGTGACGGCAGTACAGGCAAGAGCATGAATCGCAGAGCCAATGGGACCACGGACTCAGCAGTGGTCAAAAAGGTAGGCAGGAAAAGAAGCAAAGGAGTGAAGTACAGCGAGCAATACTGCATGTGCAGCTTCCCTATCCAGGGCACTAGGGCTCTTTCCCCAGCAAAGCCACGGCTGTCGCTCTTCAGCAGCAGCAGCACCGGACCCGGACAGCCGGAGCAACCCTGCCGCCCCTCTGCCCCTGCCTTCCCCAGCCCAGGCTCCCGCCTGCCTTCCCCCGCGGCTGCGGGACGGGGAGGGCGATGCGCCCAGGGCAGCAGGCGGCCTGCAGGGGCCGGGTCGCACGGGGGAGATGGGGCGGTGGGGAGGAGGGCAGCGGCCCTGCGGCTCAGGCCAGGGTGGCGGGGACAGGTTACCTTGGAAGATAGCCAGGAGGCTGTAGGCAGCCAGGTAGCCCTCGGGGTTGTTGCAGAGCTGCAGAGCCCTCGGGGTGCAGCGGCCCCACCCGCAGGGCCCCTCCTCGGCCGCCGCCGCTGGCTCGCCGGCACCTGCCCCGGCGGGGCTCGCCCGGCCCTGGCGGCCGAGGTCGGGGCTGGGTGCGGCCGCTCCCCGGCCCGGCGAGCGCCGCGCAGGCACAAAACACCGGGTTCTCGATACCGCCACCCTTCATAGCGACAAGAGGCCGCTGCCCGGCCCCGGCTGCAGGCGACACTCGGCGCAAGGCTCCTCTAAATACCACGCGGGGCGGGCCGGCCCCGACGGGGCGGTGGCGGCGCTCTCCCCCCCCCCCTCCCGCGGAGGGCGGCCCGGCCCCGCCCCGCCCCGTCCCGCCTGGGCCGTAGGGGGCCCTGTCCCGCGGCTGCCGGCGGGGGGGGTCCCCGGCCCGGGTCCCCCTGGCGGCTGGGCCGGTCCACGTCGGCCCCCGGGAGCCAGGTATCGTTAGCAGCAGCGACCGGCGTTAACGTCGGGCGTGGCGGCGGGGGCGCGGTGAGAGCCGGGCTGTGTTTTGCTTCAAGTTCTGCTTTAAGCTTCCAGCCGGGGGGCGTGCGGCGGGGCCGCGGGCGAGCCCCGCCGGGGCGGGCCCGGGCAGTAAGGCGGTGGAGGGCAGCCGCTGCCAATGGCACGTACCCACCGGCGGCCGCCGGAGTGGCTCCTCGGTTTTATCCAGCAGCATTCGCTATGGGGGGGAAAAAAAAAATTAAAGTCAAGCACCTGAAGGAAGTCCTCACGAATGTCTGTTCCAAGAAACCAAAAATTTCAAAATGTTCTTCGTAGGTGTTGGAAAAAGTGAAAGGGTTATTTCTCCAGATACGGTAGATTCCCACTTTAGGCAAGTGAGTTGGCATGTGACCCACTTGGGTGTGGAAGCCTTTGGAAATGTTATTCCCCTACTGTACCACAGAAAGTTTCCACCTGCAGGAACTTCCAGTCATTGGCCAAGTTACTCAGTTGCGGACATCAACCACGAGAATCTGTCAAGTGTACAAGGAAGTACCAAGTTTGTTTATGTATATTGGGAATTACTTTACTCATCTGCACAAGAACGACTGGGAAGGAGCCCAGGGACCGACTGTCACCACTGGTGCTAATCAGTATGGAGTTTGTCCTGGAGTCTTTTCCCCTTTCAAGCATCCAAAACCCTTTAGAGACAACTGAAATAAGACTGAAACTGGAGACGTTACTGGAGTGGCTTTGGTTTCACACTGAAAGCCAGGGCATCCTCCTGAATTCCAACCATCCTCTCTTCCCCTGGTGTCACAGCTCTTCAGAGAGAAGGACACATTTTCAAGTATTCATTAGCAGCACAGAAACTACATGGAGATGACCTTCTGGGGAAAAAACAAAAAAACACAAAAGAACCTAAACCCAAAAAAACAGTAGGTTAGAAAAGAGGGTATTTGTATAGATAAACTGCAGATGAGAAATCGCTGCTGCTGCTGCTGCAGCTTGCAGGGGCATCAGGTGGTGGCTGGAGCTGGAGGGCCATGGACTTCCCCAGCAGCTGGGCTTTCTCCACCCTCCACCTCGGCCACCTCAGGGTCTCTCCCAGGTGCTGCCCCAGCTCCACGGCCAGCAGTGACCTTCCCAAGCCTGCAGGAGCTCAGACAGCTGCTCCCCAGAGAAGTGTTCCTCTGCTGATCACTGATGGCCTCCAAACCCTGAAGTTAGCTTTTTTTTTTATTATTTCAGGCTATAGTCTGGAATGGGATTTTTTCAACTGGTCATCAAGATATATCACAGTTAACAGCCTCTTGAGAGGTCTAAGGATGTGCCTAAACCAACTAATCTGTTTCAGGAATAGCATATTAGTAAAATCTTCTTCTTCCTGTGTTTGTTTGCATTTTACTGATTTTTTTCTTCCCCCTAATTAAAATAAAGTAGGATATGTAATTTGAAACAATATCCTGACCTTTGCTAGCATGCTTACATGCTAGACTAGTAAGAATAATCCATGAAATTGCTAAATTATTATCCTGCTAGTGAGACATAAAAACCTCCCTTGATCTGTCAGGTCAGCAAAGTTTGTTGTTATCTTCACTTAGTTGTTACCCTCCCAACTGATGGTTTTAGTTTTATCATCACAGAAAGGTGACGGAAGGGAAGGGAAAAAAGAGAAGTGAGTGGAGCTCACTATGAAAAATAGTGGTTTCAGCTGAAGCCAACAACACTTTTAGGAAAATTGGGGAGAGTAGCATTGCAGTGCCCAGTCTAGGCCTAGTCTGGGAATTAAATAGGGAATTGAATAATCTGGGGTATTAAATACGAATGAACTCTTGAGAGTTTACATTGTACTAGTAGAACGCAGGTTTTAGAAGAAAGCCACAGGGGTAGGGAGAGAGAGGGAACAAAATATGATGTATTTTTGCACTGGTTATGTTGCCTGAGTGATACAGTTGTTCCTCAACAAGCAATTTACAGAGAAGTGCAGTAGATCCAACCAGCTTTTATAAACTGCTTTAATATGAGACATTACTTAAAGCTATTAAAGAAGTTTAAATTCCTGACATTGAAGACTGGGTACACAACCTACCTGAAAATGGCAAAATACAACTGGTTTCTAGGAAGGTATGTAGAGTGCTCAGATAAAAATGGTCATAGACTGCAAGGTGAATAATCAGTTGGACTAGATGGTGTTTGCTTATGTAGAAGGCAAATGTGACCTGTAATTCATGTGTGTATTGCTATTAGAACTAATGAAGATCTGATAAAGTTGTATGAGCTGCTATCCACCATCCTGTGTACCACTTGGATCCTCAACTTCCTAGAAATCACTTTTAAAGGAGAAAATGTGCAGAAAGATTACTAGAGAAGTTTACTCTTCAACAGAGAATTGAAAGAAACAGGCTTGTTAAGTCTAGCAAAGTGAAGTGCTCCATGAAATAACAAGCAACTTTTAGGAGGACAAAGGCAACAGAAAATTTTAGAACAAATGAGCAAAATGACCATAATTAATTCTCTCTTAGAAGTTGGAAGGCTTTTAATGTTCAGTAGAGGAGAGTTTTGGAACAACTGTTTAATAGATTTAGTGAGTTCTAAAACATCAGCTGGAGCTTGATCAAATTATGACTAGAATAGGGACATGAGAACTGGTTAATTAGGTCTTTTTCTGATCCAAAGGTTCTGTGAAGTGGGAATGGGAAACTATATTCTAGGAAAAAACTGATGGTTAACTCAGAAGAATGTAAAATTCATACTGGAATAGGTTGCAGAGAGACAAACAAGTGTTTTAAAGAAAAAATTGCTAAACTTGTGGAACAATTATAAAATGTAGCCACCTTCTGACTTCACAGGATTGTATTTGATCAGCTACAGCTTTTGCAGTCTCACAAGTCGTAGGAGTTCTCCTGTTGCATGGTATCATGGTGTGTCACGTTTTTGATCAGACCACCACAGGAATGCTAGATAAGACCCGTGGATTTGCTTAAGAAGCAGAGTTGCATTTTAAAATGTCTGAGAACTGCCATTCTCTGAATTGCAAAAGTGATTGAGTTTTTGCCATCAGATAAGGCAGATAAGGCAAAAACAATGCATATTTAAAACATTTTTTTTCAAGCATCTCAAGGCCATCCCCTCTATTTAAAAGTCAAGTGGTGCACAGACCCACTCTCACCCTGCAAAAAGATTATCTCCCAGAAACATGGCACAACATTTTGTCAGTACAATGTTCCCTTTTACTTTACGAACTATAAAATAAGATGCAAAGTAGATTACCTGGGATCCTTACAACACATTTTCCAGGCAGCTTTTCAGTGTTTGCTGAACATTACAGATGTCAGATTCTTCCACAACTTTATTTCTGATACTCTGGCACTCTGAATAAAATCTTTCTCCTCTGTGAGTTATTTTATCTCTACTGTGGTTGTGCTCTTGACATCTTTTTCTGTTATTTGGCCTAGGTCAGAATTCACTCAAAGCAAGTTGTGAAAAAACAGTGCTACCTTTTTTAGTGAAGAATCTTCCTCTGTGTCTGGGGTTTTTTTGGTTGGTTTGGGGTTTGGGTTTTTTTCAGTGAAGAAAAGCCTTGGGTCTTGAATTTTTATCTACTTTATGGTATTTAAAGATGCAGTTAACACCTCTACCAAGTATATTTCCCTATTTTGAAGAGGCATGTGGATGGGGGTATGTTAGCACCCAGTCATAATAGAGTAGAAATTAGCCTGCCTGCTTGGCTTGCAGAACTAGGAATTTAATACATTTGTTATCTTTTCTCTCCACTATCTTCATTGTTTCATATTTCTATAAAAACTTAATTCCATTTAAGTCCTGATGATGTATTTGGTTTGGAAACAATGTAAAATTAGCATTGTGATTGCATGTAGTTTTCTAGTTATTTATGCAAAAATAATCTGGTTTTGTTTCTTTTTGACCACATTTATTCTTTTGAAAGTGAACAAAGCAAACCTACAGCTGTGTACTCTTCTTCTGTAGGATCTGAACTAGCTCAAGGTATCTCTAAATTGCATTGTGCCTCAGGGCAGTCATGTGCTTCTGCCAACACAGCATTAACCTATCTGCTTGTTTAGTCTCTTGTATCTATGTTAATTAAGTTAATGTAGCTCTTAATCTGCCCTATGTCTAATTCTGCCACCAGTATAGGCCCAAAGAAGCAATATCAACTCTTTCCCTGTTTTGAATATATGGCAAAGGAGACATTTTCTTGAATCATTGTCTTTATTAGGACATTAATAATGGATCTTCTATTCTTACTTTTGTGCCATTTCATCCTTCAAAGTCCAACCAACTTATCCTGCAGTGAGATACTTTTGAGTATATGCAGGCTTGTTTACTTGGTTAGTGACAGTAAAGGGGTTAAACTGATATCCTGCAATTAATTCCTATAGTTATTCCCATCATTTGTTAAACTGTCTAATGAATATGCCTTGATGTGACAACTCAAGCCATCTTCTATTTTTGTCTCAATGCCTTAATCTTTTACTTTAACCAGACTTTTCCTGTTTTCTGTAAAGTTCATGTTCTTTGACCTGTAAGCATATTCAGAGCTAATGTGACAAATCCCTTACTGCAGTCATTAGTTTTTCACAAGGTAAGTTCCAAGGGTTCTACCCTTGGAATCTAATGAGTAGATGAATAGAGAATAATTCATTATGTTTTTTCTTTTCAGTAATACTAGTTTCAGTGTTTTCTAGAACTGGGAGGTCTCTTCGGTCTTCTGTCTGCTTGTTTCCCAGTTTGAACAAAACCAAACAAAATTTGATCCGCCTTATCGTTTGTTTCAATAGCAAATACATGACCTCTAGTGGCAGGCAGTTAGTAATCATTTATGATGCAAAGTAAATTCTGCATATACAGAGCAGGAACAGGTAAATGCACAAAACCTCTCTTAAATGCTATGCTTACCATGATGGCAACTCTTTTTTTTAACAGTTAATTTAATCTATTTATAACATCTGTATGGCAGGTGAAAATGCACACTTCCTCTGTGCTCATTCTTCTTCACTGGCTTCATCCTCAGATCCCTCCTACTCAGCACTGGCGAGGCCTCGCCTGGAGTAGTGTGTCCAGTTCTCCCCAGAACAAGAGAGAAATGGAGCTGGTGGAGAATCCAGAGAATGGCCAGTACAATGATGTACTGGCGCATCTCCTATGAGGAAAGGCTGAGAGAGCTGCGACTGTTCACTCTGGAGAAGGGCAAGCTCAGGAGGTGGGGGGGTGGAAGGGTGGCGGGCTGGGGAGGATATCTCATCAATGTCTGTAAATACCTGAAGGGAGAGTGCAAAGAAGACAGAGGCAGGCTTTTTTCAGCAGTGACCAGTGACCAGGGGCAATGAGCACAAACTGAAACACAAGAGGTGTTGTCAGAACATCAGGAAATACTTTTTCACTGTGAGAGTGACCAAGCACTAGGATAGGTTGCCCAGAGCAGTTGTGGAGTCTCCATCCTTGGACATATGCAAAAGCTGCCTGGACATGGCATTGGACACATGGCTGTAGATAGTGCTTGAGCAGGCAGTTAGACCTGATGACTTCCAGAGGTCCATGCCAATCTCAACCACACTGTGACTCACAAAAAATATATTTTGGTAGCAGAAAAAAAAATGCCTTTTGGGGGGTGGGATGGTATAATTCTCTTGTGTCACTGTTTTAGTTCTATTGACTTTGCCTCTTTACTAACAGAGAACGCTGCTATGAATGTCCATCTAGAAAGAGCTTATACCAAGTCTCTCCATTTGGACTTTTAGAAAAATCCCCGGAAGAAATGTGTACAGAGAGGAACTTGCTAGTATGTTAGAGATGCCACTGCAAAGGAAGTCCAATCAATATTAAAGGTGTGCAGTCTGTATAGTTGAAGTTTCAAAAATAGGTGACAAAACCATATGATTATTAGATTTGTGCAGTTTTATTGCAATACTTGATGTCTCCTGTCTTAGAAACTGATAGAAGAGATACCTGAATTTTTCTCCGGAATCTCAGGTTTTTCTGAGAAAAAGATGTTTTCAATTTTGGAAAGTCCATTGTGTTTTAAGGGATGAAGCAATTGATATGATATTCTTTACAATTCAAGGGATCAAGCTTATATGGGGTTTGTGGCAGTTTTGTAAATTATAGCCAGGCAGTGCATGAACAAGGCTCCTTATGATCTAGATATTTCTGTCTAGATACCAGGTATATATTCAGATAAATATATAAATCCTGAATTTGTTGCTTTGATTTTCAGAAGTCTCTTCAAATATTTCAAACTGTTCTAGCCTTTTACAGGAAATTTTTACCATTAAGTGTAATAAAGCTGAAATTACACTATTCTGCTCTGTGTTTTTACTGGTGCCACATAAACTTGCCCAGGGTTTTTCAAGGATTTTCCCTCTTTCTAAATATATAAAGCTTCTGGTTTTTTAGGAGACTTAAGTCTGATTTCATTCACTAACTGTTATCCTCCTGGCCAAAAATAATATTTCTGTGAGTGATTCTTGGACAGGTTCTTTTTTAATCGATGTGCTTAGTCATGATAATTATATATGTGAAATAGAAAAGCTGGAAAGTATTACAAAATTACAAAATAGAGATTTTGTGCATGAAAATTGTTGAGGAACTCCCTGAAATACCTCAATCAAAAAAAACTATTAACAAATTAAGCTTTAAAAAATTGCCTTGCACTGACAAAGCTCTAAAAATTAAGCTTTCCAGTTGATGATTAAAAAAAAAAATTTAAAAAGCTAATAAAAGCTGCAGTTGAAAAAAAAAAATTGAAAACTCAGAATCAGTTGCACTGGAGTTTAAAATATTTTTAGCTGCACATTAAGTAATTTTCCTCCTCGGCAGTCCACTGACTGTCAGATTGATCAAGTAGATTTAATTCACAGGTATATAAAAATAGTTGTAAGGAAAAAAAAATGCCAAACCTTTTGTATGTTACCTCTTACCAGTAGCCCAGTAGCCGAATTAAGAAGTTAAGCCATAACAAAACTTTTTTTTGCAAAGACTCTTTAGTCATTAAGTGATTTATTTGGTTGGAAAAGAAATGTTGATCTTCATTAAATGGTTTATTATTATAGTGATTTAGTAAATCACTAAATACAACAGGAGAGGGTATAGCATGCCCATCAGAAGAGGCAGGAGACATATCACCAACAGCAATGCATGGCAAGATTTTGACAGATCTAGGGGCACTTCATGCTTCACTGGTTTATGGGATCCAAGTTAGAGTAGCTTGCTTGAATTCCCAATAGTTTGTTAAGCTCAGTCTTGTTCTGGGCAAAACAAGCACACTTAGCAGTCTAATCAAGGAATTGTTGTTAGCCCGATTACCATGGTCTTAATATTTATAGTTAAAGTTGTATACAGTTAAAACGACATGCACAAACTTTGGTGTTATATTCACACTTTCACAGACCCGCTGGGTCTCAAGATCAATGGCTTCAGTTTGGATTGTGGGGGAGAGTGTAGCAAGCCATTAGCATTCTGAGTCCCCAGGCAGCCCAAGTGAAGTCCGTACAAAGCCTGACAAGTCCTGAGGCCTATCTCATGAGTTATACACAAAGCCTGTGGCTTCTTACAAACAACGGCAAACTTATTTATGGGGCTAGAAGGCTGCTATCCTCTTTTCACCTATGCAACTCAGAAAAAGGGAGGCCCAGGAGAATAAGATGGCCTGTGAACCTGCCTACTACTGGTCAGCACCTCTCAGCAGCTGAGGATTGGCTGAGGAATGAGCTAGGAGTCTGTTTCTGGCATACTCAGATTTCCCCATAAAAAGTCTGAATTTTCCAGGTGGAGACATCAGCACTGACACATGGAAGTTGTGAAGCCTCAAGGAGGCCTGAGGGAGCAAAAATCATGTCCAGACTAGCAGAAAATCTTGAAGGAATCAATGGCACTAGATAGGACTTTGAAGGGGTAGCAGTTGTTTGAGAGACCAGGTAGCATAACTCTTAACCTAAACTCAGGGAGCAGAAAGGGCCCATGGCTGCATAAGGGACAGGGAGCCAGCAGCCGAAGACAACAACACAGCCAGCAGAGGAGGGTCCTCACCAGCCCCGGTCGCCTTCCTCTGCACCCTCCCCTCTGCACCCGTAGGCATGGCTGTAGGTGGAGACCCCCCATGAGGCTGGTCAGGCCCCTGAGATGCCTCAGAGTGCATCACCAAAAGAAAGTCAAACTCTCAAGAGTAACTATGTCTTAGAATTCTGAGAGAACATCCCTAGTGCTTTCTGTTTGGCATCAGAAACACAGGATGGACTGTGTTATGACAGGCTGAGGGACTGTCATAAGAAGAAGAATAGGCAAGATAATAGAAGCTGTTACAGGGGGCGACAAAGTGAGCAGTGGCTGAGGCTTGGAGGCAATATAGATAGATCAGTTAGACTCATGGACATGATGGAAGTACATTTGTGATTGGTCTTGTCAAGGAGCAGCAGCACTTGCTCAAGCAGCTCTGCTCTCAGAGGCTGGAGCCAGGGCAGCATTAGAGCTGGCATAAGCACAGGCAGGCAAACCTGGAGGAGGGATGGATGGGAGGAAAGAAGTTGCTGCACTGGAGACCCTGACTGATCTTATCAAGAAATAACTCATGTTATCAGTATTTGTTCATCTTATTAAATAGCACCAGATGTGCATCTCTCCCACCTGTTATTTCTTTAGTTACTATTATGTTCTTTTCTTCTTTTGTTTCACACCATTGCATAGGTGGAAATGACACAATTTTTTAACTGTGTCTGTTTCAGTGTCCTATTATTTTACTTCCAACTATAAGCTATTAGCAATCTTAACTGAACCTTTGATA
This sequence comes from Gorsachius magnificus, assembly GCA_034008185.1. Taxonomy (NCBI): domain Eukaryota; kingdom Metazoa; phylum Chordata; class Aves; order Pelecaniformes; family Ardeidae; genus Gorsachius; species Gorsachius magnificus. Next base: position 34,368,069 of record CM067109.1, on the reverse strand, counting down.
TTTTAGTTGTTCCACACGTGCAGCTCACACCCATGCAGATGCAGAAGATTTAAGTAGTTGTTAAAATTCATTCAGACTTCAAAAATATTTCAGAATACTAGATTCTACCAAGACAAAAGCAAAAAACTGATTCCATTTAGAGCATATTCTCTTTGGAAGAGTGCTAGTCATCCAAGGGAAACTGAGGATGAATTAAACAGAACGGAAAGCGTTCTGAATAAATGAAGACTGGCAAGTAATCCAAGAGAAGTCACAACCTGGGTGAAAGGGAAAGAAAAAAAACTGAGCTTGTTTAAATATAGCAGCTCAAACTGCTTTATAGAGACAACACATCAGGAATTTTCTGGAAAATCTGGTGCCGTCTTAACTTGTCCTTGCTGTGATTCCATTATTTTTGCTACTGATGTTAGCTGTCGCCATTACAACAAGTTATGCTAACACATGCCCCACCTGACATTTGGAACTGGTGTGACACCAAACGTTTTTCACTAAACAGTTATTTAACTCTTCACCAGCAAAGAATTTTAAATAAATCCTGCTGAGAGATCTGTTCCCTTGGGAACCTGTGCATATATCTTAATGCACCAGGTTTTGGGAAAGCATTTAAAAAAAACCAGAGTATAACTGCGATGTAACTGTGCATTTAAATACATGTTTAAATGTGTAAATCAAAAAAAAAAAAAAGTTTAAATTGTCCAGAAGAAGGGAAAAGGATGTTTTCAAGACGGCTTTTAGGATAGGATTACAAATGCTGATTCTCAATTCAAGTATGCCAGAAGTAGCTATCCCACTGATTGGAGTTATTTTGAAAGCCTGATGTAAGAATATACTCAGAATGAAAACCTGACACTACTGAAGCTGAAGGTTATCCTGACATTTACACCACTGAGCAAGAATTTTTTTCCTTTGACTATATCCATTTCATACACTTCATCCACTCTAATGATCACCTTGACATCAATGGGACACCCATGTACATAGGAACACTACAATATGTATTCACCATCAGGAATGTACAAACCCTCAATGACTGCAATATTCTTCCATAAATGCAGGTGAAACTGCTTAGGAAATACTTTTCAGAGGATGTAAAGAGACAGTATGCATTGATATTAATAAAATACCTGTGTGCCTCTAGTAGGAGATGATGTGAGGATTCATTATGTGGAAACATGAAAGTAAGACAGTCCTAAAAACTTGGTAATTTTCAGGATTTGTTAGTTTAAGCCAAGTAAAATACATAAAAATCTAATATAAAAATAAAACTATAAAATATTACAAATATATAAAATAATATGCAAATATTAAACATTAATATTAATATTATTTACCTTAAAACAGTGTCATTTCCTAAATGTTTTTATGGGATGAAACACAAAAAGCTGCTGGATATTTTTATGAAACTCTTTATGGCATTTATTTTTCAGGGGCAGCATTACTGTAAGCTGTGTAACATGAAATTTTTAAAATTCAGTGCTGCCCGGTTTTTAAGTTATGTGACAATATCTAAATTATAATCTTACATCACATTTAATTGATTTAACCATAAACATTAAGCTAAATCCACAGCACTAAACCCAGCAATGAAGTGAATGTTTAAAATCTTCATGAGAAAGTAAGAACTAAATATAGTAGTAGTTATGAAAAGTGAACTTCTACCCAATCAGTCATCCCATGGGTTTACTACTAGCATCTAGTCTGAATAAAATTTGAAGGCAGTGTTCACCTGTGTATCACCCTGCATGTCAATATTATTCCATAGAGACTCAGGTCTCTTTCAGAACCAAGATTAAGCATTCAAAAATTCTGGCTTTGACCTTCAGAAATAATCTGACCAGTCAAATCTGTAGCACACATGTCTGCTGCAAATAACAAACATGTATGTGAAGAGGATGAGGAAGGAGAAAAGGAGAGAAAAAAAGCAGTTTTAAAGGAAGGAGTTATTCATGTCCCATCCCATACTCGTACTACTGTTAACTTTCTCAATTCATTCTTTATGTTGAGATGGTTGTGAAGACAGGTCCAGCCACCTTTACCTGTTAAATACTTTAATTTTTTTATAGATCTATAGTACTGACATAAATCACATAACAATTTCCTCTATAATATTTCAAACTCACTTTAATTGACTTTAATTTCTCCTTTGAGAAAGGAAAAATTATAAAAGCAGCTTTATTTCAAATCTGCATGTCCGAATGAGAACTTTTCCAAAAATTTCTGTAACAGTAAGTTTGGATTCCCTGTTTTAAGTATTAAATTCCAATCAAATGTTGAAGCAATAAGCTTTTATCTTTAATTAATTAATTACATGTCTATAACTTCACACTTCTGGTATTTAAAAATCATTTGGAAGCATGAGAAAGTCTGCTATATTTCCATAATCCCATTTTTGTTCAAAAAATAAAATTAAAATTAAACTCGTATTAATATTAAAAGTATAAAAATTTAGGAGATATAAACTAGCAGCATGCCTCAAACTGCCAATTTTCTATCTTTCTAAAATATATAATAGCTGGAGAATTTTCAAAGTTCCTGTTTCAAGTAATACAACTGTTGTATGCCTGGCTGTTTGAGATAGAAGAGCTGGTATAAAAATGTGACTCACATAAGGTAAAAGAACAAAAGAAACACACTGATTCTGAGACACAACAGTGGCCGCATGAGGTGTCAAGTGTACAAAGTTAACTGGAATTTCACTTGGCCTTCCTGATGCTTGGAATTTCAAGCAGAGGGCTCTAAGCTGGACTGCTAAAATGAGAAAAATAATAAAAAAAAAAACCCAACCTTTTGCAGTTTATTATCCTTTCCACATTCTGTGTGAGAGGACGAATCCAGATTTTGAAATAATTGGTTTATTTTGCTACTATTTTGTTTAGCTTGATATTCACAGACATTGGTACACTCTGGAAATACCTAACTTGCTGCTAATGCTTTGGTCTTCATCTGCTTGCAAGATAGCATGTGATTAGCCAGTTTATTCGATTTAGACCACAAAATTTTTCTTAATAATGTTTTTAGGAAAATGTTTACTTATTTCATAAAACAAATACTTTAGCATCTATGTTTCTTTTTTTCCCATCTTGTTTATTTAACAGTATTTGTTTTCCATAACAAAATGGAAAGTGCAAGTTTGTCTTACAAAAAGTTATTACAAAAAGGAAAAAGGAGTTCAGTTATCTATTATTTGAATTTAATTTCTAGCCTTTAAGGCCTAAGAACACCTTACGGCTAAAGGTGAATAATGCACTCAATTATAGCAGTAGTCATTACCCCGTGATCTCAACATAAATTGAAAGCACAGGCAACAGGTCTAGTCTGTGCTATGAGTTAGTAGGGCTTAGATCAGTATCTGTGTTTCAGCCATCTGCAAAGCAATTGCCCTGTTAAACTTGCAGCCATGTGTTAAGAGTTTGGCTGTGCCCCAGAAATCTGAGTGATGTGATCAACAGGAGAAACTGGCCTTTTCAGTGCATGTCTCTAGAGAAGACACCTTCACCACAATTTCAGAAAACTTGCGACAACGAGAAGGGATAGCAAGCACTGGTAGGCTGCCTAGCACCTGCCAGCGACGGAGAGGTTGGGGGATGTTCAGTTCTAAGGCACAGGCCAAAGAGAAGCCTGAGCATGTTGTGGTGTCAAGTCACTAGGGGAGGACAAAGAGTTTGGTTGTTTGCTTTGGTTGTTAGTTAGGAGTTTGGTATTGGAGCTTAGGTTAAAAAAAACTCCAAAAATTGCCGTTCATGTATTAGAATACACCTTTAGTCCTTGATAAAGAAAAAGGAAGGTAGCAAGCAATGGATGTGAGCAAATATATATATCTGTGGTCATATAAGTGAAGAGAGAAATGCCTATTGTATTCTAATCCACATAACAAATGCATTTTGCTTGGACATAAAGGAATGAAATTTATTCTTTCTCAGCTTTGACATTTATGTTTTTAGAATAAGTAAACATTTTTGAGAATTGGGTGAATGCCAAAAATTTAAAGTCATCTGCACGATGGCTAGAATTTCCAATAATGTTTGTGGCTCCAGCTTCAGCAAGTATTGCAGCTCCTCTTTGGAACATCAAGGTCTGGTGGACGCCGTGATAGTCTGTATTATGCTAATTCCTGTATTACTATGTTTCACACTTTGAGCCTACAATAAAATCAGTCATATATTTTGCTGTCCTAATGGTATCTTACCTAATGCTAAAGGTTGGGGTTTGGTTTGTGGGTTTGGGGTTTTTTTGGGGGGAGGGGAGGATTATATTTCAACTGACTGTAATAATGCCATTTTTAAAGATATTCTTTCTGGAATTATGATGCCCTGTGCAATCAATAGTGTGACTGAAACCTCTTGTAGAACAGAATACCTGTAAAATTCCTATATTCGTATTGTTCAGCAGAAACTAGCAGGTACCTAGTCCTCCGCTGCATTTTGGGAGAACACCAAGGAACTCATAAGCAAGAAACATGAAGGAATTAACTGGCAAAAAAGAATTTTTTCTTCCAACTATGACTTTCTAGCATTGCCTCATTCTGGCGACGTTTCATTCTTAATGCCTGTGTGCCTGTATGACAGAACTCATGCTGGAACGAAAAGAGGCATCCAGTTCCCGTAATAGTTCAAGAAGGCCATTTCCTCATTTGCTATTGGAAACACAGAGAAGAAGCTGTAACACTCTGAGTCACCCCTGCTGCAGTTTATTTTACAATCATATATACGTACTAAACTAGCCCACTTGTTTGCCCAGGCATTGGCCATTACCAGGAGTAATCTACTGCACTGACTTTATGAGCATTGCATGAATATTTCAAAAGCTATGTTTGTGCTAGCAGGTATAGAAAAGCACAGACCATTTCTTCAGCTGTCATTGCATGTCCTGCTAAGAGAAGCTTGGACCAGTGATAAATCAGCCAGAGACAGCTGGGGAGCATAGGCTGTCGGGGAAGTTTCTTACACCTCTAGCCTCTCCTACCTCCCATTTCTTCTTCCAGAGTTTGGCAGAATCTTTATCTCTGAAAATACAGTAAACATACAAAGCTTTCTGTATTAACTAATACAACTGTAGACACAGGAAAGGAAGAATTAGTCAGCAAAATGCCCATGAGTACTTTATCAGTGCAAAGCCCTCAAAATGCAGGCTGGCTGCAGTTCTTTCTGCCAAGAGAGGAGCTGAGATGTCAGGGATGGCAACTGTTGCAGAAGCACCAAATTGTCCCATCATCAGCAGACATGCCATCATTTCTCCCACCTTCCTAGTGGCCTGACTCTTCAAGGCTTTCCATCCCTACTCTGCCTGTTTCCTGGCTCTGTACTGTTAGATTTTTGCTGCAGAAAAGTTTTGAGCTGGATCAAGCACTAGCACACTTGCTAACACTAACAGAATCATTGATTGTATTGTTTTTATTGAATCCTCTTTCTAAGTGTGTACAAGCAATAAAGCCGGTAACATTACACCAATACTAAAAACTGGTCGTTACACATTCTATGAAATCTTCAACAGTGGTTTTTAAATGCTATTCATGCCAGCATCTTTGAATTTCCCAAATTATGAACAGTGCTGCATTTAACTTAATTTCTTCTTTTAAACCAGACTTGGCTCAGCCAAATTTTTTAGCCACAAGGAAGTAATTTTCTCCTGTTTCAACATTACATGCCTGTTCTCAGAAATCTCTTTAGGTTTCAGTTGGCTTGAACCTGGAGGTAAGGCTGAGTAGTTTTGTTCCAACTCAGCCAGTGCAATTTCACAAGAGCTACTCTTGTGGAGAGCCAGAAGTGGAGAATGTAAATACAGAAAGATCAATACCACTGTTTGGAACAGTGTTTTAGAAATAAGTTATTATGTTGGTGTCCAGTTAAAACAGTTACCTGAAGATTTAGAGGCAGTAAACCATAGTAAAGCTAGGGTAAATAGAGTATGTCAGTGGCACGATCTTAATTTGTATCCTCTGACACTCTGGCCAATGGCATTGTCAAGACAATAAATTGACTCAAATTCAAGACAGAGGAAACTTAGTATAGGTGTATAATTTACATATTTAATGTATTACTTTAGTATGAAATGATGTTGCTGGACTGGGTGCTAGTAATTTGTTAGTCAGTTTAAATTACTAATACTCCTGAGTTCAAAAAGCACAGGCAGACTTTATTTGTATTGCCAAGAATTCACCAACATTAGCACAGATAAGATTCTAAAGAAATACATGTGGAAGTCTGAATTTGGCTAACTTTCTGAAATAATTTCTCCTCGGATCCTAAAGCACAGCAATTAGAGCTCGTGCTGTTTTCCCAGTGTGCTTTAAGCATTACCTTTACCTAACAGAATCTAGATAACAGAAATACCATCTTTGTGGAAGGTTCCTATCCAGTTTGGAAGTTCCCAGGACAGGTGTTATAGTGACACCAGCAATAATTTTCTCCTACGTCCCTAGGCAACGCATTTATTAAAATACATGCCTTTCTGCCACTGCACGCAAATGAAATTTCTAGAAGGTTTTGTTTAGGAGTTTGATATAAACTGTACAGCCATAACAAATATTTTGTGTTTATTATTACCATTGTTTCATTTGACAGTTTGTTTCATTTGGCATTTATTATTGTCACTGTTTCAATTGACAGGTGCTACTTTGCTACTATTGTATATTTTTCCAGGGTACACAAAAAGTGATTAACTAACTGGCAGCTTCTAATAAGCATGGGTTTTAAAAACCACAAAGAACAACTGTGCAACATGTAATAATGCCATAACTAAAAGTAAACAAAAGGGCATGAGAACTTTGGGCATGACCCCAAATTTTTTTATTAAAACAAAGCACAGAAGCTTAACAAAAGCATTTTCTCTTCTCATACTGCTTTCTGCTGCTTTTTTCATTTTCTGCCCCTGCTTGGATTTTGAAATTAATTTCTCAATGGAAACCCTTCTAGGGAGAGAACAGGGCAGCATGGGATGGGTGCAACAGCCATGGGAGGAAGACATCTGTCAAGGCAGCCAGCAGCAGAGGGTAACTTGTCCACAGCATCTGGGCTCACCTGCAGCCTCTTCCTCCTCCTACAATTCTTCCTGAATGCCAGGTCCTAGCAAGGGCTAGTGGTTCCCATGGGACAGGAGTTGAGGTCAGTGCCAGGCAGGGCCTGGCAGCCAGCCCACCACCCTGGTCAGAAGTAGGGGGAACCATTGGCAGCTCCAGCCCTGGGTATTGGGCTCCTGCCTGGTGATGGGGATGGATGCAGTGAGGCCCAGCTTGGCAGGGACCATGAATGGGCAGGGCAGGGCTGTGGAGACCTGGAGAAGGTCCCTGCTGTGGCATCAGTGGGGCAGGAGCTGATGGTTCCAGGGGTCTGAGATGGGGTCCTGGGGCATAGACAGGTGAGGGGAGCCCCAAGGAGGCCAGGCAGGTACAGTCAGGGCTGGAAGTACCCTCAGGACACTGGCAGCTGGTATAAAGAATAATAATACATAGTTCTTTTCAATAAAAGTCACTTATGATCACTTAGGGCTTTTTGGAGACCATAGTTATGGGAAAGGAAAAATTCAAGTGCCATCTCTGCTCCATCTTTGTTGTGCCTGTCTGGGGTCTTTACTGATTTGTGGAAGCACAAGCTCCTTCACTGAACTGAACTGGAGTTAAATTCAGGTTTGTATGTGGGCGTTTCTGTCTTCTGTTTTCAGAGATTAGTAATTGCACAAGAACTTGAATGTTAAAACAGCAGTGAGACCAGACGGATGATTTCAGATGAATAGTAGCAAGGCAAACCTTACTTTTTTATGATGACATTTGCATGGATGGAAACTCATTTTGTGAATGTAATGGAGTTTCCATTCACAAACAGAATTTCTATCCTCAGTGATTTCAGTACCAACTGAGGAAAAACATTAAAATGGAGACACTAAATACTAAATGTTATAAAAGTTATCCAAATTTCACAAACTGAAGTCTACCACCCACCTGTTACTTTTTCTTACAAATCTTTTAGCAAAATACGATATTAATGTTTTATTAATCAATGATTCGCTGAGGAAGCTTTGTTGACATCATAAACTGCTCCTTGTTGCACAGGATTAGAACTGAAGCCATTTAGTTTACTGTAGGACAAGTTACTTTTCAGATAAAAGGAAACTGTAGAAGATGTATTGCTAAATTGGTTGCACTTAAAACGGGATTTCACTGCAGAACTGTCGTGGTTTAACCCGGCTGGCAACTAAGCACCACGCAGCCGCTCGCTCACTCCCCCCCCCTCCCTCAGTGGGATGGGGGAGAGAATCGGGAAGGAGAAAAAGGGTAGAGCCGAGGGCTGAGATAAAGACAGTTTAATAAGAGAAAATAATAATAATAGTAATAATGAGAATGATAACAAAATATACAGAATATACAAAACGAATGATGCACAATGCAATTGCTCACCACCCGCCGACCGATGCCCAGCCCGTCCCGAGCAGCGATCAGTACCCGAGAGACCGACTGACCCACCAAACCCCCACCCCGGGCATGACGTTATATGGTATGGAATAGCTCTTTGGACAGTTTGGGTCCTAGCTGTGCTGTACTCCCAGCTTGTTATGCCCCTGGCCGAGCAGGAGAAGCTCAAAAAGTCCTTGAACAGTCTGAGCACTACTTGGCAACAACTAAAAACATCAGCGTGTTATCAACATTCTTCTAGCACTAAATCCAAAGCACATCACTATGCTAGCTTCTGTGAAGAAAATTAACTCTATCCCAGCTGAAACCAGGACAAGAACTAAGAAACTAACTGTCTGCACTTTGTTTTGTCTCTCCAACACTCCCTCCTGTCTGTCCGCATGGTGTGGACAAAAGCAAATTCCCCATCTTTTCTCTAAAATCCTCTCTGCTCCCATTACAAGTGAGGAAAGGGTTGTTAATTCATCTCCTATCCTTTCTCATGTTCATGGGTCCATTGACTGTCATCCTTAGGAAATGTTGTTGACAAGATAATTTTCTGGCTTGTCATCTAGACCATCACCTTTATTTGAATAGCTCTACTTGATTCTTCTCTTACCTACCAAACTGGAGGTCTGTTTTTATTTTTTTCTTTTCTGTTTATTTGTTCTGATCTATATTATACCCCAGTCCTTCTTTTTTGTGTCCTTATACTTCAAACAATCTATACATTTAATTAAGAATATGTGGCACTATTCTCCTACAAAAAAGGAGTTGCTTAGTGTATCCTCAAATTTTTTTGCATGTTAATTTGAACAAATAACTACATTAATGATGAAGTCACATTCTTGGCTTTGGCTGTTCCTCTGGGAACCCAGGTGCTGCAAAATGGATAACATACTTTTTTATATATATAATTTATATTCTTTAAGTAGATAAATAGAATATATTGCTTCTAACTTAAGAAAAGTAGGACATGACTAAATTTTGTAGTTAGTATGTGAAGATTGTAAGATAATCCCTGTGCATTTTTCTCAGTCCTCACATGACTAAGCGTACGCAGAATTTGGTAACATACTAAAACCAAAATGCTGGAATAATCTGGTTAAAGAGATTCAGAGAATTCTGCTTGTGCCCCATACCTCTGTATTTGGGGTCTCAGAAGTTAGCAAATATCATATTTTGTATATTGGTGAGCCAATATAAAAATGAACTAAGCAAAACACAATGTAGATACCAGGTTTATGTTTAAGAGATTATTTCTGATTCTTAGAAAACAAGGAAAACTGAATTATTAGGAATACTAATTGTTGGGTGCATAAAGGAATGTCTGTTGTTACCGTGGCTTTCATAATTTTAGAACTGAAGTGAGAAATACAGAACCCAGTATATTTACATAAACACTCAGATTAATACTACTCTTCTTTTTATATGAATTAACTCCCACAAATAGAAGCAGAAAGAGAGGAGTGTCCCACAGACACCACTGATTTACCATTTGCTATCTGATAGTCTGAACCAAAACCAGGGTAATTGTTAAAAGAATACTAAGGTGAACATTTCAGAATATAGGCCTTGCAATGTTGTTGTAAAGGAAGTTAACCTAATCTTGGTGATTCACGAAGAAATAAATATTTTTAGTTTTATACTTAAATAACAATTTTTCAAACTTTAAGATACTGAGAGAGCAGTGAATCATTAAGTACAAAATGATGGGCATGCTACTCAACAGGCTGCTGAGGATGCTTTGTTGTAGGAAATCAAACCTGAGAGAAAGTAACTCAGTAACTGCGAGCACTGGGAATCACTCATTCCTTCAGAACCTGACTGCATGATGAAAAGACAGCCATTAATGCTTGGAATAAATTCTAATCTGGGTGTTTAGACAGTGCAAATATTCTAATCTTGGTAAAGTCTGTGTATGTTGCAGTTTGTCTTTCCACAAAGTTAGGGAACTGACCTTCTGACTTGTAAAAATCACTATATGACAGCAGTGGTATCACAAGCAGAGAAACTACCTCTTTTTCTAGACAACTTTCCCAACTTCTAGCTACTTCAATTCTTCCATATTTTCATTGAGAAAAATGTGGTGATCTTAGGCTAGAGATCTCTAGTCTTGCATTTACTCTAGCTGATTGGATGACTTGATCCATGTAAGGAATTAAATTCTCATATCACACGCATGTATAACTATCTATTGGCTATTTAGTACTGATTATGAGATTTTAGTCCCTTAGCTAATCCTGACAAAATATGCTCCCTTTCTGAGAACATTGACAAGGAGCATTAGTAGGCAGTTACACCTTCAGGATTTTACAAGGCTCCATCTTGTCATTCTTACTAAATGCACACATTAATTTGTTAAAGGCCTAATAAGGACACTTGGATGGACATTTTGATATTCTAAGGTGATAATGTTCTTCAGCTCTGTATCTCTAGATGTCAGCTGTTTCTCCTCACCATTGTCTAGCAAAGACTAGTGCTTCGAGACCTCGGTCCAGACAAGTAGTGGTAAGCTGGTTGAATCATCAGTAGAAACAACACCCTCTTTACTGAAGAATACTCACAGGTTTCATGTTTGTGTATGGGTCTTGTCGCATACAAAACTTATTTGCAGGTCTGCTGCTACAGACAAGAATACATTGAAAAAGATGCCTTTAAAAAAAAAAAGATTGCTGCAGCTGTTAGTGTCATCGTTATCCAAGGCATAAATTATAAAGTGTTTATTCTTTCTCTTTCCTTTACCTATGAAATTGTCTTTATCTTGATCCATGACTTTTCTTGCTTTTGTTCTTTATATTCTCTCCCCTGTCCCACTGGGCAAGAGGAGGAGTGAGCAAGTAGCTGTGTGGGCGCTTGCCTTTTGGATGAGGTTAACCCACCACATCAAGAAAAAGTATAAAAGTTTTCCACAGACGCCATGACTGCAGTTGGGTCTTGGGTGAAATTTATGTTGAGTGTATTGATCCAGATAACACCCAGTTGTTTTGAATCTTACTACTTTAGTTGGAAGCTCACTACACAATTCTTGCAAAGTCATAACTAACACGCGTGACCAAGGTAACATTGAGAAAGAGAACTGGCTTTGGTCATCTCTTGTGAAAAGTTTTATCAGATCTTTGCAGAGATTTTTACAGCCACTGTAAAACTATCTCTGTGAAGATATTTTCTTATTATCCAGGTACGAAATTTATTTTTATAACAGTGACTCTGTAGCAAAACCAGCAGTGTGAAGAGAATAAAAAATCCTGGTTTTTTAACAAAAGAAAGAAACTTTTGGGCAAAATGGTACATTTCTGTCTGAGATAATTCATGAAGTTGTGTATTTTTCCCAGACAAAAGATTTGCAGTAAGATGGAGCAATTACTTGATGCTGTTCAAAGAGCACAGATAAATCTGTCAAGAAGCAAAATATTTGCAAGGCTGCTTTTTTTTTTTTTTTTTTTTTTTTTAATTTTCTTTAGCTGGGGTGCCATTAACTTTTAAACCTAGAATTCTATGTATGCAAAGTACCTAGCTAAATCTTTTTTTTCAGATTTTTCTGAAGAAAAAAGAAAAATCCCTAATGGAAATCTGGGTTTTAGGCCAAAATTTATTTAGAGATACCTTAGCAAAAATGAGTATTTATTACAACAAATAATTATTTAATCACAGCTTTATATTTCTGTTAGAAGAGCTTTGGTAGAAAAGCTTAGCTAGTCCTCAATTCATTAATGACTTTAATGGGACATTTTTTTTCTCTTCAGAATTGTTTGTTTTTCCTTTTGATACTATTAATGTGGAGTCTGTCTGTATGCTTCAAAATGGAAAAATGAAACCATGACATAAAATGGTAATGTAAATAGCAAAAGCTTTTAATTTAACTGTTTCTTTTTGTACTGAAATGATCAACTGTGGTGCATAATCCATGTCAATTTACTGTGTCTTATTGTTCGTTTTATGCTATATAATTTATGTGAGTTCATGATACTTAAAAAACCACTATCTTAGGATTTTATAATAATCACATTCTTCATAAACTAGCAAGAAAGTTTGTGTCAGCCATCCTCCTACCCTCCAGCTGCCTGATCTTTTCACACAGGGTACTGTGTGGACCTAGACATAAAAGGGACTAGTGATGAATTTTACCTACTGTGTCTATTATGTATAGACTACACTTGCAATGTTAGAATGACAAAAATGTGCTTGTAAAATTTGTAGGATGATTTTCTATTGAAATACTATCACAGGTTATCACTACCAGGTTAATGAAGTGACTTCTCTTCTATATAAAGCCTCACTGTCTGCAGTAGCAGAACAAATGTGATGCTCTCCTCTGCTGAGGGATATCTTTTGTCTCACAGGAGACAATGCTATTGTTTTGGTGTTGTGCAAAATTCATTGTTTCCTGAATTATGTCAGCAAGCCGCTGCATTATTGCAGCATTTTATTTTTTTTTTTGGTTTGGAGTTTGTTTAATATAATGCCTATAGATATGTGTAACTTAATGCTTAATCTTTAAGTATATCACACTTAGGAGGCAATTTCCAATATTTTCTAAAAACCTCTAAGATGTTCTCAGGGTGTCCTCAGGTTGTTACTGTTCATAGAGGGTATTGTAAGAACTCACTTGTTTCTGGTTTGTGGTGTGGAATCTCTTGTCATTGTCTTTTTCTTTTTAAAAAAAAAAAAAGAGAGAGAGAGACAAATGTAGAAGAAGATATCCCCGTGTGACAGAGGGAGATCTGAAACCATTAATAATTTTTAGGGTTATGAACTCTTTTGGCAATACTTCGGTAAGTTATTTTTTGGACTGCTTCATCTGTATTTCCTAAGACAATACACAGATCTCTTTTTATTTAAAAGTACAAATGGGAACCACAAAAGAAAACAGCCTTTCAGGTAGATAATTCCATTTCCAATTCCTTTTCTTGTTGTATTTCCCTCTTTTTATCCTGTGTTGCAAGATAAAAAAGAGATTCAAGATTTAACTGGTTAAATGAAACATACAATGAAACATTGAATATTGTATATATTTTGAAAATCCTTCAGCAGCAGTTGAATATGACATGAAGCACTTCTTTACAAGGGCATGATTTTCACTGGTCTTTCTTTGAAAGTTCTGTCACCAAACATACATTGTTTTGATTACTGAAAGAGGAGACTGCAGAAAACCTCGGTGAGATGATTAGGATGCTACAAGGTTAAGTAGATGTTTCCACAGGCCTTCTGCTATTCTCTACTAGCAGTAATGTTTATATATTGAAATGAAATTTTACTCATTCAGGTTCTGATTACGTATTTCAGAACTGGACAAAAATTAACTGCAAGAATTAACTACAAAGTACATAAACTTTCAGCTCATCCTAGAAGCATCTTAGAAATACAAAAGCAAATGAAGAAAAGTTCAGCCTTACACTTTTATATCATCTTCATTATTTCCTAAAACAGGTATCAAAGAAATAGTGATCAATTTCCTTTGGTTTTAACACCAAAATGACCCATATGCTATACATAGTATTTCTTGAGGCACATACATACAACAGAAGCATAGAACATCTGTATGCTTATACTCACACATACATCTGCACACTGGGAAACAAAAATATTTTGATAGGCTTACACGTCATGAGCCAATTCCAGCTGACCGGACTGGAAGTTCTCTGTAATATGAAAGACATTTTTTGTTTATTTACATGCTGCTGTAACGTATTTCCTCCTTAGAAATTTTTGCACATATCAAACAACCTTTGTAGTCTGTGACATGGTGACAAACAGTGAATGAGGAAGCTAGCTAGATAAGGAAATTGCACAAAAAATATTCTGCCACCGCTAAACCTTCTTTCCACCCACAATGCAATGAATAGCATTCTTGACCATAGCACATAGTCAAGAATGACACTAGGACAGATAATGAGGCCAAAAAAAAGAAAACAAAAGTAGTACAAGTGCAATGCACACTACTAAAAAAACAGCAAAAGAGTTTAACTTAGTCCATCTTTTTGAATGAAAAGCCAAATTCAAGAACAGTCTCTGCAGCTAAGGCTGGATATGTCACATGTTTTCACTGAAAAAAAGTAACACCAGCCCTAGAAAATACAGCTGAAAGTGATTATGGACCACTGAGTCATGGAGTGTATGAGAGGAGTGTTCAGTTTTGTAACCCTGAACCCTGTCATAGCAAATATGAGGAAGTAATGAAACAGGACTCTTGCAAATGTACTTGCATTACACCAGAAACATTCTGCAGAACCTACCCCTTTAACAGTCCTGTTTTCAGTTCATAGGAAACAAATTCAGATTCTCAGAATCATTAGAGTGAAACATTGCAGGGCAAAGAAGACTTGATTTGGGAAACCTAAAGAGATCCCTGCTTGCTCTTGCTAACAAGAAGGTTTAGTTATGAGTTGATATAACTGTCACGAAGGAAGTTTTGTAAATTAGTGTATGGAGACTCCTCTAAATTGAGGGTTCCTTTTTCAGCACCTGAAAAACTGAGGAAAAAGCATTCATTTTCAAAGAAAATGTAGTATTTCAGGTTTCATAAACTTTCTGTAAATACTCTGCGCTCTCTTCTGTTTGCAGAGAATACGATCATTATAATTACACATGACAGAGCTAGAATATAGAGCTTCTAGTATACAGGAGAACTGTGCAAGAATGCAAAATAATCCTGATATATTGGAGAACTGGTCTGAAAAAAATAGGATAAATTTCCAAAGCCAGCTACAAAGCTTGCAACTTCAATTTTACAAGCCTGTGTGTAGGCTGAAATTGGCAGCTGTGCAAATACAGAATGTGAGCCAACTGTTTGGGCAACATTTTCCTAGAACAGCATGAGTTCATAGTGGTTTGCAAAGCTGACCATGTGAGTAGTGCCATATAGTTGAAAAAAAATGAAAAAAAATAAAGTTTCAACAGAAAGAAACAGAAGCTTTGAAAACATAAAGTGGTCTTTTCCTTCTATACTGCAGTAGTAAGGTGTTTGTACATTGATAGGGCATTTTAGCACCATGCTTCAGGGGACATGTGGATCAATAAGGATGAGAGCTACAGAGTTGTTCAAAGGCCTAGACAGTGAGGTCTACAGGGAAATCTTGAACAGCTGCAGGAAAAGAAAAATGAAGAGGAATATAAATCCCCAAATTTGTAGAGGCTTTTGCTAAAAGGGATGGGAAAAACTGTTCAACATGTCCAAGCTGAGTAGCACATTTGCTACAGGGAAGATTTGGGTTAAACAGTGGGATAAATGGGTCAGCAATAAGGATTTTAAGGAAATGGAACAGATTTCCTGGTATTGCTCTGTTTCCATCACTGGAGGTCCTTTGGACCAGCTTAAACAAACTTCAGTTAGAAATGCTGAAGTTATAGTTTAACATGACTTAGGGCACTGAGTTAGATAAGGTGACATCTCAAGGTACTGTGAGTCCAGGGCTTTATATGGTTCTGTGAAATGTTGACTAATTTTAAATGAAAAATACTGTTTGAAAAAATTGAAGGGTTTTACCAAGAAACTTTCAGAACAAATAATATTCACATTTTCATAATCATCCACATTTTTTTCATCCAACTACTTGCTACACTGAATCTCATTTCGTGATTGTTTTCAGCCATTTTAGACATAGGATATTTCTTTTCAGCATGGACAAAGGAAGGCAAAACTATTCAGTATGCAGCATCTTTGATCTTGAGTTTGAAAAAACAGCTGACAAACATTCCGTCTCCATGATGACCATAGTATCACTAAGCAGATACGCCAGCCATTAAGTTTTCGTTATTCAGTTTACATCTGCACAATTAATATATTGAGACTAAGGCATAAATTGGGAGTAGGAATTTCATATATTAGGAACAAAAGAAACACTAGGTGTTCAGACCTGTTTCTGCAACCTAAGGCTCTGTCAGAATATGCTTTAAAATTCTTGAAAGCAAGATGGAATAGTAGAGTATGTTTTCAGGTGCAGGGACCTGATTAGAAAATTGTTTATTGACATTCTCAGGCTATAATCAGCTATTTAAGAGGTATTTACAATGCACAGTTCAGCATGCAAAAGGCCTGAAATATTCTTCCAATTAGCTGTTGTGTGTTTTGCATAAAATTTCAGATCATACATTCACACTGTGGCAAACAGGTCGAGGGAGGTGATTCTGCCCCTCTACTCCGCTCTGGGGAGACCTCACCTGGAGTACTGCATCCAGCTCTGGAGCCCTCAGCACAAGAAGCACGTGGAGCCGGTCCAGAGGAGGGCTACAAAAATGATCCGAGCGCTGCAGCACCTCTCCTATGAGGACAGGCTGAGAGAGTTGGGGTTGTTCATCCTGGAGAAGAGAAGGCTGCGGGGAGACCTGATTACGGCTTTTCAATACCTAAAGGGGGCCTATAGGAAAGATGGGAAAAGTCTTTTTAGTAGGACCAGCTGTGACAGGACAAGGGGTAATGGTTTTAAACTAAATCAAGGTAGATTTAGACTGGATAGAAGGAATAAATTCTTTACAATGAGGGTGGTAAAACACTGGAATGGGTTGCCCAGAGAGGTGGTGGAGGCCCCATCCCTGGAAACATTCAAGGCCAGGTTGGATGGGGCTCTGAGCAACCTGATCTAGTTAGTGGTGTCCCTGCTCACTGCAGGGGGGTTGGAGTAGATGGCCTCTAGGGATCCCTTCCAACCCAAAACATTCTATGATTCTATGATTCCTGGAAATAGCTAGGGGATGATTTGATACTGAAACTGGATTAAAGGGGAACAGACAAGATTAAAAAGGCAAAAATGCATAACCAAAGAGTGTCACAAGCCTGCCCCTAGAAGGGCCAGGCTTTCCGTATTCCATACAGATATACAGATATAGATGTTAGAATTTTTCTTGCAACTGTTCCGTGGTAATCTCCAGTATGATACTCTCCCATAGATTTACTATGGAAAGAAATAGTTTAGCCTAGGATAAGGGTCTTCATGTCATCTTTGAGTCTTTTAGGCTCCCAAACACTCCTTAAAGGAAATACATGTTCTTTTACTATCTATTTATTATTTTACTAGTTATCTCATTACAAGAACATCACTAAAATCATAGAATCATAGAATGTTTTGGGTTGGAAGGCACACTCTCATAAGAGAGCTGCTCCAGCCCTCGGATCATTTTAGTAGCCCTCCTCTGGACCTGCTCCAACAGGTCCATGTCCTTCTTGTGCTGAGGGCTCCAGAGCTGGATGCAGTACTCCAGGTGAGGTCTCACCAGAGCAGAGTAGAGGGGCAGAATCACCTCCCTCGACCTGCTGGCCACGCTTCTCCTGGTGCAGCCCATGGTACGGTTGGCCTTCTGGGCTGCCAGTGCACATTGCCGGCTCATGTCCAGCTTTTCATCCACCAGCACGCCCAAGTCCCTCTCGGCAGGGCTGCTCTCGATCCTTTCTTCCCCCAGCCTGTACTGATACTGGGGGTTACCCCGACCCAGGTGAAGGACCTTGCACTTGGCCTTGTTGAACCTCATGAGGTTCACACAGGCCCACCTCTCCAGATGATTCACAATGAAAAGTATCAGATGAAATTTTGGAAATGTGATGACACAGTGGGACTCAAACTCCACTTTCAGATGCCTGTGAATCACAGATGGAAGGTAGATTTCATTGTATTCTGGAAATATTTCTTATCAATTCATGGTGGCAATTAGGGAGGGCTGCAAATTGCAGTGATGAAATGTGTCATAGCTGGGATGGCCAAACTGACGTGAAACATTCTAAGGAAAAAAATTCTCAGTCTCATTCTGATATGAAGTTGGAAGTATGTCAAAGAGCACTAGGAAGCCCAGTTAGTATCAAAGACAAGTACTTCCACTAGAAATCTAGCATGTGTCTCGTTGCCATGCTTTGTTCTGTCACAGTGATGCCTACGCCAAACAAAACCTTTCCATAATTTTGCTTTTAGCTTACACATGTCAAGGAAGCAAGCTGTAGCTTAACCTAGTTTCATGAACTTAACTCTTTTCTCTATATTTTCTATTTTAATTTGATCATAGTAGATATTACAGATTGCTCTTTTTTTCTGAAGATTGTTTAAATTATTGTTTTCATGTAACAGTTTTCAACTGTACCAGTATCTCTTCAGAGATGAGGTAGACTTCAAACTGTAACAAAATGGTATGCATGTAGAGGTAGAGAAAAGGCAAGAGAAGAAAAAGGGAATATTTGGTGCACAATTATGCAGGATGTGACAAAAACATGGACTGGGTTTGTATTTTCTTTACTTGCCACAAGATGGCATCAATTAGTTTTAACTGACTAGAGACTCTCAACTAAAGAACTACTTTTGTGGTCTACAGGTTTGGGGAATGCATTAAAAGAGGAAAGTGTGTGGTTTTTTTCTAATAAAAATCAAAATATCTCAAAATAACTTGTATATTTAACAATGTAATAAGAAGAAAATTATTAGCTAAACAAACGAGTGGTGCCAAAAATGTGGGCACTGATTTTAAAAGTTACCAGGTTTATACTGTTTCAGTTATCAGCATTGCCTAAGGGATATGTTACTGGATGTGGCTAAACATTCAAATGAAACTCAGGAGCAGAAGATATTTTTATATCGTCCTACTCCACAGCAAATTCACCACAGTTTTCATAAAGTGGCTTCAGCTAAGGAGTTTGAGTTCAGATCCATATTCCCTGAAGCTGCATAGATACTTGGACTCTGATTTTTATATTTAAAAAAAAAAATTCCCTGGCTTATTTTCACTGTAGTTTTCCTTTAAAAGTTTACATTTCTTTCAACGCGCCCTTCTTGGGCTAGTGATACACACCTGTAATGTGTTGAACTCTCACAGACCAGGAGCAATAGATATAGAGGAAGGCTTTTGAGGGTAACATCTGTCACAAAGGTCATTTCTTTGAAGGGTGTATTAGGAAAGCAGAAATCTTGATGTAAGTATGAAAGAAAGAAATAGAAAGGAAACTGTTAGAAGTCAAGGAGAAGGAAGGAAATGCCAACAAAGAAAGAAGTGAAAGGAGTCTCTGAACAACAGAAACTATTTCAGTTAGTTTAAATAACTGTATTGATATTTCAGAGTTTATCCGAACCACAAGACCTGGGACTGCCCCTATATAATACTCTAATTGTATTGTCCAAACTGCTGCAAAATGTTAGCAGGGACTGACCACCCATGATGCTTGGTCTTTACTTAGCCTACAAATATATAACAGAGATGGAGAACCTCTAATCTGTAACACAGACATATGTGGAAAAAACAATTGTAAGGGAAGTCCTCTAGAAATAATATTACAAACATTAAAGAACAGGGGGTTTGGGGAGGGGAAGGGTTCTTGTTGTTAATAAATCAGGCATCTTGAGGCAGATGTCTGGACAGTATACACTGCATTATCTGGTTTTGGAACAGGCTACCTCATCTCCTTTAATATCCTTTACAATTGCTAGAGCTATTATAATTATACAGTATTGAGGTGCTCTTCTTCTCTTCTCTTTAGCTGTGTGGGGCACTGATTCTGGTCTACTCGTCCTGTCAACTGCATTAATTAAAAATGAGCATATCTCACTTGAAGTAAATATTGTTGTAGTGATATAGAAGTGAGAGGAGACTTGGACTGTTAACAGCCAGTATCTAAGAGCTCTTCAGTGACTTACATCTTCTTAGGCAATACCAGGATTTACCAAGAATTGCTCCACACCCCTTTTAGATGCTTCCATTGTTTATGGGTATATTTTTAATGAACATTTTATTATTATCATGGTAATAAGAGAGTTGTGTTTAATCTCAATTTAAACCCTTGGACAGTACTGGTTGCTGCAAGCTGGCTCCAGTTTGAGAAGACTGTAGTTCTGAAATCCAGCACCACACCCTGTATTGGAATTACAGATTAAGCACAGGAGAGGCTTCAAATAGTAGGTCTATCTGCTGCACAGGATCTCAGAAGAAGCCCTCAAAATTGGTATCCTGGATAAGAGGATGAAATGGCTCATGCTGCAAAAAAGTGAGTATTTGTGTCTGATTCTTTGGGCACCTATTGAGGAACAAAAGGCTCAGCATGAGAAGTAGGAGAAAAGAATAAAAGCCAGGAGACTGACAAAAGATTCAGGAGGCTTCTGATGCATGTGACTAACATAACTGTGTCATTTTCAGTTGAACTAATGCATATATATTCTATATTTAGACAGCCTTATACACTAAATGACAACACAGAATTATGTTTATTTGCTGACTATTAGTGTACTTATAAGTATCTCTGCATGAGTAAGCAAATACATTTCTCAAAATTGCTTATATCTTTAGAGAGATATAACTACAGCATTTCACCACTGGAATTTATGTTTCTTTCAGCAAGTAACAAGGGATTCTAAGTGGGAAACAGAGACAGAACAAAGGAGGGAAATTAATGTCTGACATTTATACCTAATTTTTGAATGAAAAAAACCACCTCTTCAGCTGTGGGTCTATTCCAAAGTTAATCAGTGTTAAAGATTCTGTAAAAGCTTTTACTGTTTGAAAATATTTGATCTTGGATGGTAACACCTTGCATAGCTAGCATGAGATTTAAAACAAGCAGGAAAATGTATATTACAAATAAAGACCATTTTTAACTCGTGGGTCAAAGCAAATGATGCAGTTACTTAGATCATGCAATTTCTGAATCTGTAATAAATATTGTGTTACCTGGTTAGTTTAACATGACAAGAACATAACTCAGTTGAAGTTCCAATGGAAACAGAAAAGCTAACTGTAATTCCTTTAACCAAATGGTTGGCAGAATGCAATGTTTTTGTTCTATCTAGATGAGTAAGATCAATAGACTGCTATTTTTCTGGCAAAATACTCTGTATTTTGAAAAGCAATATAAAAATTAAAAAAAAAGTGCAAAACTTAATCACTATATTTGAATAGAGAATTCAGTTCCTGTATGTTGGATTTGGTTCTTTTCCTTGTAAAGTTGGTAGAAGTATTTCCATTGCTTTTGGTAAAACCAGGGCTGGTTTCACTGTGATAATGAATGACAACATGTCAAGAGATGAGCAGATAGCTCATCAGATAGCTGACGTGCAGAAGCTGCTGCTCTGAATTACAGGGTCAGCCTGAAAATAGGCCAGACACAACATTTACCATGAGAGTCCATGCACTATTTTGATTAGGGGATAATGTAATTGGCATACAATTCTGTCCCAGGATGACAGTCTCCTATTGCTGGATGCCAGCCAAGAAATCAAGACAGTTACTGAACATAAACACTGAGATGCAAATGTTTCCAAAGAGTAGGCATTTATCCTGGGGATATCATTTCATTTCAACTGTTTCCGTTAGAGCAGGTGGCTAAAAGAAATAGATCAGTGAAATGGATACATCATAGTGACAATTGTTTACTGCTAACCAGACTATGCCCACAGGAAGGAAATTCCTCCATATTATTTCCTGCAGAGAGAGGCTTTTCTTCTTCAAATGGAAGTAATAGGTTCTGACCCTGGACCTCAAGATGTCCTGAAGGCTGCCTTATTTTGACAAAAGCTTTGCCATTTTCCTAGGGTTATTTGCCGCTCTGATCTACAGCCTCGCAACACAGCTGCATACAGCATCTTCCCCTCTG
This sequence comes from Gorsachius magnificus, assembly GCA_034008185.1. NCBI lineage: Eukaryota > Metazoa > Chordata > Aves > Pelecaniformes > Ardeidae > Gorsachius > Gorsachius magnificus. The sequence goes on along the minus strand of CM067109.1, from coordinate 34,346,131 downwards.
CTTTAACTATTTAAAATGCCACCACATGGGTCTGCTTTATTATTTATGTAGGTCTGACACTGAAGAGGTTCTGTCATAAACAAGGACCCGATTGTGTTACAAATACATTGCAGTAAGTTTCCAGAGTTTGTTATCTCTGTAATTTAGCTGTTTGCTAAATGTCTGTAATGTTTCCATGTGATTTACAGCTGTTTGTAATGCTATGTCTCTATTGAAACAAAGATCTCAATTTTATCCATAGATAAGCCTGGTATTCAAGAATCTGGGCATTAGTTATGAATTATATTACTAAATCTTCTTGCTTGAATAATAAATTTTGACAACTGCCATGAAAGCAAATAATAGAGCCGAAGACAAATACCTCTTCATAGGCGTACAAAGAACTGAGACAAAGAAGCCTGAAGTAGTTTGGCCTGCTGATCAGTTCCTACCAATACAATGATTGTTTCAAAGTGTATGAATAAGAATTGGGTATCTAGCTCTTTTAGGCTTTCTTCAAAAATCTCTGAGGCTTCATATTTTCTGTAAATGTCAGTGACAATAGCCTGGCATTAAACGATCCATTGAAAGGACTGAAAGTTAAATATTTTAATGTGGCTGTATGGAAAACATAGGCTGTCTCACCGGGAAAAATTTTGTGGCCAGAAGATTTGCAAGAGAATGGAAAAATCTCCATATAAAAGTGATGGTAACATCATTTTACCTTAGATACTTCCAGTTAAACTGAACAGATCTCCGCTAAATACAACTATGTGAAACAAGCTCTGTTTGGAGGAAGTACTCTGGTTATGAATTCAGTGGGAGTTTTGCACAGTCTTCAGTGGGCCCAGGTTCACATCTTTAACATAGGAGACTTAACCAATCACAATTGTAAGGTTAAGAGGTCACTGTTATAAACTAAAACCAGGAATTTCCTTTTTGTACCCATTTTCGCTGCTCCTAGTGCCAGATATTCATGCATAACATGACTAAAGTGGAAAGCTGCATTTTGAAATTTTTCCTTCGAATAAACTCAGACGCTTTTTAAAGGTTGTCATTCCATTTGAAAATGCTGAAAGTGTTTTTAATAGCTTTCAAAACACATTTTTATAGTCTTCATCTAGAAGTCTTGTAAAAGAAGAAAGATACAATATTTGGAAAGAAAAAATAAATAATTGGCAAGAACATTTTTCCCTTCTACTTATGATTGCTTTGAAAGATACAAACAAGATATCTAGAAACCCCACTGGCCTTGATTTTTCACTTGCACTATGACCTTTTCCATCATACTGACTGTACACAAGCCCTTTAAAATGGAAATAAGATAACAGAGTGGCTCAAAAGGTTCTCGATGTAAATAAAAATCAGGTTTACTGAGTTCAAAGAAAACTGAGGAAAATTAACCCTGGAATGAAAAAAGTTAAATGCATTCTCCTGAAATAAGAGGGAGGGAAAGTTCAAATGAGACCCTGAATCTCAATGCACAGGAAACCAAACATGAGCACAGGCAGGTACCCCGACAACACACAGGTTACTCTAAAACAGACAAACAGTCCCCAGTCCCCTACCTACATCTATTGATTTTACTGCTACAGGTTATTTTTCTTTTTTGCTCCATATTTTACATGGTACTTTTTTCATTTCATGGAAATGATCAAAATCTTGTTCTGAATCACATCTGAAAGAACTTGAGGTACTATCCCAGCAGTATTCAAATCATTGAGGCATTAAAATCATTCTAAACTGCAATGTTCACAAAATTCTATCCATACCAAACAATCTACCAGAGGAAACATAGGATAAATTCAAGATGACACTTCTTTCTTTTCATGAGAAGTCAGAACACAGAGCAAGTGGCAAGTCTTATTAGTTCTCTGAGTGTTCAGTGACTCTTGGGAAAAAATACAGTTCAGGATTAAGGAGAATGCATTATGAACTTTGCCAGCATACCAAATAATGATGAGCAAGTGTCCAAGAAAGATCAGTGAAAAAATGGACACAATTTCAGTAATTTCTTAAGGAAATGTTACAGAGGCTGACAGGGAAACTACTTCATTTGTTGTAAACAAATTGGCTGTCTTACTTTTTAATTTGGACTGCCCTGTTCACTTAAGTCAATATGCTTCAAATATCAGAAGAAAGCATTATTAGACAGTAATTAAAACTAAAACTTTATCAGTGACTATGGGAGAAACTAGGAATATTAAAAAATCCAGTAAACTTGACCTAAAGAAAAATATCAGATTTATTAGCATGCTTTTTTTAAACCATAAAAATATAACATAAACTTCTATAAAGCTCCTGAGAACAGACTAAAAAACCTCACAGAACTACACTTTGGCAAATCTCACTTTTCCAAATGTATGAAAATTAGAGCATTATCATTGGAAGTCTGATTTCTACCACGTGATTTAGCTGCATACATTCATATATATGTGTGGTGGGGCAAAGGTTTACCTAGAGTAATAGCAAATATATTCAGAATGGTTTATTTAAGGAAATTTTGCCAATCATTTCAAAAAGTAAACCTACTATATATTCCTAGCAATAGCATTCTGCATTTCTGGAAAAGTCTTGGTGTCTGATCCCTGCACATGGAAAGAAATCATATCAAAAGTCCTTTAGGAAGCATATGGTATGCATTCTCAAACAGGCAACAGTTTTTATTACTAATTTGTTTTTACCATCTCCTTGGTGAAGCTGTTGTGTAATAAGTTACCCACTATTTGCCAGGAGTTAGATACATCCTTCATGCTCTCAAAAATTAACTTTGGTGGTATGAAAATAGTAATTTAGTAAAATCAGAGCTGAAATGAAAGGTATGTTTCAGTATTACAATCTGCCTGTTTTAAAGAGGCACCATGTGTATATCTACTTGTAACAGGGGAAGAGAATTTAAGATTAGTAAACAGTTTAAAGAAAAATATCAGAATAGTCAGCTGAAACACCCCTGATCAGACAGATGTTTTAGAAAGTAACGCAGTACAAGTACAAGATACTGGATTATATGGCATTTTGAGGGAGCCTGTCAATGCCTACTGCAGAACCTGGCTAATATTAAAGAACTGGTTCTTTCATCAAGGAAAGGAGGAACCCAACAAACTGAGTTCGTCAACTGAGCAATCAGCTGTCCACAGTGAACTTGCAAATAAAGTACTGTGTTATGGAATGCATTTATTGGTGTGATATTTAAATCCACATTTGTGTAAAAACACACCCTTATGACGCCACAGCTTTGCTGTGAACTCTATGATACTTACTGCCTACTGAAGTGAAAAGAAAAACCCAGTAATTCAGGAGTGACAAGATTCTATTTCACTTCTAGTTTGAATCAAGCAGTCTACAAAATGAAGTCATTTATAAGACTGTAATTGTTCCATCAGTGACAGATGACAATAGGTATCTGAGCCTTTCTCCTTTGAAGCTCGTTACAGAAGATTTAACATAATGAGTGACAGCATACTCATTAAGAAATAGAGGTGTTTGGAAGATTTAATCCAAATGAGGAAAGTTTGCAGTCATTAACATTTTTGTAGAAAACGTTGCAACACAAATCCCCATAGGAACCTTAGATTCAGATTTGTTGTCTCTGCTGGGTTATTAATGAATGTGCGTGGCTGGTGCAAACGAGTCGTGCTGAGCTGCAGCAGATTTCTGTTTTCTTAAATGTCTCATTACAGTGTGTGTCAATATGGCAAGGTTACAACTGCTAGGCACATAGAGGCACCAACAGACATTAACATCTGAATTTCAGCAGTAATTTTTAATGCCCTAAATATTAATCAGTGTTTTTCACACAGAAATGAAATAGATTTTGAAAAACATGGTTTACTGCAGTCTTTCATTATGTAGGACTCAATATGTAGAAGACGACTGTTCAAATTGAACTGGGATTATTTTTTTTAAGATTTCCAGAATAAATAAAAAAAATAAGGCTTTGATTGCCTACAAAACCACTCACTTTATTTATTTCAAATTTGTGTTTTTTAAGACACCTGCAAAGGATCACATTTTGTTCACATGCATTATAAAATCATTAAATAATTTTTCAAAATAAAATAAAACTGAAACATAGCTCTTCCAAGGAACTGTTCAGCATTAGTCCTGTGAGAAGCGTACTGTACTGTAGAAACCATAAGGAATGAAATATGTAAGACCTACCTGTATCAGAAAGGTAAAGCCACAGAATTTTTTTAAAATGTCAATAATGTTATGCAAAATGGAGTCATTAACAGTCTCCTGCACTGAGGAACCCTACACGATGCTGTACATCATAACATATAAGAGGATATATTAGGCTGTGAGTGAGTGAGTTTACAAATATCAAAAGAAAAAATAATTTTGCTATGCCTGCTGGAACCATCTTCCCTCTCTCACCACATGCATTTAATATCTTTTCTTAATCCTCTTTAGAACCATGAGAATCCCAAGGGATCTCGCAGATGATGCACTTTGTTTCCTTTAAATATACACATAGCTGTGTTTTGCAGATTTTTTCATAAATGTTAATAGGATAAAATTAGACATAAGACATAAGTTAGCAGTTTTCACAGAAGCATGACAAAACTGCAAAAGACACAGGAAATTTGAGGAAATCATGAACAGTAAGATTTCACTTGGTCAGTCTAACATGCAGATTTGAAAGCACTGAAACTGTAACCTGAAAGCACAAGAATTCAAAGTAAAGACTGGTTAAAATGTATCAGTTATATTATTTGAAAGGTACAGTTCCACAAGAAATGGAGGAACAATTTTCCATACATACATTATTTATTAAGTTCAATCTATTGAATTCTGCAAGTAAAACTAGCTGAGAATCAATGCATTTTTAATGCTATTTCAAGTATAGCTATTTTTGCTGCAATAAATCTAAGGAAAAGCAAGATGTTTTTAAGAGAATAAAATGTTTCAAGATGCTATGACTTTAAATTAATTTATGTTGAACACAGTGGGTACCAGAGTCAATTCCCGTTGCCATGACAACAGACACTGAAAATTTAAACATCCAGTGACAGGCTGAATTCCCTGCAAAGAAGCTATTCTGCATTAAAATGACATACTAGTGAAACATTAAACAGATCTACATGCAAACTATTTATTTTAAGCAGACAGCTTGATTATAGCTTATAAAGAATATAACTATTCAGACACTAAGTTTATTATTTCAGTTTAAATTTCTCTAAGATTTAAATAGTGACCTGAAGACCAGTAAGTGAAAAGATCAAGTAGCTATTTAACAAAGACTCTTGAAGGAAGATATATTTTTTTAAGAGTGCAGTTGCTTTATCTGTGTGTCTCATATGTTTGATTAAATTATCTCTGCAATATCTACCATTCCATACACAAAATGAAGCCTATAAATGCAGCAGGCTGTTCTTTGCATATCTGTTACATGCAGAGCACTTGGAAGCCTGATAATGTCTAACTATTTCTCAGAAGGTTCTTTAACAAGTTAAAGAATTACTGGATTTGAGAATGAATATGTTCTGCTTGTACCCAGTAGAATTTTTGTATTAGCCAAGTTCATGTATTCTGAATGCAGAAGAATTTTTTCTACCTAAGCAGAAAGTTTCAAGTCAAAGGTATAAACTAAATGGAGGGGAAAGCATTTTAGTATCTACCAGTCATACTTTCCAATACAAGAAAGGTAGGCACAAAATGAAACCACTACCACAATTTATACTCCAAAAAATCACCATTTGCCAGTACACGGAGCAGAAGAGGCTGCTTTTGAGCTGATGGGCAGAATCCCTCCCACAGTATAACAACTTCCTTTAAGTCGCTGTCCTTTAAAAGAATCACATTAGTGCAGGTCACTCTGACAAAGCTGTGTCTGTTTTTGTGAAAGAACAAATTTGAGATAGCTCTAAGCTAAGGTGATTTAATTAAATGTTCCTACTTCATGGTATATTTAGTTCATACATTAATGCTATGAAAATGTTACCACGATTTATGTCTAATTTTTTATTTCCTTCTTAGTATTCCGCATAATCCTTTTCAGTTCCTGACACTCCCAGTCTTCTGCCATCTGTGAGACTGGATGGGAAGTTCAGACCTTTGATAAATCCATCTTGGAGAATTCCAAACATTTACGAAAATAATGACATAATCCTTCTCAACATCAGCTTGTTAAGACATTCATAAATGGACTCCTTGCATACTACCTTAGTCATTGTTGAAGCACATTTGGAGAAACACTAGCACTCACTGTCAGCCTCCAGTGCACCAACAGGCTCTGCAACCTCTTTCCATCCATCCACCTCCTCTCCTCTCCTCCACAAGTGGGTTTGCCGACCTGTGCTCAGGCCAGCTCTGGCATGGCACAGATGTGCTCCCAAGTCACTGGGAGCAGAGCTGCATGAGCAGGAGCTGGGAGAAGCCCCGTGGGGGACTGTCCCTGCTTCCCCTGGGAGCTGCATCAGGGTCTGGCTCAAGGCCCCAACCCTGGCTTGAGCTACACTGCAGACAAGCCTGTGCTCCTGTGCCTGGCCATGCATGTCCCTGCACCCAACTCTGACCCACCGATTTGACTTCCTGGCTTCACCTGGGACCTGCCTCATCACCATGTGCGTGTTGGTCCTGCTGGCTGTCCCGGGGCTGTCCCGCCCCCCCGCTGGCCAGCCCCTCTCCACTGATCCCTCGTATCCTCCATACTGAACTGCTGAGCTGAGCTTTTACTGTGTAAGTTTCATGGGTTCCTTAAAGAAGAAAACACTATTATTTATTTACACTGGATTCTGTAGCAGCACAAGGAAGAAATGAGGCACAAAAAAACCCCATCGCACAGTTACTAGATTCAGTTATCCAGCTGAGTCATGCACATGCCAGCACACACTTAAAGCCCAGGAAGGACTCCAGGTGCTGTGCCCAGTAACAGTACAGTGACACCACATCACTGCAATGACAAACCCTGAATAATACACTTTCATAGTTGTAACATAGCTTTGGGGCTTGCAGCTTCTTTCACAAGTCAGTCAAACTTTTGTTTGCCTCGTGGACTTCTTCCCTGCATAGTGTGAACAAGGTCTTCTAGCAAAGGCCATCTTTGTTATCTTGCCATGCTACTGCTGGTACAATATGGTGGGGATTTTTTCAGTAATTCATCCCTAGTTATGCAGCAAGGACAAGCTGACTACCTCTTTTCAGGGCTTTCAACAAGCAGAACTTGATGAGAGCTACCCACACGGAGAAACATTATGTGTGGTGACCTTTTGGGAATTCATTGCAAAAATGAGAAAATGGAAACATTTTACCAGCAAAACAGGGCAGCTCTGGGCAGAAGCAAAGTGAGGCAGCAGATTGACTGGAGTAGGAAAACATCTGGTGTCCTTCAGCACTCCCGCTTAAGGAGAGGACAAGATTGGTAGGAGACCCCTGGGGATCTGAGAGGGGAAGCAGAGCACCCCTTCTTAGAAACAGCTGCTCTGATTCTGCTCTAGAAACTACTTCAGGAACAGCAGTGAAATTACGCTCCATTTTCCATCATTCTGTTCACCAGTTCCTCCTCTTTTGACTGCTGTCCTCCTTCCATGGCAGCTGTAGATAACCTCTTTTCCCTCTGCCCTACCTCCAGGACAGAAATGTTGTCTGCTTGCACTGTTGAGAAGCCTTCAGTAAGCAGAGCCTACGGAAGATAAGGACCTGTCTTCACCACCTCTCACCTGCTGCAAGGAGGAAATTGACAACATGGGATGTTCCAGCTTAATCTTACCAAATGTCTGTCCTGTTTTTCACTAAAACAAAACACCATGTCAATATATCTGTTTTGTCAGGGCACTGCACGGACAGATGGGTCCCTGAAGGCTGTGGGGCCAGGAGCACCAGGGGCTCCCTTGGCAGCAGGGGCCATCCCACCGCCCCAGCCAGGAGCAGGGCAGAGGGGGGCACCAGGGGAAGCCTCAGCCCTGGGCATCATGCACTTCCCTGGGGACAGGCCAGGGCTGGGCCAGGACATGGACCCACAGGTGGGCCTGGCTTGGTGGGGCCCATGGACTGTCAGGGCAGGGCTGTGGGGAGCTGGAGAAGGTCCTTGCTGTGGCATTGCTGGGGCAAGGGCTGACAGCCCTAGGGGACTGAGATGGGGTCCTGGGCTCTGGGCAAGTGAGGGGAGCCCCAGGGTGCCTGGGTAGGGACAGCCAGGGCTGTTGGCACCCTTGGGGCCATGACTAGCATAGCCTGCCATTCCTGAGCCACATGCACGGTTGCTAAACGTTGTTACATTCTTGCCAAGGAAAAGCAAGGTTGTTCAATAAATTTTACATCAATTTGCTGCTTACATTTAAATAATTTTTTTTCATTAACATTGCAAATTTTCAAGAAGAAAATTTGCCATTCAAAAAATGTTAAGGTTATAGTGTCCTCAGCAAAAAGTATCAGTCCTGATGGTCCTTTCTAGACCATTCTTCAAAGATATGATAACTAACAAATATGAAGGCTTGTTTTCATATGGGTCATGCCTGAAATTTCATTCAGGGTTTACTGTGCCAAAAATCTAGTCTGCCAATGCTTGTCATTTTTTAATTACACTGCAAACATTGCTATACAACTCTCTTAATAGTGTAGTGGATTCAATTTTCTGTAGCAAGCTCACACATTCTTGTGTCCTAAAAACCCCCTGTTTACTAAGCCAACAAATTAACATAGATATTCTTCTCTTACTTTCAGATTATGAACAAGACTGCCTTTTGCCATGACAGTCACTTATGACATGAAATATCTCAAAATAACATTAGATGGCACACGAAGAACAGCAGGGATGACTTTTAATTAAGATAAAGAGATGGATTGTGTAATGTAGAAATAAAAGCTGCATCTCAGAAACAAAACATCCATCAGCTCCTCTTGCTGTAAGTTTTCAAGGCTGTTGTAGGAACAGTAAGTCCAATAAATCCTCTTACAGTAGGTATATTAACTGTAAATACTTCAAGAGATTTTGGGGCCCTTCTGGCCAATTTAATCACCAAAATTTTGGACTATTTCCTGTTCTAAAGATAGTGCAATTTTCCAGAACTGCTGAGCAAACCAGCAAAATATACATTGATAAAATGCTTTTTTCCTTTTTCAGTTAGACTTTTAAGATTCTTCAACATAAACCAGCCCAAATTCATGAAGTCAAGTCATTGTAAAATTAGCCCAATAATTTTAAAATGAAATCTATTTTTTCTTCTGATTTCCTGGAAGAGTTCCACATTTGCTTCTGCATAACAAAGAAATTAGTCCATTGAATGACTAAGACAAAACATCAGCTTCGGTGATTCATTCTAGCGCAAGAATGAGCATGTGCAAAATAAAATAAAAGAAAGCATTTTATCAGTACAGTTTCCAGAGATCTACTTTAAAGCAACAAAAGCATATCACTCAGGACAGCCTGTGTCAAAGCACAAGTAATAATAGCATTGCCTATATTTTATATTTCCTATGACTGAAAGTAATGTGCATTATTCAGGGATTGCTTACTTTCTACAGAAATGCAGCCACTTCAGGGACATAACACATTATTGCAATGTCCCTTGGTACAACAGCAAAATTTTCAAAAGTAAAAGTGCTTTCAATGAAACAAAAAAGCAAATAGTGAAAAAATATTACAATGGAGATAGGAAACATGAAGTTACTATCTTCTTATTGTCTTCTTTATTGTTTTTGAACAGATAGCTTGTTTTACTGAAAGTGAAGTCAGATATTTTCTCAAAATCAAATGTAATCTAGTTATGTAGATTCTGGGGAAAATGACTCAATTTTTATACAACATTAAAGATCATTATTTTTCTCTATTTTACACTTTTGCCTGATGCCATCCTGCTGGTACTGCAGACAGATATAGAGTTATCTGAGGCAGGTGGCCTTCAGAAATTTTCTTGTTAAGACATGGAAGATGGCATCAAAAATCCAGTGTCAGATTTTGTAATACTTACACTAAAATACCTCACCAACAGAGGCTTGCTTTGTAGTCATGTCTTTCTATATGCAGCATTGCACCTTGACCCATGGCTGAGAGCAAATGCCTCAGATAATGTTTCTTAATCAGCCACAAAGCTTGCAATTAACCCAAGAATGGTACTCCCTCCTCTGCCTTTCCTAAGGTTTTATGCACTGCATCTGATGTACTTCCAATCGCTGCAGCTGGCACACTAATATTTCTAGTATATTGTTAAAAACAGCTAGTGGCATAGACTGCTGTCACAGGACAATTCAAAGTATTTCTGAGCAATGTTTGTTGGAAGTCATGTCAAGATGCTCCTGTCTAAGCTGCGGAGACTGATGGTATGACAATGTTCAACTGCATTTTTGGATCACTGAGATGAAACATGCATTTCTTTATACTTGCTGAAATGAACTTTTATTATCGGGAACCATGCATGATTTCATAGTCATACTCTTGATCTAAACCTTTGTTAATAATCTAGAAACTAAACGTGTTCTTTTCAGTTTGTAAACTTGGCTTATTGTGAAACATTTGGGGGCACTCTTATTTTCTTTTTTGATGTGTATTTGTCTTCTTGTGTAGATAAATTATGATAGGGTGCTAAACCTGCATTAAATGGCATGGACAGGTCACCAGACTGTTAAATCAGTTAAGTAGTGGTAGCCAACCTCATAAAATTTCTGACTTATCCAATACGCAGCTGACAATATATGTTCATCCACCGTGTTCCTCTACTTAGGCATGCATACCTGTATGACATAGCAGACAGAAAAACAATGCCAAAGTAAGCTAAAACCACATCTATTGTTTTGTCATGGAGAGGGCAGCATTTCATGTATAGATCTTGAAGTTCTCTACTATAGTGACTTATCATTATAAATGTCACTGGAATAACAAGTTTGGAAATTTTATTTAGTTTATATAAAGGCATTGTGTTCCAGAGGACAGCATTTGGGCTGACACATCAGAGAAGGGACTTAATATAGCCAAAAGTGTCTTTTGGCAATTGGGCATCACAAGCACTTTTAACATGAATCACTTGAGCTAATATGAGATAGCACCATAAAAAGCTTAAAGTCCTTCTCACAGAATGGGCAGGATCTGTATTTTAAAGACATAGTCAAGCGTTTTGTCCATGAGCTACAAAATAGAATACACAACCTCTGAATGTGCAACACTGAGTGAATGAGAGCACCATGTGTCTTACTCTGGAAAAAGAACTGAGACTACAAGGCTTCCATAATCACTGTCAATTCATTGTGACTGTGTTAAATACCAATTTTATCATCTGGCCTTTTTGGGTTTTTACTTGTCAGAAAAGAAGGAGAAGCTAGCTGAAGTTATCCTTAGCATGTCACGAGCAATGGGAATGCAGTGATTTGGAGCTGTCCACCTGTTAACTTGTCAAAAGAAGAATAAAGTAGAAAGCAGAGGCTAGAATGCAAATTTTTCATTTATTCTTCTGCAGAAAGAAAAAAAATTATTAATGTAATTCTCCTCGCTAAGGAAAAATTTATAAAGTAGCTTACCTGTAAAGAAGGCTTGAGGCAATTAATTTGAAAACAAACTGCAAACACTGTGGCAGCCTTTAGCAAGTTATATATATTAGCACAAATTTGAATAGATGTCTAGAAACTTCAGCTACAACTAGATGATGGAATCAGAATTTTACTGATCGTTTTAAATCTTTTCAGATACCTGTCACAACGACAATATTGAGCCTTAAAACAGAAATACAAAATGCTAAAAGGAATGTAGTGGTAGGGATAGATGGAAATCCCAAGGACCAATTCCTCTTTTTTCCATATCAGACATTCCAGTGATACTCCACAACATATGTCAACCTTGTATTGATGAACCACCTCCCCAGGCTACAAGATAATTCACTTTCCATACTGTATTACACAAGGAGCTGATGAGGTGTTCAGAGTCAGATCTGAATCAGGTTTTAAGCTGAAGCTTAGTGTCTGGGCTCAAGGCCAGATCATGCTAGGGTTTGTATTCAGAGACATAAATCTGATGAGCCCTTCTCACAAGGTACCAACTAAAAATGACATCCATTTGAAATAATGGAAACCTCACAATACCTGGCAGTTCTGCTGCATGTGGCTTGTATTCCTACCCTCAAAACAGCATAGAGGTTTAAAGCCCATGGACAGAACTTTGGCCCCAGCTCAACAGAACACATTAAGTACATGCTTAAGTTGATCCCTAACCAAAAAAGCACAAGCTGAAGCACGTGTTTATACTTAGCCATTTGCTAAAGTGCTTTCCTGAATCAGGGCCTGATTCTGGGACATGAGGTTCTAGCAAAACCACCTCTTTTGCTTTTTAAGTTCCAGTCAGCCAAAATATTGTCTTGTTTAACAGAGGTTTTGGATTATTAATAACAAATAATCATCATAACAATTTATGCAAGGAAATTGAGTGCAGGTATAACAGGTTTATTTTAAGAATACCTAATAACAAAGCAAAGTGAATGAACTGTGAACAGAATAAAGCTTGTATTTTAGCTTGTAGTCTAATACCAATGCCATTTCCAAAATGCTCTGATTTATCCCAGACTCCCTTTACAGCATGTAATGGGTATTTACATTTTCTCTGCATTTGTTGCTACATTTCAGAAGAATGGATGACAAACATGGTACCAGATTTAGAGACTCAGATGGATGATGGAAAATAATACTCCATGACTCCAGTCATGATATTTGTGTATTAATGAGTTGCTAATTTAAGATCTGGAACTCATCTTTCAGCTCCAAACTTACTCAAAAACAAGGAGTGTTTAGAATTAGTCTTTTATATTAGCTCATTATCTATATCTGTCTTTACTTTTGACATTCTGTCCTTGATGGAATTTTAGTTCTATATCTAGTTTAAAAGTTGGTCTTGGTTTACTCTTCAAGTAGTGTACAGTACAGTCAATAAGTTTATCCCACAAAAGATATGAAATATTATTGTGCTTCATAGATGCAGTTGTGGCATAGTCTCATACCTGTCTTTTATGGAAAGCAAAGAACACAGAAATAAAGCAAGCAGGGGCCAAGAGTAAGTTATGTTTTCAACAGCAAGAAAAAGTAATAGTCATAGCTGCTCAGTGATTTCCTCAAAGTAATACAAAGAAACACACTCTTGTAGAATAATTGAAAAATAAAAATATTTAAAATATAGTAAAAGCATTAATTAGGGGACTTTCATACACACCAAACTATACTAAATATGGGAGAGGAAATATGAAGCAAAGAATTGACATGGCAGGGAGCTGTGCTGATTAGGAAGTGGGCAATTTAATTTCTTGAGGAGCGTGAAACTCCAGCATGAATTAATTTGCTTCATGCAGAGTCCTGCTGTTTTCTCTTCTTTCCTCAATCACTGTTTACTACATAAAGTCACACCTCACCTATCTTCTTTGATTGTTTAATTGGATTTTCTTTTCATGGCACTATTAGTAGAGCTAAGCTTTACTCTGCATGTAATACATAAACACATTACTTTGGGCCAGAGGACCACTGAGGCTGTTTCAAGTTTGAAACAATATTATTCCAGTATTTTGCTCTCAGCAAATCATTTCACTGAATTTTAATAAAGTATCCAAGCCATAATCCAACCTTGCTTTTGCAACAACTCCTACCTTCTTCAGTGGATGTCCTGAATTTCTAATGAATAAATTAACTCCCAAAGGAAAGCAGGCAGATGAGCTCATCTCAGTAAGTATGATTAACCTCCACTAAGATAGTAGGGCTACTTTTAGGTTGTGACTGAAGAAATCCAATAGGACCATATCATGTTTACAGAGACAGCACTAGAAAGCTTTAGAAAGGCTATAGAAATGTTTGGAGAACACAAATTACTAGGGAAAAATTATCAGCTTTTAGATGGTAGGCACCCAGAGGCACGAAAGTTTTGGACTGTCTATTCAAAAGCTAATGATGTTCCTGTTTTAGACCATTTACAGGATGATCTATAAGAACAGACCTGCTGGCTTCCAGTGTAGAGTGACCTTTCCTACTGAGCCCAAGTAGCCCAAACATGTTTACATGTCTACAGATTTCATTAGTTTATTAACTAAACTAAATATATAAGCACATGTATAAAACACAATAAATTCTCAACAAATCAAATGAGAAATGACTTACGGTCAATCAATTAAACTATTTGGTAGGATTATTATACTAGATTTCATGAACTAAAATTTTGTTAAAAGGCTGTTGTAATGACAGCAGTTTACATATCAGTGCACAAAGTACCATAGAATTAGTTATGTTCCTGAAATATTAGAAGAAAGTGAGTCCTATATATGCATAATTTAGCCCCATATTACTGAAAGGTGCCTGTAAATTCCCCTTTTCTGTCACTGAATAGCTCAACACAGCTCGAACTGTGGAACGGCTGGTCTTCAAACTGGTCAGCTAGAAACTCCTCTTCACAATGCGGGGATCATTTTTTACATAAAGTCCTGTCCCGAAGGTGCTATCATTGCCAGGAGACCTTAGTTGCCTTTTCCCAAACCACTAGATGGAAAATTGTGGTTATCCTTACATAGTTTTAACTTAGCATCTGAGAGGTTTTCCACTGTATCCCTCTTTAAAGTAGGTTCTGCGATTAGCAATGTCACATTTGGGTACAGAAATATATTGTGCTTGACCTCTGAAGAAAATGAAGTTACTTGCTTCATTCACCTTTCTCCCCCCCCCACCCCCACCCCCACCCCTACCCCCCATAATGGAAAATGACCGGATATAAGCATCCATTTCTCTGCCTTGCAATCTGGCATCAACATTCTGGAGGTAGGAGATGCTGTTAATGGGTGGAGGTAAAGGGTAAACTACACTCATGAGCAATCAGAAAAATTGTATGAGGAACCCCCAAGAACACAGTCTGATTTCTAACTCCAGAAGCCCCTCCTCCTAATTCCTCCCAATAGAGAGAGGGGAAACAGCAGGAAGATTCTAGGGTAGGTTTATCTGATAATCTGGGAGCTAGCTGTAAATTTAACACCATGTTCAACTAAGTCACCTTGGCTAGAATGTAACAGCATAACTTTGCCAAATCCTGCATTTTGCTGCCTCTCAGGTGACAAACAGTCCCTTGGGAGCAACCCATGGCTCATGCATTCACAGTAGTCTCTGGGCTCCTGTCCATCCTTGAAGGCTAGCACTGATCAGAGAATCACTGAAGCAGGATCCTGGCAGCTTTACACTTCTTTGCCACTGGACACCACAAAAGATTTGGCCTGAAGCACTTCATATCTGATTTGTAAATGAATGATATTTTCAGACTAACCTCTGAACTTACATGAATAAAAATGTCTGCAGGAATAGAAGTTGAGCATAACCATCATGGCACCTTCTAGTGTGGTATCTTATCATAACGTTGATTTATTTCCCCAACAGAATCAGCAGTTCCTGAGGTAAGTGGAGACAAGGGGTAAACATCATATTTCTACAGGAGGGCCAACCATACCCTGGAGTGCATTAAGCACAGTATAACTAACTGGTCAAAAGTGATTGTCCCACTAAACTCAGCATTGGTGTGGCGTCACTTGGAGTACCGTGTGCAGTTTTCTGCTTCACAATATAAGGATATAAGAATATTAGAATGAGTCCAAAGGAGAGCAACAAAGATGGTGAAAGTT
Organism: Gorsachius magnificus; assembly: GCA_034008185.1. Taxonomy (NCBI): domain Eukaryota; kingdom Metazoa; phylum Chordata; class Aves; order Pelecaniformes; family Ardeidae; genus Gorsachius; species Gorsachius magnificus. Next base: position 34,330,595 of record CM067109.1, on the reverse strand, counting down.
CTAGAGGGCATGACTTATGAGGAGCAGCTGAGGATACTAGGTTTGTTCAGCTAGAGGAGACTGAGGGTTTACCTGATTGCTATCTACACCTTCCTTGTGAGAGAGAGTGGAAAGGGAGATACTGATCTCTTCTCTCACGTGCCCAGTGACAGGTCACGAGGGAATGACTTAAAGCTGCATCAGGAGAAGCTCAGATTGGATATTAGGAAAAAGTTCTTTACTGATAGAGTAGCCAAGCACTCAAACAAACTTCACAGGGAAGTGGTCATGGCCCCAAGCCTGTTAGTGTTCAATAAGCATTTGGACAACACATGTTTTTAACTTTTAGGTTGCCCTGTGTGGAGGCAGGAGCTGGATTCGATGGTCCTCATGGGTCCCTTCCAACTCAGGATATTCTGTGATTTGGTGATTTTAGGAGGTCTCCCACTTGAAAGAAGAGAAAGATCCATTTAAGTTCCAAATATCTGTATTCCCACCACTAACTGACAATATGTCTGTTGTTTTCCACCATTTTTCCATGTGCATAAGTAAATCTGGTCATGTCAGTAAAGACAGTATCACAGTGAATATATCAAAAAGAATCTAATTCTGATATTTCCTACATTTTCAGTGATTCAAGTGAAAACTTATTCCTGTTAAACAATCACATTTTTCTATACTGTTTTATTCTCAATAATTATTTAGTATAATAGACATTAGCACTTCAAATATTCATCTATTCGGAAAAAAAAATGATTAATTTTCTGTAGGACCACTTTTGATTCTCTGCAGGGAAGTTTGTTCTGAACTTCAAAATGCTTTCCCAGCAAACAACTGTAGCAATTATGATGGATGCTTTTGCTTAACACATAAAATGAGGTTTATGAATCAAACACCCACTCTGAAGCTATGACATTAGCCCAGAAGTATTCATGTTCTTTGATCACCTTGCTTGCTGCAATCTCAAGATATAAAGGGAAGGAAATAATTTGTATGGCAATGATTTGCAACCACTAAAACATGTAGAGCAGGCACTCAAAAAGGACTGACAAATGACTGTAAATTATTTCTTTCTGTTTGAAAGGGAGCCCTTATAGAAGCAACATATTATGTTTCTAACTGATTCTACAGAGCAGGTGGGCATTTTCTTGCCATCTGCTGTATTTCTAAGTCAAGAGCCCTTGAGGAAGTCACTAGTGCAACAGTAGGCTAATGAACAATTACAGATATTAATCAAGAACTGCATAAGAAGAGATTAATTATTTTTCACAGGTTTTTGGTGTGCAATCCGTTCTGTGGCCTCAGAGTATCAGGCCTTACCTCACAACAGTTTCAGCATTTTTCCAGAGAGCTTCTATTTGTGTAACTTTTTTCCTGTTTGCTTTGCAAAATAGGTATCTAGCAGTTATGTCTTCATTTCAACAGGTGCTTAATCTTCAGGCCAAGGGGAAAGACAAAAGAGCACATTAGAAGGTACTTCCTCTTTTGTACTAGAATTAACTGAAAAAGGGCAGGAAGGATGAGTTTCAGCTTAATTGATGCAACTGCCAGAAACTTTTTAACCGTTCCTTCATGTAGTAACCAGACTTTCAAATGTGCCTGTCTTGGGTAAAACAGAAGCCAAGTTGCATGCTTTTTCAAGAGTGGACCTGTTCTGTCCTTTCATGAGCAATGTGCTCCTTCTGTTTCGGGACAAACTGAAGGTACTAGTGATTGGCTTTTCCTCTCCTTATGCTTCACTGCTCCTGCAAAGACTTAAGGCAGGATACTGCCTCACATGGCTGTGTTCCCAGATCCCTCTTGCCTCCTAATTTACTCCTGAAGTGCATCTGATTTCCAGAGGACTCAGTGAAATGCACTGAATATGTATCAGGATCATTATTCTCATATGCCAGATGGGTGGTTTACAGCTGCCTGCAGTAACTGGCATGGTAATAGACTCCTGACATGAATTGCCTTTAATAAAAAATAGGGAATTCAACACAGAAACTTATCAATTTTTCAGTAATGCCCAGGAGACAAAATATCTTAGTGCTGACCAGAACTTTGTAAGCTAGAACATACGGACAGCTAGTATAGCAGCCTTGGAGAGAAAGGATTAGAACAACGCTATTTTAATCCCACATGTCCTGGGACAAGCAGTTTAATGACCTTCATTTGCATTGTCTGTGAAATGGGGATAAATAATACTTATCTTACAAAGCCACTGAGGTATATAAAAGTACCTCTACTGAAAATCCTTTATAAAACATCATACTTTACTAGCATTTGCCCATTAGCATGAAATTGGTTCTCAAGCTGTTCTTGGCTTTTGCATGGATTTGATTCTGAGCCAGAGTAACATATTTTTTTTTTCTTCTGTTTAATTTGTCTTTGCCTATTTACTTTAAGGCTTGCTCTTCTGGATGAAGTTTTAGCCAGGAGCTCCATGAAAATGCATGTGTTTCTTATTCACTGTCTGTGAACAGTTCGCTGTGCAAACTGAATGTTATGTCAGTGGGCACTTTGCCACTTAGCATGGATGGATACTACATATTTCGCTTCTCTTATTTAGTGTGGATGTTGTCTTTCTCCTTATCACACTACTGTGTTAAAGTATAAGCATTGTGGATAAAAATACAGAATTTCAAAGAAATTCACAGTCTACATTTTAGTTTTCACTTCTGTGCAAAATAGCATGTGCTTTTATCTATTATACCTCTAGTTACACTTTTATCAAGCTTCAGACACATGATATATTAAGGAAATAAGTAAGTTCCCCAGGCTGACCTTACTCTCTTTAGCAGGGCATAGGGACAAAGAGGTTTCAAACATTGGGCTTATGCATAGGTCTCCCTAATTTTAACTTTAATTTAGACTTTCAAAATAAAATGCTACCTAGGGCAAGACTCAGAGCAGCCAGACCTGGAAGAGCACTTACACAAATATATGCTTTTTTTAATAGCATGGTGTGCTCCTGGTTTATATTTGTGATGGAAACTAGGAGAGTGTAGAAGAGATCCATTAATGTATTCTGCCTATCATTACACTCCGGGGATGTTTCCAGTGAATAAACTAGACTTCTGAACCCATCTATTCCACTGAAATTCATTAAATCAAGTCCAGAACTGATGTTTGAAAATCTTGCTCAGCCCTTTTTTACATTGTTAATTTTTTGCTCTTTCACTATTACTATGGGAGTTTTCATACATAGACTAGTCATGCTACTGTATTCGTTGAGACAGCAGCTGTGCTTAGAAAAAGATTTTGAAATTAGCATTTAAAGACTATCAAAGTAAACAAACCCACTTTAGAGTCATACAGTTGTAAGCAAGGACAGAATTGTCCTTATCTAAGTAATATTTAAACTCTTATCAGATTAGGCATCTACTGCAACATATGCAGTTTATGAAGTAGAGCTGCTGTGATGCTAAAAAAGATAAGGTTGTCAAAAATATATATTAAGTGTACAATATATGCATAGTACTTAAACTCAAGTGTATATGAAATAATGAGCTTACAGATTTAATTAAAATGATAAATTCTAAGTATGCAGTCCTGCAAAATACTTAGGCATTGAAATTACCTATAAATTTCACATAACAACTAATTTGCTGGATAGCAGCCTAAAAATATCTGCATTGAGTTCTAAAGATACGAAGAATGTTAATTTTTAATTTGTAAAAAAAAAATTCTGAAATCAGTGGGGTTTTTAATTTCTAATTTAAAATTTAAGAAGTGATTAATGATAAATGTTATCTTAGTCTTTTTCGTTTGTTGCTCATTAAGGGGAGGAGGTGATGAGGTTAGATGAAGCTGATATTACATGTGATCTTCCAGTTACCTTGCAAAGTATGCCAAAGCATCTTAGGGATGATTTATGCTCACTGCTGCCCTAGGCTTGAGAGAGGATTAGCAGTCATATTGGCCTGCATAGTGGTTTTCTTTTACTGACAAGTGTCCATTAGGTATTACATTTAAATGCTCATTTATTTCACTTGCTGGCCTGAGGGAGTACTGAATTTTGGTTACTGTTACCACGGTGTCAGAGGCCAGGCTCCTCATCATAGTTCTCCTTACGCTACACTCAGTAACGAGGCCAGCCTTTTTTGTCAGCTGTGGATACAACGTGATATTATTTTGTCAACCACAAAGAACTGTTGCAAAGTACAATAATTTACAACCATATTTTAAGAGATACCCCCTTAACTGTAGTGTATAAATTTGAGTTTCTCAGAACACAGAAACATTTGTAATATTTTGATTGAGCTTTAAAATCTGGAGGGGAATGGGTGTGGAGGGGGGTGTTATCACTCTGTATGGAGACAGTTTCGCTGCCTGTCTAGCTGCCATCACAAGGTTTTTCTTCGACAGCCGCATAGTCCGTATGTTCTTACCCTGAATAACTACCACCAAAACTTGTATCACTCCTGAAAAGAAACCTTAATTATAGGAGGAAAAGGGGTTTTTTTAAATTATGTCACGGACTACCCCTTTCTAAGGTTTTGTCTTCTGGTAAAAAAAAAAGCATTTCTTTCAGAATGACCGACATTGTTACTGTATGAGTGTGTAGTCCCAACACAGATAAAATTCTTGCATCGGTGGCTGTGATTCAGTACATAAAGCACTCTCTACTAAACTTTCCTACACTTAGCCAATTTTTTTTTCTTTTTGGCAGGTAGAAAAATGAGGAACAGACAACAGGTGAGATAAGCATCGTATTTCTTCTACTGTGGCAAAGAGAGCTGTCTGTTGCTAGACAACACATTTCAGCTCAAGACAAGAGAAGTAAGCTGCCCAGCCACAGCATCAGGACTCCAAAGTGTTTGATGGAGCTGACTGAGAAGGCTGCAAACCTGCCACTACAAATCACCATGCAGAGGAATTACAAGTTAGGAGGGGGAAAAAAAAAAACACCTCAACCTTCTTTTACCCAGGATTCTGTGCCATTCAGAAAAACAAAGCAAAAAAACCCAGACATTTTAACAAGGCTTGCACACCACACCTTTGACCACAATTAGGAGATCAGAGATATAGATATAAATTAACCTGCCTGTATGCATCACAGTCATCTCATCCTTCCTTGAGATTGAATACCCAAGCGCAAGCATGTGTGCAATGACAGTGTACCTATTCACCTGCTTTGTAAAATCTCCGTTTGTGTCCCCAGCTGGCTGGCTACCTGATTATTCACCTTCAAATAAGCTTTTGCAAATGTTGCCCTTAATCTTTGTGAAACAATTCCATATTTTGGACAGAGGAAATTACTGTCAAAGTGCTTACTACTATTAATACCTGCACAGGATTTGAACCAGGGTTGTATGGTTTCTTGAACCAGATGTTGGCAAAGGTTGCTGGTCCTTTGCGTTTTCTAATTTCTGACTAACAAAAATGTTCTCTTGAATTGAAAGTATCAAAAGAAAATCTCAGCCTGAAACTGCTGACCCTTGAAAGATGTGGTGGATAATGGAAATCTTAACATATCCCCCAAAGAAGAGATCTGCTACTAGGTATTTCTATAATAGCCTCTGTTGGGCAAAATTATCAAACTAATGCCACTGAAGCACTATTCGTTTACACTTAGGAGTTTTCCTGCTTCATTAGTTCCTGGTCTCTCCATCAGCTGAGTGATTTTTTGTTTCAAGCATTAAATGTTCATATTTGTGCTGTTGGTTTTTCTAAATGCCAGGAAGGAGAAACATCAGCACAGTCTTCTTTTATTTGCAGATCTACCTCAGGAAATCCACTGTGATTTGTGCTGCAGAGTCTGGGACTGCTGTGATTTATACTTGCATACAGGTGGCTTTTACAGTAGCTGTAGGTGATATAGTATGTATTTAAAGCAGGGAAAAAAGAATCCTATGGATAAGAGGACAATTTGTAGTCCTGAAGGAGATAGTTGGATGCCAGACTTTCATTTGTCTAATCTTCTTACAAAGCCTATTCCCTGTAACTCTTCTGTTTCTGCTTCCTTTATGTGACATGACAGCCATGATGGGTTTGGAGCAGTAAACACATGCTATCAATGCTTAAGGAATTTGTTTTCCTTGTTATCGTCATATTTATCAGTCTAAATGTGATGCTGGATATATTCCTCTTCCTAGGCTGATAACACTAGCACAGCAGCACAAATGTCAACCCCTCTGCCTCCAGGGATGATCCTGTAGTACAGATCTGGCATTTTTAAAATTTGCTTTATATGGCTCAGTGAGTTCAAGTGCATTCTATAATGTGAAGCGGTAGTTTGGATAACAACTGCAGTATATGGGTTACATACAGCAACAGTTTTCTCTGATAGTTTTCACACCAAACTGAAAAGACAAAGGGCTCTTTTTCTTCACTTTCTTCTACTAAGTAAGCTTATTGTAGGAACTAAATTAGGCAGGTTTGTTGAGTGCAGGCTGTGTGAGAAAGCACCTTCTCTTCCCCCAGAGGAAAGAAAAGGCAAATCATGCAAGAGAAAGGAGCAGTTCCATGAATTTGGAAAGCGGTTCCTGTCAAAACTTTCCTGATTTCAAACAAGAAAAACAGTAATGGTTTCTCCCCTTTTTTGTATAAAATCACCCACTTAATATTCTGGATTAGTATAAATTGCTGACCACTGCATTTACATTGCCTTTCACAAAGCTCTGCTTCTGGTATTGCAAACTAAAATTATACCCCTGGAAGATGTAGGACAAGCCTTACTGGATGAGTAAAATTCCCGCTCAAGGTCACACAGGAAGTCTTTAGTAGAGCTAGAAATGGAAAGTTAGTCCACTGCCTTTACCACAAAACAACACTTCCTTCCTTAAATGTATTGGCTAAGTGCACCACATTACAGATAGCACCAAGATAAAAGCATTTCAGGAATTGTGAAAGTTTCATTTCTACAAAAGTGGAAACATCACCAGATTTCACACATTCTCATTAATTCTGCCTTCCAGTGTGGCTCATTTCTGTGGCTTCTCCAAAAAAAAAAGGCAGCCTGGGGCTGTTTGCATTTGCTAGAGTGTTCTGCTTCGGGAATGTGACTGCTTGTGAGCCTGGGCCTCTGCCATCTCCTGGGAGCGCTGGGCTGCCCTGGCTGTTTTGGGGACCGGTGAAGCCTAGCACAGCCTTGCAGCAACACCTGTTCCAAAACCCACAAAACTGGAAAACCAGTCATTCTACATATCCCCACACTTCTCCTTTATCTCCACCTCAGTGTATAGCCGTATTTTTTATTTTATTTTTCTAGTTTAAATAATAGAAGTTCAATTTTGTATTACATAAATATTGACACTTTACAATCCCTTTTCCTGAGCAGAAGAAAAACTGTATAGATAAGCCACTGATGAGGTCTTAACTTCCATCTAATGACTTTCATTTCCACAGAGAAGCCTTTATCAGTGCAATGCGTACTGGAAAGCAAGGTTCTGTGCAGGGCAGGCAGAACTCAGCATTTTCTGCACTGACCTGCCAGAGGCTGCCAGGAACAGCAAACAAGAAGTGTCGTTTCAAGAACAGTTGAACCACTGAGAGTTGTTTTCAATGATTTGGTTTAAATGATTTGATTTCATTCAAAGAGGAATGTGACTACAGTGTCTGTCTGCTGCAATATTATTATTTAATTTTTCATTATTCCATTGAAAGTATTTGGCAGAATAATTAAATTTGCAGTCAGTGTCCTGCTGATACACTCATCTGCAACACTCATGTTTTTTCCTCCTTTCTCCTCTGTCTCAACTCTTTAAATTCAATCCTCTGTTTCCTCTGGTACCATGGTTGACTTTTTCTACACTGCCAGATGGTGTTTTGGGCTTTCTCCTAGAACACAGATCTCATTAAGCCGGGAGTCGGTGGCTTACCCTTGTTTCCTCATGATGAAGACAGCAAAGCCAGATCAAATATCTTAACCCAGTTTAGAAGGGTGCTTCAAGACAGCTTTGCAATTTTGTCTCATTCCTTCAGATAATAATGTAATACGTCTGATATGAGTGTGTGTCTGGGTGTGCGCACATGCACACCTGTGCCTATCCCCATGCCTTTTTCCTTGTGAATGCAATTTTAGCTTTTCATTTATTCTACTGAGGCACAAACTGCTTTATCCAGCTGTCATACTACTTGCTGAAATGGAAAATGCAGCTAAGTGAATATTGAATAAGAGTACATCTGATTTTTTTTTCTGAATATTGCTATATTAATTATGGACTATAAGTATCAACACCACCCCTTCTTATTTTTATCCAGTAAATACAAAATAATTATAAGAATGTAGGCAATTAATTAAAAATCTTATTATTCTTAGTGGTAACTAAATTTGGTCTAGTTACACTTACTGCTTAAAAAAACATTGAACAACTTGGAAATACGTTCTTTTTCCTTTAGTGTTTTCTATGGGAGGCATAAGATTCAAAAAAGAGCTAGATTTCATGTTTGAAATAACAGACTTCAAACATTGTTGAAAATCTCCCAACAGAATTTTTATTAATAATCTGTGTGTCTGTCAATCGTTTCTCTAGCCTATACAACTTGGTGACACTCAGGTTGCTGTCCAAAGCTAAGTTGTGCCTTAATGTAAGAAGTCAGCCTCCTGCTCGTAGAGGCAAGAAAGCCAAAAAAAAGAAGTCGTCTATCTCCACTGATGTATTTTTTGGCTACAGCAAACTCTTTCTATATATTGGATGAGGCGTTGCAAAAATGAAGAGACAATGTATGAGAATGTTCCCCATGACATCATAAAACACACAATACACACACACAGAATAAAGGGGTCTACCCTTCACATTTACCCTTTATACTGTGGTATACCTTGTCAGTAATAAGACATGGCTGTGTAGACAGCATTTTTTGCAAGATCAGGGATTAAGATACTACATTCAGTACCAGTATATTATTCAAACGATTTTCATGTATTCAACAAATGTTATCTGCTGAAGGAAGCTGGATCAACAGGAGTTAATTTTTTGCATTTTCATGGCATCTTAAGAACTCCAGTTGCTGGGGAAAGCTTAAAGGGCTGTGAACATATATGCCTATTTCAATCCATCACCCTGCAGTGAACTTTTTATGATGAGATTGCAAAAGGAATATGAGGGAAAGCAATGCAAGGAAAGGAAGAAAATAAGAAAGAAAACAGGACATAGCAGAACATATTTCTAAATTACTGCATCTCCTTCTTAGGAGGCTATTCAGCATCCTGAATCAAGTCATTAATATACAATTATACAACAGTTTCATTAACCTGACCATTCTGCTGCAGTAGGCAAAGTGGTAGGACAGAGGTGCAGGTCTTTGAGAGACCTCCAGCATGTATCTCATGGGCTACCAGATGACACCATTCAAGACAGCCACGCTGGCATACACTAGCAAGAGCCATGTGGACCTGTGGGAAATGTGAACCCATTCTGCTCATGACCGGCACTAAATATCGGAGACATGTGACTGTGAAAGGATGAGGAGTGAGAAAGGGTGTGAGAGAAACAAGCAAAGTTGAAAGCTAACCAAAAAAAGTAGTCTTGCTAGTTTTGGCCCAGTGTGTTGGTTTATCCATATATGTCTATGCTAGGTGCCTCAATGCAGAACAATTCTAGGACTTTGTAATTGAAATATAAAATAGGTTCCTCCTTCAGCATCCATCTGGAATGATTTTTGGCATTAGCCTTTGTGACTACAGTAAGTGGATGACCTAAAGATCCAGTCAAATATATCCTCTTTCATCAGCCCAGATATATCGCCTTTGGATATTTCCCTGGATTGTCTAAAACGAAGAAATTCTGGAGGTGGGTGAAATGCTCCACTGCCATTAACTATGGTATGTTCATACCTATTAATGCATTCTTCATATTCTTGTATACTTACATCTTCTTAAATAAAATCTGTTTGCTTCTGGTTTATGCAGAACAGCTTAACAGTTCTCTTATAATTTCTCCTGGTATTGTCACAGCTTCAGAAAAAAAACCCACCTTTTTAAACTGCAAGTTTTAAAAATTATTAATTGGAGCATTGCTTTTTTCCCTGCTGTTCTGAAAACGAACAGAACTACCTGGAAGTGAATCAAGTACTGGATAGAAACAAACCTACTCATATTTTCATAGCACTCCTGAGTCATTTCCCCCTCAATTTCAGAAAAGCGTCAAAGCATCACAACAAAACATTGAGAATGCAATTGTGGCAATAAAATTAAAATGAGAACATAATAACAGTGGCTATGAATGCACACATGAAAAATCTGGTCACTTAGTGAGAAATGTGCTTTCCCTCATGACTTATTCACCTGTGACTCCAAATGCTTTTAAAACAGATGGGCCAGTTAGCTCTCTGCTTTGTACCACACCTCCAGTTGAACTGTCAGACCAGCTGCAAGTATGTTGTGGTTGCAGGGAGATGAGGCCTATGCTTGCACCATCCCCCTTCACCCACAGATCCAAATATCAGCTCCTTTCTGATGCAAAGGAGGTCAGCATTAAGATTCTTAATTTTGCATTGTAATCAATTTTTGAAAATGTTAAAAGCTGATTAACCTGCCTGCCAAAGACTTCCTCCCCATCACTGCCAGCATAATGTCATAAACTCTTGATCGCATATGATGGGTACCAGAATGACCTCTCAAAAAAGGACCGGCAGCTGGCGTGTCAGCTAACGGGCCCATGTGGATGCCACACAGAGGGTGGACATGCACTTACACTTGAGTAAGTAGGAAATCTGAATAGTCAGATTTGGTTTTATTTGTCTGCAGTCTATCATGCTCACTGATATCCAAATACTTGGCAGGTATCCTATCACATTCAAAGCAGTGTAGCAGGATTTTAAGTTAAACTTGTCTCCATGATCTTTGATAGTTGTTTCCCCTTTTTACCTCCTGTCCTTTGGATTTCTTAAGATAGTATCCAGGAATTGCCCAAAATGAAACAAATCACTCAAGTTAATTCTTATTGTTATGTTTTGTTTTCTTTTTACACAATTAAAATAATGAGATCTGTTTCTCTACTTTCCAATCCCTTAAAACAAATCCCAAAGCAAGAGAAAAAGTCAGCTACTGCTTTGCTTATTTCCTTGCTTGTAAACCCTAAGACTTAAAAGATTCATGCCATCAGGGCAGCACGCTTTGTCTGCATTAAGTGGATCTAAGCTTTTAAGAAGCAGTTCTCTAATCTGTACATGATCTAGTTCACTCTCTGTCATTACTTGTAAACTGATCTCTGGCTTGAACTGATCTCCTCTGTGCTTCTCGGTGAAGAGAGATGCAAAATAAGTGTTTAAGAATGCCGCCACTGTTACAGTATCTCATGCTTATAAACTGTCCGGTATCAATTTGAAGTGGCCCAGTGGTTTCTTTAATCCTTTGATTAAATCTTTCCAGGATAACATTTCAAAAGGTAGCAAAGGTCATGTCATTAATATAGAGGTACATGTACTGTGCACTGTTTGTTCTCACTCCAGCCCAACATAAAAAGCAGGCAGCCTTATGTACAAATGGATGCATGTAAATAACTTTTTCCACAGAAGGAATTGATTGCTCTTCTCCTGCACGTTGATTTTACTGCTGTGTAAATCTCAGGCATCCATTTTGAAATATTTTGAGAGTATCTGAGAGTTGCAACAGGCAACACCCCAAAACCTTTCTTAAAAACTATTGCTCTACTTCTATGTATAAATCAAGGGAATTTTTTTAAAAGAAGTATCAGATTCAAAGTTAAAATTAAAAAAAGCTATGACAACACATTATGTACGTGTCATCCAGGGTTGTCTTACATGGCTGAGAGAGGCTGAACAGCTACTCTGCTGACACGTCATCAGGTACAGGTATTGCACCCGGAGTCAGGGCAGACAAAACAATAGCATCATTAATACCTCGGATAATTCTAGTCCTGCTTGTTCTTCATGCCCTTTTGATTACACAGAGGATAGAGGGAAGAGATTCAGACTGACGTCTGTGTTTTTAAGAGGAATTTGTGTTGCTGTGCTTGACCTGCAGATGTCTTAATTGTCCTGCAAAGAAAATCACTGTGATTGTAACCAGAGCTTTGAAAGAATGAAGGAAGGAAATATCAGAACTTACTGTTTATTTCTAGATAAGAGTTGATGGATCCTAAGAGCTAATAATAAAAATCATAGTAACTAATCTTTTAATGTTGCTATTGGCTAAATAACAGCAGTTTTCTCTGAGCTTAAATGACACAAACACCAAGATCTGAAAAAATTCATATATAGGTGGCATACACAGGAGGACACACAGTGAGAGAACAAGAGGAGCAAGCTGCCTTAGACGTTGCATTTTCACTGACTCACATGCTTGTGAAAGAGGCTCATTTTCTTCATTCACTACCCTTAAAATGTAGTGAACTCGGTTGTATGTTTCTCTTTTCTGTTTAGAAGCTTCTTTTGGACTAAAATGAGCATGTATGAGTTTTGAATAGAAAACTGCTGTAAAGTCTCTGAATCCCTGAGTCTTCTCACTAAGCGCAGCTATGATTCAACTTCAAAACTTGCTTGTGCGTATTTCCAAATGGTATTTAATATGCTTTTCTGATTTTTAAGTCTTTTGCTTATGCTTTCAAAAAGGACATGCTTTCTTTTCTTCTTCATCAGTCATTTTGTGCTTATTGGAAGCTTGGTGTCTTACAAATTTCTGGTATTTCTCTGCCACTGAGAAGAAAAAAGCTGGAATATTTGTGTTATAATGTTTTTTTTTCTAAAGCAGAGTGACATTGATAAAGACATCCTGTTAAATTCCTTGCTGGTCACCAGCTTTATGTCTTGAAATTGGCATTGTGTGGAGTGGTTTTAGTAGTATGTTATCTTCTCATATTGCAAACAACTAATCTAATGTTTAAGTTCTAAATTTCTGCTGTCCTTGCTGTATTTTTTGGTAAATAATTTCTAGTATGTACCAGATTTGCTTTCTGCATATTATAAAGCTGACATCTAATACATGTTTCTATATCATTTAGCACATTCCCCTGTAAACAGTGTGTCAAGATATGGGAAATATTTAATTGGATTACAGTTCAGTAGAGTGGGAAATATTTAACATAGTCTTATAACCTACTGTGTGACTTTACTGAAGCAACTCTTACTAACATCTACAAATAGGATTCCTATGTTTCTCAAGTTTGCATGAAGTTTCTGCAATGTGTCTTGTCTCCTCCAGGTTCTGTGCCTGTTCATAAAATCCTACATAAAATACAGCAACTGTGAGAGGAGTGTAAGAAAAACGGCTTTCAAGGATTCAGATTCACTTTATCTAGTCACCAGCCTTCTTCATTTCCAATGTCTATCCTTATAAAGCAGTCCAAAATACACGCATTTAGGATGGATGTTTAAATGTTTGAGAACAGGAGAAGGAAAAACAAATTCTTTGTACCTGGCCACAAATGAAAACCTGCATCCAACATAATACTGAAGCTGAGTGAATCCTGAACCTGCACGGACTGTCCTGGAACTGAACTATGAAGGAACATGATTCAGCTTACATGGAGAAGTTTATGAAAGGATAAACTGCTTTTGATAGCAGTTGGTTTTAATGCATTTTTTTAAGACAACCTGTGGAATAAACTACTAATCTGCCCAGAAAAAAAAAGCAGATTAATAGAAACTAACAGTGATTATGGGGAAAGAGACTAGAACAGAGCTCAGTTTCTTTAATGGCATGGAGAAACTCTTATATACTGCTGAGACAGAGGTTAGAGGTACATTTCTGTCTCAGAAAACAACCAGCAACGGAAACACTGTAGGTGCAGTAAGTTAAATAAACAACAAGGGAATGATGAAGGTGCTTGTGGATTTGTGTTTCAAAGAGAAAAACTACAGCTCTGTTTTCTAGAGTCGTAACACAGAGTAACTGAGTATTGTAAATTAGAGAGGGGTTGGTAGAAAGAATTTCACAAGACTGAAAGTCTGCCTCTGAAAAGTCATGTAATGTGTCCCTCATTTCCACATACACCAGTGCAATGAGTGGTTCTAGCAGATTTCTACATACTTAGCACCTGAAGAAAAAGCTGATCAGTTTGGTGTGCTGTAACTGCCTGCAATCCCCCTCTTCCTTTTTTTTTAACTGCTCTTCCTCTCCTTTAACCCACACCTACGCAATCAGAGTGTCAAGTCACAAATTAATCCTGACTCCAGGCAGTGCTAGAAATGTCAAACTTAATGGCAGCTTGGCCATACATGGTCTCAGCTCATGTTTCAGCCTTTGAATAGGCTGAGTTTTGATACAGTTAATATATGCTATACAGGCATTTTACAAGAAATTACTGCTCCAGTCTCCTGTCTGATCTTCATTCTCTCTCTCTCCACCCCCCCGCCATCCCCCCCCCCCCCCCCCCCCCCAAAATTGCAGCAATTCAGATTGCAAATAAAACCAAATAAGGGATGAATGTGGAACACTAGCAGGAAATGGGGAAATGTATTTCATTTTTCTCCATGAGGAATTAATGCACATTCTTAGTGATGATTATTTAAACATTAACATTATGCACTGTAGGTTTTTTCCTGGTGATTGATGCCTCACTCTGGTGCAAGCAGCGGCTGGGTTTTTGAGGGAGGAAATGCTACCATGTTTCCTGCCCCTTCTCAAAAAGAAGCACTTTGCTACGCTGGAGATAGGAATGGAAGTAACCTGAAGGAAAGGCGAGTTGATATAGCATACTAAGTCCATAGTACACAAATAGGTATAGCTGCACTATATCCTTCAAGTTTGAGCATTTTCTTATTTTTGGCAACTCATTCAGACAGAGATTGTTGTGCAGTACCTGAAAATTTTCTACACTTTCCCCACCAGTCTTGTCCAAACCTGCTTCTGTTTCTTCTGTAGAAGCATGGTTTGCATTTTGACAGAAACCGATGGCGTTTTTTGCTATCTTGGAGAAAAGTCTATACCCTTCCTCTTTAAGCTCTTACAAGCTCTTTTTAGAGGAAGTAAACACACATGCACAAACAGCATTGAGAGAAAAGCTGTGAGCACTACAGAAGCTTTAGAAGCTCTTACTCGTTTTTTCATAACTCTGGACTTCTGAAAAACATATATTTTTCATTAGTTACACATGTTGATAAGAACCTTTTATAGCCAACACCTTAGTATGAGTGAGGATGTTATTGCAACCTAATGATGCAGCCTTGCCATTTCCTAACACAGGATGACTAGCCTTCATATACTGTACAGCAACTAAATATGGCAGCTGGTGTTCCAGAAGATACTGCCACCACACATACAGTTCCTGACACTGACTGAGGAGCATTATACAATGCAAATTGGAAACAAGAGACTACATTGTCAAAAACAATCTTGTGAACATTAATTCACATACACATACTTCTCTCTACCTACCATTAGCACTGTAGCAGTAAATAAACCAGAAAGAATTGACTAGCATGAAAATCTACATGAGATTAATTTACTATAAAATAATTTTGACCTTTAACAAAGGGTTGCACAGCTTCATCTTGCTGTGTTCTTTTCAGTAAGTGAAACAATCCTAAGAATGAAAACAGAAGAAAATATATCTGGCCAGAAAAACCTAGTCTATGCTATAATAAACCCCAATGATCCTTTGAAATGCTCTTTATATGTTTCAAGCTTTCTATAGGCCTCTCTTCAGCTACTGCTCAGAGATGAGGAAAATATTGAACTCTTATCTGGATCCTAGACAAATCTTGTGGATTTCTGGAAGTGAAATACAGGAGAGGGTGTGTGTGGAAGACTGTCTTTCTGATTTGGAAGTAGGGAAAAATGCTGATATTCATTATCAAGAAAGACATGTGGGGAACAAAGCAGTATTTCCTTAATTAAACAGAAAAAACAAAAAAAAAGATTATAAAGCAGAAGTCAGAGAAGATGGAAAGATGAGCTGGAAAACAGATTTGGAAAACTAAACTTGGAAGGGTTTCTTTAATTTCATTTGAAATGTTGGTAAAACTGCATGGGGAATAATATAGCTGTGATTCTATGCAGTAATACGTTATTTTTAGGTCACTCAAGCTGTGAATAAAGCAAGAACCCCCGGGAAGACTTTTCTTTTGTAGACCTGGCCTCCTGCTAAATATTTTTGTTCAGCTGTGGTGGCATGGGCTTTCTACAGGCCTCTGTATTGGTTCCACTTACTCTCTCAGAAAATAATTCATTTTAATTATGGATATGGGAATAGACATGGTGCTTACAGCATATCAGGGAAAGAAAGTAGCTGAAGCCTGAACAAAATACTGTCCTGTAACTGACCAATTAAGAGCACTCTAGGTAACAAAAAGAAAAAATCAGTCTTATCTCTGACCTTGCAGCTCTTTGATGAATTATCATATACATTGCATCTATAACTAACATAATGTTCAGCTGTATTCTTAAATCTTTTTCACAATGGTAGCTGTCAGTCTAATTTATTCCTAGCTGTGAAATTCTCCATTTACTTCAATTTTACAAACAAAGCAAGATTTTACTGTTATTATTATTAAAATGCAGGGGCCAACTGTAAGGTTAATTTGTCAGCTTTATCCACAGCTGTAATTTCAAGGGATGAATGAATCAATTAGGACAGGACAGACCTGAATACAAGGTCAGAAGATGAAGATGCTAGAATTGCTTGCCATGAAGTTCTATGAGCAAGTAGTAAGTCATGACAGCAACAGCAGGCATGATTGGCCCCAGGACTAAGATACTAGATTTAAAAGATACAGGAATTGTGGATGCTACCAGTAGTACTAGAAGATGCATGACCTTAGGAAAGCCATATGACCTCTCATTTCCTTGGTTTTCAGTCTCTTTCTGCATGAAATTTCATTTTGCCTCCTGATCTTCTTTGAGCGCTAAGCAGTTAGTGCTCTAACATATCACAAACTGCAACTGGAAGAAAAGAGAGGTTTAAAGATGCGTCCAGCTTCCATGGGCTACAAAAGACTACAGCCGTCAAATAATCTTTTTAGCACAGGTCTGCCCACATTCAAAGTCCTCTTTCTCTGCTCTGTTCCAAAGTCAAAAGCTTCCTCTGACCCAGACAGCTAAGATGGGTCACTCAAACCAAAAATGCTCAGCTGTACATGACTGCATATTGGCTGGACAAAAGTGCATTACTAGGGAGGACAGCTACATATGCTGTTGGACCAAAAAGGGAGATTTTTGACACTAATTTATGAAGCCTGCAGATAGACTTACATGAAATGATTTAACAAAGTAACTCCATTCTGAGACAGTGAAATCCACTATTGCCATACTTTGTTGGCCAGCTAACTATTCTTAATGTTCCATCTACACACAGGAATATAATTTATTCTCTGAATGTATATTTTGCTTGCTATACCTGGCTGCATACACAATTGCAGGTTGTTAGGAGAAGCCTTCAACTCTGGAATGATTGACACAACTAAATAATTTTGTTTAAGTTTTTCCTTTAGGTACAATTTATTCATACACACACAGAGATATATACAATGAGACACAGAGCATCAGAAATCTTTCCATAGAAAATCTCATCCACCTGATTTTCTATGTCCATCACAAGAAATAACCCTTATCCCTCAATATTCTCAATATCCCAATATCATCTCATCCAGGATCTAAAATATGAACAAAACAGCTTGCACAAATCCCTTGCACTTAAAAAAAATGGCACTTATAATGCTTTGTTCTCTTAGGTCATTTATTTTGTAATAGGTTAAGATGAGGTGGAAGAGGGAAAGAGATAAAAATATAAACATGGTCTCCCTAGAGCATTGCTCTCCCCTCCTGGAAGCAGTGCTGCAAGTCAGAATCCCCAGGGTATGATCCAGGCGGTCCAGTGCCCTGCAGAGGTCAAAGAGGGGCCTTGTCCCTGTCCCCAGTGGCTGGGCAGGCTCACCATCTGGGTCACGTCTCCCCATCGGGCATCAGTGATACAATCTTTTCCTTAGCCTCCTTTTGGGGTGACGCATCTCTGCACTGCAGTCTAGTCACTCCAGAGAAACTGTACGACAGCTTTACACATTTATGTGCAGGGAGCGGAGAAAAACAAAACAGCACGAGCTCCACAACCTTGAGAATAGACTTATGCCATGACTGCCAGCTGACACTGTATTCCCCATTTCATCCCTATGCCATAAGCACTCCTACCTATTTCCCATTCCTTTTATCAAAACTTCACTTCTGTGTTACTATTCTTCATGCTTTGTGTCCTTTACTTCCCCTCCTTTCTTCCCTTTTGAACGATCTGTGCTTTGTTCATAGCAGCATGTGCCTGAGCCTGATCCCTGGAAGCAATGTACCAGTATGAGTCTCACTGACAGTTTCCAAAAGGAAGAAAGATGTCTGATTGCTCAGCGGAGAGAAATTTGCAATGCTCCTGGGGGCACACTTTCTCATTTTGGCCACTAGCTCTGGCTTGGTTGCCATCATTGGCTACACCCCCCCAAGAGAAAGTCTGTTTGACTGATGAAGCGAGCAATTAATTTGCTCTTCAGCGTCAGTCTACACAGGGTAGGTTCAATGACAAGGTTGAATTTAGCTCTCAGTCACAGAGATTGAGAGGGTATCAGGGATTTTTATGATGTGCAGTCACTTTTCATGCATAAGCATGCCAGCAATATAGCAGAGAAATAATTACTTAAATGTTTGTTGCACAAGACATTTTTCTAGATTATTGATGTTCTCACTACAAAAGTCTCTTAAACAAATATGAAATAAAAACAATTAAAATTTTATATAAGTAGAAGCCCCATGTAGTAGAATATGTAATACAATTACTGAACTACTGCCTAATCTGTTAAATGAACCAAAATCCTAAATGAGTAAATCTGCTGGGTATTTATATATTCCAAGGCAAATAACCTTGTGATTGTACCATTAAAGTTGAGAATACATTGCCCTTTAAATCGGTGTTAACAGAATGTTTGTTAAGTTGCGATACAAATTTCCAAAGCATCAAGAATCACATTACTATGCCAGTGCCAATTTTAAATGCATCCTTATATTCTCTTCTGCCTTAACATCAACAGAAAATCTGCAGCACGCACGTCTGCAAGACAGACCAACACCAGTAGTGTTGCTCCTGACCTGCTACATTCTCCTGAGCTGGTAATTGTGTGCTATTATAATACCTAAGCTATAAAATACATCACTGGTTAAAACACCTATGGCAAAATTCTGTTGATTTGAGGCAGTGTGACTAACCACAACCTGAAACAAGCTGCAAGCATTCAGAGGTAGCTACAGAATATAGCTTTCCTATCAACTTTCCCTGGAAAACCTGGTACACTTTGTAAGACAGGTAACCCACTTCCCCCAGTTTTAACTGCAGAAGAAGAACGAGGATTCATACAAGCACTAATGCTAGTACCAATATGAAAATAGGCCTTTTATGGGGATACTAAAATCTATAATTTTTCCAAATATTCTCCAAAATTAGCAATGCATTTTAGCATGAAATGTGATGAAGAGTCAGTTATGAAGGAAAATATTTTCTAAGTTGCATTTTCTTTTTCTTAGCCTGTAGACACAGATTAGACCACTCCAAAACACTGATTATGATTCAGTTTATGAAGTTCAGAGAGATGTGTTGTATTTTGAGTACAGTGGATAGACATCTGTGACATTAAGTTATTTTACAGATCTTCAAACATGCCCCACTGTTCTGCATCATGTTATGAAGGAAGAACACCATTCTGTGTTTTGTCCATGTGAATAAGTATGACTACTATACTTCCAGTAGAACCTTACTTCCAAAAAACACTACTAGTGTTTGCACAGTTCAGACGATTTAATTACAGAGATATGCCCGCTGCTGAATGGGAGGCCATGTGTTGTAACTGTCACCCTTACACTTGGATCAGGAGCAGGAGCCCACTGTGTATCAGGCATCAGAGAGAAACACAGGATCCTTGTCCTCTGGCTCATTAGTAAAGAAATTCAGATAACCTGCTTTTAGAAACATGGTGTGTGATTTTCAGTACATCAAAACCTTAACCAAGGTCAAAAATGTGCAAAGGGCTGTCTTAGTGCCTCATCTGCTATTTCCTATGAGTGAAAAAAAAGGAAAGTATATCTATATATAGTAGTATATATAAAGTTCAGGCTCTGACACTGCAATTCTACACCAATACAGGATACAGCAGTATGCTTCTAGCCTGAGATGTAAAAAAAAAAAAATCAAAACAAATGAAATAAATTGAACATGTTTTAACATTGCCTGTTGGTATATTCAGCCAAAATGTTAATTGAATGATTAATAAATTTGTATTACAGTCTTTTTTTGGACTCTCTTCTTTTCTAGAAAATTCAGCCTCCCAAATATATATATAAGTATGCATATTGAACAGTAGATAATAATTTCTAGCCATGCAAACAGAATTGGAAATGGTGGTCAGTCTTTGTGCAGTGATCTTTACCACTTATGTTGCTTTCATACTTTAGCTAATAGGGCCGAACTTCAGGGCCTTTGGAAGAAGCCTCAGTCCAGGTAGAAGGGAGCTGCAGGTTTGCTGTAGCTCATTTCTTTGCCCCAGGAAAAGTTTTTCCTCTTTTCATAGAATCACAGAATCACAGAGTCATTTGGTTGGAAAAGACCTTTCAGATCATCGAGCCAAACCATTAACCTGCCACTGCCAAGCCCACCACGAAACCACGTCTTTAAGTACCACATCTACATGTCTTTTAAATATCTCCAGGGATAGGGACTCAACCACTTCCCTGGGCAGCCCATTCCAGTCCTTGATAACCCTTTGGGTGAAGAAATTTTTCCTAATATCCAGACAAAACCTCCCCTGACACAACTTGGGGCCATTTCCTCTCATCTTATCACTTGTTACTTGGGAGAAGAGATGGACACTGATCTCACTACAACCTCCTTTCAGGTAGTTATAGAGAGCAATAGGGTCTCCCCTGAGCTTCCTTTTCTCCAGACTAAACAACCCCAGTTCCCTCAGCCGCTCCTCATAAGACTTGTGCTCCAGACCCCTCACCAGTTTTGTTGCTCTTCTCTGGACATGTGCCAGCACCTCTATGTCCTTCTTGTAGTGAGGGGGCCAAAACAAACACAGTATTCAAGGTGCGGCCTCACCAGTGCCAAGTACAAAGGGACAATCACTTCCCTAGTCCTGCTGGCCACACACAGATTTCTGATACAAGACACAACGCTATTGGCCTTTATGACCACCAGGGCACACTGATGGCTCATGTTCAGCCAGCTGTCAACCAACACCCCCAGATTCTTTTCTGCCAGGCAGGTTTCCAGCCACTCTTCCCCAAGCCTGTAGCATTGCATGGGGTTGTTGTGACCCAAGTGCAGGACCCAGCACTTGGCCTTTTTGAATCTCATACAGTTGGCCCCAGCCCATCAATCCAGCCTGTCCAGATCCCTCTGCAGAACCTCCCTACTCTCAAGCAGATCAACACTCTCACCCAACTTGGTGTTCTGTGCAAATTGACTGAGGGTGCACACAATCCCCTCATCCAGATCACTGATAAAGATTTTGAACAGAACTGGCCCCAACACTGAGCCCTGGGGAACACCACTTGTGACTGGCCACCAGCTGGATTTAACTCCATTAACCACAACTGTCTGGGTCTGGCCATCCAGCCAGTTCTTTACCCAGTGAAGATTACGCCCATCCAAGCGACGAGCAGTCAGTTTCTCAAGGAGAAAGGTGTGGAAAACAGTGTGAAAGGCTTTACTAAAGTCCAGGTACGCTACACCCACAGCCTTTCCCCATCCACTAAGCAGGTCACCTTGTCATAGAAGGAGATCAGGTTATTCAAGCAGGACTTGCCTTTCATAAACCCATGCTGGCTGGGCCTGATTACCTGGTTGTCCTGAACACGACATATGATGGCTCTCAAGATGATCTGCTCCATAACCTTCCCTGGCAGTCAAACCTCTGAATATTAGAAATTGTATTAGTGTTGCAGCTCAGCAGCATGATGAGAATGACAAAATCTGTTTCACTCTGTCTCTCCTCTTATAAATATAAATAAATAAATAAATAAAGTTTTAACTAGCAGATGAAGATGCTTGAAATTCTCCTATATATCGCCTACATTGTCTCAGAGTGAGGCCTCAAGTCTAACGCTGAAGGTAACAGAAAGAAAGGATAGAAAAATTATATTTAAAAAGAAAACACCTTGGAAAATAAGAAGCAATTATAAAATATCTCCCAAAGGCTCATTTTTCTCTGCTGACAAAGATTATGGCAGAACGCTCTTTTTTCTCTTAAAAAATCATGTGATTTTGAGAATTTTATCTTTTTATGACATTTTGCTAGCAATTTGATAACTTAATTCAGCTTTTTAAATAATCCTACATTTTCATTGCTCTATGCTTCTACAGCAATCCACACATTAAGCAACCTGGAATTGCTCCCTGATTTTTGATCTAGAAGCTTAGCTTTGTGCACAACTTCCATGCATTATCCTTGTCTTGACGTAAGATCTACCATTGGGTACCACAGCACTGGAGAGAGATCTCCAGCCTAGGTGATCACAGGGGAACCTTGGGATGCAGCACAAGGCTCCCCAGCAAGTAATCTGGATGCCAATGTTCTGCTCCATTTGGGGTACACATATTTATTCAAGGAATAGTTACATGTTTCATTTTTTCCCTTCAGTGAAGACAAGCCAATATAATGAACTGAAAATTATATTTTTATTTGTCTGGGCCTCTGCCAGCTGCTGCCTGTGAGTATTCAAATTTCATATTTGTTTTTCTTTCTTTGTCTATATCAGGTCAAATCATCCTCTGGTAGATTGTGATGTACATCTATTAATATCAGTGGAGTTATGCCAGTTTTTATCTGGTGAAGATTATCCTAAATCACTACAGTTCCCTTTATCAGTTGTAAATTTTTGACAAAGTCAGAGCATGAAAGCATGGTGTTTGAACACTATTTACTTATGTAACTATACTGGTTGTAGTCTTCAGAAGTGTTTAAATTAAAAAGTATTCATTTTAGGCATAGTGATCCTGCTCTGAAACAGTGTAATGGCTTTCTGGGCTCTCTTTCACTCTACAATTCTACATGTATAAAGTTTTCACAACCAAGACATTAAAATTTTACTGAGGAATTACTGTTCCTGTTAACAATTTTGTTATCTTTATACTACTTTGTGTTGAAAAGGCTGTATTGACAGGTGTGTCTGTAGGATGTGCATAACATCAGGGCTCTCTGCTCAATACTTCAGTTACAAACACCAAAAGATATGGGAAGAATATGGTTTAAAAATGCATTTGGAACCTGACAGATTTTCTTTTTGCTGACTGTTTTCATCCCGTGATATCAGAGAGATGCTTGAAGAAATCTGTCTGGCTGATTTCCAGAGAAAGTAAAAATGATAATTTAAATTCAATATAGCACAGAATTTAAATTCAATATAGCACAGAAGTATAACCCCACAAATTCACCTATAATTTTGGAATAGGATTCTGGAATTAAATTCTCCAGTATGGTTATACCTGTGGTGACATAGCAAAAACTGAGTGAGGGGGGGCATACGTATTTTAGGTATGTTGGTTACCTTACAAGTTCGATCCAAAGCCTGTAATAGTGAATCCCTTTGTCTCAGTGATGTATTCTTTCAAGACAGTTTGTTTCAGCCGAGCGTAGCTTGCCCTGCGGATAACCCGCTAACAGAAGTCTGAGCTCGTCTCAGCCACCCTTCAGCTCCTTCCAAGCTTTAGTAAAACCTGGTCATTTATCCTGCACATTCATTGGTCTCTTAATGATTTTTCAAATGATTTTCATGAAAAGACCTGGCTATGGGACATGAACAAATATGAGACATTCCACTTCTCTTTAACAAGATAATGTTTACAGTGTTCCAAGGAACTTCCAAGGAACAACAATGCCATTGAAATAAGACACATTTTTAACAACTTTTAATATCATAAAAGCAAATAACAACAATTTTCTTTTTACCAAAAATAAATAGAACCTGGCACTGACAGCATTAGTACAGTCTAGGAGATAAAGACATGGAAGTAACTGGATGGTTATCTGCAAAATCATGGCTTCTCATTTGCATTCATAGCGTTAAAAGCAGCTACATTTTCACAAACTCTTCCTCTATTTTAAGAGTCTTTACCAAGGAAAGCTTGTGGACAGAAATAAGTCTGGATTCCTAATATGTCAAGTTCAATGCTTGTGTATTTTCAGGGAGTGAGACCAGGCTTACTTCAAAACTTTGCAAAGTGTGAACAGAACCACTTATTTCACCTTAAGGAAAATACATTGCAATAAAACAGAAAACCCAGACACAAGTTCTTCAGGAGATTTTCTCTTCCAGAACTCTAGTGAAAAAATAAGTGGGCACCCATTAGGGACCACTTAGAAGACTTCAAATATAATTTCAGGGTATCTGCTGAAATGTTAAAGGACTTCTCCGTTCTTACAGTGTTTCATCTGTTTTTGCTTGTTTGGGTTGGGTTTTTTTTAGAAATTAATTAGCAATTTTACCAATAGTAATGCTGCTTCAGAAAATGAGTATTT
This sequence comes from Gorsachius magnificus, assembly GCA_034008185.1. Classification (NCBI taxonomy): domain Eukaryota; kingdom Metazoa; phylum Chordata; class Aves; order Pelecaniformes; family Ardeidae; genus Gorsachius; species Gorsachius magnificus. The sequence goes on along the minus strand of CM067109.1, from coordinate 34,306,238 downwards.
GCTTTCTTATTCAGTGAAGACTACATATTATGGGCCACACCTCTCTTGTAACACTTCTCTTTTACTTCTTACACAAAGGCCATACTAGTAGCCACACTAATCACATTTATGAATAGAATAACCTTCTATGCTGTATTTCCCTCTGCCCTCTCCCCTATGGTTAAAATGAAGAGTTTAATGGTGGGTTGTCTGAATTATGCAACCCTACCCCTGCTGTTAATAGAGTTTAATGGAAATGTAGCTACTTCATTTTATGATCTACAGTATAAAGTTCACAAAGAGACGGACTGTGTTAGTATTTTGTCACTCTGCCATCCCAAACAAGAGGTCCACCTTTAGAAATTGTGGTTTAATAGAACCAATATTTTCTTTCCTAAAACTGTGATTATATCTGTGGTATGAAGGAAAGTTCAAGTAAGGGAAGGCTGGCTGAAAATAACTTGTACAAATGAAATATTCTACAGGTTTAGGACAAGACCTAGCAGTTAAGTGCAGCACTTAGCAGAATTAAAAACTAAGGATTAGGGTTAGCCTCCTGGGCTCCATATATAATGTGGGAAAGAGTTAGGTGTCCTAAAAAATCTATAGTGAAAAGGTGACCTGAAATATCTACATGCTGAGCAGGAAATCCTCTAAATTTAACTTGTAGGAAATACAAGGAAAGGAGGACAGAACGGCAGTCATCTTGAACCTTTCAGTTCTCCAAGGTTGATATGCCAGAATCAGGGCTGGAGGCCCATATGAAGGCCCACCTTTACACTTAAGGATACAGATATGGGAATCTTCTCAAAAGGATAGTGTACTTTTTTTTTTTTCTTTTTTTCCCCTTTAATTAAAGGATCATGACACAACTTTCTATCAAACATACATGCTGGGGTGCTGTTGCCATGTTCAGTGGTAAGACTACTTTCCAAGGGACCTCCTACCTGGAGATTATTACTACAGCATCACCTGAACACAGAGAAACTTCAGCCATACCATACTTTGATCAGAAGACAGATACTGATGCTACTTAGGAGTTTCACTGAATCTCTCCTTAACTATTGGCTCCTGAATGCAAGAAAAATGTATAACAGCAGTTTTCATCCACAAGTATTTTCTTCTTCCCCTCACTTGCTTCCGTAAGATCCAAAAGATCTGCTTAAGCACACATAACTCTCTTACTGATCAACTTGCATGTTTCACTAACTTTGCACTCAGGACTATTAGTCTTGCTCTGTCTCCTCCAATGTTTTCCTGGGGGGTCTGCGCAAGTATTATTGTACCTCCTACATCCAGAGAAGTCCAGACCCATCCCTCAGCACACCTTCCAATACCTCAGAAGAAACGCTATACAATCAGCAAAACTGACTTGGCTGGCTGCAGAGGAAGCATCTAGGTTCCTCCTAAAACAGTTCATGACATAGAAGAGATTTAGTAAGACTGTGACAAGTATCTCTGACTGACCTTTGAAAAAAACCCAAAGCTACAAGAATTGCTGTTTGTTGTTCTGATGGCTCAGGCAATTATAGCCTGTCATCAGTAGTCTACCTACACTTGCACAACTATGGCTCCTGCTTGAACTTTACATCCATAATAAGTAGCTGCCATGATGGAAGTCTTTAAATCTCTGCTGCATTAGGTTCACTGAAAACGTGGTTTTGTTCGAATGCAAGCAAATACCATTTTGTCACAGAGACTGAGGAATTTAGTACAAGCATTTATACCAACATCTGCTCTGAATGCATAGAATATTTCCATATAAAAGCACTGCTGAAACATTCCCACATTTGCATTGTTCATTCATGTTTAGGATTTTGCACTAAATGCCAAAGGAAATTCAAGTAATAGAAGTAATGTGGCACTTAGTAGTAATGGCAAGTGGTAAGGGTAGTTATGTTTGGATAGATGTTCAAGTTGTCATTGGCATGTAAAAATTCTCATGCAATACAGCAGATTTTTCATCAGCTAATGAATTGGATATCATTTCTTGGCTTATAAACTATACGGAAGGTAGGTTGAGAACAAATCTTACAAAAAAGAAACATTATTATTTCCAAGAAGACTAGAAAAAAAAGAAGGGAAAATATTGAAATCTACAAGACAAGTATAGCTATCTCACAAAGGATAGGTATCTTGATTTCATATCATTAGAAAAAAAAAAACAAACAACCAAAAAACCAAAACAAACCAAAAACCTCAGTTTGACTGTGGTTGAAAAACTATCCTGCATCTTTGACCATGGCAGGCATTAAAAGCACTGACTGCATTTTTGCTAATATTCAGTCCAGGATTTCCTCATGGAAACAGGCAATTTATAATCAGGTTTAAGTTTACCTTAGAGTTAAAGTGGATTGCAGAATGGAGTTAAACCTTTTTGTTTACATTTGGAGGACTCCAGGTACATAACATGAATTGCTACATCTGCCACAATGTTAGAAATTAAAATGGATTAAAAACCACTTAGTTGGCTATAGCAATCCTGTGTTCAATTATTTCAGAAGAATCATATAACGAGGTAAAAATTCAGTCTCGTATGTTGTTATCTGCTCTGTTGCACCAAGAGAAAGGATTCAGTTTCTGGAAACCTGGGTTCACTGGCCACAAAAATAAGATCATGTATGAGGGAATCTCAGGTAGGCTCACATACCTTGCTCAGCTTTCTGCATGTGAGACGAGAAAAAATTGGTTTTGGTGGCATGCTGTGGAGTCACATCCGACACATTCCAAATTCACACAATGGCTTGCTATCATTCTCCACAGGTGATCATTGTTCACTTGAGGGACAATGACCTTTGCAAAGAAATACCCAATCATTAACCTAAAGGTCATCTGCCAGATCTCAACACTTTCTCCCGCTGTTTTCTTAATGTGGCTGGAGGTGTGTCCAGAAGGAATCTTCTGGCAAGCAAATATCAATTAGATATAGAAGAAGTGAAACAGAAAATGAGTAAATACATCACAAGAAAGGGAAAGATGTGTTCCTGTTCTAAGGACTAAATGCATTTCTAAGGATCTGTTTAGAGAGGATGGAGTAAAGCTGTCTGAAAAAAATGGTTAGATATCTTTTTTTAGAGACCACAAACAGTGGATGGGCTCCTTGGTTAGATATCAGAATGAAAGTGGATGTCTGAACTGGTAGCTCATTTTTCAAGAAATAGCAACTTGCACATCATCCTCAAACATTTCATCCTGACTCCTTCATTCTGGAAAAGGGGGATGGTTTGAGATCTCTGCTTTCTGACATTATTCTAGTGACTCTTTTGCTTTCTAAGGGACAAATAAATTCTGGGTTAATGAGGAATAAGGAAAACAAGTTAATGAAGTCTTAAAATAATTGAATCATAGAATCACAGAGTCATAGAATCACAGAATAGTTTGGGTTGGAAGGGACCTTCCAACCTAAGGATCATCTAGTCCAACCCCCCTGCCATAGGCAAGGACATCTTTTGCTAGATCAGGTTGCTCCTGTCCAACCTGACCTTGAACACTTCCAGTGATGGGGCATCCACAACTTCTCTGGGCAACCTGTTCCAGTGTCTCACCACCCTCATTATAAAAATAAAATTCTTCTTTATATCCAATCTAAATTGACTCTCAGTTTAACTAACAGTTGTCCCTTGTCCTGTCACTACAGGCCTTGGAAACAGGTCTTTCTCTGTCTTTCTTATAAGCTCCCTTTATATATTGAAAGGCTGCAAGAAGGTGTCCCTGGAGCATTCTCTTTTCCAGGTTGAACACCACCAACTCCCTTAGCCTTTCTTTGTAGGAGAGGTGTTCCAGCCCTCAGACCATTTTTTGTGGCCCCCCTCTTGGACCCACTACAACAGGTCCATGTCTGTCTTGAACTGGGGACCACAGAGCTGGATGCAGTACTCCAGGTGGGGTCTCATGAGAATGGAGTAGAGGGGGAGAATCACCTCCCTCAACCTGCTGGCCATGCTTCCTTTTATGAGGCCCAGGATACAATTGACCTTTTGGGCTGCAAGCACACACTGCCAGCTCACATCCAATTTTTCATCCACCAGGATCCCCAAGTCCTTCTCTGCAGGACTGCTCTCAATCCATTCCTCCCCCTGTCTGTACTGATATTGGGGATTGCCCTGACCCAGGTGCAGGACCTTGCAGTTGGCCTTGCTGGACTTCATAAGGTTCACAGGGACCCACTACTCAAGCCCATCAGGGTCCCTCTGGATGGCATCCTATCCCTCAGGCATGTCAAACACACCATTCGGCTTAGTGTCAGCTGCAAACTTGCTGAGGGGAACTTCAATCTCACTGTCTATGTTGTTGATGAAGATATTAAACAGCACTGGTCCCAGTACAGACTCTTGGTTTCCACTTGGACATTGAGTCATTGACTATAAGACTTTGGATGTGGCCATCCAGCAAATTCCTTATCCATCTAACTGTCCACCGATCAAATGTGTGTCTCTCCAATTAAGAAGTAAGAATGTTGTGGGGGACCATATCAAGGGCCTTAGAGAAGTCCAGGTAGATATATCAGTAGCTCTTTTCTTGTCCACTGATGCAGTCACTCCATCACAGAAAGCCACTGGATTAGTCTGGCATGATTGCCCTTGGTGAAGCCATGTTGACTGTCTCTAATCACCTCCCTGTCTTCCATATGCTTCATCATCACTTCCAGAATGACCTATTCCTTATCTTACTGGGCACTGAGGTGAGGCTGATTGGTCAGTAGCTCCCTGGCTCCTCCGTTTTACCCTTTTTAAAAATGGATGTGATATTCCCTTTTGTCTAGTCACTGGGGACTTCACCTGGCTGCGATGACTTTTTCAAATATGATGGATGGTGGTGTAGCAACTATGTCTACCAATTTCCTCAGGACCCTGGGATTCATTTTGTTGAGTCTCATAGACTTGTATGTGTTCAGGTTCCTCAGGTGGTCTTGAAGCTGGTCTCTTAAGATGGGCAGGAATTTGTTCACGCAGTCCTCGCCTTGAGCTTCAGGGACTTGAAAGATGTAGGAAGAATAATTGCCAGTGAAAAACGAGACAAAGAAAAATTGAGTAACTCAGCCTTCTCCATGTCAGTTGTCACTTTTCTCCTGTCTTGTTTTTCAGGGAGGTACATTTTTTTTAAATTTTCCTTTCTGACCAGTGTACCTATAGAAGCCCTTCTTATTATCCTTCACATTCCCTGACAAATATCTTTCCTGATCCCACCTGTACACATCTGTGCACTGTCCCTGCATTCTTCCCAGGATATATGTCCCAGGTTCCACTGCCCATGCATTTCCTTCTTACACTTTACTTTGACAAGGAGGTCCTCATTCAGCCATGCTGGTCTCCTGCCTTCCTCGCCTGATTTCTTACACATGGGAATTGAAAACTCTTGTGCTCTAAGGAAAACATCAGGTGCTAGCTATGTTCTGCTCCTGTACCCCCGAGGGCAATTTCCCAGGGGATCTCCTCCACTAATTCCTTGAACAATTGAAAGTTCCCTCTCCTAAAATTCAGGGTCTTATTGACTGATAGTTCAATAAAGGTGCAATACTATGGTGAGTTTGGCAGATTAGCTATACCCACAGTTGGATATCTTTTTCAGTCTTAGAGAAAGGGTTTACCAGATTCTGTAGAACATAGTAAAAATGGGGGGAAAATGCCTTATCTTCTTTACACTGCTCAGTTAGTTAGTATTCAAATACTCAGTAATAAACCTAAAGTACTAAGTAAATATTAAACAAAAGCATTTCATTTATTTCACTGTCTCTCTTACTGGTGTCGGAACTTCATTCTTTTTCATTAATTTTGAACAGATGATTGATTTTACTGAGTGAAGCAAAGCTAGAGCTGGCATCCGTCCCATGTCTCACTGCTTGTTGTGGCACATACGCTCTTGGTCATGTTATGTGTTTGTGGCTGAATAATCTCCCCCAGTGTTCATTCTGAGGCTACATCCTTGTCCAGAATATTAAATTGTGTGATATTTTGATTAAATTTGTGATATTTTGATATTTCCTTGTAAGGAACCCACCATGTGTTAACCTATGACAAATCCAGCTATCTGGATTTTAAAAAGGTGTGGATGCATGACTCAACCCATAAAAGAGTGTCTGGTACAACACTGGCAAATTTACCCCTAGATAAATCATGGCTAAATGTTGCCACTTTTTCAACTGCTTATTTTTCAGCGTTTGTCTCCCACCCTTTAAAACATAAATCTGCTTATTTATACACAGCTGCCACAGCACGATTTGCTCTGGCTTCAATAATTGCCTCTCTGTTCATGTGTTCCTGGCCACACTTACCTTTAAAAAACAGTGTTAGCATAGAATAAATGACCTCTAAAAGTTAAGCATTCATTGTTTGTTCAGCAGACTTTGCTAGCATATTTTGTCTTGTTCTAGGCAAACAATCATTTATACGTATAGCCAATTAGGGATGTATATGCAAAGGACAATTTGGCATCACTACTTTTCTCTCTTTACCTGTTTTCATCTCCTCTGTCTACAGCTATTCTTCTTTCAAGGTTTGTAACAAAAACCCCACCTGATATCCTTGCTTTTCAGTGTGCCTGTGTTTAGTTTTCTGAAATCTGGGACTATTTTGCAGTTTTATCTTGAAACCGAGTAATGGAAGTACTTCTTAAATACTTAGAATGTAGCAGCAGCACAACCCTCCAACAAGCAGAAAGAACTACTGCTAGACTTTCTCAAAACAGTTTGAAGTTTACTGTTACTTCTCTTTCTGTACACAAGTATTCTTGTATTACGAAAAATTAACCTTTTAGAGTGATGGTATCCCATTAGAGACCATATCTGCAGCTTAGTCATCAGGTCTCTCAGTAATTATGGCAGTATTTAGTGGTGAGTTGGGATCTACCACCAGTCCCTGCTGAATGCAATTAAGTGCAAACAGTTAATGTCAAACCACTGTTTTCCTACAACAAATTATTGGGAGACAATTTAAAGATGGAGTTTAAGGTCTAGTTCAAATCTACTTAACTTTTATTGCAAGTCTCCTTTCATTATTACCATAGGCATCTGACAATTTTTTTCACATTAAAAAAGAAAAAAAAGGTAAGTACTTGAAAAAACCCCAACCTTTCAGTGAGACCTATGTAGAGATCCCAGAGGCAAAGGGGCAAGAGTAAGGTTATTTAAAGATACGCAAAAAGCCTCAGGAGAAACGTAGATAATTTTCCAAGGACGGTTATTTGAGTTGGCACATTCAGATTAATGACAACTAACTGAATTACCTGCACTGGGGCACCAGTAATCACTCGTACATATATTCAGGCATGTCAGGTTTCTCTGACACTTTAAGATCCAAAGGCTAGTGTATATGTAGGATAGCAACACACATATAGATGAGACAGAACAATAAACTTTTTCTATTCTGAAAATATGTCTTATTAGAAGCCATTCTCAATGGTTTGTAAAATATGGCATCACTCCAGGTAATAGTGTTATCAATAATTTGCCTTCAAAACATTAATATGGTTTATTGTTTTAAAGTATTGGACTGGCAGAGCTAGGGATGAAAATCTTCTGTTCACAGGAAAAGCATTATATAAGCAGCAGTGCCCCAAAAAGCTTACCTCATCTGCAGTCTGCAAAGATCATTTATTGCACACAGGAGTTAAAGTTTTGCTAAGGGTACTAGCTGAGGTAACTGGATTTGTGGCATATTTCCGTCTGCCTGGGTAAAATTAAGCCTCCAGCGTAAAGGTATTTGTTTTGTAGTATTTTTGCATTATATTGCAGTATAAAGAGTGCATTAACTATAGCTGTGTTACACATCTATAGAATGTACTTCCAGTTCACTGGGACTCTTTTTTAAATTGGAATTATGGTAAGTGTTTGAAAAAAATCTTGGAAATAACGATGAATAAGACTACAGCCTGAAGGAGATCATGGGCTGATTTCTATCCTCAAAAGAGCTCTTCAAAGACTTTCATCCTTTATGCTGCCAGCATGCTGCTCCATTTGCAAAGTAAAATCTCCATGCAGCTCTCCAGTGTCTGATGCAGTCTGTGCTTTTATACATGCTAGACAACAAAGGGAAGGGTAGCATTTTGTTTTGCCTAAAAAAAGAGGGGAAAAGGAAGTAAGTGTTTGTGGCAAAAATAGAGTAAATGGTGCTCAAAGCAAAGAGCTCAAAGCCTAAACCAATCAATGTATCTATCTAAAATACTTCATCAAGATATATGCTACTGACCTTTATGATTTAATATTTATTACAGCTGTTTGCCAGTAACAATATTACTGTGTTATGGAAGTATAGGCAAGAGGACTGCATGACACAAAAGCTTCTTGGACACATTCAAACAATACTTTCTCACGTACCTATAAAGGCAGGTGGTGACTGCCTGCGTGGCTCAGACACGGATAATGAAAATCTTCAGGATATCTTTGGCACAATGCAAGAGCTCGGGACATTAAATTTAAGTTTTTTCCTGCATACAAGGAAGCCCAAGTACATTATCATGAGACTGTAACCACAGACCAAACAAATCTTTTGATACAACTTTCACATCAAAGGTCTAGATTTAGTTGCTTTAGCATGTATCTAATTTCCAAATGCTTTTAAGTCCTTGCTGAATTGGGACCTAATGCAGAAGTCTGTAAAGAGAGGATCTGCAAGCTAAAGAAAACCCCACACTGTTTTGTTTCCCACAAAACATCATAAGTGATCTTTTATGAAAAAAGAACATTAAGAATACTTGGGTTTTAATCAGAAAGTCATTAAAGTAAACGTAGATACCCAATCATGCAAGATGAGAAATTCCTTTTCAGCTCAGTGAAGTCAGTCTTACAGGAAGCTTAGCACTTCACACTAGGAGGCTACAGCATAAGTTTAAAAGTTATTTACTTTTCTATGCTAGGAAATTTCATATTCAAAGAAAGGGGCACTGTAAGTCTAGTCTTGGATTTCAGAAGGAGGCAAAAGTTAAACACCACATTTTAATTTCCTCATTTTTATTGCCTTTGTGAAGCAATACGAAATCACTTGGCACAGAGATCACCAGGTGTGTAATACAAGTGAAATTAAAGTCAAAAAGCATTCAAACAACACTCAGAGTAATGAAAGCAGTATGAGCAAATGGAGGTAAATACAGTAGTTATTTAGAGAGCTATTAAACGTTTAGTCTAAGGTAGATTGCCTCATGTTTACTTATGTTACCAATAAGGTTTATTGCCTTATTGATGAAAAACAGAAGACTTGGCAGATTCTACTCCAATTAATGACTTGAATACAAAAGTATTTACAAACCCCTATGTTTTTAGTGTCTTTTCTCTAATTTTGAAGAAAAACCTTCTAAAAACCAGAAACAAAACTTTAAAGAAGATCCTTAGTAGGCCCCAAGTTTGCTCTATTTCCCAATTGCTTTCAAAAGTGTTGATAAAGTAATTCTTCAATGTTTTTTTCTTTCTTTTTTCAAGTACTTTGGTTCCCTTTATTAATACTGGTAATGTATTTATGTAATGTAATTAATACCTGTCAGATGTTCTGCACTTGCAAAAAGGACTGGCTTTGTAGGGCCTGAACAGTCTCATAAAGTAGGACCTCCTACTGCAGGGAACATTCACACACTAAGGGCTATTCTGAGCTCCTACCCCAAATTCTTCTCCATACTTTCCTTTACGAAGATTGCTTTGAGAATATAAATTCATCTACACCAATTCAAGAATTTGCATAATTCTTTACTTGGAAAACACTGCTAGAGGAGGATGTAGCCCCCTGTGAGTGAGAAAGACTGCAAAGCTGCACGCTTCTGTGCGCCACACCATCCCAGCCGGAATGGAAGGTGGGGGCAGGCCCTTGGGACACTTCTGCCTAGGCAGCGGATGTGCGTATCAGCTTGTCATTTCACAAAAGCACCAAGAAACACTTTGCTCAGGGTAAGGTCTGAAATCCTTAGACCAGGCCTTTGCAATTACAGTATTCAGCTTCATGAGCCAGATCAGTAATGAGGGAAGTCTGGCACAAACTTACACGAGCACTTGGTACGACAAAGAGCTCTATAAAGAAATGCTGGCGTGAGTCTGCAAATGAGCTGGAGCCAGTAAGTCATCAGCTCTGTTCAAAGACCTTAGTATTTCCTGTCATCAAAGAATGAAAACATCTTTGGGACACATTAATCACTAATTGCTTGCCATGTCCTACACCCCCACAAAGGCAAGTTTTCACCTTCTGAAGAAGGAGGACTGGGCATTTAAAACCAAACCAAAAATCCACTGATGTGCTTTAATTTGGGAAATGGGAATAGGCTCTCAAAGAACTGATTCATGAAGTCTGTGTATCTTGCATTTTATATGACTAAGGAAAATCCTTCGCTGTGATAACACATCTAGCCTTTATAGAAATACCAAAACATCCATCGCAGGCCCAATTACCCCAATTTCTTTTCACAAAGATGCAGTAGATATGCTTACAAGACAAGGTCCTACTCTAACCTGAAGGTGGCAGAATCATGTCTTAGCATATATATCTTTATATTTTAAAGCAGCATTTAGATGGTCCCACTTAACAAACGAATGCTTCGTTACAGTGCCCCTGGAATATAGTAGAGGCTTGTGCCCCAATTCTTCCAGCTGACCTAGGCAGATGGATCTCTCAAAGGTCTCCTGTTCAGCCACAGATGCTGAGCAATGTTCACACGCAGCGGGTAGATGCGGTAAGACGCAGCTCACGGTAAGGCATGCCCAAGCTCCAGCGTGCTCTTGTATGCTATGAATTCCACCGAACTCATCCTCTTACTCAAGCACACGGGAGTTCAGCAAGCTTCCCACACCAGCCGGCACCTCTCCGTGGCTGTGCTGCTCCCGGCGCCCGCCGCTCCGAGGTCACCTTACTCCGGTTGCCCCTTACCTGGAGGCGGCAACTCCTGGGGGCTACCCGCGAGCTGCCGCAGCTCCACCACCCAGACTCCCTCGCCTCGAGACGGGGCAAACTTTCTCCCCCTAACAAAAGCGGCCCGCGTTTGTACTCCTCTGAGCTGCAAGGGCCGGCCGGGCTCTGCTGCCGCTCCCCACGGGCAGACCCCGCGTCCCGGGGCCCCGCGGAGCGGCTTCAAAAACCCCTCCCGCCCGAGGCAGAGGGCTTTGCCCCGGGCCCCCGGCCCCCCCTCCCCCGGGGCCCCAGCGACGGCAGCCGGCGGGCCGGGCGCCTCCTGAACGCACCGGGGTGCCCCGGCCCACAGGGGGGATCCCCGCTCACCCCCGCCGACCCCCAGGGGAGAAAGCACCGCTTTCCGGGAGGAGCTGCGACTCTCCCCCGGGCGGCGGGGCCAGGAGCGGCGGCCAGGCGGGGCCGGCGCCGCTCGGAGGGCGGGCAGGCAGGCAGGCAGGCCGGCCGGCCAGCCCGCCCGCGCCGCCGGGGGACGGGGCGGTGTCGTTCCCTCCCCGCCGGGCTCACAACGCTAGGGCCCCGCCAGGCTGACCCGGGGACCCCTCGCTGCGTCCTCCCGCCGCTCGGCGGAGGCGAGCGCCGCCGCACCGGGAGCGACGTTGCCTCGTCCCGTGCCGAGCCGGGCCGGGCCGGGCCGCCGCCGGCGGGACATGAGCGCCCCCTCCACCCCCCCCGGAGAAATGCGCAGGCAGACGTGAGCGGCGCCTCGTCCCCCGCGGCGGGAGGGGCGGGGCGGGGCGGGGCGGAGGCGGGGCGGCGGGGCGGGCGGTCCCTCGGGGGCGGGGCCGGCGCGGCGGCAGGAAGGGGGGTCGCGGCGGCGGCGCGCGGCAGCCCCCGGTGTCGCTGCCGTGGGCAGCAGCGGGGAGGCAGCTCGGCTCACCCCGTGAGTTCCGCGTGCTGGGCGCTGGCGGGGGCTGCGGAGCGGGGGAGGAGGAGGAGGAGGAGGAGCGGGAGGGAGTTGGAGTTGCGATTTGCCCCGGCCCCGCGGCGGGGGCCGGTCCCGGTCCTTTCTCCGGGCGGAGCGGCCCCGGGCGCCGGCCGGCGTCTGGGCGCTCGCCTCCCTCAGCTGCGCTGCCCCTTCCCGGGCACACGTGCCGCGGCGCCGCTCTCCGCCGGGCGGGCCGCGCTGCCCGGGGCGCGGCGCCTCCCCGCGGGTGCCTGAGGGGAGGGCTGCCGGCCGCGGCGCGGGGGGAGGCTGCCCGAGGGCCGCGGGAAGGCCGCCGGGGGCCGCGGCTGTCCGGTTGCTGCGGCCGGCTGTGCCCCGGCGGACTGCGGTGGCTGCGGCGCGGCGGGGGGGGGGGGCCCCGTCCCGGCTGCCCCGGCCCCGGGGGGAGGCTCCCTCGGGCCCCCGCCCCCGCCGGCGCTTGTGTCCCGCCTGAGGGAGCCGGGAGGGACGAGCCTCCCTGGGGAGGCGGCGGGCGGCCGAGGCACGGCGCGCTCCCCGCCCGCCAAAGTTTCCTGCGGCGCTGGGCGCCGCCAGCCCTCGCACCGCCGGCGCGGCGGGGGGGGGGCGGGGGAGGGAAGCGCGGCCGGCTTCGGGCCGGGCGGAGGGCGGCGGGGAGCGGGGTGGCCGTCCGGGGGCCGGTTCCTCCCGCTTGTGGTGGGGTCCGGCGTTAAGGGAGAGCGGCAGCTGGGAGGCGGTGCGCCTGGGCGGAATCCCGGCCGTCCGCTGCGGTGATGGGGAAGATGGCTGAACGCGGGAGAGGCAGAGCCCCTTCGGACTTCGGCGCCGTTCTCTTGAGGCTGCCGTTCCTCCACCTCCAGACGTCCGGCCGTGGAAAGCAGTCAAGCGTTGACGTTTTGTTAGTCTTGACTTCCAGCTCTTCCGGGCTGTGGTGGTATGGTGGGCTCTCTTTAGTCCCCGAGAGTGGCTTCTTTTTTTTTTTTTTTTTTGTAAACGTCCACTGCTCATTCTGTTAATTCTTTTAAAAACTCCCGTATTAGTTCTTATGCATTAGTACCATATGTCTCAGCCTCTCACAGTTTGTGCTGCGAGAATTGGCGTATGAACGGGTGGGTCCCAAGCCCTTCTGGAACACTGAAACCCTTGCTAGTCCTCAGACTGTCTGGTGGACCACCAACACGGATGTGCAGCGTTGACCAGTTGGTATGTTTCGCCATAGTCTGTTCTCAGATTGCCTACTGTAGGCTTGCAGTTGAACATTCTTACAGGTTCCACTAAAAAAGAGAAATCACTGTCATTAATTAGAATTTTTAGGCTACTTATTAAAGACTAGGTGCTTGTTTGGCATGGAAATGCGAGTCTTCTTGTAAGAAGACAGGCATTTTAACATCTCGAGTCTCTTTGTGATATGTCACTTGATATGGATAAGGCCTTTTGTCTCCTTTTTGATTTGGGCTATTCCTTCTGTGTCTTCACAGGTTTTCCAGCGTGAAAAGCATCAGTAATAAATCTAGCTCTCAGAAAATTACAGCTTAATCCCAAAATCTTAACTGAACTTAATTTTTTTAGATTATTTATGTGTTAGACTTTTGTTATACACAGTACAAAACAAAATATCTGAAATCAGGAGTCTGTCTTGTACTGTAGATCTGAAATCAGGAGATAGTTTTTAAAAATAACTTTTACCGGAAGATTGATGCATGTTTGCCAACTAGTGCTTGCAGAAGAATGGGAAGCAGGTTGAATTTAATCCTCATGTACTCAGCTAGTTTCTTTGATGTGGTGATCCCATCACCGGTGCAGGTGAAAATGGGAGATCTAGGAGGTGAGAGCTAAGAAGTAGCCAAAAGCAGGCACAGAACACACAGCCGTTCCATTGGCAGAGGCAGAGGTCTGCAGAAGCATGTGTGCAAGCAGGCTCAAAATAATCTCAGAGATCCGATCCAAAATACAAACCCATTTCGGTGCTTTATCTGTTTCCTTGTCAAGTGAGATAACCTGCAGGCTGCTGAGTGTCAAATAAAACAGGATACGATTGAATCTGCTCTTCTGAAAGTTATTTCCCTGCATGTGGCTGATACCACAAAATGTTCAGTGTGAGAGGAGTTTTATTCTTGATTCCTTACGTATGAGTCCTAGGGAACTGTGGAGTGAAATGCATGTATCTTGAAGACAAACTTGTTCTCAGCATATTGCTTCCATTTTACATGCAGTTATGGCTCAAAGGGGGTCAAGAGGTTGGGATTTGTTCTGCAGTCCTCATTTCACAGATTGACAGACATATGCATGTTGCTTACTTGAGAAAAATGGCATGTACAATCAAATGAAGACTATATTTAAAAGTCATTTTATAACTTGCCAGCTTTCCATTTAACACTTAGTTGGATCTAACCATCACTGGTGGTATCTGAGATTAATAAATCTCCTGGGATGCTTACATGTATAATAGTACTACTGAAAATTACAGCTCTTAGTACAAAGATTTGAAAAGTATTACAAATCAAGCCAAACAAGCTAGAAAAATTATTTCTGCTTTATATCTGAAAACAATTTTTTAACAATTAGGATTGAACGCTTTTTGGATTAGGTTATACCATATCTGCCACGTTCCCTATGGTAGGTTATACCATATTAGTCGTCTCGTATCTTGAGAATGATATATGGTGCTGGCTGCTATAAGCAAATTGCTGCCAGAATGGTTTACCAGTCTGATCTAGAGTGACAGTTTGTATAGTCAAAGTATTCCGAATAATTTTTTAAAAAAACTCTACTTGAGACATCATGGCTCAGTCTAATGTTAAAGCAACAGAAAGAAACACTGGACATTCTCTAACTAGTGAGCCTAGTTAAGTCCTGGTTTTTCATGCTGCAGAACTTGGATAAATCAAGTAAATGCAGGGTGTTTTCCTGAGGCACAACTAAGTATTTTCTGACTACATGAAACTGTATAGTTTGGAAGGAGATGGAACCATTGAGACATTTAATATTTGTAGGATAGTACATGGTAGCTTTCCTTCCTCTCTGCTTGATACTGTGCTTTTTTTTTTTTTTTTTTTTTTTTTTTTTTTGGTAAGGCAGTGAGAAGGTATAAAATTGAAATGCTTTGGGGTGCTGAAAGACAGTGCGGATTTACAACATATTCCTTAATGAGTAACACCCTTCATTTCTCTGTGATAAATGGAGGACTCTCTTCTAATGTCCTGTCAATCTTGCCTGTACTCAGATTCAGCTTCTTCCAATTGGCCAGGGTAAGGGAGGAGGGGATGTTGAATCAAACTAAAAGTATTTTTGAAATACCAATTCAACATGTTCCTACAGAAAGATCTAAAAGTTTTACTTGAAAAATATTTTGATTCAGTATCTCTTTAACTTTTATGGGTTATTCTATATTTTGTGTTAAACCAAATATTTCAATGCAGTTTTGTAAATTTGCTATTAGAATGATGTGGGAATGAAAGTGTGGAGCGCTGTGTTTATTAAGATTATGATAAACTTCTGGAAGCATAAGATGAAGATCAAGTAAGATTATGAGATATAACTTGTGACCATGTGAGCAAAGAACAAGTACTGACAGACAAAAGTAGTGTAGGTATGAAGAGGAAGCAAAATTCATTGCTGGCTTTTGAAACTTAACTGTTCTTCCAGTATGCATCTGGATTTTTTTTTAAATTATTATTTTTGAGAAACACAAGTTGCATAGAGACTCTCTTTTTCATCTCTCTGTGAGAATGTGAATGAAATGTAAAAGTAGCCTCTAAAAGGATATGCGCAGATTGTATGTGAAGAGACAGCGAAAGAAAGCAAGCTTTTCTGATTCAGTTAATAGGAACAGGCTGCCTGACCTCTGTCTAAGGAAGACACTTAGCAGTCATTACTTGGAAGAGCTCTGCTGTAACAGCACTCTAGGAGCTGTGAGCACTTACTATACTTTTTACAGTAAGGGTTTTTCTCGCTCCCCCTCCACCCATTGATGTGTTATATTACTGTTAATCGAAATACTCAATTAGAGGAATCCACCATTTTGTGCAGACTAAAAAAGTGTGTTTTGCTGAAATGGAAAGACAATCAGTTATGACCTAGGCTGTTCCTGCTGCAGTGATGAACTTCCTATGTTTTATGCAACAGATGTCACTTGGCAAATGGTCTGTTTTAAGACACCGGGGTTCTGCAGCAGCCAAACAGGACATGTAATCAGATGAAGTGAAAGAGTTTAAAGTGCAGCAGCTCACAATGGATTGCTGGATAGAAGGAAACATGACTTTTATTTTGAACAAAACCAGTTTCAGAAACTCGTATTTGTTATCTCATAGATTTCTTTCATCCTTTCGTACTCGTGCTTTTGCAGTCCTACATTTATGAAGACCAGGACAGATGGGTATCCCATCAGTCTAGCCAGGATTGTGTGAAGTCCTCATCATGCCCTTTGGGTTGTTCTTGACTGGTGATGATGTTGCATGATCTTTCCTGTGTTTGTGTTCCCTTTTGACGAAGAATACTTGGGAGTGATGTTGAGTCATATCACATATTTGCAGTTCCATGTATACGGTACAGTCTCACTCTCCACCAGTGCCTGCCAGTTCGTTTCTGTTACCAATATTCTTTCCTGGATTTTATAACCCCACTCGATATCTTTCTTTGCATCAGGTGTGCCATTCTTCTTAATCTGCTCTGCCGTTTTAATCTGTGCTGTTGTACATTTGTGATGTACTAGTACTATATTTACTACATAAATATCTACCAGAGTGTCGCAAAAGTTTATAGTCTGGTTTAAAATCATCTCTCTCTGGGATGGTCCCTAGTGTATAGGGTTAATCAAGGCTTAAATAACTTAAAAAAAAGTTTGCTTCTGACACTCCCATTGGATGTTGCAAGTGGCCTACTTGTTTTCAAAGTCTTCTGTGTTAGTGTTTGCCTCAGGTCTTTCATACTTAGGAACAAAAAGGGATTATTAGTCTTTCATAGTGGGGAACAAAAACGGATTATGAAGAAATATTTACATGGAACTTAAGAGTTGTAAAACCTTTCTTTCCTTTTCTTGCTCCTGTCTCTCTCTCCCCCCCCCCCCCCCCAACTAGATTAACATATAGGATCACTATAGGACTTTTATCCCTTCCACCCAAGTATAAAAATGAGTCTTTCATTAGCTGTACATTTTTGTTCTGTTCCAGGCCTAATAATGTCTTTCAATCCATATGATAAAACAGTTATTCATCTTAAAATTATAATCCACAGCATACCCTTTCTGGCTTGTTTCAAAAATGTCTGTCTAATTTCCTGCCTAAATTATTCATGGCCTCCATATGCTCATTTGTTCTTGTTTAGTATTGTTCAGTAGCTTAATTCTTAGTTCTTTCCCTGTGATTGGTATATACTTCCGTTTATTTATAGAGAGCAGTTGTGTTTACTTTTAGATTTTGTGTTGCTAGGCTGAACAATCCAGGCTTTCTTTGTCTCATTACATACTGGGAAAAATAAGAGCTTGTTGGGTTGAGCTTGAAGAAGGGAAGGCTGAGGGTGACCCCCTTGCAGTCTGCACCTTTCTGACGAGGAGCAGTGGAGAGAGAGGTGCTGATCTCCTCTCTCTGGTGAGCAGCGACAGGACACGAGGAGATGGAATGAAGCTGAATCAGGGGGATATTAGGAAAAGATTATTCACTGGGAGGGTGGTCGGTTACTGGAACAGGCTCCCCAGGGAAGTGGTCATGACACCAAGCCTGTTGGAGTTCAAGGAGCATCTGGACAATGCTCTTAGTTATATGGTTCAGTTTTAGGTAGTCCTGCGAGCAGGGAGTAGTGCTTGATGACCCTTATGGGTCCCTTCCAACTTGAGATATACTATGATTCCAGTAGACCTTTGTCCTACTACCTGGACTTTGAAGACTTCTTTCTTGTACATGGTGACTGGGACTGTACTTGATGTTGCACATGAAGGCAGTGACACTAGTATAAGCAGATCTGTAATGTAGAGAAGTTGAAATTACTAAATGCCCCTTAAAATTGCTTTTTATTGTTGCTATTTGTTATTTTCAGTACATCATAGTAGCTATGATCATGTAATCACCTGATACATCTGTTCCTTCCAGCTGATAAACTGGTAGCTAAGAAGTTTTTGACATAAAAGCAGGAATTAAAATAGATACTTTTGTTGTTTTGATTCTCAAAATTATCCATTTTTTTTAATGGCACTGTGATCTTCCTGCTTCAGCAGATTCTGTAGGTTCTCTCCTATATTTTTTGCTAGTTTCCTTTATGCAAATACTAAAGCTATATTTTTGAGACACTCTTAGTTAATGAAACTCTAATCATGTCACTCTTGTTTCAATGCTAGTTGCAGTTGTCTTTGTTTAACCACTCTCATACTGATTATTTTTTTTTACATCTTCTAATCCAGTTTTGTCAAGTTTAACAAATAATTTTCCATGTTGAAGTATGGTGTTGAAAATATACTGAATTCCCCTCCCCAGACCAGCTCTACTGCTGGGATCTTCTATTTCATCAAAGAAAGATGGTATAATCTTCCAAGATAATGTAGTAAATTCATACCTCATTTCTTCTGCCACTCCATTTTGCATTTCCCTCTGTCTCTAATTTACTTCAGAATCTGTTCAATTTCCCCTTCTCTTTGATTCTGTTTTATTAAAAGCACCATCAGTGAAACGAAAATGAATTCATGTCCAGGTACGTAGATGTTAAGTAGAAGTAGCTCCAAGGTATGCTTGTAAACTACAGGATGATGGTCAGCCTTGAACTCTTAAAAAGGCTGTCTGATACAATGAGTTTCTTAGGTCTGTAGCTTATAATGTTGACAAATCTTTAAGTATTGGTGGTGAAGCCTTCCTTGTCACAGCTGAGTTGTCGCTTTGCTGTGAAGAGAATAGAAGCCTGAGAAGATGAGGAGAAGCAGGTGAACTGAGGAGAAGAGGAGGACTTGAGATGAAGGTAACTCTGCAGAAGCAAGCCAATGTGCAGAGAAATGTGGCATCAATAGATAAGTTGGGACTATGACCCAACAGGGATATACAGCCAGGAGAGGGAGAAAGCCTGTGAAGTCTGGGGATGGACTGACAAGGATGTGGATTGGGTGAGGAACTGGAGAACTGGAATAGGAGAAGGGTTGTATGAACTGTTGAGCAAAAAACTGAGGTGAAAGACTGGAAGATTGAAGATTAGGCTAACATGAAGTGAGGTAGAAGAGAGAAGGAGACAGGAAAGATAGACTGGAATGGGTCGTATATCTAACGTGTTGCAGCAAATGTGTTGCTTCTCGTGTCTTTGTTAATAGGTATTTAAAAGATTACATCAATAATTATTGAGTGTAATTGGATGCTTTGTTCTGTGAGGTTCATTAACGTGCGTTCATAATCCAGCATCAGTGATACACAATTATACTTAGCTTTTTCATCCACATCCACTTTCCAGGAAGCCATAGCCTTTTCTTTTAGAAGCAGATACCCATCTGGCATCTACAATTCTTCCTTGTAGCCCTTCCCAGTTGAATCAACTCTATGTGAAACTACACCTTTACATCTCTTCAGGTGCTGAAATTGGTTGTAGTCCAGTGTTTTATCCATGACAATGCTTATTGCTTTGGGACCATTTCTGATTCTGGAGTACCAGTACTTATTTTGCTTTACAAGTCAGCTTACTTCAATAGAGTTCTTTTCTCCTTGAACCTTGTTCATGGGCCCCAAAACCGGCTATTTTCAGGAGCGGAGAGAAGGAACTTGAAAACTGATCAAGTCAGCCTCCCATGCTTACAGCAGTCCATTTAGAGAGATGAAAAAAAAATTATGAAAGCTAGCATTCATTTTAAAGCTGTAGTGCTCCGCTGCAGACTTCAATGTGATATTCTTTGGTTTTCCATGGATTATTTATATTCATACTGCTTAAATTCAGTTGGTTTTTAATTCCTTTTGCAAGCATGTTGTATCCTGAACTCAAGTTAAGGAGCTGGATTGCATGGTACTAAGAATCCCAATCTCATTATGGAAGAGATTAAGGATTTCTGGTGGATTTTAGTGCATCTTTTTCATCCTGACTAAAATAGCTGTTGCTTTCTGCTTGCTTACTGACGTTTGTATTGAAACAGTGTTAATATATTTTGATCACAAAATTATTAATTTTTAAGTATGTTAATTTTGAGTAGTCCTTTCAGAAGAATTTTCCATGATACCTAATTTTAGAGTACCTAGCTATTCCTATAAAAGCTATTCCTGTATACCATAGCTTTTATTACCTGTGACAGTTATGAGAATGTTAATTGAACAGTGATTTCTAGTTTTGTTTCTTTTTGACTGCAAAAATGTCCATACTAATCCTTTTTTTTTTTCTTTGACTGTCTCACCAGAATTTCTCCCTGTGAGATCCATACAGTATCACAGGATGGTTGAGATGGGAAGGAGCCTTTGGAGATCACGTAGTATAACCCCACTCCCCTAATGAAGCAGGGTCAGCTAGATCAGGTTGCCCAGGACTGTGTTTAGTCAGTTTTTGAGTACCTCCGTGGATGGAGACCCCACAGCTTCTCTGGGAAACCTTTTCCCCTGTTTGACCATCCTTGTAATAAGTAAATGTTTTCTTTCCTTCAGACAGAATTTCTTGTGATTCAATTTATGCCCGTTGCCTCTTGTTGTGCCTGCGGGCACTGCTGAGAAAAGTCTTTCACTCTCTGCTTTCTCCCCACGCCAATCAACCTAATATTTATATGTATTGATAAGGTTCCACCCCTTCCCCAGCAAGCCTCCTCTTCTTCAGGCTATAAATAGTCCCACTTCTCCTCATATAGCAGGTGCTGTAGTTCCTCAGTCATCTTTGTAGCCCTTTTTTGGACTTGTGCCAGTATGCCCATGTCTCTCTTGTACTGGTTTGCCCAGAACTGGACACAGCACTCCAGGTATGTCCTCAGCAGTGCTGACTGGAAGCTGAAGGATCACCTCTCTCAACCTGCTGGTGATGTTATTTCTCAAGCAGCCCAGGATGACCCTGGCTGCCTTTGAGTGCTGGATCTTGCTCACCTTGTCTACCAGGACCTTTACTGCAAGAACTACTTTCCAGCTGGTCAGCCCCCAGGCTGTGCTAGTGGGGGTTGTCCATTCCTAGACGCAGAACTTTGTGTTTCCCTTGGTTCAACTTCATGAGGTTCATGTCGGCCCCTTTCTCTGGCCTGTTGAGGTTCCTTTGGATGGCTGCATGACGCTCTGGTATATTGGCCACTTCTCCTAGTTTGGTGTCCTCTGCAAACTTGCTGAGGGTAGACTCTGCCCCACCATCCAGATCATTAATGAAGCTATTGAACAGGACTGGATCCAGTATTGATTTCTGGGGTACACTGCTGGTGACTAGCCTCCAGGTGGACTTTGTGCCACTGATCACCACAGCCCTTTGAGCCTGGCAGTTCACTGTCTGTTTTTCTAGACCATGTTTCACCAGTCTGTCAGGGTGTTACGAGAGACTGTATAAAATACATGTACTTGGGTGACTATGTCTGTTTAGTTAAAATAACAGTTCTCTAAACCGGTGTGTTAAATGGTTATTCTGGAGAGTCACAGAGAAGGAAAAAGCTTATCTGGGGGTTCTGAGTCCACCTCCTGCTACACAGTAAGGGTCCAACTCTAGCAATGGCTTGATGTTGTTTTTGCTGACAATAGCTTTGCAGGCCTGAAAATGTGTTTCTTTAGGATGTGATCTCATAATCTAAAGTGGGTTTAAATTGTTAGTTGACAAAGTGATTTATGTGAAAATATCTTCTAATTCTTGTGAGAAATTGCCTATATAATTTACTCAGGAAGGGCAATTATCTTTCATATTTTCCATAAATCACATTCTGTGGTCAGTTATTACAGTCTTGCTCTTGTGGAAGGGACCTTAATAAGTCTCTCATGCCAAAGATGTTTTAACATTATAGTTTGTATGAGAGAAAGATAGTAACTTTTACTGATGAGAGTAATCTGCATTTTTCTCTGTAAGAAGTCAGTAGTACACAGCAGTGGTTATAAAGCAATCTCTGCAGGGGTCATCAAGGCTTGGGGGTCTTCCCACACATGCTCATTTCCAAGGCTTCCTTTCCTGGCATCCTGGATGTTGACCAGCACAGACGACTCCCAAAAACTGGCCTTTTAGTTCCCACTGGAGTGTCCCTTGTCCCCAAAAATAGGCTGGGCAGGTGGGATGTTGAGCATCGCCATCACCTGCCAGTTGCCGACAGATGTCGCTGTGGGTAGCACAGTGCTGAGACTTCTGGGGGAGGAAGGAGACCCATGCCCGCCTCCTGCAAAACAGATGGAAAGCACAACTTCTTATGTAATACATATTGCAGAATATATTGAGGAGTATTGGCTGAGTGTTCTGAAATCAAGAATGTAGCCCCCAGCGCCTGGGGCAGTATGAACAAGGTTGTCCATCCAGTGCCAAGATACACCCCTCTTTGGTTTCAGACAGGAACCTGGTGGACATAGCTGTATGGTGGTGGCCTAACAGTAGTTTGTAAGTGGTGCAGCCTTGGACTCCTGCCCTGCTATTCAGATTTATGCCCTGCTTGTGGCAGCACTGATGGCCAATTCCACCAAAGTGTGGGTGGGTGGAAGAATTTGCAATTTTTTTTTTTTTCTAAAACTCTACTAAATGGCTCCACAAGGTTGATCATAGAATCATAGAATCACCTCGGTTGGAAAAGACCTTTAAGATAGAGTCCAACCTTTAACCTAGCACTGCCATCCCACCACTAAACCATGTCCCTAAGCACCTCATCTATCCTTCTTCTAAGGATATGATGGAATATGATAAGCCCATGCCCATGATACCATGTGCCCAAGATGAAAGCAGACCAGGTGGTGGAGGCACACTGTCATCACCCATGCCAGGTTGTGCTGTTTTCTCCTGTAAGGTACTTTACTTTGTTGGGGCTGGGAGATGTAAGTGTAGAAGTGCACCATTTCACAGTGTTAGTTTGTTGCACCTTCCCAATTTACTGACAGCACCCACCGTAAAATTTGGAGCCCTGCTGTCAGTAAGTTTGGTCTCTTGGGTGATTGTTTCAGCTAGGGCTGAATAAGCAGCCCAAAGCTGTTGTAGTTTTGTGCTGACGGGAGCAACCTCTGGGACCAAAAGCCCAACATATGTACCACCTGCCCAAGGCTCCGATAAGCCATGTCCTCAGACAATACGAGGGCTTCGAGCTTGAAAGGCTTGTTGGCTGTTTTTTGGCCTAAAACTACTGCATGGGAAGCTGCTTGCTTTGTTTATTCAAAGGTGGCTCTTACCTTTTCTTCTGGAAATAATTGGCTTTTTTTTCCCCCCCTGACTATAATGGTCTTAACATCTGGGCCAAATAGGGTATAAATTGCCTCCATAGCCCGCAAAGACCGATAAGTCTTCTGTGTTTCTACTTTGCTCTGCATTTCTGCCATATGAAGTATGGTCTGTTTAGCCGTTTCAGACATCATTCTGCAAAGTCTCTGCCGAATTACCCTTCCAAATTTTGCTTTTTGGCAGTGCTCTGAATTTTCTTGGGGTGAATTTCCAAACCCTGGTTTTGCATTGTCTCAGTAATGTTACTCGCTGCTTCTCCCACGTCTTGTTCAATGGCACTGGCGGTCCTCCCAGCGATGTGGATAACATCATCAACGTAGCTGAGCAATTTGCAGTGTGGGGGAAGTAGTGAAATCTTCCAAACACTGGGCTACCAACCCATGGCAAATCTTGGGGCTGTGTGAATACCTCTGGGGTAGTACCGTGAAAGTGTACTGCTGACCCCAGCATGAGCATCCAGATTGCTCCTGTGGTTCATTAGCAGCTGTAATCCCAAAGAAAGCCTTCACTAGATCACCCGCAGCATGCCACAGCTTCAGATACAGCTTGCTGGAGGAGAGTGATAGTGACGGGCACTACAGCTGAGCGTGGAGCAGCCTTGTTTCACGATCATTAACCAGCTGTCATTCTCTGGGAGCTGTCAGGCATTTTCACTGACCAGATGGGGCTGCTGAAGGGCAGAATGGGCTCTCTGAGTAACTCCAGCCTCTTACAGCTGTAATCATCTGGGTGATCTCTATGTAGCCTCTGGGCAGCCTGTATGGTTTGGATGCAAGCCTTTTTAAGGGAGGCTCCAAATTAGCAGGAACTGTAACCACTTTTCCCACGGTGATGGTATGAACCCCAAATGAATATTTGTCTTGTTGTGAAAGTTTTGCCTGCCAACAAGTTACCCAGTAATATATTCATGTACTTTATCTACCCACACTTTGGCCATAAAAGGCAGGTAGGAACCCAGCTGTAACAGCAGAGATTTAACAGGCAGGTTCTTCTACCCCACTGCCCAAGGGATTAATTTTAATCAGTTTATTTTTCAGGTATAGGGGTGGATCCCTGTGAATTACAGTGACCTTGGGCCTGTAACCATTAGAACCATCAACCGCTGATGGTTATGACTGCTCTGGTGTACTGCCAGTGGAATATGAGGTTTTTTACCTCCCTATGGGACCCCAGCCACCCATTGTGCCTTTCGGCAGAATAAGATCCAAATCTAGTCAATCAATATGGGTTTTGTATGTGAGGCACCAGGCTGGGCTAATTAATCGGTCCTGGTGTACTCTCCCTTTCCCTGCTGAATGGGAAAGTAGAGGGTGTAATCAGTCTATCCACTGTCCTGATTTCTTTTTGTGGTCTGTTTTTTCCTTTCACTTGTTTATATTTTTCCCATAAATAGGGGGTGGTTTCCTTTCAATTTTGTCTTTTGGGATTCCGGACTGCAGTAAAACCAAAACCATCTAATTTTGGGTAACTTGTTCTGTTGCAGAGGATATGTCCACAGAGTGTACGAAATATATCTTCCCCTGACAAGCAGTAGGGTTGTCTCTTTCATGATACCCACCAGCATGCAGCTCAGGCTGGCATGGGGCACTCCAGCAGATTCCTTTGCAGCAGCAGTCCATGCTAACATATGGGCTTCCCAAGTCTTGAGTGCAAGGCCTGATAGAGCAGATGTGGCTTGACCAAGATCGCTAGCTCCTCAAATGAAATGTCCTCCACAGGGCTACCAATACACCTCGTGGTTTGTTGAATTTGAGGGGGTTGGGCCAGAGTTTAAAGTGGAGATGGCAAACAGAACATTTCAGAGCAGGCTTCTTTTTGGTATAAAAAAAAAAAGAGGTCTTTTTCAGGCTCATAGTCATACCACTTTTCAAAGCAGAAGTATACATAATGAGTATATATTGCTGTTGTGTGGTGAAAAAGCTGATAAAGCTTAGACAATATCTGACCCGAGAAAAGATCAGTAATGACCAGATAACATGAAAAAGAGTATGTTGCAGTGAAACTTTGCCACCTACCTTTCTAAAAAGAGTTATCAAACAAAAAAAGGACATTGTATTTGCCTGCCTCAGTTTTGGACCATATTCTGCTTTTATCCTGATAAGTTTGATACCAGCTTTTTTCCCCCATAGGATATAGAATACTCATTGCTTCTTTTAAACTGCTTTTATCTAATGTGATCCATTTCATCTTCAAAAGAAATTGAATTGAACAAAGCAAATAGCTACCAAATCTTCATTTTGCTTGGGGGGTGTGGATTATTCAGAGCTGCATTTAGAGACCCATTACGATTTTTATATGGTCTTCAAAAGACATCTCTGATTTGTAGGTTGGTCTTCTAACAGTAGTCTTGGTGTCATGTGATACTTAGTCTTTTTTTTTCCTAAGGATGTGTGAAGATAATACAGGTAGATAATGCAATACTACGTTGTCTATATCGATTCATGTACTGTTGTACTCATGATACGTATCAGTGGAAATTGTGAGCATGTGTAGTGAATTGGTGATAATTCAGTTCTTCTGCTTGCTTTAGTTGGCTTTTGAATCTAATCAAACTGGAAGCAAAACGGAATACTTAGTCTTTTACTTAGTTTTTTTTTTTTTAATGGCATCAGAGCTAGCAACATGTTAAGGAATTGGGAACGGTTTTTGGCTGCTTGCAAAAGTCAGATCGTCTTGTTGTTCGACAGTTGTGATAACCTTGTGGGTCTTGTTTGTGCATTGCAGTAATGATTCTTTTTGATACAGTGTTGTTTCTTCGCGGTCCTTTCACCTGCTGAGAAAGGTATTCCATAGTTAGCTAATGTAGGAAGGAAGTTGTCTGTTCATTTGATTACTTGTGACTATTGCTTGCACTAGGTGCTGGTTCAGAAATGAATTGCAAGCATGGTTTTGATTGATAAGAATCAATCTATTTTGGAAAACTTGTTTTGAAGTGATGTAGCTTTCCTCAGATGTCTGTGCTTAGTCTTACTGATTGACCATGGGAGAGGATCTGTGATTTGTGGAAATGTTTGATTCTTTGGTGTTCCCAAGGCTGTACTCTTGCTTGTACTGAGGTTTGGTTTTATCCTGTTTTTGCTGCTTGGGAGTAAGTAATTAGCTTCTAGCATCAGTTCTTTCACTTTTTGGATAATAAAGTAGCACAAAACTTGCTGGTATTCTCAGTGGATTCATTATGCGAATGTTTTATTCTTACCATATTGTGTTTTACAGCCTTGAGCTTCAGGAAGGTGCCTAAACCATTAACTTTTATTTGTTACTTTTCCTTAAGAGTCTAAGCATAAATAAATATTCCTATGTAACTAATCTTCGGCTTTACTGGAAATATCCTCATACCTTAAAAGAGGATTTCTTTGCACTGCTGTCAGTATAAAACTTGTTAGCTCTGTAATGCTTAGAGATGTGCCCTTAACTGTAGAGTAAGAGTGCACTGTAGCGGGAGGTTTGGTGGCGTATTTTGAGCAGGTATGTTATTGAGGTTGTGTGAACTTTTTTGAAGCTAACATGGGATTTAAGTGATTATCAGGGCTTTGAAAGAAGTGTGTCCTATAAAAACTTCGTCAATCAGTCTGTAAGTTCTGTTTAAAGTGTGTTTTAATACAGTAGTTAAAGTACATATTTGTGTAGAATATGCATTTTTTTGTTGGCTACTTTTTTCTTATTTCAGGGTAGTTGCTTTTGCTAGCTGGTTTTGTGGTTTTGTTGTTGTTGTCCCATGTTGTCATACCCTGTCCCTGCCCCCTCACGCACCCCCCACCCACCCCTCCTTTTCAATTTATTTTTGAAATGGCCTTGCCCTGGATCCAGAAACAGTAACTAGGTAGGAAATGGATCTAACAGACCTGGTATAACTCTGTCTCTTTAGGGAAGTCAATTTTCATTACAAGTGCTTCCTTTATTGACATCTCTGATACTTGAATTGTGTAATATTAAAATTGGGAAAATAGTGTACGAACTGTGACACTGGTGTTATATCTCAAGGATAAAGTGAAATAAAGCTTCAGCATAGTGTAGCAGTATTAAGCAAGTGCTCTCGAGTCAGCATCAGTGCTTGGGTACCTTAGAAAATCTGCGCTGGGGCTTTTACAGTTGCCATGTCACAGTCCCCACAGAGAGCTGGAAGTATTGTTTTTGCATGAGGAAGGAACCTCTAGATGAGGTTAGTAATGTTCTGTAGTATCTAGTGTTAAGAGCCTAACACTGTGAATCAAAAGCAGCTGGCCTTGGACAAACATATTCCATTGATTTTACTAGTTTCAGGAGACCTACCTCCTAGTGCTTCATAGCCTAACATCTTTGCCTTTTTCAGCACCCTGTATGACAGTAAGGAGTGAAAGAATAAGGTGGTGTCAAGAAGGTTTTAAAATGGGCTCACATTGGAAAATGAGCTTTAACAAAAAAAAATTTACCAAAAAAAGCTTCAGAACCTGCAGAATAAGTATTTTTCTTATTAATATAGAAGCAATGCCAAAATGTTGAAGGTGGCTTGTATAAAATATTTCAGATACAGTACTTTCCTAATGGTAAGCTGAAGTGTTTTCTGAAAATGACTTGCAAACAAAAAGGATTAATGATTTAATTAATCTCAAATCCAACTGTCTTTATTTGCGTAAGTGCAGTTTTCTGTCATCTTCAGGCAATTTGCAGGTTTTTGCTGCTATAAATAGTTTTTTTTTTCCTTTTTTTTGACTATCCATTTAGAGTTGCAAAATAGACTATAAATTATTATCTCATTATACTTAAGTGCTTTTTGAAGAATTTGTATTCACCGTGAAATACAACATTAAAGTTTCTCAAGGTTCATGTTTCTTGGGCTGTTGGCAGTTCCAGCTCTAAGATACCATATGTAGTTACTAAGGTTTGTTGGTGATCTTCATGGACAAGTACGTGTGCCAAAAAAATGGGTAACCATGGATTAAAGCCACCTTTGTCATTGAAGTTCTTGATACTGCCAAGATTTTCTGGAAGCAAGTTAATGGACCCTTCTGGCTGTGGGCAGAGCTGCCTGTTAATTCCTGTCCCCATGGCTCCAAATCCTCATCCTCCCTGTTGGTTCTTACCCAGGCTGACTTTTTCTCTATCTTGTATCTCTATCTGTTTAGCCGGTCTCAATTTTTCATTTCTTCAACGAATCAACTTTCAACATAGACCATATTTTCCTCAAAGTTGTTCTCATTAATTTCTTTCTCCATTGCTCTAGTCGGGCAGTCTCTGATTTCAAATTTGGGCATTTCTTGTCTGTTACAATGGCAAGGAAGTGGTGGGAGGGGGGAAATTAAAGGAAAGATATTTTCCCTGCTTTTAGTTCAAATAACTGGGTCTGTGACCTAACCTTGTCTTGTCAAAACCTTTTACGTCTGGGTGGAGGGGAGGAGTGCTATTTTGACAATACTGCCCATAAGTATGAGAATGTTAGAGCTGTTACAGTTGGTACTTGCAGTCTTCTGGGTTTGTTTTATTTTTTCTACCAGTCCCATTTTTGCTTATCAACAAATACTATTACTGGGGTAATCTCATGTCTTAGTCACGTTAGTGTTACTTTGTTTTTTTCCTAAAACTGGCTAGTTTTCTGTAGCTTTTGTTGTTTCATACTTCTATTCTGTTTATAGTTCATGAGTTTTGTACCCTCTTTTGAACTTGATTTACTTCTGTCATGCAGTACGTTCATTTAATACTGAGTACTTTTTTCTTGAGCAACTAAGTTGAGGAAATCTATATGGAGTTGCTGCTTTATTGAAATTTAGAAGGCCACTGTTGAAAACTTCTTTATTCAGACGGACCTGTACTTTTGAATCTGTGTTCTTATTAGACACTTTCAGGAGCAAATATTTCCAAAGAATGGAATATGTTCTCTAGTAACATGTAAGATTTATTCCGTTGGTCAATGCTAAGCAGCTGTATGTTCACAATAGGGCTCTGTCTCCCTATAGTTACTGTGATTTTCAGTAAGCTTTTCTTTGGATGATGTTCAAATCATGAAGATCTCCATCTGTGTCTCACTCCATCTTCTTTCATCCCTATCAAGACAACTTGACCTACATAAAACCGTAGTAATTTGCATAGAAAAAGTTTGAGTTACAGTGTATGTGTATATATATTAATTTAATATATGATCTCTTTTCAGTTATTAAATATATATTCAGTTATTAGTAATGAATTGACAGAATATGTACTTGAAATTGATCTCTGAGGTAAGATCTTTGTCAAGCATTACAATATCTGGTTATTAGTTTTATTTGATGTTGGGGGTGTTGGGGTTTTGGGTTTTTTTATGAATCGGTAGTAGTTGTCAAGGGCCTTACTTGCTGACATTGTTCTGCACTGCAAATTGAAATTTCAGTTGGGTCTAGATTGGCATAGTTGCATCAAAAACTGACTTGCTTTATTCCACAGCTGCAATACTACTTCAGTGAAACCAAAGTGTGAACAGTTCTGTCAGTCGTTCATTGTGAGTATGGCTGGTTTCTTTTAAAACCTTGATGGTGTATGTTGTGGGTTGACCTTGGCTGGCTGCTAGACCCCCACCCAGCTGCTGTCTCACTTTTCTTCCTCAACAGGACAGGGAGAGAAAATAACATGGAACAGGCCATGGGTCAAGATAAAGACTGGGAGATCACTCACCAGTTACCATCATGGGCAAACAGACTCAACTTGGGGAAGATTAATTTAATTTATTGCCAATTAAATATAGAGTAGGATGGGCTCCCTGTGGGCTGCCACTTCCTTCAGGGCATCTCCGCATGCTCTGGCATGGGGTCCTCCCCGGGCTGCAGTGTAGTTATCTGCCCCGATGTGGGGCTGTTCAGGGGTTGCAGAGGAGTTTCTGCTCCAGTGCCTGGAGCACCTCCTCCTCTCGTTCGCTGGCCTTGGTGTCTGCAGTGCTGTTCCTCACGCTTTTTTCCTCACTCCTTGCTCTCACGCTCTTCTGTGCAGCATTTTCGCCTTTCCTAAATATGCTTTCCCAGAGACGCCACCGTCTTGGCTGAGGGGCTCAGCTGCACCCTGTGCTGGGTCCGTTGGAACGGGCCATGTTTGGCATGGGGCAGCCCTTGCCCCTCCTCACAGAGGCCATCCCTGCAGCCACCCCACTGCCAGCACATAAACCCAATAAGACTATCAATGAAAATTCAACACCTGATGCTAAAAATAATATGGATAATCCATTTTGGGGACACTTGTGTGATCTCCAAGGATGGAGGCTCCACAACCTCACTGGGCAACTTGTGCCAGTGCTTGGTCACCCTCACAGGCGATTCCTTCAGTCCTTGAGCACCTTTCCCAGTTGCCATGATTGATCAAAGATTATCAAGAGTGGTCTTGCAGGGATGTCAGCCAGCTCCCCCAGCACTCATATGTGCATCCCATCAACGCCCATGGACTTACGTATGTCCGGTTGGCTTAATTGTTCTCTGACGTGATCAAGGGTACGTCTTCCTTGCTCCAGAGTATCCGTGCCAGGGATGTGATTATGTGGCGATACTTAGTATGACATTTCCTCCCATTTTCTAACATAAAAAGAGGCTAAGAGATTGCTTCAAGTAATTATTTGCCTCTGTGTGTATGTAAAGCATTTTATGCAGTAATTCAATGGGTTTTATTTATTTCAGTGGTGGCCGTTGCTGCTGTTAGCAGTATCAGCTCCTGCCCTCAGTTAGCTTTTGTCTAATATGTGAGAGAGTACAGCTGCAGTCAGCTGTCTGTGTTGGAGCAGTATTTTCTGTGTGTCAATCTAGTGTTGATCCACAAGAGAAGAATATGCTTTTAATGAAAATGCGGTATTTAGGCCAAGGCACATGCACCAGGCAGGTGGATGGGCAGTTACTTCAACCCCTGCAGCTCTTGTCAGCTGCATTTTTACACGGATAACTGACTTGCTCCTTCCCTACTCTTCCATTTCAAGCATGAGCTTGTGTGTACTCAAAGAATGTCCTCTGAGCCCAATTAGAACAAATATTATTACAGTCAGGATTTTTGTCTTTGATTTAACACAGCTTCCCGAAAAAGGATGGTAGCACAGACTTTGTAAAGGAGCAGACTAGTTGTCATCTTAAAAGCTATTCTAGTGTCTTGCATATCTGAATCCTCTAAGGCCATTTCCCTTGCTATGCATGAACTGTCAGGTGGGTTTTTTTTCCTTGCTGTTAATCTTTGAGGTGTCTGTAGCAGATCTTAAACATACACAGTTATAACTTTCAGTGAACTATACCCTAGTTATTTCCTTCTTTCAAGGGAGGATTAGGGAAAATTAGATTGTTTCAGTTTAGTCGCACAATATCAGATAGGATTAGGCTTGGCATATCCAATTTTGTGACTTTTCATTAAATCATTTGCAAGCCAGAACTTTCTTTTACAAGTGAAGCCTGTCATGTATCCACATCTGGAAAAATAACTTACTGATTAGTAGTATAATGAAACTTGGAATGTTATGTAAAACACAGAGTGATCATGCTGCACTGTGGATATGAAGAATGGTACACCTAGTAGCAGCATACTGTGATGATACTTTGACATGCATTTTTCATTTATATCAAATTCTAAGTCAGTTTGTCTTCTGTAAGTTCTTGTGAGCCGTGTCAAACTGTCTTTTCTTTCTCCAATTTTGCTAAAATTTTAATACATCTTCCTCTCTCTCATATTCCTTGAGCTTCATTTTGTAGACCAAGCAGCTGCATAGGAGGTGCCCCATGCTTTTGGGCCTCTCTTAAGTGCTGTGTTGACACAGCAGTGTCAGCTCTCAAATATAACTGCTGAAACTTTTTGCAGGTGAGGTATTTGGGTGTTGGTGTGGTGCATGCTGCTTGAAGGAATGCCTGAAGTATCCTCCTCCTTTTCATCATTGGGAACTAATGAGAGCATGTTCTGTGAAGTTCTATCTCTGCTCAGGTAGGAGAGAGGCAGGGACCAGTTCATCAGTTACTGTTGTAATACATTAAAGGGATCTTTTAATAGATTTACCTGCAGGTAAGCGAAAAGGTGCTTTGCTTAAAGGCCAGTTAAAGTCCTGCTTCTTTCAGCATGCTCTGTCTTTCCAATTTACTTTTAAAGAAAATCTTTTCACTGATTCTGTTTACTTTTTGTTTTCTGCACGCTGCCAAAGCAAGTGCCACTTAAATGACAAATCCTCATCAAAAGCAATTTTCTACATGTTTTTTACTCTGGCAGGGAATTACAGATTTTCATTCTTTTGCCTACGTAGGTGTATTATGCGTAGGACAAAGAAATAAATCAGTATTAAAACATGATGCAGTGGCAGTGGGTTCTGTTTTCTTTTTATATCTGTACTTTTCTTATTTATATGTGAAACCTTCTTGGATAAAACATTACAGCTCTAGACATTGCTCTTGTGATTGTTTTGCAAATATCATTGCTATAACTCTAATTTCACTATCTGTGGTACAAATCCTTTATTTTAGTTGACTAAATCAGTCACGTCTGTCATCTTGTAATAAATCTGGCCACTTTGAGTCATCTTTAAATAAAAATAAACCTTCCAACATAATCCGTATTTGCTCACCTGTAGGACTAAGATGGAAAAACAACTGGCAGTATAAGGCACTCATTTAACTGCAAAGTCTGTCTCATCTGAGCTAATTTAGGGAGCATGGCTTGCCTTGCTCAGCTTGCTTACCAGGTGTTCTGCAAGGCATTCTCTTGTCCTAATTAAATATTAAAGATTCCTTGGTCAAAATTTGCCTTTGTATTTCTGTGTGAAAGCTAGACAGGAGCTACTGGAAGACACAGAAATAACACACTCTGCCTCTAAAATATCCAGTGCAGAGAGTTGTAAAGTGCTGTGAAACTGTAAATCACTTCAGCATGAAAACAAACTCAGATATTCTAATCATTCTAACATGCTCCTCTCTTGGACATTCCATGGGTGTGGGAGAGAGACTGTAGCCACGATACTAAATTTTCTCATTTTTCGGTTCAGTTGGGAGTTGCTTATCTGGAAAAGTAACCCACTTAATTTGGGACAGTGGCTTTTGTTTGTCTGATAGTGGTAGAGTTTGAGGTGGGGAACATCTATGGCAAGTAATTAACTTTTGTGCCATAAGCAGGTTGAGGTCTTTTCATAATTCATTTTGCTGTAATAAAAGCTAGAGTCATCTTAAAGTGTGGTGATTGTGGAAATGTCCTTCTTCTGGAGATAAATTCCTGACTCAAGAAAACAAGGTATGCACATGTCACTGAGACCTTTCTCAGATTTGGGAGCAGAGTAAACTTGGTGTGCTCCTTGAAGTGGAAGTGTTGTTAAAGTTACTGCAGGACAGTGGAGTGAAACGAGGAATTTAACAGAATTGGTATTTGGTTCTCTCAAGCATTTAGCTGACCTCTGGTGCGGTTTAGTCAGCTCTCATGCCAGCAAAGGAGTAAATAAATGGTGGCAGTCAATGACTGAGGGACAACCGTATTTTAGGGCAAAGCAGGGAATTTTGCTCTAAGTACTGAATGAAAAGCTCTGTTGTCATGCCATTAGCAGAGCTGCAGAAGGTATCTGATAATAGAACATGCATGTACAAAGCTAAGGGATTGGAAGGAGGTTAACAGGTATTTCAGTGTTTCACAGAATCACAGGATGGCAGGGGTTGTAAGGGACCTCGGGAGATCATCTAGTCCAACCCTTCTGCTAAAGCACGTTCACCTAGAGCATGCAGGACATCATCCAGGTGGGCTTTGAATATCTCCAGAGAAGGAGACTCCACAACCCCCCTGGGCAGCCTGTTCTAGTGCTCTGTCACCCTCAAAGTAAAGAAGTTTTTCCTCATATTCAACTGAAACCTCTTATGTTTCTGTGAGGAGCAGTTGGAATCAGCAAGATTAAAAATTGTAGATGATGGGAAGTTGATGTTTACTTTGGAATTCTTGTCTGAAATGCAGAAATGTAAAATGAAATGAAGTTTGAACAGTAGAGACAGCGGTCTTGGCAAGTACCTCATATATTGCCTTCAAAGAGGGTGATGTGAACTGTTCTACCCTTAAAAATATAAGCAGATACTGTTGTGTGCACTGATGTTCCTTTGAAAGACATGTATCAGAGTTATGGGAAGCTTTGTTTTCTACAGAAAAACCTGCTTGTGTGTTTCAAGGATCCATGTTTACAGGCATTAATTGCATTTGGCTATTGTGGTACAGTGTTTATATGTAGGCCTTAATCTTCAGAGCTATGCTTGAACTGTAGGAAAGATCTACTGAGCATCTTTCTTCTTACATTTTTTCAAATGTGAGCATAGCAATATAAGTGCTGAGGTACATGCTGTTCGCAAATATGCTACACCATAACAATTTTAGAAGCAGTAATACAGTCCTGGCGTCTTCTGATTTTCATTTGTATAGTTAATCCCTGTGTATTACATAAAGCAAATTTGCCCAGGCAGGAGGCGTTCTGTTCAGAACTCTAATTAAAGGAATGCATAGACTTAGAAAAATAGGATGTGTTTCAGGTGCTTAAGGGGAAAAAAAATTGTGTAGCTCGAGACAGACAGAATCACCTGCTGAGAACAGAGTTGTACTGCTGCTTTTGGTTGTTTTTTTTGGTGTGTTTTGTTTGTTTGTTTTTTTAAATCTTTTTCCCCTCCTTTCCTTGAAGAGTATCCTTGAAGAGATTGGTGGTGGTGGTCATTCCAGAAATATGTGCACAAGTTGATCCCCTCACCCAGCATCTGAAAAAAGAAAGATCTGCTGGCATTCTGCTGTTAATGCTGCTTCTGTGAAAGTCTTCCAGGACTACCCAGTTCATGAGATGCTTGCAGTGGGACTGGCGCTAAAAACGAGCCAGATTTGCATAGGTTTGGTAGTAGAACCACATGAAGTAATTAAAATACTTTGCTTGTCCTGTAACAGCTATGTATTACATAGGTATGTTCTGTGATAGGACCAAGTTCAGGAATTGATACCACAGAGTAAGGAGTTGCTGCTTGAGAGTACTTTTCCTCCTTTTTATTTTAGTGTTGGTGGTGATAAGAATTGCAGCTCTGTTTTGGCAATGTATCACTGTAGAAAATGAGAAACCTTTCAGTTGCAGGTGTACATATATGAAATAAACTGCAATGATGCCCTAATTAAAAGCTTTCTAAATGAATTCAGTATTCATAATCACTTACATTCCATCATACTAATAGTATATTTTTTATGTGTAATACCAATTTATCATTTCCTGCTTTGGCAAATAATCATCTGATTATTTGCAGCAGTATTCTAACATACGGTAAATGTTTATTGCTTTGTAAGCTGGTGCCTTTTGTGGCTTGTCCTGTACCTACCTGTTTAACAGTTACTGACTTAAATGCCTTAAGCCCAGATTTCAATATGGATGGGGAGTAAAAATTGCTGAAAATGTTCTGGGTAAACTGGTAAATTTTGTGTTTGTATTCTTGATCTCTTTTGCAGAAATTGTGGGTGGGGGAAAGAGATCTGCAGAAAAGATGGGAGTAAGTATCTTGGAATGTCTCTTATTAAGAACAGGACTTCAGAATATGCTGTCAAGATTGCTTGAGCTACTCTCTTTAATTCTTTCTATTGCTGTAGGAATGAGATTCTTGGAAGATCATGGAGTCTTAGTCTAATAGTCTTAGAAGCTTAGGCATATGGGGAAACCATGACACGTGTCCGCAAAAATGAAGTCAAGATTGTTCTTCTACATACCAACCTTAATTTTTTTAATACTTGACTTCTTGACCTTAAGAGAGAATTTGTGTGCTGTGCTCGCATCGTTATCTGCAATCTAATTCTAACCTATGCTGATATCCTAACCTCATGCCTGTCTACAGTCATATAAAAATAATGTGACACTCTATTCAGCTCAAATGGAGACTCTAAGAAGCATGCAAAATTGCCATTTGGCATTTTTTTATTCTTACTCCACCCCCCCCCCACTCCCACCCCCACCCCCTTTCTTACTGTTACTTCTATCTGACCTAAATTGACTGGGTTTCTGTGGGGATTCCAAAAGAGACGTCGTATATACAAACCTTCTTGGCTGGCGGTATCAGCTTCCATATCGAATTAAGTTACTGTTCAAGCAATGAACAAGCTAGCCTTTATTTTTATTTAGTTTTTAAATCAGTCAGGTAAGTTAGCTTGAGATGGGAAAGGAAGTTGTAGAATTTGCCCAGAGAAATACTTTCACATGAGATTCTAGTTGAAAAAACTGAGACAGTCACTTAGCTACTAAATCAAGACCTCTGAGGTGATGCATTTTTTGGATTTATTTATTATTACATTCTCTGAGGGGATGGATGTAATTTACTAGATGTGCCAGACACTGTCTGTTCCTCCTCTTCTCAAAACAGAAAGGAGATTGTCGGAAAGATCTTTTGGATAAATGCCACTTTAGTAGCTATACATGTCATCTAGTAATTTAAGATTGTATGTGTTTTCATTTTCATCCTTTGTAACTACATTTTCAACTTTGTAGTCAAGAGATTAGTGCTTCAATTACAGAACAAGCTTTTATATTTGACTTCAGGCTGATTTATTGTGGTTTGGGTTTTTGGTTGTTGTTTTTTTTTTAATTTTCTTAATTATTGACTTAATTAATTGGAGATGGTAAACACATTTGCGTCTTTCACATTGTGGCTTTAGAAGTTGTTTCACTGTTCATATTGCTGTGGCCCTTTTGGCTTTTGGCATCCCTAACAAGAGCTAACTAGCTTGTTATGTCAATCTCTAAAAGTGGAGTTGAAGGGAATAGAGTGGGTATAATTTTATGCTTTTGTTGAGCTAGTATTTTGAGCTGCTATTTGTATCTATGCATCCACATAGATGAGTGCTGTTAGTGTCCTTTAGGGACCTAATACTTCGCTGAAGAGAGAATCAACAAAGAAAAGCCTAGTTATGGCTTCCTGCATTGCTGCAGTTAAAGGAAACTTACTTCAGTTGTATATACAACTTTATCATAAAGACAATTCTCCAACTGTTTTCTACTTCTGTTCTCTACCTTTTTTTCCCCTAAAGTGTGCATAGCACTATATGCATAAAGCAACAGAGACTGCGATGGAGAGCAATATGCTGCTTTGTACCTTAGATCGGTGGTTTTGAAACGAGGTGTGTGTGCAGTAAATTTGCTATAAAAAGCAGTCCTATGGATGTGAAGTATCTGAAGCATTTGGCACTTGTATTTGAGAAGGGGGCCACAAAGTGAGCTTTTCTTTTAAAAAAAAAAAAAAAAAAAGGTGCAAAATTTAATCTGCGACATTTGTTATGCTGAATGACAACTAACTGTGGAAGTGGTTGGCCCAGTAGCCTTTCTTAATTTACTATCTCACGATCGGAGCTTTCAACCTAACTGTGGAAAGGGCAGCTTCTTTGCAAGGGTTTGATTGATGTTAGGATTGAAACAGTGACATTCATTAACCAACCAGTTTAGAGCACCTCTTCTAGATACTCCAAATTGGGGTAATCCTGACTAACAGTGTGTGTTGAGAATCTCTGTGTGTTGGTAGGGAGCTGACATCAGCCTCCTGCATAGGAGGCTATGCTGATTTCCTTAGAAAGAAATAGATATTTTTGCATTGGCAGGCCACAGTCTAAACAGAGCTGTGCACATTTTAATCATCCCCTTGTGCTCAATACTGAATGACACTGGTTCATAAGGAGGTCAGGTTGCTGGCCGTACAGTTCAGCATGGTATGCTATGTTCTTTTCCCACAGATACGGAGTATGAACTGACATTAAAGAACTTTTGTAATGAATCATCCATTTTTTTTTTCTCTGGAGTGGGTTTTCCGATGAAGTTTTTAGATTTCCAAGTATCATAGAAATTAATGAAAGCACTGTTGCATTACTCTTGCAATATTTGATGTATTGAGACATTGACAGGCACCTTTGGTTTTTGGTTGGTTTGAGTTTTTTGTTGGCTTGTAGTTTGGTTTTGGTTTGGTTTTTTTTTTTAATATGTGGGGAGAAGGAGGTTAGGATTAGATTGGAGTAGAAACTGTCAAAGATTACCCAATAATCTGATATTTAAGAGAAAAATAAAATTGATTTCAAGACTCTTAACTTGCAGCTTTGAGCCAAACTCAATAGATAAAATAATTGATTCTGGGGAAATAGTACACTTCTAAATGAAGAGTTTAATTGATCATACTGCTCAGGGCAGAGCATTTAGCTTGGGAAATGACCGGTAAGGGAAACTTGAGTGACCAGAGAATTCCAAACTGGAGTGTCTGTATCATTGTTCTCTAATTTGTATATTTGTGTTAAAGCAGTGAAACTGATTTCACAGTAACCCTGTCATAGTTAAGCCAGAACTACAGAAAGCAATTTCCTCCCCCACATGCCCTTAAGAATTAAAAACCCAAACTTGTTGGAACTAAAAACTAAAGCCCATGTGGCTTGGAGGGTTTTTTGTCCTTTTTCCCCTCCAGCCCCTATCCTTCCATTTTGGTTTTGTGTAATTCTGATTGGGTCGTTAGTTGTGTGGTTATTCTTTGGTTTTGAAAAAAACAAATAAACCCCAGCTGAGCTATTTGTATGCAAAATGAAGAGATAATAGTGCAGTTTTCT
Source organism: Gorsachius magnificus (assembly GCA_034008185.1). Taxonomy (NCBI): domain Eukaryota; kingdom Metazoa; phylum Chordata; class Aves; order Pelecaniformes; family Ardeidae; genus Gorsachius; species Gorsachius magnificus. The sequence continues at coordinate 34,267,667 of CM067109.1, read as the reverse complement.
GGAAAGCTCAGTGAAAAATTATTACTCAGCTCTCTGTTACCCATATCACGTCACTTCTGGTAATATTTACTTGAGCTTTGTCCTTCATAAGTCATGTACTGGCAGATAGTCATTGAAGTTGAAAGAGACATGATATTAGGATGAATACCTCATTTTACAGCATGTCAGTTTATATTGTACCTGAGCCTTAGTATTAGGACTTCAGGTTCTGTTGTGATCAGTTCTTTGACCCTCTGGTACAGAAGATCACCCTATACTTAAAACTGTGCCGTGACTTGGAAGAAGAGAACATCTCAATGTGGTTGTATAAACGTGTGCAAATAGAGAAAACAAAATACAAATGCTTATAAAATTGCTACCTGACAGTATTACTTCTTGACCTGTGACTCTTGGCAGAGCTTGCAGATGTCAGAAAATTTCAGTAATGGATTCAGGCTATGACACTTGTCATTTAAAAAGTCATATCACAATTAATAAATGCGGGATTCAGTGGTTTTTTTTCTGTACGGTGTCACACTCGTTGCCTCTGTGACAACCTTCATTTCCTTCCGAGCAAATGGAAGCCCAGTAGCACAAGCCTCAGGAAGTTGTTAAAGCAATTAAAGGCTTCTCTCTCTCTCTCAGCACATTGCATGGTTACCATAGTATCCTCTGCCTCCAAGTCTTTACTGATGATGTCAGTATGCATACAGGGGCTATTCACAGCATCTACATGAAGATGATTCAGCCCTTGCTAAAGATCATAAGCATCTCTCCATACGTTCTATTATCTAGTGTCATTTTAGGAATTCATGAGACTGGAAGGTAAGTGGCTTTTGCTTCATATTTAAAAAATTTGATGTATCCTTATACTGTGAGGTGTCAAGGTTGCTTTTTTTACTGTCTGTAGCATTGTTCACTAAATGCATAAAGTGTTTTTTAGCTGAATCAATTGCATAGCTTGTGTAATTTAAACTTGGCAAAGTCTAGCTGATCTTCAACAATATGAAAAAAAGGCAAACTAAAAATTCCTGTAGTTAAAAAATGGTTTATTAAGTAATCAGAGGGTTTTTACCAATTAAAATTCCCAGAGCCTTTTTTTTAAAATCATAAGAAGAAAACACAAATTATGTAATGGAAGCATTACCTAGAGAAGAATGTTCAAGCTTTTTTTTTTCTTTTTAAGACAAAACAACAACAAAAATTAACCCCCAACTCACATTACCTTTTCTTTTTTCTTGTCTTCTTTATGTGGATAGTAGAAAAGTGGATGAAGATACTCTCATGCAACTATTCTGCATGCAATTTTGTTTATATAAGGAAATGTGAATTCTTACTAAAATCTACTGTTACTCTTTAAGAAAGCAGAGGTTCTGTTGTTTATCTTCAGTAGTGGGAAAGCATAATAAAACACTGAAGGAACTGATTTTCTGAGAAATACTGAGGAATTCTTCACATTTTGGCCTTGCAAGCTAAGTTTATTTATAAGCCTGAGATGCTAAGCTGTTAACTGTTTCATTTCACAGTCAGAATTTTTTTCTTTCTCCTGGTATGCTTTCTGCATGGCCTTAGATTACCATGGTTGCAAATGGCCATGCCCAGTACAGTAAGTGTCTGATTGTGTCTTTTACCAAAGAACAAGAAAAAAAACCACCCCAAAACAAAGCAGAAAACCCAACCCTGCAGGAACTAAGCTGCAGAACTATAATAAATGTCCTTTTTATAGTCTCCTTTTAATGCCTTGTAACTTCATTTAGAGTTTGTTTTATTTTGATTTCTCAACTCTGAAAACTTGGCAGGGGGTCGCACTTATAAAACAGTCTATGTATTTAATATTTAAAAGTAGAAGAACTTTTGGGTGGGGATGGGGAACGGGGAAAGAACTATTAGTGTAAATGGAAACAAATTTGTAAAGCAAGTTTGGTGTTGCAGGAAATTCTACATTGAGATAGTATATGTCATACAAGCCCACCAATTTACCCCTCCCCCTCCATTAAGTATACAGTATGCAAATAATTTTTCTTTTTCTCTACCTGTTTTGTTTTATATTTTCTGACCATAATATCCTTTGGATTATTTAGACACTAAGTCTTTTTTGGGAATGGGGTCCTGAATTGAAATTTCTTAAGCAAAGTGCTTGGTATGCACTAATAAAGTCACTTAGCCAGTCTAATGCTACACACAAGATGAGATGTGGAAATACCATTAATAACAGTAGATGTGTTACATTAGAAGAATGAGGAAGACTGTGTAGTGACAATATTACATTTTTTTCTTGGATATTTCTAAGTCCCTGTAGACTGAGGATTTTTTGCTTTGTAGTACAAAGATATATGTGCTATTTTTTTCTCTATTTGACTGTCTAGCTATTAGTTTGGCTATTAATATAGAGAAGAATAGTATTTTAGGTAAACTGAAGAAGTCAACTCCCCTTCCAATGCTTGAGATCTATTAACTTTCATATTTGATACTTAAAAAATAAGAATAGAATATTTAACTGTATTAACTATATTTAACTACTAGACTTTTAATTATTTTAAAGTTGCTTTCTAAGATTTTGGAAAAAACCCCACCAGTCCTGGGGGTTCTGTAGTAAGAGCTTTGAAACTGCTTTGGTTAAATGTCAAAAGTTTTATATGATTGTGCAGAAGAATTTAAGACTAAAGATCCACTCATAATTTCCCTTCCTGAAAGCTCTTGAAAAAGAGCTGATTCTGAGGATTTTGTCACTTTTCTTTTGAATTTTATTTGAGCAGTTCCATATTATATGTATAAGGAAACATTTCAAGTTGCATATATGTGTTGGTTGTCTTGTGTAGCTTCTCATGAAGTCAAGACGGTTGATCATGGGCTTAAATGCAAACAAGGTTATGAATGCAAATACGAGGAACACTACTTTTAAGCCAGACACTGTTTTAGAAGGCAAGTGAAGATTTCAGTTAGGAAAAAATAAGACCTGTCTGGAGTACATGTAAGTGGAGCTGACTGTTTATACAGGTGTATGGTTTTCATGTACTCATAAATTGTTTTTATTAAACAATTTTCTGTGTACTTTTTGGCATGTTTTTTCAATGGGCCAAAGTGAACCTGCACATGCAGAGGTGATTTGCAATTTAATTTATCATATAGACAAAAGAAAACAAAATGCTTGGAAAAAAGCATCTTATTCTTCAAGACAAAATAATATTCTAAATTTACCATAAATCAGTGTAATAGTCACTTTCAAGGTAAAAATTAATAAGATGTTTTATTGTGGAAAGTGTAACCTTTTTATCTTTCTTGAATAAGCACTTTAAATGTGCAAAAAGAAATAAAAACTTTACATACAAACCTAAATCTTTGCCAGGACAGTTACTTACTAACATTGAATACCTGCTATGTTTAAATGTAAATAGACCTTGTTGCAGCCACAAGTCGAAGTTGACTATAGTAACGTTTTGAAAAGTTGTTAGAATGAGTTATTAATTCAAAATTTCTTACTCATATAAATGGAATTTATGGTTCTGCTCCATTGAATCTAGGTATTGATAATTACTGTTGTAGCATATTTAATCCCTGAAATACAATTAGTAGTTGCAAGTGTTATTTTTTTGTAGTATGTGCTAGCAGCAATGACATTTTTATAATCTTTAGAGCTTTGTTTCTTGTATTAATTACCATTTTTATAACTATTTTCTGTCAAGCACTATGGTCCCGATTAAAAGCAGCATACTACAAATCATCTTAAAGTTGTTAAAGTGACAGCTGTTTATTGTTACTTCCTAAATTTGCTTTTAAACTGCTTTGTGCTCTTTTGTGGATTCAAACAATGTTACATGGTTGTCACTGACAGCAAACAAAGGTGGGGTTTTTATTTTAAAAAAAAAAGTCAGTTTGGCCATTGGAGAGAATTTGTTGAAGAACGCTATCATAAAGGCTAATGATCCACCAGAGATCACATTGACAGTTTGCTGATGGTTTATGTACATAGATGGAGATTTCAGGTCTAGTTTATTTTAATTCTCCATAATTATATACTGAGCAGTTCTCTAAGTGACTTTAAAAAGGCAAGGTAAATTAAGCCATGTTCAGCTAGTGGCAGACATGTGGCAGCTCCTGCATGGGAGGAAGCCTGATTTTTTTTTTTTAATTTTTTTTTTTTAATACTTTTTTATATATTCATATACTTCAGGAGTTCTTCCTCTTTGTATCCTGGCATAGGAGGAAAAATGAAATTCTGTACCCAGTGAAAACTATTCAGTATTGGGTTTGGGTAGCATTTATAATAAACTTTTTTACTTTGTTACATTAGATAAAACCATTCAGTAAGTAATACATAGCAAGGTAAAAGTGATTGTCCAGGGCTCAGCTGTTTCTTTAATGACTCTATCTGTCTAATGACGTAGCAGTAGTTTGGGGTTGGGGGCTTCTTTTTTTCCTTCATTTATAGGGGCGGCTTTGCCCACCAGAGCTTTTGACGCTATGTTCAGATTTCAGGTTCAAACAAGTCATTACCGAAACAAGATTTCTGTTTGTTCTTCCACAATAATCCTGTCAGGTCATTTATAGGGGTGCAGTTTGGGTGTACTCTATTTGTATTGTAATACTTGTGGAGGTACTTGAGATCTTCTAGTACAGTGTTGTCATTAATCACTGGCATGTTTTCTCCATTCTGCACAGAAAGCAAGCAGGATTATAGGAGGACTGAGGGAAAGGATAAAGACTACTTTGAAAAAAAAAAAACCATGTGCTTTATTCAAGTCTGTAATACTGGCCGTACAGGAGAACGTTACAGAATTAGGGGGAGTTTCAAAGGGATATTGAGAATGAAGAGATGGAGATAATTACCTTAAAAATGGACAGAAGGAGAAATTATTGAAGAAAAAAAAGGCTTGAACAGGGTAAATTGGGAAACCTTTCTGTTTCTGTTGTATAACAAGAGAACAAGATTATGTAAGTTAATGCTAATAAATTTTGATGCCATTAATTCAATTCAAAGTCTGGCTACCGCTGGAATGAGTAGACTTGCTCTTGTTTTCCTTGGCCTCACTCTTCTGCTGCCCTTTGTAGGGTGAGTCCATCAAGCTGGCCAGAGAGACAGAAACTTAATCTGTAATAAAACAAATGGCTTTTCCATGAAATTAGCAAGATGAACCTATTCCACTTGAAGCTGTGAGCTCATAAAGTCTGTCACAGCAGAGAAGACGGGATCAACTGCCTCGTGGAACAGGAGCTCTGAGCACACCTTGCTTCATTGGCTTAGCCATAAAATGGAACCATACCCTAAAATTGTGGTGGGGTTTTATGGGCTTTAGAATCTCTCTTTTCAAACGCAACTGTGAAATAGAAGAGACCGTTGGCACAGGAGACTTTAGTTAATTGATTTAGTTCATTTAAATAGACAGTTTCTGAATGTTTTCCCTAAAATTTAGGAAAGTTACTACTATTCAGATAGAAACCCTGAGAACTCTTTGACCCTGTTTGAACATGGGAATTCAGGTCAAGATCTGATATTAGGCATGTGCTGGTTTTAAATGATGACACCTCTCCTCTCCCCCACAAATTCTTTCAAGCCAAGGGCAGGGTAGAAGACCGCTACAGCAAGGTTAGTATTAATATTTTTTTTCTGTTTGATTAAAATCTGTAGTGTTGGGTTATGTGATAAAAACTGGTCTGCACGCCCACGAGGGAGCAGAGGCAGTGGTAGGTGAAGGAACTGGAATAGCAGCCTGCCCCGGCTGTGCCCAGGCCCTTCACAGGCGCCAACAGCACATTAAAGGCCCAGTCTCCCCAAACCCAGAAAAGCACAAGAGCAGAAAGGTAGGCAGTAGGGTGCACCCCAAGTTAGGGACTCAAAGGAGGGTTACACCCTATCTGGGGACCCTCCCAGGGCTGTCCTGGCAGAGCCTCCGCTCCAGTGTCCAGCTGTGAAACCCATCAGGATGAATCAACACGGGAGCAGCTTTCGGGCTGAGGGTGGTTGCTGACCGGGGCTGTGGGGGGCACTATGGGATGCAAGCATTTTGGGTTTGCACAAGGCTACTTATTAGGGGATGTGTAGGTGAGGAACCAAAGGCAGGGAAAGGGACAGAGTGAGGTGATTTGGGGATGAACAAGGGTGGGGGAAAATAGAGGGGGGAGGGGTTAAAAAAGGACCAGTCATGTGCAACTAGTGCGCTGGTCGGTAAGCTTGCCTGCCCCGCGCCTCCTCAGGGCAATCTGCCCTGGCCACTCGTTCCCCATCGAGGGCTCCCCCCGCGCCCGGGGTCACACCACAGGCTGGAGGGACCCTGCGCCAGCGGTGCAGTGACTGGGGAGACCAGAGTGAGCGGGTTTACGTTCCAGTAGCTGGAGTGGGACCGTGGGTCGTGGGGGCCTGCGTGTCCCCGGCACCAGCAACTGGAGCGACTGTGGGTGTGCGGGTGGGGGCATGATGGCTAACGAAGGTAAAACCAGACTAGTTGGTGAGTTGGTGGAGTGGCCTGGGAGCCAGGTGTGTGTGCATCTCTCCAGGGACAAGACTGTGGGAGGAGGTGGCCAGTGAGGGGACCAGGAGGGTGCCGGCCAGCTGCCAGGCAGACTGCAGGTCTGGGTGTCTCTCGGGGTGGCGAGACCCCCTGTTGTGGGTCTCTGTGGGTGCGACCACTGGGGGCTGGCTGCTGGGGGACCAGGGGAGTCTTAGCCGGCTCTGTGTGTCTGTATGTGCCTGAGTGAGACTGTGCGGGCAACGGAGCATGCCTGTGGCCTCGGGAGCTCCTGTGTCCAGGTACCAGCAACTGGGGAGACTGGGACTGAGGGACCAACTACTGGGCAGACCAAGTGTCTGAGCCCAGCTGCTGGAGGGACCCACACTGCACGTAGCGAATCTTCACATCAGTGGACCTACGTCCTGCTCAGCCAGAGGGGAAGCAGGATGAGGCTGCTGGCCCTTTCTGTGTCTGTCTGTCTTATCTGTGTGGCTGGCCATGTGTATAATTGTATGTGTGGTATACGCGTGTGCTTTGTGTGCATGTGCTCTGTGGGAATGAATGCTTAACCTCACTGTAGCTGGACGTGGGGACATGGCGCTGTGGCCACCTCGCCTTTCTCGGCCAGCTCGATCTGGCCAGATTTTCCCTCAACACAAAGTTTTAAGCTGTTTTATATAGTTATATCTTTAAAGCATGGAGCTTCTGCCTTTTTTCCTTGTAAGTTAGTTATAATGGAGGAAATACGTAGTCTTTCAGAATCAGTCAGTGATGTTTACTCAATTGCCTCCCGTCTCCTAGGACGTATTTGTACATCTATATGTGGAATGGGGAGATTAAGGCAATGTGGCTTGCATTTTAGTCAACTAGAGGAAGACTGTGCCCTAATCTTGCTAAGATTTACTATTGTGTAATGTTTTTAGTCTTGTCAAAATAAATGAAATTACTTACAGATTAGCATTTACATCATTCTGTAGGATTGGATCCTTTAATCAGGAGGGTTACAAATGTGCAAAAATCTATAGTAACACTTGTGTGTCTGGTTTTTTGTATTATCCCAAAAATGTCTCATCCGCTCTGCCCCTGAGATGCAAAATTTCCCCTCTGTAGCTGTATGAAAATGAAGAACAATTTGCATAAAATTGTTTTAACTGGCTTTCCTTTAAGTGACTTTCTTTTGTCTGGAACTATGTGTATATATTTGTCTAAATGTAACAAAATAATAATAAAAAAGGCAGAACTGGTAGTTAGAACTGGTGTTCTCCTGCATGGATTCCTAAAGTTCTAAGGTTTTTATAAATACTTCCAGTCCATATTGACTGGTAACCTGTTTTCATTCCATTAGTACATTTATTTCCAAAAATACTGCTTTCTGGCCTTGGGATTATTGTGATATCCTCTAAATTTTGCAACGGCGGGTAGCTTAGATGATTGTTCTTCAGGAAGAAAAAAGTATAAAGGCGAATATACAACACAAATAATAGTGTACTAAAAAAAAACATTTTAGAATTCTGTAGAACTTGTGTTATCCTGAACTGGCTGTTTTGTCTGTCGTATTTATCTACAACACCTAATTCTGGAGAATTTTTTAAAAAGCCAAAGAATCCATTGACAGTATTTAGCTTGTTTTGTATGAGAGGGAAGCAGGACTTCACTGGTTGGTTTTTTTTTTCTTTTTAAGGATTTCATTTTGGGCTTGTACACTTTTTGTTTGTAGTTTGGTTTTGGAGCCTCCTTTTCCATACTCCCCAAGCTGCATTATTGTTCAGTTTGTTTTGGTTTTTTTTTTTTTTCCCCTGAATAAAAGTCAAAATTATGAAGTCACACAGTTATTTTGCATTCTTGCTCTCAACCTTTTGACTATTTAGCTTCAGAATAGTAGCAGTGTTGTGCATCTAGCAGAGGCATTAATTTATGATTCAATTAAGTACTGCTGTTCTGCAGTTCCGTAGTGTATTACCTCGGAGAGGTTGCAGGTGAGGGTTTTGTCTTTTTTTCTTTTTTCTTTTCTTAAAAAACCAGTGCTATTCTTTTCAGTGCACTACACTTAATATCTAAAAAGGATTTCAGCTGGAGATGCTGTGAGAATCTTGGCTGAAAATAAATTATGTTGACTTCATTGGAAGCTGCGCAGTTTATATTGGGAGTGAACTTGATCTTCATTTTTCTGAATGTAAATCCAGAAGTGATTTACAATGGAAAAGAGTGAGAGTCAGAAGGGAGCTTTAAGTACAGAACTAAACCAAACTGTCTGGGTTTCTGAAGGAATGAAACAGTCTTGGACCTCTCTTCAAGATTTCTGTGTCTGACTTCCATTATTTATTGAGCAAGTCCAGTAGCTTATTTGCACACTCTCTGTTGTGTCTGTGTCTACCCCCCACCCCCCGATGAATCTTTTTCTTGATGGTATGTAAAGAATCTCTTACCAATTGTTTGTGTCCTTACAACACACCTGAAAGCTGTCGTGGTTTAACCCGGCTGGCAACTAAGCACCACGCAGCTGCTCGCTCACTCCCCCCTCCCTCAGTGGGATGGGGGAGAGAATCGGGAAGGAGAAAAAGGTTAGAGCCGAGGGCTGAGATAAAGACAGTTTAATAAGAGAAAATAATAATAATAGTAATAATGAGAATGATAACAGAATATACAGAATATACAAAATGAATGATGCACAATGCAATTGCTCACCACCCGCCGACCGATGCCCAGCCCATCCCGAGCAGCGATCAGTACCCGAGCAGCGATCACTCCCCCCGCGACCGACCGACCCACCAAACCCCCCCCCCCCGCCCCGGGCATGACGTTATATGGTATGGAATAGCTCTTTGGACAGTTTGGGTCCTAGCTGTGCTGTACTCCCAGCTTGTTATGCACCTGGCCGAGCAGGAGAAGCTCAAAAAGTCCTTCAGCAGTCTGAGCACTGCTTGGCAACAACTAAAAACATCAGCGTGTTATCAACATTCTTCTGGCACTAAATCCAAAGCACAGCACTATGCTAGCTTCTGTGAAGAAAATTAACTCTATCCCAGCTGAAACCAGGACAAAGCTTTAGTGCGTGAGGAGCACAGTGGATCAGTCTTGTTCCTTAGATGCTTCAGCCGCAAAGAAATATTGCTGATGGGCTAGTTGAAGAGGGATTGGATTGCTACAGCAAAAACAAGTACCGTAACAATCACTGTACGACTTTCAGGTTTTGGGGGGTTTTTTGTTGGTGTGTTTTTGGTTTTTTTTTAATTAAAAACTTAACATGAGGGCTTTTGCCTTATCAGTAAAGACATCCATGAAAAGAGGATTGCAGTTTATTCTGTAGTGCTTTCTTTCAGAATTCCCCTTAGGGAAGTGACACATGGATTTGAAGGGAGGGAAAGGAGCAAGTTCTTTAGAGAAGTAACCTAGGACTTCAGTGTTGCAGTGACATGGTGTTTAAAGTGGGCTTTATAGTCAGTCAGAAGGAATGTGACAGTACAAAGTTTCCTTGAGGTTCCCCTAGAGTACCCTAACCTAGATCTGAAGAGGTGTGAAGTACTCCATTTGGTAGTATGCCATACCTTTCCTTTCCTACATGGAAGGACCCTACCTGGAAACAGGGATGCCTCGGGCATTTCCTGGCTGACAGCTCTGGGGGTGGTCTCACTGCTGCCTCAGAGTAATCGCTGCTTCAGACCTTTTGGATATGATGACTTCAGTGAATAACCAGAGAAGGGTGGGTTGCTTTTTCCCATACCCTCCCCACCCAGCTGAATTTATTAAATAATCCTGAAATGATTCATCAGTTTGGCTGAGTATGAAGGTATAACAGTACAGATTTCCAAAACTGCTAATAAAAGTGGCTGTTCCCTCTTCTAAATTGGCTGGTTTCTTAGGGAGCACTGAGCTCACAGAGGAGGTAGAAGGGTGTCTCAATTCCCTCTTTTTTTTCTGAATCTCATCTGTTATCCTCAAAGCATCCTCAAGGAAAAACAGGGGAACCCAAACAGCTAAGTATGCCATCAGTTCTATAACAGACAAAAAATGAGAAAGACATGTAGTCCCTAACTTGTGATTTCAGAAAATCTCAGAAAGAAGCCAGTCGGGTTTCATGTATGTTTGTGTCAGATGGAAAATCATCTATCCTGGGAGATGAGAGATGTAAAGTCACCATACTTGTGGCAGTAAAAGAACCTGCTACTTTCATCCCAAGAAAGTGATGCTTGGCAATTTCTTTTGTTTGTTTTGGGAAAAATTCAAGTTTGATTTGATGCAAAACTGTCTTGGTTTTTTCAGTTCATCAGCCTAAAAAAATGAACTCCTAAAGCAGTTCTGGTCATGAGATCTAATGAGGTTTTATAAATCTATACTTTTTCAAGGAATTAAGTATGCAGTGTGCGTTTTATTTTATTTGTTTTTTACAGTAGCTCACCGGTAATAGAAGTTGCTATGTAAAAATTATGAACGATAAGTATTTATTTCTGTTTGTCTGTAATTAAAATGTGATATTGTAATAGGAAAATGCTGTAGCTGTCACTCTTGACTCCAATATAAGCTTTTAGAAGTGTCCCGTTTACTTGTGGCTTGTACTAGCTCTGGTGAGTTCTGTTGAGGGCAGTGTGACTTTATAAGAACTGGTGCGATGATCTGTTGTGAACAGTGCTGTGGCATGGGTGGACTTGATTTTTAGCTCTTGGCTTGGTTGCAAGACTCCTTGCATGAATTTGTGTGTCAGTTCCCAGTCTGTGTTGTGGATTAGCTACTTCCGTGTATGATGGAAGCCCTAAGAGTAGAATTTAGTAACACTTGTGAATTAGTCTCTTAGATGTACCTGTTGAGATGTCCACATATATGCAGAAGTACCAAAAGAATTAGGTTTTGTGAGTGTTTCATACTTTTCATCCTCAATATTCTTTAAGAATTATTTTGTGACTCAGTAGTGTAGTATCGTTTTTTTTCTCTCAGCTTTATTTGCTGTGTCAGTGTGCCATAGTATGTGTGCTTTACTCTTCAAGTGGGACTGAATATTGCACAGTTGTTTGTGTTATGTTGAATTTAACAGAGGTAGGTTATATCTTTTATTTTTCACTTGTTTGTCATGTTTATGTGGGACAACAGGGTATGAAATTCTTTGGTGTTAATGTAGCCTTAAAAGCTTTATGATGGGTTTTAGAGAATAATGCTGAAAAAGTGAAAAGGAAAACAAATACCAAAATATAATATTATCTTCTGTACTTGACTGCAAAGTATAAGCTTAAAACTTGCATTTTTATTTTATGAGTGAATGAGGGTTTACTTAACTAGATATTTTCAACATACGTGTTAACAGAAAACTATTTTTTTCAGGAAGCTGTTAAGCTTTATTTATATTTTAATATTCTAACCTTTTTCTTTGCAAACATTGCACAATGGGTACTCGTGGGTGTAACTAACTCCTTTAGTTAAAAGAGTTTGTCTTTTAATGTTACAAAACTTTGGAGCTGTTGGAGGTATAATGGATGGGTTTGCTATAGTAATGAAAACAGCTCATAGCTGAAGTGTATTTGAGTGGCAGTCAGTGTTACTTGGTGCTGAACATGAGCACCACCTGCCTTTGGCCTGACTGAAAGGGTGTTCTTGGGAGAATTTTTTGTGATTTATCATGAGGTAATTTGTACTTCTCTGCTTAGCAAAATATCTGTCTCCTGCCCAAAGACACTGAGGATAATTGGAAAACAAATTTATACTCTCAGATAAGACAGAAATGTTAGGGGTGTATCATTTACTACAGTGACAATTACTAGTGGTGTCATTAGTCAGTAACTTTTTTTTGAATGATTAGTGTCCACTGTTGCATCTAGTAAATGTAGGGTTTGTAATACAATAAAATAGTAGTGACAATGTTTCCAATTTTAGGCATTATCATGGACTACTTTTTCTTGATTTTTCTTTTAAAAAAATTTTTGTTTTACAGGTAACATTGTAAAATTCAGATTTTATCTACATAAAATACTTTTTCTAGGCTTTTCAGATAATTTAAGATCGAGTTTAGATGCCTGAAAAACTCGGCATAGTTTTTCTTTCTCTTCATTTACTTGTGGTTTAGTTGGGGGTGTGTTTTTGTTTTTTTGTTTTTTTTTTCTTTTCCCCAGTAGGGAACTTAGTTGTCTTTAAACTTATCCCTTGTCAGTTTTTTCTTAATCTCTCATGTAGTCCAATCTCAAGTTTTATTATGTAATATAAAACCTTTCTGTCCCTTTCGTGCTTTTCTGGACATTCTTAAAACCAGGTGTTCAGTAGAAATAATTCAGTCATGTCTATTAGAGCTGACGGCATGAGACAGAAAAATCAAAGACAGTGATGAAGTATTCATGCTTTTCATTTCAAGCAAATACTGAATTAACTCTCAAGTAAAATGTTTTAAACTTCAAAACTAACCATTTCTTTGCTATCAAAGCAGACATGAAACAGATGCTGTAGGCAAAGTTTCAAACAGTTGGGCTGCAGTTTCCCCACTTGAAGTGCAGCCATTTTTATGGATTTTTAGCTTACAAGCAGACTGCTATCTGGGAAGCCAGAGCTGTTTTCTCAGGCATCTTGATTTCCTAAGCTCAAAGCATGTTCATGACCATCACAAGCTGTGGAAGTTAAAGCAGTTTTTACTATTACTACTTTTCTTTCTTACAGTAGCAGTTTTCAGAATGGGCTGAACTTAAAATAGTGACATATTTAACCAGTAAAACCCTCCACCTTGTATACAAAGATTAGGTGTCTTCTTAAAAGTGCTGCTTGCATTGTTTTAATTTGGGCTTGTTGAGTCTGCTGATAGACTGCATTATTTAGATGTCATCTATGTTTTCTCGTTTCTGTCAGCACAAAGCTGCTTACATTTACTGCCCTGCTGGAGCTTACCCCTCTCCTGTCCTGTCAGGGTAGGCCAAGAGCTCTGTGCAGGATTGGGAAGGCACTTGCCTAAGTTTCAATAAACTGCTACTTAAACAAAAAACAACCAAAAAAGTCTCTCAGTGAATTCATCTAGCTGTTGTAAGGGTGAAGATGTTTCTGTTATCTTGGACATCCCGTACACGTGCATTCCATTTGTTATGGGTAAAGTACAGCAGGGTATGGGGAAAAAAAAAAATCCATGATTTCTGTCTTTTAATGGGAACAGTTATCCCATTAAATCAGTGAAATACAATTTTGAAAATACTGTTTTGGTAAGGTTGTTCTGAACAAGAAAACAACTTCGCATATTTTTATTATATTTTTAAACGGGGTCTTTGCATTGCAGTGTAATAGGTATATTTCTATGAATAACTGGAAGATTTGCTTTATAAACCTACCTTTTTTTTTTCAGAAGAAACTTGTGAGATTTTAATTTGTCAATTTATTTTATGGGCGTTATTATTTACTTTTCTGATTCTTAGTTTGACAGAATTTAGCATTGACAGAACTGGAATTAGGGCTGCTACTGAATACCTTATTTCCCACTATGTTTGATGATGAATTTTTATGACTACTTTGTTTCCCATCTTTAAAACCAACAAACTCTGGACAGGAAAGCAAACTTAAGGTAAACACTGCATCTATTTTCAGAGAAGTATGTTGGAAGGGCAGTTGCAGTTGATGTCTTTTTGCTTAACTTTTTGAAACTGGATGGTAGGAAAGCACGCGGTGCAAGGGTGCTCCGGTGCCAGTCTGTTGTCTCCAGGACATCAGTGGTAGCTGCTGAAGCCCTCTGGAAAGTTGCCAGGCGTTCTGTTTGGTGCTGCTGGTACCGTGGTGAGAGCGAGCGCCGTACAGGCTTTTATTTGTGCAGTGTTAAGTATAGCTTGTGTTAACACAGCTATGTTTCTTGGTCTTTTGTGGGGTTTTTTCATCCCCAAAAGCATCACAATGATCATCAAGTTATCTCAGGCCTCTCAGACTGCTAAATAACTTAAGAATATAGAAAATGTTTCTTTGCAGCTCAGTGCAGAATCTGATTTGATTCTTTTTAGGGAATCTGATGCATCTGATACAAAACAGCTATGAAAGTAGTGGAAAAGTAATTAGAGATTAAATAGAATTGCCTGTTTTGAGACAGGGGTGAACAGGAAAATTCAAACATGGGGAAAGCAAGAACCAGTATTAGGGACAATTCTACCTGTTCTTACTAGAGAATGGGTGCAGCACCCTGTGTTTCTGTCTTCTGCTTTAAAACCTCAATGGAAATTTCTTCGAAAGTATTAAGATCTGTTAAAACTGTGTGAAAACAAATTTGAGACGACTCGGCTGGTAGTCATGAGTTTCTGGAAAGTTCTTCCGTGTGGTGCGTATGTGGCCAGGAAATGAAGATCACCTTCCACCTAGCAGTCGTGTTAAAAATGCATGAAGAGTACATGCATCTAAACAGCGTGAGGGTTTTCTTGCTGTGCTGTATTCTGCTTACGTGCTCTTCCTCTGCACTGCCCATCTCCTTCACTTCTGTAGAAGTTAAGCTCTGTTTGCAGCTGTCTCCTTATTTAACTGCCTTTAAAAGGAGCGTGGAAGCCCGAGTAAAGAACAAGCATTCTGTGCCCTCTGCAACATCTAGGTGCAGGCATTAATCGTGACACTGGTGCCTGCTTGCTTCAAAACTGCTTCTTTCCACTTTTTCCAGATAGTTTGTTACACTTCAGCAGGTTGCCTGTTAGGAAACTGTAGCAATGCGAGGCATTGTTGATCTATCGTACAGCTGCAGCACTGATAAATCAAGCCTTTTATCTGTGGTGGAAATCCCATACAAGTCCAGCGCAGCTGTGCAGCTCGGGCTCCTGGCAGCCCGCCGCTGTTCATCTCGTGGAGCTTGCATGCACACTGCTGTGCAGGTACGAAAAAAACCTTTATCACTCCTGTTGCTCCAGGTAGCTTAATGTGGAGGAAGCAAGCAGTGCATACAGACCCAAATTGGGAGTTAAACTTCTGAGCGTGCTGTGATGGGCCTACTTGGGAATTGAACGGTAAGGAGAGTTGTGTTTCCTCATGAGTGAGTATTAATTTAGTTTACTGTTTCTGCAAACTTCCTGAAGGAATAAATAAGGTGTGCATACTTTAAGGCAATTAATTTTCCAGCAGGAGCTTTTTTCGTTCATGTAGCTGTCTTCAAAAGAAGTGTAGCATCGTTTTCTTAAAGCAATCAGTTCTGTTCCACTGGGGAGGAAGGAGGTTTTGGAACTGATGCTTTGCTACACAGTGTACCCCCAACTCAAACAAAAAGTAGCGTGCATTAGGTTACTCCTTGTAAAGCAATGACCTAATTGATGCTTACTTACTATATATTTTCTTAAAGGCCATATAGATACAACTTTAATGATCTAGCAGTTCAGCTTGTTTGTTTGCAGGTTAGGATACCAAAACATGTCTGTGGTCAGGGATTTTTTGTTTGTTTGCTTTTATTTAATATTTTTAAACTGTCAGTTTCAGCTTCATATTTTTAAGGTGGCTCTTACCTTCGCAATAACTGAATCCATCTACGTAAAACTCTGTAAACCTTACTAAAATCTTTCTTAGTCTTTCTTTGTTTAATAGTGACATGTAGTGGTTGCAGAATGCAATGAAGTTTTAAGGATAATACTGTACAAAAAGAAGAGCTTAGGTTATTCATTAGCAAGAGAGTGCTGACAAGAATGTTCAGTTGCTACATGCTGGGAAAAATCCCAATGAATTCCACCAGATGACCATTTGATACAACGTATAACAGGTTTCCATATACTTATCTGCCACCCCCTAGTGTCTGTGCCTCTCTGGTACCTGCACATGTCTCCTTAAAGGACATGCTGTTGGCAGTCCCTGGGCCAACAGGCAAGGCAATAACTTGGATGGAATGTGGGAAGGAAGAGGCATGATACAGGAGAAAGTCACCAGGTCCTTTACCAGGTAATGGCCATTTTTTCCCATTCCCTTCGGTATTTCGGCTAACTAACAGTATTATCTTGCTAATGAATAGTTTTATTCTGTCATATAAACATCATACATAAACATCTCCTAAACTTCGTTATACAAGTGCACAGAAAAAGTCTATTACCAAATTTTCTGATGATATGCGAGTGAGTTACAAAGTTTGTGAGCCACCTCTGCTTCCAAGTATTATCTGAAAAAACAGCATTGACATGTTTTATGAAGGTCTAATAAAGTGCTGTGGTTAATTCTTACATCAAGTGGTAGATGTGATGTCTTTGATGATACAGCACACCATTTGTCCCTTTAAGGCTTTAGCTAGAAACAAAGTTTACTCACTGTGGAGAACCAGTGCTCTGTGATAATTCTGTATGCCTCCCAAACAATGTGACTTTAAATACATAGCCATACAAAGATGATTGTAAAAATGTGTTACCAAAGGAAATTGGGAGTGCTTAGTGGGCTGGCATGAGTAGCTGTTAAAATAATGCAGCTTCGAGCAGAGAAAATTGGCACTGAGTTCTCAAGCCTAATTTTCAGAAGAATGTGTATATCTAAAATCAATACTCTTATTTTTAGTTCACAAACAGTTTGCAATGCCCTAATCATTGGATACAAAGTGCAGTTTAGACCATGGAGTTTCAATGGTGAGGTATACCGTGTCCCAGTTTCCAACTTCCCCTCTAGTATCACTGGCATACGTTTCATTTTATCATCACACAGCAATTGCCACTCCAACTTGTATTTTCTTAGCTTAAAACACCAAATTTAAGTTTGCCATGGCATTGGTGGATCCTCTAGACAGAAGACAGCAGAACGTGAATCTCAGTCCTTGTGGCACTGTGAGTGCAACCCTCTTGAACAGGCATGTTGCCAGCGTGCAGTGGCACTTTTATGGTTTGCCGTACCAGGTTGTGTCTTGATACAAAGGCAGATGTCCCTAACATTACAAAAAATTTTTGCTGAGGAGATGATTTGAAAGGCAATTGAAAAGCCAGGTTTGTCATCTGCATTTTTGTGACAGCAAAGTTTTGCAGGTCTGGTTAAAAACTAAGAAAGGTAATTCTCCTTATGATGCAATGTATAATATGTAACAGCATTACAAATGCCACCAAAATCCTACCAAAAGAGCTCTGAATAACAGAGCTGAGAATATTGATATTATCCCTTCACACATCTGAAGTCTGAACTGAAAGATAGAAGCCCACTTCTGGAGGATGAGGGAAGACGGAAATACAAAGTAAAAGCATTTGAGGCTGTTGCCTTTGAGAGCAAACAGCTGTATTTGGAAAAGAGCTGCGTGTCGTCAGACCTGCAGTCCTGTCTTGTGGAATAGTCAGAAAGTACTCCTTAACTATAAAAAAGAGGGAAGGTAAGCATAGGATGCAATTTGAACCTGCGGAAAAGACAAATCTCACTTCCTGCTGGTATGGTCAGGTTCTACTCTGAGTTACGCCCTCGTTTCTAACCCTTAAAATGTCTTGAGCTGAAAAAGGCTATGCCAATTACATTCTTTAATAGAGAATTCCTGTCTGTTCTTGTTATTTGGTCACCTGCCTTCCATCTTTGACTTGAAGTTTGAGCTTCACCACATTACATCATGTTCTTTAGTACCTTGATACAAGCCTGTATAGCCAGAAGGCAGTTCAGGTAAAAATTACAGATGTATATTAAGTTTGTAACTGTGGAAATTACAAATTTAATTTGACAGGGTAAGGGCAGGTAAGCACTGTATTTCAAGGTGAGTTTGGAGTATGTTGTATGTTCCCTGCCAAGCTGTGTGCCTCTGTATGGGCGTTAAGAGTATCAGAAGCGGAATTAATGTGTAATACTAAAGTCTTTCTCCCCTTTCCGTGATGGTTGTTTAGGCTGTCCAGTTTCTATGGGCTAGCTGGTGCAGATTTTTTTAATACGTTATTGTAACAACTAACTTATTTTTATTTTACAGCAATTTATTTTATTAGTCAGTGAGATAACCTGCCTTCTATTAAACTGTCAATTAACGTAATCCATTGGAAAAACAAGTGTTTCCTCACTTGAGACAGTAATAGTGTTAAAAACTTCAACTGGTTTCAATAACAGATTTAGGTACTGACCTTTCTGATTGTGTGCTTAAGTCTGCTGATAGCTGACCTGCTTCTCCATTATCATAAACAGCAAATTTTATTGTGCAAGATTATTGTCATATTTCACACCCAAAACACATTAAAAAGTCTTACTTCTTTCTCTTTTATCAATGCTTAAGGAGGACTTACAATGTGACAAATATTTCTGTGAACAATTTTTAATGTTGACCTGGAAAAATTAATCTTTGAAATTTTTGTACTTTGCTCTCAGATCTCTTTTTCTGTCTGATTCCTTTCAACTACCGCATCTCTGAAATCTCTTGGGATTCAGTTTTTGGGACTCAACTTGAATAATTTACTTCTGAGTAGAAATGTGTGTCTGAAATTAGAAGTAACTTATGCTAAAAATCTGTATGAAGTTTTGCTTAGCACTTGAGAGGTAGATGAAGGGGGTAAAAAAGCTGTAACTAACTCAATGTATAGTACTATTTATATTATTTTTAATTGAGCATTTTAGAAAAATCTATGCCAATATCTTTTCTTTTTGTGCAAAAGTGCACATTTTTGTCCCAGGAGGAACAAAATACAGAAAACCAAAATACTCTATGTATAATTTACAGAGTAGTAGACATGTAAAAAATGCAACAAGCTAAAAGATACTCTGTTCAAAAATCTTATTCTTCATTTTCAAAAGTTTTCCTTCTGCTATTTCTGTATGGCATGTGAGTGACTTCTATTTCTTCTCTTCTCAACCCAAACCCACCCCATAGCTTTCACACTGTGTCAGAAAAATCAGCCCTATGGAATGGGGAACTGGGAGTGAGAGATTTGGGTTTTCTTGCTGGAGAAACAGATGATGTCGTGCTAGGAGGCGCTAAAGTACTTTTCTGAAAAATTGTTACATGGAGGTAGGTGAGCCTCTGTTGCATTTGGAAAAACTGCTAATAAGCACTGCAGTATCGGGATGTCATCCAGAGAGACCTGGACAGGCTGGAGAGGTGGGCCTGTGTGAACCTCATGAAGTTCAACAAGGCCAAGTGCAAGGTCCTGCACCTGGGTCGGGGTAACCCCCAGTATCAGTACAGGCTGGGGGAAGAAAGGATCGATAGCAGCCCTGCCGAGAGGGACTTGGAGGGGCTGGTGGATGAAAAGCTGGACATGAGCCGGCAATGTGCGGTGGCAGCCCAGAAGGCCAACCGTACCATGGGCTGCATCAGGAGAAGCGTGGCCAGCAGGTCGAGGGAGGTGATTCTGCCCCTCTACTCTGCTCTGGTGAGACCTCACCTGGAGTACTGCATCCAGCTCTGGAGCCCTCAGCACAAGAAGGACATGGAACTGTTGGAACGGGTCCAGAGGAGGGCCACTAAAATGATCAGAGGGCTGGAGCCCCTCTCCTATGAGGACAGGCTAAGAGAGTTGGGCTTGTTCATCCTGGAGAAGAGAAGGCTGCGGGGAGACCTGATTACGGCCTTTCAGTACCTAAAGGGGGCCTATAGGAAAGATGGGGAAAATGTTTTTAGTAGGGCCAGCTGTGACAGGACAAGGGGTAATGGTTTTAAACTGAAGCAGGGTAGATTTAGACTGGATATAAGGAGGAAATTCTTTATAACGAGGGTGGTGAAACACTGGAACAGGTTGCCCAGAGAGGTGGTGGAGGCCCCATCCCTGGGAACATTCAAGGCCAGGTTGGATGGGGCTCTGAGCAACCTGATCTAGTTAGTGGTGTCCCTGCTCACTGCAGGGGGGTTGGACTAGATGACCTCTAGGGATCCCTTCCAACCCAAAACATTCTATGATTCTATGTAAAACGCGTTTCAATCAACTATTTTTCCATTATCAAAAAGTTCAGTAGTATACCCGTAGTAAGCATTAAAATGTTAATTAAAAAGTGTTTCCCTTTACTAGTCTAAAACTTTATTACAGTTTGGTGAATTCCACTAAACAAATGTGAAGGTTCTGTAGTTGAACTAGACAAAATACAAATGTGTAAATGAGTTTCTCCACAAAGCTGATTCTGGAAGGCCAGTCTCTCATCTCTGGTTTGTAGTTCTTACACGCCACTGCATTGAAATGAAACATTAAAATGTATTTTTTATTAAAATTAATTAAGAATAAAAATTTTATATTAAGATTTGATAGCAAAGTAGTTTTCTTAGGTTTTAAGTGAACTGATGCCAAAACAGTTTTTCTTTGTGAGAACTTGATTATTAAAATACAAACCAGAAAAAATAGTGTCTGTTACACTACAGATAAAAATCATTCTAACATTCCTGCAAATGTACCTATGTGATGGTTTTGTAGCCTGGATCGTGAGCAGGTTTCCAGTTCATATGCATATGAGTGAGCCTTCTCATGAGTAATCCAACTGAGTTCGTGGGCTTAGACTTGTGCTTCTGTGGACAAGTCATGTCTCTGCTGATTTAGGCTCCATAAGCTGTATTTTTAAGAGTATTCAGTATTCAATATGATGATTGCCTTGGAGAATCAGGCATAAAGGTATTGTGACCTTTCTGAAACTTGGCTTGTCGATATTTGTGCAAACAGCTTGAATCTCCTTCTGCATACTGGTTAGTTTGAATAGCGGACTGTCAATCTTACACCTTTCCACACCTTTCCTTTTTTTGCTAACTGAAAAACTTGGGCAAAAAAAAGGCATCTCGTCTGTGGATAAGAAATATTTGTGATGTTTTGTTGTTTTTTATGTCAGACTGATGAGCTGGTGGTCTGCAGTAGCTCTGATAGCCTTTCATGGGTTGTGATTTTGGGGTTTTTTGCATTTTGTTTTGTTTTAAAGTCACTCTTTTGGTCTTAATCTTGGGAAAGTTTGTCATCTCTTGACAAGCCCAGAAACATGGTGGATCTTACTGCTTCTTCTCTAGGACTTCAGACCAGAAGTTCTTGTCTATTTCCTGTGTTCCAGTTTGGCTAGGAATTAACATTCTGGCCATAGGGCCAGGCATTTCTGCCATGTCTAAAAATGTCTTGCCATATCAGAGTAAACTGATTTTTATGTAGGAGGTAGAAAATTAATAGAACTAAGGATATTCTGACTATAATCTGAAATAAAACTTTAAGTGATGAAGAAAAAAATAGTCTAAATGGTTTTCTTTTCATGATTCATTTTATTTAAAATTTAAACACATTAGACCTGCAAAATAGTGCAAGTAAATGTCCAGGTAAAGGAATGCTGCCTTTCTTTCTGACACTTGTTAGACCGTGACACTGTCCTTGGGATTCAGTTAAAGCTAGCTGTAATTGAAGCAAAACCAGAAAAAAACCCCGAAGTTATGGTATTTGATTACTACTGTCTAGGCAAATTACCTTTTTCTTGGAGGAAAAAATGTTGACCTGAACTGAGCAGCAATGCTGCTCAACAGAAAACTTGAAAACTGTTGAACGCTGTGTAGAAGATCTTTGGAAAAGCTCGCATGTCACTTGTTTACCAGCTTTCGTGTCCCCATTTTTTGCATGCCTCTCATTTTTTCCCTTTTTTTCCGCTTGCTCTCTCTTTAGCTGCTTGCCTACCTGCTCTGTACCTTCATTTTCCTTCCTCCCAAAAGTCCCCACCAGAGTCCCAGATCTCCTGGGACTGTCCCGTTGCCGCTACCTGTGTGAGAGGCAGGACTTGATATTCGTGGGGCTGAACCAGCAGAAGGGGTTGAGCAGGAGGCTAGGCGGAGCCGTGCTGCAGCCCTTCCCGGAGTGGGAAAAAGGACTGAATCCATCTCTACTCATTGTTGGCCATAGTGGAGAATTTTGAAGCTACTTCCAGTTTGGCCAATTTCAAACAATCGTGGAGTGGGTTGAGAAAAGGATGCACAATGCTACTGCATAAACATTTCTCTTAACAGTAAAGAATTTTACCTTGGTTAATAACCTGATGGTAGTAAGCATAAGAATTAAGTTTTCATTTTTGGTATTTAAAATTCCAACTTTATATTAATTTTCAGCATACAGTATCCCTCTAAAAGGGAAGAGTCTGTGGCTACGTATGTGCAATTTGTTTGATATCAGGTGTTGTCAGCAAGTTCTGACTTTAGCTTCTTGGGGTGTTTGCAATATCACCGAGGCTGTAAAACTCAACCTCAAAATAGGAAAAATGCTGAAATAAATAATATGTAAATCTGTTCTTTGTATCCATTATTCTCTTTTAATTTTCAATTATCTGCTGTTCTTGCTATAGTTTTATTACTGCTCTGTGGCTGTCTGTGAGATGAACTTTTACTCTAGAGCTTTTTGTATTGCTGGACAACTACCTAATTAAACATTCTTGCGTTGTCTCTGATGAGTTGTTCCTAGCTTCAAACATTATGGTCTGGTATTTGGAAGTAGGAAATGCCAGTTTTAGTCATAGGTAACTATACTTTGAATTTATATCATATTCTAAAAGTACTTAGGCGGAGGAGGGGTTGTGTCGGTTTTCTTTTATTCCCATCTCTATTTTTAAAGCATGGTGTTCCTGATTGACAGGTGATGAATATTCAGAACTAATTTTATTTGGGAAGAGGTTTGGCATGGCTTTTATCTGCTGCTTTTTCATTGTGTAGAATTGTTTACTTCAAATTAGTAGAGCAGTATTAGTAGAGCTCCAACATACATCTCGTAGTTGAGTTGGTAAATTAAAGGTTACTGGTTTGGACTGTTGCTGTGTGCACTGGCAATTTATTGTGTGTTGAACAATTTCAACCTAAATATGTTGCTGCAAGATAGACTCATTATACAATTTGTAATTACTCTGTCATTCATTCCCGTTAAGGGTAAAGACTGTAACTCAAGCATTGTGAGGGGTTTTTTTTATATATATATGTATACACATACATACATAAATATTTTTTTTTAGAGATTTCCAGAATCACACCTATTTTGTTCAATTACCAGAGTAAATACTAAAGGCCTCTCATTAAAATAATATTATCATTTCTAGACTTTTATTCTGTTTTACAAAAGGCACTGCATTTGAAGTTTCGTTCATGGGGCTGCTTTCTAGTTCTGTATTATTTGCCAGTTTATTTGGATCATATGGAAAATAATGCTGTGACACATGGAACAGCAGTAAGTTTGGCTTTGGAGAGTGTACCTCAGGAAATCTTCTGAAGGGTTTGAAGGAATTGAAGAATGGATGAGGGAAAAAGGGTGGGCTTTTGCTTGAAAGTACAAAGCAGTTTCCCTGAGGTGTGTTTTCTGTTGGGGTTTGCACTGTCTGAAGTCTGCTCTGCACTATAAAACCAGGATTCACTCATCTGCATGTATGGGATTCTTCTGTGGTTGTTATTTAATTCTGCATCTTTCAGTGAGCTGGACAGAAGCCTGTGTGTTAAAGCATACATGGAAAAAGGAGTTACATTAAGTCTGCAAGCAAATGTTCATCCTCTCACATCCTGCTTTTTAGAAGTATTTGACCTTGTAACCTTGTAATCTCAATATTTTCCTAAAAGCCTAGCTCAACAGCAATATCTGCTCTAAAAGTAAGCTTTCTTACATTGTGATCTCTCTAAATTATATACAAAGAGGGAAATTGTATTCTTACCTAAATTTAAGTGTTTGATTGTTTGCTGTTTCTCTTGATTCTGTTGAACCTGTTTTGGGCATAGAGTTGAGGGTGAAAGTTTCTTGGGTCTGTCCCTGCAGTCCTTTATGTATGGTATTCAAGTACACTTCATTATCTGTCTCAACAAGCTTTTTGTTACTAATTCTAGAATTTGTTGGAATAGCAAAACAACTTGATACTGGGGACAATAAAAGACTTTGAAAATCTGGAGCTCAGGGAGGTTTTTTTAATTGCTGTTGGATTTGAGAGCTTGTGGGATTTCTCTTTGTGTCCTATTCCAGCAAAGGCCAATCTTCTTTGAAGATACCCCTCTTTCTCTTTTTTCCTAAGAGGTTAGTTTATTGTTTATCTGTTTGAATTAAGTTACTATTCTTAAATACATAGTAGAATAGTGTTAAATAAACTAGTAGAAAGATTGGTAAAAGATGTTGAAAGTATAGGTTTCTGTCTTGCCACTTGTATTCCATATTTGATTACTGACAAAGGACAATAAAATACGTCCAGTTAGAAGAGGGGACTATTCTGGGAAAAGGTAAAATGGACAAATAAAGATGCATCATAAAAATTTATTGTAGACTGTAAGCTGTCTAGACTATTCTTAACTCTGTTCTATAAAATTAAATCTCTAAATAGAATGATATTAGGGAAAAAGTCATAGGGTTTTTGTTCAAGATCTGGCCTGCAGTTAAAATGATCTTTGGAAGGTGTTTAAAGGCTTGTTTCCTGTAATATTTAATTTGTTTCCATCATCTGTTAAACTGTCCTGTCCCCTGTTCTGATAGTGAATAGATTCCTGATAAATTCTGTGTTTGAGTCCTTTCTCGCTCACTTGCTTCTTCCATAGGAGCTATTACTTAACAAACACATTTCAGAGCAGTGTACTAGCATAAATCAGTTACATGGTGCTTAACAAAAGACTGTTTTGACATGACAAGTCACCAATAAACCCAGCCTTTTTAATTTCTGTCTTTTCAGAGAATCAAAATAATCACCTGGTAGGTAGAATAGGCAGGAGAGAGATTGCATTCTGAAGAAAAAGGCAAACAATGCAAAATACATAAAATAATATGCAGGTAATTCCCCCCCCCCCCCCCCCCAAATGATTCAACTTTGCTTTTAAATACCTACCTACATATTTATTGCTGTTCTATTGAGTGTGGGAATGTGAGGTCACTTGCAATACCAATATAGGGTCTGTAAGAGTGGTCATAAACAATGAGACAAATACTGAGCCAAAGAACTGAGGCCTTTCTTTAAAACTGAAGAGATTTTTTCTTCAATTTTCTTCCATTTCCATCTGAAATTCTGTAGTAGAATTTGAGAGTCCAGAGGTTAGTGGGATTCACATGTAGTCAGGTTAGGAGAAGTAACCAATTTTTGCTGTTTCCTTAGAGACATTTTTAGTACATCTTAATTTATTTTAATTTTCAGTAAGGAGTGGTTGTACTTTGACAGCTAAGAATGCCTGATTGTGTCCCAGCACATTCAGTTTCTCTTGCCAGATGTCTGTGGATCTTAGCAGGGGACTTCTGTGGTAATATGCAAAGATCATTTTTTTTCTTTCTGATATACACGCTCAGAAGGGATTAAACCAGAATTCATAGGTTCTGTCTAAACTATGTATTCCAGAAATGCTTTGCAACTAATTTGTTGAAATTAGTTAACCTAAGGCCAAGCGAAGACTTGTCCTTAGTTTTCTACTTATTAGAGTAGATTAAGATTCTTCCTCATTCTTAAATCACAGCTATCATGCAGGAATCAGAAAACATAAAGCTTAAGAATTTTGTAGACTGATATAGGAAGGGTAGTGTGATGGCCAGTTTTATACCCACATCTGTCAGAGTTCTGTGGAAAATAGCAATAAACCAGTATCAAGCAAAGCTATTGCCATTTCTTCTTATGTAACAGTTTGCATACATTCTGTGCAAGAGTCTCATTAAAAAAAAAACCTCTTAGCAGACATAAACCTAAAAAAAAAAAATTCAAATAAACTTAAAGAATATATGTGTAGTATCGCAACTAAGCTATAGGGGATATTTGCCTGAAAAGATGGCTTTGTGGTCCAGTGCAGCTGCTACAAAGCATGCAGGTGCCTATTCAAATTTGTGTTCAAAACATGATAAAAAAAGTAGTCTGAGTGAATGCTATTGCTCAGTTCAGTACAAAGGTGAGTGGGTGAAATGGGCTGTGCTGGGGGTGAGCACAAATGGTCTTGCAGATCTTTCTGACCTGGCCTAGCAGCCACATACAAGGTATGTGTTTTGTATGTGGCTTTAAATTGTGTTACAAACACAAAAACTGAATTGAGCTGACATGAGGTGAGATTCTACCCAGTCCTGAAGAACTTGTGTGCAGTGAAACTGACAAAACCTTTTATGTTTTTTCATTGTTTTTATTGGTGCTATGAACTTGTGTGTGTGTATATATATTTTGAAGTTGAATTGTAAGTATATGTGAAATTAAGTCAGTCTTGAACACTGTTGAACAGGAGTGCACAGTACAGATGTGTGTGTGCAATCTGGATTTGTTCCCCCTGCTTACTGCAGCTCTGCATTCTCAAATGCATGCAGTTGTCTGTCACACAGCAAGATCTTGTTTCTTAACATGTTTCAATTAGGAATTGAAATTAAATAGTCATGATTTTTTTCTTGTGGTTCATAATTTAACTGAATGAATGAGTGTGTATTAACAGATTTGTTATAAAAATGTTTTCTTTATTTTTCCAATAAGGAAACTAGTACGTTTTTAAGTTTATTTTCTTACATAGAGCTCCACAGTTTATCTGTCTAACAGAGGTCAGATCTTTAAAAGACGTATCTTTAGTTTTGGCACTTGTAAGGACCTCCTCTTGTAGCACAAAAGACTCAGTAGTAGCCTCTTGTTCCTTCTCCTGTGTTCAGTGGTATCTGATTTCTGTTAATTTCATTCAAGGATAGGTCTGCTTTTAAACTGCATGCTGCGATTATTGCTGACAGTAATGAAATAACCTAAAATTAAGGTAACTTGTAATCTTTGAAGT
The DNA here is from genome assembly GCA_034008185.1 of Gorsachius magnificus. Lineage (NCBI taxonomy): Eukaryota > Metazoa > Chordata > Aves > Pelecaniformes > Ardeidae > Gorsachius > Gorsachius magnificus. The sequence goes on along the minus strand of CM067109.1, from coordinate 34,240,748 downwards.
TACTGACAGACTCTGGAAGAGAAAAAATGTGTATGACCCATAGCTGTTGGCAAAAGTTCTAACTATAAGATTTTTTTTTTTTAGTCCAGCCAAGATTTTCGAATGAATAAAACCTAGTGTTACTGACAAACAGGAGTAACTGGTATGTCAGTAAGCTTTTAAAATTGCATGTGCCATTGATCTCACAAGTTTGTCATAATTAATTGTTTACATAGTTGGTTTTATTATGCTAAGGGAGAGGGTACTGTAGATTTTACAAGCATCTTCCCAGTTATCCATACACACTTTTTTCTGAACAAGTAAAAGAAGTAAAAGAAATGTGACATAAAAGATGTGCTTCGTCGTAAGTCAAACGTTGCTGTTCCATGACCCAAAACAGACAATAGAGTTACTGGGAAGTCTTTAAAGGTTTTTCTGCCCCTGCAGTTTGTGGAAAAGGAAGTTAAACATCATTTGAACTATCTAAATTTTGAAAACAACTGCTTCTACATAAATACATTTTAAAACTTTTTCTTCTAAATTGCAGTATCCAGAAAGAGTAAGCTATCTTTCCCAACCCTGCATAGATCCAATTTCATTATCCTTTTCCCCTGTAAGTAGTATATTTTTGGCAGTAATGCCATTTATGTGGGGATTTTGTCTAAAATTCAGATGTCTGGGTATGGGGCGGAAGTCCTATTATTTTTCGTGTTTCATCTTTCTAGTCCTACTGGTGTTCAGCTGAATAGCATTTTCCAGGTAAGAACACTTGATTTGCTCTACTCTGGAAATGAACAAGCCTGAGTGAATTGGAAGCACTTTACAGACATGTCCTAGAATCCCCCTTCGTACTCCAGGAACCAGGGTAAGGCATATTTCTACAGGGAAATTTTATCAGGAGCCTAGAGCTGGAGGTTATAGAGGGGAGTGAATATGTCCAGAGCAGTTTAGATACTAATTCCAATTATTTGGTTCCCCCTTTATGCTTATTTCTCTTTTGACTTCTTTTGTGTTACAGAAACTGCAAATATATTATACAGAAACTGCAAATAATTATGATTTAATGCTGGTGGGCAGCTCAGTGCCACCCAGCCCCTGTCTTGCCACCCCCCAGTGGGATGGGGAAGACAATCATAAGGGTAAAAATGAGAAAACTCGTGGGCTGGGATAAGGATAGTTTAATAGGGACAGCAAAAGCTGCATGTGCAAGCAAAGCAAAGCAAAACAAGGAATTCATTCACTACTTCCCCACTGTTAGGCAGATGTTCAGCATCCCCAGGAAAGCAGGGCTCCATCATGCCAAGTACCTTGGGAAGACAAATGCCGTCACTCCAGACATCCCCCCAGTCCTCCTTAATGTGGTATGGGGTATCCCTTTGGTCAGCTGGGGTCAGCTGTCTCGGCTGTGTCCCCTCCCAGCCTGCTTGCTGATGTGGTGGTGTGAGAAGCAGAAAATGCCTTGACGCTATCTAAGCACTGCTCCGCAATAGCTAAAGATCCCGGTGTTTTCAGCACTGTTTTTGTCACAAATCTGAAACATAGCCCCATGCAAACTACTGTGAAGAAAATTAACTCGGCCCCAGCCAAAACTCCAGCCCTTATTCCATGCTGTTTATGCCATGCTCGGATCCCACATTATCTACTGCATCCTTTTTATCCACGCAGCCCCCACACGCCCCTTCCTGTCCTTTGATTTGTACACAGATACGGTTTCCTTAGTCTATGGACCACCCTTGTGAAATGCCCATAAAATGTCAATTGAGTTCATTTAGCCCGTGACTTTGGGCTCCATCTGTTATGGTGATCACTCAGGGCAGGAGAGGTGCTGTGTTGCATGGAGCTATTGGGCACCAAAGCCAGCTCAGGTGGGGTCACTGCTGCACTTGAGCTGCCTCATGTGAGGCTTGTCCTTCACTGGTTTGGGTAGTTCCTGCTATAGTAATTCCCCTAATATATAACTGAAATAATGCATTACAGCCATTACAATCTCCAGCCCTGGTCCCTTTGCAATGAAATCCCTTTGTCCCTAACCTGCCTAGCAGCAAGGGGTTCCTGCTGTAGTACTTCCTGTACCATGCATCACAGGTTACAACAGTTTAAAGGTGTATCCATTACAGTGTCCACCCCTTCTTCCTTTAGACTAGGCCATAGGGTTTAACATTGCAATGAACTCCTACCCTTGCCCCTGCTCCCATGTGGGGTCCCTCCCAAGGGATATAGTCCTTCAAGAACTGGTCTAATATGGTACATGGGTACCTCCCATGGGGTGCAGTCCTTCAGGAACAGACCGTTCCAGTGTGGGTCACATGTCCTGCCAGAAAACCTGCTCCTGCAGGGGTACTTCTCCATGGGCCACTGCTCTTGCCAGGAGCCTGCTCTGGTGCAGGCTCTCCATGGGCTGCAGCTTTCTTCAGAACACATTTGATATGGTCAAGAAAACTCTCTTAAGACTCAATCTGGAGTTTTAGAAAGCAGGAATTCTTTATTTGCAGTGCTGGGTGCTTGGTGGAAACTTCCACAAGTCAAGCACACCCTTAATTAACACACGGTAAGCATTTATACATTGTAAGCCACAGTTGTCAGTTACACTTAGTCATTGTCATTCTTACTGGTTCTACAGTGACCCATCTCCACCTCAAGTTGCAGCATCCTTTTTTTAACTGCTTATGCTCTGTAAGGGGGAGGGGGCTTTCATTAGTAGGGGCTTTCTCTACCTGAGGGTGGATCTTTTAGTATTATAATGGGATTATAACGAACTAAGTTCACCTAAAGGACACAATACAGCTAGAGTTCGCAACTCCTTGGCAAGGCTCAAGGTTTTTGAGTCTCTTATATTGGTGTCTGCCAGTTCCTTGTGTTATAACAAACTTATTCAACGTCTGTTAATCACTTGCAGCAAAGAAATACCATTCAAATAGGTCATCTATAGGCCACAGACCAAACCTTTCAAAGAATGGCATTATTGTGTACTGCAATATTGAAAATCTGGATCTCTTTCTAGAGATGCTAGATTTCTAGCTTTTTTTTTTTGATGTCTACAGAATTATTGCATTTGCTTTCATGGATACTAGTTTTGAAAAAATACAATATTAGCTAGAAAAAAAGTTTGTTGTAAAAAGAACTACAATAGTTGAGGATTCATTTATCTGCTTTTAGTACAGGTTTTATATTGCTCAGTTGTTAACTAACACTAAATTGAATTAGATTCAATCACTTGGTTTTCATCTTCCACTCTTATTATCTTTTCTTTAATTAAGAGGTGGTGTTATCTGAGCCATTTGGAACAAGGAAAGACTACAAATTAGCTTTGTAATAAACTCTAACAAACTTCTCTTGAGTTATTTTCAATGAAGTAAGTTGCTTGTGATTTTTATGAGGCTACAGTGCTGTAAATCTCAGTTTAACTACATCACTTAAGCTGGAGCTGTGGGAGAATATTCCATATTTTAATGTGGAATGGCTGCTAAGAGTGACCTACTATATACAGAACATTTTTTTCCTGAAATTGTATCTTTTGCAGGGGGCGAATGCCAACAACCCTCTCCCCTATATTTCTCTCAAATAAAATATTCTGCTAGAAGGTTGACCACTCATAACAAAACTGTAACATCACATAACTCTACTTCACTGATAACAAGCGTTTTTCTTTTTTTGTTCCTAGCACCCAAACCTAGTAAAGTTAACTTATTTTCAAAGTACATCCCCAAATAACAGTAATCCTACTTTTCTCTCCTGTATTGAAAATAGTTCCTTTTATCTCTACTGCTCCTTCCTCCTCACACTCTTCACATAGTAAGTAGAACTTGCTTTCCCAGTGGGAAACCCATTAAAAATGCTTCATTTAACAAAGAGCACATAAATGATGAACAGGTCAGCAAAATGCCTCAAAATAAGTTTAAATATTCAGGTATTCAGCTTTTTCATATAAATTATGTGGGATCCCTCCCATGGGATAGCCTTCATGACCCTCTCCAACGTGGGTCCTTCCCAGGGGCTTGCAGTTCTTCATAAACTGCTTCAGAGTGGGTCCTCTTCAAGGGTGCAGTCTTCCAGGAATGGACTCTACAGTGTGGGTCCCCCATGGGCTCCTACATGGGCTTCTTTCCACCGGCCAGCTCCTGCCAGGAGCCTGCTCCAGTGTGGGCGCTTCAGGAACTGTAGCTTCCTTCAGGAACTGTAGCTTCCTTCAGGAACTGTAGCTTCCTTCAGGTTACATCCACCTGCTCTGAGGTGGGGCCCTCCATGGGCTGCAGGGGGACAACCTGCTTCACCATGGTCTTCTCCATGGGCTGCATACGAATCTTTTGTCCTGGAGCATTTCCTCCTCCTCCTTCTTCACTGACCTTGGTGTCTGCAGGGCTGTTCCTCTTACGTCTTCTCACTCCTCTTGACCTGCTGTGCAGTGTTTTTTACCCTTTCTTAAATATGTTATCACAGAGGCATCACTAGTGTTGCTGATGGGCTCAACTTTGAGTAGCAGCAGGTCCATCTTGGAGCCAGCTGAAACTGGCTCTGTCCAACATAGGAGCAGCTTATAGAATCAGAATGGTTTGGGTTGGAAGGGACCATTAAAGGTCATCTAGTCCACTAGCTTCTGGTGTCTTCTCAGAGGAACCACCCCTGCAGCCCCTCCAGTACCAAACCCTTGCAATTGTAAATACAGTACACCATATTAACAAAGTTTTACATATTTTGACTGAAAAAAATGGTGCTTTGCGTATAGAACTTGTACACAAGGAATTCAAGGACACTCATTTGCAGTCCTTCCTAGTGAAGGAACATGCAGTGAATCTAATTCATAGTTCATATGTAATGTGTAATTGAACTTGAATGTTTTAAATGATCTCTCATTTACTTTATCCTTGGAGGCTAATCCTAACTCTGTAAAACATTTTCCTTTTAGTATTTTCTATTTTTGCATAACAAAGGGAAAACAAAGGGTACTTCAGTGAACCTTTATCCTTATTACATTGTGCTACTGATAGCGATCTGGATATTAAAATGAAAGCGGAGGCTTCTCATGTGTTTTCCCTTTTAGGCAAGTAATTAGTACCATCTAACTTGTTCATTTTTTCAGAATATGAAATTAGCAGTTTGTTAAGATGTCGGTTTTGAATGAAAAATGTTGATCTTCCTTGACAGGAGAATTTTACCTGTTTTGATACCTGGTCAAAGCAGAAGGATTATAAGGTGATTTATTGTGAATAAAATGCTTTTGAAATGCTATCAAAGTGTAGAATAGGAGAACTAACACATACTTGCTCTGGTCTTTAGACTTCTGAAAAATGCCTGTGACTCCCACAAGAAGAAAAGGAGGGTTTGCATTTTACTGTTTTAATAGGAAGTGTTTCAAGCAGTTTCATGAGCTTATGTTTCATAATTATAAAAGATTTTATTATCAGTTTAGTAACAATTACTGAGTTAGCAAATTCTAACCATTCTTAATTCTAAAAGATGATGGGGCAAAAAACAATTTAAAGCCTTTCATTCTTAGATTTTCCAAAAAGGCATGCGACTTTCCTGATGTTTGACTACAGGGCTTTCTAGTCTGTGGATGTGCAAGAACAAAAAAATCAGGTTATAAAAGTGAACTTCTGCTTGAAATCTTCTTATATTTTAGTAATAGAAGCACATTTATGTTAATATGAGCAGGAAAGGATTTTGTATGGTGGTTTGCTTACATATTTCTGTTGTATCAAAAGAAGTACAACTCATTCTTAAACAAATTTATACGTAATAGTTTACAATATGGTGATGGAGTACATGGAAAAAAAATCTTACCTTGAATTGTATATCACATTTTGAAAATTTTAGCTTGGAATTCAGAAATTGATTTCAGTTTCCAGAATTTCCAAGAAAATTAGTTTTATTTTGATCTGAAAAATACTGGCATGTATCTCTAGATTATGCAGTATTGAATTTCCTTCTTTTTCAGGTATTTATTTGTCTCACACCTGAGTGTGTATTGTTTAGAAGTGGTATTTGTCATATTTAATTTGGGAAAGGGGACAAAATGTGACTAGGGAGATACTTGTTGGCAGATAAGGAAGCCTTAAGCAGAGACTGCTCGGTAAGATAACATTGAAAAGTAGCAGTTAAACCTTTTTGCATCTTTTTTTCTTACACATTTTCTTCTGTTTTGACTGAGTTTTCATTGTTTGTAAAACAAACTATTCTAGAAGTTGATCTCACAAGATCAGGTCTGCTTAAGCTTTGAAGTTTGCCCCTTTCAGTAATCTCAGAAGCACTGAGGACAGCAGCTGTGGGCAGAGCTTGGAGCCTAGGGTGACATCTTGAGTTGTGCTTCTTTTGCTTCTCTTGGTTCTTCTGTTTTTCCTCATGCATTTACTGATGCTCACAAAAGAATTCTGAGGCTGGTTTTCATTTCTATTTATTCTATAAATTAATAGAGGATAATAAAGTGGGGTTCTTTTTGCCTATTCCCTGTAGAAATAATGTCCATGTTCTTTCTTTGCACAAACACATCTCATAACCCGTTTTCTTATGTCCTTTTGTTTCCAATTTTCATGACTGCTATTGCTCTATGAGTTGCCTACTAAGTACAGTTCAAATGTTTCCTGTATTGTTCAGTGAGTAGGGTTTACTTATGGCTTGGGGTAATAGGGTTTATGATATCTTCGTGATCCTTGCTCTTTAGAGCAGTTAAGAAGCTGCAAGTTGTGTTTTGAACCTGTTGATCAGGTTGACAGGGAAAGGCAGAGTGTAAATGACAGTTCTTCACCCTCTATTACTTTGCTGTATAAAGCTTCAATTGATTTATAAAAAAAAGCTCTCTAGTAGGTAAAACTTTCCATACCTACTGAATTGACAGAACATTCCAAGGATTTTGCTTTATTGTTTTCTTGGCACAGATCGCCTGTCTTCAGATCGTAAGTAGAACATACCTCCCCCGTAGAAAACCCATAAAAATGCTTCATTTAACAAAGAACACATAAATTATTAACAGATCAAGTTTAAATATTCAGGTATTCAGCTTTTTTATAAATTATGTTGCCCTTATAAACCATCCTTTTAAGCACTGCTTAATATGAATTTTCATTTAATACTTCTAGTCAAATAGGAAAGAAATACATGTCCAATTTCAATATATTTGGAAAGCACGCAAAGAGTAAATCCATTTAGAAAGCATCCAATTTAACTTCTTTAATACGTACAAGAAAATTCTAGGCGCAGTTCTTCATTCAATCTATAAATACTGTGCTTCTGATGGAGTGGACAATAGGTTTCTTATCATCATGAAATACTTCCTTTAAAAACATGCACTGTATTTATGCTCAGCAGATCAAGTTTCAGGCAAGATTGTTCATAAAAACAACAATAAGAACAATCATATTTCCCTTTTTTTTCCCTTTGGTATCCATATCTGAAAAATGTTTTGGTAGCAGAAGATATGAATTTGTAAAATCTAAGTTAAACCAAGAGGTAAATTGAATTTAACAATTTACAATTCTCATTTTTAAAAGCATCCTTAATATTACACCAAATCCAGCGTGGATTGCTGCCAAAACGGGATTTCTTTCTAACCCCAGCTGCATGCTCACACCATTTCTTTTGTGGTAGAATTACAGCAGCTGCCTGCTGGCACATTGAACAGTTGATCTGATGGAAAAATTAACACACTGCTGGGTTGGGCAGAGGATGTGACATCAGCTTCCTGAACTGATGCAGAGCAAGGGGAGGAGGAAAATACAAGGTAGCCTATAATTACAGTGGGTTGGGATATGGTGAAAATTTACCTTTAACTCCTTTTGGAGAAACAGCCCAATGAAATCTAGTGTGAAGCAGCATCTTCTACTCTAAAAAAACCTTCTTAGTTTTTGAATGATTTATAATCATGTTTTAAATGTTTTCCTGTAAAACTATGTAAAAAAAGAATGCTTCAAGGCAAGTAAACAGTTCTCCACAAACAACGTAACAAAGCTTTAAGGAAAATTAAATAAATTATTATTTAATCCAAAAAGTTTGGTAAAAACATGACACAGAAGTCAGGACATTTTTGATCCTTATTTAAAAAAAAAAAAAAAAAAGTTAAATATAGGGCTACATTTGGTTGACCATACATTGCATTAAAACTTACATAGGCCCTATGTTTTTTGTAATCATGGTTTCATTGATGTCCAAAAAATTTTAAGGTGTAAAAGCAGCTTACCTGTGGAGAATTTTCTTGGCTTTCCTGGCTTTATTTTATCCATTCATTGCCCTGTGTGGGCTGTGGAGTTGTGAAAGTAACCAAGAGGCCTCAGTTTGGAAATAGAAAGTTTTCATCATCGGCCACCACAATCCAAAGGGAAAATCCTTGGTATCATCTATCCTTGGTGTTGTTTACCTTCTCCATATCATGGAGAATGCTAGAACTTTCGTGGTTGTAACCCCTTATCCACATCACCTGCCATCTGTTTCTCTCAAATTGGTTTCCTACTTTTAATTGACATACTGAACTGGCCCTGTATGTTACTTTTAAATGTTGAAAGAATTTTTTGTCACAGACTCATTTCAGTTTATGCCCGTTGACTCTGGTCCTATCATAGAATAGAGTCATAGAATAATTTAGGTTGGAAAAGACCCTTAGGATCACCATGTCCAACCCTTAACCTAACATTACCCAGTCAACCACTAAACCACGTCCCTAAGCACCTTGTCTACCCGTCTTTTAAATAACCTACAGGGATGGGGACTCAACCACTTCCCTGGGCAGCCTGTTCCAATGCTTGGCAGCCCTTTTGATGAAGACATTTTCTTCCTATCCAGTCTAAACCTACCCTGGTGCACCTTGAGGTCATTTCCTCTCATCCTATCACTTGTGTCTTGAGAGAAGAGACCAACACCCACCTCACTACAACCTCCTTTCAGGTGGTTGTAGAGAGCGATAAGGTCTCCCCTCAGTCTCCTTTTTTTCAGGCTAAACAACCCCCGTTCCCTCGGCTGCTCCTCAGAAGACTTGTGCTCCAGATCCTTCACCAGCTTTGTTGCCTTTCTTTCCACAAGCCCCAGCAACTCGGTGTCTTTCTTGTAGTGAGGGGCCCAAAACTGAACACTGTATTTGAGGTGTGGCCTCACCAGTACCAAATACAGGGGCACAATTGCTTCCCTGGACCTGCTGGCCACATTATTTCTGATATGAACCAGGATGCTGTTGGCCTTGGCCACCTAGCCACACTGCTGGCTCATATTCAGCTGGCTGTTGACTGATCAGTCCCCTCAGGCCTTTTCTGCTGGGCAGCTCTCCAGCCACTCCTCCCCAAGCCTGTAGCATTGCATGGGGTTGTTGTGACCCAAGTCACACACCTGGCACTTGGCCTGGTTGAATCTCATACAATTGGCACCTTCCCTTCAGTTATATATATACGTTGGTGAGATCTCCCTGAGCCTTCTCTTCTCCAGGCTGAACAGTCCCATCTCTTTCAGCCTTTTCTCAGAGAAGAGATGCTCCAGTTCCTTTCATCATCTTTGTGGCCCTTCCTTGAACTCTCTCCGGTATGTCCATGTCTCTCTTGTATGGGAAGCCCAGCATTGGTCACAGTACTCCAGGTGTGGCCTCACCAGTGCTGAGTGGAAGGATCACCTCCCTTTGCCTGCTGACAATACTTTGTCTAATGCAGCCGAGAATACCATTAGCCTTCTTTGCAGCAAGGGCACGTGGCTGGCTCATGTTCAATTTGCTGTCTGTGAGGACCCCCCCAAGGCCTTGTCTGCCAAGCTGCTTTCGAGCTGGGTGTCCCCCAGGATGTACTGGTGGCTGGAGTTGTTCCTCCCCAGGTGCAGGACTTTGCACTTCCTTCCCCTTGTTGAACTTCACAAGGTTCCTGTCAGCCCATGTCTCCAGCCTCTGGATGGCAGCATGACTCTCTGGCCTATCAGCCATTTTGGTGTCATCAGCATTATACATCTGTGTTTCTGGCAATTGCTCTCCTGATCTCTAGATATCTAACTGTTCTGTGAGATGTTTTTATTGGTGTTGAAGCTTGAGAGGTTGACAGGTTCTTGCCAAACACCTTTTGTGTGCATCTTTGACCAAAGCATCATAAGTGGCTGGATTTAGTGCATTAATGAATCCCTAAGCTGGTGCCACAGCATACTGATTTTCCTATGTAATTAGAAGCAAAGTGCTTCAACCTGGAGGCCTAGCTGCAGTTCGTCTGTTGAACTGGCTATTGTTTGTATACTCAGTTGTTGCTTAAGCTTAAAGTTTTGTCTAAGATGAAATGTGAACTCTGTTGCTGTAGCTGAAGATAGAACTCAAGTAATCCTTGCTCAGGTCCATCGTCTCAATGTGTAAGAAACAAGAAAGAGATTCAACTACAATAAATTACCACCTGTGATAGACTGTCATATCAGTTCTCATAAGCTTTGACCATTTTTTTTTCTTTGAAGGTGGTTGATGGTGAGGTTTCTGCTTGTGCCTTGTTCGCTTGGTACTGTATATAAAATGTTCTGGTGACTAAACTGAGAACAAGGAATTATTACAATGTGCTTTATGAACTTGTGGTTAATTTGGTGCTGCCTTTTTCTGTAATTCATTTTTGGAAATTGATCATTTAATTGCTATTATTTTAAAAGACTCACTGTGTAATTTGTATAACATCCCATTGAAATAATACTACTTTATTTTGCTTGGTAGTTTGAATTGTATTTTGAATTCCAGCTTCTTGGCCACTTCTCTCCCTCAGCTTATTCAGTAAGATGTCCTCATGCTAGTTGCTATTGGCTGTTTTGTTTTTCTTCACTCCCTTGTTATATGTAATTGTTTTCTGCTATGTCTGGGTGGGGCATGTAGGATAAAGTAACATGCTTACATTGCCCAATCTAATTTTCATCTCTCTCTTTTCCCCTTCCACGTCATTAATTACATCTTTTTTACTTCACTTCTTGTGTACCCGTGGGATCTTTTACCCCAAATTGAAAGCAAAACAGTGGTATCAAGTTGTCCACATAATGAACCTAAGTAACTGTGTAATCTTTTTATTGAATCTCTCATCCTCACTTTTTCCCTTGTTGTCTGGTATTCTTGTGTATTGCATCATACCTAAAAATTGCATTGAAATCTCTTCAGGATGGTGTTGCCCTTTTCTGGTTTTGGTTTTTGGTTTTTTTTTTGTTTGTTTTTTTTTTTTAAATTGTTTTTTTCCCAAATGTAAAATTTGCTTCTGCAGGAGTCTAATCTTAAGTACCAGGTGCATTAAATTTTACACTCATTTCATATCCATCTAGCTGATAAAACTGTAGTTAAAAACAAAGCTTGTAGATTAAATTGGCCTATTTTTAAAGTAGAATGTACAGATGTTAGTCATACCTGTATTTATCTTACTACAGATTTAATTTTTTAGCTTTCCTAGGTAATTCCAGATTACCCTTTCTCTCCCCCCTCCCACTTTGTGGTCAGCATTCTAAAAGCCATGAATCGTGAGATTTTTCTCTGTAACATTAAGGTGTGTTCTGGTGATTTTTGCTATTACCATGCTTAACTGTGCAGTGAGAATTGAAAACTGCTGTAAAGAAACCTTCATAATTCAGATGATCAGGTTTCTCAGTAGCTTTCTTTTATTAATTCGCATACGAGGTAGCTGTAGACTAGGTGTAATCAATCTCAGACTTCTTGAAGCCAGCAAAAATTGTTTGTTTTTATTTCTAGTCACTGGAAAATATCTTTTTAGATCCCAACAAATTAAGTAAGAACGCTGTACCTCTGTGTATGTTAAAATCCAGTGTACTTGTCCTACCTCTGTTGTTCAGAGCTCTTGCTCTGACCTGAAAATAAAGGCATAATTTCTTGGATAATACAAATTAATAAAATACTAGAACTTCTAGCCAGGTGGCTTACAAAGACTCTGAACAGTTACTGTTGTGTAATTAAGCCTTAAAGGGTAGAAGTAATGAAGCCCTCTGTTTTTATAGTTGTTTTAACTTTTTGTGAAGCATATCACACTTGTCATTTTTTTATTGGTTTTTGGTTTTCGTCATAGTAGAGTCATTTATATGTTTTGCAGCTTTCCATAGTTCACTAGCGAAAATGATTATATCACAGAAATTAAGACATGAAAATTTACTTCAAAAAAAGAATTAGGCTTGTATCGTTGCTTGAATGAATTATTTTGGACAGCTTTGGCATGATTTTGGCAAGCTGAAAACAAGATGAAGTCTATTTTTAGTTGTTTGTGACTGAATCTTTTGTGTCATCCTTCAATGAATAAAATATGCAAGTTTAATGATAATTAATGTAGTCAGGTTTTTATATCTTACAAATTGTTCAATGCAAATCTAGTGTAGCTGCTAAACAACAGACAAGTGGCCAGCATGGCTTCTTAGTCTATGCATAAACGCTTTTGCTTCATAAGAAGCCTTTCTGGTACATGTACCCTGAGATGGAAGTGATTTTTTTTGTAAACCATATTAATTTTAATTATGTTTAATTTCAGAATCATCCTTTTCTATTCATCCTTATAGCAGTATTTTGACTATGCCTTCCAGCAGCTGGAAGATAATTGGGTTTGGGTGGTTTTTTCCTGTTAATACTTATCTTAAAAGAATTACTACACAATACATTTTAAAGATTTTGACTTTATTCATGACTTGGAGTTTTTCTTCTGCCAGAATCTGAATGCTCAGTAAAAATACAAGTAAATGTCTTTAGTAAACACACAGTGTGATTTTCTAGCATACTTATAAAAAAAATTAAAATTTTGAAATGAAAATGTTGCATCAACTAAAATGGGAACTTAAGAACAGTTCAAGTAATGAAGAGAGTAACAGTTCACACTGATATAACCTCAATGTATGAAAGGATCGAAAAGTATTCAACTAACATAAAGCAGTCTGATCTCAATAGTTCTTGTTGCAGTATTTCTGAAAATGATTTATAAGTATCAGTTTTCTGAAATGGATATAAAAAGTAGCTAAAGTACTAAGAAACAGGTACCTTTATGACATAATGGTGTATTACAGGTTGTGTTAAAAGTAAGATGCCTGCAACATGTGCAGAAGCATTTAGTGATAGTTGATAAAATTTGCAAACCTTGGTTCTTGCCTTGTCAGTGTTTGGCTTTTTTTGCTGCTTGTAGAACACTTTATACTACTGTTTGTGTGGGTGAAATATGCCATGCTTTGCCTTTTGTATATTGACGGCTTTTTTATATTTCTTCCTGTTATGTAAAATGTATTTGAGAGTGCAATTTGTAGATCAATATGAAATGTGTCAGTTTCTGACCCTGTGTGCATGGAAGGGGAGGAAATAGAGGAATCAACAGACTTGGTGCTATCTTCACTGGGTTGGGCTAAAGCTTGTGAAAGAAGTTACTAATGTATTAAAATGCCTCAGCTGGGATTTGCTGAGAACTAATGCTGTAATGTGTTAGTCATCCTTTATCTGCTTCTGTTTTTACAGGTTCTGAAGGATGACTGACGCTAGTTTCTGCGATGCCACTTGGAGTCTCTGGCACTGTGGATTGATTTAACTGCACAGCCTGGGGAGAAAGCGTCAGGAGTGCTACTTCTTTTCAGCTCCTTCACTGGACAGAAATACAGTGTCATCTATCTGCAAGGGAAGATTCTTCAACAGATTTTTACAGCTAATAATAAAAACAACATAGCATCATCCACCTTCCTGATTTACAACGCGTCACCTTCCAAGACAGATGGTCTGTCAGAAGCTGGAGGATGCCTGCAGAGCACATAATAATGAAGTAGTGAATTGATACTGCTGCTGTCGCCGCCTAATTGTCAGGATCACAGCCGAAAGAACTGCACTGCCCCTTTTCTTCTCCCTTAATCGGGCCAGGAACAGCAGGGTGGACATGGCTGGCCTTGTTAACAACCTGCTAATACCGTTTCTTGTTTTTCAAAACATCTGTTTGGGTTTCAGAAGCCCACTTTCTCTCTTCAAGAGGTGGGTTGTGCAGGAATATGTTATGTGTTGAATGCATGCAGCCACTAAAGATATTACGGAAATGTGAAAAGGCATGCCCTAGATAAAAGTGTGCATGGTATTTGTTCGGTTTTGCTCCCTTGCCCTGAATTTTCTTTCTGCAGTGTTGAAATGGCACTCTTCTCATATTGAAGACAGAAACTCTTGTTTTATCCATGTGAGTTTAGCATAATAAACCAACAATTAATAGAACTTTTTAGATAATGCCACAGGTGTATTATACAGGGAGTAAATATATTTCAGCTGCTCAAGTTAGCTTGCAGTCTGAAATGATGTTTTAAGGAGAAAGCATCAACTAGCGTGAAACTGGGAAATACTGGGAAATTTGGGAGATTTTGAATGCAAAATTGCATAGGTAAACTTTAATATAGTGTGGGCAAGAGAAGTAGCCTCTTAGCTCTCCACAAAACTGTTTTACTGTTTGTGAGGTATATTGGGTACTGTGGTTACCATGTCACTTTTATATACATGAATATACATACTCAAAATTTATACCCATGTTGCATTGTTTTAGATGTCTTACCATTTAGTTCCTTACAGTGTTCTACATTTTTTTTTTTTACAATTTGTTTATAATTCATTAATAGTCCCTGCTATTCATGTGAAGTTGTAAAACTTTTCTATTTTGCTCCTTAAATAGTTGCTTTAAATGTCATTGTTTGGATTTAAAAATTCCCCTTTACATTTATTTAAATTTATTTATATTAAATTTAATTAAAAAAACCAAAACCCGAACTGTTGTGAATGATTAATAATACTTGACATTTTCTAGTGAATTAATTCTCTATCTATACATCCATGTACCTCAGACAATTATTTAGATGAGATGACAGGTTATGTTTTCAGCTAATGTTTTCCAAACTAGTCTGCCTGATTGCTCAGAGCAACTACTTCAGCAACTGCTTGATAACTAAAATGTTTTCCTTGGCTCATGAGGGAGTAAAATTTCCAGATCACCCCTGGAGCCTTCTCAGCATTGTCAAAATTCTTTACTAGTTCTGAAGACCCTTCTTTTTAGAAAAAAAAAATAAATCAGTATTTCAAAAAACCTTTCCTCCTTCTTTTGAAGGTATAAGGATACTACCAGATCACTTTCCAGTGAATGCCTTGGAAGCGACCGGCCGGTGATTTCACTTGGTCTGTCAGATTTTGCGTTGGACATTCGCATGCCTGGGGTAACGCCTAAGCAGGTGAGAGAAATGCAGCTTTTCTTTCTGCCACTTGCTCTTTTTTTATAAGCTAGGAAAATAAAGCCTTGCCTACAGCATCACTCACACAAAATGTACAAAAAACCAGGGTAACTTTCATAGATACATGTATGTCCAGAGAAAAGTGGGAAACAGAAAAGTAATCTCAAATGAGAGAAAAGTCTTTAACTTATTAATTTTATTTGTAAAATGTTGGTTTCATAACTTGAATTGCTGAAGCTTATTAAAACAAGGAATGAGAGTTTTATTAAAGTTAATTATTTCCAGCTGTGCTAGTAAGACACACACTTATTTAGAGTTGCAGTTTACACCAAATCTCAGATGATGCCTCAGTGAATTGCTACAATTTCGGCAAGCTGAGAGAAAACAACCAAAAAGCATTTTATAGTGCTAATACTTTTGACCTAGTATTTTAAACCCTTAAAATACTCCAGGAAAGCTACTATAAACAAGTTATAACAGTGTACTCTTTCAGGTTTGAAGTTGCTGATCTACTGAGCCGAATGAAAATGAAGACAATCATTAAGATTTTTAACACTAACATTAGCTTTTTTAAGATTCACATACAAGTCTGAGATACTGTCATTTTCTCATGTAGTTTCATTAAGCAAGATAAACGATTAATGGGGTTTTATTGCAGCAAGGCAATGCAGTGAATTACATATGTTATTAAAAGATCCTACATCTCTTTTAGAGGGCTGCAGATGCTTGGAAAGAGCAGGATGTTGTGCTGCAGCAGACGATGACTCATTGTTGCAGATAGCACTTTCAAAAAATACTGAACGGAAAATGAGGTTTTCAGTTATTGGGGAGCACTGCTCTGGAACATGTAATTTAGAGCAAGTGGTGTCATTCCAGCAAGTGCAAAACAGAAATATAGTTTCTACTAGATCTTATTTGTCTGCATGAAAATATTAAATTTCTCTTTCAGAAAGAGTGAAAAGTACTCTCAGTTCATCCAGGTGCATGTTTGTAATTACATTTTATTGATTTTACCTGAGGAGCCATTAGTTGAAGAGCTAGGAAACACATTTGAAATCACTTCAGATTCCTATTAAAAAAAGAAAAACCAAAATCTAGCACCAACACCAAAAGCTAATAGAAAGGACACAATACTTTTCACATTCATGTGTATCTATAGCCAACAGCCTTTATGTGCACAATAAACAAAAATGCTATGGACTAGTGTAGATATGGGGGAGGGACAGGGAAAGACAGCAACAGAAAGCAACTTGCCAAGTTAACTCCTAAAAAGGTAATTGAAAGTAATCAATTACTAGCCTTATATACTTTTATGTCTAGATTTTATTTTCTGCTCTCAGTCTCACCTGCCCTTGTGATTTCCCTTCCACCTTCCACAGTGTCCCATACTAACTGTACAGGAAACTTGGTTCCCATTCAGACAAGTTAAACACTGATATACTCTGCAAGAAGCAATGGCAGAAAAGGCAATCTTCATTTTCTTGTACTTCACAGAAGGGGATAACCAACAGCTTTGTAGTTCTAGTTCTGTTAGTTCATTTTTGTGGCAGAACATGGAAGGGAAGAATCCTCTTTAGAGAAGATATTTTTCTGTAGTGTCTTCTTACTAGCTTGCTATCATCTTCATTCTGGGCCAGTATGTGTTTAGTGACCATGGATCTGCTGTGAGTTCAAGTTGTCCATACTGATGTTTGTATAGAATCATAGAATCGTCTAGGTTGGAAAAGACCTTTAAGATCATCAAGTCCAACTGTTAACCTAACACTGCCATCCCACCACTAAACCATGTCCCTAAGCACCTCATCTGTCCTTCTTTTAAATACCTCCCGGGATGGGGGCTCGACCACCTCCCTGGGCAGCCCATTCCAGAGCCTGACAACCCTTTCAGTGAAGAAATTTTTCCTAATGTCCAACCTAAACCTGCGCTGGTGCAACTTCAGACCATTTCCCCTCATCCTATCGTCCGTTACCAGGGAGAAGAGGCCGCCCCCCACCTCGCTACAGCCTCCTGTCGGGCAGTTGGAGAGGGCGATCAGGTCTCCCCTCAGCCTCCTCTTCTCCAGACTAAACAACCCCAGTTCCCTCAGCTGCTCCTTGTAAGACTTGTGCTCCAGACCCCTCACCAGCTTTGTTGCTCTCCTCTGGACATGTTCCAGCAATGCAACATCCTTCGTGTAGTGAGGGGATAATACAAGATAAAAGAGCATAAGTTGGGAGTTGGACTCGACGATCCTTTTGGGTCCCTTCCAACTCAAGATATACTATGACATAAAGGTTTCTGTTTCCAGTCTCTATCTGCAAGTTTATCTCTATTCATGACAGATGCCAAAATAAACCAAACAGCAAGAGGACAAGTGCAATTTCTAAAATGTTCTATTAAGGGCTTTCCGGAGGTGTATCACTATTTTGGTTGTGACAGTTCCTGACTTCTCAAATGTAACAATTTATGTAGGAAAAGGAGAAAAAAAGAAAAAAGAAAAAAAAAAAAAAAAAGAAAACCCAAACCAAGGAGGAGGAGCAAAAATTAGTGGAGAAGATGTGACAAAATTCAATTCTTGAGAACAGAAGAGTGTCTCTAGAGCAACACCAGTATGTTCTATGCTATCTCTTCTTTGTCATGCAGTTTTTGTGAAAAGAAAATCTTGTTTCAACTGGATTGTTATGAACTCTGATTTCACTGCCTGGCCACAGATTAGTACTTTCAAGAGACTTCTCAAACTGCATTCTTCTGACCTATTTCTCTCTTTGTGGTATGCACATGTGGTAGTCACATTTCTTATCTAGAGTCACAGCTAGCTAACAGAAAGATGTCTAATGGAACTAAATAGGTCTTTGTTTAGAATTTATGACCACTGTGACCTGCAGTAGATGTCCAATCAAAAGATTCATGTAATGTAAGAATTGTTCTGGAAGTGCTGGAGTCATTGGCTGGTTAGTCAAAAATATCTCCAAGCTCGAAAAAGAAAGGGAGCTTCTGAAATAGTATTGCTGCTGAGTTGAGTTCTTCCATAGCATCACAGTAGGCAATCGTATTTAATTTATTCTCCAAAGTCCTTGATGCTCCAGCTTCCCAGATAATTCTTGTTGAAAACAGATACTGGAAGTTAATCTCTTTGGATTGCAAGAAGTCTAACCTGCGTTTATTCCCTGAAATTCAGATGCATTTTTGGTACTACCAGTAAGGTTGTACATAGATTATAAGCATTCACATTGTTGTTTTGGAATGATTACCATAGGAATCGCTGAATTCTCTTAATGTAGAGGCATATGGCTAACACACAGCTTAAACTCTGTGAAATACGTACCTGGTTCACGGAGGAAATCCGTACGCGTTTCCAGGCAGGAGGTGGAGGGAAAAGAAACCCCAAATGATTTTGTACCATCTGCATAGGTAGCGCCTTTTAGTGATGAAGGTGGTATAATTCTTGGTGGAATGATTTGCAAATGCCTGGAGCCAAGTTTAACGTTTGTCTGTGTATTGGTAGGTTGGTTGCGTAAAATTCAATTAATTTATATCTCATGCTGTCAAGGTGTGGGAAAGGTTGCCAAAACGAGTTTCCAATGAGTTACAGGACTCGTGATGACTTTGGAGGGTTGGGGGGGGAGGGGGAAGTTGCCTTACAGTCTGTAGCTGCAGCTGCCTTGTGAGTAAATCAATGAAAACTGACCCCTTACGCAGTTTGGGAGTGCTCTAACTGTGCTGATCGGCCCCTGAGTTGTGCATTCTTTCGGCACAAGTGCTAAACGTGAACATTTGTGTGAAACTGTTGAGAGCTTCTTATGACCAGGGGCAATGAAGTGTATATTCAAGCAGCACAAATCTGGAAATCAGTGGGGTAGAACGGTTTTCCAGCTAGATTAATAAATGTGGTTTATATTTATTGGTGCTTTTGAATAGTACCACCTCTCATAAGTGGGGAAAACAGTGTCTGTGGTAATTAAATACTCTGTTTTTTCTTAATAATTATTCCAATTGCACAGTAGGGAAAAATGCAGCTAACATGTCATGTGAAGAGTAATTCTGGTGTACTGCGGAAGGGTGGAGGACATCTGAGAGCTGTGGAGAGGAAGACTGAAGGTCTTTTTCAGTTCTGAGAGAAAAATTCTATAATCATTCTCTTATAATTTAAGGTAATTATAAGAGAATTATCTCTTGGCACAGTAAATTAATAGTATGTTAGGACTTATTTAAATGGGAAGCAGTATATTTTGTCTTCCAAGAAGGGATGGGATCCATTCATTTTGAAAACTCTGAATTTCAGATATAAAACCCAATACTGCTAAGCAAACTGAAGGCTATTTTGTGAAAGCATTATTAAGAATGCAGGGTAAATTCTGCTGGTAACATGGTTTTGCTGCTGTGAATATCTGTGTTTGCTACAAATCAAATAAAAAATAATGATAAAAAATTACAATGCAGTTAAAATTGCATCTCAAGCAATTTTGTTCATAAATAGTGGTTTGGATTTTTTAATTAATTACTATTATGTTGAGGCTGAACAAACTTTTCATTGGTAAATTAATTTTACTACAGCATTGGCTGATTTCTTAAATGTGCACTTGAAACTTCATAAATATTGCTAAAGGCACAAAAAAGCAGTAAAAAAATGTTATTTGGTGGGATATTGTTAGTGTGGAAAGGTTGTGTATGGAAGGGTTCTTGTCTGATGGATTTTGCAAGTTTTTGGTTTTTTGTTTGTTTGTTTTTGTCAAACTGCTTATCTTGATCCTCTACCAGAGGTCAGCAGTGATTCCTAATACTTGATTATTTGATTTCATACCTTTAGTTTCTCAGTTTGAAGTCTAGTTAAAATTTTTCTTCTTATCTCCAGTTAGTTTGCTTGGGTATACCGTACCAGATAAAAATACATAAAACAAGGAAATTTGATCATTTGGATACCTGTAAATTACTGGCACCTGTTTCTTTACTATTGCTATGACAACCAAGTTGCGATCTTGACCTAAGATCTCCTAAGACTTGGTCTGATTCTTGAGAAAGTTGTATGAATTTCTTAGGGTGAAATTCTGTAAAAAGTAGAATTTAGTTACTTATATGAATCTGGACCCTGACACAGTGAATATCAATATGAGAGATTTATAAGAAGTGATGCAATTTAGTCATCACATTAGTCAGTAATGGCCCTTACTAATAACAAAGATTCTTCCTTTAAAGAAAAGAGGCAGGGAAGGCAGAAGATGAGAGACGTGAGGGGCTTTTCTCTTGCCCCCCCTTTCCAGTTTGCTTTCAAAAGGCAGCCTGTTGCACCTTGAACGTTCGATTCATTTGTCTTTTCACTTTTTTTGGGAAACATCTGAATTGATGGGGTTGTGCATAGTGGAGAAATCTCACTTTTTTTTTTACCCTGCTTGTTTCTTATGCAAGTTGAAGTCTATATATTAATTTTCTTCTGAAAATGGATAAAATGTGCATGCTCATACTCACTGACCTACTTATGGTGAGGTAGAGAAAACAGGACGGAATCACTGTGGATTCTGCAGTGTGCCTTTTGTAATGCCTTAGCGACAGGATGTTCCTGCTATTCCTGTGTTTGAAGTCTGGAACACTGACAACTGGAGATAAGCAACCAGAATCTGTTTTGTTGAATCCAATAGCTTTTTTTTTTTTTTTTCATTTTCTCATTTTATCTTATTAGCTTAATACAACCTGGCTTGTACGTCAGAAACAAAATTGAAAACCCTTGTGACTATGCCAGGCTGAGTTTTTATGCCAGTAATGGTAAAGACTTCAGAATGACCACATTGATTGACTGCATTATCCATTTGGCCAAGAAATCTTTTCTCTGGCTATACCTAATAGGAGTTATTTATGGAAAGACCATAAGAGATAGGATAGGAGAGTAGTAATGCAAAAACTAGAACATGCCCTCCCCGTTTACAGTAATAATGAGAGGTTGCTGGCTTGGAGTTTTAGTCCAGACTATCATATTTAATAGATAGTGATAGTTCATTGTGTCGTGAATTTGTCAAATTAATTTTAACCCATAGATAATCTTGGAATTTTATTTTTTTTTCAGATACGCTTCTTTCCTTTTAAGACATTTCTGGAAGCACTTTGAAAGGGCTGTATTTAGGGTACTTTTGTGGGTTTGCTTCCTGGTTTCTCTGCTCTTGAAAAATACATTTTGATAGGGAAGAAGAGGAGATAAATTTCTTAAAAACAGTGTGGGGTAGTAGGATGGAGCAGTAGAAAGGAGTAAGGGATAGAAACTACACTATGAGTAGGATGGAATTTTAACAATTCAGTGCTCGGCTTGTCATGCTAAAGTAACTGCTGGCCAGGATCTCTCATTAAGGAAATGGGAGTCGCTTCAGATTACTTTGGAGGACAATCTGAAGATGACTAATACAAGTCAATGCAAACAATAACAAACAGAAGGAAAGCAAAAAACTTTGAATATTCCCTTTCTTCCCCTCCCCTGCCCCATTTCTTCCCCAAAGTGGGTCTTATTAATTTTTTCTTGGTTGTTTTTTTTTTCCCTCTTCAAAAACCTTTGCCCTATTTTTGAATTCAAAACCTGAAGGCACATCAGATTACCTAAGAGCATGTCTCTAAACTATACAGTGTAGAGTATGTAGGTATTGAAGACAGATGACAAAGAACATGGAAAAAGGATATTTAATTGGGCCAGTTGCTACTTGTAGATGCATTTTAGCACCGAGTCAGAGAGGCACAACTGAGTTCTGCAACAGCTCAGATAAATGGGTAGCACAATATCATTTTAATACATCTATAATTTTCAGTTAACAGTCTTCAATTAAAAAAAGAGCCAAAATTATTAACACATCTAGATTTCTAATAATCCTTATAGATGTTATGACACAAGTTATAAAATCCTAACCATTGTATCTGTCATAAGTCCTAATACTCGTTTCTTAACTAATTTAATTGTTAATTAGGTAAACGATACTTTCAAAAAATGTGTTGTCCTTATTTTTAGTCCACACTATTTCTGAATTCAATTTGTGTTTAAAGACAAATAATCTACTCTTTATTTTTACTACAAAGTGAAGCATTGCTGCCATTGACTTTCAAAGTTTGGGTATAAGGTTCTAAAGGAACACTTTTTTTTAAAAAACATCTGCTTCTAACTCAGGTTAAATAGAAAAGGTAGAATATTTCCTGCTCAATTTCTAGAAGCTTTAGTGTGTTCATTCTGTCAATGCATATAACCAGGGTACACACAAGCATTCACATCACTTGTATCAGCTGACCTTTGGTCATCATTCCATCTTCTAGCAATAGCACCAAAAATGGTTTCTTGTCTGTGTACATTACTGCTTTGTCTAATCACATATTGTTATCAGCATTGTACCTGTCCTTCCGTCTCAGTTGCATTTAAATGTTTCTATCCATTTGTAGTGTCTTCTTTTAAATTATCTTTGAAGTTTTTCATAGCAGGATTTTACCTTCATCTGTTTAGTGCAATCCTTATGAAAGTGTATTAAATTGAAAAAAAAAAAGGGTTTAAAGTAGTTAATAGTGTAGCTTTCAACCCAATAGCCACATTGCTGACATTATAGCCTAGTCTCTCTCTATAATATATACTCTCTATATAAACTATATAAATATATATAAAAGTGTATAAACTATGGCAAGGAATTTATTTCTTACAATAGTAATCTAGATATCCTACATGATCTTTGGCAAATATCTCACAGGTGGTGATTTTTCTAGATGGTGCTTTTGTAGGACCTGCCCTTCATCTAGCTGACAAAGATGAGAATGACTCCATTTTTTGTTTGTGTAGTTCACACGCATTTATAAAAAGTAATTTTGTGCTGTTCCAATGATTTACTTGATTGGTTTTTTGATGTACAAAGTAAGAGCCTTCCTTAATTCAATAGGATTTGCCATATTTAGGTTTTAATGTTCTCAAGGACTTCATATTTTTATATATTTTGTATTGCAAGTTCTTTCATAGTTATCCAAGGTACTCACAGATGGAAAACCTGGATTTTGTTTGTGGCCATTGCTCTGAGTTTACTGTGTTTGCGTTTTAATTGGTTCATATTTTAATCCAGGAATATTTCCAAGGCTTACACGCTGAGCGTTTTAAACTCAAACCAACAGTCTTTTAGGCAACAAAGGCAACTGTAGCATCATGGAGAGGGCATTCTTGATAAGTGTTTTGCCCACTGTATCTTGTGCAGATTGTTCATCCAAATGCTCCAGGAAAATGTTACTCCTTTGCAATGCTTAAGCAAGAAAATCACGTACCAAATTGTTTCTTTTTTAATTGATTCTGTTCTTTGTCTTTGTTTTAAAGGACATGTGATGTTTGTTAGAATGCCCAGGGAATATTTTCATTGATCATAATAGAATTGGGTGCATGGATCACATTGTGGTCCAGTTATATAAATCTTGGAATAGGGTGAAATACTGCTATAGGCAGAAATCTGTTTGGCTGTGAAGTCATAGAATCATAGAATATCTCAAGTTGGAAGGGACCTATAGGGATCATCAAGTCCTACTCCCTGCTCCTCACAGGGCTACCTAAAACTAAAGCATATGACTAAGAGCGTTGTCCAGATACTCCTTGAACTCTCATGGGCTTGGTGCCAGGTCCCTGGGGAGCCTGTTCCAGTGATCCACCATCCTCTCAGTGAGGAACCTTTTCCTAATGTCCAGTATGAACTTCACCCAGTGCGCCTTCATTCCATTTCCTCATGTCTTGTTGCTGGTCACCAGAGAGAGGAGATCAGCACCTCCCCCTACACTCAAGTGCCATTGATTCTTAGATTATAGTAAATTTATAAATACAGAGAAGTAGTGCATACCAAGAACACAATGAATCAGAAGCTCAATAATTCTTTTCACTTTGTGGAGCACACTCGTTGATTCATGGTGTTTATTTGGACACCAAGAGGTTACTGTTACGCCTTCAAATTTTTAGTGTGTTAGGAGAGGGTGGTGTTTGCTAACCACTGCAAATAAATTCAGTGCTGAGGCTTATAAGCATATAATTTTTATATATTAGTTTGTTCAGTATTCCCACATTCAAAGTGTAGAGAATTTTGATGCTTTATGTCTTTGATTCTTTGGTTTTTTAATTCTAAGTATTCCAAATTTAAAGGTAATTTCTATTTTTTGTCTTTTAATAGTCCGATACCTACCTCTGCATGTCAGTACCCCTGCCAGTGGATGATGAAGCCTATGTAGGTGAGTATTGGTTGACTGGAAGAATCTAAGCAAGCAGTTCAGCATTTTCTTTTTTTTCTTTGCCTCATATTGACTTAATCTTTGGCTGTCAGAGTTTCCAAAATTCATTCATCATGGCTAATGCAGAAACAAACTAGAGAGAGCTACTTAGAGTCAAGATAACAAACTGTATCTGGAGAGATTCATGAGTAATAGTAGTTAAGGAGCTGCATGCAGATGCCTCTGGCAGTCAGTACCAAACAGCCCCATTTGTAAAGTATTGGCTTTCTGTCTCTTGCCGGATACTTAATTCTGCTCCACTGAGCAGACTGTTTATTTACCTTCTGGTACAGACTGTAAATCCATTGCACTTACAGTCAGTGTTGGCTGCAGTACGATTTTACTTATGTGGGGGGAAAAAACCAAAACCAACCAAACCCTCTCCCCTCTTTTGTTTTTTTTTTAATGTTGTGGCACAAATAAGATGGCAGACAAATAGCAGGAGGTACTCTCATACTGTACAAATGCTGAGATCATATAGGTCAGCAAAACACCACCATCTATTCAGAAGGTCTTTGAGGTACTTTTAATTTCATTTTTCCTTGCTTGTGAACATACATGTGAGCATGCTTGTTCAGGTAGAGGGAATGCTTATTGCCTTTGCTATCAGAACATGCTATAAACTGAAATAGAAGAAAACAATGAGAAGTTAAAATGTCCGTATTTTTCTTCCTTTACTCTTTTTTTGATATCTGCTCTTACAATAAATTTGGTGGGAATCCTGTGTAGTTTTTGTACTGTAATACGAGACTATTGTTCCACGATAAATTTCCATGTGAAATAATTCAGGAATAGAATATTGTGTTTAGATTGTCATGTTGTATTACAATAACTAAAAAAATTGAGTAAAGATTTTTCAGTGCTTTCTCTATAGATCTGTTTTGTAAAGGAGTCAGAACCTGACCTCACATTTTGGCTGTGAGTTTGACCCCAGAAAGAAAAATGACCATAAAAGGGAGTGAGTGTTCATTCTCTGATAAATTATACTTACTGTGCATTCTGTGCAATAGACTCTTCTGGTTTCAAGTGATTCATAGAAAGGTCTACTATTAACCTGCTTCTTAAGCAATTTTTATTTAGTGCTTCGTGGAGTTGCAAAATTGCAAAGTTCAATTCTTTACTGGATTGCTGCACATTTAGTTCTGTCATTTGGTGTTTGCATGTGTCAAAGCCACATAAACTTTTTCAGTGGTGTATATGTTTAAAAGGACCTACTAAAGGAATTTGCTTAGAAGTGGTATTATGCAAAATCTCAGTCTGAATTATGCAAGGCAACCCATTTTTTTCTCTGAAGACTGAGAAACTTTTTAAGTTTTAGGTATTTACATGTTATTCACTGGATTTTTGTGGGAGTTGGTCACCTTTCCAATGATCACTGTTCTTGAATACATGTCATTACAAAGTAGTATAAGGTCTGGGCAAAGGAACCATTCTAGTTGTCAGGTGGAGCTTTGAAGAGGAACAAGAACTTGATGAGCAAATTTAAAAAAAAAAAAGTACGTGTTCTGTGAACAAGTTTTCCCATGATAGCATTGCTCCCAATCTCTTATATTTGGATGCCTTGAAAATAAAGTGAAATTGCTTGCTTTTTTTTTTCTCTTTAGTACCTTCCATCAAAATGGATAGGCATGTGGTCAATGTTAACCATGTGATCAGTTCCATTTTGCTTCATTAAAGTCACTAGAAAGTGTTTTCAGTGGAAAAGATTTGTCAGATTGCATTTTCATAATCAACAGAAGTTACCTAATCATTGGAAAGACTAGACTTAAACAAATCCAATTGTAGAGAATAGAAAGAATACAAACTGACCTATCTTATAAAATCCTGAACAGCAAATTACATCATCTTCTCAGGAAACAGATTTTTACAGTAGGTATCATCATCTAAGACATGAGATGCTTAGTGGAGCTTTTCCTTAAATATTTCTTAATACTGTTGTGAAGCTAATTATTAACTTACTGCACGCATTTATTTTGTGTTGCTTAAATAAGCATAGAAGATTGGCACACAGAATGAAATGCTTCTTTTTAAAAAGGTAGTGTCTACATTTTTATGGCTTAAGCAGAATCTGCCTTCATTGCATTACCAATAAGTGGTGTAATTAGTTTTCATTAATTACTGTTTTACTGTGTGATAGAAGCATCTGAAAACTAACATATGAACTGTCACTCTGGATTGCTGTTCAGCGATGTATTGAGAAGACAGTGTGTGTTCTGAACAGCTTCAACATGAGGAGATGTGACTACACAGAATTAAAACAATAACCTGGGTTTCTGAGACAGTGCAGGGGTAAAGTTGAGACCAGAACCTACATGTTCTTCCTGCAGTTCAATTTATTTGCACGTAATGCTGCCAAGTAAATGCCATCTCTTTTCTATGGGTTTTTTCCCTTTTGTACTTTCAAAGGACACTTTCATGACCAAATGTCCTTATGCTTTGACCAAGAATCATTTGCTTATTACCTTTTTATTAGTTTTCCTATTTTTACCCCATTTGAGAAGACAGTATGGAAGAGGAGTTTCTGTTTATAGAATCTGCAGCAGGATAGCTTTGTTGTGTATTTGTGAAATATAAGGGCCTTGGAAGAGAGAACTTCTTTTCTGTCATTGTATGTGACCAGTACTGCATTTGTTAGTAAACAGAAAATATCTTCTGTAACTTTTTTCAATATTTTTTATTAAATTTGTATTCGAGAATTTTGAGTTCAGACTTCAGCTTTGCTATTCTCCTAGAGATTTAAAAACAGTAGACAGTTGTGCTTGCACAGGGACAAAGGGTGTAACTTGGTACTGCAGAGCTGGAAGGATACTGTACTAGGTTTTACCAACTTTTCAGTCAGTTCTCAGGCATTATCAGCAGAAGGAGCTGATCAAACTTATTTACGAAATGTTATGGGCTAAAAGGAGGAGTAGAGCAAGTTTTTGCTAGAGGTCTTTTTCAGGGATGCATCTGTGTATTTTTGCAGATGCTGTTTCCTGTATGATATTCTTTAGGGGAGGATCAGGCTGTCAGGGCCAAGATTTCTGTTTGAACCAGTTGTTTTTCTGCCCTAAAGGGCTGTAAATGCTGACAAATGGGGGGTACAGGGGATGTTTGTTTGTTTGTGGAGCTGGTTGATTTACATTTAAATTCATGTTAGGAACATACCTTTTCCTCCTGTGAAATTACATGGCTGTGAGATTAATATGTAAAAGATATTAATGAGTGAGATTAATAGGTATTTTTTCAAGAAAGTATCATCCCAGGATGCATTTTAAAAACACATTGCGGTTTTCTTCTTCCGCCTCATGTTTGATTAATGTTTATGAATAAGTACCCAAATCAGAAACTAGATTGAGTCTTTAATGGTGCAGGCATTGATAAAAATCAATTTTTGACTACTGAGCTGCAGCAATAGCTAAAGGGATGCTCTACAGACATTCATAAGAACCGAGTCTGACAGCAAGCCACTCAGCCAAGAAATTTGACTGTCAGCTTCGCCTCCTTACACACATTCACATGGGTGACCAGTAAATAAATGTGTCTTTTTCTTACTGACTCCTGGTAAGTCCCTATCTGTCAGATTGTGCTGTAGAAGTGAGATGGAGCCTATTACGTTCAGCAACACAAATTGAAATAATTAGATGATTTATTACTTTTTGCCCATACATGAGTCTGAGACGCTGTGGGTTTGTTACTCTAGTATGGCATATATAAACTTACCTATCGCCAAGTAATGGCTTCACTGTATTGAAGGCCTCTAATGTCTCCCTAATCTGCCAGTGTGATATGTTGATGAATTTCCTTAAAGTTAATGCCACTACAGAGAAGACAACATTTTTTTTTCTTTTTAAAAAAAGGAATATCAACTTTATGTCATTGAATTGTTATTTGTAATGATGAACCTCTTAGAAATGAATTTTTTAAATACATAGCTTAACTAAACATTGTTAAGATTAAATTGATGTCACGCTCTCCTCATTATTGTTTCTTCTGGAGTTCATAATTCAAAGTAGCAATTCATAGAATCATAGAATCACCTCGGTTGGAAAAGACCTTTAAGATCATCGAGTCCAACCGTTAACCTAGCACTGCCATCCCACCACTAAACCATGTCCCTGAGCACCTCATCTATCCTTCTTTTAAAGACCTCAAGGGATGAGGACTCCACCACCTCCCTGGACAGCCCATTCCAGAGCCTGACAACCCTCTCGGTGAAGAAGTTTTTCCTAATGTCTAGCCTAAACCTGCCCTGGCGCAGCTTCAAGCCATTCCCCCTCGTCCTATCGTCTGTTACCAGGGAGAAGAGGCCGACCCCCACCTCACTACAGCCTCTTGTCAGGCAGTTGTAGAGGGCGATCAGGTCTCCCCTCAGCCTCCTCTTCTCCAGACTAAACAACCCCAGTTGCCTCAGCCGCTCCTCGTATGACTTGTGTTCCAGACCCCTCACCAGCTTGGTTGCTCTCCTCTGGACCTGTTCCAGCAAGGCAACATCTTTCTTGTAGTGAGGGGCCCAAAACTGAACACAGTATTCGAGGTGCGGCCTCACCAGCACCGAGTACAGGGGCACGATCACTTCCCTGCTCCTGCTGGCCACACTATTCCTGATACAGGCCACAATGCCATTGGCCTTCTTGGCCACCTGGGCACACTGCTGGCTCATATTCAGCCGGCTGTCAATCAGTACCCCCAGGTCTTTTTCCACCAGGTCAGGAAAGTTAGTCAGAGTTTATTCAGATTTGGTACATATACTGAAACTGTTACTGCTATTTTAGCAATCATTTTTGTAGCACTTCTCCATAAATAAAAAATACTTAACTGTTGAGTAATCTTCTGCTCATTATTGTAAAATGTGAAGGCTGTCAAGTAGGAATATAAGGTTTGATATTTCTTAAGCTTTTGGTAGTGACAGGTACTGGATTTGGCTTGAATGTCATATTAATTTGTATGGCTTTTACAACATAGGATTTTTTTTTTTTTTGACCCTCTGTTTGGAAGACTCATATAAGCCTGGGTGTGCTGCTAAGAAAATAACTACAGGAACAGAGTAACCAACTGTACAAAGCCCTCTTAAACTCACAGTCAGACTGAGAGGTTTTTCAACTCTTCCTTCAGAAGCAGTGATGAGATATGTGAGCTAAAATAGTGTATGCAAGTGGCTCACATAGAAATGTGATTTTGCTTTAACTGTGGTGCATTATTTTCTATTACTAAGAGCAGCATTTAGTAAGCTATTTGTAATAAGCTTTGTAATAGTGCTTAAAGATCCTCTCTATGCGCTAGAATGTCATTGTAATGGGCACTGTATGGAGGCAGTAAAAGACTTCCTGACACTCATTAGGGTAAATACACAAGATGTGAGAGCGGTGGAGGAGTAAAAAGAAGCAGTGAGACAGTATTTACCAGCAGGACAGGTGGTGGATTTAGCAGAAAAGAGGCCTAACCTCTGATTTTACCTTTATTGAAGGCTGTCCTTCCAGGTGTTACTTACAGCACGTTTTCAACAGGTATCAAGTTCAGCAACAAATTTCATTAATTTTCATATCTGTGAACTGCTTATAAACTCCTTCAGAAATTTAGTCTCCCACTTAAATTGGCAGCAGCAGCTTAAAATACCTGAAACACTTGAAAACTAGGGTGGGAAGTCCACATAAAATGACACATCGTCTCTCCTATGCAAGAGTTAACCATAATTTCATCACTAATTGTTACAGATAAAAATGCCAAAACAAAAGGTCTTTATGTAACGCAGATTAGTTTTTTAGCTATGGAATGAGTAGAATTTGCTTGTAGGAAAAAAAAAAAAGATGTTACATATTCTTTAGACTTTAATCATGCTGGGAAGTTTAGCACTTCTAAATTCATATGTGGTACTCAAGGTACCTTGCCAGGGCATGTGGGTGCATCTGTTACTTCCCAAACCAAGCTCTCAGCTCTGGCGTGCTCATTTTCTTACAATTTGACACGCTTTATGTCTTCATGCTGGAATGGCTTAACTTTTGTCTGGTTTTCCTCACTTTTCACAAGAGATCTCAGCTCCAAAGGTAGGGTTAGAAGCTATTTGATTAATTTTATTCCTTCATGAAACTGGGACAATAATCCACATCATTCATTTCAGGAACCCTGCCTCAGCCATCTGTTGAAATACTTAGGTCAGAGTGCAGATAAATCCACAAAGGTCAGGAGCAAAGTGGTGTTTCCTTGGTTTGCAGCTTCGCTATCTGCCCATGTTAAGACTCTTACAAGCGCTAAAAGACACTTACTTGAAGGCTTCTTAGTGTCTACATACATGCAGGAGTGAATTGGTTTGGGAATTTCTGCTGTAGAAGGTTAAAAACCCTCCAAGGTCCTTCTCTGTCTTGGGTGAAGAAAAATTCCATTGCATTCCCTGCATCTGACACATCATTTCAGTGGTAATAAAGTTATACAATGTAGCTTGTTTTATTTCTAGAAATGCCATCATTGTACATTCATAGTCAATATTACTATGGTGTGATGTTGGTAATGTTTTTCCTGTACTAAGCAGAATCACGAACATTTGAGAAACAAAAACAGTGGAGTTTTTGTGCCATGTGCTAAAGAACAGACATTTGAGTGCTGAACATTCACCTTCATCTAAGTTTCTAATAAGGAGAAATGTTTGGGCAATGAGATTGCATTGACTTTAAACAAATCTTGTTTTTCATTCTAAAGAGTTTGACACATTCGTGAGAATAAATCATAATCCCTTCTTGGAACTGTTGTCCCAGGAAAAATGCAGCAAAAATGTAAACCGGGTGGAGTACTGGAAGAAGATACCACTTAAACTAATGCATAAGATGTTAGTTGCTCTTAACTGTAACTTACTGTTTGTTTGTATTTTTGATGAAGAAGTACAAAAGAAGTAGAAAAGTATTGTTAAGCCACAAGTGCAAATTTTGAAGCTAGGTTGAAGTTAGACTGGTTACAGTAATATTTTGTGGTTTGGGATACATAGGTGTGTATACTAAGTGTCATATTTAACTTTTGGGGAAAAATACAGCAGTTTTGAGTGGGAACTTGGAATTTCTTAATGACTAAGTGAGGTACAGTGTTTTAGCTTGGGAGACAGGCTCTTGAATGGGAATTTAAGTGGAATGCAGAAGCTAAATAAATAAGTGGGGACATACATGCCTTGTTTCTAGTATTACAGAGAAAAAATGGCACAAAATGTTCTTTATATAATTTATGGTGAGAGTAAGGATAGCTTATTTCTTTTATTATTTTGTTTTTCAGTTGACTTTAAGCCTCATGCCAGCATGGACACTGTCCATCACATGTTACTTTTTGGATGTAATGAACCCTCTTCTACTGAAAATTACTGGTAAGAGTTGCAACTTGGCTTTGTTACTGTACCTAACTTTTCTTGTGTTAATTGCTTCCACATAAACTTTTTCCAGTGTTGCAATTTCTTGGAAAAGTAGACAAATTTGGAAGGAAGAAGAAATGTATAACATTCCAGTCTTTCCACACTTAAAGTGTTTAATTTTTTTAACTAACTCCTCTGTAATGTGGAGAAAAAGATCTGTTTTCTCATTCTTTGAGTAATTGGCTGTCCCTGAGAAGGAGACAGAAGCTATAGTGGGCAAGGTGCCATTGGATACCAAGAAATGTAGGCCTCCTCTATAACTGGCTGCTTTTCTGTATATGAAGAAGTATTGTATCAGGTGTCCAGAAGGAAACTGAGTGAAGGGTAAGCCGAAGAAGATACTCTCAGTCAAGTGGTTTGGTAGTTGACTCGTTCCTCAAAATGCTTAAGCAGTGAGGGCAGAGGGAAGCTCTCAATGCCTCTAAAACAGGTGTAGGGAGCCAAAGTGAAGAGAATGTGAAGGTAAATGGAAATTAATAGTCTGTCCAGTAATTTTGCAAGTTTTCTCCAGGTTTTCAAGAGAGAGCAGATAAAGTAGTTTTGCTGACGCTTGCAAAGCTTATATGACTTATTCTGATCTCTGGAAGAATTCTAATATAGATTTTCTGGAAGCACTGTGTAATCACAATTTATCTTTTAAGTATTTACCAAAAAGGTAACTAGAGCTGGAGTTTAAAGCTAATAGTATAATATAATGTATTTTCCAGAAAAAAAGATCAATTTACCATTTCTGATAATCTTTGCAGATTTTGGGGAGGCGATTTGTTTAATATTTTGAACATTCATCAAACTTTCATCAAAAGTTTATCTCCCTTCTACCTATCAACCAACAGTTCTAATATTGAGAACTTTGTAATCTTGTTTTGCAAGAAAAGCAGATGCTTAAGAAGTTCAGACAAAAATAAAACTATGAAAGCACAGAATTTCTATTGACTTCCTTTCCCAGCAGACAGCTTTTCTGTGTTCTTTTTATTGTATCTTATATATTAGAATATACTTTTTGAATAGTTTAGTGTGAAAAATACACCAACATAATACTGTTCCCATTGTGGCCTTTAACACCAGTGTACATCTTGAGTGTCCTATTTAAAACTGAGGAGATTGCACTTGTAGTTTGTTTTGTTTTCATATGTCTGGAAGCAGGTTTGTTAGAGCCTTGGAATAATCTGTACATGATAAAATTATATTGTAACGGATTGATCAGGTGCTTGTGTTGAGATGAAGTCATGTGGTGATGCCTAAGTCACATGTAGCTGATGTTCTGAAAATGTAGTGAAGTGTTTAGTTCCTGAGCTTCCAGCGATGGAGAGATGGATCAAAAGCTGGAAAGTCATAAAGCTCTTCAAAGCTGAACCAGACTCAAATCATAGATTTGAGACTAGGCTTCAGGTAGTTCCAGCTCCCTGGCTGTATCATCACTCTTCCCAAGGAACAATTGCCTGGCACAAAACTCACCAGTAGCAGCCCGTGCAGTGTAGCAGCTAATGTTCCTTTTGTTCTTGATTGCTGTACATAATAGCTACCTGTAAAATGATGAAACAAGTAATTAGTGTTTTATTTAAATCTAGTATTTCCAATTTTTCATGTGCAGGTTTTGATGAAATCTTGGTATTTTTTGTGTGTAGTTTCTGAGGTGTAGCATTTGCTTTTACACACTGAAAACGAAAACTCTTCATTCAGTGTCTCATTTCACATTCCTGTTGTTGCAACATTTCATCTTGCTCGGCCCGCAGCTATCTGCAAGGCTAAAAAGACAATCACGTCTGTTCTACATAAAACAGGCTTTAGACATCTGCATTTATTGCCTGTTTGACACACTTACATAAGCTTGTATAAATACCTGTTTGCTCTGTAGCCGTGTGTGTATTTAGTTAATGTAGTATGTATGTGTATAGACATACACGTGTGTGTGTATACATCTATGTGTGTATATCTACAAATGTCTATGAAATGTTCATTTAAATGTTCAGATGTGTAGAACCTGTTGCACATTTTTTTAATTCATTGCAGAGAGTATGTATAATTTAAAAACAAGTGTTTTCCTGCTAGTTTAAATTCACTAGAGGCTTCCAACCGCTAGAACCGATTTTATTAAAGTAATTCTGATGACTGTATATTAATAAGACATCTTTGTTATTTTTCATTTTGTTTTGTTATTTGTTATTCTTTTCGTTACTTGAAAGATGACTTCACTTGTTCTTCCATCTACTAGGGGAAAGAATGGTTGGTTGCGAACTGACATTTGAGGACACACCACTATAAGACTTGTTTAGCAAGGATCCTTCCCTTACTGTTTACATGTCAACATTTTTACATAGTCAGTTTTTATTAAATTAAGGCATACCACACTGATTTGTTTGCTTTATTGTAGTTTATCAAAATTCTGGGCAACATTAGTCAGATGGTTTGTAATCAGTTGTGAAAACATTAAAATATATCGAGTCCAGAGGTGTTTTTTATACCATCATGATGTGGACCAGGTGTATTATGGAAAAATAGACCTTTAGGAGCATTCAGAATGCAAGGACAAAATTCATTCCACTGAGGCAGGAAGTTTTATTCAGGCCAGTTTTGATTGTGGAGGAATGGGAGAGGGGAAGATACAGCATCCAAATAACTATTGGGGTTAGCTTCCCTGTGGCCATAGCAGCACTGAGCCAAAATCTGTGACTCTGGCCTGTTGGCTTTTCTTGTGATTTGGTGCTATTAATACAAATGCCCTTGCCTTCTGAAAGGCCGTCTAACGGCGTGGGACCTGTGTTGGCGTTGCACTCGGACACGTTCACTGCAGTATGGTAGACTCTTTATCTGAACAAATGCTAAAGGGGTGCACAGGTATTTCTCCCTTCTTGAAATACCCAGGCCTTTCCACAGAAACAAAGTAGGCTCCCAGGACTCATTTGCTCAGGTTTTGCTCCGTGCACCAGAAAAAGGTGTAGTTGCTTCTGTTTGTTGATCATAGTGGGCCCTTAAAACAGTTCAGCTGCTATGACAAGAAGTTTTGCTTGAGCTGATAAACTGTCCTGAAATAGGAGTAGCATGCCTGAGCCGATTAATCAAAAGTTCAGATTCTCCATAGATAATCAAGAATACATTTAAATGATTTAAAAGAAAATGTTGAATTATTCAGAACTGCTGAGTCTCCTGGCAAGACAAGTCTTGTGCTGCATCAAACCTAACTGCAGTGAGCTCCCATGAATGACATAATTCATAAACATAGCCTTTATTTAGAGATCAGGTAGGACAACTTTAAATAATTATCTAATCTAAACAAATGCATAAGTACAGGTCATAGATCATTACCCAGTAATTCCTCTTTTAGACTAGCTCTTTCTGTTGTCAGGAGAGCATGGTTTTGGAAGCTTTTGACATCAATTCAGTAAAGGTTGCAAAAGATGTCAAGACTGGTTCAGTGAAATACTTGTATTTCACTGCTTAGGGTAGAGTGGGAACAGTATAAAGATTTATATTTCTGAGTGTAGTTTCTTACCATCATCACTGCCTTAGAATGTTCCTCACCACCTCAAGAAGTAAAAATAATCATTTTTCTTACTCAGTCACCTCAGTTACCTTTCTTACAACTCTTGGTTAGAATCAAGAAGTAGAGTATAATATAGAAAGACATTGAAAAGTTGTTTGTTTTCCTAAACAGTGCAAATATCCTAAAAGGATGGCCAAATACTGGTCGTGCTGGCATAGTGAAGTATTTTGCTTTCAGTCTAGGTAATCAGTCAAAAACCCAGTGCGATTAAAAAACCCAGCTCCTGAGCTTACCCGGAATTGAGGAGAATTCATTTGGAAAGTCCAGGAGAGTTTGCAAAAAACAAAGACCTGAGAAGCAGTCAGTAAGCTCTATTTCCATGCCTTACCCTAGTCCCTCCCCCCAAATTCTGACCACAGTCAACATTACTTGTTAGTACAATACTGTATAGAATGCAGTTATAGTCCATTTTTAAGGTATTCGGTGCTACTTATTCTGTTCAGGATCTCATAATTTTCTTCATGTAAAGAAGCTGTGAAATTCAGTGATTGGTTAAAATTTTTTGTTTGTGAATTTATACTTTTTACCTAGCTTCCTGCTTTTAAATCTGTTCATCAGTTTTCTTAACTCTTCTTTGTAATCTCCTCTGGGTTTGTTTTTTTCTAAAAACTTGATGTTTCAAGATCAGTATTGATGGATAAATGAGAGGGTTGACCATTTTTAAACATAATGAAAGAGCAATTGGTGTATTTTATCTTTCTCTCCTACAGTCTTCCCCCCTCCATCAGGCAGTGTCTCAAGAGGAAAGTTTGGAACAGCCTATGTAGTATTTTTTTACCAGGCTAATGTGGTCCTAAAAACCACTGTGGTATAAACGAAGGGTAGCTGGCCCAGAGTGTGGTGGTGAAGTTGCAACTGTGCTTTTGGTTTCTGCTGTTTTTCCTCCTAACCAACCTCTTGAACACATTTCCAAATGGTTCAGTTCAATACCTGGTTAGATCCCTGAAGTATTTTTGGTTTTTTCAGATTGTAGCAACTGAGAGCTGTGCAGTTTTTACCTGCAGCTGTATGAATCATTAGTCTTGAAATATTTAATTTATCTTGAAATAAGTTTTGCTTGTCCATTTGGATCGTATTTGAAGGTGAATATGACCAAGCTAGTAGTTGTGCGGGTCCAGAAATATGTGTTATGAGCAAAATTAATGGATAGGAAGAAGTGACATGTTCCCTTTTCTCTTGGTGGTCTGATGATTACGGCAATGCTTTCTGTCAGAAGAAAACACAGCAGCTACATTGCAGCAAGGCTGTATGGGATCACAGAAACACATAACGTCCCACTGAGGTGGTTTTCCCTATGCACCAGGAAGAACTGGGAGAGCAGCCTGGAAAGCATCATTGTTGTTTGTTCTGAGTGGTGGCACATATGGCTCAGCCATCCTCAACAGAAACATCACTGAGCACGCATACACTAAAAGTCCTGGTCTTTTGTGCTTTTATATTCTACCTCACACTGTGTGAGACTATTTTCACCAGTATTTAAGGTGTCTGAAACCGTGCTTTATGTGCATAAACCTTTTCCCAGGTCTCAGTTAGTAATAATAAATAATAATAAACATTATTAATTATATTAATAATAAACAGAGAAGGGGCTGGACCGTTTTGTTTTGCATGGAAACCTTGGCATAGGTATCAACCTTCATTACATCTGGCTTGGATCAGTTGATGTAGTCTGAATTAGTTTCAGGTTGAGGCTTTCTAAAAGTCATACCTGTGTATGCTGCACCTGTGGAATGACTTCTACACTCTGTGCTCAGTGCTGTGATGCTTTGTCACTGACGAAGGTAGAAATACACACTCTGTAAATAACCCTTTTCCCTAACAGAGGATTGAGAAGAAGTAGCTTCTAGGTGGGTTGGAAAGCCCCTCAGTGTGCCTTGTTTATCTGTGTATATCATCCTGTAGTCTACACCCACATGTAGCAGTCAGCACCCTCCAGGATGTAGTCCAGCTACATTGTGCTGCCCATACAACTGTGTCTAGCCTTTTACAGATTTGGTAGTATCTGTGCCCTGAACTTACTAGTTCTTGCAGAGTCAAGGTATCTTGCGCTTAACAGTCCTTGGGAGTCTATCGAACTCCAGCCTGTCACCTGCAAGGTGTTAGCTGCAGAGGCTAGGGACAACTCTAGATCCCTCAGTTACAGTATTTTTGACCTCTCTGTGTTCTGTAACTTGGCAATCACTTCTTTTTTTCTTTTTTTTCTTAGTTTTTATTTTTTATGTGGGCGTATGATTTTTCTGTTTATGAAAAACAAGAAATTGTGCAGTGGAATAAAAATTAGCTTGAAATAGTGAGCTTCCATTAAGTACGGGGAGGAGCACAAGTGCCTCCTACCAGGTGGTTCATATACAGCTTCCTGTCACCATTTTTTGTCAATGATTTTTAAATTAATTTTAAATATAAATTTTGACTTAAAGCTTTAATGTCTTGTGGGGTTTTTTTTCTGCTTTGCATACAAGTCCTTTCCCTCTGTGTAAATGTGTCTGCCATAACCGTTTTGTGGCACTTGAGCTAATGGTGATAGAAATTTTCATATGATTCATTCTCACAAAAGGTTCCTTTATTTTTTTTCATCACTTGACAGGGACTATCAGAACTATCTATGGTTTTGACCCTGTTTGCCTAACGCTATCTTAAGGCAGAAGGGGGAAAAAACCCCAGAAGATGGAGGATCTAATGATATGCAGGAAAGCAGTCTGTGTTAAAGAAACCATGTTTCATCAAAACACATCCGAAAACATCTTCATAGCTCTTAAAATCAGTGGTTTTGCATGTAATTCACCTGCCCTTTTCTTATTTCAAAGTTAAAAAGTTATATTCCATTTTGTTTTCTTTCCTCATATTTTAGGGACTGTGATGAAGGAACATGCAAAGACAAATCTAACATTTTGTATGCTTGGGCAAGAAATGCTCCACCCACCAGGCTGCCCAAAGGTATTGTGCCTTTAATGTGAAGTTCTTGTGTACAGGGGCAAGGGAGAGAATGGGATGTAGAAGTAAGCACCTGGCATATCTAGGAACCTCCTATACTATTTTGACTATGTCTAGTTGATGGAAGCTTTATAAACAACAAACTCATAAACTATGAATATATTATGTGAGCTACTATACATGGGGTTTTTTGTCATCCTGTTTACTATAACATTATGAGTTTCAGTAGAGGGGAAAAAAGGCTAAGGGAGAGATAACAGTCATAATACTTTATTTTTGTATAGCATTAATCTTGCATTTCCTACTATATGTTATTGGAAGGGTACTATTTATATATCTTTCAGTACCACACAAATTGTATTAAAATATTTTTTTGTGTTTGAGAAAGTACAAACAAGTTCAATCTAAACGTAGAATTTTTTGTCTCTTAAATATACTTGACAAATTTATGTGCTTTTCATTTCTTGATGCTTTGATGTGGTTGAGCAACATGTTTATATGCCCATTTTTTTGTATGATAGATGAGTTTGCTGAATTCAGTCAACATTTTTAAAGCTACTTGGAGTGATATGCCTGGAAGACAGGGAGAAATGGTTCTTTCTAATAACTACTAAGGGTCTTAGAAATACCTACTATTCATATATCCTCAGTCTGAGAATATCTTGAATTCTAAAAATTTTTTCTTTTATCTTATACTGCCTTTTTTCAAAACTGGGAGCAATGCACAGTATCATGAAAAGGCTTATTTTTAATAATCCCTTTATACACTTATCAGCTTGAATGTTATTTGATTTGGTTATCAGAATGTCAAGTTAAAAAAAATGTTGCTTGGAGGATTCTATGGAAGCCTGGTATTGGCTTTGCTGTTAAACTCCAGCTAGTAATAATTTTCTTGTCTCTAAGCTGTCCATAAATACAAGGGGGTGGGGGGAGGGGTGGTCACAATGCTATTACATTTGTGCACAGAGGGGCTACGGTCCCATTTTTATAAGTAGGCATGGCTGTGGTCGGTGTTTAATGTAGTGGAATTCACTGGCCAAATATGAAGAAATTGCTTTCTCTGCTTCT
Organism: Gorsachius magnificus; assembly: GCA_034008185.1. NCBI lineage: Eukaryota > Metazoa > Chordata > Aves > Pelecaniformes > Ardeidae > Gorsachius > Gorsachius magnificus. The sequence continues at coordinate 34,201,514 of CM067109.1, read as the reverse complement.
TTTGAAGACTGTTTGTAGAATCGGTTTAGAGAAATCCCTTTTGGTGATGGTGATATTTTGCAATTCCATTATTTCAAATTATTTTAAATTCTTCCATTTTCTTTTGTGCCTGTGCTTATTTCTATCAACAAATAACATAGCTTCATAATTTCCACAAGACTTTTTCTGCACACAAGATTGATTTACATCACAAAATATTTTACTGGAGAACTTTTTATCCTTTCATTCTCAGTGTCAGTCAGTTTGTGTTATTCACACGTTGTGTCAGAAATGAAAGTTCTACCGAATCCTACGAGGATGGCAAAGTGTTTTTTTTTTTAATTTGTGTGTGTATATACATCTATCTCAAATCTGTATTTGTATTCTTGGATTGAGAAAATACCTTGCCTAAGTTCATGAATAACTAAGTTATGGTCCTAGCTTCTTAGTCTGTTTGGAAACATGTGTTGTGATGGTGGTTTTCCCAGTTTTCAGGACAATGTTTTCTTGGTGTCTCAGTGAAATTTTCTACCCCTGCACTCTAAGCCATTACATTGATCTGTATTTTTAGATGTGGTCAGCAGTAGTGAACCATCTTATATTTTATTGTTTCTGAAAACAGTGCGTTTTTCTTCTCTTAGGTGTTGGATTCAGAGTTGGAGGAGAAACAGGTGGCAGATTTTTTGTGCTCCAGGTACATTATGGGGATATTAGTGCATTTAGAGGTACGTATTTTGGAAATTTGTTCTGCAAGTTATATCAACAACAGCATCAAAGATATTTACGTTATCATATTACATCTGGTCCATTCCCCCTGCTCAAGCAGTGCCACTTAGAGCCAGTTGCCCAGGACCATGTCCAGGTGGCTTTTGATTATCTCCAAGGATGAAGAGTCCACAACCTCTCTGGGCAACCTGTGCCAGCACTTGGTCACCTTCACAGTGAAGTGTTTCCTGATGTTCAGTTTCAGTTTGTGCCCATCGCCTTTGGTCCTGTCACTGGGCACCATTGAAAAGAGCCTGGCTCCGCCCTCTTTGCAGCCTCCCTTCAGGTATTTTTGTACGTGGATAAGATCCCCCCCAAATCCTTCTCTTCTCCAGGCTGAACAGTCCCATCTCTTTCAGCCTTTTCTCAGAGAATTCCAGTCCTTTCATCATCTTTGTGGCCCTTCCTTGAACTCTCTCCAGTATGTCCGTGTCTCTCTTGTATGGGAAGCCCAGCATTGGCCACAGTACTCCAGGTGTGGCCTCACCAGTGCTGAGTAGAGGGGAAGGATCACCTCCCTTTGCCTGCTGACAATACTTTGTCTAATGCAGCCGAGAATACCATTAGCCTTCTTTGCAGCAAGGGCACGTGGCTGGCTCATGTTCAATTTGCTGTCTGTGAGGACCCCCCCAAGGCCTTGTCTGCCAAGCTGCTTTCGAGCTGGGTGTCCCCCAGGATGTACTGGTGGCTGGAGTTGTTCCTCCCCAGGTGCAGGACTTTGCACTTCCTTCCCCTTGTTGAATTTCATGAGGTTTCTGTCAGCCCATTTCTCCAGCCTCTTGAGGTTCCTCTGGATGGCAGCATGACTCTCTGGCCTATCAGCCCCTCCTCCCGGTTTGGTGTCATCAGTAAACTTGCTGAGAGTGCATTCTGCCCCTTCATATAGCTCATTAATGAAGATGTTGAACAGAACTGCACCTAATATTGAACCCTGGGTTACACTGCTAGTTGCTGTCCTCCAACTAGACTTTGCATGACTGATCACCACTCTCTGGGCCCAACCATTCAGCCAGTTTTAGATCCACCTCAACCGTTTGCTCATCCAGCCCATACATTATAAGCCTGGATTAATGAAATAGCTCGATATTTGAGCTATGCTCCTGGCCTCTGAATCCTTCTGTGGTGCGATGGTAAATGATCCCCAGGCTGTACTTGGTTTTGAACAAAGAAGTTACCATGTAGTTGGCAGGTTCCCATGCCATGCAGCCCCTCTTCTGTACACCTCTGGTAAGGTTTGGGCAATACTCATCTATATTTTTCAGCAGTGCTGTCTTAAGTTGAAGGTATGGTTTCTATCATGACATGAAGATAAGGTGTAGCATAATGGCAGTAATGCTAACAAAGGAGGAGGGGGAAGAAGAATAAACTGAGTGTGCCAGCCCTGTTTAAGTGGAGCACATATGCAAATATTCACAACTGAAGTTGAAAGAATTGATTTTCATGAGACAGTTCAGATGGACCTGTATAGCCCATGAGATTCTTTGCCTGCTAAAATCAGGAATAATTAAAGTTAGAAACCTCTAATGAGAGCATATTAGTTGAGAGCCTGCTCTTCATTATTGCTTGGGGACAGTGAGAGTTCTCACTGTTCGTTTGCACTCTTAAGTATAATTTATGTGTATGCAGTTATTAAAAAAAAAAAAAAAAGAAACAAATGAGATCCGTAACCTCCATTGCACATTAGTTGAGCATGTGTTCAGAAATTTTTATTAGTAAATTAACGTGTTAGTCAAAGATTCTACTCAAAAAAAACCCCCATTGCCCACTTAAAGACACTATAGTTAAATAAGTTAGCACCTGAAATTAAAACTTAATTTTACACCTGCACCCCCCCTGCAGGGGGCTTCGTTATTTTTTGCCTAGAATACCTGTGCAGGACTTAGAATAAACAATGTCATAGATACAAGTCTGCAAAATTATGAAAGTTTAAGAAGTGTCTACTGGTAGGACTGTAATTTAGGAGATGATTCTAGTCTCATGTACTGTTTCAGCAGTTAAAGAGTATGGCAGAATGCCCTCTGTTTTATTTCAATACCTTTTACTTGGCAGCCTGATGTCTTATTTTTAAAGGGAAAAACAATCTACCCTTTCTGCCATTTTTGTAAGAAAACATGTTTTTAATGAGGTCTGCCTGTGAAAATTCCAGTAGAGAAAAACATAGTTTAAATCTCCTAATAATTTGAATGTCCTAAACCTTGATTGTGTTATTCAAGGATATCCAGTATGTAACCTTTGACTAGTTTTACAGGTATATTTAAACTTCAGGAATGACCTAAAAGAAGTTTTTTTTATATGAATGAGATATCTGTTGATAACTGTAGCTTGTCAAATTATAAGAGTATAGTAATAACAGTATGTGTGTAAGCACATGCAGTTGCTGCAACTCAGAATAGAGGGCAAATGGTGAAATATACTCAGTTACATCGTTATGCTTTCAGTAGCCCATCAAAGATTCAGAAGCACTGTTGAGAGTTTAATTTTCTGACTTACAAGTAATTGCAAATATAAAGTATTTGGATTGAGGCAGTAATTATTTGTGTATTAGCACCCAATTCTACTCCCTGTCAATTTGGGGGGAAATATGGCATAGTTAAAATTTATCTACTCTCATTTTCCACTATTTGTAAAAAGGATATTTCTTCATTTCATTAACCAATTATTAAACTAATTATGCTTTCCCTCCCTCCTTAGCTATAATCCAGAGCTAAGTATTCATATTTAGATAAGCGCTTTATGCTCAGATATCAAAATAAAGCTTATTATATCTTGTCTAAAATACATATAATTAAAAAATAAGCTGGAAAACCAAAAGTAAATTCTACAAAAATATGGGGGGAATATGGAAAGAGCCATCTTAGAAAAATAATAATGGGGCTCTATTTGACTTTCACTTTTTCACTTTTTTTTTCACTTTTTATATTGCAAAAAGCAAAAATTATTTTGCATTGGAGTTATGGTTGATAGTAGATACTGTTATGTAGCAAGTAAAAAGTTGACAGAAATCTGTCTGTCTTTTTTTTATATATTTGTAGGTGTTCAGTGTTCAGATTCAGATAAAAGTAAATCTAGCCATCTTTAGATCTATAAAGGCTCCCAGTCAACTTTCAGTTTGGAGTGTATGGATATTCAGTGCAGTTGTCACACTGTTCTTGGTTTATTCTTCCATATAAGTGCCTTCAGATCTGATTTTAAAAAATGTGGGGTTTTTTTCCAATCCTTAGAATTTGTTATTCTTGCCCTCCCTATAATAAATGTCCTGGTTTCAGCCAGGATAGCGTTGATTTTCTTCCTAGTAGCTGGCATAGTGCTGTGTCTTGGATTTAGTACTAGAAGAATGTTGGTAACACACTGATGTTTTGGTTGTTGCTGGGTAGTGCTTAAACTGGGCAAGGACTTCTCAGCTCTCAGCTCTGCCAGGTGCACAAGAAGCTGGGAGGGGACACAGCCGGGACAGCTGACCCAAACTGGCCAAAGGGCTGTTCCAGACCATATGACGTCATGCTCAGTATATAAGCTGGGGGAAGAAGAAGGAAGGGGGGGACATTCAGAGTGATGTCGTCTGTCTTCCCAAGTAACCATTACGCGTGATGGAGCCCTGCTTCCCTGGGGATGGCTGGGCACCTGCCTGCCCATGGGAAGTGGTGACTGAATTCCTTGCTTTGCTTTGCTTGCGTGCGTGGCTTTTGCTTTCCCTATTAAACTGGCTTTATCTCAACCCATGAGCTTTCTTACTTTTACTCTTCTGATTCTCTCCCCTGTCCCATTGTGGGGGGAGTGAGCGAGCGGCTGCATGGTGCTTAGCTGCCAGCCGGGGTTAAACCACGACATAAAGAATAATGTTTTTTCTAACCTGCCATACTATTATCTTAGTCCTTTCGATCACGTGTGAGAATATAGATATTATTCCCAGGAGTCAAAGTAATTAAAAGTTATTGATAATAATCTTTTTTAACTCATTCTGTATGAAAGGTAATCAAATTCTGTCATTTTCTACGTGTGTAACTGTTAGACTGTTTGACGCAATTAATTTTTGTCAGTATGCTTGGAGCAAACTTTTGGGGAATTCTTTTGTTTTTGTTCAACTTTGGCTCTTTTCTCATTACCTTTCTTGTTCCCTGTCTTTTTTTACACAAGGCACACATAATTATTTGTGTTCTTATCTCCTCCTCCTAACCCCCACTTCTTCACTGAGAAGAGATTTATTTCTTCCTGCTATCATTCCCTACAAGTATTATGTTACCCACATTACATACAGTATCACAGGTGTACCTGCTTTTGCGAGGGGACGCGGGGTTCTTAGTGTAGGGGTTTTGGGTTGGGGAGAGTAATTAATATTTGCCACTAAAGTGGTAAATGTCCTAAAAACAAATGTTTTCTTCATAAGCATGTGACTTGTAAGCTGTCATTTGAGTTCTAGTCTTATTTGAATACTGGATTTGGCATGCTTCTCTTTGATAACCAGAAGGCTTAACATCGATGTCTTGAATAAAATTAATTTTGCATATTCCCAGATATTCATATCTATGTTATGTTATGATATCCTTTCAGCAAATCAATCATCTATGACCTTTACAAGGTATTTATTTGTTAAAAAATGTATACTGGACCAGGAGCAACAATTGTTTGTCTCTTTTCTGTTTGGAAAGCAAATTGTGAAAATGGCACTGGGGAGTCTGTGCTTGCGTTTTGTTTTTTCCAAACTGAATAAAGGTAGAGCTTTATTCTACATGTGACTAGACTTTTAAAAAGAATTTTGTTGAATTGATTTTGGATGAGTGAACAGATGAGCAAGAGCAAGCACCTTGACTCTCATGAAAAAGACTTAGTTCAGCTAGTGTTCTTTTATCTATAAAATATTAGGTATCAATATTGAATGCAACATATTGAATTTATCTCTTTCTTTACCAAGACTTCAAGTTCGTTTTTGTGCTGCAAGTCTTTCTCTTTTTAAATATAACTTGTGCGAAGTTACTTCCCAGTGAGCATTAGCTTTGGAATTGCCTTGCTCAGAGGTTGTGTTCCAGCTTTGAGGCTCCTTCTTACCTTTAATGACGCAAAGCCAATTCTGAGACCATATGTGGAGATTCTGGTACAAATCAAAGGGCTGACTTTGAAATAATAAGGGGTTTGGAGAGTCATAAAAAGCACCACTCGGTTACAGTGAAAGCTTTTAAGTATTCTAGTAGCCATATATGAGTGCTATACTGTTCCTATTAAATATTAGAAATACAGCAAAGAAATGGAATAAATAGCTTGAACAGTGTTCTCTGTAATTTATAATCCATGTACCCAGAATGCAAAGAAAACACATTTTGAAAAGTGTTTATTTTTCTAGTTCTGAGTGAAAAAAGAATTTTAAATATCTGGGAAGCCCTAGAAATCTCAACTTCCATGGCAAATTATCATATTTGTAACAAAAGAGTTGAGGATTGTAGATCTGGGTAGACAGACTGGCAGGAAGGCTGTCAGACTCACATTGGAAGTTTTACCAAGATCAGCCTGCAGAAAGAGAGCATTTCTGTTTAGGATAATTTGAGTTCTCCCCAGCTATGAGTGTTTCATTTGACAAACTGAGTATTTCTAGTATTTGAGATATTAACAGGAATAGCATAGGTGATTCTTTTTAACTAATTTAAATGTTTATTGGCAGTTAAACTTTGAATTACCATTACGAAGCTATCATGTACAATTTTTAAAACAAATTATGTATTTAAAATCTGAAGCCAGTGTTAGGCTTTAATATGCACCATTGATTTTGTTTGACATAAGTAAATAAAAGCAGGGAATATTTAGTATGATTGTGTTATATTTGCACAACACACAAAAGGCAGTTATAAGCACAGTTTCTCGTCCCATATGAGTTGGAAACTCTGCATGGACAATTGGCTTTGATTTAAGCCTGTTTCTGAGGTATATAAAAATGCATTTTCCAGTCTTTGCTACATGGCAAATAGTAACTAGTAACTGCTTTGTCCCAGAGCAGTGCATATTTGCTGAATAGCTGAACCAAAGAAATCAAAGTAGTGAGATAAGCTGGACAGATGGACTGGAAAGGAGACTTTAAGATTTTATTTGGTTTGTGGATTCTTTAAGGATATTTTTGCTTAGGTCACACAGTGAAGCTCAAAAAGGGTTTGCACCAGGAACCAGGTTGGCCTCACTGCAGTCAGTGTTCTTGGGTGGAGGGTTCAACAGATTTCAGTGTTTAAAGGAGGAGAGCTGTAGGGAAGGAGAAGCAAGGAAACAGTGTTCACAGCGTACCTCTGTAGTTGTTAGAAAAATATTTAGTGTAGGAATTCTTTAAAAGTCTAGAGCAATGTATCCATCCATTATTTTACTCTCAACGCAGAGCACTGCAGATCAGATTCTTGTGCCAGAAGTTGATTTATGTTTCTCCCAATACTGATTAATAGAAGTGCCTTGTATAGTAGCAGTAATAACTTTCCCCCTGTCCAGTTAATTTTTAAATGGCTTATTTTAGGTGAAAATACAGAATGAAATTTTTTTCAATAGTCTGAAAATTTAAATAGTGTGACAACTCTTTAATATTGGCAAGCTGAAAGATACTGGAGTAGTTTCCCTCCTTCTGATGCGCTATTTTTAAAAGAAACGCTATGACATAATAAAGGGTAGATTTTTCAAACATGGCTCATGTTTGGCATATGACAGGCTTGGTTTTATTGTTTTGGGATAGTTTTTCAGCAGTATTTAAAAGATGGGATCGTGATGTTTTCAAATGCAAATTGCAAAACTGAGGCACAAAACTACCAATTGCAATTTAATTTTTTAAATTTTAAATTTTATTACTTTAAGTAATAAAGTAAAATATTCTGAGAGGAAGCAAGCATTTCCCAACTTCCATTAAAATTGATACAGTGCAAACTTTCTAACAATGTTAAACTTAACTAAAGCTGAGTTCTGCAGCATCCCCTGTGTTATATGAATAGCTAAAAATTTAGTAAAAAAATATAGTTTGAGATGAGAAAGGTGGGGCAAAAGAGACTTCACAAAGACCTTTACAGCCAGCACAGAAGTATTGAGATTGTAAGTGAAACTTCCTACAGTGAAGAGTAGAGGAGAATGACACATATATTGAACTTTTTCTAAAACCGTGGAAAAATAATTTAATTTCTCTTTCACTTGAATGTTTTCCTGCCATTCCCCTACTTTTGTCCTAATAGTGCAGTCTTTCTGATGCTTTTAGATTCATGACTTGGCCATTTGGAAGCAACATTAGTTATCAGCAATTGAAAACTAGTGCTTATTCTGGCATGGCATAACTTCCATTTTTCTTTCCATCTTTAGCCTGTGCTGGCCATATCTTGACTTCTTATTTTTCCCTTATCTACTCTAACTTAAGCTTCTATTTGGTCCTGTCCCTTCTCTCTCCTTCAACATTGTCTTCCTGTTTCATTACTTCTCTCTCTGCCACCCCCTGCCATTCACCACTTGCCATGTGGTGAATGTATTTATGAAGATTTTTTTTTCTTTCATTTATAAGAAGTAACTTTAAAAAAAAATTGAAGACTATATTTTAAGTGTATTCTAAAAACTGTCCTTTAAGTTGGAGAATTTTTATCTAAAAGTTTAGATTAATTTTTCAGTGCCTACTATTTATGTGTACAAACATGCATGTTTGCATAAAAATTATATATAAGAAAGTATGTTACTATACTGAAAATCTCTATTTTCTGCAACTTATTGTTTATTTGGCTGTTTTATTGATCAGAGAAAGTGTGGGTGATACAGTGGCAGTAACTGGCTGACTAGCTTTGCCTTTTTGTGTGCATGTGCGTAGTCTTAAAACACTTCTACTGTAACAGTATAGAATAGTATGCAGAATATAGGTACCCAGCTGTCTGTGTTTGAGGAAATATTACATGTAGATTTACAAAGACAGTCAGAAATTCCATCTGCATTAAATTTTGTTTCTGGATTACCAAGTGAATTTTCAGCTGCTTTTCTTCTGATTCATCACACTTGGTTTCAAAAATTCTCAGCAATGGATAGTCTTGATGAAAGAGCTGGTTTTAATTTTTGTTTTGCGTACACAGTGAAAACTTTCCTTTTTTGTTGTAAAGGTACAACGTGATTTACTGATTCAGATTTTTAAATACAGAAGTGTTTATTGAGACACAGAGCTGGAGAAACTAAGAATTCTCAGATGCTTTGATGATAAGCATTATGAGAACATAGTGAAATTGGATTACCAACTTTTTCACTTGTGTAACATATGTACAGATTTATGCATTTTTTTCAAAATAACGACTGTCTACTTTGTGAACACATTGAAAGTAATTTCTAGTATCAACGGTGTTAAAAACCAAACTAAGTATTATCCCTTCATAATGGAATGTGGTGTGAGTAAAATAGCTAATGCTTGAAAAACTAAACTGATACTTTTTAATTTGTAAAGTCTCCCTATTTTGTCCTACTCTAATCATTACCCTTTCTTCTGTTCAAATGCACTGCTTTTTACAGTTAGGAATCTAGCTAGTGATGGGAGGAAAATCTCTCTCAAGTTATACTTGTGAGCAGATCCATAACTACTCTGTTGTCTTTCTTACCTGGAGCATAAATATTGTTAGAGAGTATTTTTTAGTATTTTCTGTTTACTTGCTTTGAAGTTATATCCGTCTTCTAACTACAGCTATTTTTGGTATAAACATAAGAAAAGGAAACTTTCTTGAAAAAGAACAGATATTGAACTCTCAGGTCACCAACTGAAATTGAGTAATTATATCAAGGCAATAGTATCTTTAAATTAAAATGTCAAACGTATTAGATAATGCTGATACAGTATATTAAGAAATCAGTTAACTATTTTTACTGTCCTTCTAGGATATCCAATGTTACACAGAACCACTGTCTGTATTGGTATCTCAAGTTCCCCCGTTGACTTCATTTCCAGGATTTCTGGCTGCTTCATTATTAATGGCTAAAATCATTGCATTTCCACAAATCTTTCATTTTTCCAACTTTTGTCAAAATACAGATTTGTTTGCAGCAAACCAACTTTTTCTGATATTGTAAAAATGACACTGTTTCATCTCCCAGGTGCTAGTTCATAAATACCTGCAATTCATACTTCCAAAAAAGCAGTTAGTTTTTCATCCACCAGAGTTTTGCTCTATATTAGGATTTTGCTACAAATGCAGTACTGTGATGTTCATGTTTGTGCAGAGTTGAGTAATGTTTCCACAGTATGAAAATTATACTGCAAACAGTAAGATTAAAACTTACTTTGCTTCTGGTATTTTCTGTACAGCAGAAGAATGTTATTACTGTGTAATAATTTCACATGGGTTCAGTTGCTAATGATTAAACTGTTTTGTGATTTGTACAGATAAACACAAGGACTGCTCTGGTGTAACTTTACATCTGACACAGCAAAAGTAAGTGACTTTAAAAATACTCGCCTATTACGGTTTTTTTCATCAGAACAGAAGGCATGAAAACCCCTCCTTTAGATTCCTTTGAAAAAATGTGAGATAAAAATAATACATACTTCACAGTATTAAGAATTTTGAAGCCATCTGTCGTCTGTTGGCAAAAATTTTCATTTCTGCTAAGAAACTTGATGAAGCCATGCTATCAGTATTGAGTTAATCCAGTTTAAGAGCTTCATACTTAGAAATCTGTGACAACAACAGCAGTTATGTAGATGATCATTTTGTCCTCTTTCATATACTTTTTGGAAGATGCTTTAAAGATTTTAGCTCAATATGAAAAAAAGGAGGGAAAGGAAAGTGCTGTGTACTTCTTTCTCAGCAGACCAGTTTCAGATATAAACCGATATCTAGAAATTAGTGGTGTTAAATGGTATTGCATATCGTGCCACTTGCAGTCAGGTTTTGCAAAGGACTTGTTTATCAGAGCTTGGGTTTTGAATTGCAGGCAGCCTTTGATTGCTGGAATGTATCTTATGATGTCTGTGAACACTGTAATACCACCAGGCGAGAAAGGTGAGTTGTAATTCTACAAAGTGATTATATAATTTCAGCACCTGATAATTTTTAATGCTTATTGCAGAAAAAAATTTAGTGGAGATATGCTGAATTGTAGATGGACAAATTAATCGCTTAATAAAAAAAATGATTAAAAAATAGATACAATTTTAAAAGTGTATCATATTTTCCAATGACTACATCTGCAAAGGTGATCAATGTTGTAGAAAACAACGATGTACAAACCGATAATGACCTGTGCAGTACTGAAGTTTCTAAGATTCTTAAGAGTATTTATTTTATTTTTGTCTTAATATTTTACCAAGAAAGCCCTACCTATTTTCTTATCCCTTCCTCCCCTCCCCAAAAAAGGTAAAATTTTTTGGACTCATCTTCATCTGCACTTGTCATTCATGCTATTAATGATTTACTAAGAGTTCGGTTTTAATAAGTGAATTTCTACCAGTAAGGGGCGGCCCTTTAAAAGTTTTATTCCAATGTTCCTAGTTGGTTAAAAGGTCAAAATGCTGAAAAAACATTGTAAAAGAAAATTTCCAAATAGTTTCTATTCAGAATCCTACTCAGTGGATTTTATCTGAAACTCAGCTTGGATAGTCCCAATATCATTTCTTCAAGCTAGCATGGAATGTTCCATTTTAAGGAAGTTGAACACTGACCTTACGTTTTCCTGTGCTATACCAGAATTTTAAATTAGTTATCCGAGAACACTATTTGTCCCATTTACAGGTGGTCAAATGCTCGACTAACTTCAACTGTCTGCCAAAGTCTGCATCTAACCTCAGTCTTTAAGACTGGGCCTATAAGATCTTGAAATCAAGCCTTCATTTTCTTTTAATTTTCTCCTGAGTAGACTATTTACCATAGCTATCTTTATTTTAAGTGTCCCTCAGCATAGTCTGTAAGCAACTGTGTTACTTTAACTGTTTGTTAAATAGTAGTAGCGTACACTGGAAAAAATGCTACTGAGTTTCAGCCCCATTTTAATGTACATCATCACAGAATGGATGTTGTTACTTGTACTGTATTTTATTAGTTTTTCTTTACAAATAGACACTGCAGAAATATAAGATATTATCCAGTATCTTTTGAAATTGTCTTTTGTCCGGTGTAGGTATACCTTTTGTAAACCACTTTCACACTGAATGAAGTACAGCAGCATAACTTTTCTCTGATAACTAATGTGTTTTTCTTTGTTTATTGCCATCATATTTTAACAGTGGTTGATGCAGACATTGCCTGCCATTACAAAAGGTTTCCAATGCATCTTTTTGCCTACAGAGTTCATACACACAGACTAGGTAAGAGTTTTATTGCACCATAGGAATATAAAATATTTAACAGAAAAATGCTGACACTACAACGTATTTTTTTGGAAGTATGTCTCATGTTTACATACATATTGGTATGTTACAGGTAAAGTAGTGAGTGGATACAGAGTGAGAAATGGTCAGTGGACATTGATTGGTAGACAGAGTCCACAACTACCACAGGTTGGTTGGTTTTTTAATTCTAACTGTAAATTCTAATTATCTTAATTTAAATCTGAGGAGCTGAATTAACAATCACGTACCCACAGATTTGCGTCATGGTGTTTCCATTGGTACGTGTTGTGCCGCTGAAAGTGAATACTGCCGAATACCACCATGACTACATTATGATGCAAAACCCATTCTGAAATTACTTTCTAGATGTGTAGCACTGTCATTCTCACATGTGTGTGTATTGACATAATCATCCTATCTTTCAGGCATTCTATCCAGTAGAACATCCTGTAGATGTTAGCTATGATGATATCCTAGCAGCTAGATGTGTGTTCAGTGGTGAAGGCAGAACTACAGAGACACATATAGGGTAAATTTTCTCTTATTTGCTCCATTTCTTAACTGGTATTGGTTATGTGTAGAAATGTATTTGTTTCATGTCGTCTTCCAACAGAATTCTAACAAACTGTTAATTTCTGCTAGAATGGTCTGTTTTCCTGTCTAGTCTGCTAAATTCTATGTAATGTTCATTACCTTTACTTGTGAGAATAGTCACTTTGCTGGAATTGTTCAGAACATTACTCAGGTGAAACTATGCTGTCAAACACCTTACTCAGATGTTGGGCTTTTCTGCACATAGAGAAGGATTCAAAATATCAATTCTGGAACTGTAATTTTTAATAAGTTGAAGTTACTGACTGTTTAAAACAAAATAATGAAGCCTTACAGTTTCTGTTCATTGTTTCAGAAAGAAAACTTATGGAAGCTTATAAAATTCTCATAAGTTGTGACCCATTGTAAAATCTAACATTAAAAGTTCAGAATAATGTACCAGTTACTTTTTTTCAATATAAAATATACAGGCTTTTATGAAAGATAATAAAAATATAAATGAGCAGTAATGATAAATGGGAAAATCTGAACTGTTTCAGTGATGCTGTTCAGCCAAAGATGACAGACAGAGCTCTGTAAGATCAAGTTGACAAATATAACTGTAAAAATAGATGTAATATGAATATTCCCTTAACTGGCTCCAGTTCTGTGAACCATAATTTGCTGCACATGTAGAGGTATGAAGATACCCTGCAGAAAATGTCTCCATTCTGGAAGTATATGCTGCAGCACCCCAAGGAATGAGTTTAGTGCATTGAGCACCCCAAGATTGTATGTCAGTAGAGGGTTATGGATTCAACATAAATTGGTCACTTTCAGTGCATAGTTAAAATACTGATGAGTAGCAGCTGAAGCAGAATGAATTGTCTGAGGTTTTTTCAAAAGCCATAACATTAAGAAAAATATATCCAAAACTTTAATTTAACTGTAGACCATTTTTTCACAAGCTCTAAAAGTTTGTCACTTTTCTGTAACATTCCCCAAAGTAGTTACTATTTGTTGAATAATTCTTACAGTTAAGAAACAGTCCTAAGACAATTATGGTCTTCCTTTCAATGTACTAATATTCTTTGAATAGGGAAGTAATGGGAACAGAAATTAAAGAAACAAGCAGACCTTTACATTTTTATTACATAATTTCTACCTATGAATTTTGATAAACAATGCAGAAGCACTTTAAACTAATATTTAAACTATTACACAAAAGCTGATCCATAATATGGAAGTATATATGGTTGGAAAATACTTATCGCCATAATATGAAAAGAGTGGATGAAAAGGAATGCATTCACAGCAATGCTGGGTATATGGAAAGATACACAGCTAAAATAAATTAAATTAAGTTAAATTTGTTTAAATCTTGGAAAATGTTGCCCTGATGTTGCAGTTGTCTTGCCCCTATTCGGAATGACTTGTTAGTTCAAAAGAACCTTTGAGTTCCAAAAATATAAACACTGAAGAAACGGGAAATGCAAACGTGAAAGGAAAGCTGTGAAATAATACAGATCTGAAAAGGATCAGGTCAAGTCTTCATGTTCACTTTCCCAGTCTCTATGTTTAATTTTCTGCCTGTGTTTTTTTTTTCTTAAACTAGCTGAAAAAAAGATCTTAAATTCCTTATATGATTTATCTATAATATACATACAAGGCAGTGTTAAAACAAAGTTAAGAGTTCACTTTGTCTCTTTGTCTTTCCAAAGCTGATCAGCTAAAGCTTAACCATTCATAATATATGCTAACTGTAGTTAAAACATGACATATTCTCAATGTTGTACTTTCTTAACAGTGTAATAATTTCTGTGATAGTGAACTAGTCCCTTGTGTACGAATTAAGTGTCATTTTTGACCAACTCTATTTCTTGGGGAGGATAGATTTTTTTTTATTTTTTTTTTTTTTTATCCCTTCCTTACTGTGCTGTTTGTTTCTTTACACATTTGGTCTTGGGGTTTTTTTCATGTTTTTCTTTAGTTACACTAACTGCTTTCCATTACCTTACATTATCTCATGACCCCTATGGTTCACACTAACCTTCTTCATCCTGCTTCCTCTCCTAGTCTGAGAAATTAAATTAGGTATTGAGGCATGCCTCTTAAATGTGTAGAATTTGGCAAACCAAGATTCAGAAGTGAAACCTGACTTTGCTTGTGCAGCTGACTTATGTACAAGTTCAGGGTAATTCCACAAGCACAGACTTAATGTCTCAGGTGTAAAGAGGTGAGGCAGGAGTCATCTCTTCAAAAGTTTAATAAACTGGTTTTCTCCTCAAGCTCAAACTTTTGCAAATTAAAGGGTTGAATTATCCTTCGTCACATTAGAAGGACATCAACTATTCCTTATTTATAAAGCCAGATCTCTTCTAATTTTTGCTGCAGACCAGTAAGTACTCCATGCAAGCAGCCACTGCATTTTTATAACAGATAACTTAATGATTCAGATAACTATGTTTAAAACTCTTAACAGACAGAAAACAGTGCAACTGGTATCTTTCCCTTTCAAAATATGTTGGTATTGTACCAGTCAAGAGAAGGTTTATGTGCCTGTAGCAAAACATTCCCATTCAGTATTTAAGATTCTTTAACTGCATTATCTTGCTTTTTGATGCTAAATCCTCTGTTTCATCATGCTTCACTGTGTACTGTTAATATGCCGAGATCTGGATATCTGTGGAAGTGGTGTGAAGGCATTCAACAGGATTTTTTTTTTATTTTATTTCTTTTTAATTTGTGCATCAGCATTTCTACAGTGAGGTGTCAGGTGAACCAGAGTTTGTGTGGGTTCCACATCCCCTTTTCTGCTGGGGTTTTAAAGGGGAGGCAATTATAGTGACAGAAACTGGGAGTCCAACAGTGAAGTTAATGCTTTCTAAAAGCTTAAGCAGAGCTTGCCAAGCCAGAGTCTGATTTTTGTGGTCTCCAAGGGACGCTAAATTTTCAATGCATGGAAAAATACAGATTCCCCTTTTGAAACAGTCTCTTCTCCCATGTTCCCTCTGTCTCCCCTCCGGCTGGTGTCATTACTGTTGCTATGGTGAATAAATGAATGCTGCAGGATGCTGCTGGAAAAGTCAGTGCTGACGTCTTTTGCAAACCGCTAATAGGCCACCCCCATATCTTTTTATGAGTGTAGCTCACTGATTAATTGTGAAAGCTAATTAAAAAATATTAATGTACAACCCTTTATTTTGTGAACCTTTCTTTATAAGTCCTAGCTTATTCCATTGTCAGGATTGTAGCTATAAATAAAAGACATCAACCTATATGGCAGAGGAAAAAATACCAGAAACAGATCACAGTTGCAAAGAGGCCCTGTGTTGTCTGCTTCAAAAAGTAATATTTTTCAGAAAAAATTATTTCTCATACCAGCTGTTTTTTTTTTTTTTTCTATTGAAGACAGGATTATGTAGCAGTACAGAAGAGCCTCTTCTGTTTCAAGTACATGCACAACATTTATCAAAGAACTGAATTCTGCTGGTGTTTAATCATTCCTCTTGCACTCATTTTTTCCTTATGGAAGCTTGTGATCAAGTTATTCTCAAGATGGCAGAGGCTATTTAAGAGATATTTATGGTATCTTAATATGTAATGAAATTAAGTTTTTCTGCATTAGAACCAGTGTGATTGGCCAATAAATGGATGCACTTGAATACGGGGCGGGGGGGGGGGACTGTCATTCCGTTCTGAAATGAAACGTAGTTGTTATTTGCAATGATTTTAAATTAGGCTTGCCCCAGACTGACAGAGAAGTGTACGAATGGTACACATGAATGATACAGTTATGTCTTGCTTCATCAAAACATGTGCATAGTTGATGACACACTGGGGGCTATGAAGAGTATACCAGGGAAATGAGAATGAAGAGCAGTTTAAATAGTTGATGCAATTTTCAATAGAATAAAACCCAAATTGTTAAGAATTTCTGAGATACCTGGGGAGTTTGTGCAAAGTGGTATTCTCTAGTACAAACTGAAAGAAACTTTTAATATTCACTGCAATGAAGCTATTAAATATTTTAGTGTGCAACTTCTAAAGATTTCATTGCAACTTTTTAGTATTTTGTTAAACAAGTTCAGTGAATTGATTAACAGCTATATTCAGCTTATTTTTTCCTAACTGCCACATCTTTTCTGTACTGTGTAGGGGAACAGCCAATGATGAAATGTGCAATTTTTACATTATGTACTATATGGAAGCCAAGCATGCTGTCTCGTATATGACCTGCACACAGAATGCAAACCCTGAGATGTTCAGAAATATACCACAGGAGGCAAACATTCCTATTCCAGTCAAGTCTGATATGCTGAGGATGACGCATGGACATCATGAAGGTGAAAAAAACTTGTAATCCATTTTAATTCAAGTATTTTTATGGTCACTGATGTGTTTGTGTTGCTTTGATATGCTAAATATTTATAAAACGGAAATGCAATTCTGAATAAAATTCAAATCACTAATTATAGACCGTCACGGGATTCTACTCTTGGTTTTGGTGGAAATGTCTGCCATAGTCTTTTGTCCATTTCTTCCTATTGTCATCTTTCAATTTCCAATATATTTCTATAGCTACATTAGCTGTGTTCCCAAAAGATTGACCTCTTTCCTATGCGAAATACCAGCACTTCATAGTAACAGTTTCTTAACATTTGCTTTATCTTCTATCTATTTCCTACAAAGTTGAATCGTAACATTTTCATAGTTTTCTGGATCCCACTGTCTTGTTATGGAAGGAATCAACTGTTTATATAGGACACTAGTAGGCATATAAGTTGCACCAGCAATATTATCCAGAATTAATCTGACTGGTATGTTAGTGTAGCAAAGTACAAATTGTAATTTTTTTATGCCAGTTGTTCTACTGCTGCACTGTTTTCTACAACTACGATAGACAGATATAAATACCAAATGTTCAATTCAGAAGGGCTTTTTTCCCCCAGTAGGAAAACACTCAATTTCATTTACACACAGAGGTTAACATCATATCCTAAATCCATTTTTCAGAAACCAAGGATACTGATAAAAGTTCTTTGCTGCAGCAGACCAAAAAAGAGGAGGAAGAGATTTTGGATCAGGGTATGTACTTGTTTGTTTCTATGTCAAGTAAAGGACTCACTAATGTAACATACTGACAAATTATATCCTGATTGTTAACAAGTTATGAAGTTTTTAATCTGTTTATCTTTAATTGATGCAATTTGCAATGTTCTGTACAGCTAATAAGATTGCTATATAAGAATTAATTTTAAAAATTGGTCTATCACTGATCACTAGCCTTGTAGGTAAAATTTATTCGTTCATTTTAATCTCATTAGTTTTCCTGTTCTTGGTTTAATTTGCTAAAGAAGGTTGTAATTTATCTGTACGTGCAATCCTAAAGAATGGATGCCAAGAATTAATCCTATAGTATATAACTGTTCTATATTCTGTATGTAACTATCTGCTATTAGCTCTTAGCCTGTTTCTCAGTTTGTATTACTATGTATGTATTAGGGAATAATATGTTCTTATACTTCAGTATGGGTTGAGTGCAACTAATGTTTATACTGAGTTATTTTTTGCTACGTTTGTGTATGTCCACATAAACACCTGACAACTCATGCAAAAATGTGTGCAGTACTTAGTTGCAGGAAAAAAAATCCATGACTGTTGCAAAGCTTCTAGAAATATGCTGAATGTTATTTATGTGTTAGAGATATATTAAAGTAAGGCTGTACTTTAAATTTCTTGTGGATCATATGCTATTAGATAAGTATTGGTTTAGTATCAAGATTTTTCCTTATACTAAGAAGACCTCATCAGCTACAGTTTCCTACTGTTTTCATTGAACAATGTTGAGTTTCAAGGACTAAATAAACTGAAGACATATTTCCTTTTGCCTTTAATGAGAGTAAAGTGTTTAGCGTTTTTGATAACATCTCCCAAAGGTGTTAGATTTTCTATATACTCTGCCACTTTGCAGAGTAAACTCAAATAATTAAGTTCCAGTTACACAAAAACGAGCTTCTAGAGTGTACAAGCATCTTGAGTGAAAGTACCTTAAACTACTAGAGACAATATTTATAGTTCCATATCTGAAATTTAGTCAATTCAGGATGGATTGTTTTAGAAAGAAATACAATTCTAGTTTTTTAAGCCTGTTCCGGAGCAAAATGAGCTAGCTGCTTACAAATTTATATCAAGATTTATGCTGACAAGCTGCTTCACCTTTTTGTTACTAATAAGCACATTTGCATTTGGCCAAGGATCTTGTTATCTGTGTGTTCTATTGAATTTGTTAATGTTTGAAGTAAAATGTTGAAACAAGGTCCTGTTTTTAAAATCTCTTTCATTTGTCTTTGAAATGCATTTCAAAGCCACATTTCTGCAATGCAGTCTCGTTTGCGGAGACCACTATTTAGTATACATCCTCATCTAACATGTTTCTATGGAAAAGCACTGCATTGTTTTGTCCATTTGAAATTAGTTGGGTTCATGATGTGAAATATCAAAACACAGTAGTTACCGTGAGAGAATTTTGTTTCATGTTCTTAATTGTTAGTTTACGATAAATTCTCCCACCACTTACAGGAGCCTAGCTTCAATTTTACATTCATAACAGCTCTAACTTCAGTTGAATTATGTGTGTCTAAACAAAACAAAACAAAACAAAAAAACCAAAAAGGAAAATCAGGTCAAGTTTGGTTTTATTTTTGTCTCCAAAGAAAGAAAGTTGGGTGGCTGTTCTAGAAAGTGGGTTTTGGGCCTACAAGCACATGGGTGCCTGGTAAGATACACTGGCAAAACCAGGAGCTGAAAGTGGTCTGCTAAAATGTGCTGATAAAAATCACATACAAATTGTAGTCTGGCTTTGTGGGGCAAAGCGGTTTTATGTCATTGTGTTGCCAATTTGCCCACCTCCTCAAGTAACTTTAGTGGGCTAGCCAATATCAACTAAATTTGAACAAGGTGTTAACGACAGAAAAATTCTACATTTTGGAGGGAGTGGGCAGTGGACCCCTAAGCTGCACAGAAGCGAATACATACTTTCACTGAGGTAAAGGTTATAACATAAATTTTTTGCTTTATGGTCTGGCATGACATACTCTATATGATAAGCTTATCTACAAAACACAGATCCACCAAAACTCAGGCTTTGATTAGTTTTATTGCTGTTGAGCCGTTGCTCTGTAAATTCAGCCTTTGATTTACTCTGACGATAGTACTTCAGTGGTTTTTCCATAATTCTGTGTTTTATCTTGCATGGTTTTCGATGACTCATTATGCTGTAGCAACTTCATTTTACCCTCCTTAGTTTCAGGTAACTGAAGTAGACTCTGTTACTTCACTAAAACTGAAATAGTTGTTAAATTGTTATATTGCCCTGCAGATACTTACAAATCTGTGGGGTAGAGGCATGGTCAAAGAGACAAATTTTGATGTGACTAGTATTAAGTCTAAACATTTGCCTCAAAAGGGGAAACCAAAAAAGCTTGCCTGGTGAAAGTATCTGCCTGCTACTAATGTGTATATCACATGATTGCCTGGACATAGTTTAGAAGATGTGCTTCCTGCTACATGCAGACAGTTCATTATGTTGGCACCTCCAGGAGTTATCATTGCCTTTATGTTAAATTTTCAATTTCATCACCTTCACTCATCAGAAGCACATTAATAAACAAGGTAAATATATTGAAATAAGTAGTAACCATCACAAAGTGAATCACCACGCACCATGAAGACAAAGCTAAGTCCCTGTAGTGTTAAAATTGAACTGAACTTACGTTAATGAAACTGACTTCATTATATTTTTTTCCGAAACAGCAGTGTCACTGTTTGGTGAAGATAAACTGTTCATAGGAAGTTAATTATTGTAGGAAATGCAATTGATTTATACATTTGTGCATATTGGAGACTTTCCTGTTCCTTCTGAAGCACAAAGTCCCTAGCAAAACAAATATTATTTACAGGGTTTTTTTGTTCATCAGCAGAAGTTTGATTAAATTGTACTCAGTAGATACACTACTGAAGAAACCTATTTTCTGTTCATAGCATTCACCATGTCTGCTAGTTATGCCTTCTTTCCCTGTGGAAAAAAGGCCTGAATGTTTTTCATTCTGTTTGTTCAACACTTTGCTGGCTGTAGTCTGTGGCATAAAATAATACAGTTTAGGTTTGTTTTGGTATGCATGCAGTAAAGCAGCCTTTACTATTAAGAAAGTCAGCTGCTGCTGTACCTGAAAGCTGTGTGGACACACTAGCAGGAGCAGTTTCTTAATAACAAGGAAGGAATATACAGGTGATGGTTTGTTAACCTGTGGCTCATGATTTGATACCTCATTTTATGTGCATTAGATGTAATCACAAACTCTCTTTTGAAGTAGAAAGGGCAATTTCTTTTCCTTGTGAAGCCAATGTAATTATGTTTAAATGGTTTAAAAAAAATGCAAGGCTGACTAGAACTGAAAATTTACTTGCAGTTTATAAACCAAAAATTAGACTTGATTTTTTTGTTTTAGAAGGACATCTCTGTACACATGTACATTACTTACACGTACATGGGAGAGAAAAGAGATGGGATTTTCATCTTACTTCTGATAGTAATGCTTACTGTGACACTTAAAAAAGTACATTTTTGCTTGTGTCTGGCTTAGGGAATTTAGAAGTTAGGACCGAAAAAGTAACTTGTATATTTTTGCCTCTGATGGTAGAATCTGAAGTGAGAGTTAAAGTTAATTCTTTTGGACTCGGTATTGTTCAGTTGCACTGCCAATACAAGGGTTTTTTTCCCTTATCCCCCATTATTTCATGATTACCATGAGCACAAGTTATTGGGGGCTGAATTAAGGAGCTCAGATGGTGAAGTTCAATACAAGTGAACTTAAGATCTCTGGTTTTGAATGTCCCAGCTAGACTCATCTGAGGTCCTTTTTTCACGGCTCTTTTAACCGAAATCCCATTAAACCTCCTACATTTAAAATAATATTACAGCTTCAGTCTAGCATTCAGAAGTTGGCTTTTATAAAGTTGGGCTTTAAGTCTGCAATCATAGAAGTGCTGTCCTGGTGGTGAGACAGGTTGCATAGAAGAACACCTCACTGAACTTCTACTACACTGTTTTAGAGATTAGAATATGTATAGTGAGTGAAGTAGAGGCCAGCATAAAGAAGAGAATATGACTTCATGGTCTAAGGCAACTTGATGCTCTCTGATGAAAGCGTGTTTTACTCTAGAGTCTGATAAGAGTTGCTGAATGGTTCTAGGTAGCTGGGTACCTTTGTGAAATCTGATTTCCTGATCTGTTTTCCTAGTCTTTGAGGATGGACAAAACAACTGAAGCTAAGTCTTGCATATACACAGCTCCTCCTGAAACTGAATGTGAAATACAGTGCAAGTACCCTGTAAAATCACATTTTGAGATAAAAAAGGAAATGACAGTTCTGGCTGTAATCTCTAGAAAAGTAGCAGTAATTATGGACCTTAATTTCATAGGCCAGGCTGTGATAATGAAGTAATTTAGTGTAAGTCAGTGTTTCATAAACAGAGATGATGGAATAGAAATGTTAAGAGAATTCTTTCTATTCAGTTAAAATACTTGTTCAGGAGTGGTTAGATGGGGATTCTTTGAATAAGGTTAAATACAAATGATGACCCATTGATTGTGTGAGGAGGTCTCTTTGTAAAGAAAATCAACACCATCATCCATACAAAATGGGGGCTGAATGAAGATTACACTTAATTCTGCTATTTATTACGTGTTGGATGCCTAACAAATCTTTTAATTATTTTCAGTTGTTATATGCTATATTTACATGTGAGTGCACACACGCACACAGAGATTAAAACTTCTGCACAACATTTTTGTTACACTGCTGGAAACATTTTGCTAGGTTGTAGCTGAACCTCTGAGTTGAGAAACTGAAATGTCTGTTCAGCGTTCCATATTTTGCTGTTTACTTGTGCATGTCTGCGAAAAGCTCGTTACAATAAAAATCTACTGAACAAAGCTTTTTGTATCTGGGATAGAAAATTCTGATTAAGTGAGAGGAGGAGGTATAGCTCCTTCTCTTTCTCCCTCACCACTCTAGTTTTCTTCTTAAAAAAAAAAAAAAAAAAAAAAAAGGGAGGGGTAAATATGAAGGAGGCCTGCAATTTCTTGCAGAATAGGTGTTGAAAGCAATAGGAAAGAAGAGTCAGCATGCAGGCAGGTCCTTGATTTTTCAGGTGATGAAGTAATGTATTTCTGTGATAGTATTACATGGAAGCCTACGGCAGCAGTCAACCAATAAGATGTGATGTATTTTTGTGTCAGCGCATGTAGCCATAAGTGACATTCCTTTCTAAAACAATTTTTTCGTAATTTACCTTTGCTAGTTTGTGTGTGGTTTTAAGAAAAGAAAGCAGTTCAATTTGGTAGGTGGTTAAAGTTTCTTAGATTGATGGAGGAAGGATGAGGCTTGAAACAGAAGACAAATTCACTTCCCAGTATTTATGTGGGATGCCTAGAATGAAGTATTAAAGACATTTTTAGATTAAGACCAGACATATGAGAAAATCTTTAGATGTTTACAGGCTTGGGGTGCATGTTTGGTGATCAGATATTATATGAGGTCCCTTAAATGGAGTACAAAAATAACAGAAGAGTGATTGAATTAAATGTCGGAAGAGCAATATTTACAGTTAGAGAAGCATAATTAGGAAGATTCAAAATTGCAGAGGATTTGCTTGTTGTTTCAATACTGAAAGATCCTGCTCGAAGTTGTAAATAAAAGATGAGCCTTTGATTTCGTTAGAATAAGGCTATTCATAATATTTACAAAAGCATCTTCAGCACAGTAAAGAAAGGAACATCAGATCTAAGCAAAAAAATTGCAATTGCTGTAGGTTGCATACCTAAGCAGGAAAAGGATATAACGAGCATTGTCATGGTTTAACCCAGACAGCAAGCGAGCACCACACTGGTGGGATGGGGGAGAGAATCAGAAGAGTAAATGTGAGAAAACTCCTGAGTTGAGATAAAGACAGTCTAATAGGTAAAGCAACAGCCACATGTGCAACCAAAGCAAAGGAAGGAATTCATTCACTGTTTCCCACCGGGAGGCGGATGTTCAGCCATCTCCAGGAACGCAGAGCTCCATCACGCATTAACAATTACTTGGGAAGACAAAATGCCATGACTCTGAATGCCCCCCCTTCCTTCCTTCTTCCCCCAGATTTATATGTTGAGCATGGTGTCATAAGGTGTGGAATATCCCTTTGGGCAGCTGGGGTCAGCTGAAGAGGCCTTGACTCTGTGTTATCAACACTGTTTCCAGCACAAGATCCAAAATGTAGCCCCATACTAGCTGTTATGAAGAGAATTAACTCTGCCCCTTCCAAAACCAGCACACGTGGAAAGAAGCCATTTTAAATTGAAAGTTTCAGTCTTCACTGTTTGACAGCTGGTTTATGTTCTCAGGTTCTTAAAATTATGGAGGGACTTTCCCTAGACATTTTCTGTAATGTAAAAGACTACTTATCTATGAACAACTGCAAAAACTGCTGATAATATCATTAACATGTCTGAAGTATTGGCAAGTGGACATTGTGTTAGTACAGAAGGAGTTCAGAGAAATCTATGAAGTCATAGCACAAGTATAAAACACACCAAAAATTACGATTTATTATTATTAAAATATTTTCCTCTTTTATAATTTTAATGTCTTTTTTTTTAAACTAAAGCATGAAGATGCCCAAAATAAATCAATTGAAGACAGCAGAACTACTCTTTAATAAATATAGTCTCATATATGCCATTTCGTGAGAAGAAATGTATTTACAAGTATGGAGTGAATGAAATAGAAACTTGAGGTGGAACTGGCATTCTGTGTGCCTGAATTACAAATGCATGTAATATATCCAAATGAGCACAGCAAAGTCCTATGTAATAAAACCATTGTCTTTATTGCTAGTCATTTAGGAGTAACTGATAAACACATTTTATTCTAACAAAATGATCAGTGCTTGTCAGGAACTTACTACTGGTCAGGAAGGAAAGGAAAGAACAGGGCAATTAGGAAACTGCAACCAGCTTGGATGTTGAGTCTCAGGTTCTGATTTGTTGCAAAGAACATGTGTCTGTAAAAAAATGTAACCCTCAGTGAAGGTTCTTTCACCTTCTTTCATGCTTTCTCTTACCTTTAACACTCTCTTTCCCAGTTACAAACTTGTTTAACCTAGTGGTTTTGTAAACTGTGCTTGGGCTCTGAAAACATTTGTACATTGAAACATTTTGACATTAGAATTTAAAAAAAAAAAAAATTAATTAAAACCAAAGAAAGTTCATTTACATTGCAATAGTATTAAAAGCCCATCTTAGGAACATACAGACTTAGAAGAAAACAGCTAATTATTTTTTAACCTTTTCTTCCAACTTTTTTAGCTCTTTAAGCTGCTTAGAAATGCCGTGACAGTGGATACAGTTCCTGTTCTTCAGACATGTCAGTTTGGCTATGCTATAAGTGTGCATCACTTAGGGACAGTGATGGTGGCCAGGAATCTAGCACAGCTTAACCCTTTTTGCTTCCTCATATCTGTGCCTCCTTCTCCCAGCCCCTCGAATCCCTTCAAAAAGAAAACAGCCTTACTTAATAATTTTTAGTTCTTAGGCATCTTTCCAATGCTTTCTTCAAAGCAACAGATTAAATCATTATGTAGGACTTGCATGAAAATACTAGCAGACTAGAAGCCATTTTTAAAGTTGTTTTGGCCTATTATGCCAAACTGCATTCAATGTCACTTCAAATAAATAGGCATTAGATTTTGTTCACTTCTGCAATGTCTTTCCATGTCTTTCTCCCCTTCTTTTTTACCATCAGTGTTATTTTATGTATGCCTGTTAGACTGAGCTTAGTAGCTTCATGTAGGAGCCAAAGTAGGCAAAGAAAATTAAACTTTTGATTTTGATAAATGTTTATTTGGAAGGCATTTATTCACGATGGCACAGTCTTGAAGGTGATACTTGCAGCCAAATTTCCATATCCTCATCAGGAAGACAGTTCTTCATCTGAAGTACACACTCTCTGGTATGACTCGCTACATATTATGTAGATACTACCTGAGATTTAAGATGACGCAAAGTCATAGTAAGAGTTCATATCATTTGGACCCTGATTTCAGCACTTCTGAAAAGGCAAAGCCCTGACTATTATTGCCAGATGAATACGCTAAATGGAAGCACATCCTGACAAGACAGAAACATGTAGTCTCAGAATACGCTCAACTTTATTCAGAGATAATTAGGAAACCCAAAGTCAGCTATGAAAACTAGTCTCATACTACAGTCATAATGGGACCGAGACATGAGTTTGGAAGGACCAACATACTGGCTCCATGTCAGATCAGACATGATCAAGAAAAGGAGGCTTTCAGTACAAGCATTTACACCAACTGAGCTGCAGCAACACACAGATAAACTTTGCAGTGCCAGTCCCCTGCCAATACAGAGGACTGCTTGCTAGATTTTTGCTCTTAATCCTTCAGTTCTGGTTTTTTCCTGGTAAGATATTTTGTTAGAAGGCTGCAGTAGTGGCTTTGTGTTTGAAATCCTGTTCAGTCTGGAAAGCCAGTGGCAGGCTGGGGAGCCTATCTGAAGTGTCTCAGTGAAACTGTACAGGCATTACGACACAAATACATATTCCGGAGATTAGAATTCTCAGACACCACCAGGGTGTTTGTGCCTTTTTTCCAAATTGCATTAAAATGAATTTTCACATATGCATCTTAACAGCTACACATCCAAACTCTGTGGACAGGGTTACTGTGGCTGAACTTTCCATCTAGCACAGCTTGATCCTTGCAGCACCAAAGCCAGGTATTTCGCCCAGACATAGAGCTGGAACTTCAGGCAGTGTGCTGTGTGAGGACCATGGACAGCGGCGGGTCACTGCAGCTTGGGGAAATCCTGCTCTGGCACTGAAAAAAAGGACTGGTTTTAAACATGGGTAGTTCAACACCATTGGGATTTTACCCAGACCGTGGTGGTCAATATACTAAGATGTTTGATTTGCCTTAAACTAATCTGGCCTTTTACTGAGATCAGGTAAGGTTGAGCTCACAGTTTGCAATGAGGTTGCCAATGTTACAGTTGTATTTGTTTGTATGACTGTTCTCCAAAACACTGTTCTGTAAAAGAATTTTCCTAGTGTAGAACTGCCGTAGTAATTAAGTTTAAACTTACTGAAATATGCTTGTGTATTGTTTCATTCTGGAGATGGAGATGTTGGTCTTGACAGCTGTCACTTCCTCCGGAACAGAATAAACTCTAGTTATTTTTAGCCAATCATCTTTTACTGCATTACATAGAGGAAAATGTCCTGATAGCTTACACATGAGAAGTGCATGTAAGTATCCCCAGTGAAACTAACCCAATCAGTCGGCTTCCCTGAGACTGCAATGCTAGACTTCAGTTATTTCAACAAGAGCAAGTTGTTCATTCACCCATGGCTTCTTCTGGTCATACCTAGGCATTCTAAAGGCCAGGCTGTCTCATCTCAAACGAGACCGGACAAATAACATGGTGCATCTTGCTGGTGTTCCTTTCCCACTGAGTATCTTCAGGCATGTAACATCCTTCAACTATTCAAGCTAGTACAAGGCAGCTGTAAAACAGCAACATGAGATGGTTCTTTGATGTTTGCTGGATACTGCTTCGCAGAGAGCAGTTGTTAATCAGAAACAACATAAGTCTGCTATTTGCTAGTTATCTGTAGTGAATTCAGAACTAATTCTTAAAAATATGCTGCTTACAGATTTATTGGAATCTGCCTGGGGATCACAAATGAAGCTGAAAAAAGTTGGTCCCAAATAATAAGGAACCTCAATGTGTGGAGTTTAGGGAACCATTGCATACATTGAGTAATCAGGAAACTTCAATTCTTCCCTTTCACATCTGCACACATTTTTTTCTGCTTTGTAAATTCTCTCAGTTGTGTCAAGATGACAAGAAATTGTAAGAAGACTTCAGCCTGCTCTTTGTGCCAAGTATATGGAGATGCTGGGCAGATATGTAGGCTTCATGGATGTCTTTTGAACTTAAGGTGTAGAGATTTCATATTCATTTTCTCAAACACATTTACTTAGGTAAAGATCACAGTTTCAGAGCAGCTATGCTTCAGACCAGTTCCAGTCTATGAGGCACACCCTTTTTCATTCAGAAACTTCCTAAATATTCTTAACTGTTGTGGTCACAACAGCCCTGCTTAATGAAAGAACTAATAGGAAAAGCTCAACTAGGAAAACATCTCATCTATAGCCACTGACAGTGATGTACCTAAACCACCTTAATCAGTACTCCACTGTTTGAAAGTTCCTCGTATATCTGATGATTGTAGGCTCAGTGCTAGAAAACCAAAACTGATCAACACACTTGGAGTTCAGTCCCTAATTAATAGCTGCCCTCAAGACCACTGGAATTTTCTATGAGAGCACCTTGCCCTAAAAATTGTTTCCTGGATTTTTGTTGTTTTTAAGTTGGATTCCTCTGTTCTTTTTTAGTAAGAGAAGCTAATTTCAGACAGGTAAACTGAAGCACTTGTTTGTTTTTAAATCAACAAGCAATATCTATTTTAGAGGGCGAGTTGTTTATTCTGTGGCAACCATTGCACAACAGAGATAGAATACAATGTCTTTGGCTGAAGCAAGGAAGCTGCCAAACTTCACTGTTCAAATAGAATGAGCGTATGAGTTGTGAGTTAGGGGTCTGAAACATTTATACAAACTGTAGCATATTTTTCTTTTTGTGACCAAGAATTGGAAGTAAATTCATCAGACTGTTGATGCAGAACTAGGAAGGAGTGAACTGGGCAAAGATCACTGAAGTTGCTTTAAAAAGGTCTGCAGTTGAAAATGGCACCAGGCTTGCTTGTTTAGGGGGAGTTTTCACAGTTACGTTAGGCAGAACACTGCTTTTACTATTCAGACCTCTCCACTGGAAATGATTGCATATAGAGAAGTCAGTGGGCTTTGCTCATCTGTGGGTCTCCAGGCATGAGTAAAACCAAAACATCTGTATGTATGAACTTTTTTTTAATCTTTAAAATGGTGCAAAAATACAGTTTAGGCCAATTTCCTAAGTAAAGAAAATTCCAGCTGTGTTTCTACATTAGCACCAATTCTTGGATGTTTTAAGTGGAGACTACTGAACCTGATTAAAGTATTAACCTTTCTCAGAATAAATATGATTTGTATCCAAAACCTCTATTATATCATGCTTTTTGAATATTTGGATTTGTTCTGAATCAGTAGTAGGACTAGTTGAATTACAGTATTAGGATTATGAAGCATTCTAGCTTCACTATTTTATTTCAAGCAGATCATTTGTACTTGTTACATAGCTTAACAATTTTCTCTCTAACCTAATTTGCTTTGTTCATTTCATTGAAATTGGCCCTGTTACTTCAGTAATTGTTTTCTGACAGAAGATTTCATCTGGGATATTTCATTTCCAAGGGCAAGGAATGGAATCTTACTCAAAGTCATTGAACTAGGACTGTTTATAAACATGACAGATCCTCTTAGGGTCATTTCCAAAAGACTTAATTTCCTCCGTCCCAGGCTCCAAGTGATAGTTTCTGGTTCTGGATTGTTATTTTTTGGTGAAAGCTTCATTAGTTATAGTTTTGCTTTTCTAAAAAGTTCTATAGCCTGTTATAAAATAATACAAGTTCTTTATTGTGAGTGATTTGTACTTAAAATGAAATAGAATTATACCTACTTGCATTAAATCCTAAAGCGTATTGGATGTCTCTCTCCATTCAAATGGTGCAGTTGTATTTAACAGAACTGCTAGTCGTTTCAGGCAGCCAAGATATTTGGTTAATAAATTCTAGCCAGCTGGGTACCTGTTGGTTAGCAGAGAATCCCAAGAGAGGGATATACTTATCATCATGTCATCACTTTATTTAATCCTGCAAAAAGAATTAACATTGACTTCACCAAAACCTGTTTGGGTGGTCTGAATATTTTGAAGAAAGTTGTGGTTCTGGAATTTGCCTACCTAATTTTTGGTTGTTCGCTTTGAGCTATGGTTCTGCAGTTTACTGAAATGCTTGTTGGTATCTAAGAAAGGTATAGTGATAACTGTGTTGCTAGCAAGCAGCTTGAGAAAATACTGTTCCCTGCATTGCCAGATGATATTGTGACTAAGGGGTATTACTATTTGGAGAAAGAGGAGGGACAGGACCCAGACCAAATTAATAGACAGAAATTTAATTAATCACTCTGTTTTACTATTGTGTCTTCTTTCTACAGTATGCTCTATGGAATCTGTCTGCAAATGTGAAAGTTTGTTTTCTTATAGCCTAAGCTTCTTATGTGATGACAGATTTCAAAGAAATATATTTTGAAATGCATCATGACTGTCTATTGTCATCTTTATAAGTGAACAAATTGATAAAACTATAAAATTTTTACTTCTTTGTTTTATAAAAATAGAATAAGTCTGCAGTAGCCTGGCAAATCTGCATAACTCCACTATAAATATTCTTTTTCTGAAATTTACATGCTTTTTTCTTTTTCTTTTTTTTTTTCCCCTTGTTCCCGAGAACATCTGATTTTTTGATGCCAGAGTGTCAGGTAGAAGTGGACATTTGTATGTAAATTGAAGCTGGTAAAGATTTGATATTATCTTTTCATACCAGACACTTGCTTCATTCAATTCCCAAGGCTGAAACAGTTCCCTCTTATACTACTTTTGACAATGACTGTTTGAATAA
The DNA here is from genome assembly GCA_034008185.1 of Gorsachius magnificus. Lineage (NCBI taxonomy): Eukaryota > Metazoa > Chordata > Aves > Pelecaniformes > Ardeidae > Gorsachius > Gorsachius magnificus. The sequence goes on along the minus strand of CM067109.1, from coordinate 34,171,205 downwards.
CTTTGTTACATTATACTTTGCTGAAGCTTTCTAAAACTACATGATCTGTTATAATTGTTTTCTCCCTCCTTTCCTCTTATCTTTTCTCTTTCCTGTACAGGTGATTTCTATTCACTCCTTTCCAAGCTGCTAGGAGAAAGGGAAGATGTTGTGCATGTGCATAAGCATAACCCTACAGAAAAGGCAGAATCAGATCTTGTAGCTGAGATTGCTAATGTAGTCCAAAAGAAGGATCTTGCCAGAGAGATCACAAATCATGATGAGAGGGACAATACTATTCTTGTCAGAGACAGAATTCACAAATTTCACAGACTAGAGTCTACCTTGAGGCCACCAGAGAACAGACATTTCTCTTTACAACAGCCTAAACATGGTGAGGGAAGCTGGGAAAAAGAACATACAGGAGGTGGGTTAGGGGTTAATTTTATACAATGAAATGCAATGTAAGAGCTGTGATCCACATTAGCAAAATCTGAAGGGAATATCAGCTGATGCTTCGAAGTACTTTACGTGACAGTTTTCCTAATTATGGAAATTTTCACCCTCTATTTTAGAGGTATTTCAGTGGGGTTCTTTCCCCCTCCATGTGTGAAGAAAGAATGTATGCCAATGGCACAATACCAGTACTTTTTGAAACGTATTTTTTCTACTGTCAAGACTTCTGCTTAATGATTTGTTATCAATTATGCTAGAACAAGGTAAACACAGGATATAGTAGTCATGGGAAGTAAAGAATTTTCATAATACGAGTAACTACTACAAAATGGTCACTGGGATAATTGATGCATTTTATGAGTTTTCTGATTACCTTAGTTTGTCAGATACAAGATTTTATAGAATTTGTTGCTGTAATTCTATCTGAAGTTTTTTTTCTCTCATTCAGAAAGAGTAGCAGTTAATCCTGGAAAATTCTTGAGAAGTAAAATTTTCTGCATATTTATTTCAAATCGGGCTTGGCTATCCAAATATTATTGGACAGGCTGCTTTATTATACTAGGTTTATAATTCATTCCCTTCAGGTTTCTATGACAGCAGAAACCATGGAAGTATTGTGTTTGTTTTACTTGCATTTTGGTCTCTGTGATACTGATTGTGCTTAGTCTTACTTGCTAATGTGGAAAGACAGATAATGCAGCATGTGACGAGTATCTCATAAAAAAAACCTGGCATGTGTGCATGCAAGTCATCTGTATGCGTGAGCTGTAGCAACACATGCTTGCTTTTATGTTGCAACCAGCCAGCTTGATGTTTCCAAGTACTGTTGTACACAAATATACATCATTCATCATCCATTTAATTTTTATTTCAGTTCAAAATGTTAACACATATTGTTTCTGCTTCTGCGAGATTCTTTTTTAGTATTCAAATTCAGCAAAATTCTGGGTTTGTATTTAACAGAAAACCAAAGACGAAGACTTTCCAATGTTGTGTTATGCTAGTCAGTTAAATGAGAGCCTGTCAAGTTGCTGGCATAGGGGCAAAAAACAGGTGGGATGTTACCATGTGCCTGACATAAGTGTAAATCATAAATAATTCCAAAAGGAACAATGGAATTAAATGCTTGGAAAAGAGTAGTGTGTGTGGCATTTCTTCAAAACCAATTTGTTCAGTTCAGACTAATAGCACGTGGTGTGTAGAGGGGAAAAAAGAAATTTCCTTTCTGTTTTAACTGATCCAGAGGTGGGAGCGTCAGTGAACTGAATAAATGTCTTAGTTGGCACACCATGTGGTATGAATTCTAACTAGAGAATGCATTTGCTTGGCTACTTTAGTAGCTATATATTCATGTTAGTGCAGGACTAATTAATAAATAGACTTTCAAATGATACAATTTTGAGTTATAGCAGAAAGGAAAAGTAAATGATCTTAATTAGCATTGATTTTTTTTTGTTTGTGATACTACTAACTGCAGAAATTCTGAACTGCAGATGCTGTCAGCGCCATCTTTTGGCAAAAAGAACTTTTCTAGCAATAAAATCTTAAAGCACATGCTTCGTTTTTGTTTTGTCTAGTATTTCGTATTAGAATTCCATAACAGAATTTTCCTCTTCAGACAAAGAAGTGGAACATAATGTGTTTTAACTTGTCTTGATTTAATAAAAAAATTTGCACCCTTCATAAAATCCTTTACTATATAAAAAAACTCTGGTTGCTGTTAAATTAATTTCATTTAACTGTTTAACAATTACCAAAATTAAAATAGTTTAGTATTTTTAGTCTTGCAAATATTCCGATTTTAAACATGTAACTGGTCTGAAATAGCAAGTGACCAGTAGTTAAGTAAGGTTGTTATAAACGTTACGTTTATAACTTTATACTGCTGCTCTTCCTTCACTGTTGTTATTTTACTACCGCAAGACTGATCACTAATCAGTCAGGTTGTTCAACATCACTGCAACCAGTACAATTATACCTCCTAATTAAGGCAAACAGTGTAGTGTTCCAGTTTTTAAAATTCCATTGTGCAGTGCTTACTTACAGTTGTCAAGATTTAAGTGACTACTCTGATGGCAGGGAGTAAATGCAACATGACTAAAATTTGTAATGTTAACAGCTAGCAAGAGCTTCCAGGGATTTCTGGACAGTAAATTGCAATTTTGCCAATAAATGAGTCTTTATTCTTTCACAAGATTAGAGGCTGATTTGCATCTATGCAAATCTATCTAGATCTATGTAAATTATTTTATAGTTTTACTGATGAAAGGATTGCTCTAAATTACAAGGTAGAAGATCTGGTACTTAGTTCAGAAATCTCACAACAGAACTGGTGATTTTTTTTTTTTTTTTTTTTAAACAAAGTAATTGTAAATTGTTTTAATGGGGGAAAAGTAATTTTCTTTGGTGTCATGTGTAACTGTTCCACGGACCACTAAGTTTTGTAGGGAATTAGTAATCAATCTTAGACAAATGAAGTCTACATTTAGTAAGTAAGTTTTTGTAAAAAGCTAATTGCCTTAAGAATAAACCTGTATCAAAAGACTTGCAGTATGAGACTTTCAAAGGGAAAAGAAAATACAACAGTAATAAATTGGTTTTGGAAAAGGGTCAGAAAATCTAAAGGTTGTGTAGAGGCTGGAGTTTTTGTGATCAGACTGTATTTCACTGTACATTTATTTTATTGCTTTGATCTGTCAGAAGTCTTTTAGTCATTTAAGTGTAAGCATAAACATTTTTTTATTTTATAGTACATGCCTTTTGAGAGACTGAATTTTACAGAGGCCAAAATTTAGGCTTTCTGTGTTTAGCTTTCTAATTTTTGTAGCCTTTTTTTGGAAAAGCTCAGAGGCCAAGGGGCACTGTAACGTTAAATGTAAACAAGTGTTCTGCAAGTTAATGTAGACCAATATGGGATGAGCAAGTGAGTCAGCAGACACCCTTTTATTCCTTTCAAAATGCTAATGTCCGTGAATATACCTGGTACTGCACCTGCCATCACCAACTGGACTGTACAGAAGTATGAATATGTATTTTTTTTTTCTTAACTGCTTTTCATTTAGCTTGGAACTTTTGTTCAGCTAGAATTGCTACAGAGTAGAATTTCTTGCTGTAGAAGTTTCTGATTACTGGCTTGGATTCACTGCAGCTGTTGATTTCCTTAGCTTTGTCTTAGGTTTGTGTTAGTGTAAAGAGTTTCTCTGTTACCTACTCCAGCTACGGTATCTAAAACTACAAAGGTAAAATATCTCCTAACCTGTGGTAGGTTTTCAGCATGGGTTTTCTCTTTCCCCTCTGTGTATTGTAGAAAATGGTTTTCCCTCCACCCCATCCTTGCTGTTACTCCTCAGACTACATCTTTTCTAAGTAAAATGGAAGAGGAGGCGTATGCTTCTCACAACAGCTGGGTTGCACAGGTGACCTGAAGATTTTGGGCATTGTTTCCCTTTTTTATTTTTTCTTCCATTAGATCACTTCCAGCTGAACCCTCCCAAACTCCTTGGGTGCTGTGTGTTAAGGTCTGTCATTTGCCTTGCTTCAAAGCACTGATGCCCTGGCACTTTGTGAATGGGGTATGTGTTTCACCTGGCTAGATGGTACCTCAGTAATCAGTTTTTAGTATCACAGCAAAATGCAGAAACTTTGGGTGAACTGAAAGTTGTGGAGTACAGCATGATGCTATCAAACACATTGAATTTGCTAGTAAAATGGCTCCAGTTTCACTGCAAAGACATTGCTTTCTATTCACCTTCAGTTTGGCTATATGTACCTACATACAAAGTCTGCATATTAGAAATACTTGAACTATGCTGAACAAATTAATTTCTGAAAGGAAGAAGTGATGGATTTTCTAACATGTAGAAGGCATTTTAGGATTTGGGTGTTTTGTTTTTTTTATTTTATCAGAATTAGTTACATTTTTCTTACCATTACATTTTCTATTTTTGGCAGTATTGTTCAATTGTCTCTTAATACTACTAGAGCAACCTAGACCAACATCTTCCAAATAGCATTTAAGCAGTCTCTTTGTGAGAAATTAATCCTTGTAGCCAACACTCTGCAACTTTTTCAAATTTTGGTTCCTTTTTTTAAAAAAATTAAGTAAATTTTTATATTTTTATTTTCAATCTTTAATTGAAACTAAATTTGTCTCCCTTAATTGAGGAGTTTTACGATTTAAGACAAACACAAGAAGTATCTGACTTTTTAGCAGTAGTTCACTTGCTAGATTGTGTGCTGTTAATTTAGTGTAAAAATCAGATTTGTGTAGTTCAAAAACTATTCAGAATTTATTCTTATAAACAGTTGCGGCATATATAATGACAGGTACTCTACCTTTCCTCATCTGTTTCATCAGATTTAGACATCTGTTTCCTATTCATGCCTATAATATCTGGATTAGGATATGAACACGATCCAGAACTAATGCATATCTTGGCTGTAAGAAATGTCATAGGCAAACTTCACAGAATTACTGTTTTATTTGCTTCTTGTTGCTGTTTTTCTTCCTCCCCTGCATTTTTTTCCTTAGTGTTAATAGGTTTTTTTGAAATGAGGTCATGAATCAACCACTTCTGATATGTAGTTGGTTTAGTGATTCATTATGCGTTTTTTAATAAAGCACTGATAGGTTAATATTTGAATTTGCCTGCTGATTTTGGATAGTAGTTGTATATTTCTGTAATCTTTCAATGTAGAAAGTATTCGTAGAGCTACTAACTCTTCTAGAGCCTGTATACCTGTATCTTATAAGATGGAGAAAGAAAAGAATGGAGTCAGAAGCAGTTTTGAAGTTTCTGTCATCCTATATGTAGCAGGATGCCAGTGCTTGTGCATGCTTTACTATAATAAAACTATGCTTGGAAATAAATTGCAATGCATTAATGGAAATACTGCATGTAAGAAAGTGCCCGTATAATTCTTGACAGTCTGTACCCAAAGCCACTTAGCCATGTTTTTCTATAAATGTGCTACATGAACATATGTCTTGTTTGTTTCTTTCTTTGGCCAGATTTCCACATAGAGGAGGCTGTGGAGTGGCCTGGGTTAGACCTCAAACTAGGTCAAGTTTCTGGGTTGGCTCTGGACCCTGAAAATAACCTAGTTATCTTCCACAGAGGTGATCATGTTTGGGATGAAAAGTAAGTAGATACTCTGCTGAATGGCATGTTAGAAGGTCAAATCGGTGTATGCTTTTTGTATATTCTCAAGAAAAGACAGATCACAGTTCCTTTTCCATTTAAAATTCAGTTCTTTGGCTGGGCAGAAAGTGCCTTTGGGAGATTCAGAATGGAAGTGTTGACTGACAGTTTCAAGATGATGGGGTTACTAGGTCTTTAGACAGTAAGAATGTGTCTCCAGGGAAAAAGAACATAGTACATTAGGTCCTTAAACTGTATAACAATGTTGGTATGATATTCACTGAGATTAATTAACCCTGTTTCTCCATGGTTTTTAGCAGGTCTAATTAGCGTGTGAGAATAATGTTTTAGTATGGTATACTACTATTAGGACCTGGGTTTAAGCCACACAAAGCTAGCATCAGTGCATCTTCATTCTTTTTTGTCTTTATGTCCACTGAACAAGATTGGGTTCTTACAAGACACTCTCTCAAAACAGGCTTTGGTCTACTCATTTGATAAAATTCACTACATTTAGTGTCACTCAAAGAAAAAAAAAAGTCCCAACTTTTTAATGGCCATTTTTCTAGTGTTTGTAAAGTAATATATCCAAAGGTATATTATTTTAAGAACAGAACATTCTAAATAAAGTACAGTGTCCTTCTGCCTTTGAGCTTTAAAGTAGTATATCTAACTGTTTAGATGGACACTTCAGAAAAAAATTCCATGAAATTGTAACAGAACACTGTGAGGAAATAGTATTAGCCTGTAACAGAATATTATATAGTGCCATTTTTAAATGTGGTTTTTTACTTTTCCTTCTAACTATCTGTTGTCCATATGTATAGCTATAAGGCTAAACAGTACGGTTTTTTCAGCTCCTGAAGAATTCTTTTTAAGATAACATGGTTTCTGAAAATTAAAGGGAGCATCTTTCTCAACTTTATAATAACAAATTATGCTTAGCAGAATGTTTTATGGAGGAAAATAGGTTGTTTGGGTTTTTAGCTAAATAACATAATGCAGCAGATAAGACAATCATTTGTCTCTCGTGTCTTGTATCAGTCATCATTCCAGCTTAAGCGTAAATAAATATAGGCTATAAAATTTGAAAGGATGACATATGCTGAAACTCGTTATTACTCAAGCTTCAAGTAAAAGCTGATGTTGATTTGGTTTTTTTCATCCCCCTATGCATGAACATAAGTACTGTTCTTTGTGTCATTGTAGAAAAGATTGAAAAAATACTTGAAAATAGGCTAGCAGTTGTATTCATTTCTTACTTCTGAAATGGGTATTTTTGAGCATCTGGCAACTGAGGTATAGCCACAACCCAGAGCACAGAACGTGAGTTTGAGACCAAGCAGTATTTGGAGAGCCCACAGATTTTAAACAAAATGAAAAACATTAACGATCCCTGAAACAGCAAGGGTGCATATTGAATTAACCATGTTGAGAGACAGATTAAACTTCAACTTTTTGAGGGTGTGGGTGCAGAAGAAGATGGGAGCTGTAGTCTGGAAATCCACATACCTACCAGCTGTGCTGAGTAACACTACAGGTTCACTTAACTCAGCCCTGTCCTCCACAGCAGCCATTGTTCATATTCAGAGTATTTCTAGCCTGTCATTATCAGATTTCCCAGAAAAATTCTTTATTATATACTTAGTATTAGTAGTGTTCATCTGTACATCAGCCCTGTGAGTGGGCTTGCCATATTTGCCATCATCTGGGGATTGAAGTTGGAACAGAATGAAACTGCCTGGCCTTGTAAATATGATCAGAAGCATTCAGCCCCAGATGTAACCAAGATGTAAGATGAGCTGTTGTTAACTGAAGCTGGTTCTGGGTCTTATGTAAAGATAACGACATGTGAAGTCCTAATTCATTTCAGAGGGATTTTGTTCACAAGTATTATTTTTTTTTCTTCTTGTGGAGCACAGTTGATCAATATAGAGAAAAGCAATGTTGGTAGGAACCCTTAAATTAGGTAGGCTAAAACTTCTGTAGGCCTGTTTTATATAGACTATTGTGACTTTAAAACAATGTATTTGGGAAACATGCCTGTGGTTAAGCTGCTGCACAGAGAAGAGGCACACAGAAGTGTGCTCAGAGCCAGTCAGCATTCCCTTTTTATCTTTGGGTATATCATGGACATACTAAATTGTCTGGGAACCCTTTCATGGGTTGTGCTGAAAGGGAAGGAGTATATGTATTCTCCTTTTTCAATAAAAAGGAATAAAACATTAATATTTGAAAGGGGTTTATTATGACTGTTGTATGGGGAGGAATAAGAAGTTATCAGACTTGTAAGTTAATGATTATAATACACAGTTAATTGGGTATAATATTCCTTACCAAATCATAAATGTGATGAATCAGTCAAGCCTGAAAGCCCAGAATTTATTTTCTCTGTTTCAGTGCTTCACCAGCATAGTATAGAAACAAATGAAACAAAAATTATCTGTGCTCCTAGGCAATGCACAAATGTTTCCAATGCATTATTAATATATGCCATAAAAAAGCTGGATGCTCATTCAACTAAACATAGCTGGATGAATGGTCTGTGTTGTTTTGTAAGGCAGCTTCAGTCTGCATTAGAACTCTAAAGCAACTGTACAATGACAGGCCCTATAATACAGTAGCAGTGTTTCAATGGCTGTAGCATTCCTTCTGTGCATGATTTAAAAAATCCTTTTAAGTAAGTCAGGTTCTTTTAGCACACCATCTCCTCAGTTTCAGAACAGTCTTCGCTATATTCAGCATGTGCTGTTCAGAATTTAAAAAAATTAGTACTGTTCATCTGGCTGAGCAATGAATCAGTTGGAGGTTATTTTGCAATTTGTCATGAAAAATGTATACTATTCAAGCAATTTATAAAAGATATAATAAAGAATATAAGCTGCATTCTTGTTACTGCATTCTTGACAAGCTAGGCAGGTTAATTTAGGCTGAGCACAGTACCACAATGGTGATGGATATTGATCAAGAATAGAGCTCCGGGTTGTGCCTTCAGGGGTTATGAGATCAGGTGGTCTGTCTAAATTTAATAGGTAGCCCACCAGAAGGATGTTAGATTTAGCAATAAATTGTTTATATTAGTGTGAAATGGCCAGCTGAGAAGTAGAAAAATAGCTGTGGAATTGCATTGAGGTTTGAAATTAGAAATAGCGACATATGCAGCATATTTTATTTTTCCTTTGATATCAAACTGCAGAACCTATTAGAAAACCATGCTGCAGAGCAGTATGACATATAATAGCAAAGTGTTCGGTTATTTTGTTTGGTTGGGTTTGGTCTTGCTTCTTTTAAGCTAGCAGTGGTCAGCATAGTTTGTGTCCCCATTTATCAGCTGAAACAAAAGAACACTGACTACCTGGGAAATTGGTCTCAAACCGGGGAAGGAAAGAGTGACTGTGATTCTGTAGCGTGCCAAGTCTTCCTCCTAGAAGAGGGTATTCGACAGGGAGAAGATGCATGGAAGATCACTCCCATAAACCCATTTCAAAGTTCACTAGGCTTCCTTTGTGTAAAATGCCATACAGTCTCTTATTTACACTGAAAGCACTCAGTTCCCAGAAGAGCTGGGTAGTTGTTAGCAGGGAAGACTTAAAGTCTGGACAGCACTGTTACTAAGAAACAAAATCATAATAAGGAAAGTAAATAATTTTTTTAAGTGGTCTAGCTAGTTAGTTCTCCAGCAATATGATCTTGTTTTCTGAGGGGTTTTTGTACAATACCTACCATCACTAAGATTTTCTTCTGTGATTAGCTGTGCTGATTAATAATAATATTAGTTCAGTCTGTCCAGTGTTGGTTCTCCAGTTGTGGTCATCCATACTTAGAGCAAGTCATTACGAGTATTAGATTCCTTTTTAAATAAAAATGTTTAAAACCAAGAGAACATGTTATGGAAGATTACTGTCAGTAATGGGAAAGAATAAAACAACAGCTGCTGAATCATGGTCAAACAAGCAGATATGTCAAACAAGCCTCCATCAGCACGCCATTGTGTGCCAGTACCCCTTACCCTATGTCTCCCTGTAGCATCACAGCAGAGCGTTTAGGAGGGCTCAGTAGAGAGTTTTAGTAACTATCACCTTGTGCTTAACCATTCATAGTGAAAAGGATTTAGTGCTTTCTGTCAGAAATTAAATAAATAGTTACCGTATATTATGGCAATATATAAATATTATTTTTTAATCGTAGCCTATTCAGAAACTCAAACACATCCTGTCATAGATTTTTCTGGTTGTATATGAAGCCAGTATTGCTTTTCCACATTGAAAATTCTAGACGTATAAATATTTAATGTTATGGAGAGATGAGGCTGCTAGGACTGTACAATATAAAGTTTTAATAGCTTTATTCGTAGCCTTCTCTGTGACTACAAAGTATATTCTTGTTTACCAAGTTGCATCAATCATAGCTGGATTTCTCTTGGGATTAACAAATGGATTTAAAAATACAGCATGAGAGGGGTCTGTGTCTTGTTTTCACACATTTTTCATCCACATCAAATACTCAGAGTCTAATACCATTTTCCAATATTTAGACTTAAATTTTGCTCAAAACATTTGGCACTCTATCTTCACTTCAACAGGTTAGAGTTAATAGCCAACTTCTCCATAGGGGTACAGACAACTATATTTTTTATTCTTTGTTAAGCATATTATGATTTTGTGCCTACTAAATGTCTTCTGGAAAGTTAATCCTGGTTCTTAGTGTCTGAAATAGTAAAGCATTTAAATGGTGTTTATTAATATATTCCAAGTACCCTGAAAATTGCGTGTAGAGTTGTGGGGGTAGAAGAAATACACATCATATCCTATAGTCTCCTGCAAGGATAAGAACCTTAAGACCTGAATCTTACAGCAGTAAGCTCTAGCAAAATATTGAATTGTGTTTGGAAAGAAAAAAAAAAAATCCAAAAGACATGCAAACGTACATACACTGCCTTAGACAGTGCAAAGTATACCTGTGCATACTGGCAATTATGCCCTGGTGATTAGCAACATTTTACTTAGGCTACATTGTTTGATTTCCCATTCCTGACTTGCCACAGCAAAATTAAAAAAAAAAAAAAAAAAAAAAAGGGGAGAGGTTTTTTGCTTGCTTGCTTTAGGATTATCTTAATCGTGGCTATGCACATTTAGTTTGGAAATCATAACCTCAGTAGGAGATGCAGACATCCAACACTGTAACTCTTATAATCATACAATCATATAATAAGGCTTTTTTGAAGAAAAGAAGAAGCCAATAACCCCCCACTGGAATTAAACTACAGAACTCAGCTTTATGTTGCATGTGTATTGTTCATCAGTGGAACCTTCTAATGCTGGCTATTTCACTATTTTTGTATAGTTCTTTTGACAGCAAATTTGTTTATCAGCAAAGAGGACTTGGACCAATTGAACAGAGCACAATTCTTGTCCTGAATCCAAGTAATGCGAAACTGCTTCGTTCCATGGGCAAAAGTCTGTAAGTTATTTTTGCTTTTATCAATAGAAAATATTAGAAAATATACATTTTTGTATATTTTACTCCAAAAAGTCCCCAAGACCATTTTCACCTATGTTTTATATCACATTGTGTGATTGTAGCCTCTGAGTTTATTTAAATTAACAAACAAATGAAAATTACAAAGTCAACAACTAATAAAAGTAATTCTTCATCTTTACCACCTCCGCTTTCTAGCAATTCATACAATTTCATCTACCAGCCAGATTAACAGAAAAGCAGAGCTCATGAGTATTGTATATTGTCCTGAAAGATACCAAGTAATAGCCTGAGATACCAGAAATCGAGTGAATTTCAGGGCTGAGACACTCTTGTCAAGAGAATTCTATTCTGTAAAGGTATCTTTTTCATTAATATTACGTATAGCTAGTATGTACAACATTTGTTGCTATGTAGGTAAAAAGTGAAGTCTTCACATCTACAGCATTCTTCCTGAAAGATGTTTTTAATTTGATTCTTCTACGTTTGTGCTTGCAGATTTTATTTACCGCATGGTTTAAGTATAGATAAAAATGGTAACTACTGGGTCACTGATGTAGCTCTCCATCAGGTACGTTTTTGAAGCTTTAATGCTAAGGTCTTAATATTTTTCAAAAAAAAAAGTTTTTGTTTTCATGGACATTTGGCATGAATTATTTATTTAGGCCTGTTAAGAAAACCATTTAAGAATATGCCTATGGAAATTGACCCCTGTGGCCTTCATGGAATACAGTTGTATTGAATAATTTGCTACATGGACATAGTATTCAGAAATAAAAGTATCTGTTTTAAAACAATGATTCTTTTGAAAAAGAATAGATCTTTCTGCTACATCTTTGCTTATCAAGTCCCCTATGTACTTAAACCCAGAATATGAAACTAACTTGTTCACTGTAATCACAGGAGATTTATATTTTATGCAAAAATTTCCTAGAACTGACAGTGTTGAAAAACTGATCAATTAAGGGTGTGTTTGGTATATAAATTTATTTTATACACATTAATAGATATTTTTCCATAGGCAGTCATCCCTCTTAAATTTCACTTTCCATAACTGAAACCTCTTCTCTTCTCCCATTGTCTAAAAAAAAAAAGGTTTTCAAACTGGGAGCAGACGATAAAGAAGCATTACTGGTCTTAGGAGTAGCTTTGCAACCGGGCAGTGACAAAAATCATTTCTGTCAACCAACCGATGTGGCTGTGGATCCGATCACTGGCAGCATTTATGTCTCTGATGGCTACTGCAACAGCCGAATCATTCAGTTCTCTCCGGATGGATTGTACATGATGCAGTGGGGAGAAGGTACAGGTCAGCGCTCTTGGTACTTTACCCGTACTGCTGTTGTTATGGACTCTCCATGAACCATGAGATTGCTGATGTTACTATTGCTTTTATTTATGAATTTCTGTTACCGAAGTACCTTCCAGGCCCTGGCTGAATTTCAGCCTTGTCATTACATTCCAGTTTACTCTCTTCTATTCATACAGCTACTTGTAGTAGTTATATATTCACTACAAACAAAAAATGGGAATTTGTTAGCATTCTTTCAGGACAAGTCTTGGCATGTCCGGTCTTACAAAGAAAATGTTCTGACTTTCACAAAAACCTTTTTTTTTTTTTCTTAAACATTTGATCAAATAGTATAAGCCTTTAACCGTTTTTACAAGATTTATGCCATGATCCCATTACATTTTTGCCTGACTGGATTTATGTATCAGGCATCAAACTCAAAATTTTATAGGGAAATAGTAAATCATAAATTCAGGATTTACAAAGACAATGCGAAAGACTATCACAGTTTATCTACCTAAACAAGTAAAACTGCTAGGAGAAGAAAGCAAAATGACTTGATTCTTTTCCCAATGTTATACTGTGTTATGTGACATATTGCTGTTTCTAAGCAAAACTGATAGTTTTAGTGTGTACTTTAACAGAAACCTGGGTATTTTGTATTGCAGAGACTTCTTTAGGCAGAGCCAGACCTGGACAATTTCATATCCCTCACAGCTTAGCCCTGATCCCCGACTTCAGTCAGCTGTGTGTTGCAGACAGGGAAAACGGTCGAATTCAGTGCTTCAGGTTGGAGACTGGGGAGTTCATAAGAGAGATCAAGCACAAATCGTTTGGAAGACAGTTGTTTGCAGTTTCATATGTTCCAGGTAATTTTTTTTCCTGTTCTTCAGATTTCAAGTAGTTGTTCTATGCCAGACTATGTTGCAGTACACAGTGTTATTTCATGAAGAGTGCTATCATGTTATCTTAGGCCAGATATTTATTCTCTTTCAAAGTAGAGCTGATGTAATGGAAAATTTTAGAAATATCCTGTTTTCCTATTTGCAGGATGAAGGAAGCTTGCATATAAGCTCTGCTTCTGAGAAATGACTGTTAGACTCCCTAAATGTGATGTCAACAAGTAGATGATCTTGTTTGCTTCCTAGTGACTGCACAGTCAATAATTAGTTAACAATAATGTTTTAAAACATTATTGTCAAGCTTCATTGAAGAGAGCAAAATAAAGAGCTTCCAAACTATTAAGAAAAAAAATCTGAAAGAAAACAGTTTGAAAAAGTTGTGTGTTTTAATATCACAATGTGGTTAACAATTACTATATTAAGTTCTTGCGTTAGATTTTTAATACCAATACTGAAGTAATGTAAGTGTCAAGAACTGGATAAGGAATTTTGGCATGTCAGGCTCCTGATTCTATAGTTGATCTCAAATTTAACATCATGGTTATCTCTCTTGCATCTGCCGAGAACATAAGAAATGTTTTACTGGTTGAGATACTTGATACCTATAGCCCAGCGCTCTGTCTCTGACAGTGGCAGCAAGAGAGGCATTCTGAGGAGAATGTGTAAGCCTGGCTGCCTTTTGTGGTCCATTCCTCTCCTATCCCTATGCATCCACAAACACTTTACCTAGGGGTGTTAGGAGGTAGCTCCTGACCTCTTCTTCATAGTAACTTTCTATAGACCTATTGCCCGTGACTTTTCCTAATCCCGTTTTGAACTGGCTTGTAGTACTCTCTGCCTCCTTGACCTCGTGCAGTTACAGGCTCCAGAAGCTCACTAACCACCTTTATTTTTTTAATTTAAAAAAGTGACCTAGTTTCACTGAGTGCTTCTCAATCCCTGTGTTTTGGGAGTTAGTGAAGAATAGTTCCACACTCCCCATATCTGCTGCCTTCTCCTTTCCAAACCACAGATCCCCAGCCACCTTACCCTCTCCCCATAAGCCATTTAATCGCTTCAGCCTTTTGTCTATTGTAGTTGCCTTTCTCTTCTAGCATCTTTAACTTCATTAGGACCTTCTTGAGATGCAGGGAGTAAAGCACTCAAGACATGGGCATGCTAAGTTTTTGCACAGTAGCAGAATTGTTTCCTCCATTCCTAATTCCTTCCTGATGATGCCCAACATTCTGTTGAAATTTTGGCTGTCACTGTACACAGAGCCAAAGATCTCAGAAACCTTTCAGTGATGGCTTGGAGATGCCTCTCCTGCGTTGTAGCTGCCAGTTCCAAGCTAAACATCACGTAGGCAGGATCTGTATTTTTTTCACAGAAGCATCACTCTACATTTCTTTTTGCCAAAGCTCTTCTGCCAGCTGTTTGACAACTCAATTATTCTTATAAAAAGTCTTTCCAGACTTTCTCAATAACATCAAGCTTTTGACAGCTCGGCAGAACTCAGTACCTTCCTCAGACTGGGAGATGTCACTGTTCACCCCATTCTTCAGGTCACTGATGAAGACTATTGAATGAAATTGTTTCTGGCTCTGATCCCTGCAGGATCACACCGCTCAGACTTCTCTATCCTGAAAAATGATAACCTCTGCCCTGAAGCTCTGCTCTTCGCTTCTTGTTCATTAATGGGTCTTTCATTTAGCCCTGTGACAATTGACATTTTTTAATAACCTCTGATGCACAACCCTGTCAAAGGCTTTCTGAAAATCCAAGTATGTCTACAGAATCTCCTTTACCTGTGTGCTTTTTCTCCCCATTCAGAGGTGAGGCACAATTTCCCCTTAGAGGAGCCAGAGCAACTTGCTCCCGACAGGCCACACTTACCCATGTCTTATTCTTCATTATGGATTCTACCATCTTAGTGGGGATGGAAGCCAGAAGTATTGACTTAAAGTTCCCAGGCACCCTTCTGAGGCCTTGTTGTAGGTGGGCATTACTTTGGCAGTCTGCTAGTCTTCTGGAGGAGTGGCTGTTTGCAGTGCTAGGTTACTCAGCTTGGCCTGAGGTCTGTAATTTCACATTTGAGTTCCTTCAGAATTTGAGTGAATGCCATCCAAACCTGGTGAATTATTAATCTCCAATTTGTCTAACACCTTTTGTGTATCTCCTCCCAGTTGAGCTGGCTCCTCTGACCTCTTTGCTATGAAGAAAAAAAAAGTGTCAGAATCTCCCCAGCATATTCAACAGAAAAGACTGACTAAAACTGAGATTCTCTGCCACAGGCCCCTCATCCCTGAGTCTCCCTTTCACACCTTTTCCTCTTGCGTTCCCACTGGTTCCCTAGCTGACTTTCTGCTTTTGATGCATTTAAAGAACTTTCTGTTATCGCATCAAACATCCTTAGCAAAGCATTCTTCAGATTTTTTTAAACTCTTTTACATTCTTTTTACATTTAACCAATCTGTAAAATATTGCATTGCTTGTTCTTCTCATTTGGACAAATTGTGCATCTTTTAAATGCCAAACTTTCACCTGCTAAATCTTGCTTAATCTCCCTCTTGTGATTTAGTTTCCTATTGAGTTACCTTTCTATCTGTCTTTGCCTCTGTCGTCCTCTCAGACAACCTTTTTTCATCTATACTATTACAATTCATCTTCACTGTAGTTTGCTGTGTGGGGGTTGTTAAAGCAAATCTAATGTTGTTGCAGGTGGTCTCCTCTTTGCAGTTAATGGAATGCCTTATCCTGGAGAGGCAGAACCAGTGCAAGGATTTGTGATGAACTTCTCTACTGGAGAAATAATTGATACTTTCATTCCACTTAGAAAGGTAGAGTATTGCACAGAGTGCCTGGTGCATACAATTATATATGTGAGAACGTCGGTAACATCCTACTTCTCCAATTTTCTGTAAGACTACTACAGGAAATAAGATGTTTTATAATGTAAGGTATTCAAAAGGAATTCTTTATAATATTAACTTAATAAAGACACTAGAATTTCAAAAATTATACTACCCTCAAGTTGATTCCTACAGATAATACCTTCAGTGAGGATAAGCCTACTTTATTGCTGTCAGACAGTACTTAAAAGCTAATTTAAGAGAAGAATGAATGGCATGAAATATTCATATAGTTAGATGCTAGTAATGTCAAAAATAGAGTGTATTCCTAACCAGAAATATAATTCAACTGTATGGTTACATCCCTTGTTTACAGAAGATTAATGTAGAAGTTAAGGCTAAATGTCATTCATACAGGACATAAAAATTGTTTATTGAAAAAAAAAATCCATATATTGTCTTAGACTAAAGAAAGAATGTTAAGATTCCCATTTCTGGGAAACACCTATACAGTGTTATTTGCAGTCCAGTCTTAAATTAGAGTTATTTTTTTTTCTGAGTATAGCAAATAGCTGTGTTGCATACAAGCTAACAAAGATTAAATACGTGGGCTTGAAACCAAGATTCATGATTTTTTAAATATATATTTCACAGGATAAATTGAATGTAAGAATTTAAATACAAATATTATATTTATAAAAATTGGTTAGCATGAATACATCTAATAATCTCCATGTTGTTGTCCATGGAGAAGGCAAACATATGCTAGAAATGGAATTCCTCTCCCTTCACTCATGTTGGGCCTTCACACCAGCACCTGCTGCATTTTCTAGTCGAAGGACTGAATATGACCAGTCTCAAGTTCAGGGTTAAGGAGGCCTCATGAATGTGTAGACATTTGAGAGTAATCTTTGACTGCTTGTCTTCACAGAGCTTTGAGATGCCACATGATGTTGTTGCTTCAGAAGATAAAACAGTATTTGTTGGAGATGTTCATGCCAGAGTAGTGTGGAAGTTCACATCCACAGAAAGTAAGTTCTTTTTGTTCTTAATGTCACAACTTCAAATTTTGTGTCTTCAGATCAGTACCACTTATCTGGTACCACTCGCAAAGAACCTGGCAGCTTAATGACAATGATTTGAGTACACTACAAGCTCTGCCTGCAAAAGTTCTGTGCTACTGCTCAGCTTTCATTAAAAGACCATTCTTCAGCATTGCTGTATGCTCTGTCAAAGGAGAGTCCTGAGTGCATTAGTTTGTTTGTTGCAGGAGGAATCAAAATGCATTTGCCTTATGGTAGATCTGTCCCTTGTCATGTCAGTACCTGCTTAAACAAAAGCATGACTTTAGCATTATAGTAATTTTAATATATCATTTGCTGAGAAGTCAACTGCTTCCTTTGAGGTTATCATATAGGAAACTACCAGGGGCTGAAGTAAAAACACAAGTCAACTTAAAATTTATATTCATTCCATTGGGAGTATTCATCATTTGAAAAATGAATCTAGTATAATTTCAAGTCCAATTTCCATGAAGTGAAAACACTTCCCAGTTTTAATCTAGTAACCCCCAAGCCAAGGAGCCTAACTTCAGGGTGAGAGACCTGATTAGTCAGACATCAGTTTAGTAGGATTTGGTGAGAGATTAGATATTTTACAGGAGTAAAAATATAATCCACTGTTACATTATATTGGATTAAAAAATGTATGAGAGAGGCTTCAGGGTGTTAGTCAACCAGTAAGAGTCTGCTGTTATAAATGAACTTCTGACTAAGCCAGTTATTGAATATTTGTTTATAATTCATGGGTTTTCCTTTGGGGTATCTGGTATCAGCTCCTGTTAATAACAGGAAACTGGACCAGATAAACTGTAATTCTAACTGGTTATGGCTTTTTCTGCATATAGTAACCTGAATGAGAACACTTCTAGACTTTTATTCAAAGAAACATGAGAACAAAAAAATAACAGAATTATTCATCACTTACAGACTAGATGAGGAAAGTCCTTGTATATAATTTTCTTTTTAGCTTTTGTTTCAGTATAAAACTACAGTAGCCATGGAGCCCTAATTCAGCCAGCCTTTAGTCCATCATGATTTTGATTATAATTAACAGTTTTATTTTTCTGGGAATCCCTGAACCTTTACATGTGCCCATAAAATCTCTCTGTGGCATGAGTTAATTATTGCGAACACCTTCCGTGAATCAAGCTCTTTTCTTTTTTCCACGGCCTTGTGAGCTATAGAATGGTTTATATTGACTCACCTTGGTGAAGTTCAGGTGCTGATGGGATTGTTTACTGTAGGATTGTACTGTACAGTTGAGAAAGCTAGCAGGAAAATGTCACTGAGTGTCTTTCTGAAATGTCAGTTGTCCTGAAGAATAATTTTGTTTTACAGAAATGGAACATCGGTCAGTTAAAAAGGCTGGTATTGAGGTGCAGAAAATAAAAGGTTAGTCTGATTCATAACGGAAATGAAGGAACCAAGTATTTTTCACATAGACTAGGAATGCTTCTGCCAAGTTGGAGGGAAAAATGCTAACTAGTTTCACTGTTGTTTTATTTTTCACCATCATTTCATACAGTGAGTATAGATAAAACGAGCTGGTGTAGGAAGCACAAGAAACCAGCTTGTAACAAGCGTTACCTGGTAGATGCTATTTTACAGCCAATCTAAACATTTCAGTGATGACAAGTGCTTCACAGGCACCGAGATAAAAATTTAACGAGTGGATTAATTCCGTACCGCCATCTGGCGTGGTCCAGATTGGTATCTGTGTCAGCTCCCTTAGATGCAGAAATAGCTCTGAAATACAACTGTGATAGTTACTCCCCAGCACCCTCACCCCTGCTCCACAATCCTCAACCACCAAAAAAGGGTTATTTGCAATGGCAGCTGGTTTATCTTTCTGCATAGTCTTTCAGTACACAGCCTTGCCAGTCACACCATATGGCAAAGAAATATCATTTTTTTTCTATTTAGATATATTTCCCTGGATCTACTGCTTTCTTTTTTTTATTTTTTCTGCATGAAAATGAAAAAAAGAAAAAAATGAAAATAAAAACATGTAGAAACTTAAGGAGATAAAGAAATACATGTAGAGGAGATTGAAAGGGGGTAAAATAGCAATTCAGGAAGAGGAAAAGTAATTTTAACCATTACTATTCTGTTATGTAGGCCTTTTCTGTTGAAAAGGAAAAGTTCATTTCTCTTTCAGAAAAACAGTACCAGGCTATGGAGAGGTCTCTATGAAATGTTCAAATGTTCCTAACTGTTTTACTTTGGTTGAATTCAGAGCTTGTGTGATTTGCTTTAGCCATGTATATGCAGACAAAGAAAAATAGCAAAAGATCCCAACTGCCAATTGTAAGCATATAGAATAAAGTAGGCTGATGTTATAAAACAATGAAATCCTTACCGTCAAAACCATTATCCTTCTATTTTACCTCTGCTGGTACATCAGTCCTCCTGAGGTACCCAAAAAGGAAGTGTTGACATTACAGCATCCACAGTGCAACAAACCTAGGTATATATTAATGCATTTCAGCTTTCTTTAGGAAGATACCATGCTAGCTGACACTTCTAATGTTACAGAGACAAATGCAATAGTAGCACCAGGGTAAGAAACAGTTTTCAAGTAACAATCTCTGAAACTGCTTAGGGTACATAAACTGAAATTAACGTTTTTTCAACTCCACTTGAAGAAAACAGATGGCCAATGGACTTTGTGTCATCCTGTGCTTAATAAATGGACAGGAGTGGCCTCCTGGTGACAGACTGTTACTATTGCTTGCACTGCTGTGAAGTGGGGGAAAATACATGGAGAACAGTAGCTTTGCCCAGAGGTGGGCAGGATGGTGTAGGAAAATTGTTCTTGGCTATAACTACTTACTTGAACAGACAGCATGTTATCATTGTATCCTTGTTACCATCGTGTTAGTTATAACAACGATTATCATTCTTACCATTGTATTAGTCTTACGCGTAAACTGAAGCATTTTCTATTCTTTCAGAATACATCATTTTAAGTTTGATACAGAATCAAAATAGAGTTGATGCAGAGTGTGTTTCTGATGCAGCTACCTCTTAAGACAGGCAGTTAAGTCAGGCTTTAAAACATAAAGCTGGACAGTTTTACTCCTTAGAAGTTAGCACAAAGCATGTGATCTTTTATATATGTACAAAACAACATAGAGGATTTTACTGAAATTGTTTTTTCTCCTTGTAGGTGGAGAGGTAACAGGTTAGTCAGGAATGATTGGATGCAGTTTTCAAAAGCTCTCCAGATTTACAGAGCCAGAGTTCTTTCATGGATATAGCAGTTCTGAAAATTTAACCCTTTGTCACAAGTTTATTAGAAAGAAATTTAAATGCTTTCCTTTTTGTTTATGATAATACAACATGTACTGGATTTCTGTATTTCTTGTGGAACTGTTATTGTCGAAGGGAGATATTTAATTGATATAACCTCACACGCTAATTTGGAAAAATAGATCTTTTGGGGATTTCCCTATATTTTAAATGACAGATACTTCTTCAGACAAAATTCTCCCTGACACCTCTCCTCTCCCCATTCGAGAAAAGGGGAGGGTATCTTTGCTAGTGAGTGATACCATTGAGAGTCTCTCTGCCTCACATTTGGAATAACATCAGCAAGAGCTAAAAATGTCTCCATAAGTGTTTGTATTTTGTTTTCTTGTTACTCAACGCTTCAGGTATTCTAGCTTGTTCTTTTCTTTAATGCCTTGTTCTGTGTTGCTTGATGCATATAGATGACATATTGAAATTGTCTTCTTTTTAAAGAACCAGAAATAATTGTAGAAGCCAGATTGAAAAACAACCCAGAATCAACAGACCCTCTAAAGAAGCAGGAAAAACATCATCTGGTCCGACAGGCCAGCACTGGAGTTTCCTTTGTTCTTATTACAACTCTTCTAATTATCCCTGTTGTTGTCCTGCTGGCAATTTTAGTATTTATTCGATGGAGGAAGACAACTGTCTATGGAGGTAACCATGAGTAACTCTAGAGAACAGGCTTCTATCTTTGCGGTTCAAACATCAGTGGACTCTGAGGGATGAGGGTATGAGGAGAGAGAGGCTTACTGTCCCTTCACCCTTCTGAGCAGTTACTGTGCTGCTGCATGCAAAGACTCAGCATGCACATGGCAACTGCATCCCCCTGTGCTTTTAATATTACATACCACCTTTCCAGAACATGTATCTAAAAACTTTAATTGGTGTCAAGCTGAAAACTGGTATCTCAGAAATTACTAGAATATATTCGTGTTATCATCTAGAATACATGAATTTTAATACTCTGAGCATAGTTTCACTTTCACTTTGGGACCTTTAAATTGTTGAGAACAAAGGACCCTATGAGTATTATAAAAGTATAAGCAAAACGCAAACAGATAACATTTAGAAGAGGTTATATTATTGTTCACCACTACCTTGTGCGTTTTCGTGGGTCAGATGAGTTTCCATAATGCACCTCCATCCATTGCTGAAAGAGCTTTAATTGTAAATTTGTTCTTAATTCATATGATATAATAACATAATTTTTGAGAAACTGGTAGACTGCAGTAGGGGTTTGATCATTACACTGGTTATTTTGTATGGCATAAATAGTTTTATCAAGATATTCTCATCATGAGAAGAAAATGTACATGGAATACACAAGTAATACGCTTCTGCTATGGCAGAGTAGGTAATTCAGCAATCTAGTATTGCTGTGCAGCTGAATTTGATCTATTACATCTGAAGATTTCAGCGTGTAGCTTCCCAATTCTTTGTGTTCAGACATGGTTAGCACATCAAATGTGCCAAAGCTCTAGACTACTTCAGTACTGCCGTTAATGGATATGATCCATAACGGCATTTTTGCATTCCATTTGGATTCAAGCAGTGCTTGAATTTACTGTGTCAAAGAGCATGGTACAGTTGCATTGGTAAAAGTAAACTTCTTGCGCAGATTTATGGAAACTGAGTAGTATATAGGACGAGACAGTTTGGTCATGGCATTTAATTTTTCTTCAGATGAAGTATGGCAAGAGTTACCAGGGAGGAGGATATAGTTTGTGCTGGAATGTAGTTGTGCACATTACAAATCACAAGGTTCTTGTCTTTCCTATAAATTCTTCACAGTAACATAAGTGAACAGTTGAGGGAATGAAATTCTCAGAAAAAACTTACATGCAAATCTTCTTAATGGCTGAATTGGCATAAACTGAACATCTGTGGTATGATGATTCTGTTAGGAATTGTAATTTCACCTTAATCAAGAAGCTGAAAAGTATCAGGTTTGCTTCTTAGAGCTGCTGATTGATGTGTTTGATGCCTGTGCTTTGTATCAGAAAATACAGATAATTGTTTAATCATGGAATATTATTTTCTTAGCTTATTTTTGAAATTACCTTATTTTTCAGCTGATGGGGATCACAAACTTGATTCAAGTTCAGGCAGAATTTTAGGCAGACTTAGAGGTAAGTCTAAATCGTTGGAGATCCTTTAGGAACGCAGTAGCTGGAGGTTTTTTTCTGTATTCACTCCTAGCTGAGTAACAGATTTGACAGAACTTTCTCAGGGGGAGGATTGGGGGCAAACCGCAGGTGTTTTGTGGAAATGTCTTTTACGACACCTTTCATCCGTCATTATCTGCCTGCTGAAGAGGATGTGTCACTACCAGTGGGAGAGCAGTAGCTGTTATAATGAGTTATTTGTGGATCTGGTGAATGAAACGAATCACTTTGAGACTAAGGGCCAACTGGTGGGAACACAAATAGCCTGCATAAAGACTTAATGAATCAATGGATGCTGAAAAAAGTAGTTTGAAGCATCTACTTCAAAGATTGATTTCCTTCCCCTTTCATAACCTCTACATTCAGCTTTTGTGGCTCATGGGCTGCTCTTTACAAACAGTTTCTGGAAGGACGCTTTAAAAAATTTCCACTATATCGTTGGATGAGTAGATAGATTTTTATTCCCCCTGTACAGTAAAGCAAACCATATGACAAGCCTTTCCTTTCCACAGGGAAAGGCGGTGGTGGCCTAAACCTTGGGAACTTCTTTGCAAGTCACAAAGGCTACAGCCGAAAAGGGTTTGACCGACTGAGTACTGAGGGAAGCGATCAAGAAAAAGACGAAGATGATGGCACAGATTCAGAGGAAGAGTGTTCAGCACCTCCACCCCCACCAGCACCTTCATCATCCTGAAACCAGCTTTTGAGTTCTCCATTATACGATTCACCCTTGAATGTCAGATTCCTTTTCCCTTAAGCACGTTTAAGATTTTGTGTATTTAATTGTAAACTGTACTAGTCTGTGTGGGGCTGTACACTGGTTCCTTTAATTTTTGTTTGGTTTTAGTTCTGTTTTTTAAGTGGAGGAGTGTATGGAAATTCCATATCAGTGCCGTTGTTTTTTATGTGACCATCTAATAAAGCAAACAGTCTTCTAATTGCAGCACTGATTTAAAGCAGTAGTATCTTCTCATCTCAAACTGGGGATCTTGTAAATAAGTCTTACTATCTGCTTCATCAAAATATTTTTCTTGTAACTATTCAGTTGCCAATTTCTGTTTTGTGCCTTTCCTATTCAATGTCCTTAACCTGTTGCCGTACAGAGAAAATACAGTGCCACAAGAAAATGAAGCTGCTAAATCTTCTTCTATTTTTTTAAAATCACTAGCATTATATTGCATTGAAGGAAAGAAAAAAGTCTCTATTTAATTTTTTTTCTTCTTCCTAACTTGATGTGTTTCTGGAATGTCTTATTTTTAGATGGTATCACTGTTAGAACACTATTTTCAGAAGCTGAATGTAATTTGTGTAATAAAGTATTCGCAGAGCATTAGCTGTCGGAGTGTACTTTGGAATTTTTGCATACGTTTTTGTATCCAACTTTTGTAAAACTTACACAGACCACTTAATACAGTAAAAATTTTTATGTCTTCTACCAGCAGAGAAAAAGTGCTATTTTGTATGGAAGCTGGAAAAATACTTTGCTATGTCACAGGATTTTTTTCTTTTAAAGACTAAGAATTTACATACATGTACAAAGTCAAGCTTAAACATTTAAAGAGGAGTTTTACTTGTATAATAAAACTTCAGGGTATTTACTTGAATAAAACCTGGTCACAGCTAAGAGGAAACCTGTGTCTCAAATTAAATATGCAAATTAGTCAGAATAGGCATTTAATACTACTGAATTTGTAGTACTGATTTTCTTGTTTCTCCACACTTCCTTTTCCATCCATACAGCAGGAGCCCTCAATTCCCTGATGTGCTCACTCATTGAACAGGAGATTTGCAGAAGACCTGCTAGGTAATTATCCTGGCTCTATGAGTCATCTGAAGTGTGAATCATTGTGTGACATCATCATGATTTATCAGTCTAGTTTGAGGATCAGAACATGATTAATCTCCTTTTAAAACCTATATTATGAGCAGAGTGTACACAGCTGTAATTGCCACAGGTTTTTATGAAACAGCTTTCATTATCATCATTGCAGGTATTGCAACAGGCTGTTGCTGGTGTTGAGCTTGAAAAATAGTCTTTAGGTTTCTTGTGGCAGCAGGTTTTGCAAGGTATTTCTTGAGGGAATAAGGGTGATGGTAAATGGAAGAAAAGATAAGATTTCTTCCCCCGGCAAGATTTTATAAATCTCCTTTTTCTGGAACAAAAACTCAAAATCCTTGGCAGGTTGTTTTTTCTCAAGTACAGCAAAATCTCCAGGATAGCTTTCTAAAATGCTGGAGTACAGGCTCAGTTTCATGTGATAAGTATTTAGTGCGTACTCTTAAGTCATTTCCTTTCCTGCCAATTTCTGTTTTCCAAATGTTATGATGAAAATGGCCTGTTTCTGTCTGTCTTGCTTTCAAAAGCATTGGTTTTGAAAGCAAGACACTGTTATTTT
Organism: Gorsachius magnificus; assembly: GCA_034008185.1. Taxonomy (NCBI): domain Eukaryota; kingdom Metazoa; phylum Chordata; class Aves; order Pelecaniformes; family Ardeidae; genus Gorsachius; species Gorsachius magnificus. Next base: position 34,146,211 of record CM067109.1, on the reverse strand, counting down.
TAGCTGTGGCCTTGATCCCCTTGTATATGAATAAAACAAATAAGGTCGTTGGGAAGGATCTTCTAAAGCTGCCTGCAAAGATGACAAGTCACCAGTTTACAGGAAGTTTTCAATGCAAGCAATTAGGAGAGCTGCGGTGGAACTGCTGTCATACGCGGTATATATGGCATCAGTTCTAAAAGATCACAGGCTTTTCTCAAAAGCGATCAGTATTTTTCTAGCATTTGGATAGCACACGTTATGTCTATCTGATGTTGGGCGTTCTCTGCTTCCCTGGTATCAGGTCGATGAAGATAACATGCAGCTGCCTCCTTCTTCCTTTCCTTTAGCTGATCCTTCTCTCCAATTAAAAAAAATGCTTTGGTGAGAGGGGAGTAGCTGAACACAGTTTAATTGCAAGTACAAACTAAAACAGATTAGTTCGGCGTCAGTGATAATCTGCTCTCTGGAGTTCAGAGACTGGTCTCTACAATAATCCTGGGCTGCATAAAGAGAAGCGTGACAAGGGAGGTGATTCTGCCCCTCTGCTCCACTCTGGTGAGACCTCCCCTGCAGTACTGCGTCCAGCTCTGGAGGCCTCAGTACAGGAAGGACATGGACCTGTTGGAGCGGGTCCAGAGGAGGGCTACTAAAATGATCCGAGGGCTGGAGCACCTCCCCTGTGAAGACAGGCTTAGAGAGTTGGGCTTGTTCAGGCTGGAGGAGAGAAGGCTGCAGGGAAACCTTATTGCGGCCTTTCAGTACTTAAAGGGGGCTTATAAGATGGGGACAGGCTTTTTAGTAGGACCTGTAGTGATAGGGTAAGGGCTAATGGTTTTAAACTAGAAGAGCGTAGATTCAGACTAGTTATTAGGAAGAATTTTTTTTTTTACAGTGCTGGTGGTGAAACACTGGAACAGGGTAACCAGAGAAGTTGTGGATGCCCCATCGTTGGAAGTGTTCAGGGTCAGGTTGGGTGGGTCTTTGAGGAACCTGATCTAGTGAAAGATGTTCCTGATCACTGCAGGGGGTTGGACTTGATGGTGAAGGTCCCTTCCAACCCAAACCATTCTGTGATTCTTTGATAACTGCATTGACAGACAAACAGCTACTTTTCCAGCAGCCAGTGAACTTCAGCGCGTCAAGTTGCATGCTTTAATTTCATACAGGTACAATGGCAGAAAAGCTGAACCTGCTTGAAGGCACTGAATGTTCTTTATCTCTAATTAAAGTTGCATCTTATGAAAACAATGTACCAGAGATTTCACACTGCAATAGAAAATTCATGTGAAAAGGAAGACACGAGCTTTCTGTAATCATAGCTGTAGTTTTAATCAGCCAGCAGACCATACTCCATCCTAGCAGGTGCTATGTGCTAATACAGTTATTTATGTATTAAATGTTGAATACTGGTTATTCAGTCTTGGCTAGTGGAATTGGAGTGCACGTGTTTAATTTAGTTTCAGCAATTGTCCTGGTTAAGACTATGCTTTTTAATGAACAACATGGAATTGCACATTTTAAGGCTTCAAAGACATGACACTAGCTTTTATGAATTGCCAATTCATCTTTTCTTAAGCCTTTTCAAGATGGAAAAAAACTCAGCTGTTGTAGGGGCTGAGTATTTTCATTAAAATGAAGCCGATGAAGTAGCTAAGCGCCTTTCCCTGTAGCGGTACTGTGTGAAGCATCTCCCTGTTTTGAACAGCCTAGCACAGCGGTGCCAAGGGGGCTGCTGGCCCGCCGGTGGGGGGGTGTCACAGCCATCTTCGGCTGCTGGCTGTGAAGCAGCTGTAAGTGAGGGCCGGCACGGGCAACCACGAGCTGCCATGGGCAGGACGCAGCGAGCCCTAACGTGCCAGTTGTCACCCAAGTCACCTGAAGGTGTCCCAATTAAATGAAATTACCATCCCAATTAAGCAGCAGTCCTTGCCACAAGTATCATTAGGTGTAAATTGATTCCTTGGGAAGCATCTTGATTAAGTAGAGTTTTCTAATTAAGTGGTGCACTGTAGTAATTAATGAGGATTTATAGATCAATGCAGTAAATTGCAACAGCTTCTTGCTTGCCAAAACTAGATTTATTTATGCTTTATCAGAACTTTTAGGTCAGTGATGTCTGTCATGCTACAGAGGATTAGGATTAAGTGCGGGCCGTGGTACAGAGAAGGGACTTCGCTGATTTCTAACTTGCCATTCAAACACACATGTAGGAACTTGTTTGAAAAGACTTCGTATGTATTGGCAATACACGTTGTGGGGAGCGGATTACTGCTGAGCAACTCAAAAGGAACTTTATTACTTAATTGCACACTGGGACATACGTTTAAATTTTAAAGACTCTGTTATGATGTAGTGCACAGTTTGTGTGGATTCATGTAAAAAAAAGGTCAATTAAAATTAAGATCTGAAATTAGGCCACTGTATTTTCTATGTAAGGTAGATGATAGTAAACCCTAGAGTTTCAGCACCCTGATTTGCCTCTACCTGGTTGCTGGGGTTTTTTTACTTCTTAAATGTGAAAATATTTTTTCCTTCATTGTGAATTATCAAAATTTGTTACCCTATAACTGCTCTTCAAACTCCTCTCCAATACCTGTGAAAAATTTAGATTCACCTGTGTAGCTTAACATTACTGGCAAAAGAAAAGAGGGGAGCTAACAGTGTAGAGGAGGATTTTAAATCTCCAGTGGCAGCTACTTATCCAAGCAAAACCTGTGACCTTCTTGCTGTTTCTGGACATGGTGGCTGGAAAAACCTAAAGGAGCATCCAGCTGGCTTTGTTACACACATATTTGGAGAGGTACAAGGGGGAGCTGCATGGGAGCAACTTGGAAGCTGCACTAGAATTTTCTAACTCCTACAGGTCATGAAGGCACATTTGCTGAACTGCTCTTTTCTTTAGCTCCTTTCCGTTAGTGTTTCTTGTCAATTAGCTGTATGTGAAGCACAACATCCTGCCAGTGAAGCTCTGTCTGATTTAATTGTGCAACTTCAAAAAAAAAAAAATACACAGATGATGTAAAGGCATTTTTTTTCCTAGGGAATTGTGCCAAAAGTACCATTTTAAAGATGCAGTGAAGCAATTTGTTCCTAGTGGAACAAATAGTAGTAACAGTTCAGCAAACTAGGGAAATTATTATTAGTTACTGTCCTGGTTTCAGCTGGGATAGTTAATGTTCTTCCTAGTAGCTGGCATAGCGCTGTGGTTTGGATTTAATATGACAATAATGTCAAGAACACACAGATGGTTTAGTTGTTGCTGAGCAGTGCCTACACCAGTCAAGGCCTTTTCAGCTTCCCCTGCTCTCCTGGGTGCACAAGAAGCTGGGAGGGGGCACAGCCAGGACAGCTGACCCCAGCTGGCCAAAGGGCTATTCCAGAACATAGGGCATCATGCTCAGTATATAAATCAGGGGAGTTGGCCTGGGTGGCAGCGATCTCTCCTTGGGGGTGGGTGGGGCATTGGTTGGCAGGTGGTGGGCAGTTGCATCACTTGTTTTTTCCCAGATTTTTTTTTTTCTCTCTCTCTCGTCTTCCTTTTCATTACTTTTTTTTTTTTTTAAAGCAATTAAGAAATTTTTCTTATCTCAACCCACGAGTTTTTTTCTTACTTTTGCCCTTCCGATTCTCTCCCCCCTCCACCAGGGGGAGGGTGAGCAAGCAGCTGTGTGGTTCTTGGCTGCCAACTGGAGCTAAACCGCACATAGAGGCATTTTTTCCTAGGTAACTGTGCCAAAAGTACAATTTTAAAGATGCATTGGAGCAATTTGTTCCTAGCAAATAGGCAGTGGCAACAGTTCAGCAAACTAGAGAAATTATTATTACCAACTACATTTGTTTTTCAAACTGAAAGATATGAGAAACTCTTTTTTTTTTTTTATTAGAATTTAAGAATTTTGTCAGAATGGGGATAAGGCAACCCACATGCCCAGCCATAACAGGCTAAAGTTGGTGGTACTTAGCATGTATGTTTTAAGAGCAGAACCCTGCCCCAGCCACCCTACTCCTCAATGCTTTGATACCCTGCCCTGCCTCCCTCCCCCCCACCCCCCCCCCATGTTTGTTACTGGTTTCTTCTGCCATAGCACATCCTATCCTAAAACTGCAGCTCAAGATAAAATTACTTGCACTAAAACTGCCTGAATTCCACAATTCTGCCATGTTTTCTTGAGTGAGGTCTCAGGTTGCACACTGCTGTGCATCAGAACTGAAGGGGTGGCCTGTTTCCAGGCACCTGTATGTGAGATCCTGCTCACAGCCACCAAGGTTTAATACGTGCTGAAAGGTGCCCAGTTCTTAGGAAGCTGCAAAGCTGGACTGAATGTTTGCCATAGTTGGCAGTTACAGTGCCAACTACCTAATGCACAAGCAGATTATTTTTGTACTATAAATGTTACCTGTGAAAGGTCAGTCATGCAGCCTTCACACAACCCAGGTCACATCGCTCTCAGAAATACATTTATGCTTCCATAATTACCATCTGGTTATGGGTTTTACTGTAACCAGGCAATAATTTTGCTGAGCCTGTAGTTTGGGAATGAAAGACTCAGAGAACCAAACTACCAGGCAGCAGTTTCTGCAAGCATTGCATCTTCACCGTGCCATGGTGGTGGAGTCAGTGCCTGGTGTGCAGGACGTGCTCCTGCAGCAACAGGCTGACGCCGTGCAACCGTGCAGGCTCCAAAATAAATCCCTAATGTCTGTGGAGTCGAACATACTGAAGTTAAGAATCTCAAAAATTAAGTTTCCCAGTGTGGTACTGTAACCATACGCTAAACCCTCTCCTTTTCCTATGTCTTCAGTCGGTGGAAGTGGTAGATGATGCCTCCAACTAGATGATGAACATTCAAAACCAATCTTGTAGGGAACCCCATGTATTATTTACTGCATATCACTGAAATTCTGCACAAAATATAGAAACTGTTTTCTTGTGGACTTTTTTACTGGGGCTTTCTTTGTTATGCCTGCCAGCTTTGTGAAGAATCATTAATATTTTTTTCAGCATGTCTGGGAACTGGCATGGTGCTATTCTCTTTGTACAGAAGGGGAAAGTGGGGTGTAGAGAGATTAAAGGCATAAATTGTCAAAAAACATCAACTAATTTTAAGTACTGAATTCATGAAATCTTATTTATTCCCTTTTAAACCACTTAGATATCACTTTATATATCCAAGGCACTGCTGCTTGCCACCAGCTGCAACTCTGAATACTCCAGCTCTGCTGATGAAAGCTCAGGGATTGTTATCAAGGACCACGTGAGTAACAACTGCTAAATTATCATAGAATCATAGAATGCTTTTGGTTGCAATGGACCTTTAGAGATCATCTCGTCCACCCCCCTGCAGTGATCAGGAACATCTTTAACTACATTAGGTTGCTCAGACCCCTGTCCAACCTGACCTTGAATGTTTCCAAGGATGGGGCCTCCACTACGCAGTAACCCATTCCAGTGTTTCACCACACTCACTGCAAAAACTTTCTTCCTTATATCCAGCCTAAACCTACCCTGCTTCAGTTTAAAACCATTACCCCTTGTCCTGTCACAGCTGGTCCTACTAAAAAGATTTTCCCCATCTTTCCTATAAACCCCCTTTAAATACTGAAAGGCCGCAATCAGGTCTCCCCGCAGCCTTCTCTTCTCCGAGCTGAACAAGCCCAACTCTCTCAGCCTGTCCTCATAGGAGAGGTGCTCCAGCCCTCGGATCATTTTAGTAGCCCTCCTCTGGACCCGCTCCAACAGTTCCATGTCCTTCTTGTGCTGAGGGCTCCAGAGCTGGATGCAGTACTCCAGGTGAGGTCTCACCAGAGCAGAGTAGAGGGGCAGAATCACCTCCCTCAACCTGCTGGCCGTGCTTCTCCTGATGCAGCCCAGAGTACGGTTGGCTTTCTGGGCTGCCAGCACACATTGCCAGCTCATGTCCAGCTTTTCATCCACCAGCCCCTCCAAGTCCTTCTCGGCAGGGCTGCTCTCGATCCTTTCTTCCCCCAGCCTCTACTGATACCGGGGCTTACCCCAAACCCAGGTGCAGGACCTTGCACTTGGCCTTGTTGAACCTCATGAGGTTCACACAGGCCCACCTCTCCAGCCTGTCCAGGTCTCTCTGGATGACATCCCGTCCTTCTGGCATGTCAGCCGCACCAATCAGCTTGGTGTCATCCAACAACTTGCTGAGGGTGCACTCGATCTCGCTGTCTAAGTCATTGATGAAAACATTAAACAGCACCGGTCCCAGTATGGACCCCTGAGGGACACCACTCGTCACCGGTCTCCACCTGGACATCGAGCCATTGACCACTACCCTCTGGATGCGACCATCCAGCCAGTCCCTTATCCACCGAACAGTCCACCCATCAAATCCATAGCTCTCCAATTTAGAGAGAAGGATGTTGTGGGGGACCATGTCATAGGCTTTGCAGAAGTCCAGAGAGATGGCGTCCATTGGTTTTCCTTTGTCCAGTGTTGTTGTCACACCATCATAGAAAGTCACCAGGTTCGTCAGGCAGGACTTGCCCTTGGTGAAGCCATGCTGGCTATGTCGAATTATCTCCCTGGCCTCCATGTGCTTTAGCATAGCTTCTAGGAGGATCTGTTCCATGATCTTCCCCGGCACACAGGTGAGGCTGACAAGTCAGTAGTTCCCGAGGTCTTCCTTTCTACCCTTTAAATTATGGACAGTTGTATCCAGCTGATCTATGGGCCATGACGCTAGCAATCTGCAGCAGGGCAGCACTGCCTGACAGACTGGGAACTGCATTTCCTACAACCACTCTTGTTTACCGGCTCACTTATTTCTGCTACCAACACAGCAAGGTTTCTGCAGATGCCTTCATCACTGCTAACACTGCACAGTGTCAGGGTAAAACGGACTGCACAAGGCTGTGGCCCTGTGGGAAGATAGACGCATGAGCCCACCCTCAGAGCCTGCAGTAACGCCTACCACAGCGGGGCAAACAAGTGGGCAGCTCAGGCAACCTGAGCACACTTGTGTTTGCAAACGTGGTCTTTGTCTGTGTACAAGTAGAGAGGAAGGAAGGAGAATGGACTAGGGAATGTATCTCTCAGGATTAACAGTTCCTGAATCAAATGTTTTAAAATTAAGTTACTGTCTGGTTACTTCTATCTGGAAGAGCCTTCCTATTCAAGCTTTTTGTGTACTGCTTTTCATTCTAAATGCCTACATGATTTGATTCCCACAGCGGGCCAGAAAGTCTTCTAATATGCGTAGAAGAGTGTAATACCCATTTCCTGAAGACACTGCTAAATCCTCTTTATTTGTGTTGATTTTAGCGTTCTAATTTAAACCAAGGTCTGGTCTTGGTGACTTCTAACATGGCACTTCCTTCTGTTGAATTCACAGGTGGGCAGCATACTCTCAGGCCAACATACAATGGCAACTGCTGATGTGCCTTGCTGAGTTTCCACCACCTGGTGAGATCCCAGAGCTTGCGTGTTTTATTTTCAGCTAGTCCCATAAGTTAACTGAGAGCATCCAATCCACTCCAATCCCTCAAAATATTCCATTACATATTTTGAAAACTCCAAGCATTCCATATTATGCAGAGATTTTTAGTCATTAGAGTAATGATGTCTGCTGCAAAAGGTCATTGATATGGATGTTGTACCCAAGCAAGCAAGTAAAGGAAACTTATCTGGTTCTCAAAAGTTGTATTTCCAGAAGATTTGTTAACTGCTTGCTGTGAAAAGCAAATCATGACTCATTGGTGCCCTCCAGCAGCAAACAATCAGTTCTAGGGAGAAGAAGGAAAATATTTTTAAATATCTGTAGCTGGAAAGCAGAAACACTGTAACACAGAACGGGCAAAGACTACGCAACAGCTGAGGAAGTATTCAAACAATAGAGGAATGGTTGTCACTCCACAGTGAAACACTCTGAATGTTTGTACAGCATCTTTTCACTAGCAGATGTTTTTTATGGTGTTTTTCATTGAACTGTGAGCCAGTAGGTAGTGCTACTAGCAAACCCAAAGGATAGATGTTGATAGTTCTGCGTGGGAGGTATGAGGAAATTTGCACTTTCTCTTTCATGCTGTGCTGCCTTCTTATTCCTCCCCTCTGAACAATTTGCCACGAAGGGGCACAAACTCTATTAGAAATATAGACTATAGCCTTTTGCTATTGTCCTATCATAAACCAAACCCGTGTGCCAGTGAAAAAGAGTAGAGGGGGGCATTTGTGTATTTATCCAAGTTGGTTAAAACACAAACTGAAAGCAGGCAGGTCATGACTCACTGTGGTCACAAGCATACACTGAACAACTCTTCACTATGGCAAAGGTGCGAGGGGTTTCTCTGCGCTTCCCCAGCATTCTGCTTGCAACGTCTCAGGTTTCCTGGTGGGTTTTTTTCCACAGTTTCTATCGACTGTTTTTCACATCCTTACTTTGAAACCTCTGTATTTTATTTCAGTGAACCTCCTACATGCAAAGGTGGCCCCATTTAGGCACACTAAAGAGGCACTAATGCCTGCCTGTTAATACAGTAGATCGATATTATCAGCAAGCCCAAATGACCATCATTACACGGTATGTTGAATGTTTCATGGTTTTCCTGTTCCACTGACACTGTAGCAGCTTCTTTCTCTCTGAGATAGCTTTAGCAAGTACACAGCACTTGTCTTGCTCCAGACCTTCCCCAGAAAACAGGTCTGCTGTACTGTGCACAGACAAGGATCTGATCAGTTGCAGTAAAAAAAAAAAACAAACAACAAACAAAACTGGTTTTGTTTTTTTTTGCACCTAACACAGCAGAAAGCAATTATGCAGAGAGCTCCCTTATTCTCCAGTTTTATCCCCATTATTTTTTTTCACACACTGTATATATAGATACATACTGCATGCACGCACACACACACTGTACCTAACAACATAACAAATCCACCCTAGCGGAAGATGTCTCTTCAGTCAATGATCAAAGTGGAAGAAACAAAGGTACATAAGGAGAAGGAGGGGTTGGCTTAAAGAGCCAGGGACCCCATTACGGATTAGCAATTGAGGTTGCCACATCACCATCATGACATGAACATCCAGCAGCCATAGCACACAGCACCCAAAGAGATTATTGTTTTTAAACTACTATTCCAGGGAAAAAATAACATATGACCACAGTGCTCATTACTGGGGGAAAAAATTAAATCAAAGTAAGGCCATTGTTCACACTTACTGGTTATGTCATATTTGCATGTGTTTTTTCTGCTGCTCTAACTAGCTTGACAGGATGTCCTAGCTTTTTTTTTTTTTTTTTTTTTTTGGACGAATGTATTTCACCAAGCACACTTCCTTTACTTCCTTGACTGCACTATGCAGATGACTGTAAAGGTCAGCTGTCTTCAGAGGACAGCATGGCTTGGGAGTAACAGCAGCTAACAGAAAGATTGCATAGCTTTGTCAACACCAACACGAAACTTGTTCATCCCCAAGTGCTCTGTGGAGCTGGCATAGAGGAGGAGCCTGTTAAGCCAGCATCCCCAGCTGCCTCCCAGCATCCTCTTTCTGAAACAGTCTCTGTGGAGAAAAGGTATATTTATGTATGACTGCATTTTCAGAATACACAAAATACATTCTATTTTTTCATTTAAATTTTAAGATAGTATCTGTCATAGTGCTGAGCTCTTTTCTTACACAGCTGTGGCCCGTGATATCAAGCTGAAGGCCATGTTGTTTCATACACAGAACATTACATGTACTTGATTTTGGCAGCTTTACTGTTTTGTGAGATGTTAAAGAAATTAAAAGCTGTAAAAGTCAGAGGCTGGAGTTTCTGAGAAAAAATAGGAAACTTTTATAATAGGAAAAGGATTCTCTCTACAATGGAGGCAAAATTCACATCAAGTTGATCAGATTATATTCATCCCACAGTGTCTCTACACATTAGGAATGAGTCATCTAAGGATTAATGAAAAGGTCGTTACAGTGAAATGATGCATTCTGTCCTGAGAGGATAACAGTAAAGGTACTGCCATTCTGCCAGCAAAATCTGAAATTCAAGTGCATAAGAATATGTGCTTTTACTGAGTTGTGCCTGTACTTTTGGTCACTGAGTGCATGCTTCTCAAGGAACCACTAGACACCTACAATGTTCTTAAATTCATACAGTAGTAGAACATGTGCTTTTACAAGGTTGTGCCTATGTTTTTAGTAACAGAGAAATTGCTTCTTAATGCCCATACAAATTAACCAGTGGACAGCTGAAGTACTCTTGTATTCATAAAGTAGATTTGGCTAAGGAATGTGGATCTATTACATTTTTTTTCAGTCTGCCACAGAAGTTCCAAACTGTTTAGCAATGAGACTATGCTTAAGTATCCTCTATCTTGGTCTGAAGTGTCCAGCAAGGTGAAGGCCATTGCTCTGGCTCTGCATTGTTCAATCCAATGCAATGATCTTCTGCCAGCTCAGACTGATGTTTACCATCTGTTGATTCTTGGTCTTTGCAAGCTGCAAGTGGCATTTGCACAGCCGATGTGACATCTCTTGTACAGGCATTTATTTCCTCTTCAGCAACAGAGTCTTGTTGGCTTGGATTATAGGATCTTTCAGATAAGCCAATATAGTCATGGTCAACAACTACTGCACCTTGTAGAAAGTAATGGCTGTCTGTAAAAGAAAAATAGACATTAGATCAGATCCTTCTAGTTTACTGGAAGCCATACTTAGGATGCTAGTGAGGTGCTAACTTACTTTGCAAAACAATTTCCATAAGAGGACAAGCATGTTTGAGTGACACCAGTCAGATAATGTGAATTTCGTAATTTCTGAGCATCAAAAGTTTGGCTGCGTCTCATTACATCCACAAAATAATGCTTGCAGTGCTCCACACTAAAGATTTTTCTTAGCTAGGTCAATGACTAGCTTGACATCCGTCATAAGTCACCTAGTGAACTACTACCTTAAATTAATGGACATGCAGATTCTTCTATTATGTGCACAAACACTGAGAAATGTGGCCACTCCAAACTCTCGCTGGGAAGTCTTAATACAACACAACAGGCTTTTTCAAGAAATTAAAAAAACCCCCACAGAACAGTTTTACAGAATTTAAAGACAACAATGGGGATTGCTACTGTATAGTATTATTGAGCTTGTCTTCTATCCAATATAAGGTTAGAGTGTTTGATTTTTCCAAATGAGTTCAAATACAATGAAAAGTCTGACTAGACAAGTTAGAAGTGTAACTGTCAACATGGGGTTAATACTTCTGTTTTGGAAGATGAGGCTAGGGCCTATCTCCTTGCCTCACATGAGGACCCTAGTGTGAAATTAAGTGTTCTGTTAAATCAGAAGAGCATTTCAACCGATAAGTATCTCTGCACAGCGGGCTACAAATTCCTTTGCAAGATGTAGGTCCAAAGAGGGACCTTTGTGGGAACTACTGTGGAGGTGAAACTACACTTTTCTGGCTGTGTTTCTCAACAGATGTGTCCTAAATCTGCCTATTTGCACTCCTGAATCTTTTGAGTGCTGGACCCAGAGGTATTCTCTTGAGTTTAATGTTTAAACCAAACTGCACTCAAATAAAAACAAAACGTTGCTTTAGACCCATAAATGTATGTGTGCATAAGGTGTCCTGGAACCTCTGCCTGGCGGTAAAGACAACCAGGTAGCAAGCAACCCAGGTACATCCAGACTGCAAAACTGCGATGCCTGGACATCAATGCACTGACTCTGGATTTATCTTTAGAACAAGGGTGTTACAAAAGATTATGAAAAAATAGCTTGCTTCTGATTGCCCGTTCTTATCTGTGAAAGATTTTTTCCTCACATAAAAAGCAAGCACTTCATTTTCAGGCTTTGCCTTTCCTCTTTACAACTCCCAAACTCACACAACTAAAACAAGACACACTTCATATTTTTGGAACAGGGCAAGAAAAACACACTTACAACACTTACAAAGTTGGTAGGCAAGGCCACAAATATCCTCACATAAGGTGTGCTTTTTCCACATTAATTTCACAGAGAACGCTGCAAATGCTTTGTTCCCATCCAAGGTTACCCAAAGGGACAGCCACCAGACTTAAACCACAGCAGTAGGAATAATAAATAAGTTGCAGATAAAAGAAGTCCACCTCTGCTAAAGAAGTCCTTTGCAACAAAGGTACATGCGTTTCTTTATGGATGAAAAAGAAGTCATTCAGTATGTCATTAACTACCCAGTTTCACTGCTCTTATCCAACTCAAATAATACTCTTTCTTGATTGCTGTTAGGCTGTTTGATAAAGGCTGGCAATTACTTCGGCAAAGCCTGGTTTACCTCTCTACACAATGTAAATATGCATTAATATAGTGTATAATTTTAAGATTGGTAAGTATCCATAAGCCATTGAGTTTTTTGCCTGCGTCATACAACTAGTCACTCCCTTGGAAAGGGAAAAAATTCTGCGTTTACCTACTGCTGCTGCAGTACTTAGCGGTAAACATATTTGGCTCTGATCCTACAAAGACCACTACATTTAACGTTCCATACCATGGCACAATTTACCAAAGTCATTGCAATAGCTGGAGATTATCTACATTGCTTGACAGGCATGTGACTTCCCCCTTATGGACCAGCAATTTAATGAAGAACTGGAAGCCACAGAGTGACCGTAGATTAGTAAAAGTAGTGTCTTGGAGACATGACATGAAATCAGTATCTTGGTTATGAAATCTGTAACTGACAACTGGCATAAATACCAGCTTCACACATGAAATTCCAGAATTAGTTTCAGCTTTGCAAATCCCTCAGTTTTAAGAGGTGATGGAAGAAATTACCATCTCAATGCAGTTTATGCATTTTGAAGAACTAAAGCCTAACCACACATGCCGTTAGGGTGGGACTTTGGTCTACTTTTCAAGAATCTTGAACGAAAAAGCACCTTGTTCTGTGACATAAGTCTTCTAAACACAGAGTATTCATTACCTTATCACCCTCTACAACTGACTGAAAGGAGGCTGTAGCGAGGTGGGAGTTGGCCTCTTCTCCCTGGCAACAGGCAATAGGACAAGAGGAAATGGTCTGCAGTTGTGCCAGGGCAGATTTAGGTTGGACATTAGGAAAAATTTCTTCACCGAAAGGGGTGGCAGGCACTGGAATGAGCTGCCCAGGGAAGTGGTCAAGTCCCCATCCCTGGAGGTATTTAAAATACAGGTAGATGAGGTGCTTAGGGACACAGTTGAGTGGTGGGAGGGTAGTGTTAACACAGCAACATTGCAAAGGATGCACTGAATGTGTAAGAGCCAGAGTGGCAGTTGATTACCCAAGTCCTTGGGAATTTCTAGCAGTCCTACCACAGAGTATGACAATTTTATTTGATCTGCTAAGAGAAACACATTTACTTCTTCAGTAACACAATTTAAAATAAACTGTGCAAAAATCAGTTCTCCATGTAGTATTTCTATTTTAAGGCCTCAGAGGACACTCTTTTGTTGTTTAAAAAAAGAAGTCTAAACATGTACTATCTGCACTAGTCATACTAAGCAAAAAAAAAAAGAAATAAAAAAATTAGGTTTCCATTGCACAAGCAAAGTAAGTGTGAATCCTGTCTACATCGAAACAGACACAAAATGTTATTTGAATACAGCTCAGCCTGATTATACTTCTAGTGTGTTTTCAGCAGCCAGCACGAACAGGGCCAAAACAGATTACAAGCAACTTTAATGGAAACTATTTTTAAGCATGATTAGCTCTGTTTCATGCTCTGCATAGGTTTGAAGTCATTCATTCTTCTCCTTACTGAAAACTGTAATTTTTATATTATTAACCCAGCATTAGTTTAATTCAGACTGGTGAGTGAATGATACTTGTTCATGTATAACTTAACAGAAAGATGTGACAGAGAAGTTAAAGAAAACCAACATTTTTTTTAATATATAAAATACATATAGACATAGATCTATATATACACCTTTTTCACTGGACCCTCTTATGTATGGTTTGAGGTGAGACATCTTGATGGGTCTTTTCAACCTGGATCCTGTGGCATCTCTTAATATTGCACAGCCATTGTCTGTGATATAATCTATAATACACGGACCAACCCATTCGGACTGGAAACGACCATCTTTCCACCAGTTTTTTCTTTGTCTGAGGACTTCATGGCCAACTTTAAGTCGAAGGGTATTTAATTGCTTTGGCTTCCTTTTGACAGTGATTTTGTTTCCAACTTTTTGTTCATCTGAAGTGTTTTTCTCCACCTGCAGAAAGATACATATGAATTACATTTCCTTTTTCCAAAAGCAATCATGTATTTTCATAATATTCATTAATAATGCAGAAGCATAACATTAAATGGTTTTGGATGTGTGTAATTCATAATATGTAGGGCTGGAGAGTTCTGAAGAAATTCATTTTGTCTTCACAAATCAATAGTCCATACACAACGGTTTTCACCTTCCATAGACATGCAGCCCTCTTAAGTCAGATATTAATCTCTTGGCAATAGGTCTCTTTTAAGGTTACTCCCTCCAAATACATAGAATAGGTACACTGGAATCTAGGAATCACGGGCAAAGGAGAAAAAAAAACAACCTCCCCCCAAAACTCTACACTGCTTTAAAAGGTTAGTTATACTTTACACTTCACATCTTTTATCTTCAGTCTTCTTACTAGTAAAATTTGAATTTGTAACATTTACCTGGCAATCTGAGGTTTTCTCTTCTTCCCGTGCTTGACTGGCTTTTTTAGTTGCTTCAAATATTTTGGCAAACATACTGTATTCTCCTTCCACACATACATTCATCGGCTCAACATGTGGGTTACGATTAAACATTTGGAAATATGGCGTGTTTTGATCTGGCTGCTATGTAAATGGGGAGCAAAAATCAAGCAAGTTTAGCATACAGCTTTGCAAATATTTTGGGGGACTTCAGTCAAAGAGGAAGAACCTTCACATACCAAATTTATCAAATTGAAAGCATAGGCAATAGCAGACAAATGTTCATCCCAGTCATTTGGATGGTCACTGCAGTATTTGTTAACGAAAGCTTTGATTGTCTTGCATGTTCTTTCATTTACATCATCTGTCTGAGGATAAGACAATACAATTTGTTTCATGCCAAACAGTGCAAACAGTTCTTCATTTATCTTCAAAAGAAAAAGAACACAATTACTGAAGGCTTCCTTCTTCTGCATCACAGTTCAAGTAAACTCAGTAGTTTTCCAACTCTTTTGTTAGTATGATGGTGACTGAGCAAGAGCCTTACATACATATTCCCACCAAACAGTACAGGGTTGAGAGTGAGAGCTAAAAGAAATCAGTATGGCTTAGAAGCCAGTAACTGATGGTTTCTAAACACATTTCTGCCATTAACTCAGTTTATACTGATACTTCCTCTGTATCACAGTCTCACTGTTATTATCTCTGAGAGGATCAAAGTGTGAAAAGTTCTTCAAAATCACTATAGGCCACTGTCAAAAATACCCTTAGCTATCTGCTATACTGGACAATATGGATGAATGAAATATAGCATGTTGGAGCATGAAAGCTTGTGCCAGTTCAACTGAGTGACAAAATATACACTATGACCACCAGGATATCATTTTGCTTTGTTCTTCAACCAAAGAATAAAACTCTGGGAAATACTGCGTAATGTTACAATTGCAAATAACTGGTTTGTCATTTTTTGTGTGTGCTAACTTTTTCTCTCTTTTTTTTCCTTTTCTTTTTAAATTAAAGATTTACAGTCTTTTTCAAGAACGGTCTAATATTCAAATTTAATACAGGAAAAAAAAAAGCCAGCCATGTAAACCATGTAAAGACTTACCTGATAAACAAGCTCCTTCCCTTGATCAATAGGCATTTTTTGAGGTGGCCCATATAAGAAAAACACATGTATGATTGCCTTAGCAATTTCAGCTGCTGAAGTGTCATGCAGTGGCAAGATAACAGCCCATCTTGTAAACAAATCTGTCATAATTATGATGTACATGTGGCTTCTGCTGGTAACATTAAAAGGTCCCATTAGGTCTATAGTGACAACTGTCCATGGCTCCTCTGCTTTGATAGGGTGGGTTTTGTGTGCTGTGGTGGTTGTATTCTTTGTGACTTGGCAGTGCTGGCAAGCATACACCTAGTGAAGAAATCAGGAAAGATGCTATCACTAAAAAGCAATGGTAAAGGTTTAAGACAATCAGCAGGATTATAAATGTCCACTATTCCTCTGTAAGTTAGGTCAGACAAGGCAATGAAAACCAAATTAGTTTTATCATTTTTCTTATTATTTTTTACCTTTCAGTTTTTCAGCCCCAGCATAAAAACAAAACAAAACCAAACAACAGGGAAGGCCAGGAAAAGGACATGTGCAGGAATTCATAGTGAACTCTCCTCATCCTGAAAGCACTGCGCTCTTTCAAGTCCACAGTATAAATTTTAGTATCTATTACCATCTGTAAATACTAAAGGAGGTATGAAGCAGCTGGGATCGAAAGAAAGTCCCCTCATTCTCCTTTTGGTTCTATTGTGTAATCTTCCATGCATAACATGAATCAGTTTTATCTACAGGATAGAGTCCCTTTGTCCAAGTCTGAATTGAAAGCAAAGACTCATTTTCAGCTCATGTTACAGTTGCATATAAACTCAAAGTATTCAGGTGATGCAGCAAGCTGACAGCAACAGTAGTTTGGCCATAAAGGACATTTACATACAATTTCCTCAAGGATCACAGTCTGCCTAGGGATCATGACCATGTATCTTTGGGTGAAGGAGGAGAAGGTTGTTTCACAAGCAGTGATTTGTTTATTTCCTGGACACACCTTATTGTAAGGCAGAGTCACCATTTTCATATTCTTATCTACCAGCAGCCACTCTGGCCACATATCCTTGGGATAGTACACTCCATCGTTACAAAGATATACAAGAGTCCTTGCAACAGAAGTCCCTCTCAAAGACCAGATGTGCCCTGCATACTTAAAGGCAGTATAGCTCCCCTCCACTGCATAACATACAGCAATATGCAAGCCACGTGGTCAGCTGTAAACGAACCAAGAAAAATGAAACACTAACGTTTTGGCAAGACGACCATTTAAACTTTGACTGTAACCTTATGTTTCCTCATTATGAAGCAGTATGGGTCCTTGCTGTATCAAAGTCATATGATTACAAAACATTTGTATTGAAGACTACATTAAAAAAATCCTGTAGCTATGAGACCATACCCACTGCTTGACGTCATTTGTTACAGAGGTCCAGTAGTAGCTAGATTCTACTAAAGTCAGTGTCCTTGATATACCATGATGAGCGCCAGCAGCATTTTTGTGGCATTTCTCAAGCACCTTTTTCTTCTCTTCATCTGAAACAATTACCAGGCGCATTTGTTTTCTGTCTTTTCCAACATAGAACAATTTATTTTCTGAAAAAAGAAAAGTACCAGCAAATTATATGCAAGTGCTTTGTCTTTTGTTTAGTTTACTAAACTACTGGGCATTATTCAGCACAGGATTTATTAAATCAACTTCAATTCACTTCTGTGTAAGTGTAGGGGTTTGTTTACGAATACTTTAATTATTTCCTCCAAAGAGCCAATTGTTCACCTGTGTTTATTAATCTGGACATGAGACATAAGGCCAAGTCAGAATGCAAACAATGTTCCCACAGGAAGTCTGACTGAAACACAAGCTAATGCCAAGCATGGGAAGGGGAGGTAGGATGTGTTATGAGACTTACTGTCTGCCTGCCAGCAACCTCACTTTAAGATTCACAGCTTTAACTCCTCCCTACCTTATCTCTATATAGACTTGGCAGGTTTGATGGGATTGAGAGAGCACAGGAGACTGCAAAGGCTCATACACCTCCTTGCAGGGATGCAGTAAAGCTGGGAAGGGCTGGCAGGTGAAGCCATCATTGCACTTCTGCCCAGCCACACACAGCATCATCCAGACTAGACCCAGCGTTCCTTGTCTACAGCTGCAGATCTGTATCTCCCTTTCTGTAGTCCTTTGAATTACAGACTGCAATGGCTACATACTTCCCCAGTATCTGGAACAAGGTTTGGCTTTTAGATAGATAACTAAGTCCCTCCCGGAAAGGACTAAAGCAGATTGAGTTCCCGTTTCTGTAAACATAGTGTTACATATTAACAAGGGTTAAACAGAGTGTTTGTTTCATAGAGAACATATATTAAAATCACAGTATGCTGCAGAGCAAGATCCCACTTCCCTTTTTTTTTTGTATCAGCAAATCTTCACCTAAAAATCTATTTTCAGAGTAGAGATTTTTTTTTTACCTTTGAAAACAAATTTTTTGGCTGCTCTCCTGATTCCACTTCTTTCACTTGATAATGTTGTGGGATGATACTCTCCTGTTCGTTTGTAGTATGCAATCTGCTTTAGGTGGAGCCCACCATTTTTTCCACTACGGACCATTGCTAACCTGAAAAAAATGCACAGTATTTGTTAGAGGGAGCAACTATCAGAGGAGCATATCTTCAGTTTTTTCTGGTTTCTTCATAGTTCAGAGGTATCCTGATCATGTAGCATCGAAGAGGATGTTACACCATCCACATCCACTGCACTGCTCTCCATATCCCCATGCTATCAACTTAAGCAATAAGGAGCACTGTTGATGTGCTACTTTTGTTCTATGCAAAGTTGTTTTTATCAACGTTAACTTCCAAACAATGGGGACTTCCACTATATTCACTGGACAGGGGACAGAGGGTGAAATGAGACCATAGAGAAAGAAATTGCTCTTCTCATTCTTAAACATTTGGATAGCTCTCAAATGCAGGTGTGTTGGAAGTTAGATGTGTCCAAAGAGCCACCCTAGTTGGAAAAAAACACACAGACAAATAGGAAAAAACATCTCCCCAGACAGAAACTGACAGAAATTTTATTCATTACTTCACCCAACAGATTCTGAAGTCCCAAACCAGACTCTGAATGTAAGGTAACAATCCATTCCCTGACATGGGCTGACTTCCCCGATCACATTAATAAACTGTCATTAGTAAAATGCATCATTGCTATGGCAAAAGCTTCAGTCTAGCAAGAATAGCATCAGAGTAATTACCAATTAATGACAAGCAGAAATATTTACAGGCAGAAATATTCATGCAGGCTTTATGTGATTTCAGGGATTCTTTTTTTTTTCCCCCCAAATGTGCTCCAGCAGCAATGAAGATGTAGATGGAGTGGCGGTTTGATCCTGCTCTAATTGATACCTACAAGAGCGGGATCAGGCTTGGGGTCTGCCACATCATAAGTTCTTAATGAATGCTGGTTATTCACAGCATTAAGCAAATTTCTTCCTTATCCTGCCAGTGTCCCAAGACTAGACAACGTGACAACACATAGCCTGCTAAAAAGAGTAATCAGTTTGTCTGCCATATCTGCTAAGTGGCAGACAATTATGGGGAAGTGACAGTACCCAGTCACTCTGGAATCCATGGTATCTCATTATACGTTGACGCTATTTGAAAGCCAAATGTGTAAGTTAGGACGTTTATTTTTCCATTTACAGATTCTCACCTACCTTTCCTATACTGGGAGTGGGAAGGAGGTAACAAGCTCTGAAGAGTGATTAATGCCTGCTTTTATTTACCCTGATTCTCCCAGAAAATAAAATGCCGTATGTTATTTATAGAATATCATATTCTACATATATAGCTGGGCTAAACATTGCTGTGTTCCAGGAACTTCACATTCAAACAGTGACAAGACCTTTGCCCTTCTGAATACTTCATTCTGCACAACCTAGACCTAGCTTTCAAAACCAGCCAAGTCTCTTGTCATACGACATTAGTGTTTTTAAGTAAAATTCTCATACCCGAGAGAACTAGCACACAAACTTTTCACTGCTACAATCCTGTCTGCGAGGAAAGAGTGTGTTTCAGAACGGAGCACTGCTTCTAGTGATCTTGGCTTGCACCGCAGTTTCTTGTAAATTTACATCTGGTAGCACAAGGCAAAGGAACCCACTGGGTTAGTAAATTGGATAACTAACAACAGAATGGAAGGTGAGGCTACCATGGTAAAATTAATGGTTTTGTTGATTTAAGGAAGTTGATTAACTAGCATTTCTGACAGTAAGAAAGTACTGGTGAAGAGATATTAAAATATCCTATCTGCCAAGGGCATGCATTCAAGCTTCATTCAGGACTCTCCTGCAGGTCAGTCCTGCAGCTACCAAGCGTGGCTGGCAGTCAAAACGAGCTGGGTATGATTTACCGCTTAACCACTGGGGTCATGGACCATTTGCACTTGACACAGACTTTCACACATGGCAAGAAAAGACGTTCCAGAACAATCTTTATTCTTCCAGTACCTTTTCCTCATTAAACTCTTGCCCGCAACAGTCAATATTCTACATTTAGTACACAGTTACAGGTTCTAACAAAATGAAGTTGCACAGCAATGAGATAAAGCAGAGCAAGACCAGAGCTTATACATCAGCTAAACAGGAATTCTACCCTGCAATGGCTGTTTCTACTGTAAAAGTTTTGTAGAGTGTTTGTAAAGCCAAAGAAGAAAGAATGTGTTATGTGGTATACACATGCATTTAATGCATTTAGTAGGACCCTGATCCAGCAAACTGTTAATTGCTTCAACAATCCGGTTTGGATTGCTGCCTACAAGGACAACATTAAATGAGTTTCCTTCCTGGATATTTAGTTTGCTATGTCCCTACTAGTTTTTTTCCCCCACCAATAACTAATTTACTTACTTTGGCCTAATCTTAGAAAAAAACCAAAAACAACAAACCCCTGAAAATAACACGTTATACAATATTCTGGTTTTGTTATTTAGAATCATAGAGTTGTGTAGGTTAGAAAAGACCTTTAAGATCATCAAGTCCAACTGCCATCCCACCACTAAACCATCTCCCTAAGCACTTCATCTACCCTTCCTTTAAATACTGCCAGGGATGGGGACTCGACCACCTCCCTGGGCAGCCCATTCCAGAGCCATATTACTTCAGATAATTCATACGCTGTCTCTATCAACACTCATAATGTATCTGGCAGTCTAAAACGACTTTCACAATCAGTAATCAGTCGTTAATACCTTTGAAACTAGAAAAGAATACACTGTTTTACAGTTCAGCAAAGAGAATGAAACTTCCATTATAACCAGGGCTTTTTCTGCTTTAGTAGTTCAGTCAAAACAGTCATTCCTGCCAACACTTAACTATTTTGCTTTTTAATGCCTATTTCCCCGCCCCCCCAATCACAATCCTAACTGCAAAGCTGGTTTTTTTCAGTCCAGTTTTGAGTACTTCCCCTGCCTCTATCAGCAATTCCTGCCGGACACAGGAACTCCCCACAGAGCCCTGAATACATCTCTTCTAACCAAAGTGCTTCCAGGAACCTGTAAATAAAGACAGACACGCTCGCCTACATCCCTCCTTGGCTTCCTTGGCAGGCCTGAGCTGTTTATGACGGAGACCCCTGCCATCTCAGAACACCCTCATTTCTTAGGTGTCTCCACCTTCAAGCTTGGCACCACCCAACAGGCCGCGGGCACCACCTAACAGGCCCCTGTCAGGATGGGAGCTGCTGTGCTGCAGATGATAACAGTGCCGCCTCGGAGGCGCAGGCAAGCACATCAAACCGCTGTCCTAACCCCTGACCGCCACCTCGCAAACGCCCCCTGATCGTCTACTGCGACCGCCACACGAGGACAGGCGAGGCGAGCAGGCGTGGCCCCCGCCGGACAGCAGCAGCCATGGGAGCCTAGAGATGAGGTGTGCTGAGCCGTGGGCTTAAGGCCCTCGGCAGCGTCAGCCGTACCTCCCAGAAGCGCTTCCTCCAGGACGGAGCCCCGCCTGCCCCCGCCCGCCCTCGACATCCTGCGCCGCGGCGACGCCACCGCGCCAAGGCCGCGCCCAAGCCCCGTTCCCGCCCGCCGCCGAGACTACGGCCCCCAGCATGCAACGCGCCGCCGCGGCCGACCGCCCCGCCCCTTCCCTCGCAGGGCACGCTGGGAGCGGTAGTCCTGAGTCGGCGCTACCCAGCGCGCAGGTCAGCGCGGCACGCCTCGCGCGTGCGCCAAGCGACGTCGACGCGATCTTTTTCCTTCCCCCCCCCTCCCCGCCGTCGATCCCCACCCCCCCCTCCTGCCGGCTCCGCGGCGAGGGCGCTGGCGCGGCGGGGGGGCTGCCGGGCCCTGGGCCGCCCTGCTCCGGGGCCCTTCCCCCCCCCGGGGGGGCTGGGCCCCCCCGGCGGCGGGCGGGGCGGCCCGCGCGGTGGCAGGCGGCGGCAGGCGGGGGCGCCTCATCCTCAATGGGACGCGGGGGCGCAGGCGGCGCCACGCGCGGCGGCCCCATGCGAAGCGGAGCCGGTGCGCGGGCGGCTTGCTGCCGCGGTGGGCGCCGCCTGGCCGCGTCCCGCCCCGGTGCCTGGCGGCAGGGTGGGCGAAGCCTTTCTCGCCCGCTTTGTCTTCCGCGCAGACCTGAAGCGCGCTGTTCGGTCAGCGGCGGTCGCCGGTGAGACGTGGCGGGCACGGCCACTGAGCAGATGCGGGGTTTTTGCCGCATCCTGTGGCTTCTGCTGCTCGGGGAAGCCGGCTTCGCTGAGGCGGTAGCGGCACGGGCGTGCGGCGCGCCGTGCCGTCGGAAGGGCGGGCGACGCTTGTTCGTGCGGAGTGCTGAAGTGCTCCTTAGTACCTGGGGCGGACGGCGGTGTTCCTAAACAGAGTGCCGCAAAACTGATACATTCAGTGTAAAAAAATTACGTGGGGCGAGGGAGATTTGCTGTCCACGTTGTAATCAAGCTAGGAAACGAAAGCAGCAGCGGTCCCAGGGCTGAGAATCGGTTACGCGTTGTAACCAGAAAATAACCTGTCGGGAGAGGTGTGTAGGCAGAGCGGCCTGTGTAACGTTCCTCTTCGTTCTAGTGTTTTCCTGAACCCGGGGACCTTGCTGAGTGTTGGTAAGCTTTCAATACACCGGGCTTTTGGCGCTTTTACTGTTGCCCCTGTAGCAGTTGGCTTTGTAGCTAGCCGCTCTTCTCGCTCAAGGAGGAAGGCTGGGGGAGATCAGTATCACAACCACAGTGAAATAAGTTGTTTCCTTTCTCATCCAAGCCACTTCTGTCTAGTGCCGTAAGCTGAAAAGCTACACATTACAGTTGTTTATTACAGTATTTCTGCATTATGTTACATCTTTCCAAGTGTTCTTTCCCTTCATCTATTTAAGCTGCTCAATTTCCATCTTTTCTGCACCCCTTCTGCGTCATTTTGTACTCCATTAGCAAGCTAAACTTTTCTTTTTTTTTTTTTTTTTTTTTTTTTGCCTGTGGTATCTAAATTCCCATGGAATCTCCCTGTGTTTTGGTGAAAACGTACATGGTTGTAAATGATGAGAGACAGCTAAACCTACCACTTTTAACAAGTTTTGTTTCAACCAATAACAGAACTATTCTTGCTGTGTAGAACTGGTTTGGGCACAAGAATTTGACTGATGTAATATGCCTCTTTTATGGTTCAACATGTGAGAAATACGAATTTTCATACTGGTTGGCTTGTCTCAGTTGGCTGATTCTTTCAGTGGAAGAGAGTTTCGTCCTCCTGGCAGTTGTGCTTGGAACAGATCAGGCCTCCACGGGCTGAGCCTAATGAACTTTGGTACGGAATTTTCTGCAAAAACTTCCTCGTCTCTGCAAAACTGCAGTAACAAGTTCTTTGTGAGAATACGGAGAAGCTATTTTGACACCTTTTGAGTGGGATCTCTAAAAGTTCGGAAGCCAGACTTTCTTGAAACATTTGTGCTTGCCACAAATACAAATATCTTTATGTGACGCGTTTGACAAGGTTTGATTTAGAAAGGAGCTGGGAGGTTAATGAATATGAAGGTTATCTGTTATGTGGCTGTGCGGGAGACATTTGTAACACATGCCAGATGTCAGCTTGTAGTAGTTGTTTGCCAGTTCAAAAAAACACTGCCTTTCTATCTTGAAGGGAAGACAGTGATACTTACCAGACAGGTTTTTCTAGACTTTTAAGGCTGTTCTGACACTTCTGTTGAAGGATGGTAATGGTTCGTTTTGCAATTTATACTCTTATGACTGCTAAAGAGTTGAAAGATGCCCTGTGGTAGTACAGTGGTTGGGGCTAAAGCTCAAGAGGGTTAGCAGATGTCACTACATGTCCTGAAAAGTCACATTTCTTCTGGTGAGATATTGGGGAAAAACAAGTTCTGCGAGCAAATTATTTGGTAAGGGGAAGATTGAGATACTTGCATTGAAAAGTTACTTTGCTTTAAGTTTGGTAACTCTAAATGACTGGAAATATTTTGCTTAATTAACTGTATAATTACTAGGAAAGAAACATGGGGAAATCAGCCAAGTAATTACTGTTTGAAAACTGTAACAGTTGTGCTTTAAGGCTAGAAATCTCACTCATCAACAACCTAAAAGGCACGTCTTTCCTCCCTGCAAAACTGGCTTCTTAGCAGAATCCTGGTTCACACGGCATGGTACAAGTTTTCTTAAATTTTTGGTCCCCTGGGCTAAGCTACTGTAATATGGAGGGCCAGATTGGAATCCTACTTTAGGCACAAACATTGAGGTGGCACAGTTGTTAGAAAATAGTTCCAGTCCCCAGGAGAAGATTTAGGCAACGGCAGTTAGTTGGCTAGCCTAGCTATACAGCATTTCAAGAAAAGTAAGTGCCTCTGTAAGTTACAGTGACGGGAGTTCTTTCCAGTGGGAAATGCCAGTAAGGTGGTTATTTCTGGATTCCTGTTGCTTGAGAGTGTAGACGTCTCACTGGTAAGATTTTGCACTTTAGGTACCTTCCTTCTGCTTGGAATGCAGAGCACCAAGCCGTCTCCTGTAAAAAGAAACCCAGTGGCATCCTTTAAAGAAAACTAGTGGTGTATGGGGCAAGCGAAATTGGGTTATGGTAGCCTAATGGTCAGAACAGTTGGATGGAACGGGACAAATATTGTTTCTGTTCCCTCCTGTCTCAATAGTTTCAAGTCCCTGTTTTCTGCTTATCAGAAAAATGTTCTAACCACCAAGCTGAAAAAAATGTGGGTAAAAGCACCTGTAAAATACTTCACTGCTGAAGATAGAGTGCAATAGTTTTTTGCCCAGGAAACACATTTGGAGCACTGAAGTGGGTTCATCTTGGCTGGCCACCAGGTGCCTACGAAGCCACTCTATCACTGCATCAACGGGGCAGGAGGAGAAAATATGACAACATGCTTATCACCAACTACCGCCATGGGCAAAACAGACTCGGTTTGGGGAAATTAATTTAATTTATTGCAAGTTTAATAGAGTAGGATAATGAGAAATAAGAAAAAAATCTACAAACACCTTATCCCCACCCCTCCTTTCTTCCCAGGCTCAACTTCACTCCCAGGTTTTCTACCTCATCCCTTTAAGCAGTGCAGGAGGATGAGGAATGGGGACTATCGTCAGTTTATAACGCTTTGTCTCTGCTACTTCTTCCTCTTTGTGCTCTTCCCCCATTCCAGTGTCGGTCCCCGCAGGGTCGCAAGTCCTGCCAGCAAACCTGCTCCTGCATGGGGTCCTCACCAGGGGCTGCAGCTCCTGCCAGGAGCTTCAGCGGAGGCTCTCTGTGGGCTTCCCTCAGCCTACATCCACCTGCTCTGGCCTGGCGTCATCCCCAGACTGCAGGTGGATATCTGCTCCACTGTGGACCTGCATGGGCTGCAGGGGGACAGCCTGTTCCATGGTCTGCTTCATGGGCTGGAGGGGAATCTCTGCTCTGGGGCCTGGAGCACCTCTTCCCCTCCTTCACTGACCTTGCTGTCTGCGGGGCTGTTTCACATTTTCTCATTCCTCTCTCCCAGTGTTTTTACCCTTTCTTAAATATGTTATGGAGGCACCACCAGTGATGGGCTCAGCTTTGGGCAGTGTCAGGTCCATCTTGGAGCCGGCTGAAACTGGCTCTGTCCAACATGGGAGCAGCTTCTGGTGTCTTCTCACAGAAGCCACCCTTGCAGTCCCCCCGCGACCAAAGCCTTGCCACGTAAACCCAGTACAAGCACTTACCCGGCAGGGAAGTCTCACAGGTCCTTTTTGTTCTCCAGGGTGTTTCTTCAGTTTTCAGTAGGGTGAGACTGAAAAGTGAGTAGTCTGTTTTGAAATGGGAGCGACTGTAATTTTGTAAATTTGGAGTAGTGTGTAAAGTACTACAATGTAATGCTTTTGGAACACTGTACAAAATATTTGCAGTGTTCCTGCAAACAGAAAAAACTTAGTGTGTTCACAGATGTCATTTAGCATAGATTACAGCTCTTTGTCTGAGAGTCTGAGAGCTGTGCTTGGCTTGTAGGCACAACCAAGCAGCTGGCTCAAAGCAACAAATAAAGGCTACTCTTCATCTTCTCTTCTGCAGGGTTCTTGTCATGTCAACACTTCCTGACAGATTTTGGAGACTGCCCTACTCAGGCAATGGCCTGTAATGGAGGAGACTGGGACTAGCAGGTAGAGCTTAGTAGTGGTGACACGCTGGACTGGGAGTCTAGACGGGACAAAAAGGTGCAGGGTTCTTGGTGTGGGGAGAGGAAGGTAGTAAAAACGTGGCTGTCCCTGGGCTGGAGTCCAGTGGACCAAGTCATGGTGGAACCCTAGGAGAGTCTGGGAGGAGAGTGGGTGGGTTGCAGCCTCATGGTTGGAGCAGATAAAGTCAGCTGCTTTTGAATGGAATAGAGGGAGAGAGAGAAGGGTGGTTTTTATTTTATTGAATCCCTGTGTAGGTGCCTACCACTTTTTGCCCATGCCACACTGCCTTGCCAGTGGAGGGGGGAATGCGCAGTGGTCTTCCCTGCCTTCTTCTGATACTTGGCAGATTGCCTATCTTGATCTGGGGGGGGAAGAGCATCCTTGTATCTGGTTTCCTGTGAAAATACTTAGAGAACGAAAAAGAGACTTTGGAAGAGCTTGTATTAATGCGTAGGGGGAAGAAGTCAGCATATTGTGAAATCTAGAGCTTGATGTTGGTTTAATGCAAGATCATAGCAGATGACTTAGTTCCTGTAACACTGTGTAGTGTAGCCTTTACGATCGCATCTTTTTCCTTTGCTACCTTTTTTAGCTTTATTTTTGTCTGTTCTTTTGTACATCAGCACAATTCCTAGCCTCGTGTTATTGAGCAGAGCTGAGTTACAGACTATGGTGATAAACTTCATGAGACTGTTGTTGAAGTTTGTATTTCATGAGAACTAAAGGCTTTTCTCAGTTTCATGTGTCATAATCAGCCTGTTACACCACTGGACCTCGTAATTTCCAGTAATTACTGGAAACCTTTATACCCCTTTATATCTTCTGTGATTATTGTTCCATTTGGTTGTTTTGGGGGGGCGGGTTGTTTGTTTGTTTGTTTGTTTTCTTGCTGTGCAGTATTCTTTGTGATTGTGGGATATTGGGATAGAACTGCTCTACATCTTTTTTTAGGTTCAGTCCATCTCCGTAATGGGCCGACAGCTGTTAGTCACCACCTCACAGGAGGTATGATAGAACACAGCAGTGTCTGTGTGTAAATATTAATGTTTTATATTAGTGTGTGACATAGCTGACTTTGAATACTTAAGTAAATTGGAGAGGATATATGACTTTGAATACTTAAGTAAATTGGAGAGGACATATATGACTTTGAATACTTAAGTAAATTGGAGAGGACATGTATCTTTTGCTGTGTAAGGTACAGCAATAAACAAGTCACGTAGGGTTTGCTCACAGTGTTGTCTTCAGCAGCTTCTGTGTCTTGACACCCTCTCCTTCCTGCCTTCTGCCTATCCTTTCTCTTCCTGGTCACCTGTCAGACCTAAGGAAGTGCTGTTCTTGAGCATGGGCCTTGTTAAGTAGTTCTACAGTCTCACATTTAAATCTGCAGTATTACCAAGTTTCTTTGAATCATCTGTAGAAAGGTGTTACACATCCATGCAGGGCACTCGGGATGGTAGTCGCTGCTGTCGGCTCTCTTGGAGTTCAGACTCCACTAGTTCTTTCTTCTTCCCATCTCCCCTCTGCTTCCCCCTTGCCCCCTCCCCATACTTTCTGCTCCACCAGCAACGCAACAAACTCGCTGTCTTTGGTTGTTTGTTACACCATAAATCATGTTGCAGAACTGGAATTTTAAAACAGGTAAAATGCCTCAGCAGGAGAAGCAAATATTTTTGCTGTTAAATATACTGTTAATGAAAATGTTAGGTTTGGCAGTTCTAGCAGGAAGATGTTGAAAGCTTTTTGTCATTTTACTGAGACTACCTGAAAAATTGCTACTAAAAACATTTGGGTTTTAGCTATTTAAATTGAATTGGAGGAAGCTGGTAATGGATACAGTTTGAATATGCCTACAGTGGTAAGAACAGAGACTTTAAAAGCAATACGGGGAGACGTATGTGTGGGAGTGGGCTGTTTTGTTATTGTTATGGATTTATATGTATGGAATGATGTAACAGATGAGCACCACTTAGGCTTCTTGTGCAGTTACCTGCTTGTTAAATTCCACAATGTAAATGTCACAAAGGGTTTTGTAGTTCTTTTGTAATAATGGCATTTGCAAAAGTTGTTTTCCTGAATGGTTCGTCGTTTAGAAGTGTTTTCTAGCTGTTTAATGTATAATGTGTTGGCTTTTTTCTTGAGATAACAGATGAGAAGCATTTTTATTCTAGTTGTGTTCCATTAGTTTCCATTAGAGTGCAGTAGACGCAGTGTATATTTGTTCTTCTGATAGCTGTAGCAACACAAAAGAAAACCTGGTGAAATGCTTGTCTTTATACAGGAGTTGTGTGTGATTTTATTAGTATCTGTAACGTAGCTGTTAAAACTTTGAGCCTCTTTTACATGACTGTTCAGACCAGTGCTGCTATGTTGAGCTGATTTGCTGCTGACAGTTACGGGAAACACCAGGGCTGGATTCCTGAGCTGCTGAAACATGTGGAACAGGGACAGGAAAACTATTTGTGGGAGTATCTGTTAACACTTAATGAGGGCTATGTTTTGGCTTATTCTCTTAGACCTTGTGGAATTCTTTCAGAATACACTTGTGGGAGTGGAGAAATGTTCTGTTAAAAAAAAAGGCTGTAGTGCACTGCTGGAGCAAACACTGGACTCAGAGTGCTTAGCAGGCTATCAAATTGGGATTCAAATACAGCCCTATTTGTAGGCTAATGTTAAGTTTGTCTATGTGTCATTTTATATATTTAGAATGTTATTTTGTATACCTTCCACTAGTAAGTGATAGCAGTTAATAGCAGTTAAACTTAAGGATTTTTACGTCTCCTTTGCAGTGTACTATTTTAGTGCCATCTAACTTAGAGAAAAACTGATATGAGTTTATTTTAAGATGAGAATGTAAAATGAGCAGATTTACTATGTTCTTTAAACATTTTCTTCTTTTTTTCCTTTTTTTTTTTTTTTTTTTTTTTTTTTTTGACCAAGACGTATGATGAGGTGGTCATGGATAGGAAGTTTTAGGACAGGTGGAATGAACAGGCAAATCAGAACATTTGGTAGGAAGTCCTTCAAAAAACAACACTGTTGGTTAAATTGTGTTCTTCAAAATTAGCTGAGATTTTTTTGTCTGTAAGCTGTAAAACAGAAGCCTTGTGTTAACAGCTGATGTTTGAGTTTAATTTTACCTGGAAAGGTCATGGCATGGTAGGAGATTGTTGCCTGGATATTCCTGATGTTGGCTCTTTGGAAATAGGTCAGTGTATATTCCAACACGAAGCTTTGGGTTTTGTCTTGCTTACATTGCAGCCTTCCATGATTGAGGCATGCATGTAATCTTCTGATCTTCACTGTCTGGTGAGGCTTATGCTCATGCACCAAGCACGAGAGAATCTAACATAGAGCGTTTCTGCCCCTGCATTGCCGCTGCTGCTCACTTCTCAATACAGAAAAATGGTACTCGGAAGACTCTTCTCTGCTCCAGGGGCAGCGAGATGGAATTCTGCATAGGGCACTGTGTGTTAGAAGTTTCTCCCATCAGCACTGACAGTATTTCTGGGGCAGGAAGACAGCTCCATCATCTTGCTTTGCCATTTTTTATTTCTCCTTGGTGTACAACTTGAGAAACATGTTTTTGTCCAAGCATGGTCTTATATTGCATTTTTGGTGCCAGATAGCTATAGATATTTTTAGGAGACTTGTGTAAGTTTTTCACTGCAGTTGCAGTCACTTACTTTCATATTTTTCTTTCCCTCTCTCTTTTCTTGGACTCTTTATTTCACACACCACAAGAAAGAAGGGGATTCCTCAATTTTTATAGTAGCCAAAGCATTTGGAGGAAAATAATTTTAATTGCCATCTCTGAAAGCACTTATTAAAAAAAAAAATTATTCATTATATCCTGCCTCAAATTTATGCTAGTGACAGTAGCTTACAGCATCTGCTGTCTGGGAGATAAGCTGGTAGCCATCAGCAGTCAGAATACTAATTTATATGCAATTCAATGAGTCCATGCAGTAGTTTACAAGCCTGAAAAGTGTCAGTATCTTTTCTTGATCCTGTGTCTTTGGTCTTATTTTTACAAACTGTCTGAAAACTTTGGGGCCCAGTGAGTCCAGGATGGTGTAACAGTCTAGTGATTCATCCACCTTCAGACACGTGAACAACATAATAAAATTTGCAGAAAATAATCTGTTAACTCCAAGCAGACTGTGTGACTGTTCAAAGTCTGTTTTCTGCAGGTGAAGCTTCACTTGACGGGTCTACTTGCCACCAATAACACCAACACTCTCCAGATTCTTGAGTTAGGAAGGTGGAAAAACAGTAAGTTTCAGTTAGGTTTGTTAGGGAATTAAGCTTGTCAGATTACATCTGTCTATCATTTGTAGACAAGTAAGTTGTGCTTTCACTTCAGTCTTTATTTGTATGGTTTCTACTTGCTTTGAGAAGTAATCACTTTGGGTTAGAGAGACTCGGGTAGTGCCAGAGATTTTCATGAAATAACTTGTCATTAATTGCATGCATACTTCAAAACTTCTGCTGCTCTCACAAAGTGCACTACAGGAATAGGTAGGGGGAAGAAATGTTAAAACCCCTCTTTTGATGGCCTCCTGCTTATCTGCTTCAAGTGGTTGCTTTTTCTTCTTTATGAGAAAACCCTAGGTTTCAAAAAGATGTTTCCAGAATTTGGGTGACGGGAGGGGAAGCTGATGCAAGAGGAACTGTTAAACTTTGTTTTAAGGCTTTACCAGTTTTTGGGGGTCTTTTTTGTCTTTAGCACCTTTTCAAAATTCTGTATTAGTTGCCAGGATATCACAGAATGGTAAGGGTTGGAAGGGACATATGTTGGCACTAACCTCTGCATTTCTGAAGCTTGCTAGAAATAGGATTTGGAAAACTCGCTTTATTTACTATTTCATAAACAGGATTGATTTATCTCAGTACCTAATTTCTAACTCTCACGGGAGCAAGATGAATTAGGTGTTTGAAGTTTCATTTTGTTCTTGCTGCTTGAAGGACAAATGGCTGCTGTTTCACATTAGAACGGAAAGTAATTTTTCATCAGTGGAATTGAAGGAGAGCAGATACATAACAAATATGTTTAAGAAATGAATCTTTTTAATCCCCTGCTGTCACTCCAGGATCTGTTGTTTGGGCCTCAGCTTCAGCTTCTGGATCTGAAACAGCTGTATTGTTTGCCCACGCTTGACCTATTGCTCTCCAACTTGGGACAGATTATTTCTGGGTAACTTTTGCTCTATTTACCACCCTCTTTCACAGGAAGATGAATGGTTGATCACCATTGGGAATTTACTATTGCTTCACTTCGTTCATAGAACAGCCAAAGTAATTTTGACAGATGTTTAAAGACAAATTCAGTTCTGCTGAGACATCATTGCTGAATGGCACTTACGTAATGATCTGACTAATAAACAACTTAACCTAAAGTGCTTGATCAGATGAGCTTTTAAACAAGTAACTGCTTATTCATTTTCTAGGTAGTAATAGTGGATTATAATTAATGGTATAAAGCCATGAACAATTTACATCCGGAACAGTTACCTAGTCGCCCCCCTCCTATAGCTCTGAGTCTCTCATTCTGTATATGTTATTTGGCTAAGATTTTATGTTCACATGGCTGGTTAAAAGGGTACAACATGTTCACTAAGTACACTAGTGCTTAGAAGTAGTTTTTACAGAAGGCAGTGCTAGTGTACATCTCTGTATATATTAATTTTTCAGTGTGAAAATAAAGCAGTGTTTTGTTGAAAATAAATAAGCAAACATCAAGCTAGCACATACAGTCTGCTTTCACACTGAAGACTCAGTTTTTGAAAGAATAGGTTTCTTTTTAAGAATAGTCCTAATGGAGGCTTAATACTTTCCACTAGCATTTTTGTTTACCATTGCCATTTGATCAGGAAACTTTTGGGGAAAAAAGATCTGATGACAGGCATGGTTGGTTAAACATCACAGATATTGGAGAACATTTTTGTTGGTTTATTTGTCATGTAGAAGATGTACTCTGCACTTTACCCTTCTTAAGTTAGGAAAAAAATGTATTTGACAGTTTTTACTTTTGTGAGTTAGATTGTCGATTTTAAAAACGTCTCCATCGGTAGTTTGAAAATATCTTTAAATTATTCCCCTTGCTCTAAACATACATGTAAAAGTGTAGACTGTGTGTAGTGTACGTGGCTTTATTTCTGATGCTTTGCTCAGAGGTATGCAAATGACCAAATGCTTTTTGTAAATGAGAAGTGTTTATTTTTATGTGCCTTTATCAAGTGTGTTTTTTCTTTTTGTTGTTTGTTTGTCTGGATATTTCTTTTAGGTTAAAAAGTTGTTGTATTATCTCAGGGAAGCAGTAACCTGTTGTGGGTTCCTTGGAGCAGCAACTCAAACCAATAATGAATAGATGATACCAGTTAAACAGTGTCTGGCAGACAGCGTCATCACAGTGGCAACACCGCACAAGCAAAATCAAAGAGCAGGGGACTTTTGTGTTCCCGAGTCAGCGCGAAACATGCCCAGTATCTCAGCTGCCAAAGTGGCTGCAGTTTCTACATAGATCTCTATAGATCTTGTAACCATGTCTGTTAGCGCAACAGAGAATGATCCTCCTAGATTCTTTGTGGGTGGAGAAGATGGAGAAGAATTACTGGATTCAGCCAGATCTACAGATTACGAACACTTCTATGACCATGGGGAAGAAGAGGAGGAAGAGTATGACTCTGTATGTACTGTAGGGGCATGTGTCTTACTATTCTGTATGTTCTCTAGCATTATTTTACTTTGAAATGGCATTTGATCACAAAAGTATAATACTGAAATGTGTTCTGAACTGGGAAATTGTTCGTATTGAGAATGATCTGTCAGCTGTGTTTGGAAATGCAGCACACCTGAAAAGTAAGTATAACTTGAACTTTGAGGTAGATGTGCTTGACCTTAACACAGAGTTTCAGGACGGCTGAGATTGACATGCCAGCTTTGCAGACTTGATTTGGATTCTGGGAATGAACTTGGTGGCAGAAGCCTTCATTTCATTTATTTGGGTAATTAATAGCAAAAAAATGATTGAGAGGTTTTCTTTTGTGTGTGTTGTCAACTGCTGCAGAGTTAAATTCTGATTTTTCCGTTCAAACAGACTCAACATTTCTTTTTTTATATTACTGTTGTTTTCGTTACGATCTGACATGTTTTCATTCTTCTTACTTGTCTTGGTGTATGGAAAGTGCATGCTACATCACTCTTAAGTTATACCTTAGTTGATTTTCCTTGCAGAGTGTTCAGAGTTGATTTTAGCACTGTGCTTACCAATTTTTAGAAATTTTAATTTTATTTTATATTTTTTAGCTGTATTTTGCTGTTCTTTTAGTTTGTAACATTTCAGTTTAGGCAATAGATTAAATTTGCACTGATTGCAAGCATGTCTAAGAAATTTAAATGCAAGGAAGTGTTAATAAAACACTTCACCATGATTAAAAATAACGTGGAAACACAAAGTAGTAGTGCAAAATTAGCAGCTCAGCTCAATTCAGCCAGTGTATTTTAGCAAGGGAAGGTAATTGGCTATGTTTTAAAAGAACAGTAAGTTGAAATAAAGGATTGCTCTGGGTTTTTCTTTTGGGTTTGGTTTTTTTTTTTTATTTTTAAACAGAGTAGTAGTTTGGCTGTTGCACTTAGGAACACTGCTCTGGGAAAGAAATTTTTAAAGGCTTGTAGCATGAAAGAAAATATAGTGTATACAGAAGAAAAGTGAGACTGTCTATGCATTAAATAGCTCAGAAATCTAGAATAGTGTTTTTTGGTTTACTAGTTTTGCTTTTCACAGTTGACTTGTAATATTGGGTAGTAAGATGAGAAGCCTTATGACCACTAAGTTGATTTAGAAAAATTAGTTTAAAAATTAATTGCTAATTTATTTCAGAGTAAGCCTGAAGTATGATTTCATTTAGATTTGACATTTCTGACTTACTTTTGATCCTGTGTATTTGTTCTTGATATGATACTCACAAAAAGTAGTGTAGAGCTATTGAACTGTTTCATTTTTTGAGGCATTTTTCATCAGGATGCAGTGTGGTGTGCTGTCATGCTGCATCTTGTTACCTGCCAGCAATTTACCTCACTAAAAAACTAAATTAAAGGTAGTGTATTAATTTTAACAGAAAATATCTGCTCTAGTATTGTGTTGCTAAAACCCTGTTGTGTTCTGGGAAAACATAAAAATAATAATTGCCTTTTTCCCCCCGCTTCAGCCACCAGAAAGACAAATTGCAGTTGGGATTTGCTCAATGGCTAAGAAGTCTAAGTCCAAACCAATGAAAGAAATTCTTGAACGCCTCTCCATGTTTAAGTACATAACTGTGGTGATATTTGAAGAGGATGTCATTTTGAATGAGCCAGTAGAAAACTGGCCTTTATGTGACTGTCTCATTTCTTTTCATTCGAAAGGTAAATATCCTAGTGATACCACAAATAATTTTGACATCTAAGTACTTTAACTAGTTTGAAGGTCTTTTTATTTCTTTTGTCTTGTAGTTTTATTGGATTTTCCTAGGAAGGAATTAGTTTTGTCTTGTTTAATATAATACAACTGACTTTTAAAATACAAGCTTTTTAAATGGTGGTGTTTTCATTGCTTGAGAAAGTCCTATCTGACAAGGTATTTAAAACAGCTGTTCCATTAGTAAATATTTGTGGAGCCAGTGCAAATGGTGATCTAATACTTACTTGGTCTAACAACTGTGAAGGCATGCTACTTTCTCAATGGGAGTGTTGGGTCTCTGGCCACTTGTTCATGTATCTCTGCTAATATCTAGAGTTTTTTGTGGGGCTGGGCAGTGAACCAAAGATTAGCAGACTGAAGTTAAAAATCGTGTTTTCTGGCAGAGGCAATAAAAGCCTTAGTTCTGTCCCTATGGAATTGGAGGGCATGTGGAGTGAGGAGGCGGGAATTGGAGACAAGACCACTACTTTTGGCAGCTTGTACTGAAATTAAGGTGTGGTTTCATGATTGTCTTAAGCTGATGTTACATATGTCTGTAGTCAGGGGAGCATCTTCCCACTTCAGCTGTATCTCTGGTTGTACTCTAATACTTGAATATGAAGGCTCCAAACTATTTACTGGTACTGTGTCTTGTAATTTTAATTTATTTGTCTTAAATACTTTAGGGTTTCCACTGGACAAAGCAGTTGCCTATGCAAAACTCAGGAATCCATTCATAATCAATGACTTGAATATGCAGTATCACATACAAGACAGGTAAGTAACACTAATTACCTGTATACAGCAAACTACTTTTAAGTGGAGGCTGTGAGAATCTGTTGGTATTGCATAGTAACAGTTCTAGTGCAATAGTATAACTAAAATTACAGTGAATGTTATGTTTTATTTATGTATGCATAGTTTTCTGGGATATGTCTTTAGGTGTGTTTTTCTTTTAATGCTTTTATATTGATACATCTGAAGATTTACGGAAGTAGAAATTTGGTGATACATTTGTCTAAAGCTTAGCTAATGAAAAAGTTTAAACTCTGAAAATATGTGTAGGATAGATATGTATAGCAACTGTACAACCTCCTTTAACTGTAGAGTTCATGTGACTTACTAAAGGTCTTTTCTGTTAAGTGGATACTTAAATTGTTGGTATTCAAAGATCATGTGGTTATTCAAAGTGAGTTTTCTTCTGGGGTTGCAATCATGCATAGGAAATATTAACAAAACAATAGTGAGCAAAATACATAAACATTGGAGCCTCTGAACAGTGAACAGACTTGCTATTTTGGATGCTTTCAGCTGCTGTCCTGTATAAACTTTTTCAACCCTTCACGTTAATAATCTCCTTTAACAAGACAATTGTTCTGTGTAAAACACTGTTGTACTGCCAGAGTGGAGAGGACAGAACTGGCATAGCAAATTATGTTTTTATTGATATTGATGAGATCACTGCAAAGGTACAGCTGTGTCAGTGACCTTTAAAACATTATATTAATAAGCAGAGTATTTTATATGTAATCTTACTCTGTGATTTTTTTTAAAAAAAAGTGTATGCATTTTTCTCCTCCCTCACTCATGGACTGTAAAATACAAATACTGTCAGGATTTGCTGTCTTACTGTGCAACTTTTGTTCTTTTCTTCTAGGAGAGAAGTATACGGTATTCTTAAAGCTGAAGGCATCTTACTTCCTCGCTATGCAGTTCTGAATCGTGATCCAAATAATCCCCAAGGTAAAAACTGATGACTAAAAATCAACCATTGGTATCTCTTTGTTTCCACTGGATAACAGTACATACATAGCTGAAAGCTAAATTTTACTTGCTAAACATTTAATTCATTGATGCAGACGTTGATTTTTCCTCCAGTATTTCATGTGTTGTTGTGGATTAACCCCTACTGTGTGGGGCAGTATGTGAAACAGAAAAGGCATTGAGGCTGTGTAAGCACTGTTCAGCAATAACTAAAACATCAAGACTGTTTTGATCACAAATTCAAAACATAGCACTATACCAGCTGCTGTGAAGAAAATTAACTCCATCTCAGCCGAAGGCTGTACAAGTGTGCATCTGAAAAGCATGATTCTGAAGCCTGGGGTTACAATCCTCTTCCAGCCAGTATAGAACAACTAGAATATAAGGGCCTCCAAACTCAAGCAGAGATTCTAGTATGTCATCAAAGAGAGCAGCATTCATGAATACATGAACATTACCCACAATAATTAGTCATTTTACTTAGGAAGGTAATATTGACAGAAACAATTCAGGCTATTGAATACTTTCCCTTCAAAGTACAAGGAACCATATAACGGAAGTCTAGTCCAGACAGATCTGCAGATGATATACTCTGAGTATAAATTGGAATTAATTTTTTCTATACCTGAAAACAAACACAACAGCTTTTTCTACTAAAATGAAAACTTACAGCAACAGTAGGAGATTGCAATGACAAGTCAAGGCACAAGAGTAAGAGATAAGAAAAAACAAAGAAAATTGAAGTATTACTGTGGTGTAGCTCCTAAGAGGTAGGGAATTTTAGGTTAAAATGTCTGCATAATCCAGGGGGAAAAAGGACTCGCTTATGCCACAAAAGTCAAATGAAAGCTGCTGTATATAGCCAACCAGTAGCAAAGAGATTCCTGATTCCAGAAGACCTAATCCTGTGTGCAAGGTGCAACAGTCACACAGTATGAGACAGTTATCAGCCTATTAAAAGTTGTATTGCATCTGGCACCACATCATATTCACTGTCCATCTGCCATCCCCCTGATATTTCAGAGAAAGGCACTGAAGAAAGAGATAAACAGTTGTATGCCCTGTCTTCAAAACATTTCCAAAAAAATGCCACCCGTGCAAGGTTATGCATCTGTAGGAGACTATTCCCTGTATGACACTGAGGGAACCAATAGAAATCCTGGAACATAGTATTAAAGTAACATAACATAGATGTGGTACAACAGACATGTTCAGCACATGATCATCAGGTCTTTGTGCAGTCAGTAACAAATCAGGGAACCAAAACTGTAACATAATCTTTTTATTTCAACCTACAAAAATACCCCAAATCTCTAATAATTTCACTCCATGAATATATTATTACATCTGTTATTTGCACTGTTTCTTCAGAATGCAACTTGATTGAAGGAGAAGATCACGTGGAAGTGAATGGAGAAATTTTCCAAAAGCCTTTTGTAGAAAAGCCAGTTAGTGCTGAGGACCACAATGTTTACATTTATTATCCAACATCTGCTGGGGGTGGAAGCCAGAGGCTCTTTCGAAAGGTGAGAGTAAAGCCATTGAAAAGTTGTAGATGTCTAACAGAATTGCAGTGGTAATTACGTCCTATCCGTGTATTAGCTGGGACCTGCTTTGTCATGTCCTGCTTGTGTAGGAGTAGTGGCAGATCAGAGAAATTAATTTCAGGAGAACATGTAGATTGAATGAGGACCTTTGTTCCTTTGCTGTAGATACTGCTGACAGCCACTGCAGATTCTTAGAGGTAAAAGTGCACTTTTAGAATCTTACAGAAATCTTTCGGGAACAATCAAAACCTACTTGCTTCATTTGGTACAGGAAGTGTTTTCTCGGTACAAGTGTGTTATTTTAAGGAGTTTTAAAGTTTCTCAGGCAGTAGCCTATGAGTTTATTAATAGAAAAATATTCATTTCAGATTGGCAGCAGAAGCAGTGTTTATTCCCCTGAAAGCAGTGTGAGAAAAACTGGCTCCTATATTTATGAGGAATTCATGCCTACAGATGGCACTGATGTGAAGGTATGACAACTGCGTTCTTCTATTTAGAACAATCAAGTGCTCCAAGAGCTTGTCAGTTTTAAAGATGAAAGTATATCTTTGTGTCAAGGATTAATTTTAATGAAGTTTTGATACAGTTCATAAGTAAAGAGTGTAATTCTTATTCTAGCTAAACACAGTGCTTGTAATGTAGAGCAGCTTTGTTTATGTTGTTGGAATCGAGTGCTGGAGGCTTATTACCCAACACATTGTCTTTCTTTTCTGTATTGTATTAGTGCCAAAATAGCATATACTTTCCTGTGTAACAGATAGGTGCTGCCTAGGTATTTTGCCTGAAGGTTACAAAGAAATCTGTAACTGAAATAGATTTTACCAACTATCTTAGTATTCTAATTAATAAACAAAAGCTTTATATTAAGCAGCTTCACCCAAATCACAGTCTTGCCTGAATTGACCAAATTGGCAGTATTTGCAATCACCTGGTTTAGTTGAATACTTTTTTATCAAAGCTTAGTTTTGTTTTTAGATAAAGTGACACTAGCCCATTTTTGAGAGCTGCTGACAAGTGTCTTCTAGCATATGCCCCAATCCTTTCAGTGAGCATCAAAACTGCAGCAGAGTAGATAGCACAATCATTCTCTCAAGCCCTGCTGCCTTGTCATGCTAAAACTGGGAAGATCTTTGGTTTGTTTAGTCCTGCCTAAAATATGAAAAATATTTTAAACGAAGAAAATCACTTAATCCTGCAGCCAGATTTTCATAATCAAGTAAACTGAAATAATTCTCAAATTAATCTGCTCTCCAAGTTCCGCAGATGTTTTGGAGAAGAAAACATTATTCTTTACCTCTGTACCACCATAATTAAGAAATTAATTTTTATTCATCAAGTTTTGTAATTACTATTTTTCTTTACCTAGGCTCCTGCTTTTCCCTCTTGCTTTATCCTAGATTGTCAGTAAATGGTGGGTGTTCTCTGAAGGCAGAGAATGCTATCGGGGAAGGTACTTTAGAGTGACCTTACCAATGATGAAAACAGCTGGTATCTTCTGAAATCATTATCACATTTGAGATAAATTTAGCAAGATGTATACATATATGTAATGTAATTTAATTACACTGAATCAAGAGTTCCTGTTTTTCAATAAAGGTGTACACAGTAGGTCCAGACTATGCTCATGCTGAAGCCCGAAAGTCTCCCGCTCTGGATGGCAAGGTAGAACGAGATAGTGAAGGAAAAGAAGTGAGGTATCCAGTCATCCTGAATGCAAGAGAGAAGTTAATTGCTTGGAAAGTATGCCTTGCCTTTAAAGTAAGCTGATTACTTTACTATCTGATCAAATATTTAGCGTTAATTAATTGTTTATTACGTGAAACTTCCATAGGGTTTTAGAGCACAGAGCCAGCAGCAGTAATTTTTGCAGAACTCTTAGGAAGGTGAAAAGTTAAACTTCCACATCTTCTTATTAATCTAGAAGAATTCTTCCTTTAATGCATTGAAAAGTTCTGAATGGGTTGCTTATGTTGCATAAGGTTCCTGAATTCACATGTTGCTATTGTGCTTTGCTAGTCCACCGTGTATCTGTTCTACACATAATATGTTCACACGTTTTCTTAATGGTTTGTCTGTTAGCAAAACACAATTTCATTCAGCAAATGGTTTGTAACTTTTGTTACCTAGTGTTTACATTGGGCCCAATTAATTGTTAACTTGGTACTGACATGACTTTTCTTTATTTGAAGTGTTTGATAGTTTCCATTTTTGTGTAGTTTTAAGATTTCTTTGTTTAAAACCTCATTCAATCTCTTACCCTTCTTTCACCTGTCTTACTATGAGGCTGGCTTTCGGTCTGTCTCATTACCTGCATGTAACTATGATGGCATTGTGGAGCCTGCAGGGTATAACCTCTAAACCTCTATCACCTAGCAAAGTGGGCTTTGAGATCTAAAAAAGTAATCTGTTGAAATGGCATCTAGTGTCCTGTACTAGTAATGTCAATATTACGTCAGCATCAAAACTATCCTGTCAAATTTAAATATGGACAAAAATGTTCGTAACGATATTTTGCCATTTTTTGTCTGCCACCTTTAAAAACTATGTGTAGGGGGAAACCACTGTCAGAATGGGGAATTTGTAGGCCCATTATTGCTTATGCTGTGAATCTTGGAGGTTAAGTTTGTGCACATATGACCTTGACCTTCAATACTGTTACTGCTAGGGATATGTAGGAAGGGTAAAATCAAGTTGGGGATATGAAGTTTAAAAAGGAAGATGTTTGCATGACATGAGCAAACCTAACATGGAACTGGCAAAAGGTACTAGCTATAAAATCTGTCATATTTTTGTCATGTTTTCTGATGAAAACCATGTTAAAATATAAAGTTTATTTAGAATAAGCAATCCTAAGGAAGGTGATCAATGACTGGACTTTTATTCTTAAAAACAGCAAACAGTTTGTGGCTTTGATTTGCTGCGTGCTAATGGACAGTCCTATGTCTGTGATGTGAATGGCTTCAGTTTTGTGAAAAACTCCATGAAATACTATGATGATTGTGCTAAGATACTGGGGTAAGAGTTTACTGATTTATTTCAGGAGTTTTGCCTATTCACTCTGTTGTATGTGACTATAGTTTATGTACTACTTATTCCTTATTCCTAAATTAAATATTTAAAATGAAATATCACATAAAATAAGTCATTAAATAAAATAAATAAAATATTAAAAAGAGTCCTAATTCAATAAATGAATTCTGAATAAATACCTTATTCCTAAAATCATCCAAAATATGGGAGTCCAAGTGTTTTGTGAACTCTTAAAGCTAACTGAGTAGGTATTTTGAAAGCCAGATTAAGTTCTCAAAAGTAGTTGAGATTTTTTTTAAGTATAGAAGCACCACTGGATCGTTATGCTTACTGCTGATCTGAAGCTGGTGTATGCTTGTAAATTTGTGGATTTCATATTGGTAAATCCAAACTGATGTAGCATCAAGGTGTCCTCTGTCATACCATTTTTCCTCTGCTGCTGAGAGCAAAAAAAGGTATAACAGGGGATCATACTGAAATGGGTAGTGAACTGTATGCCAGTGAAATGTTGCCCTCAAAGCAGGCTGATCCCATTTTGACAAGTTTACTGGCTTTACAGTAAGATTGCATTGATGAGATACAGCATGACTTTCTGCATTTGATAATGGCCTAGAATCTTATTAAATGGAGGAAGAGCTAAGCTGAAATCCTAGATAACAACTGTAGGTTGGTTTAGGCCACTTTTTGAGTTAGAATTACAATTCTCAGCATCATTTTGATTTCTCTTTATTCAGATTGTAGCTGTTGAAATCTCTGAAAAGTTACCTCATCATTTTTAACTTATGCTTTATTCCTTAAGGTGATACATTGCAGTATTAAGTAACAGCAGATTTTTTTGATCTTTTTAGAAATTAAAGTAGCATAAGCCAAAATTTAAGATTCACAGTTGTTTTCCTCACTGTTACTGCTTCTTATGTAGATATTAATCTGAAGTTTAGTATATTTTGATTAAATACTTGAAAAACAGAACATTAGCAAGATGTAGGTGGAGGCACTGTTATTTTACCTATTTTTCCAATTCTATTGCAGAAACTTTTGAGAAATTACCTCTAAAGATAACAGTTACTCTTTGATGAGAATGGCTTGCTGATTATCAGGGACTTTCAGTTAGGCAGTAGAGTCAGGTATCTGAATATTTAAATGAACAAGACTAAATCATATCCAAAGAACTCTTTTAGGAACTGGAGTTCAAAACCAGTGGTTTCTTACAAATCCAGGGCCAGAAGGCTAATGTTGTCTCTGTAGCAGTTGTAGTAGCTTTGAATTGCTGTTTAAGTAGGTTTTTATTATACAATTAAAAGAAAAGTATGCATCTAGAGACTCATGACCACTAGTACTCTAAAACCACATTGATAAAAATGCATGTATATATTATCTGTTTGGTTTGGAGTCTGTATTCTGTGCTTTAAACTTGGTGGTTTTTTTTTTTCTTTTTAACCCCTCTTTTAGGAATATCATAATGAGAGAACTTGCTCCCCAGTTTCAGATACCATGGTCGATTCCTTTGGAAGCTGAAGACATCCCTATTGTGCCAACCACTTCTGGAACAATGTAAGAAAACAGTAGCTACACCTGAGTTATGCAAACTCCTAATGTAACTTTTGTGTGAATTTTTTTTTCTCTTCACAAGGTGTGCCCACTTTGGCCTATGAACGCTGGTTTTGTGTGATGAAAACAAGGAAGGAATCACAATTGCTATGCCAGCAATCAGAGTTTCTGACCCTTAGTCAAGCTGAGTACAGAACAGCAGATTTTCAAGTTTAGCATCTTTTATGCATAGCTTCCTTCACTGCTAATCATTGTTCCAGCACCAACTTAATATGCACTTCTAATAAACATGCTCCCTCATTTAATGAACCTTGAAATCGTTGTTTTAAAACCTACTTAAAATAGATATTCTGTAGTTAGTTGAGTCTTAAAATCAATATTTATATTTTATATCTTACATCTTTTTCAGTTAACCTTATATTCTTGCATACCCTTCCATCACTTCTGTAGTTATGTCAGATAACTACAACTTTGTCAATTGTCTTGATTTGTGGTGGTTTTAATATTAAATAAAAGACCCTCATATATAGAATTGTGAAATACAACTCTCTTGAAATTTCAGGATGGAGCTTAGATGTGTTATAGCTGTAATACGCCATGGGGACCGAACACCAAAACAAAAAATGAAAATGGAAGTAAAACATCAGAAGTAAGTAGAAGCTTGGTAAAAATTACTTTGGATGCTTTAGAGCAGAACGCAGTTCTTGTGGATGTCCAAGCAATGAACTGAGCAGGAATTGCATCATACATGTTATTTTTTGTTTTGTTTTCTTTTGACTCTAACTGTTGTTGCAGCTAATTAACAAGCGTGCACCTCTCTAACAGGACTGTCTGTCAAATTACATGTGCAGACTTCCTTCATCACATGCTGTGCCTTGTGAACAGTCCTGCTTGCTCTTAATGAAAATGCATTTGTCTTTATTCAAAATAATGCATGAGAGAATACTTCTGGTTCACCATTTGACCGTGACTTCTGCCTTTCTCTTTTTATCATAACTTGATTTTTACTTTTGTCAAAGTTTGATGACTCTGAATTTCTGGAATATACCATCTTTATGTTAGCATTCATAAAGTGCCTTACATAATTGGCCTGGAATTAGGTGCAATTTCAGTAAAAAGTAAAAAAAAAAAAAATTCAGTAAAAAATTTATTGGTTTGGGACTAGATTCTTGCATTCAGAGATACATGCTGTAAATGTGTAGGACTGCTCATTTGGTATAGTTGGTCCCTACTGTTCAGGATCATTCCTGAAGATTAAGCATTGACATAGCTGTATATTTGACTACTGTGCCATTTGATATATACGATATCTTCCCTTTCTTTTTTTTTTAACGCTTAGCAAGTCAGTAAGAGAACATTTTTAGTGCTCTTATTCCTCTATTGTGTTGAAGACTTTCTTGGGAAATAGGATTTTAATAAAAAAATTTGGTTTGACCTCTGTTATGCATGTTTTAACATGCTTTTCAAATAGTGTGAAGGTGCTAATTTCAGACCACTTTAAGAGCCACTTGTTCAAGTATTATCTTAACTGTGGTTTTTAATCAATATTCTTTCTCTTAAAGGTTTTTTGATCTCTTTGAAAAATGTGATGGATATAAATCTGGAAAACTAAAACTAAAAAAACCAAAACAGTTGCAGGCAAGTTTGTCTTTATTTTCCTGCTGTGGTATTTTGTAAGTAGAAATTTACTTATTTAAGTAAATCCTATGTTTCTTTTCTTTAGGAAGTGCTTGATATAGCAAGGCAACTCCTTGTAGAACTTGGGCAAAACAATGATTCTGAAATTGAAGAAAGCAAAGCAAAACTTGAACAGCTAAAGACTGTGTTAGAAATGTAAGTGTCTAATTTTCAGGCTTCATAGCAACTAAGTTTGACCAGTTACTGCTTGGATCAGAAATGGTTATCAAATATGTAATGATGTATTAATTCAAGCATGAGGGTTACCAAGAGCAAGGATGTAATTTTTGACATTATGAAGAACTGGGCCATCGTTCTGTTTTTTCTCCTTTTTAATTAAACTTACCGCTTTATCTAGTGTCTCAGTATACTTTCTACGTGAAAAAGTTAGTTTCTTTGATTCAGAATTTATCTTCCTGCATGTTTTTAAAAGTATTTGAGTGCAGGGTCTGCTTCTTGCAGTGTGTGACATAATAAAGCCTGAGGGAGCCAGTAAGAACTTTCACTTTTTTTTTTCCTTAAAGATCTGGGGTCTCAGAGCTGTACGTATGGTAGTCAGTAACT
Organism: Gorsachius magnificus; assembly: GCA_034008185.1. Taxonomy (NCBI): domain Eukaryota; kingdom Metazoa; phylum Chordata; class Aves; order Pelecaniformes; family Ardeidae; genus Gorsachius; species Gorsachius magnificus. The sequence continues at coordinate 34,101,254 of CM067109.1, read as the reverse complement.
TTAATTTAAAAAAAAAATAAGGGCAAAGACAGTTCTTATTGAAATTTGTGGCAATTGTTTGAAATACGGAGTTCTGCTTGAGAACTTAATTGGCTAACAAAATAGTGGCTATCTACACTACTAGATTGGATTCTGTATGCTGACACTACTAGATTGGATTCTGTATGCTGATAGCCACTGTAGCTGTGAATCTGAATAGATGAATCACTCATGCAATCTGCAAATGCTTTTTTTTTTTTTTTAGGGTTTTATGTTCAGTGGTGTGAAAAAAAAGTAGGAGTATTTTTAAATGTTTTCTTCTAGAATGGTTGATATTTCTGTAGTCATTCTGCGCATGTTGAGTTAGGTTTTTTCTAAGAACTGCTTCAATAAGTGGTGGTCAAATGCACAAATCAATGACCAGCTTAGATTTATTACAGCCTGTTACAGAAGCATAGCAGGTTTGGAGGAAAATAGTTAAAATGTTTCTCTCCCTCCTCCTCTTTTGCTTTCCCCTGTTCCTACTTCAGGTATGGGCATTTTTCAGGCATAAATCGCAAAGTCCAGTTAACATATCTTCCTCATGGTTGCCCAAAGACTTCCAGTGAAGAGGAAGGTAGTGTATTACTTTTGCACCTAATCACTTAATATCATGTTGTTGTCATGGACTAGTGGTATAACATGTCTTGATGTTAAGAAGAAGGAATAAGTTGTTTTGAGTGAATGTTTGTATTGTTGACAGAGTCTCTTAATCTGCTGAATCATGTAGTAAGTTTGTATTCTAACACTGCTTTTTTGTAACAGAAAAGTAGACTGAAAATAAACTGCAGTGATTCACCAAAAACGGTATTTTGGGGCCATGGTGGGAAAATCCCACTCAACTTTTACTGCTATCTTTAAAATTTTTATAAGCTTTTCTGGTCTTTGACCCATGTTTATTGACTGAAATAACTGTAGGGTATTTAGCATCCAATTTGTTTTAATTTTTTCTGTATCAATTTACTTTTTGCTTCAAATTTCATGCTAATTATTTTTCACTTATGTTTCCTCTTTAACTACTTCATGTTTCTCTGTTTAAGTGCCCATTTAGTTCTCTAATTCAATATTTTATTAATGTTAGAATGCTACTAAAAGTTTCATAATGTTGGAGACATCCTTCACTGAAGGCCCTGCATAGTCCTAGTATTTTTTTCTTTGTATGGGAAGAAAAAAAATTTATAATATACTTCACTACTAAACTCCTCTCTCTGTGTGCAATTAGATAATAGAAGAGATGAGCCATCCCTGCTTCTGGTTCTAAAATGGGGAGGAGAATTGACCCCTGCAGGCAGGGTTCAAGCAGAGGAGCTTGGGCGGGCTTTCAGGTGTATGTATCCAGGTGGACAAGGTAAAAAAAAAATTTTTAAAAAAAAATGGAATGGCATAAATCCCTTTTGAAGATAATCAAGTGCAAAATGAGAGTTTGAGCAAAATGTTTGTTTGATAGGAGATTATGCTGGATTTCCTGGATGTGGTTTACTTAGATTACATAGCACTTACCGACATGATCTCAAAATCTATGCTTCTGATGAGGGACGAGTTCAGATGACTGCAGCAGCTTTTGCAAAGGTACAGTGTGATGTTCTGTTTTCAATTTTAAGAATTCTGATGTTCTCAAGTTTGTTTTTTTTCTTTTGAAGACTGGGGGTGATTTATGGTATATTAGAGTCCACAGTGTATAATGAGGCTATGTGTTAAAAGAAATGTATTTTCAAAGAGTTTTTCAGTGTGAAGAAGTATCAGTTAATGTGCCAAGCATTTGAAGTCTTTTGAGCAGCTGCAGACAGGTTTTAATTATACAGTGCTAGCAATATACCTTAGTTTCTTTCCAGTAATAACCTCCAAAATCTTCAAATTGTAGAATGGTTTGGGTTGGAAGGGACCTTAAAGATCAGGTAGGTCCACCACCCTGCCATGGGCAGGGACATCTTCCACTAGACCAGGTTGGTCAAAGCCTCATCGAGCCTGGCCTTGAACACTTCCAGGGAGAGGGCATCCACAACTTCTCCATGCAACCTGTTTCAGTGTCTCACCACCCTCATGGTAAAGAATTTCTTCTAATACCTGATCTAAATCTGCCCTGCTTTCAGTTTAAAACCATTACCCCTCGTCCTATCGCTATAGTCCCTGATAAAGAGTCCCTCCCCAACTTCCCTGTAGGCCCCCTTTAAGTACTAGAAGGCTGCAATAAGGTTTCCCTGCAGCCTTCTCTTCTCCAGGGTGCACAACCCCAACTCTCTCATCCTGTCCTCATAGAGGAGGTGCTCCAGCCCCCTGATCATCTTCGTGGTCCTTCTCCTCTGGACATCCTCAAGCAGGTCCATGTCTTTCTTATGCTGGGAACCCCAGAGCTGAATGCAGTACTCCAAGTGGGGTCTCGCCAGAGCAGAGTGGAGAGGGAGAATCACCTCCATCAACCTGCTGACCACACTTCTTTTGATGCAACCCAGGATGCGATTTGCAACATTTTTAGTTTTCACCTTGCTTATTTGTTTAGGGCCTACTTTCTTCAAATTTTGTCAGACTTCTGTGACGGATTGTGTGTGTTTGTTGCTTAAAGCACAGACATTAGAACTGATTTGAGATAATGTATTCATTTTACATGAGCAAAAATTGCAATTTTCAATCACTTCATTGATTCAGACCAAAAGATTTGAAGTTCAAAAGGCAACACTTTTCATTAAAACCATTTTCCATTTACTGATTTGTAACTTTACAGAGGCAATTAGAGGGTTTCAAGCTATTAGAAATGTGGAATTAATAAACTACTTTGCATATTTTTAATGGGAAATTGTACAGATTGTACATTCGTGCTTTTTTTGGAATGAATAGAAGTAGTTTCTTAAAGTTGTTACAGGAGACTTTTTACTTTGGGCCTGTCAAAATAGATACCTAATAAGTAAGACATGGTAACATTACTACATCTTGCCACTTTAGAGAAATATTTTTTTTACATGTATTTTTGATGTGAAATAAAAAAAAAATGTGGTGATGTTTAAAAAGTATGAACTTTTTTTTTCAGTACAAATGTGAATTTATAGGAACTATTAATATAAAACACAGAATACAACACTTTCTACATCTTTAATGCTTGCCAAAGTATTCTTTTATCTCTCTTCATGCTAGGCAAATTTCTCTTCTGCTCATCCTCTGAGGTAGCCCTTTGCATGCGTAATACTTCTGCTTGTTAATAATTTATTCACTTATTTCCTCAGTGATACAGGTCTTTTAATTGTGTGAGAGGACACAGACAGTACAAGTGTTACTCTTGGGTGAATGAGTTTCAGTAATAATAGAGAGTGACAGAGAGGTTTAGGTTTCAAGGGGCCCCTGGAGGTCATCTAGTCCAACCCCACGCAGCACAGAGCCACTTTGGATGATGTTGCTCAGAATCAGATCCAGTCAAGTTCTGTGTATCTCCAGGAATGAAGATTCCACAGCCTCTCCACGTTTTTAATTCCGCCACTCTTTTTCAGGTCATGTCTCTGTTCTTCCCAAAAAGCCCATCTCTGCTTCCACCTTTTGTGTGTTCCTTTTCTGTCCATGCTGACCTTCTGCATGATTTTCCATATGTCAGAATAGACTGCTGTTGTGCTTTGAGGAGGTTGTCTTTGGAGATCATCTGGCTGTCTTGGGCACTTTTGTCCTTCAGTACACTCCTCTATAGGATTACACGAACAAGCTAAAGTCCGCTCGTTTGAAGTCCAGGGCTCTAATGGAATTAGTTGTCTTGTTCACTTCTCCAAGGATCTGTCATAATATCAAGTTTCAATTACTGAGGCTGCCATTGACCTCCATGTTCCTGACGCTTCTGAGTAACGGGTCCAGGGAATGCCTCTGCTCAATACTTCATCAGTAGCCTGTGTCAAAGAATTGTCCTGGGTGTTTTCTGTAAATCTCAATTGCTTTTCCCCTGCAATATTGCCCCATGGAAAACAGGGCCTGCAATCATGAGACTTTCTCCAGTTGTGTTAAGAAGGCTTCATCTGTGTCCCCTTTTAGACCAGGTGGTCTCTAGCAGAGGCCCACCATGATGTTGCCCTGTGTTTATTTGCCCTCTGAGACATAAGATCTCAGCTTGTTTGTCACTGGTTTGAATGCAAAGGTCCCGGTGTTCAAGGTAGTCATTTACATAGAGCCCAATTCTGTCTCCCTGACTTCCTGGCTCCCAAAAGGCCCTGTATCTGACTGTAGCAAAACTCCACTTCTGTGAACTGTTCTACCACATCTCTTTAATTCTGATGAACTTAAAGCTCTGCAAGTGTTCGGGCTTCTTAATTCTCCTGTTTGTTTCCATGCTGCATGTGTTGGTGCAGAACTATTTCAGCTATCTGTCCTGCTTTCTCCTTGGTCAGCAGGCTTGAAGAGACACCACCACATTTCCTTCCTTATCCCAGAGCCCTTCTATTGCTGGAGTCACAAAAGTTTCCAGCCTTCTCCATTTTGGAAGTCTCCATTCACCTCTTGTTCAACTGTAGCCTTTGACTGTCCTGTGCCACGCATGGTTTGGGCTTTTGCCTCTGTAGGGTCTCTGCAAAGACCCTGTCTATCTCCCATTTGTCCTCCCAGATGCTATTCAGTTTGCTAACTCTTCCCATAGCTACTGTCTGGTGACACAATGCCTTGAGCAGAGCATGTTCCCCAGAAGTCAGGCTGCTATTGCTCCCTGCCTCAGGGGGAAGACACCATGTGCTCCCTACAGCCCAAGACCTGAACAGCTATGGCCTCCGAGGAGCAATGTGGGCACCACTTTGATGCTAGGGTCACTTCAGGTAGTGCTGGGGAGCATGTTCTATGACATGTTGCCATCACTGTTGCACCAGCTGTAGCAGTACTGCACACCAAGGCAATGTTTTGGGGGCTGTTTCTATGCAAACATTGGCATTGTCTGCCAAGTCCCTGTTTATCTAACCCATAGGCAAGTCATACAATCTCAAATTTAAATTAGTGTTTTGAGTAGGTTTTTAAGATACTCCTATATTCTCATCTTCATCTATTTGCCTGATTAATTGTATTATTTATTTCAGGGACTACTGGCCTTAGAGGGTGAGCTGACTCCTATTCTTGTCCAGATGGTAAAAAGTGCTAATATGAATGGTCTGTTGGACAGTGACAGTGACTCTTTAAGTAGCTGTCAGCATCGCGTTAAAGCAAGACTCCATGAAATTCTCCAGAGAGACAGAGAATTTACTGCTGACGACTACGATAAGGTTAGCATATGATTAGTTCCCTATGAAGTTAAATAAATAAATGGCCATACAAATTCTTGTGTAAAAGTAGTGTATCTATTGTGAAAAATTGTGTGCTTGCAAATAGTTTGAACTACAAAGCAAGCTGTACCAATTGTGATATATAGGTATTTTGAGCTATCCTGCAATTTGAGTAACCACAATAGCTACAAACTTTGAAACAGGAGTAGATAGGGACCTAATTTGTAAATATTTTTCACTGTTCCATTAAAAATATTTTGAATAGTCAAGGAATGAAATCACATTGTTTACACTTTCTGTAATCTTTATTTGACAGTATGTGGTACTGCAAAATGTATGGTCTGCCTACTGCAGTTGTTTCTATATTTAATCTGCTGCAAGACCTTTTTTAATTCTAAGAATTCTAAGATGCTGAAAACCAGTAGAATACTTTCTAATCAGTGAAAGGAAATGTCCCATTAACATGCTAAATTAGTGCATATTAATATAATTATGCTGACTTAGTACAGAATACACATGATTGTTCCTGGGTTTAAATGTAATGTTTATTACTGTTAAGAAGCTACTTTGTCTTTCAGTTGCCCTTAGTCTGTCTGGTATACAACTAAATACAAGCCCTCAAATGAGGTTTAAGCTTAAACTGCTGTTTTCTAAAAGGTATTGAGAGCAAATTATTGAAAAATAGTTTTACTGCCCTGCATGTATATTCTATGTGGATTCATTTAAACATATGGATTAAAAGTATTATCCAAGCCACTACCAACAGTGGATTGAGCAGTACTTGGAAAAAGTGAGAGGGTACAAGGTCTCAAGGATTTATTTATATTCCCCCTTCTTTTTGCTATATAGATATAATGAGATGTGAAAGGTGACTGGGACTAATAGAGCACACTGCTCTAAGACAGTCACTGAGAGTAATCTTTGGGGTTATAAAGTGACAATAACTTTTTTGGTTTGTGGTTTTGGGGGTTTTCTAACTTACTTGCGATTTTGGAGAAAAATATGTGGGGTTTTTTGCGAGAGCACCTTTCCTATTGATTTACTTGGTCATAATAGGGAGATAGGAACTGCTTAGTGTTAGGTAGGAGAGCAGAAGTTTTCTATATCCAAATTACCCTATGCATTTGAGGAAACCGGGAAAAGTGCAAATATGTATGTGTTATGTATATAAATTATTGTTTAATATCATTGTTTGCCTAGTTTGGGTTATGCAGACTTTTCTGAAAGAATGAGGCTAAGCCTCACTTGCATGGTTATTGACTGTTGTTTTAGTGACACTGAACTTGATGGTGACAATTTCTAGCTTCTGCAATTTCTATAATTGAGTCAGCTCTGAAGGACATCTTGTATGTTCTTCATATATGTGCATTTAAAGGGTTTCTTCTTGTTTGTGTGTGCTGCAGCCCTATAGAAACAAAAACCTAAAACAGGAAGAGACAAACTTTCTTTCAGGTGTCAGTTACTATTGCGATCTGGTTCTTCTCAGTTATGCTAAGGAGGGTACTTCATAGAACAAAAATTTTGTATTTTGTGAGGCATGTAGCTTAACGATAACATTTCTTACAGACTTTTTTGTAAGCCTTTGAATACAATAGTTACTTGAAAGAAAGTTATGGGAAGTTGCTAAGTACATGCAAAGTTTTAAACATCTTTCCAATTTCCCTGTCTTGGAACAAAAAAGTTTTAGGAACTCCTGAAACTGCTCATGTTTACTGTGAAGAATTAGTTGCCCTATGAATTTTTGTCACCTTTGAATCTCTAGTAAATCTTACTACCTTTTGATATATTTTCTTTTCTTAATGTCTCAAAGGGAGTAGGTAATTGAGAAATGGTTTCAAAAATTAATAGCAACCTGCTTGAATGCTTTTTCTTCAATACTTGGAATCTTTCATATGTTACATCTTATTTCCCCAGTTCTTTCAAATCTAGTCAGTTTGTTTAGATAATTTTGTGTTTATGTCAAATTGCAGCTTACTCCATCTGGAAGCATCTCATTGATAAAATCAATGCAGGTTATTAAAAATCCTGTAAAGACATGTGACAAGGTCTATTCCTTGATCCAGAGCTTGACTTCTCAGATCAGGCAAAGAATGGAAGATCCAAAGTCTGCAGGTACTTAAACATTTTTGTAGTTGTATTTAGTTTCTCTAGTTTACATCTGAGAGAGAATTGTAACATAACTTTTCTTCATTAAACTTGCTTTTAGTAGAACTTTAATCAACAGTGGGTTAGGGATTTTCACAATCTGATTCCATATACATAATTTTACAGTAAAAAGCAGGATGAACATGCAGTCACATTGCAGGTAAGGGCTCTTTGTGGTGTTCAGAAATTCAGGCCAGTACTCAAATGTTTGCAGAAATTCTTGTCAGACTTATTTGAAACTCAGCAGTCAAGAAGAGTAATAGCAAAAGCAGATGGTACTAGAGCTAAGTTCCATAGGTACATTTTTATATTTAAGTATCTTTGCTGAAAATGTGTTGCTTGCTGTATGATGAGTAGTAGTATTGCATAGAATGATGCTCAATTTTAATGGTGGTGAACCAATGACACAGAAAAACTGGAGATGGAAGTAACCACATGGATGGAAGTTTTTTTGGTACTAGCTGAATACTGGAACATTTGCTATCAGTGTTCTCTGCAGCGTGTAGTGTGCTAATAGCTTCTGCTCTGAGGTTGAGCAGTACACGTGTCATCTGTGCATTGTATCAGTGGGTTTTCTCTATTTGGTCTAATCTTCTGTCCCAGGATGGGGATAATCCATCCTTTCTACCAGTGTCTTGGCTCTTCCTGTTGATGCCTGCAAGAGGGAGACAAATAGGATGTGTGGTCTGTTCTAAACCAGAGATGTTGTCCTCCTCCTCTAGAATTCTTTCTCCTAGAATTTTCTTACAGCTTTTTTTGGTGCTATTTTTTTATATACGATCTTTGCTGTGGGACACTTCATTCTTGGTACTGTAGCTTTCCTTAAAGGGCCAGTGGTGCATTTCTGCAGCAAAGCTTTCTACTGTCTTGATGTAGCTACGTAGCTGTGATGCTTTTCAGCAGTAAAATTAACCATATGCACATCTGTTCCCTCTCCTTACAAGTAATGCAGTTAACTTATTTGATCCCTTTTATCCCTCTGTATTCAACTGTTACTACCATGTAATTAAAATTTCCCTTTTGTTACTTGGGTGCTCTTGATTACTTATATGAGATATGTGTCTATCCAGATATTCAGCTGTACCACAGTGAAACACTAGAACTCATGCTGCGCAGGTGGGCCAAGCTGGAAAAAGACTTTAAAACAAAAAATGGAAGATATGATATAAGCAAAATTCCTGATATTTATGACTGTATAAAATATGATGTGCAGCACAATGGCTCCTTAAAATTAGAAAACACAATGGAATTATACAGGCTTTCAAAGGCTTTAGCTGACATTGTGATCCCTCAGGTAAGCATTTTAAGTTATTAAATAGAATAAGTTGTAGAACAAATGCTTTTTCAAATATTGTGAAAACATCTGCTCTGTCTTTTCTATTGAAGGTTCCTGTATTTTTCAGTAGTAGAAGCCTTTAACATTACCTCTTATTTTCTAGTATCAAGCTGATTATTTTTTGTAAGAAGAAATTGATTCATAATTCATTAAGCTGTGTTCAAAGTGAATTCTTCTAGCAATTTAAGCTGTGAAGATGTCTGCTCCCTTTACTGTAGTGTTATTAAAATCAAGTGGTTCATCTCAGCCATTCTCCATAGATTTAAGTGGAGTCCCTGTAAACAAACTGTGTATTCTGAAATTGCATTTGATATCATTCTTCCTGCTTTTAGAAATTTCATTTTCAGGCTCCTTGCAAATGACACTGTTAATCCTAATCTATCTAATGTCACTTGTCTTAAGCAATTTAAATTTAAAAAGACCTTTCTGCTGCTTCAAAATGCTAATGCTTCCTGATAAAAATCTACAGATTAAGTTTCTTAGAATTTCAGGCCAGAAGCAGACAAGCTAAACTTCGATATACTATAGGCTGTTAAACTCAAGTTAGCTCCAAAATTTTGTAGGCTTTTGCAAGACATGAAATTGTTTTGTGGTAACAGGACAGAACAGACTAAAGCTTTCCCCAAGTGTCCTTGCAGTTAAGGAGCACTGTTGTAAGAGAGGCATTATCTCTACTGTAAGCAGCAAGCGAGGGAACTTCTTCCTCTCACCATCTCTCAAACTCCCAGACAGCAAAGAGGACAAAAAGAGCAATGATACCAAGTATGTGTTGTGTTCTGTGGGCCTGTTAAGCTTGAATTTTGAAGTGTTAGAGACGAGTAGGTAAAAATGAGGACACATACTGAAAGAAGAAAAACAAAACTTAATAAGCCTACATAATGCAAAGGAAAAGTGCTTATGTTGCTTTCTAGAGTAACCGGAAGATCCATCATAATGATGAAAGCACTTTCATATCATGGGCAGCACAGAGCATGAAGCCTCTAGAAGAGGAGATTTTAAAATACTGTAGATACTCTAACAGATACAGTATTTTCCAGTTGTATTTAACTACCATTTTCAGTATTATTTGAGATGAATAGGAGATCTTCTGTGGGATGGTTTACCCCAAACTACAATAGACATATTAATCCATATATCTTTGTAGACTGCTTAAAAAAAAAAAGTTACTTTAAATCAGGTGAGATTAAATGCGTCATGGATGTCTAAATGTGGAGGGTGATGGGGGCAGGGAGGTGGGGAGGAGGAATCATTTTCCTAGATGTTTTGCTTAAGAAAGTGTTCTATCATACCAGAAGCTGAATCCACCTTTGTGGTTTAACTAGTGAATGAAAAACAGTTCCTGTGTCAAATCAAACAGCAAAAAGGCAAAGCCCTTGTTACTTGAAGGGACATTAGTAATCAAATGTAATAAACTGTTTTGTTTAAATTTTTTGCAGCCAGAGCAAGCTAGTAGATGACTAACTGGCTTTAATATAGAGGCTTTGAATTAGGGGGCAATTCAATCTTTAACTGAATTTTAAAAGTCAGTTTCTTCTTCCACAGGAATATGGTATTTCTAAGGCTGAGAAACTAGAGATTGCCAAAGGTTACTGCACTCCTCTAGTTAGAAAAATCCGTTCTGACCTTCAGAGGACGCAAGATGATGATACTGTAAATAAGCTTCACCCTCTGTAAGTCTTGTACTTTTATACATGGTTACATTAATTTCTGTAATGGAGATATTCCATAGCTTTCATATTTGAAATGTCTTACTAGCTCATAGTATTTTAAAAAGTATGATTTATTTATTTGTTGACAGCTATGTCTAAAATAGAGACACATCTCATTATGCTCTAATAAGATCTTCTTTTCTTTCAAGTTACTCCAGGGGTGTTATGTCCCCTGAACGCCACGTTCGTACACGGCTGTATTTCACCAGCGAGAGTCATGTCCACTCCCTGTTATCCACCCTTCGTTATGGTGCCTTATGTGATGTAAGTTGAACACTTTTTCTGTTAAAGCTCTGGTATCTTGAGAGGAACCAAAAAGGCTCAATGTTACTAAAATTGTATCAATTGAAAGCTTAATTTTCTTAAGTGGCTTTGAAATTTATCACACTTTTTCAAACTTTTTTTTTCCTATTACATATGCAGAGACATATTTCAAATTGCTGGTGCACACATTGGTGGAAATCAGCATGCCCTTTAAAGTAACGCTGAGTTCCATTGGTGTGTTCAGCTGTATATGTTACAGTGTTAAAGAGATTTAATTTTTTTTTTTTTTTTCTATGTTGTCACCTATCAGTTTTCCAAGTGCTTTTCCTTCGAGTTGTCCTTCAGGGTTCTCTTGATTTCACTTTTGGACTGGCTTAATACTTTTGGCCATTGGCATATTGTCAAGACCTCCCTACCTGACTTCAAGAATGCCTATGTAGGGCAAAGTTTCTTGTGTTCAGTAGATTGTCTTACTTTCCTATACTGTTGTAGAATACCTTGAAGGTGGTGCATTATTCTCCATCTGATTGGCTTTGAAACAAAGGATAAAAAAAGACAAGGTCTCCAAATTCAGAAATTGCCTACCTGAGCTCTTGGAGAGGATAAATGCAGCACCACAAAGCCTACAAGGCTGCTTTTAAGATAGTGCTTGATTAATACACTAACTTTTAAAATGGTTGTATTGACATACTTGTTTCTAGTAATGGATGACTAATCTCACTGATGATAAAAGCATTTTTAATCCTAGACCTCTGTGACGTGCTACAGCAGATATGTTCCTAGTTCTAGGTTGATAAACTTAGTTTCCTTTAAAGTGAATTACTGAATGCATTTTTTCCAGAGCATGAAAAAAGGTGAATATTAATTTAAATAGTTTGGGATGTGGTGGTTATTTTTTCTCTGTATACTAGAAGCCTTCATTTACTCTGTCTGTTTCACAGGTAGAGCAAAATCTAGAAACATTTTCTGCAATAATCTAGTTGAAATGAGTTTATTGCAAAATGAACGATTTCCATCAGGAGAGTTTAAAAAGGTGCCTTGGTCTACAAGATATGTATCATCACTGGTGGAAGAATATGAAAGATGCACTGAAATAAAATATGTAAAGTTCTGATCTCCACTTTTCATTCATTTGATGAGAAATTTTAAGTCACTTTTTTTTTCTGGCTGTATCTCTGTTTTTTTCTTAGCTGTGAAAAAGTTCATATTTCTGCTGTGAAAGTAAAACCCATGTAAATGGGGAAAAAGGGAAATAGTCTTTTTAAAGAAAATGTCTGGATTTTATTTGTTGGTTTTTTTTTTCCCCCTTCATAAGGAATCAAAAGATGAACAATGGAAACGAGCTATGGATTATTTAAATGTTGTCAATGAACTCAATTACATGACACAGATTGTTATCATGCTTTATGAGGACCCAAACAAGGTATTTAAAATTGATAAATATCTTCAGAAACGAGTGGTGCTGTGGTATGTATTAAAGTGTAAACCTATTTAATAATTTTTCTTCAGGAACTTTCTTCAGAAGAACGTTTTCATGTAGAGCTGCACTTTAGTCCAGGAGCCAAAGGCTGTGAGGAAGACAAAAATTTACCAGCTGGATATGGATACAGACCTGCCTCCAGAGAGGTAATAAAATCCTTCTTTAAAGCAAAAGTTAGTTTTTCTGGATGCAGACATACCTAAAATAAACACTGGGAAATTGTTAGGTAACAAATACAAATGTGGTTTTTATTTTGGTAGAAAAATGTCTAGTGAAATATAGGCAGTCTCAATGTATTACTCCATTTTGAATGGACACTGAGGTAATGGACACAGATAATTTGGACCTTCTATGGCTTTGCCAGAATTTTTGCTAGAAATACAAAATACTCTTGTAAGAAAGTGGTAAAAAACATCAGTGTCACATCAATGGTATTCTGGCAACTGAAAAATATTTCAGAAGGTAAGATACTGAATACAGATTGTTGAGGAAGGATTGATAGTTTCAAAGATGTATGGGCAAGTCTGTGAAGTTACCACCTGCTTTTTGAGAAATGAATGAAAGCAAAGCTTGGTTAGAATTTTTCTGTTGACTTGTGGGGCCAGGATTTTATTACTATGTCAACAGAAAATTGGAGTAAGATATGCTGGCTGAACAGTGTGGTTAATTAGGACCACAGTGTCATATGCAGTGGCTGGTTAGGAGCAAATACACATAGATTATTAAAGTCTAGAGCAATTTCTTCAATAATATGTGATTTACGTCTTGTATTTTTAAAATGGGCTTGCTTTATGTTTACACAGGTTTATTTAACAGCCACTTCTGTCTACATGTTGCAAGGTGTGCAGCTGAATTGAAAATTAATTATGTATTGTTTGTAGAATGAAGGCTCGAAGAAAACCTCTCATAGAAATGATAGTGATGAGGAGGCACATGCTTCTAGAAGAGATGAAACAGATCGGTCAGTAGTGATGTTCAAGCCAATGGTATCAGACCCAATTCACATACACAGAAAGTCACCCCTTCCAAGATCCAGGAAGATTGGTTCTGTTGAAGTAAGTGTTTATGTTCCAGATAATGTCTTTCACGGAAATTAGCTTTTGCTTACTTTTAACAGAAGAAAACCAAATGTAATTCTGCTTTTGATTACACAGAACCAGTATGATGTCTCACAAAATGGTTGCTTTTGTTCTGTGGGAAATCCTCCATGGCAGTAATTTGTATGAAGGAATAGGAATTTTTTTTTTTTTTAAATTAATTATTATTTTGTGATAAAACTTATTTCCTTTTTTCTTTTTAAGCCATTTTAGAAAAGCCGGTATTTGAAAAGGAAGACTTTTTCAGTCTAAACCTACACCATCAAACTAACATACATTGCTTTTGTATTCATCCTTACAAGACAGCTGCTATTGGGAATTAAGCAAACCTCAGGGTGATCATTCTGAGAGGGAATGGAGGGATTGGGGGCGGTAGGGGAGGTACAGGAGGTGAGAGACATGGCTTCTGCTGTATTTGCTTTCACGTGGGGTGAAAGTGACTCCACTTGTCAAGCATTTGAAGGTAAGAAAATAAACTGGAAGCTTTTTTTTTTTAAGTGGGTGGGATTTGTGTTTCATTAATTCTTTAGGTAACATCTTGAACAGTCTAGTCTCCTGTCTTGAAGGCCATGACATCTAGGTGTGCTTCACAGATATAGCTTTAATGTCACAGAGACTGGAGGGATGCATGGCAGTATCACTGATACCATTGGTACAGTTGAGTGGCAAAGCTTCAGATGGTGCATAGTGGCACTTCTGTGATATTAATGCTAGAAGCAGACTAACAGCTTCTTATTGCCTCATTTTCAGTTGCTTAAAACCATCAGAAACGAAGATTTACATCAAAGGCTTTTCCTTTCGTGTTTGTGTTGGGAATGGGCTGTTTGTATGCAATGAAAGTATTACAGATTCGCAAGTAACTTGGTTATTGATAGTGTGGAGAGCAAAGATGCATGGTTCCCTTCTATAAGGATATCTGTATAACTTCACATGACTTCCATAAATTAACAGAGATAATAAATGTGAATGTCTTACATTTTCTATTTTCCAAGTTTTATCATAAACAAATGCTCACAACATCAATAGTTTGGATTTTTAAAAGCTGTTTTCACTATGATCATGCAAACTCCCCTCCTATTTATGAGTTCACATACACACAACTTAACAGTCTATTACTTCAAACTTCTAACTATTTTCATTTTTGTAAATTACATAGAAGTTACTTTCAAAAGGTATCAATAACATAAATTGCTAAATTCTGACTGTGCAGATAATACACATTCCGATGGAACGTGTTTCAGCATTCAGTGCTTGTTTATTTGCTGGAAAATAGCTGATTTAAAGAAAACATCACTATGAAACTTTTTTGAAAACGTAAAATTGGAAATTTCATCTGGCCTACTGAAATTGCAAAACCAGTATTTGGAATATTTAAACCAAATGATATTTTCAAGCACTTAAAAAAAGTCATTGCAACTTAAACTGCAACTGCCTTGAACCTTTTTTTTTTTTTTTTTCCCTATAAGGCAATTCTCTCTTCACCTATGTCCATTAATTTGAAAGGACACTGTCAGGTGTGAGATTATATGGAAGTTTCAATCTGGGGGATAGTCAGCAGTATTTACAGAAGGATTGCAACTGTGATTGAGTCATGAAAATAAAAAAAAAAGCGTTCTAACAGTAAAACAAGAAAGTAAGACTCATCAGCATTGGAAATCCAATTCTATATTACAAAAAATATGATTGCTAATGATACATAATGATGTAGGGCAAGTGGCACTCTTAGCCTGACACTGTCCTCTCTTGAAGTCTTAATAGGTGTCCAGCATCAGATAATTTTTAGGCCTTTTTTAAGGTTGGAAAACTACGACCAGTCAGGTTGTTGCTAATACTAGTGAGTCAGCTGCAAAGTCTCAGAGGCGATTCTAAAAATGAGAATCTTTTAGATGAGGTTACAGACTAGAAATGAAAATTATTGAGTAATAAATAGGAAAGTTTAATGTACTTAGAGGGGGAAAACTATTAAACAGTATGTCAAGAATAACAGATGTTCTGTTTCCAACATGTGGAAATTCTTAAAATCATTCATCAATTATTGATAACAATTACTTTTCTTTCCTATCTAAATAAATCTACCAGAAATTTTATTAAAGTGTTGTATTAAAAGATATAATTGGGTTAAAAGATACATGTGGAACTGATAACTTCCTAATATTACTCTTCCCCATTTGCTGTTTAATAGTTTTTAAAGCAGTAAAAAAAAAAAAGGGTGCAAGCAGATTGGGTTTTTTTCTTTTCTGTTCATTTGGCTCTGTTGAATCTAACTTTGCATGCTTTGCTGTTTTTTGCCCCCTTTCTCACTTCCAGGAAGAGAGCCCCCTGAGTGTGTCTAGCCCAGAGTGTATTGGTACCTGGCTGCATTACACCAGTGGTGTGGGTACTGGGCGTCGAAGACGCAGATCAGGGGAACAAATCACTTCTTCCCCTGTCTCCCCTAAATCATTGGCTTTCACATCCAGTATTTTTGGCTCATGGCAACAGGTTTTTAAACTTTACTTCATTAAACATTATTATGCATTCCAAGCAACAACCAACTGTCTTTAAGGACATCTAATCCCTTGTTATGGATTATGTTTGAAGCAAATTCTTCCACTTCTTAAAATTACTTCCCGAGAATGTTTGGGGGAAAAAGAGCAAGTGCATGTTTTTCCACTGAATGTGTTACACATTTTCCTAAAAATTTGGTTTCTTTATAGGAATTGCAAATGTTACCACAGTAAAAAAGACTGAGTCTACTGCCCAATGAAACAGATTTCTGCTTTGGTTTAGTTGTCCTTTAAGACTTTAAAAACAGCATTGCTTAATTTGGTGGTAGGTAAATTGAAAAACTTTTTTTTAATAATTGCAACCAATTTAATTTTAAATAATATATTTGGTACTTCATATTGCTATTCAAAACTTGTTTTGCATATATCATATTTTCAGTGGCCTGGTATTAACTATTGCAGGGAACAAACTCTAGCACTAATAATTCTTGCCTTCTGTATCCGGAGGTATCTGAAACTCCCAACACAGTACATCATCCATTGATTGTAAAATATTTTGAAGATTTTTCTAAATATCGGGGGGAAAGGCAGGAAAAAAAGTACATTTTTTTGAAGTACCAGTGGAGATCTAAAGATGGTTTAGCAAGTCGAGATATTGTTTACATGTATGTCAATGGATGGTGTTCTGTTAACCATATCCTTTTTCTTTGAAAATTTTCATAATTCCTTTTTATTGTGGAAAATTCTAAAACTATTTACATAGGAAAAGCTTATATCAGTACAGGCTGTGAGCATCTGAAGATTACACTGATTGAGCCCGTGCATGGATCAGTGATTGTATGGTGTCCTCAATAGCTTGTCTGTCTTTCCTTCCCTCCCCTCCTTTTTTCAATACAGGCGCAGTTTAGGAGAGTTCGTTTGGTAAAATGAAATAAAATGTCTCAAATATCTGTTCTCATATCTGTCTTGGTCTGTGTCCTTCCTCATTCTGAATGCTTGCTTTGCACCACTTCATTGCAAGGAACTCATATGTGAAATGAACTCCCTTCAGAAGGGGATATTGCATGATCTTTCATGTTTCCTTTACATATTTTTACTAACACTTATCATACAGCTTATTAACACTTGTCTGTCTGAAACAGGCTGCTGTATCAAGTTAAATGGACGTTTCATGCTGCTGTTCTACTTTCCCTTATTTTTCTGTTTTTTATATCCAGGTCCTATCAGAAAGCAATAGTAACTTACGAACACCAAGAACTATTCTGGAACAAAAGCAGAGTGGTCTAGGTATGTGCCTACAATTGAAATTTTGTTTGGTGTTAGCAGCTTTTCATTTTCCCATTGTTCTGTACAGTTGTACATTCTTCGAACAGCTTTTATGTTAAGAGGACCCAATAATCCCTGTTATCAATATGTGCTAAGTGTCTGCCTATGAATTGGATAATTTTCCCCGCAGCAAAAGTTTTTAAATAAATTATAAATGAAAAGAACAAATTGTTTGAGACTGTTCACACTGCTGACTCTGTACTGCTTGCAACAGGCACACAGGATTATTTTTAACATAAAGTAGGCTTTTAAGATAATGTAGTTCATGACTGAGCTTTTGTGTTTTGTAAGAGTCTTTTGGACCGAAATGGCCTGCACTGGAAACTGTTAAAACACTTTTGTTGAAAATTAATGTTTCCTACCGCGGGCAATTGATGGAACTGAAGGTGTTTTAGGTGTTTTTGAGGGGAGGGGGATGGGGAACAAACCTCAATTTTCTTGATATTATCAGGGGTTTTGCACACATTGCCTCTCCTAAAATCAATTTCTTCCTTTCAGCATTAGAATGTATCATGATACAATTCAATGAGTTGTTTCAAATTCTTTTCATTCAAGTGGTGCTTTTCTGTTGCTTCCTTGAAACAGGCATACATATGACTGATATGCAAAAATATGAAATCTTGTACTCCTGTAAATCAGTATTGCATTTTTTTCTGTAAATGTGTCTTTTCATGGGAAGAATGAAGTGTAGAAAATGCATAAGCTGTATGCATAAACTTAGAAGTAGCTTCTCCCTTCTTTGTAAAGATCTGTATTTTTTGTATGTCTAATCTTTCTGTGATACTTTTCTTCCTATTATATTTTTCCCTTAGAAAAATGCATACATCAGGTGCTCTTGTTTATTGAAGTCATGTTTTTTATTGTGTGCTTGCTAGTTAAACAACTTTTCTTTTGCCAATGTGTGACACAATATGGCTTGTGGAAGTTGATGTATTTCTGTGTGTAGATTAAGGTATTACATTTGGTGTGAAAGGCTTTTGCCACAGACCTGGCACCAATTTATTTTGGCTGTGATTGGTCACATGTGCTAGTAATGTTTCCCCTCACTGGGTCATTAAAAGTAATGAAAGGAAGTATGACTGGATAGATAGCTGGTTTTCAAAAAAAATCTGCTGCTACATTTCTAAAATGTATAAGATAAGTTCTGAGTGAAAAATCATGTCTCCTTTCAACTAGTAGTAAAAACTAAAGGAAAAAAATGGCAACATTTTTTTTCCATTTTGTTCATTGTATGTAAATTTCATTTATGGTTGATGATTATAAAACTTTTTTTATATTTCTGTCTGTGGCTTTCAGTGATTTGTTAAAGCTCCCATCCTAGTGGCAGGAATGTATGAGTTGTAACAAAAGTACTCTTTCACTTGCATGGAGATGTACAAAAGTCTTCTCAGGAAAGGAAGTCAAGCTAAACTTAGTGGAACTTTTAGGTAGTTTCAGTTTTTAACATTATCAATGATTGTAGCTGAAATATGAATAGTACTTCCAATTCGGTTAACATTTTGTTGGTGTTAGAAGGGAAATAATTCCATATTAAGTCTGCGGAAATGCATGAGTACTTCATTGCAGCCTGTCATCTCAAAGTTTGATTTGGATGAAAGCAATGAGCAGTATTTTTCCAGTTTATATTTGTTTCAGAACTGCAGGTTTTAAAACACACAACTTTCACATCATCATCATCTTGGTTTTGTTTTATTGTTTTGGTTATGTTTACATTGATGCTAACTGGTAACTTTTCTTTACCAAAAGTGAAAACAGGACAAGAACTCACTTTGTTAAAGCCAGTCCTCTCTTTGCACATATAGCAGAGGGTGCTGTGTCATGAGTAGAAGCACAATAAATTATGCTAGTTTCAGCCTACAAGTACCACTCTGACATTACAAGCATATTGTGAACCTGTCCAAGGCACTGCCAAAAGCTGCCTTTTGTGTGGTAAGAGCCATGTGCTTGCATGCTGCATGCATCCCCAATGTGAATGGACGAACACCTGGTTGTTGTATGTATTTTCTCTAACTCCCATCAGGGTCTCACTGTGCGGGCCTGTTTAGCACCTCAGTGCTCGGGGGTTCTTCAAGTGCACCTAACCTACAGGATTATGCTCGTACTCATCGTAAAAAGCTGACTTCTTCTGGCTTCATAGATGGTATGTGCACACTCTCGCACATGCACGCACAAACCCATGTGCCACACTAAACTAGTTCTAAAGTCAAATCCTAGGTTACTGATTTTAATGGAATCCTAGAATCCTTTGCCTTAGTATTAATTGTGTGAGTTTCTGTTGCTTCTTTATTGCCCGTAGCTTGCTTATGTTGAACTTAATAGCATAGTTAATTCTTGTTTCTGTCTTGAATTGAACACTAGCTCACAGACTTGTAATAAGTGCCAGGAGATTCCAGCAAGTGCATTTTTAAAGTAAACTAAAATTTTGGTTTTGAAATTCTTTTCTCATTTTAAACTTCGGGTTTTATCATTACTTATTGATCTTGAAATGAAATAAATTACTTGGAGCATATACAAGGAATGAAAGAAATTATAAACTAATAACTTGAATACTGACGGTGAAAATTTTAGGATTCCTGACCTTTTTTTGGTGGGGTTGGATTACAAAGGAGCAGGAGATTTTCAGGTTTGGATAATCTGGGGTAGAGGAGAAACTCTCTCACTAGATTTTAGAATGTAAAGATGCCAAAACACACCTTTATAACTCTGAGGCGAAACAGTATTCGTGCTGGTTTCCCCCAATTCACTACTCAGTGTTTGACTCTAACCTGATATAACCTTGTATGCCAGAATCACCAGCTCATTCTGCTTGTTTTCATACACTTCATTACACATCTTGTAGTTACCAACAATCCAAATTTCTTCTTTTTAACCTCTATTTCGATTTTAGCCCTTTTCCTTGGTCCCTTCTGCATGTCACTCAGTTCTAATACCTTCTCATCTTTTCCTTTTTTCTTCTTCTTTTCCTTTTTTAAAATGTCCCTCTTTTGGTAGCTGTTACAAATTTCAGGTACCTGTTTTTCTCTTTCTCAGACACCACACGCGGTTCTGCTGTTAAAAGGTTTTCTATCTCATTTGCTCGACACCCAACCAATGGTACGTTTTGCTTTTATTTTAAAAACAAAAACGAAAACAAAAGGTTCCTTGCTTCATCCCTTTTATTTTTATTTCAATTATGGGGTGTACAGTATCATCCAGCCGTCTGTCGTTCCTAACTTCAAGCACAACTCCAAATATATTTGTAATCATTAGATACCCTAAATCCCTTCTTTACCATTCATTAGTATAAATACAACATCAAAATTCATTCCTTAGAAAAATCCTTGAAAAAATTGAAGTGCTACTGTTAATCATGATCTTTGTAATAAATTTTTCTTCTCAATTTCTTGTGTGATCAGAGTGTATGGTACAAGATAAAAACAGAATTAAATCTGGTCTTTATTGGGCATACACTTCTTGATAGCTGCTGCTTCTTCTTTGTCTTTCCCCTCTGAGCTGTTTCCCTGAGCCTCCTGATTCAAATATAAATCACTGAATTGACAACTGGAGTTTATTACTATCTTCTTGAGGTGATGCTAAATTAAAAAAAACTATAAAGCAGAAGCTTTGGTTTCATTCCCGCTAAATTGCTGTATTTATCATCAGATGAAAATTTATTTTTACCTTATCATACTTCCCTGTTCATCAGATGTGCAGATTACTTAAATATTGCACTAAAAATCACAGCAAGAGAGCTGCCCGTTGCTTACATTGACCTTTTGAGCTTCAAAAGTGAGATTTAGCTTGTCTTCAGTCTACCATAGTTACAAAAAAAAGTCTGGTTTAACACGTGGGACAGAGGTATGTCTTTCTCTTCCTCAGCAAAATATTTAGTGCCTATCTTTCTACATGAAGCCCAAAACGTATCCTGTTCATGAAAACCAGACTCGGTCTTCAGCATCCAGTGGATCTTAATGTAGCTTTTCCAGATTTCTTAATTGCAGTTTTAAAAATGTGCTGGCTGAGTACAGTGATGGTGATACTGAAACTGCAGTGGAAATCATCAGTATTTTTATGTTAGATTCAAAATGTATTTGCTTAGAAACAAGGTTGGAAAAAATTAACCTTAAACTGTGTTTGATCTAAAGGCCAATTTAGTGTCCTATTTCAAATAGGAAAGTTAGGGTCCATTTTTTGTCTTTAGACTCAAACCAAGTATTTCCAAAACATGTAAGGTCAGAAAGAACTGCATTTGACTATCAGTGTCTAATAATATGATTGCTTTCTGTTCCATTTAGCACTACCTTTTTGTGACTGCATTCTTTAAAAAAGGATCTAAATTGCTTTTAATGAATGCATTGATTTTTCTGATTCATTTAATACAGCAGTTTTACCACACTTCTTTCACAAGATTAATGCATGCTGTATGAGCTCCTTCGAAACCGAAGCATATTGCAGGTTTCCAAGGGTTTTCTACTAACCTAAGAGCATAATGATGTTGTTTTGTCTATCCTCTGGACTATCATTTTGATTCTCCTTGTCCCTTTCACTCTGTGTTTTCTTGTTTTTATGTTGTTATCACACCCTCTTAACTCATTTCAGACTACCCCCCACCCCCATCTTTAGTTCAAGGAACATGGTGAAACAAGTATCTTCTGACAGTGCTTTACCTTATTTTCTGGGCCTCTGTGCAGAACACCCACACCTTTTTAGGTGCTGGTCCATTTCCTCTGTGGAATTTCTAGGCTCCAGTGGTATGTCTCTGTAGCTTTTAAATATAAGACAGCAGGGTGGCTTTTTGAGATGCTGCGTTAACCCTTTCATTGTCTTGCCTTTTGATGGGGGACAGTGCTTTAAGAACAAGCCAAACCTCAACGGCTGTTAGTTTACAGGAGATGGCTTTTTTAAAGGGATACTGTCAGGCTTCTTCATCATTAAAATCCAACTTTATTTCTCATAACATCATAAAATATTTATCATAAAATATTAAAATAAAACACTGCAGGTGGATTTCCAGAATATCTTTTTAAATCATATCCCTTAGACACAAAGATGCTACAACACCACGCTGGGATATGGCTATCTGCTAGCAGAACTCTCAAAACTGAACAAAAACCCGGGGAGGGGAGATTCCTGAAACAAGAAAACTTTTTTCTTTTATTTTTTTAAAGAGCATGGGTATATTTTGAAATTCCTTTCTGATTTTCTGTAGCACTGCACTATAACAGTAATAGTTATTAAAAAGCTAACCTGACATTGTCCCACTATGTTCTTTGCAAAATTTAAAAAATAAATTTTCATTCAAGTGATAGTGACTTTTTTGTCAAGGTAAAGAGATAAGTCTTACATTTTACTGTAATGCAAAGAAAGGGTTTGCGCTTTGCATGCATGCATAGTTATTTAGGATATTAATACGTATGCCAAACATCTTAGTGCTTACACTGAAGCTTAGCTACTGCCTTTATAGGAAAACAGAAATGAAGTCTGTGGTGGTGTTTCTCTTGTACATGAAAACCAAGTTTCCGTGAAATGCAACATTTTGTGTGTAATATAAGTGAAGCTGACATAAGTACACCTCAGTTGATTGTATATTTGAAGCGACTGTCCCTCAAATTTGAGTATGGCCAATGTGGATCCAAATATAAATACAGACATTTGGGGATTGAAATTTTGTTGTTACTTCTCTATGCAAAGCACTAAATGGGGAGTGAATGGGGAACACTGGGTATCACAGGAATATTGATACTTACTATTTTAGGGGAGGGCACAGTTCACAGTGATAACCCTATCTCTAATAAATGTACCTTGAACTGAAATTCTAAACATTATTTCATTCACTATTGTTTCTTCATTTAAATATCTTGAGATAAATGTAGCAACTGTAAATTTACAGTATTGAATTGCAAAGTTGTAATGTTACAGCTGTATGTTGAAAAAACTAATGGACATATTTTCCTCTTGTGAAATGCAATTGGATGAAGAGCTGTTCACTGAGTTATCAAACTTGCATCACTTCAGGGAACTGCAATTTTTTTTTTTTTGCCAAGCTGTTTAAATGCTTTTTAGTATGTTAGTAATATGGATATGCATGGTTGGTGTATCATCAATACTAATGTAGAAAAGCAAAGTCCAATACATTTTTAGATTTTGGGTTGCTATACTTACCTGTTCTAATATATGAAACTTCTAGTATCTAAGTACTGTTTTTAAATGCATAAAGGTACATGTAAATCTGTCTTACAAAGTTAAAACATATAACGTGAAGGTGCAAAAGCTCTAACAGTGGTTTTCCTTGATACTTAAGGCAAGTTTGTTTTCACAGAATACTGAAGATGATAGAACGTGAATTCTGCAAATTTCTTGGAAGTTGTAGCATTTTAAGCTCTTGTCTGCTAGCAGTTGACAACATAGCTATACTATTTTACTTGCATGAATGAGTTATCTGTTTAGGGTTGTGCCAGGTATGAGAATGAGTAAGAGAAATACTACCATTTCCTGATTTATTTTTTTTTTTTAGTGATTTACTAAGTTTGTCTTAGAGGAAAGTTATCTTTTGTGAACTGATTTGGGAGTAGAGCACAGCTGTAATGTTTGAAGACCACTTTATGTGTACATGGGATTTATATCCCATGGTATGTTAAATGGTACATCCTGGAAATTGGCACATCTTGTTCCGACTCCTTTAATATTTAGTGTCCATGATTTCAAGAGCACTATGTCTGCATGAGCTGATTTAAAATAAGTACTTTTTATCATGCATTAATACTTACCCCTGCAATAGCTGAAATCCTGCCTTATGTTTGGAAATCTCTTTTTTTTTTATTATTTTTGTTTCAGGTTTTGAACTATATTCCATGGTGCCTTCTATTTGCCCTTTGGAAACTCTACACAACTCCTTGTCTCTGAAGCAGGTGGATGAATTTCTTGCCTCTGTGGCTGCTCCATCAAGGGAACATCTGCAGGAGACATGTACTGATTTTAGTTTGTAATTATTTTAATTTTAAATTAATTTTTCAGGTATTTTACAGCTAACAAGTAAACTAAAAAAAATGCTTTAAAAATGAAATATGGACATAAAACATAATTTTCATTTTTGCAGTATCCTCTTGCAGCATGAACACTGTCATAATTGACTGAAGTAATGTCTCTGGTGACTGGGGTGGTAAATTAAGGATTTAATGAAATCATAATTGGTTTATTTCCTCACAATAAGAACTTCTCTGTACTGTCCACACTGTAAGCTGAATTACAAGGAATGTTTTTTAGTGAGCATGGAGTATTTCTAGCTTTATACTGTACTTTTGTACTGGCAGTAACCTCAGCAGAGTAATGCTGCCTCTTAAAAGCCCTTTTACATCTTAAAACTGTGATATTTCCTATGTCTTTCAATATTACTTGGGGTTTCACCTGTGGAGTGCCTTGCAGTTACTTAGTTTTTCGGTAGTTTGTTCTGCATGTTTAAGTGAAATGCAAACTGAGTTCTATCCATGTGCCTGTGTCCGGGAGAATGACTTCCCATTGTGACTCTACTGCTGTGTCTTTGGAAACTGTTTCAGTTAGGCCAGACTTGCCACATACTAGGATGCTTATAATTCATGTGTCAGGTAATTGGAGATCATTCTTCTCGGGAAATCTCTAAAGACTCATGCTTTGATCAGAAAATTTGTACTTGCTAGTACTGGTACAAAGGCTACCTAGATGTTGGGATTTTTCCTTTTTTTCTGCTACAGGATTTTTCTTTTTTTTCTGGCATTTTAGTTTTATACAGTTTAGATTTTAATCAGCAGCTAATCTGATAGGGTAGGCCTGCTATATCCAAGAAGGAAGATAAGTAATTTAAGAAAACTGATGTTAACTGAAAAAGAACTCAGGAAGGCTTACGGGTATTTTAAAGTTCTCAGCTATTTAAAATGCTGTGTTACACTGGTTAGAAAGTTCACGTCTCTTCAAATCAGTTCAGAATTTGGAATACGCAAGATGAAAAAAATATTTTTTAAAAACTGTCATACTTCTGTGGTGGTCTGGTGCAAAGGAGTGATTGGAAATTAGACCTGATAGAATTGAGGCTATAGGTGCTTTGTTCTCCTTCTGCTTTCCTGTAACATTTGGAAGCTGTCTAATCTGTTGTATGCACTTTTCATAGGCATTTTGGAAAAGTTCCAGTGCAATCTTCATAACTTACAAGAAGTAGCACTAATGCTTTTGCCAGTCTTCTGGCAAGGCAGCTGTTACTGAAATTTGGCTTAGCTGCCGTAGCAGCATGAAGTTACCGTGTCACTTTCTGAGGTCAAAAGGAAATTTTTATATTTGTCTTTCATGCTTTGAAGTTTTGACACTAGAGTCAAAAATCAGTAGCTGAGATGCAGGTTGTATAACTTTGGCACCTGTACTGCTGGACAGATACACAGTTCTGTGGCTACTATTTTTGACACTTTGCTCACATAAGAGTATTTTTATTGCTAATGGTGTGTATCCTTTCTTTTTTCCCCCATTTCAGCTTCTCCAACTTACATGATTCCACTATCAGGAAGAAAAATTTCTTTAAATACATATACACCTGCAAAAATTCAACCAACACCACTTGAAACTTTGCCTGAAAGGCTAGCAATAGAGAAACCAACCTTATGTAAGTAAATTCTGTCAGAGGCAGAATGGCTAACTTCATTCCATTATTTCCAGCAGTAGGATTCTTTCTTGTATATTACGTAATTTCTGAGGGCATTTCTTAACATTCCCTGTCTATGTAAGTGGGATCATTTTACGGGTCAGTGAGAACTCAGTAGCTTTGCACAAATAATTTTAGCAGTAAAACTGTGCTAATAGTTACTTTCTCCTGTCCTCCGAAGTGTTGGAAAGAATTTCTATGGCTTGAAAATTTGTTTTTAAGTGTAACAATATTTCCAGCTATTTCCAAGTAAGAAAAGCAAAGGAAATTTATTTATTTGTGGCAGAATTTCTAAGATGTTTTCTAAACATCTACCATAAAGCTCTGTGACCAAGCTCTGACTAAAGCTTCCAGTAACATGATGGTTGGACTTGATGATCTTAAAGGTCTTTTCCAACCTAAATGATTCTATGATTCTATGCATTCAGTCCTTAGTATATTCAGCCTGAACTGTTGTCAAGATACACTGTCTGCTTTTGGATAGCTGTGCTGTTTTGAGGGCCTCTAGAACAAAATCCCACTGCATTTCTGATCTCATTAGATAAAAGTGTAGCTTTGTGTGTGTTTCTGTGCTAGGTAGCTTGCATTTTTCTTGCTTTTGATACTTTTCAGCATGGATATTCTGAAGTGTAAAACCTAATACTTTTTTTATCTGTGCAGCCACCCCTGGATCTTCTGCTTGTGTATCTAATGTCAAGGTATCTCTTGAAGAGACCTCGCTAGATGTAGAACTTAGTGGTGAAACTCTTTCTGAGAAGAAATGAAGTTGATAGACAAAACTGGAAGCAACTTCTTAAAAAATTCTTTAGTGTGTGTTCAACTAAATTGCTGAGCTTTCAAAAGCCATTCATGTCTGCAGTTCATAGTGCACTTAAGAATCTAGTTTATATGTGGTTAACTAGTGTGCACGCTACAAATTTAGGCTAAATGTTTCTTCTCATTTTCTAAAACATTTCAGGAAATATTTACCAGTTTGATGAACTGCACACCTTTAATAGAAAAGCTGCACATGAACCTTTTCAGTGTCTTCGAATTTTTACTGTAAACTTGTACAAAAAGAAAATACCAATGCAGTGGTATGTGTTACAGTGGCTCTGTTGCTGTCACTGTAATGAAGGCATTGTCTGTTGTCATTATAAACTTCTATTTTCAGGAGTTTATAATCTCCCTGTGAATTTCTTTTGTGGGATGAAATGTAACACACGTCTTGGCTAAAAGCTTTTTTTTTTAATTTAAGTACATTTCCAAAGAGATCTCTTTTGCCTGGTTTTGAAGATAAGCAGATGTTTTCTGCATTTGAATTAATCATATATGCTGCAATAATTAGGCATGATGGAGTGAGTTAATGTATTGTCACTTAACTCTCATTTTTATTCTGTGTTTACATCAGACCTGTAACATTCAAATATACCTTCTCTTTTGTTGTTTAGTATACATGCTTGTATACGGGTACCTGTATATCATCCAGTGGATAAAACTGTCTTTTGTATGTTTGTATCAAAAACTTCTTTTGTTTACTAAAAAGACAGTTTTATTTGCTTTGCCATATGTTTCTACAAAAAGGTGATATTAAAAAGCAGGTTTTATAAAAGGAGAAGTGGTTACAGCTGGTCTGCTAGTAAGTTTATCCTAAAATTGTAAATATTCCATCTATGCTTTGTTACCATCCCTTCAGAGTAGAGAGAGGCTGTGGTCTACCAGAACTCACTGCTTACTGTTGCAAAATACTCAGGATTCATCATGGCCTGGGAATTTTCATACCTCTCCTTCCAATCTAGGTGGTTGACAACAGCTCTCATAAAAAAAAAAAAAAAAAAAAAAACAAAAACCAAACCACAAAAAAAACAACAAACCACCAAAAAAAACCCCCTAAAGATTTTATAAGAGCTGTGAGAAGCATTAGTAAGTCAGTGACAGTTTGAGTTACTGCGTTATGTAGAGTAATCATCCAGTCTCAGCAGTTCTTGTGATTTTTATCTGTGGCATGAAATTATTGAATTATTATAATTATCCCTAGTGTATGAAAATATTGTCCACTTTTGTAAGTTCAAGTGGCTGATTATTAATAACTGACTTCATAAACTACAAGTTAGATAATTCCTTTCACATTTAAATTGCAGAAGATATAGCTTCCAACAAATATTTTTAAGCGGGGCTCTTACTTGTCTCCAGAGCCAGTGCAACTACAATTACATTCACTTTGCCACAGGGTCTGTTTTCAGTGTTTACCACACATGAAATGGCTTCAGCAGACTAATTCTAAAAATGCTGGTTAAATGCCAAAAATATGAAGGGTTTCACAGCTATATACTTAAAACATTTCCTTTTCTGTAGTATAATTGTGTTATTGACAGTGTTGGTCTTGCACACAACTGAATGTACACTTGTTTACCGTTTTAAAAAAATACTGTTAAAATTTAAGTATGCTTATCATTCCAGTCAACCAAAGCTGTGGCATAACTTTTTTTTATGTGCTTCTAAATAAAAACAAGGTCGCTGGCAAGTCTTCTCCATATTGGTTTCTTTTAAGAGCATTTGTGAAGTACAACAAGTAGTTGACTCTGTAGTCTCAGTGGTAAAAAATTTAAAAATAAGCCATTAATATACAAGCAAGCCAAAATTTCTCTTGGCAGTGAAGGACATGACTTAAAAGAAGTGATGGTTTATCATTTTATACCAATACATATTTTACTCCTTAAAAAGGTAAATGGTATGCACACATTCTGCAGTACTTCCTCATGTTCCAGTATGCTAACATTAAATACAGAACCACTATGAGTGCTCTTCCATTTCCTATTACTACTCTGGCAATAAGGCAGAATGTGGGCTGTACTGAACTGATTTGAACCTACCTTTAGTCCAACTTCTTTATGCAATCTCTCACATCAAACTTTTTGACATGTACATCCTATTCCAACCAGATTTGACAGAGGTCAAATAATAAGTTCACAGAAAATCAGTGGTTATAACTCCTGAAGTACTACCACCCTGAAATGTAGTTGCAAGTAAACATTTAGTATTTCCTTCAAAAATGAAGCATCATTACCAAACAGAGCAAAACACAAATTTTTTTGTAAAAACTCCTAAAAATCTTGGTTTATCAGTTTTATGTTTCTTTGTTGTAATAGACATACATTTGAGTTCTCTGTAATTATACTAGCAAGTAAAATTTCTTAAGAGAAAGCAGATGTGGTTTCATAGTTCAGTTTTATAGGAATCCATATAAACAAGCTTAGGGAGGTATGCATACAAAAAATAATGATCATATACTGATCAATAGCATCAAAACCACCAGAGTTCAAAGGAAGATGGCAGAAGAGATGTAACAAAGACTTTTAATAGCCATTTCAATGCAATAGACTATTCAAATGGCAGAATGTAGGGATTTGTCGTGGTTTAACCCGGCTGGCAACTAAGCACCACGCAGCCGCTCGCTCACTCCCCCCCCCCCCTCAGTGGGATGGGGGAGAGAATCGGAGAAAAGAAAGAAAAAAAAAAAGTAAGACCCGTGGGTTGAGATAGAGACAGTTTAATAAGAGAGAATAATAATAATAATAATAATAATGGTAAGAGAATATATAGAATATATAAAACAAGTGATGCACAATGCAATTGCTCACCACCCGCCGACCGATGCCCAGCCCATCCCGAGCAGCGATCAGTACCTGAGCGACCGACCGACCCACCAACCCCCCCGAACATGACGTTCTATGGTATGGAATAGCTCTTTGGACAGTTTGGGTCCTAGCTGTGCTGTACTCCCAGCTTGTTATGCACCTGGCCGAGCAGGAGAAGCTCAAAAAGTCCTTGAGTAGTCTGAGCACTACTTGGCAACAACTAAAAACATGGGTGTGTTATCAACATTCTTCTGGCACTAAATCCAAAGCACAGCACTATGCTAGCTTCTGTGAAGAAAATTAACTCTATCCCAGCCAAAACCAGGACAGGATTTAACGCTGGTTTGTGTCATCTAACACAGATGGAAGCATAATGATCCTTTATTTTTCCTGTATTTGTTATGAGTTTACAGCAATTGATAGACCCACAAGTAATTTGCTAAAGAAAAAACTGCAAAAACTTTTCTAAAACATCAGTTCTTGAAGAATTGGTGGAAGAAGGGTACTATCTAGTAGTTGTTTATGTTTCTTTTTATTTTTAAACATGGTTTTAATTTTGCTTGGTTTTGTGGAGAGGACAAAGGTCACTGAATATTTTCAAATACTAATTTCTCGTCTCCCTCACTTAGCCCTTAAAAACAACCATCTTCTGCTTTGAAATATAAAAACTGGTGTAATAACAAAGCATTCCTGAGTGTATTACTGTGGAAAACAGATGCCAAATTAAAAACTGAAGCATCTTATCTATAAACAAAGAAATAAAACCTGGCATACTCTAGACCACATATGGTATTATCTCCGTCAGCTTTCTAACTATCCATTTTTAAATATAACAGTCCTGTGGTCTAACCAAATACAGTTCCATTAAGAATAGCAAAGACTCAGTATTCCAGCTTTGACATTCACTGCAAAATAGCTAGCTGCAGGTCTGGCTCAGTCTTCAAAGTATGTGCAGTTCTGTCTCTGATCCTTCTATCTTCTTTCAGTGAACAAGCTGAAGTATGTGAAGTATGAAGTATGACACAATAAGAGAGCCCTGCAAATCATCTGTACTTTGGAGACAAATTCTATTTGCCGTTCACACTGTAGACGAATCTCAGAGAGATCAGAGTGTGTGTGAGTGGCATCACACGTGGGCCTTTGAGGAGGAGGATGCACTAAATACAGAGAATATCTGTACCATAAAGGAGGTAGAAGCTAGTGTAGAAAAGACCTTACAAGCTTTTGCGATGATACAAAACAGTTCTAACATGTACTTGTTTTAAGGAAGAAAAAAAAATGGATGAAAACCAGTTTGTCACTATGCCACGTAGTGTATGAATGTAGCAAGCAGAAACAGACAATTTTTTGTGTGATCTCCTGCTAAGGGAAGAATCAGCTTTCTGAAATAACACTGAACATGACTAGAAATAACTTTTTGTCTTCATCCAAGCTATACTGAGATCAATGCATATTTTTCTATCATAAAGTTGATGGAAAAGAGGAACTTTCATGTGGAAATTACAATGTCTAGTGGTGTGTTCTCTTTCAAAAAGAGTGAGCCTAATTTGGTGATAATTGCTCTGATTTAAACAGGATTATGTGGTTGACAGGTCCCAATGAGAACTTCTTGAGAAATGCAGAAAAGGAAATTCATATTTTACATGGGTATCTCAAGATTAGCCAGAAAGAGAGTTATATTAGGCTATTTTTGCCCGGATGCATCTTTTATCCAACGTGTTTTTGAGAAGCCCACTTTTTGTGCAACACTCTTGATCTATATAATCTGATGTCTAAGTAGAATGGAATACCATCAAAGCCATTTTCTATTGCACTACACTTACAGACCTCCAGTTCTGTTCAGTTAAGGGACAAAAGTCACCAACAAGGGAAAACAAGATCAAGACTTCTCCTGATACAACTGCAATATCTTTGCGTCCAACAAAGCCAATTTGGTCTGGATGCACATGTCTCACTAAATCTCCTGTTCTAATACATGTCTCCAGAAGAGGGAATAATTGCTCCTTTCATAAGATTATTATTATTTATTGTATACTAATATAAATATTAAAACTCTTGTGAATCTTTTAAAATCAGAGTATAAATCCATTTGGACCTCTGTCTTCTTTGTCTTCAGATTCTTGATAACTTTTTAATTCCTCTTTTGGGTGAGGGCTGAGAATATATTTAGACTTAAACCATCATTTCTAAAGTGTCCATAAATAATTATTAAAGACTACTCTGGGAAATATTTTGGACTATTTATGAATCTTAACTAGGGAGTCTATGGTCATTTTTAAAGAGCACTTGTACAGTAGATGTAGAGTTACAAACTACTGAGGTCTGCAAAGGAGAAAATCAAATCAAAAGAATTCAAAAGACTGAAATGACATTGTATTTGAAGTAGAATGGAAAAAAAAAACACAAAAGCTTGGAGATTCCTGCCTTTTCTAGATTGAGTAGTAGTTATGAACAAGTAAACACTGACTCAAACTGTGTGCAGTTCTTGGCCCCACAATTTAAGAAGGGTGTTCAGGTCCTTGAATGTGTCCAGAGGAGGCAACCAAGCTGGTGGAAGGTCTGGAAGGCATGTCCCGTGAGGAGCAGCTGAGGACTCTGGGTTTGTTGAGTATGGCAACCTCACTGCTCTCTACAACTTCCCAAGGAGGGGATGTGGAGAGGGAGGTGCTGATCTCTCCTCTCTGG
Source organism: Gorsachius magnificus (assembly GCA_034008185.1). NCBI lineage: Eukaryota > Metazoa > Chordata > Aves > Pelecaniformes > Ardeidae > Gorsachius > Gorsachius magnificus. Next base: position 34,069,240 of record CM067109.1, on the reverse strand, counting down.
TATCCAGTGCCAGGACACCTGGGAATGGCTCAAAGCTGCATCAGGGGAGGTTCAGACCTGACACTAGGAAACATTTTTTTACCGAGAGGGTGGTCAAACACTGGAACAGGCTTCCTAGAGAGCTGGTTGATGGCCCATGCTTGTCAGTGTGTAAGAGGCGTTTAGCCAATGCCCTTCATAACATGCTCTCACTTCTGGTCAGCCCTGAAGTAGTCAGGCAGTTGGACCAGATGATCATTGTAGGTCCCTTCCAACTGAAATATTCTAGTCTAGTCTAGTCTAGTCTAGTCTATTCCATTCCATTCCATTCCATTCTATTCTATTCTATTCCATTCCATTCCATTCTATTCTATTCTAAACCAATATTAATTCCATACATTTTGACCTTGACATATGCTGTGCATTCAATCCACAAACAATAAGGTTAAAAAAGTATCATAGAAACACAGAATAATTCAGGCTGGAAAGGGCCTCAGGAGGTCTCTACTCTTTTGCCCAAATCAGGTTAATCTGTGAGACCAGACCAGGTCACCTAGGACTTCATTCAGTTTAGGCTTGAAAACCTTGAAGGATGGAGACTGCCACTTCTGTGAGCAACCTGGTCTGATCATGAACATGCCTTTATCACTTCTCTTGCTTATTTAATAGATTTACATTTTGATTTTGATAAACTTATGTTCACTGAACAGACCTAGAACAACGTTAGCAAGTACTTTCTCTTGCCTTCTGCTATATATACATACTGAATGCACCATTTGTGTAAGACTGGTCCAAAACTTCACTTCCCTTTCCCAGTAACTTTTAAATCTTACAGTGTAGGACAGAGTGCATCTTTTCATGTTGCTTGGTTCTATTTATTGCTTTGAGATGGTCTGAATCAGAGTTGGTACTAACTTTTCCATGTTCTTTCCTGTGGTTACCTCTTCCATCTGGACACAAATTCAGCCTTCCTTAAGTAGTCATATTTCCTACTGAAATGAACTTGATTAGGCAAAAAGTGAATTTGGCCAAAAAAGTAAATTAAGGGAAACTTTTTGCACTCACTAAAATTAATTTTGTTAACTTACTATATAAAAAACAAAGGTGGGATTTTATTAAATGGTGTACTTAGGACATATTGTTTGGCTTCTAAGTAATTTTTCACTACAGTTTCTTTTAACTTAGCCAAATAGCCTTTTAAGATGTATAACAAAATTACTAAGCTTTTGGTTTTGGATGGCAAAAGTTGCTGAACTGCATGGCAATAGATAATATTCTTTTTTGTCTTTTAATATTAAAGTATTCTGGTTTTAATGATTTTTTTTCCATGTAAAAGTTATCCTACTACTTCAGCCATACCCTCCTCAGAACTGTTTTTCTCTTCCCTCCCTGCCCCACATAAGTACTTTGTACTTCATCCTGAATGCAGTTATGGATTTCCAGTAAAATCCAAATTTTCAAAATAATGGCTACATACCTTAACAAGGAAAAAGAAACTGAATTTCTAATAAAAAATGTTTGTCTCATTAGGTTTTGGTATTAAATCCATGTGCATAAAAACAAAGAATTAAACACACTGAGTAAATATTCTTTCAATTGCTCGGCTTTCAGCCCTTGTGATTTAGTAACTTCATTAATGCTCAAATCACCATAGCAATTTACAATGTACAAGCCTGCAATATGCAAAAGAAAGGAAAAAAGTATTTTGATAAAAACTCATAAGGTTAATAAATAATGAAGCACTTACAGGGAAGAAATTGAGCCCTTTTTCTGTGTTTTACCTTTAATACTATGTTTACTTTTTAAAATTGAGTTATATTGTCATTCTAATTGACTGTCATTGATGCAGGAACCTGCTGATGAGCACAGCCATCACAAGATGTAGGATACTTCATGTTCTAGTCAGGGCAATGATGCAGAGAAAATGGTCTGTAATGGTCTGTGTTTTTCTCTGTGTTGAAGCAGCACTAAAAACCGTTAACCAGACCTTAAGTGGGGAAAATAAAGCCCAAGCCCTCCAAAGTATCTGTTCTGCACACAAAAATCGTGGATGACTTTAAGAGCACTGCAAATAATAGTGAAATACAGTAGTCAGTCTTGGGAAAATCTTAATGATAATGCTCTGTGTGAGTGGAAAATGCAGGACTTTGAAAATTATGGGATTTTAGGAAGATACAGGTTTATTTTCAAATATTTGGTGTGGATTTTGATGCTTACTTTGGGAGACACTTTCAGGATCTCCCCTTCTTTTGGTACCTAGAAATCTAAAAGACCATTTTGCACCATGTTAATTCGGTCAGTGCAATAAATGCTATTAAATATTACAGTTTATTAAATGTTAAAAGGCCTGATTTATGGTGGATCATGTTTTACTTTAAACATTTACTTAGCTAGAACACATTATGATCACCCCCAAGCACCTGTTATTTCCTGAAGTCATTCAGCACCGCTGCCTGCCTCCCCCCCCCCCCTCCCCCCCCGCCCCGCCGCCATCAGCCTTGGAAGTCCATCTCAGAGACTGACTGACAACTCAGTCGACAGCAAGGTGGGGGGAAGTCATGGGGGGAAGTTTGTTGGGTTAAAGTTGTGATGCACTGACAGGATTTTATAGCCTCATTTATACTGCAGGACAACATAGGAAGATGAGATTTCTGACTGAGGCTAAAACTAGTATTGCAGGTGCCAACATGAAGCAAAGGAGTTTGTGTACTGTAAGCAACACAGACCATCATAAAGAGTCTGAATCACACTCCAAATTCCTTTTCTCACACTGCTGCTTGACCAGATATATTCTCTGTGTTCTGTACTAAACCAACTAATTTAGCTCTTACACTTTTGTGAACTTGCAAAATCAATGATTCTTAAGGGCTTGCAGAGCTAAAGAGACTGTAGTTAAAATTCCTTGTAAACCCCTTGTTCTTTGTTTCTCTGTTTGTTCTAGCTGAGAATTTCCAAGAAATGCAAATTCCAGATGCATCTGGGTGCACAATGAGCAGCTGGTCTGGCTGGTCTGGGTGCGTATCTAGTGCTGACACCCTTCTCTGTAATTCCAGACTAGATGACCTGCAGCCCTCTTGACCACTGGGACCAGAGGGAAGCCAGAGCATGGCCTTTGTACAGAGGACACCTCTGCATTCCCAAGGAGGGTAGTAAACTTAATGTATTTAAGAATGCATCTGTAAAGACCCAGTTTTAGAAGGAAAAGCCGGCTCAACTCCATCCCAGGAGGATTAGAAATGCCACCTGTGTGGTTCAGCTCCCAAAAAGACATTATTGAGAAGGGGAGAAAAGGGGGCTGTGATGTTGCACTTTCTTTTCCCCTCCGCTTTTATTTTTACTTAAGGGCCAGAAGTTCAGCAATTGTTTGCAAGGTTCAGAGCAGGTATAGTGTCTTTGCTCAGTCTTTGAGTGGCAAAATAAAATAGGGAAATGATCTGACTGGTTGTTGGCAAAACCATTCCTAAACGTTTGTATCTAGTCAGCGTCCTAGATGACGGAACTACCACAGAGGTTATAGAAGGAGGATCTTAAAGGTCTTCTCCAACCAAAGTGATTCTGGTTCTATGAAGGACATGGGTGGTATTTTCAGCGAAGAGAAAGCCACCAGGAGATGATGACTTGATCCCTTATAGCTGCCTACGACGTGAAAGGTGCCCCGAGACTAAAGTTTACTAAGCCAAAGAGTATCGGCATCGGTGGAATGGGTGGAAGACAAGGCTTGTCCCAACAGGGCTCACCGCCTAGCACTCCAGAGCCGCCTCTGCAGGGGGATCCGAAAGGCACGGCCCGGCGGCCTTGGCGCCCCTCCTCCCCAGGGACCTCCAGCGCAGCATCCGGGCCCCGGCCGTCGGGAGCCGCAGGGCTGTGCGGGGGCAGCGGGCCCCTGCCCGCGCCAGCTGCCTGGGCCAGCCCAGGGCCGCCCTGCGGGGAGCCGCTCGCCGCTGCTCACCCCGGCCCGGCCCGTCCCGCCCCGGCCGTTACGTGCGCCCCGGCGCCGCCTCCGTGCGCCCGCCCGCGAGGGGCGGTTCGCAGAGACGGGAGTGCGGAGTGCGGCCGGGAAGGGGGCGAGGCGAGAGGCGGCGGCGCCAGCCGGGCGGGGTGGGGGGCCCGGGGTGCGGCCGGCGGGAGCCGCCACCCCGTGGCGGTGCGAGGCCGACTCCGGAGCGCGCCGCGCCACCGGGCCGGGCCGGGTTGGGTGAGGCGGCCGCGCCGCGCTGGGCGCCCCGCTGCTTCCGCCGCGCTGCGCGCCGTGTCCCGCCGCGCTGGACCGCAGGTAGGGGGCGGGGACGGCGGCGCGGCGGCCTCCTCGGCCCTCGGGCCCTGCGCGTGCCTCACGGAGCCGGTAGCGGAGCGTGGGCCGGCGGGTGGGCCCCAGGAGGGGCCGCGGGCGCGGGGGGAGCCGGGCCGACCCTGGCGCCCGGCGGACGCGGTGCCGTGCGGTGGGCGGGGGCGGGGGGGCGGCCGGGTTGGTGGGGGGGGGGGGGCGCGGCCCGCCCCGGGGAGCCGCAGTGCTGCCGCCCGCGCCCCCTGGGGCAGGGCGGGGGCCGCGGGGAGCGGCGCGGCCCGGCCCTCCCCTCCCGCGGGCGGCGGCGCCTCTGTCCCCTCCCAGCGGGGCCGGGCCCCGCGGCGAGGCCGCTGCCGGCTTAGGAGCCGCGTGGTGGCTGGACCCCGGCCCCGCGGGCGCGTACGATGGGCTTTCCGCCCCCGCAGGGCGGAGGCCCCGGCGCATATCCCTGCCTGCCGCTTCCGCGAGCCGAGCGGCGGCCCCGCGCTCCCCGCAGGCCCGTGTGCCCCGCGCTCCCCGCAGGCCCGTGTGCCCTGCTCTCCCCGCCCGCAGCTTTTTCGCTTTCCCAGCGGCAGCTGATGAACGCGGTGGAGGCGAGCGGGCAGCGAGGAGCTCCGCAGAGCGTTCGTGGAGCTGTCCGGGCAGGTCTGGGAGGACGCCAGGGTCTTGGTCCCGGTACCCGCGTGCGGGAGGAAGCCCGGGGAGTTGTCACGTAGGGCCCGAAGCCGGCGGTGAGGTTGCCCGAGTGCGCTTTCGGTGCCAGCTTGCTAGCAGCAGTGTAATCGGCGGAAACGCCAGAGTTCACCTGTTAGCACCTCTCTCTGTTCAGAATCATTTATAGCTCTCTTCAGCTGTAAGTTACAACCACCAGCAGTCCCCGTACCTTCCTTAATACTCTTGGGCAAGCACTAAACCGGAATGTGACATTACTGTTCAGGCTGGTAGTAACAAAGTGCACTAGTGCCTGGCTTTCTCTGGGTAACTTTATATTTCTCTGTAATAAACCCTACTTAGTGAAGGGTAAACGAAGGCTCGCAGCTCTCTTTAACCGTCGATAGTACCATCCATGGTACTCGATGGCTGCATTTGTGCGCTCTAGTGTGCATTAGTGCTACTTTCCAGAGCATGAAGCTTGCTAAGCTGCTTTGGTTTATTGGCAGGCGTGTTTTGCCAGTTCTGGCTCTGCATATTAAGATACCAGGGAGTGTCTCCGAACAGTTGAGATGTTGTTTTGAGTGGTCTACAGATATGTAGGAAAATAGTCTCGGGTCTTAACGGCTTTATATACTGGTTGTTTATATGCTATTTTACATAGGGATTTTAACTGGCATATGTGTGAGTGTGTATGTACCTGTTATAAAGAAAATAGCAAATGATGTGCATTAGTAGATGTTTTTCTATGAGCATACCTTTGCTTGTTAGTGTGCTCTCTAGAGCGGTGCAGTACTTCACTGGACATACATACACACACACATGCTTGCATAGCTGCATGTGGAAATGAATGGATGGCAGAAGCCTGCAGCTACACAGCTCTCAGTGGGAGTGATGGAGAGGGTCTGTGTTGGGGAGAAGTAATTGCTGTTGTACCAGTAGTTGGCTGACTTCTGTCATGGCTCGTCCTGAATACAGTAAGAGTCCTTGGAACATTTCCGGGAGGATTGTAATGAGGACTGGGGAACTGGTGCTTTGTTTCGCCATGAGGAGTAGAAGTGTGTTGCACAGCTGCTTCTTCCTACTTTTTCCCTGTTGTCTCCCTTACTGAAAGCTTCTCCTCACACCACCCGGCTGCTGTTGGTGTATTGTGAGGCATACTCTGTCTTACGTGGTGTGCTTGCTTTATTATTTCTTTTTTCCCCTTGAGGAAGAGCACTTATTAGAATAATAAAGATGGAGGAGGGAGGTTCTCACGGTGACTTTGAAATGGAAAGAAGTGAGGCAATGGCAGTGTGATCACTGAAATTAAGTTCTTGCGTAACAGTACCAACATTATAGCATGGCTTTCTTTATAATCTCTTCTCCTTTGGGCAGCCTTATGCTGCCGGCTTGGCCACCAGGCTTGCATAATCATATGCAAAGGCAGTATGTTATGGTGAAGTCAGATGAACTGAGTATTCTGGGTCAAAGTTTTCTGTTTGCACTAGTTGTAAGTTTAATAGAAATATACTGGACCTGCATGTGCTGTTGGGCTTTTATTAATTTTTATTCCATAGTTGCATCACACTTAAACGTTTGGGTTTAGGTAGCTTTTAAGTATGGGAAGGAGCATTTGAGAAGGAGGCTGGGAACAAAACTTTAAAGCCATGATATACTAACTCTAGTAAGCTTGAGGAAGTGACCTTTGTCAATGTGGATGGTGTAAGTGAATTATATACCTTTCCAACAAACACCTGAATACCTGCTGCAGGCTGCATCAAGTTAAGACAAGGAAATAGTTATTTAAAGTGCTTCAGTTGAAAAAACCAAAACAAAACCCCCTAAATTGCATTGTTTAAACATATTTTTCCTGATAAGTTTGAGTAGGTCTTATTTTTAACTAGTATCTTTCTTTGAATAGCTGCTCCTGGTCAAAGGCTGAATATAATCCTGTTTTTTGTTTAGGTTCATAGTTTCAAAATCGTATCTGCAGAGCTGTGTTTTCAGATGTAGCAACATAGGATACTACCAAACATGCATTTCTTGTCTGACACAAAAGCAATAGAGACCCTTATTCTCATTACCAATTTTGGTTTTTAGAGGCAAAGATAAGTATGTATTCAGTGAAATCTATAATACTTCAAAACCTCTGCTTTTTTTTCCCCCTATAATTTTAAAATTGCAGTTTAATTTTTGTTAACAAGTCAGGTTGTTGTATGGGGGTTTTTTGGGTTTTTTTCCAAGTGGGCTAACCTGAAACTGGAGAGAAGAGAACTTTGAAAATTAAACTTAGATCTCAGAAGATGAAAATCAAAAATACAAAGAAATAAAATACTGTTACAGAGAAAACTTTTTTAAACTTATTAACCAACTAAAGAATAAAAATTATTTGGTTTACAGTATGCATAAGCTTTTTTACATGCATCTCACTGTTTCTTCTTTTGATGAGTAACGATAGTAAACAGCTATCTTTATGCTGGCCAGGAGCATCAGCTTAGTGATGGAGTGGGGCGGAAGCATTCATCTGTGATTCCATCCAGGAAGGAAATCCCATTGTTTATTTAAAAGACTCTAAATATTTCAGAAAAGTTACCCTCTGTTAAACACTTCCAGCTAATATTGCTTGGCAAATAGATGTTAGAAGTTAAATGTCCTTCTTGCCCACCATTTTCTTTTACCCTCCCTGCTTGCTAAAATGTGCTCATACAAAATTCATTAGCCTGGACCTACTCTTGAAATTCCATCTGTCTCTTTTCTGTGTAAATTATATGCTCTGTCATGCTGATCTGGTCTGAGCTAGTCACTGGAGTTGCCTGTTGTAGTTCCTCAGTAACTCATTTGAGAACCTCTTCATTTTTAAAAGGTAGTTTCCTGGATCATAATTGTTTTCTGTTTAAAGCTGCATTAGTAACAGGAATTAACAAACTGGTTAAATAGTTCTTGCTTCTTGCAGTAGGAACATACTGTTAGAAATTTATTTGGTCTTCTTTGGCAAAACATTTAATAATTCCTTGTCCTGTATAAACCATATGGTATTGTCAAGTATACTAGATTGCTGAAGGGCTTAATACTTCATCTGTTGACAAGAACCTGCCCCCCCCGGCCCCATTCTGTAGTTATCATTTTTACTTGTTTTGTGGACTGTTATTTTGCATCACGTCCTAATTATTGCACTGGCTTTATTAATTCAGTAATATCCATTCATCTGTTCTCTTAAGGCTTGCAAGGTCATAACATATGCTTTATGAGTAACTTCATTTTCTTCCATTAATTTTAATTAATCTCAAAGTCTATGGCCTGGCTGCCCCAGCTGTAGAAAAAGAAATGTGGTACCTTTGTACCATGATACTCTCATGTAGCTGTATTTTAGCTGGTTTTTTCCTTTCAACTAAATATTTCACTTGTTTTAGTTGCAGATTAGAAGTAATTATTTCCAGGAAACTTTGCTCTACAAGTACATAATTGCATCAGCATATTTCAGTGGCAGAGAAACAAGATGTGATTTCCAAGAGCACACGCTATATGTATGTGATTTTTTCTTTTCAGACTGCAGCGGGAAAGATGTAGACCTTACTCTTCCCCTTCACAGACACTTGACATAATTAAAAATGTGTGCTGGCTTCCTGTGTGCTTGACAGGTGCTGGGCAACATTACTTATTCCTGATGTTTGATAGACAAACATTGTATCTTTTAAGTGTATTATATATACCTTAAGTAATGGCAGCGCAGAGAAGGGGAAGTGTCAAAACTGGCTTGATGTCTCTGTCCAGTATGTTTGACTCTTGTACAGAGTTGCTGTCACTGAGTCTATTGTCATCTCTCCATTCTGCCATCTGCTTATTGCAGTTACGAGCATTTTATCAACGAGGCAGATCTTTGTAGTTCTTAATAAATGGTACTACCTGCAGGCTTGGCATCTACCAAAAAAAATCTCTTTGTAAAAGAAATAAAATCAGTAGTTGGATTGACAGACGTTTAATGCTGATCCTAAAAAAGCATCTTCTCAATCCAGTTCATGTTGTAGTTGAGAAGCTAAGTAACAATGGGAATACAAATTTACAGAGAACCAGTACTTTTGCTGAGAGCAACGTATAGTGGTGGTTTCAAAATAATGCAGACTTTTACAAAGCATAGGACTGTCAAGGGAAACTCTTCTTCACCTTTCATTGTCTTTAAATATTGAGTAATTAAAGTTGATATTTTTGTGTCACATTTCTCTCCTCTGAAAGGCAGTAAGTAATACATTTAACAGAAAAAAATAACAAATGATCAGGAAAAAAAACCAAGCAAAAGGTGTCATTGGGTGCAGTAGGAGCACGTGGCGAGAGGTCATTCCAATAACAAACTATTTACAATGTGTATATTAGCATGGTGTGATGTTAGACGTTAGCATGTCGTACGTTTGTTTTTCATTTGTCTCATCCTAATCTTTGAGTAATATCTGACACTCTGTGAAAGATTCAATAATCAGAAAGCCTTTATATTCAGAAAATATGGATTTAATGTTTTTTACCCTCGAAGAACTATCTCAAGTATATTAGTACATTCTTTGAGGTAATACAATGGTTTACAGTTGTTAACCTAGTATTTCTATTCATTATTCCTTTTATCTGTGTTTTAGACAGATTTCTCAATATTCAGCTGGATTAAGTCAGGTTAGTTTATATGCAGAGCCTGCTTTGTAATATTCAAGAGAATTGATAAAGTCTTGTAAAATCTTAATGAAGTGAATTGTATTCTGGAAGCACTTTTGGTATGTATTGGTCAACTGAATCCTCCTGGTAACTGTTATTTTCAGTTATTTTCCATACTTTCTAAATATGTGAAGCAGCAGTAAAGAAAAGCTTATGCTTTTGTGCCTCTTCTCCTTGTTTTGATTCTATAGTAAATCTTTAATTATAAATTGCCTTGAATTGGCATCACTCTGTTGTCATTCTCTTTGAGAAGCAAGAAGACAAGACAGCTGTGATCTGAAATAATCTTTCTAAACTGAAGTACTGTTTTTTTCAGTATTAGGTATTCAGTTTTAGGCATTCCAATATTAGGTATTCACGTTTTTCAGTATTATTATTTAGGTTGGCAAATGTGACTCCCATTTACAAGAAGGTCCAGAAAGAGAATCCGGGGAACTACAGGCCTGTCAGTCTGACCTTGGTGCCGTGGAAGGTCATCTTTAGTGCCATCACACAGCACATCCAAGACAATCAGAAGATCAGGCCCAGTCAACATGGGTCTATGAAAGGCAGGTCCTGCTTGACTAACCTGATCGCATTCTATGGCAAGTCTTAGAGGATGAGGGAAAGGCTGTCGATGTAGTGTACCTTGCTTTAGTAAAGTTTTTGACACTGTTTCCCACAGCATTCTGCTGTAAAAACTGGCTGCCAGTGGCCTGGACAGTTGTACTCTTTGCTGGGTAAAAGACTGGCTGGAAAGGGCTCACTGGCCCAAAGGGTGGTGGTGAATGGATTTAAATCCAGTCAGTGCCCGGTCACAAGCGGTGTTCCCCAGGGCTCAGCGCTGGGGACAGTTCTGTTTAATATCTTTATCAATGACCTGGACATGGGGATCGAGTGCACCTCCAGCCAATTTGCAGGTGACACCAAGTTGGGCAGAAGTGTTGATCTACATCAGGGCCTGGACAGGCTGGATCGATGGGCTGAGGCCAATTGCATGAGGTTCAACAAGGCCAAGTGCCGAGTCTGCACTTTGGCCACAACAACCCCCCACAATGCTACAGGCTTGGGGAGGAGTGGCTGCAAAGCTGCTTGGCAGAAAAGGACCTGGGGATGTTGGTTGACAGCCGGCTGAATATGAGCCAGCGGTATGCCCAGGTGGCCAAGAAGGCCAACAGCATCCTGGATCATATCAGAAACAATGTGACCAGCAGGACTAAGGAAGTGATTGTCCCCCTCTACTCAGCATTGGTGAGGCCGCATCTCAAATGCTGTGTTCAGTTTTGGGCCTGTCCCTACAAGAAGGACATTGAGGCGCTGGCACATGTCCAGAGGAGAGCCACAAAGCTGGTGAGGGGTCTGGAGCACAAGTCTTCTGAGGAGCGGCTGAGGGAGCTGGGGTGGTTTAGCCTGGAAAAGAGGGGGCTGAGGGGAGACCTTATCGCCCTCTACAACTGCCTGAAAGGAGGCTGTAGTGAGGTGGCTGTTGGTCTCTTCTCCCAGGTAACAAGCGATAAGACAAGAGGAAATAGCCTGAAGTTGCGCCAGGGGAGGTTTAGATTAGATATTAGGCAAAATTTGTTCACTGAAAGGGTTACCAGCCACTGGAACAGACTTCCCAGGGAAGTGGTTGAGCCCTCATCCCTGAAGGTGTTTAAAAGGTGGCTAGATGAGGTGCTGAGAGAAATGGTTTAGTAGTGGGCAGGTACAGTTGGGCTTAATGACCTTAAAAGTCTTTTCCAAGCAAATGATTCTATGATTATAATTGATGCTGAGAATTACTGAGAAGCTTACAACACTACACATCAATGAACCTGATAGTAGTCATCTAATGCCTCATAACCACAGAAATGGCCTAAAAATGCAGTCTAAAAGTTTTAAATATGTATTTGTAGGTGAATTTTTCAAATTATTTTCTTTCATAGAAGTCTTCATAATAATGTTTCTCTATCTTTTTTTACCAGATAAGGAGATAAAGCATGTTGAAGCCATATGGCAGCTTGAGTAACTCACATTAAAAAGTCTTGGGAAAGAACAGCTGAACACATACGTGCTGAGTTTTGGACCTCTGCCTGTGGAGCTGGCCAGTAATTCCTCTCACCAGCTAGCACTGCTGTTCCCTTGAGCTTCTGATGTTTATGGCAGTCGCTCTGATGCTACTGTTGCTTTCAAGTGTCCATCAGATTTCTTGTTTTTAGGGCTGTTCTTCGCACTGTAGCACAGAAATTTCTGCAGTTTCAGGTTCAAGTACTAGGCTGGAGCTTGCTGACTTGAAGGCTTTTCTGCTCTGATTTTCCTTTGTACTGTTTTTGCTCAGTGAGAGGTAATTGTTCAGCAGTGAACTCCTGCCTCCTTCCTTCATCCTTGTAGTTATTCTTCAAAGTTGATTGCTTTTTGTTACCAGGGTACACACCCATGTTTCAAACAGAAGCAAATTAATTTTAAAAGCTGTGTTCTGAGAAGAGCCTTTGTGTTGCTTTCAACTTCTCAAGGCTTTTTTAACTCAAAAAGTGCATGAAGACATCTCTTCCTCCCTCCCTTAGGGCACGTATTGCAAGTGGTTGCTGGTCTTGTGGGTCTTTTTTGTTTCTTTTTTTGGTGCTGCTGTTCATATGTGACTACATAATGTGATTCATTTCTAACTGTGCCGTATGACTATCGTATTTATACTTTTTCTAGCATCATTTCAGCTTTCTAACAGAATAGGTTGAGTCTTTCTAGAAGATTAGTGGAAAGATTTCTGAACTGCAGGGTAAAAATCAGGAATTAAAAGACCAGGAACAGTTAAATATTTAGGTTTCCTGGCTAAAAGCATAGGGTAGCCAAAAGTTTTAATGTAAAACTTTTCCGTGCTATGCCTCCAGTAACCATGGTTCCTGATGGTGCAGGAACTATAATTAAGGACTTAAGGAATTATCATGAATTTTTTTTAACTCAGTGGCTGAAACCTCACTGTATTCATTGTCTCACTGCTAGGTAAGTAGGCAACAACAACTGCTTCTGCTATTCTGACAGCTTTAATTGACTCTATAAATATATTTCAAAGTCAATCCAATATAATGAGCAACATTCTTCAGTTTTATGTGGATGGTTTTTTCAGTGACAAATTTTAGTGTTTGGTTTGCTTCAGTATTCTGATTCTTTATTTAGCTTCTTTTGCTGTGTTACCTCTATTGTTAAATTCAAAATGCTAAAAAGCTGACTTGATGAAAAGTATCTGTGTTATCTGTAAAAGTGATGTTACACAAAACTGGTAACGAAGAATCCGAAGTAGGCCACGATTATGAGAACTGAAAGGGACATTTAAGACTATAAAGGAACAGTAGTAGTCTTTCTGTAACAGAAGTTTGTCAATGGTAAATAAAATCCTTGTTAGCAAAATTGTAGGGATTTTGTTTACTCCTAGTTTATTAGCATAGGATGGGAGCAGCAGGTATTTGAGACTAAGCAGGGAAGCAGAGGTGGAAGCATTACTTAAACTGCTCCTTCGCAGTCCCTGAACAGAAACAAGGTAGGCTTAAATTTTGTGTGAGGCTGGATTATTTTCTTCTGCAAGTGAGATTTGCACCCAGCTTCCCCTCTTATTTTAAGACATTGATACAGATTGATCTTGATGGGATTTTGGGGGATGTGTAATTGCAGAAGTTTGAAGTTTTGAAAGGGAGGGAGCATTTTCTTTCCCTTGCTTGTTGCACCTTTTCTACTCAGCTGGTGACCTCCTAAGCCTCAGAATGGCAGTAAGTAGCAGCTTTAAAAGTTTGCAAACTGGTAATAGCATGTTTTAAGTCAGTCTCGTATATGAAACATCATTGAGTTTTTGAATGTGGTTTACAGTCATCCATAATAAAATTCAGAATTGTGTTTCTGCTTGACACTTGCATACCAACTTCCCTTTCTTCTTTGAGTGTCATTACCTTTAAACATGATAAAGCTATACTGAATTTTTTGTGAACTAGAGTGTCACCAGGTACTGTGTAGAGCAAAGGTGAGGATGACAATGAAGGAAGCACGGATTTGGAAACAAATATGACCTTTCTGTTTGGTGAAGTAGCTGTGTCACCAAGATAGTATAGATGATGCTGAAAACAAAGAAATGAAAATAATTAAGCCTTCTCTGTGTTCTGATGTCCACTGGTGTATACTTGCTGTGATATTGACCTTATCTTTCCATGTTAGAGATAGTAAAGGCTTGTGGCAGACAGCTTTATTTGTAAAGGCACCAAACTGTGTATTTGGAATAGTTGTCAGGGAAGAAAGGTCAGGGCAAAATAGTCTGTTTCCAAAAGAAATAGGAAAACAGATAAATATCACAGAATTCAGAACATTGGTTATTCTTAAGTTGCTTATAAGAATCTTATGCTATTAAATGCTAGTATACTGTTTCCTCTGTTAGAAGTACATTAGAATAAAACAGTGTGAGTTTGGTTGATTGTGAATAAGATGATAGGGGTTTTTTTTGGCAGGGGAGGATTACTGGTGACCTATAAAGACAGCTGTTGAACAGCCAGGATGCCATTCTTTGAATCTAAAGCAAACTGTTCACATCTGGAAGAGGAAAGCATTGCAGTACCCACAGTAGATCAGGTCTGGGCTGTGGTTGTGCCTCACTGAGGTAGTAGCTGTTAGACACGTTTTTTAAAAGCTTTGTTTACTGAGATTATTGTCAATATAAAAAATACACAGCTGAATATGGGAGAAGTTGCTGTGGATGTGCTAATGGATGTAGATGGCCTCAGAGGAGAGGGGCTGTAAGGAATCAAATGGACTAAAAGGATGAAAAAATGGACTGGAAAGATGCTTCTTTTTTGTCTACAGTACTACTCAAGAATGTTTTAAATGTTTAAGCATATCAGGAGTATATTTATGGTATCTTCTATTAAAAAACCACCCAAGATAATTTTAAAAGGGAGATGTCAGTGATACTTTTGTATCCTCTCTCAGGTCCTTGTGTTGCATAAAGGTTCTGCTTCTGACCAAGCTCTGTTTTATTTTTAGGAGCATAGCATTGTGTTTAAAATGGAAGTTGACATAAATGGAGAGTCCAGAACTACCCTCTCCACCCTCCCTGTGCCTCTTGCAGAGGTGAGTCCTGCGGGCAGGATGGAAGCAGAGAAGCCCCGCTGTTCCAGTACCCCCTGCTCACCAATGCGGCGGACGGTTGCGGGATACCAGATCCTTCACATGGATTCTAACTACCTGGTTGGCTTCACGACTGGAGAGGAGCTGCTGAAATTAGCCCAGAAGTGTACAGCAAGTGAAGAGAATAAAGGGGAATCTGGGCCAAACTTGCGCTCCAAACAGCTTGATTCAGGACTTACACGTTCTTCCCGTTTGTACAAAACTAGAAGCAGGTACTATCAGCCATATGAGATCCCAGCAGTAAATGGAAGGAGAAGGAGAAGGATGCCCAGCTCAGGGGATAAATGCACTAAGGCTTTACCATATGAACCTTACAAGGCACTTCATGGTCCCCTTCCTCTTTGCCTTTTAAAAGGTAAAAGGGCTCATTCAAAATCCCTGGACTACCTCAATTTAGACAAAATGAGCATTAAGGAACCTGCTGACACAGAAGTGCTACAATACCAGCTCCAACACCTTACCCTTAGAGGGGACCGTATGTTTGCAAGAAATAACACATGAGCTATCATCTCAAATCTAGAACCAGTTTCTGATTACTTCTCTGTTGCTGCAAAAATCCACTGTTGTACTGTGTACATGACTGTCCACATTGTAGGTGGTTGTATCAGCTAAATGTTATCAGAAAGTAATTTATTTGAATAGAATCTTGGCAATGCAATGTGTTACAAATACTTGGAGGGAGAAATCTTTCTTAAGCAAGCAGCTTCTGATGCAAATTTGACTGCAACTGGTGGATATTTCTTTGGACACATTTTAACAAAAAAAAAAAGCTTTCGATTTTTCAGTTTGGGATTTTTTTTTGTACAGTTAGATCTACTACTTACAGTAATTTAACACTTAAAATTGGTAATGTCTGCTTGGTTGTTGCTAATTTTGGCTTGATGTTAGAAACTGCTTTTGGATAAGTACTCAAGTTTAGGAGGGTTTTTGGTTTTAGTTTTTGTTCCTGTATTCTGCAATAAAATGTATGTATTTTTTTTTTTTTTACGTCATGGAGAGGAAAATGAGCTTGGCTAAATTGGATCAATTGCTATTTAAACAATCCGGTTCAAACATTTGCAAACTGCGTTTGCACTGGTGATGAGCGTGAGAGTCACTCATAAAACAAACCTTTTCTACTTGAATCCTATTAAATTATTTTTTAATTTCTGCATGGGAGTAACTGCTTTGCCTCCTCTGTTCTAGAAAACTGGTTCAGGATAAGTATTAAAAAAAATCCTTTGGGGAGTGAAGATTTTGTTGTTGCTAGCGGGATTTATTTTTTACATTGTCTTGACACACAAACAAGGATTCACTTCAGATTCCAGTAAATACACTGTCATGCCAGTAATATTTTTGATCTTAATTCACGATTTCTGTGTCATGTATAGTAATGGAAGGTGTCAAATAACTTCAGCATTGCTTTGGAAATTCAGTTGATTTGAAGCACTGAACACTTGAGATCTGGGCAGCTGGTTGTTTTTTTTTTGATGGAGTGCAAGTGAAGTATTTATCAGCATTGAAGTGATGATCCTGGATTATTCAGCAAAACAGATTGAATACGCTGGCTTTGTTACTTAAGAATTTTTTATCCAAACATGACATCAGTTGCAGTTTTGACAGCTGTATTCCTACATGTGTTTAAAACATTCTAGTAACTTATGTTTTAAAAATGAAAAATAGTTTTTAGTTTTCAGACATTTTTTTAGGTGCAATCTTTTACTGAAGCAGTGTGCAACTTGGTTTTGGCTGATGACACCTGCACTGTTTTGAAACTTAAATTATTTGTTCAGTTGTTTCTGGTAGAATCAAGATTTTGTTGGTTTGTTTATCGTTCATAATGAATAGAAAGCACTAGTTAGTGCATGTGCTGTGGAGAATGAAGAGTTCTCAGTCTGTCACCTACTCCACAGTTGTAAATGAAGGCAGCCCAGTAGTCTGCATTTTGCTGGTTTGGTTATCTTTTTTTAGGTTTATTAGAATCTTTGCAACAAACTGATGTGTATTTTTAAAAGTTAACTACACCTGTGTAAATTTAACGTATTGAAAAATGTAAAATCTTCCTATATAGTCTTTAGTTTGAAAAACAGAATATGGTCAGATGCCAAAGAGATGGGGGTTTTGTTTAAGGAATAAACACCACTGTTTATTGATATACCCTATGAAACTGTATTTCTGGCTGAAAAATAAAAGGGTGGTATAAACACCTGTTGTTGTGGAGTCTTTGCTGTGTAGGAGAAAGAGGACATTTAAAAAATACAACTTTAGACCAGGGATCACTTAAAAACAACATTTAAGTGGGGATCTTGGACTTCTGTGAAATAGATGCTTATAAGGGTTTCTCTGTTTCCGGAGATGGGCCATGCAATTATTACTTTGTGCATGTTTCTAATGTCATCCTGTGCCATAATTGTAATATGCTAGTCTTAATAGAGAGGTTGATGGCTATAGTTGATGGCTAAGTTCATAAAAAATGTGTCAATACTTTTATCTGTTTGGTGATTTGCTCAGGAAGGTGCTTACATGTGGTAGTACTGTTTGCTTAACTTACACACACTTGTGCTGTTGTAGCATATCCTCGTTCAAGAGCCCAATGTTTTGCAAACTTGGTTTGTAACATTCTTTATCAGAACTCTTATATCCATGAGGAGTTCCTGTGTTACCTCGAAATTAAGCAAATCTCACACAAATTAAAGCTTTTGATCTTGTCTGATTTTTGCTGCTTACAATGACTTCCATTAAACTAATCTATTAAAGTGAAAGATGAGATGGTTCTTCAGACTACTAAAATGAAATTGAATATGAGCAATACTGACCTTTCAAAGTGAGTTCTCACTGTTCTTGTAATAAATTAAAAGAAAAAAAAAAAAAGCATTAAAAAAAATGTTTCCTTGTTGGCTTTAGCTATCTTCCAGAGGATTAAAATAGTGAAGGTAGAAATGATACAGCATAGTAACACAAATCTTCCATTTAACAGACCATTAACACCAAAGCAGATCTGGCATCAAGTAGAAATGTGTAAGCTGGGGTATTGAGGCAGATCTTAAATTCAGGCATGCTGCTGGCATTTAAAAAAAAAGAGTATAGCAAAAAAGTGTTGGTATGAAACCCATTCTTTATTTCAGTGTTTTCTTTCTTCATGTCAGGTATAAACTTGTAACTACTCCTGTCCTGCTGTGTTATGGTTTGTATTTACAGTAGGTACACAGTATCTAACTGGCCTTATGGTTTCCTTTACCTTCTCTTTGTCCATCCACTGTATTCTGACTTACACTCAGTTCTCTTGGGTGATGAGATCTTTGGCTGAGCATGTTTACTGTAGTGGCATTGTTAATTGCAGACTAGGGCTACTAGATAATATTGCAAAATAAGTAACCCACAAGCTTTTAGAACTTCTTGCTCTCCTGAATTAGTTTTTTTTTTTTTTGTGCTGGGAAGAAAGGAATGGAGAAAGGTTATTTTTAAACTGCTGAAAGTGTTGATGTTGCTGTCTGGGCATGGAGAAAGGTTCTCAGTAGTTCAGGGCTTAGAGCATAAATAATTTTATTATTTTATGGGCCAATAAGAGAAGGATAAATATACATTTTAAGAAGAATTACAGAAGAGCAGAAAGTCTATAAGCTGCATAAAAAGCTTCCAAAATCTACGATATCTGCAGAAATAACAGCTGATTAGTTTAAGATAGGTGGTGTCAGGCTGTATACTTTGTTTTTAAAAGAATGAAAAAGCTATCCAGAACACAAAACTGTGGTCTGAAAAAACCTAAGTGGGTTTTAAAGTATATTTTCATTTGGTAAAACACAGATCTGTTTTTTTTTTTTTTAAAAAAAAGAGTCAATTCTAAGCTAATGTCCAGTTTTATAGATCAAATGAATGAATGAAGTAGTAGGAAGGAAAACACTACCTATGATATAGACTAATCAAAGAATTGCTAATGCATAATGTAACTGTTGTTTCTAACTCTTTCAATGGTACCAAAGAATCTGATACAGAAATTATCCAACATAATCAAATTTTGATATTCTGGATGTTCGGGAGAGTGGTCTGGCTGAAGTCAGTTATTAATGTTAAACTTCATCTTAGGAATATGTGCTAGAAAAAAGCCGTAGAAAGAATTCTCTTCACTGAAAATATAAGCAGAAAAAAACTAGAAAAAATTTTTAAGAGGAAGACTGATCCTAAAGTGGAGCTACGTTACAGAAATGTAACTTAGTTGTTAAGCTGTTGGAAAATACAGATCTAAAACTGAAAAAATGTAGATTTATCACAATGTTAATAACAATGTAAAGCTGGGCAGCCAACAGTAAAAGTGCACATTTCTTTGCATGTTGTCTGAGCATTTGGGAAATACAGTTTTATGGATGATTCTTTCTGGGTACTGACTATTTGCATGAGTGGTTTTCAGTGATTTGTTCTGTTAATTGGGACATCAGTTTCCATGATGGGTGATGACACTGAAAGAGTGGCAAAAACGTATGTCTGATAGGTCTTCAGAAGAGCACACTTAATAATCTTTAGATTATTTTTGCGGGGTTTTTTTTGGCCTGTATCACACTACATTTTTTAGCCAGAAGTTAATTCCAACTTTCCAAGCCCTTGAGAACATTCAGACAGATTTTTTTGACCCAGTGATTTTGCTAGTGATTTTTTTTTTTTTTTCCTCTTTATTCCACCACAAAAGAACTCTGGGAAGTTAGAGTTGTATCTTCAGGTCTATAGAATATGGAAAACTTGCTTTTTTGGAAGGAAAAAAGGGGGTTCTCTAGTTGTCTGTAGTTCTTGTTTCTGATCTTGTAAAAGCTAGGTATCTGCTAAATACACGATGCTTAAGTACAGAAGTCTTTCAGTGAGCTACTTTTGTAGGTGTTTACTTTTGACTTAACTGTGGGTGCAGCTTGGGAGAGTGTAGGCTCTTACGAGATACTGGTAACTGATCTAGAAAGCATCACAGATTCATAAAAAAACCCGCCACCAAATCTCTCGTGTCTCAGGAATCATTATCAAGCAATTCTTGAGCCTCTTTTCCTTGCATCAGAGTGATGACTTCCATCAATCAACAACCACTTTACTTCCCTCCTCTACAACACAAGGATCATTCTTAATGATGCTACTCCCTCAGAAGTTGCCTTCAGTTGCTGCATTTGGCTGCTTCTGGATGGCAGTAGTTAAAATTCAGTGCTGTTCCAGTGGTGTAAGTGTTAAACCTAATCTTGTGCTTTTTTGTGGGGTGGCTCAAGGGAGGAAACCTTACCCTAATGTTTCAATACCCAGTCTGTCTTATATCCTCCTTAACTTATGCATAGCTTTAGTAGTTTGGTGGTAGAGAATGACATCAAGGCAAACCTACAGAGGAAGTATCTAGACCACATTAGAAGAGCTGAGGAAAGAAGACTGTCAGACTGTGGGGAAAAATCAAGAATCAGCTGACTTGCACTGAAGACAAAAGGCAAGTTAAGGATATTAACTGACCATGTTCCATCCATTTTTAGGAGACAGTTGTCTAAACTTGCATATGATTGATCTTACCTATCAAAGAATTGGTCTGGAGCGAAAAGATGGGGAAGACAAAGGAGGAGGGCTTTGCACAGTGCTTTTATTTCTGTGAAGAGTGGGAGGGCAGAAAGAATTCACCAGAATATATCCAGGGAAAGCCTGGAGAAATAAATGAAAAACCTCAGACGGGCAGTGGTGCAAGTGTAGGAAGTGTGAAATACTGTATCATTTCAGTGTCAAAACAAGCAAAGACATGGAAGGAGATGATGTGCTGCTCTCACATCTCTAAAAAGCAATTTTATTTCTGGGTGATTAAGGAGGGTGATTTTAGCAAAATGCTGTGGTCGGATCTGGGCTGCAGTGAAGGTAGAAAGGAGGAGCTTGAGGCTCTCTGTGTGTACACTTTCATACTCCTAAGCTTAGATGAAATTTAGAAGAGAGTTCTGAGGGAATAAAATAATAATCTTTATGCCATTTGAACATGGTCTGAAAATCCTGTGGTGTTTCTGTGGTACTCTGCAGCTCTACACAGTGACAATATGTAGATGGTGCAATTTCATAGTTTTTTGACAAAGCGAAGTGTAAGAAGCTGCCTAAAAAAAAAGAAAACTTTTGTCTGTTATGTTAATTATTATTTTCAGTTTAAAAAAAAAAAAGAAAAAAGCTTCAAGCTTCTTTATGTATTCCAGTATAAATACTAACTATGATGTCTGGTAGGGTTATTGCCCCATTTAATTTTGCTAGACTTGCCCGCTGACGCTCCTGATGACCTGTTCTTTCTGTGAAGGTGTAAGAGACACAAGTGCTAAAATATGCAACAACTTTAAGAGCAGCATTAACAGCTTGAACCCTATGAAAAATGGAGCAAGCCATGATTTGCTGTAGTACTTTACATTAACCTATTTTTCAGAAACTCAAAAAAACATTGAAGGAAAGTGTTAGGTACTGAGATGCTTTTAGCAGTCTATTTCAGGCCAGAAATACTGCAGCATGGAGCTTCACAGTGTGAACTATAGTCTGCAAATGGATAAAAGTACAGGAGAATGTCAGCGCACTGGAGTATCGGGTGGCAGAGCATCAACGTTTTAAGCTAGATGAATGAGAGTGGGGAGAAGAATGCAGTAACTGTAAGATGATTTTTTTTCTGCCTTAGCTCAATGATGTAATGTTTTTTAATTGGAACAAACATCTTCCAATTTTTATGAAGGCAAATTGAAAGATATCCAGAATAGGTACAGCTCCAAGCAACTGACTGTATGCAAGGTTTCTCCCTATCTGTTTATATTAATCTTTTCTACTGAATTATCTTTAATTTTTATCAGTGTTTCAATGTTCGGCTGATATTATTTCAGAATTAGCTTTGGTAGAGAGATGTTTGGAAAAAAACAGTATTGGAGGAAGAAATGGTGATGGAGGGATCAGTTAAAATGATAGATAAACTTCCACGTAAATGGTGGCAGTCCTGTTGTTTAATAATTTTGAAGTAGAACTGCAATCACAGAAAAAAATCATTCATCGCTCCAGAGAGCAGAGGCGGAGCAAGATGATCTGTAAAGATTGTTCCAATATGTAAATTCTGTGAGGTGCAGTCATGTTTCAGAGGTGATCCAGTGTTTCACGAAAATTAATACTTCAGAAGGGTTTTTAGAAGGCTGGATTAGCCAGTTCTCATAGAATCGTAAAATCATTTAGGTTGGAAAAGACCCTTAAGATCAAGTCCAACCATAAACCCATCACCATGCCTACTAAACCATGTCCTGAAGTATCACGTCTACATGTTCTTTGAACACCTTCAGGGATGGTGACTCAACCACCTCTCTGGGCAGCCTGTTCCAATGCTTGACCACTCTTTCAGTGAAGACATTTTTCCTAATATCCAACCTAAACCTCCCCTGGCGCAACTTCAGGCTATTTCCTCTTGTCTTATCGCTTGTTACCTGGGAGAAGAGACCAACAGCCACCTCACTACAGCCTCCTTTCAGGCAGTTGTAGAGGGCGATAAGGTCTCCCCTCAGCCCCCTCTTTTCCAGGCTAAACCACCCCAGCTCCCTCAGCCGCTCCTCAGAAGACTTGTGCTCCAGACCCCTCACCAGCTTTGTGGCTCTCCTCTGGACATGTGCCAGCGCCTCAATGTCCTTCTTGTAGGGACAGGCCCAAAACTGAACACAGCATTTGAGATGCGGCCTCACCAATGCTGAGTAGAGGGGGACAATCACTTCCTTAGTCCTGCTGGTCACATTGTTTCTGATATGATCCAGGATGCTGTTGGCCTTCTTGGCCACCTGGGCATACCGCTGGCTCATATTCAGCCGGCTGTCAACCAACATCCCCAGGTCCTTTTCTGCCAAGCAGCTTTGCAGCCACTCCTCCCCAAGCCTGTAGCATTGTGGGGGGTTGTTGTGGCCAAAGTGCAGGACTCGGCACTTGGCCTTGTTGAACCTCATGCAATTGGCCTCATCCAGCCTGTCCAGGCCCCGATGTAGATCAACACTTCTGCCCAACTTGGTGTCACCTGCAAATTGGCTGGAGGTGCACTCGATCCCCATGTCCAGGTCATTGATAAAGATATTAAACAGAACTGTCCCCAGCGCTGAGCCCTGGGGAACACCGCTTGTGACCGGCCGCTGACTGGATTTAACTCCATTCACCCCCATCCTTTGGTCCTGGCTATCCAGCCAGTTTTCTACCAGGAAAAGAGTATGCCCATCCAAACCATAAGCAGCCAGTTTTTCCAGCAGAATGCTGTGGGAAACCGTGTCAAAGGCATTACTAAAGTCCAAGTAAACAACATCCACAGCCTTTCCCTCATCCACTAAGCGGGTCATCGTGTCATAGATCGTTAGTCAATCAGGACTTGCCTTTCATAGACCCATGCTGACTGGGACCTGGTCACCTGGTTGTCCTGTGTGCTGTGTGATGATCTCAAGATTATCTTCCCCATAACCTTCCCTGGCACTGAGGTCAGACTGACACGCCTCTATTTCCCCAGATCCTCCTTCCAGCACTTCTTGTAGATGGGTGAGGCCAGTCAACTGGGACCTCCCTTACTAGCTACGACTGCTGACAAATGATTGAAAGTGGCTTGGTAAGCACTTGGTAAGCACTTGGTAAGCCAAGCCACTCTCCATGATACTTGAAAAGTCATGGCAGTCAGGTGAAGTCCCTGGTGACTGGAAGAAGGGAAACATTGTGACCATTTTCAAAAAGGGTAAAAAGGAAGACCCTGAGAACTACCGACCTGTCAGCCTCACCTCTGCCTGGGAAGATCATGGAACAGATCCTCCTAGAAGCTATGCTAAAGCACATGGAGGCCAGGGAGATAATTCGACATAGCCAGCATGGCTTCACCAAGGGCAAGTCCTGCCTGACAAACCTAGTGCCTTTCTATGATGGTGTGACAACAATAGTGGACAAAGGAAAACCAATGGACGTCATCTCTCTGGACTTCTGCAAAGCCTTTGACATGGTCCCCCACAACATCCTTCTCTCTAAATTGGAGAGCTATGGATTTGATGGGTGGACTGTTCGGTGGATAAGGAATTGCCTGGATGGTCGCATCCAGAGGGTAGTGGTCAATGGCTCGATGTCCAGGTGGAGACCGGTGACGAGTGGTGTCCCGCAGGGGTCTGTACTGGGACCGGTGCTGTTTAATGTTTTCATCAATGACTTAGACAGCGAGATCGAGTGTACCCTCAGCAAGTTGTCGGATGACACCAAGCTGATTGGTGCGGCTGACATGCCAGAAGGACGGGATGTCATCCAGAGAGACCTGGACAGGCTGGAGAGGTGGGCCTGTGTGAACCTCATGAAGTTCAACAAGGCCAAGTGCAACGTCATGCACCTGGGTTTGGGGTAAGCTCCGGTATCAGTAGAGGCTGGGGGAAGAAAGTATCAAGAGCAGCCCTGCTGAGAGGGACTTGGGGGGGCTGGTGGATGAAAAGCTGGACATGAGCTGGCAATGTGCGCTGGCAGCCCAGAAAGCCAACTGTACTCTGGGCTGCATCAGGAGAAGCGTGGCCAGCAGGTCAAGGGAGGTGATTCTGCCCCTCTACTCTGCTCTGGTGAGACCTCCCCTGGAGTACTGCGTCCAGCTCTGGAGCCCTCAGCACAAGAAGGACATGGACCTGTTGGAGTGGGTCCAGAGGAGCACTACAAAAATGATCCAAGGTCTGGAGCACCTCTCCTATGAGGACAGGCTGAGGGAGTTGGGCTTGTTCAGCCTGGAGAAAAGAAGGCTGTGGGGAGACCTGATTACGGCCTTTCAATACCTAAAGGGGGCCTATAGGAAAGATGGGGAAAATGTTTTTAGTAGGGCCAGCTGTGACAGGACAAGGGCTAATGGTTTTAAACTGAAGCAGGGTAGGTTTAGACTAGATATAAGGAAGAAATTCTTTACAATGAGGGTGGTGAAACACTGGAACAGGTTGCCCAGAGAGGTAGTGGAGGCCCCATCCCTGGAAACATTCAAGGCCAAGTTGGACGGGGCTCTGAGCAACCTGATCTAGTTAACGGTGTCCCTGCTCACTGCAGGGGGGTTGGAATAGATGACCTCTAAAGGTCCCTTCCAACCCAAAACATTCTATGATCCTATGATTCTGCCAGCTCCCTACTCTTGGGTAGAGTACCATCTGGCCCTGTAGACTTGTGTGTGTCTAAGTGGTGTAGCAGGTCGCTGTCCATTTCCCCTTGGATCATGGGGGCTTTGTTCTGCTCCCAATCCCTATCTTCCAGTTCAGGGGGCTGGGTACCCTGAGAACAGCTGATCTTACTATTAAAGACTGAGGCAAACAAGGCATTAATTACCTCATCCTTTTCCTCATCCTTTGTCACTATGTTTCCACCTTCATCCAATAATGGATGGAGATTCTCCTATTGTTGTTAATATATATATAGAAACATTTTGTATTATCTTTTATGGCAGTAGCCAGATTAAGTTCTAGTTGGTCTTTGGCCTTTCTAATTTTCTCCCTGCATAACCTCTACAACATCCATGTAGCCCTCCTGAGTTGCCTTCCCCTTCTTCCAAAGGTCACAAACTCTCTTTATTCCTGAGTTCTAGTCAGAGCTCTCTGTTCAGCCAGGCCAGTCTTACTCCCTGATGGCTTGTTTTTCAGCATATAGGTATGTCCTGGCCCTGCTCCTTCAATATTTCCTTCTTGAAGAATGAAATCATCAACTAGATCAGCCTCCACATGCTTGCATCTCAAGGTAGTCTGATGGCACCTGGAGTGTTTCAGCAGCCATAAGGGTGAAATAAAAATAGCCCTCTTCAAAATATCTTCAAAGGCTAAATGGCCGGCTGTGAAACGAAAAGAGCATAAAAAATGAGGAATTTTCATGGTGAATTATGGGATTTGTAACAACTGCTCAGAGGTATGAATTTTAGGATGCTTTATCTTGGAAGGTAATTTTGCAGAATGAATATTCATAATTGTAATGGAATGAAAACACTGAAGCACGAATTTATTCTTTCTTAAACTGATTTTACAAATTTAACCCAATCCTCCTTTTTCAGCCTGGGCTTCGAGAGAAGGCCCTGCAGGGAGTACTGTTGATGGTGAGGCAAACAGCTGTTCCCCTTGAGATTAGCTATGCTCTTGAATGGTGATATTGGCATCTAAACTGCCACTAGCATATCAAAGGAAAAGTTCACTGAGGTCCTTATGGTGTATTTTTCAAGGTGATGCATGTTGTACTTGATTATGTAGCTACGTCAGAAACTGTCTGAGAAAACCTGAATGTTCAATTCAAACCTTTATTAAAACATTAGTCTCATTTTTACAATATTCAAATGTTTTTATCTGCCTTCCAGTTTTAGACCAGTGGTGCACTTCATACAATATTGTGTCTTCTTAGATCTAGATTTGAAAAACTGAAAGTGAAAAAAATATTCCTTATTCTTACATATTCTTGAAATATACCCTTTATATCACCAACTGCAGGGTAATCCAGAATGTTAATCAGCATTGAAATCGCTGTTGCGGTCACTGGTAACTTTTCTACCTGGCCTCAAAAAGAGAATTTTTTTTTTAAATGTATATAAATGTTGGCGTATTTCCCACCTGTATGAATTAGCCCTCAAGTCAATGGGAAAATGGCCATTGGTTTTAATGACAGAGGATCTGGACTTCAGAAAAATGAAGCTGTAACACTCTATTTTGACATCAGACCTTCAATCAGCTGCCTGCTTCCCCATCTCCTATTTTGTGGAGGTTTCATTGATTAATTTAGGTGAACTTCAGCCAGAAGGGAAAACATTTTTGGAATGAAGACATTGTCTCAAGTGGGCAGTTTTCAAGAAGAAAAATCTTACTTGGCTTACACATTTGAAAAATGTTCTCTGTTGAGACTTGCCTATCTCAGGGGAAATAATTTTGGGGAGGCTGGTGGCTTTTTATTTTTATTTGACAATGAGCTGTGGGAAGAAGACAGAAACCTTAGTTTGACAGCAGTTGATGCTCAATACTGATTTATAAAAATCCTGCCAGAGAAAAAGCAATAATTGTGTATGTGATTAACCAGAGAGATGGCAATGACTTCAGGCAGTAATTGGAACCACAGGACATACCCAAAGTATCTTTTAAAGACAGCTTAGGAAAACAAACCAAAAAGAATAGGTATCTGCAGTATTCTACTTGCACAAATGAGACATTTTCTTGTATCTTTGATCTAGGAAGTCCATATTTAATTCTGATCTGGGGTGAAATAGTAGTAATCCTGACTGATAATTGACAGAAGCTCAAATTTCCTGCAGAAGGAAGGTCAGCAATGCTGTTCACTGGGGCAATTTCAATACAGCGAGTAATCGTTCTGACTAAAGCTCCCCTGAGACTGGATGCTTTCTCTGATTGGAAGACTAAATCTGTCCTTAATCTTCCAGATAAAATGACATCACCAGGATGCTATAAACTGTCTGAAAGATTAAATGCTCACTATCAAATGCAAACTTAATCCCAAAGTTGGAAAACCAGAAGGCTGCCTTTTTTAGTTCTGTGATCACCACTAGTTAGCATGAACCATATCTAAATGCTATAGCTGAAGAAAAAATCTGTATTAGAATGTGTGTTAAATACAGTGAGTTTTGTTTTTTTTTTTTTTACTTAGTAGATATCTGCTTTCTGGAAGAATGTTTCTTGGATGATTTGTGGGAAGGTGCTCTTCTGCACTTGGTGGCACTGAAGACTTACACTCAAGATGTATTGGGACACCTCTGTAGTAACAATCACAATAACTGTAATAGGAAAGAGGAAGTCAGATAAATCACACGTGCAGAATTCATCCACATAAATCCAGCATGAGTTTTGATTATGTAAAAACGAGACAGTCCAAAAAGCAAGAAGCCTACAAACAAAGTGATTCAATAAAGCCATGTCTGACTCACTAGAAGACTTGGGGTAGATACTGTAGGGGAAAGGTTGATGTTAAGAAATTAAAAGCCTGCTTAAATGCAGAGGACAAGGCAGCCAATATGTATATGCTGGACTGGTCAACTGCAAACAGGATTGTAAGATGGTTTGAAAAATCATTTTGCTAAGGAAACTAAAGGTGATAGTGAAAAGTTCTCTAAATGCATCAAAACCAGAAAGTCATCTGGGGAACCAGTGAGACCACATGAAGAAAAGGTGTTGAAGGGATGCTTGGATGATGAGACCATGACAGAGAAACTCAGTGAATTCCTTGTGTCAGTTTTTACTGCTGAAGATGTTAGGAAAAGTCTCATGAACACAACAAATTCTTTATACCAGAGGGGGTCAAAAAACAGTTATCAAAACAATGAAGAATGATTTGCTTATAAATAATTGAAAATAAAGGCTATTTAAAAGGCTTTTCAATTTAGAAATGGGAGAAAAAACTGCGTGAAAGCTCAGCCCAAGGAAAATTTGATTTAAAATCTTTTCTCCCCCGCGCCCCCCCCAAGTTACTGAACTTGGGGGGGGGGGGGGGAGAAAAGATTTTAAATCAATCAATTGTTCAATTGGTTGCCAAACCAAATTACTAAGGGAGTTGTCCCATTTTCAGGTGGGGTTAGAGTCTGTTCTGAAAAAGCATGTTCCAGCCACACGAGTTGCTGGGCTCAGAGCACAGGCATAAGGGTGGCTGTCCATCGTAGCTGAGGTGGTGCCAGGCTGTGTTGTCTTGTGTTGTCCCTTTGACCTCTTGATTAGGACCATATTTAAGAAGTGTGCAGATCAAGCAGCAGCTGTTAAAGCACAACTAGATGGTGCAGAAATACCTGTCTGCAGCCAGCACACCTGAAGGTTAAGTCTGTATTACATGCTGGCTTCTGACTGTTGCTCGACTTAAGTCAGTCGTCTCCAGCATCCTCTTAGTAACATAGAGGACAGAGGAGCCAGCTTGCTTTGAAGGAAATCCGTGCAAGTGTTGAACCTCATGGAACTGCAATACAAATAAGCCGCCATGACTGGGTAGCATCTGCCCAAGGGACGTGAGCACACATGTAAGTGTGGTCTGTTAGGCAGCGTGTCTTCTCTGAAGGGAAATCCTATCTGACCAAACTGTGGGTGTTTCCTGAGCGGGTCAGAAAGGATTCAGATAAAGGTGTCTAGTGGGTTTTCAGAAAGCCTTTGATGAGGCTGTGCATCTGAGGTTATTAAAGCATGTGAGTTGCCACAAGGTTGGAGGAGAGGTGGTCAATGCATGGGAGGCAGAAGTGGATCTTGATAAGTGAAGGAAGGTGTGGAAAGCTGGTCGGGTTTTGGTGGCTGCCCTCAGGACAAAATGCATAACAGAAATCTTTCTTTGTGGTGAAACATGAAAGGAAGCTCCATTTGTTCATAGGTGGTTTTCAAAACCAAAAGTAAACTTGGGTATAAGATACCTTAAAGTAATCAGTGGCCCAGAGGACCTATATTTTGGCAGTTAGCACATACTGAGAAACCTGGTTGTGACCCTCATGGCTGTTCGTAATAGTACGATAATAATTTATGAGAAAGAGGTAACTACTAATGTCAGGTACAATCTCCTTCGGAGACTACGATGGAAAATGACAGATAATACTCCTTACTCTGTACCTTTTGTCTCATGTCAGACTTAACTGGAATTATTTTCAACATCCTGAGGTTTTATTTGCACTTACTGCCTTAAACTCTGGTAATGGATGAAGATGCAGGAAATATTCTTTAGTGAGCAATTAATAATTGTTATTACACACATTGGATGAGACATCTGAATTCAAGAAGTCCTGTTGAAAGCTGGTCCATGATTTAGAATAGTTTATAATGTTCTTGATTGTCCTTAAAGATACGTCTATGGGTCAAAATGTATGGGTCAAAAACTTTTTTACTGAGGATTGAATTTTCTATTCTATTGAATATTCTATTCTTTCTTCTTTTCCCAATTAGATTATTTCTCTCTTAGTGCAATTCATCTTGCTCTGTTACCAGTCCAAAAGTAATTATGATTGGAAACTTTGAGCTAAATGTGGCCACTCTCAGCTGTACTTACTAGAAACAAATACTTTTTTTCAGTAGCTATCCATGAAGGGTGTATGTTACTTGGCTGCTAAGTGTAAACATGATTGAAAGCGAAGTCTATGGTTAGGTTTTGGAAAGTTAATATTGTGGGGTTTTTTGGATTGTCCCACTATATAAAGAATAAGCAAAACCTAGAACTCAGTTAGGTGATCCTAAAGAGAAGGCGACTTTTATAAAGATGTGAGAAATGACTGAAGTCCTGTACTACAGTGACATTGCTCTGAGAAAGTCTAGAAAGCGTGCTTTTAAGAACACATTTGCCATTTTCCATTTCAGGCTGAAAGATTTTAGACTGTGAGAGAGTCCAGTCTGATCTCAATACATCATCCAGCAGCATCTGATTCAGATCCATAACTTGTGATTGAACTGCATGTTCAACTACATCTTGAACGGTTGTGCTCTTCTTATTTCACTTCACTGTCACTAGGTGTATTAAACCATAGATTTTGAAGTGATTTTTTTTCAATTGAAACCTCTGTTTTTATTGATTAAAACAGGAATTTTCTTTTTATAATGAAAATTTGAAAACTAGCTGTGGCCAGGTCTTCCTTAGACAGCAGTGCAGAGTGTTAGGGTTTAGATTTTCCTGAGACAGGCATTGGACTGCATTAAAGGTTTCCTATCTCTTTCAAGTCCAAAGCAGCAGCCATGAACTGAACAGTGGACTGCACGTGGTCTGGTTTTCTTAAATAGTTTTCTTTGAATCATTGTGCTGGTGCTTATGTGGAGCAGGATGTAGCCAAGGGTTTGCTACGCAGCAGTGCAGTCTGCATACTAAATGGCTAGAAGCATGCTTCCCTATCACACATGTTCAAAAACTCCCCATTCCTATTGTATGAAAACTACTATTACAGCTTGGAGTTAAGGGTGAAGTCTGAGATGCAAGATTCTGGCTAATTCTCATGTAATCATTACTTCCAGGCTCACATTCTGCTTACTGTGGGGAGGCAGCTTTATTTTAAAGAATATTTCTTCTGTGAAATGCTGTTTCATAGTGTATTCTGTGCTAATTAAAATTCAGACTGAATACATGTAAATGAAAGCCAGCACCTGATTTGCTCACCTGTTTTGCTATTTGTTTTGGGGTAGTACATCTCATGAATTAAAATTTTAACTCACTTCCCCTTTCATTATGTTCCCACTACTCACTTTGTGCGTGCTGCCACGCTGCTCGATCACCTATGAGCTGCTTTATCTTGCTAGAATGACACAAAATAGATCCAGGGATAAAAATAGCACATTTTCTGCTATTTCAGTGGCTTAAATCAGCTAACAGTAGACTCCAACTGGAGCCAGAGCAAGTGCAAAAAGACGAAGGTTAACTGGGAACTGAGAAGGAGAAGCAGGGACTTCCAGCAGCAGCAAGATGTCTGGTCAGCCCAGCTGCCCACGTCGCTGCGAGAGCAGTTGTTGTCAGGATCCCCAAATTCTGAAAAACACGGTCAGACACTACATCTGGCTGCTGTGCTGCTAAGCTGCAGCCCTGATACGTCGTTTGTTATCTGACTCTTAGCTTTGACGACCTTAAAAACTTTGTCTTCAATACGCGGTGGTTTTATTACTTAATCCTTGTTGTGTGGGACTACCAGGGAGAAAGAGGGATGACATCCAGCTGGCCTGGTGTCAAAAATTGCTTTATTTTGCCATGTAATGCTATATGGCTTACTCTGCAAGTGTCTCACCCGAACGCCTCTTGGGGGGCCAGCCAGCGCGCTGCAGGCTCCGGCAGCAGCCAGCGGCGCTGTGGAGCCCCCAGGGGTCTCCTTCTCTGGCTCACCCCCCACCCAGCGCTGGGGTGACTCCACTGCTTGGTTCAGACAGTCAGATATTGTGCTCCAACCTTGAAGTGCTGGAATCAGCACTTGTTTATTATGTGGAAAAGGAAACGATTGTGTTCTGAGAGCACTTTCTTCGGAGGCGTGTGTGCGTGTGCACAGGCACACATTTTGAGTGGGAGATCATGATAGAATACAGTAACTTATTTTGCCAGGTGGTCTTTCTTCTGGTTTAGTGCTATTTTTGCTTTGATATTTAATCACTGAAGAAAGAATTTGGAAACAGTTTATGAGACAAGGTCAGAAAAGCTTGTTACGCATGTAGCAAAGGTGCTAGTGGATTTTGATTAGTGTTGGACTGCAAGTAAGTGCAACCTACTCTAGATTTCCTCTCACATTATGTAACAAATAATGTTGTCCTTAACACACAGAGGAAGAAAATGCATTAATACTGAAGCATGTGATTGCCCTGAATAAAAAGCCAAAGCAAGTTGAGATATATTTAGTATTTATTCAAAACTATATTTAGATTAAGTATTCATTGCTTAGTGAGTTTATCACAGGGGATTTCAGCTGCACTTGCCACTGTTTCCTTTAATTTCAGTGTAGGTTCTGGACATGTAATGTACCTCATTAAACTGTTAGGGGATTTTATAAATGTTTCAGGTTTAGTGCCAACTATAAATTAATTTCATGGGTTCTTCAATTGCTCTACTTTTGGATTCATTAGCTTTTGCAATTAAGTTATATTTAGATGAAGGGAGAGACTGATAGTTTGTACTCTCTTATCAGCAATATATATGCTATGAAAGTTGTTGAATGGCTCTGTGGAACATGAGGTGATGTAAGTTAATGATTTCAAAGTACTTTCAATAAATCTGTATCAAATGAAAACTAAGACAAATGCAGAAATGGATGAAAGGCAATCAGTAAAAGCAGGTTTTTCAAAGTTGTCTTGCTTAATGTGGTTAAGTATCTTAAAATTTTTGCTTTATTGGGCAGGAGGGGAGGAGATAGACGTAAAGTTATGTCTGTATAGTCTTAGCTGTTGCTGTACAAGTGACGAATCCTGTAAAGTAAAGTTTCATAACAGCAAATTTTAAATAAAATGGAGTGTTTTTTAAAAGTTAGTGAAAGAGTCTTATTGTCTTTGTACCGTAAAATCTTTATTACTCACAGTAATTAAATGGAACTATCTGGGGAAAAATAGATTTATGGATAAATTCATTTGGACTAACTGGCACACTTATATACTTGTGCTCTGGAATAGCCCTGTACATACTATTCCCATAGTTTATTTGGAATTCTTGCTTTTCCATTGCCCTAATGGTCTCAATTAGTGCTATTTTTTCTCTGCATCAACACAGCACTAACTTAATCTCAAATTCCAAGTTAACAAATTATGAAATTAACTCTCAAATAGGGATTCAGAACTAAGTAGTAAAATTAGAAAGTATACGAAGCATTACTTAGAAATATAAATATGCTCCTTGTATGGGTATTAATCTTCTGGTGTGTATGTGTGCCTGTGTTGCATGGATGTAAACAATTTCTCAAGACCAAAAGCCAGTAAGTTTCTGTAATGTGCTGGGAGCCTGGAGGCAAACTGAGTCCCACGTGATGTGGCAGTTGCTAGGGTAACTAGCTTTATTTGTGAATGCCGAGTATCAGAATTTCTTTGTCAAGTCAGAAGGTTGTTTTTGCTTTCTTCCTTTCTTTCTTCTCTTTTTTTTGCTTGCTGAACAAAGGGATATAAGCAGCACTCCATTCCTGTCCCATTTTTTGTAGCGACACATGACAGGTGTTTGACCCCCACTTTAACAAATAGAAAGAGAGAAGCCTTCACAGGTGTGCCCTCATTTCTACACAAGTTATGCTGAATTTCAGAAGAGCATATTTGACTTTTCCATGCTTTTCTGTGGCAGTAAATGTTACTCCTGCTGACAGCAGAATTGCTTTGAGCAGAATAAAATTAGCTGGAAAATGTTGAGCTCTGTCATCTTGCTTCTTATTATAATTCACCATGTGATTTCATAGGAATCTAAAGCAAAAAAGAACAGCATTTGCAAAAAGAGAATAAAACATGACCATTTCATAGATTTTTACACTAGCAGCTATGGAAGGAATACAGTATTTCACCTACTCATAGCAGAAAAATAAGAGAGGACTACAATGAATGCAATGAGTTTGCTTTCAATTTCTTTCTTCTATTTGACATCTGGTTACTATTAATTTTAAGCCACGTTTGCAAAAGACTTCCACTTAAAAGTAGTACATCTATTTCTGATCCTTTTCATAAAAATTGTACTCACTCAATCTTTCACAAAAAACAACAAAATATTTTTGCAGTGAAACTGGTAGAAATGTGCTATTTGATATGGGGTTTTTTGCCAAACCAACTTTTTTTTTTTTTTTTTTTGGTATTTGACAAAAATAAATTTGGAGGGAACTTGAAAAAGCCTACTCTTTTCAGTGCAGCCTTAGCAACCAACCTACTTGGTTTCAGAGGATATTGCAATTTGTTCTGCTTATGTGAAAATTAAATGTCACAACAATTTCTTTAAATAATCAGTGAAATAATTGCTTTGCTTTCAGTCATTTTCCCTATATCCTATGACAAACAAAGCTCTCTGAAACTAGCATGAGTATTTTAGATGTATGTGAATTTAGCCATTATACTTGAATGTGAATGATCTTTTATTAAAGATATTAATATCTGCTGTTCCTACTGAAGCCAGCAGGTTCAAATAAAAAGCATGGGTACAAATTAGGTGATTTTAGGCATTCATGTCTGAAAACTGTAATTGACATAAGCTGAAAAACTTTGCTTCTTTCAGAATAGAGTTGTAGTCCCAAGTCCTCCTTATGTTTTGGAACCATACAGATGACCCCAAACCCACTCACCGGAGATATTCTTTCTCTTGCTTTTAGGCATGGTAGCTGTTTGTAAAGTAAAGGACATGTTTCTGAAGAGAAATTAAAGACAAGAAAAAGCTATTTGAAAGATCTGAATCAAAGTGGTAATTGCCTTAGCCATTCTCTAAACTATTTGCAAGATCAGTCTGAATTTATCAAACAGTTTTGAATGAAAACTTTGCTGAAAGTGATCTCTTACAAAAATGAACGAAGAAGTGCTCCATTTTCACCCACTAACAAGTTCCTTAAAAGAGACAGCATTTGCATGCCCAGGTCATCTTGCAGGCTCAGAGCCTGCATTTTGAACTCTTCATGATGGAACTTGATTCTCAATGCTATATTTAAGTGACACTGGTAATTCCATAAAATAAATAAATTGAAGAACTAGTGTCATACTTAATGTAGCACCCAGCAGAACTGAAGCTTAATTAATGTAAAAAATGACCTTAGGGTTTTTGTATAGGAGAGTTTCTGAGAAGACATAGAGTTACGATAACATTTCCTATTTTATTTTGTGTGTTCAGTTGTTCCAGTAAATTTGTGAAGTAATTTGATATTAAGAGCAAGTAATGCCTAGAGATAGCTACAAAAATGTAGGCCAAAGCAGGCGTGACTTCTGTTAATTGGAATTTTGTTGGATAATTTCCCTGCTTTGATGGTATGAAACTTGTCTGTCTTAGATGCTATCATCCCTCCCTGTTGTTTGCAATAATACAGGTCAAAACATATCTTGTTGTGAAAGTTCCTTTTGCTTTGTCAAGCTGCTGAACAGCTTCATTAGGCTTATTAAGGCACAACCCCCCCTCTTTTGCTCTTAAGTGATGTTTCTGTAGGTATGCTAAATCGGTGAGAAGCAGCTGAGACAATTTTTAAAATGGTACTTAGGGATCAGCACAGCAGATAAAGAGGCTCACAATGAAGAACGGTAATCATAAGGTTTCTTTGGTACTTCCCCCAAAATGTGGTCTGAGCATGAATGTGACTGAATTTCTAGATCTAACTAGCAATGATTTTGGGAGGCATCCTGCAGACCTGCATTTTTTTTTTTCTGTCAATGTCCCTGCCTCCTGCATAGTCTTGCAGAAATCATAGCACTTCTTTGCAGGAGAGGTGTGAAACAGAAGCGTGATGGAGAGGTTGCTACGATATCTACATCAAATGTGGGGGCAACCTAACCGTGCTATTCCAGTTCTGTGCTGGAAATAACAAATCCTGCTAAGATAGCTGGTTAACACAGTTAGACTATTTTTCTGGGCTTGAGTGAGATTACATGTAGTTAATTATTCATTTCAAATCTAGTCCATGCAAAGGTAGGCGGAGCCAATTCATTTCTCTTGTCATCTGACAGCGTACTCCATGTCTTTATTGCTCCTTTACTTTTTGTTCTTTTTCGAAAGGGTTACCTTTTTACATGTTTTACACACCTATTCTGTTTCAGGCTTTTCGGTATTGTGAACCTTTGAGACAATAACAGCGGTAAAAAAAAAATCAGCCCAGTTAATTCAATTTCATTTGTGCCTTTTTTTTTTTTTGTCTGCAGTTTTCTTCTTATCTGGTGTAATTAGCAATGAACTTTAAGTTATGCCTGGGCTGAGATTATGTATTTGGTTTTTAGCTTAAGGTGTTATAAATTTGACTTTAGACTAAGTAATAAATGCCCTGCCTTGTTATCTGCATGAGAGTGTATTACATTCTTTCTATGTCAGAACTATAGCATTCCCATTTTTGATGGTGAGGGTAGTTCTAAGGACAGGATGAAATCTCCCCAGCATAGAAAAAGGGAACCATGCCTCATGGATTGAGGAAAATTGTTTCTTCCTTAGAATTTTTAGCAGAACTGAACTCTGAATGAAAACTGAGGAATTTATTCCTTTTCTTTCCTGGGTGAAAATAAACTTTCTGTCTGGAGGGCAGAGAGCTGGAAGCAGCTCAAAAAAAAGGTGTAATTGTTGTTTTGTTTATAACTATTTGTTATTATTTAAACATAAATTTTCTGGGTACCTGATGATATTGCTGGGGGTAGTGAGTAAGAATGAAAAATCTTGTTAGTTCAAAGGAGGGGATTTCATTTGGTGTCTTATCTAGTTTGCTTTATATGAGACTCAGTTTTCCATACTAAATGTTTGCTTTTATGGAGGGAAAGAAAAGAATACTGCCTCTGTAAGAGAGTTTAGTCAGACGTTTGTTTCAGCAAGGCCTCTTTCTCAAAAGTTGACCTGTATTATTTGTTTTATACTTATTTGGCTAAAAACATAGGAACCACTCTCATATAGCACATCCTGTCTTCCACCTTGATGGCATTCTTTCATGAATTATTAGTACTAACATAGAAAGATAATTTTTTATTCTTGAAATCTATAGTAGATTTCTTCCTGAAGATAAAGTGCAGAATAACTACAGACAGGAGGTGTGCAATGGTGAAATCAGCTTGAAAGAAATTATACCGGTTGAGGGGAGGGGGAAAAAGAACTCTGAAATTTTATTGGTTTAATTCTAGTAGCAATCCTTTTAAACAGGATTTAGAGAACTTCATGAGAAATCTCCTTTCCCCAGAAAGCGAACTTTTTTTTTTCAAAGTAAACTCTTGCTGGTTTTTTCTCTGCTAGGAATTTCTAATTGGGCAAATGTTAATTGATTTAGGCAGCATAGCACTTTACAAAAGCTATGAGGTCACATTAAGTGTGGTAAGGTATACCATTCCACATCTGCACTCATCGAATGAAAGGGATTTGGGTTTCCGCACTTGTGCTCTAAAAAGCCAGTGTCTATATGGCAGAATAAAATGCAATGGTGAGAATCTGGTTTTGAAAACAACTCAGAAATGTCTCTTTGTAGTGATATTTAGCTTTGTTAACAATCCATGTCAGCTCTCTTTGTGGAATGACCCTCATAGGATTCATGCTTCAAAAGAAAAAGGAGCTATACATCAAAATTATATATTCAAATGTATGACTATTAAAGAAAAATAGTTATTTCTCAGCTGAATCAAGTTTAGTTAAACCAGTGTGGTATAATCATGAAACTAAAACAATCTCTGTATTGGATATAGCATGCATCCAAGTTTCATATGTAGGGCAATGAAAAATTATTAGAATTCTAAGAAAAAAAAATGTTGAATTGTTGAACTATTAATTTATGAAGAAGGATTACAAAGGCAAGGTATGTTTCGCTTATGTTTAAGAATGACTGGAGAGGAACAGTATATTCCTGATGCATTACTACTGCTCCAAAGTGCTATGGTAATATAAGCAATACTCTATAACAAATACCTGGTACCAAGTTTTTGCAAATGTTAAAGAACAGCATGTAATGGTACAAGAGCCTGTGACTTAGGCAATCAGGGGATTACAATGCCAGCTAAAACCAATATAGTGGCAATGAGTATTAAATTTTTCTTTTGGCACTTCAATGAAATAAACTGATACAAGTTGTTATTTGTCTCATCAAAATAAACACTGTGATTTTATAAGGGTGTTAACTGGAAATGAGTCTGTAAGGTAGATAAATTATTTAACATGATCTGTGCATTAGCGTAAAGTATATGCCAGGTATTATGGTGGGTTGTTTAGTATGAGGAGAAAACTGAAATAAAGCAAGGGGAAAGGAAGTGACCCAATGATATGTATTAATTTTTAATAACTAAAATAAGCAGAGTTTTTTCTGGATGGCCAGTTTTTTACACATATAACTAATTAATTTAAAGATTGCTAAGAAGCATTTTAAAAAATAACTGGAATAAACAGAGGTGGCAAAAGATCAGTGTTTCTGTCCTTGGATGTTTATTTTTGTCTGTGTTTGGGACCAGAAGCTGAAATGTATTTTTACGGAATACAAGTTTTCAGGCCCTCTCAGATGAAACGAGTTCAAGTACTCCAGTCCGACACTTTCTGTCTTCACCTCCAGAGTCTATACATGCTCTCTGGAGCTGTTGCATAGCACAAAACTGTGTTTGTGTTGATTTAGTTGCATGATTTCTGTGTGTGCGCACAGCCGAATGGCTCAGTGCCCCATAGGATTTGTAGCTTCATGGTAATGCAGCTGAAGGCAGTTTAAGTTGATTATATTTT
The DNA here is from genome assembly GCA_034008185.1 of Gorsachius magnificus. NCBI lineage: Eukaryota > Metazoa > Chordata > Aves > Pelecaniformes > Ardeidae > Gorsachius > Gorsachius magnificus. Next base: position 34,030,806 of record CM067109.1, on the reverse strand, counting down.
ACAGTAGTGTTTTGTGCCTATGTTACCCCAGCATGAAACTCATGACAGAATGCAGTTATTCCTCTCTCTTCTTTAAACATTTATATCAGTTAAGTATGAGGCAGTTTAAAATTGCATTGATTGTGACTTCACAATATCTAAAATACAGTGAAAATTTAGTTAGGAACAAGAAAAAGTTGGCGGATTGTTAGATGGACTGCTGATCACCAGCTGAAATGTTTTTTCCTGGGAACTGAGGGTTGAATACAACATACTTAGAGAAGTCTGGAGAATTCCTGATATGAAAGTTTTTCTGTTCTCGAAAGTACAGAGGGATGGGGAACTCTCTCCAATTCACATATCAGAGGTGGATGCTCAACTTTCTCTTCCACCTGTTCAATCTAAAAATCAGGAGCTTTAAGGAAACATACAAGTGAGATCAAGCTTGTTTTGATTGATTAGATGGGAAGAAATCTTGTTTCCCTAGAAGGGCCTGAAGTATTCTGGCCTGGATATCAGAAATTAGAATTTCTGTTTTCAACAGCTTCTTAATAACGGTTTCTCATCTTACTTGTGGCACTTCTTTTTAGATCTCTTTTTTTAATGGACAGAAGATACATGCATGAACAGAATTAAAATTCTCACTATGGTAAAAATTAAGTGAGTTAAAATAAAAATAGCCAACAGGAATGATTTCATCTCCTAATAGATGTCACTTTTTCTCCCACAACACACTGAGTTTTTAGATTATTTCCCTGATCAATTATTGCTTAAGACTGCTGTGTAATTATTCACTCAGTGTTACAGTGCCTTTATGGGTACATTGCATAAAATGGTATACTCAGATTTACTCTTCTCACAACTAATCATCTGTAAGACCACAGGCTTTCCTTTATCATTTCTTCCAGCTAAAATATCACCATTACTTTTAGTCCAATTATGTCTCCAAAGATGTAATTACTAGACTTCTCTGTATAATTATAACATCAGTTCCCTGTTAAATTATTAATAATTGCATCTTCTCTGGATAATAAACACCTCAGGATTGAGCCTGAAAGTTGAGGGCTTTTTGGTCAGGATGCTGCTGTTCCTGATAACCAGGAAAAAGGTCATATTTAAAAATTTGTTTACTCCAGGCCACTGTCATAAAAAGGAAGCACCTTATTATTATTCAATTACAATCTTTGAATTAGTTCTCCTACTAGCTGAGAATATCTGCTAATGCATAAGATATCAGCTGCCGCATTCCGCTTTGTGGTCAAGGGCTGAGGACCTGCAATGCAGTCAGTCTAATGTCTTTTAGCTGTTCACGTGTGTGTCGTGTGGCAGCAGACCGGATGACCCTGTCAATTTTGGCAGGCATCAGAAAACAGAACTGGGGTGACGCTCTGTGCCTGATCAGCCCACCTCCTCCCCATCCCAGTTGTCCTCTGTGGCTCCAAAGGACGCCATGCTGAAATGTTGGCACCACAAGGGGTTTTGCTGATTTCACCCAAGTAGAAAGATAAGATATAACATAGGAAGCAGGAAGGAAGCATGTTGTCCCATGCCCAGGGAGTCCTCGCTCAGACGGGAGCCAAACCAGTGGCAACAGCGAGAGGGGAGGTGTGGGAGAAAACGGCATCTTTGGCATGGGACCAAATATGTAATGCAAGCACATAGAGAACTTATATGTGAACAAAATACAGAACAGTTGGAAACAGGGGGCCAAATATAGTCCTGGCAACAGGAGAAAAAGCAAGCAGGGTAGGAGTAAGTAATGCTTAAAAGAAAGGGGAAGCATATAAAGCCCATGGCATGAGAGTGAGTGTCAAGCAGGGGGATAATGATTTTTGAAAGTAGGATAACAGAGCACTTTAAGCCCCAACTTTGAACCCTGGCAGGGAGCTCATTGTATGTGAGTTGCAGAGGATCTCTGAGAAAAGAAGGAAGTATCTGGAGGATTCATAGAGAATCTGGTAGACAGGAGGAAAATGGAAAAGCAAAGGCCTCCTGGAGTTGTGCAGTGAACTTGAGCTTTCAGTGGGCACAGAGCGCTCAGGTCCCTTGTTTACATCAGCACTGGAGAAGTGGGCATGCAAGTGTGGGTCTGCAAGCCGAACCATGGCAAGATAAGTAATGATGAGTGCCATGCATATAGCTAGGGTGAGATATGCAGTGGCTTTAGGTGAAAAGTCAGGAGCTGCTTAAAATTGTGTATTCAGAAAGCTTACATGTTTGTTTAAAAAATCTTGAACATTTGTTATGATTTGGGGTAAGGTGTTAAACTAATGCAAAGATTTTTGCTAGGCTTTTTATGCATGTAAATATTTAGGTAGGCATTGCCTGCTTCCACTAGGATCCCCAGAGCAGAGGTTTTCCTATCCGATTTAAATTGAAGTCCAGTGGAGCAATTAACGAGATGAAGAGCTGAAATATAATCTTAAGGTCATGTTCACAGATTTTGATAAACAGAAGGCTGAGTGTGAAATTCATAGAGTACTGAATACTCTGGATATAAATAACTTCCTGTAACATCCAAGTAGAGGGCTGGTTTTTATATTTCTTCACTATTCACAGACCAGACCAAAAAAAATCTTGATTGATTTAAACATTAACCTCAGATAATTTTGCTTAGAATTTTTAAGTAACATTTAAATGCTTCATATATTAAATACTGACCTTTCAAACTGAGAAATGAATGTCACTTTTTTTAATGCCACTTCTGAATCAAAACAACTGAAATCAAAGGAATTTTCAAAGTATTTTTTTACAGTTAAATCCACATATTTTGGAAATTAGAAGTTTGGTTGAAAAACCTTTTTCCAGATCAACTGAAAAAAATCCTATACAGTAGGACTCTCTTCACTAATATGTTAAGAAACTGTTCTGTGATCATACCGTATATCTTTCTGTGTTCAGATTATTGTTTTTTTCCTGTGTTCTTTTTGTTACATATATTAAAAATCAATTGAAAAAAAAAGAAAGCAAAAATAGTAAACTAAATATGCTCAGCTAAATATGTTTGCTGTGGACTTAGGTGTTTGTTTTTCCTGTTGATGCAGGTATGTTCTCAAAATGCTTTGGCCAGGTTGAAATGACTGGGATATGTACTGGGATATGAGGAGCCTCAAAGAGTGTGGAGTCCACAGAGGGTTGTATCCATCCTTTCATGACTCTTGTGCACACACAGCATAATTGAGGGCTAAGACTGTTGTCTTGTGCCCAGCATTTGTTTCATCCTGAATGCATGTGAAATTTATTGTTGTGGTGTTGCCAAATGGAGATGTGGTGCTTTCCTGGCCTAATGATCTCAGTCATCCCTGAGGTGATTTATTATCACTCATTTCGTCACTTACCTGAGATGTGGAGCACATCAACGTTAACACCAGGGGATGTAGATTTGGCATATAAACAGATCTGTCGTGATGCAAGAATTCAGGCATGTGAATAAGAGCGCATGTACTTTTGATCTGAATTTTGTTCCCACTGAGCAGGTAATCTCACCAGGAAAAAGAGCTGAACAGTTAATAAAAAATGTGTCATGGAAAGACCAAAGATAGATATAGAGGTTTAAATGGGGCTGGGAGAATAAAGCTCTTCTGCACATTGTTAAGTCAACTCTTAAACTTATCTATTTGATGAATATGTAGGAGACCTGCACTAGTGGGGGCTGTATCTGGTTTGAGACAGTATAGAGAAATGTCTGGCTAGTGTCTGCATTGTGTGTAAACATAGTCACCATAAAAATAATATATTTCAGGTTAAGAGAGTAAATGTAAAGAAATAAAGCTCTTTAAAGAACAAAATACTTCAAAGCATCCTGCCTGGGAAGGACTAGCATAATGATATAAACTGAGGCATAATTACTATGTTTTTCTATAACTTACCTCTATACAGGAACACCTTATAAAACTGAACAAATACCGTATTAATAAATACAGCTACTCTTAATATCTGGCAAGAATGAAGACTTTGGCAGCTGCGTATGTAACAGGAAAAAAATAATTGTAAAGCATGCTAGTAAATTATTTGGTTTAGAACCATTTGAAAGTGTATTTCCCCCACTGTATTGAAATACATATTTTTGGTTTGGTATTAAATTGGTTTAGATTATATTTTTAATTAGCACTGAGATAAGAGCGTACATAAGAAATAAATCATGCTGCTCATAGTTTTCTCTGTCAGACTGATAAAATGCATTACATGTTGCATATATTAACATCAATATTCATGAAAGTATCTTCATGTAGAAGATAAACAGTATTGACACTGACAAAGGGAATGGGATACATCTAATTTTAAAATGGCATCTCTATATTTGTGGGGTATGTCTTGAAGTGGTTTTAAAATTACTTTTCAAATTATATTTGCCTTTATTTGACTTTCCACTGAAGTGTGATTTAATGAGCCATTGCCTGGCAGCTGATTTCTGCTTTTTATCTGAGATGTTCTACCTGGTTGTCAGCAGTCTGCTAGTTGGTGCTACTAATTAAATAGATTCTATTAGGTGAAAGACAGCAAAAGGCAAGGGAAGTAGATAGATAGGCATTAGTCCTGATATATCGTATTTGTGTATATAGAAAAATGAAATACCATTATAAGATTTTATCAGTGGGTCTGGAATGATAATCTTCCAGTGTTTATGAATAGCCATGTATACCTATCCTGTATGTTGTTTTGCTATTAAACCAATAAATTTGATGGCCAGTACCTCTGATAATTTTAATATGTGTAAGTTTTAAATCTCAGGTTGTTGAGCTTCACTTGGAGGCAAAAATCTTCTGTTCTCTTTTTCTAGTGCTACTATATAAGGTGCAGGTTTCCACTGCTGCAAAGTCATAGAACAGCTCACTTTAAGGTTATTGCATTTTCTTCATTCTTAGGAAATGCAGCAGAGTGACTTTTGGCAATTCCATGCTTTGAAGAAAAAAAAAAACTGGTAGCAGACTGAGTTTTTATTACTGGTTATTGTATGGCAGTTCTGAGGGTATAAACAATTAAAATAAATCTTGATGAGCAAAGCTTGTGAAAGGCCAGATGAAAAAGTTTTGCTGTGTTATACAAATGATCCATCTGGACCTTCACTCTGGAGATGGTAGAACATGTTTTTTAGGGCAAGTGAGTGCAAGGCTGGTTACTATCTGCAGTCCATGTCCTTTGTACCCTTCCAACATCCATAGTCACCATATTAAGGATATTAGAAGATACATTCCTGCCTATTCTACAAGTATCTCTTTAATGGACCTGTGGTCCATAAATTTGCCTTGTTCCTCTTTGAACTGGCTGACACTGTCCACCTCCCTCACCATCTGTGAGTTCCAGATACTCACTACCCCCATATAAAAAAAAAAAAAAAAAAAAAAAAAATCTGCTTTTTTATGTGTGTTTTAAACTGATCTCCCAGTTTCATTGGGTTCCCTTGACTCACTGGGTATGTGAGATTTGATAACCGTTCATAGGACCATATAATCGTTTAGGTTGGAGAAGACCTTTAAGATCATCAAGTCCAACCATTAACCTAACCCTGCCATCCCACCACAAACCCATGTCCCTAAACACCTCGTCTACCTGTCTTTTAAATACCTCCAGGGATGGGGACTATTCTGTATTCACCTTATCCACTGCCTGTGTGATTGTGTAAATCTTGGTCATATCCCTCCTCCACCTTCTTGCCTGGCAAAGCAACTACTCCTGGGGGGGGTAGCTGCTCCATTTCTTGGATCTCTTTAGTCACTGTCCTCAGCACCTTCCCTCTGATACCTTTACCACCTTAGTAAGTTGCAGAGGCCAGAACAGCCTATAGTACTCAGGATGTGACTGTGCCAAGGTTTTGGATAGAAGCAAGAACCAGGTGTCTTATTACTCAATGTCCTTTGTGATGATGGCCGACATTTTCTTGAGTTTCTTAACTGCCACTAGACATAGAGCCAAAGCTTTCAGAAACCTTTCAGTTATGACACCACAATCTTGTTCCTGAGTTGTAACTGCCAAATCTGAGTTCAGTATCCTGCAGGCAAGGTCTAGATTATTTTTCCCTATTGGCATAATCTTAAATTTATTGTTGCTGAAGCTCTTCTGTCACCTTTTTACTCACTTATCTTTGTAAAGTTCTTCTGGACTGTGTTGCCATCAGCATGGCATTTGACTACAGGGAATTCAGTATCTCCCTCAGACTGGACCCCCACAGGCTGGGGACCTCCCACTGTTCACCCCATTCTCCAGGCTGGCTATTTAAAAGCACATAATTCTTCAATAGGTTTTCATAACCTATTTTTTTGATGAAGTGAACTCTGTTACAATTAGGTCACTTTTCCGAGTACTGCCTCATTTTTTGCAGCCTCTTCAATCTGTGATATTTCATCTTAAGAAGTGGTGCGATGATTGAGTGAATTACTTGGCTGTTGATCTCAACAAAGCAAAATAAAAAGGGAAATCCTTTGCGTTCCTTTCTGTGTATTACCCAACCTTGTAGTACCCCTTTTTTTTTTTTACTTTTTTGCCTCAGTTTTGCACCTGAGAGTATATGTTCAGCTTCTTGTCTACTGTGATCCTGGTGTCATCACCATTCTGGCTTGTCCTATATTTGGGTCTACTGAAGTTCTATTGTTCATATACACCAGTATGTATCACTCTACCAGTCTTTGTATTATGTACACACCTCGTATTTTTTTACTTCCAGGTAATTGATGCAACTGCTGAACAGCTGCTGATCCTATACAGACAGTGTTGGAAATACCGATTCCCTACTGGCCACTGTTTCTGGACGTTCGTCACGTTACTGAGTTCTTAATGTATATTAAAATGTTGGAGTTTGATGTTCGATGGACAAATTATAGTGTTCATTTTCCTAAAGAAAGCATAAATTAAAAAAAGCACAGGGGTATCTTGTTTTCTCCCCTAATATTTACAGCATAGATACAGCATTTAATTTAAAATTTCTGTGATGCAAAATTCAGAGGTACTCTCTGAAGAATCTTTATGGTTTATATGTTTGGAGACTTACAGCTAAAATTTCATCTTTTAAAAAATAAGTATATGATCAGGAGATCTTTAATTCTCTGTTAAGGTTATAAACAATGATATCAAAAGAAAACTGATCTCTGTGTTGTTTTTGAAGAAATGAAGTGACTCATTCTTTCCATTTGGGTAAGTTCCCTTTTTTGTAGTTTTGAAGATGTTTCCAAGAGCTTCCAGATGTATGATGACAAGAAATTATATTTAACCTTCAGTTAGGTGCTACCTATGGTTGTCTTTAATGGGACTTGTGTCCTGGTTTCGGCTGGGATAGAGTTAATTTTCTTCACAGAAGCTAGCATAGTGCTGTGCTTTGGATTCAGTGCTAGAAGAATGTTGATAACACGTTGATGTTTTCAGTTGTTGCCAAGTAGTGCTCAGATTGTTCAAGGACTTTTTGAGCTTCTCCTGCTCGGCCAGGTGCATAACAAGCTGGGAGTACAGCACAGCTAGGACCCAAACTGTCCAAAGAGCTATTCCATACCATAGAACGTCATGCTCGGGGGGGTTAGTCAGTCGGGTCGGTCGGGTTGATCGGTTGGTTGCGGGCAGAGTGATCGCGGCTCGGGGGGAGTGATCGCTGCTCGGGACGGGCTGGGCATCGGTCAGCGGGTGGTGAGCAATTGCATTGTGCATCACTTGTTTTATATATTCTGTATATTTTCTTACCATTATTATTATTATTATTATTGTTATTATTCTCTCTTATTAAACTGTCTCTATCTCAACCCACGGGTCTTACCTTTTTTTTCCTTTTCTCTGATTCTCTCCCCCATCCCACTGAGGGAGGGGGGGAGTGAGCGAGCGAGCGGCTGTGTGGTGCTGAGTTGCCAGTTAGGTTAAACCACGACAACTTGTCTCCTCTTTCTCACAATATTATCCTGTAACATCAGTTCTTCTCTTTTAAAAAATGTGTTTGTGCTCCTTGGAGTCCCTTAGGTCTACTCTAAATATTAGCTTAAGATGTCAACAAGTTTCATCTGTCAAAAATCAAGAAGGATTAAATTCTTGATTTACAGAACTGAAATAAACTTATAATTTAAGAAAAAAAAAAGTCATCCAGAGTTGCTTAGTTGATTCAGATAACCTTCAGGGCTCTCAGTTTAGCTCTCAACAGTCCAAGCAGTTAATTTCTTAAAGAAGTCTTCTTCTCTTCTTGTTACATCTCTAGTCAATAATGAATCATTAGAATTAAAATGCAAATAGAGGCAGACATAGCTCTTCCCTGGGAGTTGATTTCTTCTCTTTCTGTGGACACTTTCCTCTTCTACTGTGTTCGCAGGCATTTTAGAGTTCTTTGTTTGCCTCTTAATCTTCCTGTTAGTGTAAGTATTAAATAATAAATTATTGTCCATTTAGCTCTAACAGTTTCATACATTGTTTCACTGAAGAATTTATCCTAAATCTAGTTGTAACAAAATAGAGTTAACTACTGACATTTGTGGAGATTTTTTCATTTCTGTAGCTGGGAAATTATTTGCAGATATGGTCTCTCCTAGAGAACTGAGTACAGCAGTTACGATTTTTATTTTAAAACAATCTCCATAATACTCAAAAATGTATTAGTCAGCACAGAATGTTTACTAAAATACTTGTAGTATTCTCCCTCTTTTTCAGAACATAGCATGAGATGCTTGATTGCCAATCTTAATGGGAAATCCGTAAATCATCAGAGACAGTCTTAAGATGCAAGAATTGGTATATGGCACACACTGTGTATTCTGAAAAGATAGATATTTAAATCACAAAAGAGTTTGCTTAATTTGCCTATAACAGAGGCTGTTCAGACCAGTGAGATAAAGGACTTAGAAGAAAAACACTGTTCATCAGGAAAGTCACATGCTCTGGGTTAAACTCACACTGGTGTGCAGTCTTTCTGCAAGTACACTCTAGCACTCTGTGTTGCCAAAGTAAAGGGGTAGAGGAATTGTCTTTGTTTCTCTTTGTGGATTGCCAGGCATACCGTGACCTCTGCAGTCTGTGCTTTGGCAGCATGAAGCCTCTAGGCTCCATTCCTCACTTGCTGACCAGCACAGCTGAGCAGAAACCAGCTTAGTTTGATAGTAGGATGTGCCAACAACATGGTGCAATAGTCTCTGTCTTCTCCACCCACCTTCAAGAAAGGTGATGCTGTGTTTCAAAACACCTTATTCTGGAGAGGCTAGTTCTTTGGGGTCAGGCTTCATCAGCCTGTCCTTTCAAGCATCATTCCACAAGGACCATCAACAGCAGCCGTGAAAGAAAAGACAACATTTGTGAAAAACTGATTTCATGTCACTTTGACCTTAGATGAGCTAGCAATAGTGAAGGATTTGGCAAAGGTCACTGTCTATCTGGGTCTAAGACACAACAGTAGCCTGCATGGAAAAGATACTTACAACCTGCCCAGTCTCCTGAGTTGAATATGTTCATGAAGTATTTGAGAATTACATGTGAACACATTGTGAATGATCTATTTTTAAATGCATTCTGCAAATAATAGCTGCAAAGCCTAAAGATATATCTATACAAAAGATTGATTTCCTCAGAACATAATCCCTTCACCCCCAGATTTAATTCCTATCTCTTCTGCTAGTGCTCATCAAGTCTGCCTACAGCTAAGCAAGCAATTAATTAGAGCGATTTCACACAAACATATGCTCTTACATGTTCCAGGATTTTTCCTCCTTTTGTTATAACAATAAACAGAAAAAGAAGGACAAAATAGAAGTTCTGCAGGGAGGAATGGAAGGTTTTATCTGACCTGCAATACATAACTCTGGTCTCAAAGTACATGACAGTTAAGCAAGTGTCAGGTGTTAGTAGGAGTAGGGAAGTGATCGTGCCCCTGTACTCGGTGCTGGTGAGGCCGCACCTCGAATACTGTGTTCAGTTTTGGGCCCCTCACTACAAAAAAGATGTTGTGTTGTTGGAACATGCCCAGAGGAGAGCAACCAAGCTGGTGAGGGGTCTGGAACACAAGTCATACGAGGAGCGGCTGAGGCAACTGGGGTTGTTTAGTCTGGAGAAGAGGAGGCTGAGGGGAGACCTGATCGCCCTCTACAACTGCCTGAAAGGAGGCTGTAGTGAGGTGGGGGTCGGCCTCTTCTCCCTGGTAACAGACGATAGGACGAGGGGGAATGGTTTGAAGCTGCGCCAGGCAGGTTTAGGCTAGAGGTTAGGAAAAACATTCTTCACAGAAAGGGTTGTCAGGCTCTGGAATGGACTGCTCAGGGAGGTGGTGGAGTCCTCATCCCTGGAGGTATTTAGAAGAAGGATAGATGAGGTGCTTAGGGACATGGTTTAGTGGTGGGACGGCAGGGTTAGGTTAAAGGTTGGACTCGATGGTCTTAAAGGTCTTTTCCAACCAAAGTGATTCTATGATTCTATTATTCTATGATTAGTAGGTGGAGAATTGTGTGGTCTTCATAACTGGCGTCTTTTCTCTGTTGGTCAAAAATGGAAGGAAGATTTACCGTTGAATTTCACATCTTGTTCCACCTTCAGAGTCTTGGCTTCAATTCTGCTGCTGCTTGTCTGCACTGGCAGCTGATACCCACCTAGTGCACTAAGGCTTGCAGAGTTTGTGAGAAACTTGCATTGCATTTTAGTATCTCTGATCCCTCAGTCATGAGTGAGGCCTCACTTGAATGAATTTTTTAATGATATTTTTACTGGTGTCTCTCCCTACAGAGCAATATTTGACAGTTGCAAGTGCTCTGATGAACAGGTTATACTGACCAAGAGTAGCATATCTCAGTCACCATTGAGAACTCATACTTACAGGGACAAGTGCTGTATTTTGAAAACAGCTTTGGTCAGAATCTATGTTTAGTCCATTATCAGTTTCCTATATTCCCCGAGAATAAATGACGCTTTGGGTACATGATAACTAAGTTTTCATGAGGCATATTCATACTCCAGCAAGGGTTGCTAGTGGTTCTTTTTCATGATTTTGTGTATTTATTCAATAGATGTATAAGTGTACTGTATGTATATATGTTCTCTGTGTTAACTGCAGAAAATTGAGCTTTTGGAAAACAAGTATGTTATGCCAAGATTTAAAATAATAATAAAAGGTCACTGACAATGTAGGCAGAAATTGTGACCTACTTTAACTTGTTATAATAGCACAGGGAGAAAATCTACTGGAGTTTATAGCTCTACTTTCTAGAGAGGCCAAGTGCCTGCAGGTCCTGTTGATTCGTGCTGGGGTGGATGTTCAGCACTCCTGAAAATCTGCCTGTAAGTGTCTGCCACAGATATCTTTAAAATAGCCATTGCTTGTTTGGAAAGAATTTGAATATGAGAAAAGTGTTGGCCATCAGCTCAGCAGATCCCAGAAAAAAACAATCTGTTATGTATTGTCCTCCTATGATTCTGCAGGAACTGTTAATGAACAAACACTACTTCTTCCAGATCTCTGCTGTTATCACTGATGATGTTGTTGCACAAATATGTTTTGGTGTGATAAGGAGCTATGTAAATTGAAGATCTTTTTTGAAACAAGAGGTGTTTAGTTTCTCCCAGTCTCAATTTGTTTCCTTCTGTGCTGCTTGCCTCGCCCACTTAAAAAAAAAACCAAAACCCAATCAACATGAAAATAATTAAGATAAACATTTAAATTATGTGTGCATTGGAAGGAACGAAAAGTTGGAAAGGAAATACTGTCTGAAACTTTTAATGTGTTAAAATGATGTCAATGTAAGTACATATTGTATCTGACTTGAAGACCATTAAAATCTATCATATATTTCTGGGCCATCTATACAAGGTATACTGCTTTGAACTAGATTATGTTATCCCTTGTTTCAGTGGAAAAGAAATTTTGGGTTTCCTATTAGAAGAATATTGACAGGGGAAAGCATCTAGTCTCTCATATCTCTACTAATGGCTATAAATCCAAATCTAAGGTGAGACATTTCAGCTAAGCTAGTTATAACTCACTAAATTTGCAGGGAAGGTGGGTGACCTTTGAAAAGAGCATGGAAAACAGGGATGATTTCAACACACTGTGGAAGAGGCTTATTGCCTTGCATGTTTGGGCTGTAAGTACAGAGGGTTTTTTCAGTGTTTCCCATCATTCTCTTCTGTAGCTGCCAGACTGGTAAGTGAAATCTGCACTCAAGCTTTCCGCTGGAAAGCGTACAGCATCAGCGTAGCTCTGTAGTACAAGGTCAGCTGCATGGATCATGAAGCTCAAGAAACTTTTTCGGTAGCTAGGGGATGCTGTCTGCATTTTGAATTATAGATGAATGATAGGTAGTTTTGGCATAGTTTTACTTTCACCTTCTCCTGCCTTTGACATTTCCCCTGCAGGACACCTTCAAAGTCTCTGTGCTTTGACGTTTGGCATTTTAATGCTGATTTCTTTTGAAGAAGGTTGACTAAGGAGTGTTCCCTGATTGGAGTCTAGTTTCTCTGGTTACAAGATGGAAAGTGAAATGCTGCCTATCACTAGAGCACGTAGCACCGCTTTCTTGTTGAATTTCACTAGCGTGGTTTTAGCTTCAAGATGAAGCTCAGATCTACTGTTTTCTGCCACCTTTTAGGATAGGTATCTGTGTAGGTAGATACCTACATAGGTATATAGGTATAGGAATAGGTATGGCAACTACATTGGCTCTTTGATGAAGTGCATTTAGTATAAAATTCCACAGGGGCAAGAAAAGCTTTCTGGTGACATGAAAAATGTAGAAACCCTTTAACATTCCAAACGGCATTAATCTTGTGTTTCACCCTCAAGGAGACACACAACACAAACACACAACACAACCCCTTTGTTCTGAGAGATGTCAAGGGAATTGAGGTAGCACCAGAGATATTCTGTAGATCTGAGGTATCACAGTTAAGCATTTCCTGATGATTGCTACTGGCAATGAAGGCAAAAAAAATGAAGTCTGAGAGTACACAGACATGTTTAAAGATATGAATGACTGGGAATAATGCTGCTCTGTAGAGCAGGTCATATGCTTTTACAAGGCTTGCTGACAACGGCTTGCTGCAACAAATGGTTCATTCTGCAGCATGTAGCCTGCTGTCATCTTCATAAATTCACACTGACACTCCAAGGCCATCTAGAAGCTGAAATAGGAATTCAAACATTTATTCTGTGAGACATTATTTAAGTGAGCTAACCTATTTAAGTTAAATAGGTTACAGTTTTAATGGCCGTCTTTCCAGAGCTGCTGTACATAGGAATGCTTGAGAAGATTTTCTAGATTACCAGTTTCTTCAGGATTTAGTGGTACCTACTATTATACAAAGATGACTATGTGTCTTAAGCAAGGAGAATCCATGAAAACAGAATGTTCCCCTCCCCCACCACTGCCTGAAACATTTAAAGATATCTTTGCTGTGCGTGCAATAATTATAATATGTTATTTGCTCACTTAGCATTCCTGTCAGTCTTGCTCCCTCAGCCCACATGAAGAAGCAGCTTTGTTAAAGGACTTATATTCTGCAGCTTGGCCTACCCCGCCACCTTCTTGGATGTCTTCACTGGCACTGTACTTTGCTTGTACCATGTTTCCCTGTACTCCACAAATTCTCCATTTACTTTTGGTTTGCTTCTCTTCCCTGGTCTGTTTCTGCTCCTGATGATCCTTCCATTTTTCTGCCCATTATTGTCTCCCTTTAGTCTCTGGTACTTTCCCTTGTGCAGAGCCTTTGCCCTGGATAGGTCCCTGTATCTCCCACGTGTCCTAATCATCACCAAAACCCTTAAAATTAATTTCTTCCAGGAGCTGTTCTGGTCTATTTGCTTCACCTGTAGTCTCACTTCCATGGTTTGTTTGTCCTCTCCCTTTTCTATTTGGTCTTTATTGTATGCTGAGGCAACATGTGGCACAGAAAACACATTAGTCTGTGTTTGTGAATCATATGCATGTTACTGAAGGCTGTGGCAGTGTCATGGTGCCTTTTCTACCCTTGATCCACTGAGGATACAAAGCTATTATAGCTCCAGTCAATATTTCATGCTTTTAATCCTGACAGTTCAGTCAGTTGGCCAACACAGCAGCTGCCACACACATATTTACAGCACTCTTTTCATTGTCACCAGTGGCTATTTGATTAAAAGAGATCAGGGGAGAATGTATTGGTCTAAGCCTGGCTCTAATCAAGTTGTTACATCAGTTCCACTAATGATTGCTTCCTCCTCACGCTCTCTTGCTTGCTTTTCCAGCACACAGCCCCAGAGCAGTTTGTTGTTCCCATACTGGGACACCGTGGGCAGAGGAGGTGGAGGTACTTCTGGAGCCAGAAGGCTGAAAACTTGAAGCTGACTTCTTAAAAGACTTCTTACTGCATCTGTGAGATACCTTTGCTTCTTTGCATACTCCCTAGCAAATCCTTTGTACTCTTTGAAGCTGACATACTGTTGTTTGCCTTAATGATGGTAAAGCCTACGTTTAGATTTTGCTCCCAAAGCTGTATGTGAGTTTCTATGTATACAGTATGTGTTCAGGCAGTATATAAATCCCTTTGAGACTGGCACCATAGAACTGTTCAATCTGTGGAAACCATCATGCTTTTTGTTTTTAGTATGTAGCTGAGTTTAGCTGCTTTTGCTGTATAAAGTTGTTTGTTCCCGTCCTGCAGTCTGAATGCATTTATGTTACAAACACATAAGCCTTTTCATGAATGCCTCGCTCTCTGACTTTCACTGTATGTGCCCCACGTTTGTCTCAAAACCTTTTTCATCTCTGACATGAATCCTTGACCTTACTTAAGACAAAAATGTTGAATTGCTGCTTGTTAGGACCTCTGGCAAAAAAATCTTGTGGAGATGGTCACGAGTGCTTTTATTTGTAAAGGAAGAAATGATTTTAAGGTATGATTTAGTGCTTAATGCTTTCTAATTTTCCCTTGCAGAAGAAAGAGTAAGTAATAGGAAGAAAATTCATGTGGAGGGGAAAGAGCCAGCAAAAGTAGTGGGTCTCTTTGTGCAGTTAAAACAAAAAACTATCCCAGATGGTAATGCAAAAAAGACAAAAAGTGTGAATTTGGTGAATATCACGGGATCAGATACTGTATGACTGCTATTGTGAATAGTGACCCTGAGAAAAAGACGCCTGGAGACGCGGGCTTTTAGTAAGATTGTTTCACAGCTGATAAGTAAAATCACGCTGTGTTCTCCCACTCTAAATTTGTTTAGCCTGGAAGATTTTTGAAAGCTTTCAAATCTTAAATAAATGCGTAAATTATTATAAATTCTATTGCTCATAAATAGCAACAATAAATCAGTTTAGGAAAGAAATTACTCTTCCTATCGTCCTGTAAGTGCAGTTTGAGAGCCCCCTTTGTGGTTTAGGACAACTTTTGTGATTTGGTGAAGTGAGCACTAGCATGGATAAAAAGTTGCAGCATCTCCAGCAGGCCTTCCTGATGTGGAGTGCTTTAAAATTTCTTTTCCTCTGATCTTCACTAATTTCATGACATTATTCATCATCGCTGAATATGTCCCAGTGACCAACCACAATACCCTCCTTATTTTACATTGCAATATTTTCTCCTAAAATGCAAAAGTTTTATTTTTTATTGCAGTAGATATACAAGATGTTAAGGGCAAGCAGCTGCACACTGTAGATATGTACAGATATTTCTGCTGAGCCTTTGTTCCTCCACCGATACAGTAATTAGACTGAAGCTGCAAAGGGGCAGGAGAAGAAAAGCTCTCCCTGTGCAATTCCCTCTATCAAGCTGCACATCTCTGAACTGAAATTTCTGGGTTCACTGCTTTTGTAAGACTGCAAGTTTGGCACTCTAAGCAAACAAATAAGCAAATAAACCAAAACCAAACAAATTCATGCTTTCCATTAGGAGAGGTCTGGTGTTCTATTATTACACATTTTTATCCTCTCAGCAGCTAGTACAGAGATCTTCAAACTGTTCCCCTGGGGGTTTCTTGGTAGAGAGTTTCCGTTCTGCCACAAGGTTCTTTCTGGGCAGCTATCTCCAGAAAAAATCACGTCTGAGCTACTAGACGGTAAACAACAGTGCAGTCCCACAGGTTCAAACTAAAGGTGGTGACAGCAATACAATCCTTCCAGTGTCTGTACTCATGTGAATGTATAATGGTGACTATGAATATTTTAAATAGCCTTGGTCAAACCTCAAGCAAAGCAACTTGTGAAGACACTGTGAAATAAAGGATGTTTTTGATAGGAGTTTACTTGTACCTGCACAAATAAATACATTTGGTTACAAATGTGTCAGGCTATGTCCTTACCAGTCCTTCCAAGGTTTTATATTATCTACTCTTTTCAGCTGTTCTCTCCTTGTATGTAGTAGTCATGATGAATGTGATGAGATAGCTTTATATATCCAGGATTATTACACTTACTTCCTGTTGTTTTCATCTCTCCTTCCTCCTATAAGCTGCATAATGAGAGAGTATTGCCTATACTGCATTAACATCTACAGTTCAAGCAACTCTCCCTCTTGCTTTTCCCACTGGCCTTATGCTACTGTGCCTTGATTGCTGAACAACTCGTTTTTACTAAGAAGGTTTCTTTTTACTGCCCATCAGTTGTCATTGCAACACTTCATAACAGGTTTACTAACTGTGCTGTGTCCAATTTTTCTTATGAAAGAATTTAATGTTTTTAGTTTCTAGATGCAGCATCTCAAACCTGTTTTAAAGGAGACCACCCTTCTTTCTCTTAACAAGGAACACATTTTGTGTCTGCTTATAGTGGGCTATAATCCACTGCACAGGGAAAACATGTTTTGCAAACTTTTGTTTTATATCAACAAGGGCTTGGACGTCCTAGACCATCAAGCCTCAGCTCAGCCTTGCACCAGCAGGCTTGGTACAAAGCCTGCATATGCAGCACACCATTACTGAGATACACCTGAGCAAGCTTGTCACCTGGTAGCCCAGTCACACCACTGCATGAACCAGGCTGCACTGCTCTGGGTATCTGAGCTAGCTTGTCTGGAGCAGCCTCGGCAGCATGCTGTGTGGTGTAGACCCATCGGCCCTTTTGCATGCTTAGTTGGATTGTACCACTTGAGCTGCGAAATCATGGCTTCTTCAAAGATGTTACCTAGCTATTCTTCATGGGTCACAGTGAGTTTACCTCTGTGGAGGCAACTCTGAGTAGCAGTTATAAGCTATTATACCTCTAGAAAAGAATTAGCTTATTGCAGCTACTCTTATCAAACATGTAATAGTATATAATTAAAAAAACACAACTCAAGCAGATAAAAATAGAAAAATATGTCATTGCTATGTGAACCTGAAAATAACATTGTTCTGTATAAAAGTCCGTCTACAATAAAATGCCTTCTTCGTTCTACCAACTGAAAAACAAGAAAGGAAAAGAGAGAAAAGTTAAAAAAAATGGAAACATTACTTTTTTATTTATATTTTTTATTTTCTACTTCTGAACTGAAGTCTCTGAAGCTGGACCTGTGCTCCTGATAGATCTCAGTAGCTGATAACAAGTGCTGAAATTTCGTGTCCAAACTCAATGTCAGAGTAAGTTTTCTATGAAAGTTGCATAGCATTCTGTAACAAGTATATACAACTACTATTCAGCTGTACAGTGCTGTTATCTGAATGTCATAGTATGTTTTTCAATGTCTTCAAGAGTAGACCTTTCTTCTCATTGTTTCTAGCCACCAATCAACACCTCAGCAAATCAGCACTTGGAGTTTCTTCCCCCCACCCCTTTTTTTCTTCTAACAGTGCAAGACATTTACATTGTCAGATGTGTGTAATCTTTCTTTTCCCCATAATTATATTCAGGAGAAGCTAACATTTACTACTCATCCTCTTCCAGGTCATTGGCCATAAGGCCTTTTGTATCCTTGGACAGCATTGATAGCAAAGTATTTTAGTTAACTTGTAGGTTAATTTTAGTTTAATCTTAGATTTTTTTTCCTAGGCAATGTGAAGAGATAGTATCTGTGATATAAACACATACTAATCTTAATTTTATCTCTTTTTCTTGTTGTTGTCTTATGGTTTTACCACAGTAGGAATATATCTTTCCTACTAGATTCTCTGTGTGTGAATTATAAGTGCTCAAAAGAGCATAAAATATAAATGTATTAGACAGGCAAAAGGCAGCTTTACCTCTTCTTGAAAGATGGAAAAGTGAAAACACTTATTCTATTGACTATCCCTGAAATTTGGTTTGGGTTGAATGAAATGCTCTGTCCTCTGTTATTGCAGTCTTCCCATTCCATGCATTCCTTATACTCTACAGAAAAGTATTCTGAGCTGGTCTTTCAGATTTCTTTAGTAGATATACTCCCTTGCTTGTTGTGAGCAGGATTCAGTGTCCTGGTGAGAAGCACACACATCTTGAAATGTCTGCTCTTAGTGTACCAGGAGAATATCTTGTTCCCCTTCATACAAAATACTGCTTTTATTAAACATCTTCATCTTTTGGTACTACGCAATCATTTTTAAGGATTTTTTTTTCATTGTCATATGGCCAGCTGGATTATTTGCTGCCTTGGCATCCTGGCTAGTTGGGTAATTTGTTGGCTTGTCTGGAAGCTTGCATAAGAATGGGAAGTTTTTCTAATCTACAGCTGTGAAACTCTTACTCTCATTTTGCACAATGGAGAATAAATGAGATTCATGCACCTGTTGCTATCAGTGAATTTTCTCCCTAGTGCTGTACATGCTGATACATTAATAGTCTGTGGCTTTTTCAAGATGCTTTTTAATGGCTTCCTGTGCAGTTCTTATTCAAGGGTGAGCTAATGATGTCCTTCAGTCCCAAGAACTCAGCCAGTAGCTTCTTCTTGGCCTGAGCCTTTCCCTGCTAAAGGTTATATACTGCTGGCCATGTCCTGTTTATTGGATTTACCAGAACTGTGTCTTTAACAGCAGGTCTAACTGCTCTTCAGGTTTGTAAAGACTTTAGGAGAGCATCAACTTTCTTAATTTTTTTCAAGTGCTTGCTGAAGCCCTCTCTGCATCTTTGGAAGGTGAACTCTGTCAGGGTTTTCTATAGGAATGCATGGAGTCTAGAAAACTACTCAGCTATCCCTGTAAATTGTTGAGCTCCTTTTATAACTTGGGGTTTAACTTAACAGCTTTTGGGATTTCACTGGGGTCCTGTGGGTGCCAATGTGTATTAAATATAAGGCAGTCAGCTCTCCTCAGCTTTGCATAAAGTCTGCTCAGCAGTTGTCAAGGTTTGGGTTTATGGTTTGATGTTTGTTGCTTGCCACGTAGCAGTTTTCCCAACAGAGGTTTGCATCAGAGAGCCTTCAGGGGATGAGCTGAAGCTCCAGCACCACTGGTGGTTCCCAGCAGCTTTGTCAGCACCAGCTTATCCAGCTTGATAGAACCCAACCTTTCTTAACAGCAGAAACAATGAGTCACTTTCCCTCTGATAAAACAAGTCATTTTGTGGAGGATAATGGCTCTGCTGCTCTGGGATGCTGGGTGAGCATGCAGCTGTGCTTCGCCAGATTCTCACCATGAGCAGGCTGCTTGTCCACCTCAGCCAGTGTCCGTGACACCCTGTCCTTGTAAAGCTCTCTGTAAGGGTTCTTGGTGAACTGTCTCTTCTGGTGTTCCTGCTGCACATTTGTTTGTGCTTCTGTGAGGAGAAGAAAAGAGTCTCTTGCTGACTCCACTTCTGTCCACTTGGTGAGGATCCTTGATTCAAATGAAGATCCTTGGTCTGAATTCTTTTTCTGCTTGACACAGAGAGGTGACTTACTCTTCTTTCTCATCAAATGTCTTCTGTGGGATTACCTTGCTTGCACTGCCCTGTTGGGGGTGGAACTCTCATGCACCCACCCATTGCCATCAGCCCAAAGCAACACTGTTTCCTTTCACTTTCCTGTTGTATTTACTGCCTACGTTTCTTCCCACAGATGGCCCCTAGAATGATTTTTAAAGGCATCTGGCCTTATTTCTCCACCTTGTTATTACTACTTATTGATACTGTTGGGATTATGCTGTACTTGGCTTGCAATCCAGATAAAATCAGGAATGACCTAATGATCCAACAGAGGAACTGCAAATAAGCAGCCTTTGCAGCAGTGAATGTACTCTGAATGCATGGGAAACAGTGACTTGCATAAATATGTAAACTTTTGTTTTGCTAGCACAGTTATTTACAATCACAAAGGTGTAGCAGGCTGGAATGCAATTTTGCAGGGATTATGGGTATTTGTTCTGATTTCCAACCTGTGCAGAGATACGTGCCAGCTTGTCTTGTGTCTGGTAATATCTGAAGTCAAACTAGGGCAGGTTTTGCTAGCCCTGCTACAACCACACTGTGAGAATTCTCCTTTCTCATTGGAGGTTTGTGTACCCACAGTCTCTGTGTGTGCTGTGCTCTTTATTTAGTTAGTGGAGACTACCTGATTTTTTTTTTTCTTCTACCTTTGCACTCTAGTTTTTAGCCAGGATATTTTTCATTCCAGCTTTCATGCTTTCTCCTTGACAGTGGATTATAATCAATGTAATTTCAGCTGGGGCTGCTTCTTGGATTCTTGCAGACTGAGCTTGGAAACTTCTTGTTTTCTGGTGGCTCTCACTGCTTCAATCCTTTCCCTCATCAGATTGCTTTGCTATTTCCCTAGAGTGAGGTCTGTTTCCCTGGCTAAACCTAGGCTGTTTTTCAAACTTATTTGTGAACCACAAACTCATGGTATCTCTATCCTATACAGAAACACAGAGTACAAGCTGGTGTGCTGGCTCTTTCATGCTGTGCTGTACAGGGGCACAGTGGACCTTGCTTCCAGCAGTCATAGAGCCTTGCACTGGCTGCGCTGCTACTTCCAGTAGTGAGCTATTATGAGCTCTGATGCCTCCTCCCCTGTGTGCTATAGACGTGTACTTAGAGACACACCCCTCCAGATACATGCTTTTCCCTTCATGAACGTACTACCTCATCTCTAATTAGTGATTCCATTTGTGCTTCAAAACCATTTTTGAAGCAGTAATGGCAGTTATTTATTTGGAGGAGCAATTTCAGGACATTTACTTAACTAAGGTTTACCTGGTTTATGACCATTTTTTCAGTGCCCAGTTCACTGGGCCACCATCAAGTGGTCTTTTTGCTCTGTGTAATTTGACCAACACAGGCATCATGCCAAATTTCCTTATAGGAAAGTCATTAGCTGTGCTTGGTGATCACTGGCAAACAATAACATTTTCACTGTAAAATACAGTTGTATAGAAGCATCAGAGACCTGGCCTCTGGCTAGGTATGGGTCGTAGACAAAATTCCCAGAGCCTCAGTGGTTATGATTTGTTTCAACTGGAAAGGTTTAATTTGTTTCATGTCAGTGGAGAGTCCACTGTTTTCCTGGTATGGTGTTTGATTGACTCATGGCCAGATTGAATGATCTGGCCTTCTAGTCTGGTGAGGAGTCTGAGGAAGAGGATGCCAGAGAGGTGCATCCACTGGTCCTTCTGCTAAAGGACTCCAGGTGTGCAGAAAGTGGAATCACACTTCATTGACAGGGAGGGGCAACCTTGGGGAAGTAGTTGCTGGTGGAGTCTTTTATGCCTGGTCTGGGAAATTGTCCTTTATCCCAACAGCTAATTTTATTATTTCCCCATGTGTGGAGAAAAACATATTAACTGTAAGAATGGTCCCATGGTGTCTGACAAGTAGCAAAATAACTGGTTATTATTGGGTTTGAGTTCAATTATCTGTCATCATATTATTTTAGAATACCCATTGCTGTGGCAACTGGAGAGCAGTGAGCAGTTGTTCTTGTCCTATGTCAGGAAAACTTTTTTATTTCTGAAAACAAAGATCAAAGTAATGAACTGAATTTGTTGAATCTGCATAGTACACCTACCAGAGCCCTGAGGGCAGCTGCAAGTTCAGCAGCTGTTCTGTACCTGTGGAATTATGGTGGTTTATCAGGTTTTGAATTTCATCATTTGAGGTTAGCTTTTAAAGAAAGAATATTTAGCTAAAAACTTCATAGTGTTGCTAAGAAAGTTGCATGTCTTCCTATTTCAGAATTTGGAGCAATGACACTATTTAGAGAAACATCCCAGCCTAAATCCAACAGAAGATTAAAAACAACAAAAAAACCCCAGTAATTGGCTGTATATCCCTTAGTATTTATTCAAAATTAATAAATTCACTTCTCACTCATCACGTTTCAAGTTTTGTTTTTCATTCTAGGTGGAACAAGGGCAAGCATGTGCAAAAATTTCTTACAGAATATCCTTCTTCCAAATGTTTGTTTCAGACAATTTTCATTTAGAAATGTAGAAATTAATTTATACTTGAAATACTTTAGTATTTTTAAGTGTTAAAAGGCTTACTATTTATTTTTTATTGAAATGTATCTTCTTCCAAATCAGCTTTTCAAACTTTTTTTCTAAATCACAGTGGCTGCAGTTCATTGTAATGAAAACAAGACATTTCAGCTGACCCTAGAAAACAGCTGTTCTCAGCAATGTAATATTAAGAAAATATTAAGTTATAAATTATAACTATAGGTATGTATACATTGCTACAACTGATATAATGTAATGTAATATAATATAATATAATATAATAAATATAACATAGCATAGCATAACATAACATAATATAATATAACATAATATGCAAATAAAAAAATCCCAAATAAAATTTTCAAAACCTCTAGCTGTCCTAGACTATTAAGAAATCACATTGATCTTTTTTCCTGTGTGTTTTCATTAACAGGAGACCTTCTCCTAAGTGATGAAACCTTTAGGTGAAAGTAACATTTTTTTCCCAGAAAATGGAAATTATTTCCTGGCTGTCAGCATGAGATCTTTTTGTTATGAAGTATCTGGCTTGGCTGGCATAAATTGCCCTTGAGAAGATCATCTTGAATAAGAGATGTCAAATCCTACATACTGCTGAAATCCTTCCCCTCTGTTCACATAAAATTAGCCTGGCATCCTGTGAATGGGCACAATGCCAAAGGAGGGAATGGGCATAAGTGTTCGCATGTCTGGGTATTAGGCAGTCAGATTTCTGTCCTAGAGGCCTGCAATGTTTCAACTTTGGCTAATGCGTATCTCATTATTACTGTAGTTGAAAGGTGGATTAACTCTGGAAAATTCAAAAATATTTTCCACTAAAGTGACTTTCAGCTTCTGTTAAATGAGATTCCAGGGTCTGGGAGTAAGAAGGGGAAAAACTAACCTCAACATCTTTATCCTTCAGAAACATGCTACAAAAGGGAATTATGCACTTCACCTCAAAGTGTTTCCTGCTAAATGCCTTGTCCCTTTGTGGAAAATGCCTTGGTGACCTTCTGTGGCTTTCCCTCTGCAGAATCTTGTACATATTTTCTGCTGAACAGGGCAGAAAACGAGCTCCATTTGGAGTGCAGAAAACCATCTGAATAAATCATGCTTCAAGTACATGACCCAATTTCTTCTCAGTGGAATATCATATTCTGCTAATGGAAGTGTTCTGTTTTCAATATAGTTATCTTTTTCCTGGCAGTGAAAGAAAAACCTTGAATGTGAATGTATCTAGCAATAAATATAAAGTCTTCAATGCAAACAAATGACCCACAGTGAGATACTGGTAATACTGTGATTGCACAGCTGTGCCAACCCCTTGCTGACACAAGACAGCAATGAAGCAGCACACCCCAGTATCACCTTCCATGTTTTCTTTTGAAGGACTTACAACAAAATCTAAAATAGGACTAAGACTTAGATTCCAAAGGGGAACTTCATATGAAGTTTTAAATCTAAACTCCGTCAGCCTTTGGAGAAATCTGGATTTGGAGATGTCATGGCTGACTACTATTTCATTGATGGCTAACTGAAAATTCTGTTCCATTTCATAGCAAAATAGGCACCTCTATTTTTTTTTTAAAAATTATATTAGATATCTAAGATGTGTCTAATTTCTGGGGGCTTTCTTTTAATGATTCTTCAGGAATATTTGCAGCCTACTTTCTTGAGTTCCCATTTGAAGTATTGTAAATACAAAGACAATAGCATTCTGTTGACTACTGAAATAACTTGAAGACTGGGAAAGGTAGTATTCTACTTCATGTTCTTTCAAGCAAAGAGTATATTTTTTGGTTCTGTGGGAATGCCAAGAAAGACTTGCATTTCTCAGGGCTGAGGTAGGGTTTTCCCTGTGATCATATTTTTCTCACTGTTCTCTCAACATTTTTTCATGTGAAGATAAAGGTAAAGCTGTCAGCAGTCATTTAAACTATGCCAACTGATTTTGCATTAGATGAAATGAAGAATTATTGCACAATTCTTCTCACTTATAAAATGCAGCATTTTAACTCAAGTGAGGATGGCAACAAACACCTGGGGGTAAAAACAGCTAAGCTGCCACAGTTTTTGCAGTTTATTGCTGCAACTGGAGATAGGGTGCATCAACAGCAAATTACAGCATCGAGATGTGAGACTGGTGTGTCCTTGGATATTTTTGTTTAACACTGATGCTCTTTAAGTTTGTAAGTTCATGTGTTTTCTGTTTATGTTCTGGGTATCACCAGAAGTGTCCCAATTAATTATTATTTAAAATTTTTTTTTGAACAACCAGGCACTTCTGTTCATGCTTTTAGTGTTATGGAGATGATTTATGAGACACATTACAGGTTAACTGTCATATGTCTGAGAAATCTGAGGACTCTCATACTGAAAAATTACTAAACATGAAGTTTTCTTAAAATATCTTTTATAAACTACAGATGAAATGATATTGAGAAAACTGTTTTGTTAGCTTGCATCCAAACTCAATTCTAATCCATTTGAAACCCACAACCTATTACTTTTTGTTTCAACCCCTAATTAAGTGTGCTCTAGTCTAGCTTGAAAGCCATCCTCTTGCTTTGTGCCTCAAAGTCACAAATGTAATTAACAGGATGCAAACTGCTGTTGCAGTTGTGATTCTGTAAAGTGCTAAGCACCATAGGCATGATCCTGATTTCTAATCATATGTTTAACTTTAAACACAGAGAAGAATGAGACCATTTGTTTGACTGGTGGGATTGGATTTGGAGTAGTCTGCAGACTTCATGTCTTGACCATCAGACCACATATGTTATGTTAAGAAAATTGGAGGAGAACTAAGGTGCTGACATTCCAGGATGCTTGTTGCTGTGGTGCACTGTTACCCAGGAAGAGCATGGATATGTCAATTCTGCTTGTGGTTTTACCCTACATTGTCAGGAAAGGCATTTTATTTAATTATTTGGCCTTAAAACATTCCTGTTTAAAGATCACAAATAAGTAAACATAAAATGCACGGTACTGAAATAGTGTATGTTGTAAGGTTATTCATGTAATAAAAACTCCTACCTGTTAAAAGAATTAGAAACTACTTTCACATTTAACCATACCTGCCATCTAGTAACTTTAGCATGTCATAGGTGCCAAGTTTGCCCTGGAATAAGTGAAAGGGTTTTTTTTTTTGCTATTCTGCAAATTGCAATCACAGTTTCTCCATCAAATCACCTTATCCAGAGCCTTACCCTTTCCCTGCCCAAGAAATCCTTTTTTTTTTACTTTCTTCCACTGAAGCCTTACCCAAAACATCTTAATTGCTTCTCTCCACACTTGGTAATTATGTTTCCTCTAGTATAAAAGTTATTTAGATTAGCTGTTCAGGAGAGTGAAGGGTAAAGTGAGAAATCAGGGTATCCTTCTGTTACTGTCTCTCCTCTAGGAGATATTATTGCATGACTAAAGAAATGGCTATTCACTAGAGAAAAGAGACACATTAGTGCTTCATTATAAAAAAAAAAAAAAAACAAACCCTGGCTGTATTATGGAAAGGGTGTAGAGTTAGCAATCGCACTTTAAACTTTTTTTTTTTAAAGGCATGGCTGACTTTATGACCATGACTAACATTTGTCCTATGTATGCCAAGCTAAGTCTAAGACCAACTATATCTCATACTAGAAGTATTGTCCAAGAGGTGGTGTGAATACTTGTTAAGGGTATCAATAAAACCAGCTATGGTAACTAGGATTGAGATCTTGCTAATTCTTCTGTTGACAATTTTCATGCTATTGATACATACGGAGGAAAAACCTCAGTATATTTTTCAAAGTGCTTTTAGTCCTGGTAATAATGGGAAGAGATGAAACGTGTTATGAAAATGACTGGATGGCAGCCTACCTCCTTGGGGACCATAGCTGCATCACAGGAAATTGAGAACATCTCATAGGCTACTCTGATCTCTTCTCAGATGTACAGAAAAGAACGAACCTCGGCTCAGAGAAAGGTAGCAATCTTGCTTTTGGCTCCTCCTCAAGTTTCCTGGGTTAGAAACTAAACAATTTCAAAACGGATAGGGTTTTTTTTAATAATTTACATTTTTCATAATTTTTCCAAGTTTATGGGCATTTTAGAAATGGTAAGTTTACTACACCTTAGTATTTTATTTGATTTTGGAAGTATAGAATCATAGAAGAGAAAGACAAATCACCAAGTCCATCAAACAGAAAGATTTCAATAAACTCTGCTGATATACTACCCAGTTAAGCAATGAGCCCCAAGAAGTCTGCTGTGTAAATATATAGTTTTACAACAGAAACGAGATTATATTTTGTGCAGGTGTATGCTTGAGGAATTTTTGATACATTTTTGACTTGCACCAAATGGGAGGAAATATGTACATTTTTAAGTTCTCATATTTGTTGCTTACAACACTGAATAAAGCACAAATTGCTACTTGAACACTAATGTACTTTGGAAATTATTGCAGTTATGGGGGAAACCCATTCTAATTTATAAAGTACTCTATAATGATGAAAATTTAGTAAGACAGTAAAAGACAAGACCCTAGCTTGCAACCTTTACTCACATTGAAAAGGTCATTTCTTTTTGCATCTTGCTGTTGAGGTTACTGTCTTTTTGGCACATACATTATCACATGTTTCTTCAAAGGTTTATAAAAACAGGATATTTGGTGATCATGTGATTCTGTCTGCAAGTGCACTTGTTAAGGGGAAAAACATGCTGAGTAAGCATTGAAGGAACAACTGGGTTCCAGAGGGATGTCAGTTCAGAGCCTGCATAAGGAGATTATCATGGGGTGACCAATCCTCTCATGGAATTCACTCTGCTCATTTAATTTTTTGTATTTTTTTTAATAGGAAGCACATTTGTTTTGTTTCATTTTGTTTCAATTTGTTTTACGTAGTGCCTGTTTTTCTGCTTCCTAGCTCTGAACTGCCACTCTGAATTGGGTAACTGTTCCTTAGGAAATGTTAACAGTTATTAGTCTCAAGTCAACAGAGAAAAGAGTAAGAAAAAGAAGAAATTTATGCCTATTCAGAGTTGTATCAGAAATGTGAATTTCATTTCTGAACACAAAAATTTCAAAATACTAGTTGTAAATGTGGAAACTGACTGTGATGACTGCTTGTTTTCAAATACAGTTATACATTTTAGCTCAGAGCACAGATTTATGCAAAGCAAGCGTGTTAACATATTTGGTGTTGAGTGCCTGTTTTCAGAAGATTGCTTGCACTGTTTAACCATTCCTGTTTTTGAATTAAATCACTCAAACTGCTGTAGAAAACCATTTGGACTGTTTAACAGCTTTCTTTGAAGTACTACTATTCTAAGCATCTAAATCTAATGAATCCGTCTCCTAAAAAACACATTTTTGGTGGCTGGGGGAGTGCCACTTGATTTTTAGCTTTTTATGGCATTGCAATCGATATTTTCCAGGCTAATAATAAGCGCAAGCAAGTAGCTGAGGTTCTTCAAATGATCTCAAGGTCTAAGGACTGTGATAAGAAGACCAAGTATCACAGGCTTTGTAATAAAATCTCTCAAAGTGGCAATTCTTTTTCTGTATTGGTTGCATATTCTTTTCCTTTCTGTACTTTGCTGCAGCATCAAATTGTAAATTTCTTGGGATCAGATATTTAGTTAGCAAGTGGATTCAATAAATAAATGGAACTAACCTTTGTTATTTTACTTGAATTAGTATTTTGGGAAGCTTGGAAGCTGAATACCCAGATTTATACATGGGAGGAATTGTGTTAATATTAGAGAATAATGTCAGATGCTGTGTATATGACCAGCTGTAATAACCACAGATGTCTAACCCTGATATCCCTGATGAAGATTTATGGTGCTGCCTCTTACTGCTAACTTCGGAGGAAACAGTGTCTTCGATTCTTGAATTGATTTCTCTCCACAAATATGCTGTGCTGTCATGGCAGATGGCCAAATGAAAAACACTTTAAAATTAAAATTTATGCTAATATAGAATATATAAAAACAAAAGCATTCATCCAAGTAATACAAATTTATTCCATTCCCCCAGGTGTGCTGTAACGGTATGTAGCTGCTAGCCTTTCAGTCAGCCCTGCCTCTCCCAACCTTAATCCCTGCACCATCTAGAAGGTTAAAAGGTTTCAAACCCATGTATGAAACTCCTGGATGGAAAAGTAGAAGTATTTGTAAAGGCTGCATTTGCAAAAAAAAAGTGTGCAGATACAAAACATCAAAGAGTAAAAAATACATGTTCAAATACAGTGCTTCCTCTTTTGTCTGCATCATATAAATATTGATGTCAGTTCATTGCTGTAAAACAGACTTTATGCATGGTCTGAGTTGAAGAAGAAACCCAAAATAAAGACAGCTACAAAGAAGGAAACATTGCTTTCAGTTTATTTTCTAATGCTTACAAAAGCTGTGAATGTATAGCAATGCAAAAGATGACCCACTGCTAGAGCATCTTTTCAGATGAATCCTAAGACATAGCATGGATTTTTTAATGGCAAACAGAAACTGAGGGGGAAAATAAGCTTTCTTCTCACATCCTTGTCTCCTCCAGTGGTCTATTCATGAAATCTTGGATTGCCTGGTGTAGGGGTAACCATTTATTAATTGACGCTTTCAAAGCTGTAATCCACCTAGAAGAAATGAAAGACTAACAACTGTCTCTGATCAAGTGTTATGCATGCATTTTTATATTCTTTGAAACATATCTTTTATAAATGGTGTCTGTGCAGCTGTGTTACTATGTATGATGATAGTAGATTGGAGAGACACAGGAGACAGGGGAGTTGACTATAACAGCAACATATCTTAACACCAATTTCTAAACATACTGAAAAGCTTTGTCCTTTGTTCATTAATTTAAACCCCAAATCTTGTAACTAGTAGGCTTTAGACAAGAAGAACTCCCACTGACAGCTGTGGAATTTGGCTGGATTATGATGAGGGAATTCACCTTCAGAACATGATTTCATAGGCCAATTTTATTTTTTAATTCTAATGGCCATTGTTGGAGGTAAATAATTCTTGGGAATGAGGATATACTTTCCGTTATTTTTAATGAGAGGTACCATAGCTTTTCTGTTTAGTGTAATCACCCACACATCATTGTGAAAGGCATCTTATCCAGGTTTCTTTCTGAACCTCTGAGAGCTGTAGTTCTAGCACTGACAAAAGCAGAACTGATGACTCACATGTGCCAACATAGAATCATAGAATCATAGAATGTTTTGGGTTGGAAGGGACCCCTAGAGGTCATCTAGTCCAACCCCCCTGCAGTGAGCAGGGACACCACTAACTAGATCAGGTTGCACTGCAGTTTGACTAAAGCTATTGTTAAAGGGAAATCTGGGGGAACAAGTGAAAACAGAATGAAAAGTTGTGACTAGATCTTCCCAAGCTACAGTGATTCTGCTTTCCTAAAGTCTGGCAAATAAAATAGAAAAAAAAAAAATTGTTTACCTTTTGTTTTCATTTACATTTTCTGCACATAAGTAGAAAGTTTTAAATTCTTCAGATGGAGGTTTGAGTTCAATTACAGATCTCTTGGAGCCCAGAGACTGTTCACTCACAATATACCCCTGTAGGTAAAGGCCACCTGGACAGAATAAAATAGCATGCATCATGTATATTGCAGATACCATTTATGAAACTACTGCCAATTGCAAGCATGCCAACAATTCTTGCAAGCTGGATTTTCAGATGCCTTGTGTTGGTTTTTTTGACGTAGTTATACAGAATTTACATATAAAATATTTTAAAATGTGAAAGTTCAGGGTTTTTTTCTGAAAATTGATTTAAAAATAGTGTAAAACATGCTTCCGGTCCAGAATATATAGTTTTATTTAGCTTTTAATCAAATAAATATATTTTTCTAGCTTTTGATGTTCTTTTTCTTTCCTGTAAAAACCAAAGGGATATGAATTTCAACATTAAAAAAAATCCTAGAGTCAGCATTCATTCCCCTTGCTGCCATTGGTAAATGGAACATCATTGCAGGCCACACTAGCCAGCTGTGAAGGAAAGGCATTAGACAGAATTTGGTCGTAATGACATTTTCACTTTAGCTGGGGTTTTCTTCCTGCAGCATCACTTCATGGCAACCCTGTGTATATTCACTTCATACACATATGGTGAATAGCCAAAAAGACCTGCAGAGCTGATTAACTGCAGCTGAATGTTTCTGTTACTGTCTTCAGGGTCTGTATTTTTTTTAGCTCTGACATTTATTGACAAGAGCATTAAATTAATGCTATAGCACTGAGAATTGTATGGGGGTGTGAGAATCTGTAGTGAAATTGGAAAAAAATAATAGTTGCAATAACAAGAGAGAAAACACTACTGTATACGAGAATTCGTATGTAGTAGAATATTTAAACACCAAAGTGACATATTTACCAGTAGGAGCATAGGCTTGGGTGTCATAAACTTATAATACTTAATTTTTGCCTCTTCACTAATTCATTGCTTAGCTGTGGGCAAACCTTAGCTTCAATTCCACGTAGAGAGGAAATCACTGATCATTTCATATGTATGGCCTTTGGCAGATGAAAAGTGCCATGTAAGTGGTATAGACTATAAAGTGGATCACCTCTTGCCTGATTGTGTGGCAAATAGCGTAAACTCTAAGAAAACAGTTTTTCCTTCTGATCTGAAAGCTGGCTGGTAAGCAAAAGTACAAGAGCATTATCTTTCTGATTTTTCTGACTGCCAGCTTCCTTGGAACAGGGAGAGGGCATTTGCATCCCCTCTCCCTGGGGCACCTCTTTTATTTTTTAAATACCGACTTTCATAGAGTTGTGCTTGCAGGCTCTCCTCAGTGCCTGAAACTCAGCTCCTCTTCTTGCAGTTGACCCTGGTAGCTTCACATTGCTTCCTTCGGAGAGTGGCCAGACACCCTTTTCTGGTATGGGGAGAGCTGCTAGATGACAGCACCAACCTCTCCTGGAGTAGGGAAGTTCGATTGGTGGACTAGCTTTGCCAAGGCCATGTGAAAACCTGGTAGTGGCAAGGAAACCAGTCTGAGTTTATTATGTCCCTCCCTCCGAGGATTCTACCTAACATGCAGGAGTCAACAGCTTTCAGCAGACTGCCATCAGTGGGACTGGCTCAAGCCACTGTGAAGTGCTTTGGAAGGGTGGCTCATGTTACTGATACATGCCCTTGAGGTAATGGGGCCCAGGTCCTGACTAGCTCCATTCCAGAAAGAAAAATTCAGATCATGGGAGGAAAAGGAAAGAAGGTGGTGGGGAATGAGGTGTCTATTTTATGAAAAGAGACTGAGTCTGGTCTTCTTTCACTCACCTTCACAGAACAGGGTGAGTTTGCTGATAAGAAACTCTCATTAATGGTAAAAGTTCTATTTGGAAATTGCACTGAAACATTTCTGCTTTAACAGTCAAATAAAATCCAGCAGCCATCCCTACCTTGGGCAGGTGTAGAGCGGAGAGTGGCATAGAAGTACAAACAGCCATCCTTCAGAATGCAGTAGTGCTGAATCCAGACATCTTTGTTTCTGTCCAGCTGGTGGAGGAGGCCCAGGCACTCTGGGTTTTTGATAGCCAAGGGTGGAAGTGCAGTGTTGTGCAGTGTAACATCTACCCACACATGGTTCTGTAAAGTAAGCATGCAATGAAAAGTTCTGGAAAGGAATTAAGGAGGGCCTGCTAGTATGAAAAGACACAAACTCCAGACCCCTGCTAGGACTTCTGTTGTGAAAGTATTTGAAAAGTCAACACTGAAGATGCAATAAGAAAAAAACTATATTTGATGGCAAATAGTGACCAACTTCTACTTTCTTCTTACAATAATAACTTGTCTTTTCTGCCTCTATTTTGGTTTTCAGTATAAGTTTTGCTGATAGAAACAGGATTATTTCAAAGCTGTATGAAGAAGCTTTTTTAAAAAAATTGTCTTGCTGATTGCCTGACTTCAGCAGTCTTTACTATGTGTAATCTGGCAAAACAAGGTTCATTATCTCTGGGGTCCAGAGAAAATGTGGTGGTGTCTGAGGCCAGAACACAGCACTCAGACTTGGATGGAAGCACTACAACACACAAAGTGTTTATGGATGCCTTCCCATCCATTTCTGGAAAGCAGAGTCTTTTTCATTACTAAAATTACCCTCTTGTCATTTACAGGTGAAGAAAAAGCTTAACCCATGACACACTGCCATTGTATAGTCTATTTGTATGATAACAGGATCCAAAAAGAAAATCAGGAAAAAATAATCTGTTGTTTAATAAGACCAAGTTGTCTAATGTGAGATTAAAACATCTTTTCTTTTCCTTTAAATCTGAGAGGTGTTAGGAAGTTAGCTTCTCCTAGTATGTTTTGCTTATCTGCAATATATCTTTCAAATTCTGTATGAACCAGTGTCAATGCCATTTGAAATTCATGGGGAGAATGTGTGCAATATCAATAGCATCCTGATTGTTTCCACAAGGGTTTTCTTTTGCATTTATTTATGAAATTTCTTTAGTATCCTTGACAAGGCAAAGATGGAAAAAAGACCTGGCACAATTTAACTAGCTGTATTCTTTATTATGAATGGGAAACTTGCTGAGACTTGCTGTAGTGAAGTGCAGAAGAGGACTTCAGTAATACTATGTGTATTCATAGAATAGTTACATAGATTCATTGTAGATCCATTAAGGTGACATAGTTTAAATATATTGGTCCACTAAGTCATTGTGTTGTGAGCCCTAGTGTAACACACTAGCTATTGCAAAAAGTCAGTAACAAACAAGAAATATGGAAAAAATAAGCTTTTTCTATTCAACTGAATGGGAAGTCCATTTTAAAGGAAGGAACATACACAGTGCTCGTTAAGAACAAAGGTTAGGCAATGAAAGCAACATAGCAAATCAAACATTTCTTTCACAAAAGAATATTTTTTTCTCAAAGACAAAACTAAAAAATATAAAACAGTCAAAAATAAGATGCAGTAGCACAGAAAGGACCCAACTTACTGTATTGTTAATGGGTGAATACATGAGACATCTTGCTGTATATACAATGCTGAAACTATTTCTCCAACAAGTTATTTTTGCATGTTACACTAAAGAATGACTCTTTGGATGTGTTTTCTTTTGTGTATGTGTGCCTTTATCCTGCTTTTTGGCTCAGGTTTTTTGTTTCTTTTGGCCAGGGTACACACTTTAAATAGTTTGATTTATTTTTTCTGTTTTCAAGTATGTGGATTCCTTTGTATTCTTTTAAGAAACAGTGCCAGGCAGAATATACTTGGAAACAAATTTGGTTTTGCACTTTCAGTCTCATCTGAAAGCTGAAGCCAAAAGAAGTATAGGTTTGATCAGTTTTATTTCAGTGGAAAAGGAATCAACAATGAACACCTCCTTTCACTGTTTGGAAACCCATCACTAAAGCACACTGTTGAAGGAGTCACTCATGTGCCCAGGGTTGAGAGAAGGAGGAGAGTAAATTTCTTTTTTCTTTTTTTGCACTGCATTAATGTAGGTTATAATTTGTACATTGCAATTTTCTTTTTTTTTTTAATTGATGATTAAGAAAAGCAGATTTTGAAACATTCCCCACGTTTGAGCCTCACAGTCTTTCTGCTAAAAACCAAGCTGGTTCAGTAGCTAAGCCTTTTTAAAAAAAGATTTTACAGATCAACAGCATACTTTTGTAAAGGTGGACTGCCTACCAAAGGAAAGAATAAGAATCATGGGTCCAGGAAAGGGCAGGCTAAAGTGGCTTTGACCCCTCTGCTTCCAACCCTGGAAGTACTAAAGTTAGCTTTGCAGTTCCCAGTTCAGGGGTCAAACAGGGACTATTTATAGTAAATTATGCTGAGCTGAGCAAAGTCTCTCTGTAGCAGCTCAAGATCAATTATGGCTATTTTTCTTCCAGCCATAGGGGCCAGCAGAGAGTATAGCTGTATAAAGAGATAGAGAGGTAAGTCAAAGTTTAGCAGCTAACTTATCTTTCTTCATCTCTGAAAATACTGAAAAGGAGAACTCAGCACTCTCCCCCACACCCCAATATTCTGTTGGAAAAACCCGATAGCTTGTAACCAAGGCAGACTTGTGGGGAATACTTAAGAAGAGATAGCCCTTCTCTCCCTTTACTCCGAATAGTATTACCTAGAGGAGAACATGTGGTTGTGAGAATCATCTCTCTCCTTTCTCCCTTCCTACTACCCTCATTTTAGGTTATGTTTCTGAATCAGCTTAAAGCTGCTGATAGCCTGAAGAAGAGAAGACTGAGGGGGGATTGCATCAACACCTACAAATATCTTAAGGGTGGATGTCACGAGGACAGAGCCAGACTCTTCTCGGTGGTGCCCAGTGGTAGGACAAGGGGCAATGGGCACAAACTGAAGCATAAGAGGTTTCAGTTGAATATGAGGAAAAACTTCTTCACTTTGAGGGTGACAGAGCACTGGAACAGGCTGCCCAGGGGGGTTGTGGAGTCTCCTTCTCTGGAGATATTCAAAACCCATCTAAGTGATGTCCTGTGCAACCTGCCCTAAGTGAACCTTCTTTAGCAGGGGGGTTGGACTGGATGATCTCCCAAGGTCCCTTCCAACCCCTGCCATTCTGTGATTCTGTGATAGCTGGAGAGGGACCATTTTGATTCATTCCACCATATAGCAGCAAAGCATATTTGCTAATAATGCCTGTATATGTCTTTTTAGATTGGAGCTGATTCACGTTCCAGCAACCCAGAAAAAAAGTATGCAGCTTCCATATTGCTGTCTGCACCTGACCATGTACAAACCCATGTACTGTCTCTCAGTCTTCTGCACAATCTGCTATACACATGCTTCTCATATAAATAAAGAATTACCTGATGGACAGGATGCACTGCCTTATCCATAGCCTCAAGCCACCTATAATATGACCAAAAATGAGAATAGCTTAGTTTGGTAGAGCAGAATAAATGTGCTTCATTGCTTCTTTTTAACTTTTGCTGACATAGACAGCATCTAAAGGGATGTGCAATTTTCAGGACACATTCAAGACTTCAAGATAAAAAAGTAGTGGATTAAATCTAAATAAACATTGCTAACTCACAGAAAAATAAGTCTCAAAGCTTGCTGTGTAACAATCTATATATTTTCAATATAGTTCACCATGTCAAGCTAAATGATCACTCTTCTTGTGCCTTTTTTACAATGTAGATAAAGAATTCATGGGAAACATAAAGAATCCTGAAATTGGAGAGTACAGAACAAAGCAAGCTATTTGTTGGCAAAGTTAGTTTTGTGAATGGGTGCTATAGAACTTGGAAGTGGAAAATTCTCTTACAATGTTGGGGGCTATGTTAAGTAGTAAGATGTTATAAAAAGATGGGTGGATGAATACCAAATGTCATCCTACTTGATAGCTTTATATTTCTGGTAATTCACAATAAAACAAAGAGAAAAATGAGATTATAGTACATTTTGAAATTAAAGCCTAAAAAGTTGTTACTTGTGTTTTGGGTGAATTTAGTCGCTTTGTTTTGTCAGCTATAGTCTTTGGGAAGTGCAAAAAGACTATTTTTTAAGTATAATTCTGAGTTAAACCCAAATTCTTTGCCTCTTATCAGAACCAACATGCTTTTGTGGCACATTTGCATTTTAAAATACTAAAATAGTAATGTGACAGAATGACAGAAAGGGAAATGGAAGATGGGACTGTATTTATTACTGGCCTTGCTGGGCAGAAGAGAGATCATTCATGTGAAATGACTGATAAGTAAGTTTACATCCACAGGAAGATTTACACTTCCATTTGAATATAGCAGTGGGGTAGAAGGCATGAGCATATGGGTGAAGATTTTTTTCTGGATATAAATAAAAAATTCATGGAGATCTTGAGCTAAGCATGAATATTAAAGACTTTATAAAAAATTCTCATAAAAAACCTATGAAGCTGAAATATATTTTTTGAAACTTCTACAAATGAAAATTAGAAATGCCGTCTTCCCATACTAGCTGATAGATTGTGGGGTTTTTTCTACTGATCAAGACACTTATTGTGAATATCCTCCAAAAATTCAGACTTCCTCTCCCCAAACCAGAATAACAAAACCAACCCTGTAAAATGAAAGATCACTTACCTCTTCATTTCTTGGTTGGAAGTTGCACAGAAGTAGAAGATCCTGTTTCCATTTTGAGGTATGCATTTAAAAACAAATGGTTTACCCAGACTGGTGTCAACACCAATTTCGGCTCCTTCCAGCTTTGTTACTTCCAGAGGTCTGCACTTCCCTTCATCCTGCAATTAGAGAGGAAGAGTGCCAAAGTTCAGAACTAATATGATCCTGATTCCTGTGAGATAGGAATAAACCCAGGGAACATTCAAATGTGTAGAAATTGGTGATAAGCTCTTACGCTTTTGAAACTATTCTGACTATCATATGGTTTAATGATCAGCAGCCCCAGAAAATAATACAGTGCAGTCACGAAAGATAAACTAGTCAAACACCCTTTAAATTTGCATGTCTATTTTTACTCTCTTAATTGTTTGTGGTTCATCAGAAGTGCACATGGAAACCTCAGTGGGTGTTTGTAAATTTTTGAGGATGCAGCTGAGTGAGAGTGGGATTTAAAAATTTGGATGAGTTGCTGGAACGTTCCAGATGAGAGCAACAAAGCTGGTGAGGGGTCTGGAGCACAAGTCTTATGAGGAGCAGCTGAGGGAGCTGGGGTTGTTTAATCTGGAGAAGAGGAGGCTGAGGGGAGACCTTATCGCCCTCTAAAACTACCTGACAGGAGGCTGTAGCAAGATGGGTGTTTGTCTCTTCTCCTAAGTAACAAGTGATAAGATGAAGGGAAATGGCCTCAAGTTGTGCCAGGGCAGGTTTAGTTTGGACATTAGGAAAAATTTTTTCACTGAAAGGGTTTTCAAGCATTGGAACAGGCTGCCCAGGGAAGTGGTTGAGTCCCCATCCCTGGAGGTATTTAAAAGAAGGGTAGATGAGGTGCTTACGGACATGGTTTAGTGGTGGGATGGGTTAATGATTGGACTTGATGATCTTAAAGATTGTTTTCCAACCTAAACGATTCCATGATTCTATGATTCTGTGAGCCTTTTTACTAAGCAATGCTGCTTGGAGTCTGGGTTTATGCTGAAAATCTCACCTTATATGTGCATATAGAGGGAACAAAGGCTTACATTCAGAAAATAGTGAGCATAATTTAAAAGGCTGGATTTCAGTTCCTTTGCAAAGTTGCCCTAAATATCAGTACATTCATAACCCTTCCCATTGATTTCAGACAACTTTCAATGGAAAACATTTTGAAACATTTTGTGTCCTATTGTTCCTGATTGAGTTAAAGATCTTTGAGACTGAAGGGTATTGTCAGTGTCTTTCTCTGTGGTTAGTTATAAGAAGCTATTAAGCTCCTTAATCTAAGTAGGTAGGTGAAGCAGTTCCTCCTCCCACTTTCCCACCCCAGCTTCCCTCAAGTACATGTCTTAACTCAAAAAAAGGTGCACACATCTGGACAGTGAAATCTAGCTGTGTTTTCAACAATTCTTAGTCCCCTTGCTTTTAAGAGCTATGATTGGAGCTCTAACAATTGCAAAAAATTTAGCAGCAATAAAATGGAAAACATGAGTTAATGCTAGGACATATGAAGAGCATTAGTGCTGTTTGCAAAATATACACATGGTGGAGTCTCAGAAGAAAATCAGTTGATTACTGGGAGTTAATTAAACATTGTCGGAAGGAGCTGAATTGTAAATGCCCCATGTAATTTTTTTGTTAACCTAAAAATAAACATACATATCCTTCTATGAACAAAATATGCACCTATGGGTATTAGATAGTTAAATATTTTTTGTATGCTCATTGGCACATATAATTATCCCTTTATTATATATGAATTTTCTGTAGGAATAAAATAATCCCTCATACTGAAAAACAGTGTAAATAAACATTAATGAATGCATTTCTTAGATTCTTCTGCTTCTTTTTTCTTTTTTTTTAAATACAAAACTAAAGTCAGTACAGAAGATGAAGGCAATCCTGAAAGTCATCAGTGCTGTGTGACCTACTTTACTTTTAATGCCTTCAGACACAAAGCTACATCGCAAAGACAGCATAACCAAAACATGTATTCAGGCACCAAATCTCATTCCTAGTATAAAGAATAATAAGTGCTAGGTTGATGAAGTGTTATCAGCAGGTTCATGTCTGTGGTCTGGGTTCTGCAGCTGCTGAAATAGCTACATGACCACCGTTATTGCACATCCCTATAAACTCCTTTTCTAAACACTTTCTGTGCTGTCTAGAATGAATACAGATAGAGCTCTGTGGCATAAGAATGACTTATGTCCACTCCACTTCAAGTGAATACATCTAGGAATGGAATAAGATGGATTTGAGGCATTCAAAGTAAGACCAAATGTCTTTCATTAACTAATAGGCAGCCATGGTCCCCTAATTCTAATGAGCCAGATGTAAGGGGCATTTCTTTTCACTCATGTAGCTTTCATGAATAATAGCTTGAGAGCATTCCTTCGGCAAATATCCCTTTGTTACAAAAAGTACCAGAGGTATGTTGCTGAAAAGATAATTACGAAAATCATTCCTTATATCTGTGACTGGAGAGTAATCCACTGACGATAACTGCCACTACGGAACCTAATATAACTATGCAATGCTGCTTGAGTTGATGGTATGTATTGTACAGATTTTAAATGAACTAACTCAGATTTTATCTACTACTGTTCCATTCTCCACTTTAGTAAAAAAGATTTTTTTGTTCTCTCAAGGTTGCTATCAGCTATTTCATGGATTCTTGGCAGTCTGCAGTATCTAGCATGGATGGAGTCCTCTGCATAGAGGGCAGAAAGCATATGCTGCTTTGGTAAATCCTTTTCTAAGGATAAAAGAAACATCTGAAGTAACCCTTCCCTTGCTGCTAGTTTTCTTAAGAAGGCCTAAGTTTTAGGGGAAATGTTTCTGCGAAATTTAAGATGTTAAACAAGGTATAACTATGAAAGACTGAAATAAGGGAGAAATAAGAATAGGAAGTAGATGTCCCCTTCCTTTACTGTATGAAATGGTCATTAAGGTAGTGTATGTAGCCTGGGGGATTCACACATCAGCCCTATTTAATTTGGTGTAAATACTTCCAGAAAATAAATGACATGCATACAATTTCCTGAATGATTCACAGTGTTCAAAGAATTTTGTTTGAACAGAGTTATATTTGCTATTCTAGTTAAGCTTCTTTGTCTGTTAGAAAGGAGAAACTGAAAAGATGTATGAACATTTCATGCTATTTGCAGTGTAAGAAATAAAAATCAACAACAGGAATAACTACAAAAAGAGATTAAAACTAAGCTACACAGGAGACAGCAAGTACTAGGGAAATGGAATAAAAGCAGCTTTACAGAAAACAAGATCAAATCCTAGAAGAAATAACAGAAAAAATCTAAAACACAGTGTGATAACTGAGCAGTGCTAGAAAGCAGAAATGAGAAACTGGCTAGCTCTGGAGACTGGCAGTGGAAAGCGTAAGGCAGTCGCCCCTAGGTCACTGATTTAGATTGCTTCCAATTCAGTAGTGGCATGACCGAATTTTTTACTGTCTTTCAAAAACGTCTTCCTGGATGTGCCCCTGTGTTCTTAAACTAGACTTCTCTTAAATAAGACACTAAAATGAACTCTTTTTTATTTTTGCTTCTTATTTTTTATTTGCCTAATTTTCTTCATCATAGCTCATCTGGCCACAGCTCTCCCTGGCACTCAGGCTTGCAGCATTTTCACCATCTGTTATTTTCTGGTTTTCTCTGACCAGCTTCTCCCTGAGGTCTGGTGCTGCTTGCTTAGTAGTATCTCTAAAATCTTCCCCTCCCTATCTCTTTTTTTTTTAATCACTGTGCTTTGTGGTAGGCTCATTGTTTGATGGTAACTAGAGCCTGTTTGCATTTCTTCTTTGAGCTGGGCACGTTGGTGCAGAGGAGAAACTAAGGCTTTTACGTCTTTCCTCCGTGCATCTTTTTCCTTTCCCCTTGAGGAAAGGACTTGCATATATCAGTGAACAGAGAACTCTAGACTCCACAAATGTTTGTATGGTATTTTTCACCAGTAGAATTAAGTTGTTTTAGTTTTTAATTTTGTTTTGCTTTAAGCAGTTTATATCTAAACTAGGGAGAGTAGCAACATATTAGAGAGGAAGAGAACAGGTGAAAAAGATGTAAAAGCTCCTCTGATTTGAAGAACCTAATTTTCCTGTGCCTAACTGTATTGGTTGTCAGATGAAGTACAATCAGGTGGTCTTGTGATATGATTAATCCTCACATTCCAGTTCATTTTTTTGTTGAGGTTGAATAATTTGCTGCAATTAATTGCACAAGAGGTAATGAACAGGTTCCTGACCAAGCCTTACAGGAAGAATTATTGATTGGGTTAAAATTTTGAACAACTTGAATCAGTCAAATAATATTTTCTGATTATATTAGTTATGTTATAACTCCTTCTCTGTGTTAGGGTGTGTTAGTTAGTCCAAAATTAACTTGCATATTTTATTGGCCAGTGTTATTAATAATTTATTAATAGAAATAATACAGCAGAAGTACTGGAAACCTTAGATTCAGCAGCTTCTTCAATGTAAATTAAAAAATGTAACCTGGAGCCATTGGAGTCATGGAAAACGTAGAGAAGAATCAGATTGTAAACTGGCTTTAAATAATGTGGCAGCTTCCAGACTATGATGATAAAGCTCCAAGCAAGAATGTAGAACAAATAGAAGAAGTATCTTTATGAGCAATGGCTGAAACCTAAATCTATTTATAGCTAAGCCTTTTATATAAAGTACTTAGGCTTAGCAATGAACACACAGGCCTGCTCAAGAGAACAAAGGACTGAATGTTTGTAATAGATTGAAATCATGTGAAGAGTCCGCACATAGCAGGCAGGGGATTTTTTGTCTTACTATAATAATTGGACTCTGTATATACGAAGAAATTAAGATAATTTAAAAGCATTTTTTTTTCCTTTCTATTCTGTTCTACTGGTAACACTCTCGA
Source organism: Gorsachius magnificus (assembly GCA_034008185.1). NCBI lineage: Eukaryota > Metazoa > Chordata > Aves > Pelecaniformes > Ardeidae > Gorsachius > Gorsachius magnificus. The sequence goes on along the minus strand of CM067109.1, from coordinate 33,989,649 downwards.
GGGTGCACACAAGCAACCAGAAGTATACTGTAGTGTCTGAGTCACAAAATTTTTGTAAATACACTTTCTGTTAAATGCCCTATTCCCATATACAGGGAAGGCAATTGTAGAAAGAAAATGGAACATTTATGTCTGCATTTAAATTTCCTCTCTGCTTTTGGGGAGGTCTTTCACTTGTTTCATGAGGCCTGGCTGCAAAGTGATGTGTCTTGATGTGAATAAAGGGTAAATGGGAGGCTGCTATCCAGGTGGTTATATGAGGTGTGTAAATATTGGTATTGAATCTTCTTTGGAATAAAAAGAAATAGGAAATTGTAATAAATTCCAGGTGTTCTGAATAAGGCAGAGGGTGAGAATGGAATGATTTACAAACACAAACATATCCTAACAGAGACAGCTAAGGAACTGTAGTTTCCTTCACAGAGACACCACTGGTTAGAAAACAGTAAATAGCACTGTATAACTGTCTGAGCAATACTTAATTGCCAGTGTGCTGACTGCGTTAAACTGCCATAAACAGAGAAGACAAAATTCTGTTGAGCTATTGAAATGGACTGGCCTCATAGTGGAAATAGGAATATGACCTAACATCTGATTGTTTAGGTGATATAATAGCTGTTTACCAGGCTGGGGTCTAATTGCTTTTGGATGTTAAGAAATGCCTATCTTTGTTCCCACTGTCCGTGCCTCAGCTTTGAGAAACTTTGCATTAGTCACTCACACTATGCCTGAGGGCTTCCTAGAGGCATTACAGTTGTGAGCCTAAGAACTGCAAATCATAATTCTTTTTTAAACTGACATTATTATATATAATCACAGTGAAGACTGACAAAAAGCACATCCCCCCCTTCACTGCTGCCACTATGTTCAGTCAGAGTACTTCTCAAGAGTATATGTTGCAGTTTTCTTACAGCATGTTTCAGAGCATTACCACCATGAACTATCATGAAGGCTATTTCTCTGAGGCTTGGGCTACACATGCTCTTTATTCACAGTTCAGTCTCTTGCTACATCTGAATCTCTAAAGCATGGTCTTTTCTACTGCCAGAACAGCACTTTCCAACTTAACTACTTCTTCCAACGTAACTGGTCCTACTTCCTTCCTGTCACAGTTTCTTCTTTTGCCTTTCGTACTTTGAGTCCATATAAAATGCTGGTAGTAAAGTCATACTCTTTAGACTTTTATTCCTGATTACTCTTGTTCCACATCATTTTTAGATGAGGGAATTGGAGAGAGAAATGGAATAAATAACAAAAGTAACATAAGGATGTGACAGACAAAGCTGATTGATTGACTAAAATACATCAGTCTTTGATTCCTGGAAAGAAACTGTAGGGGAGATACATTGATAGCACTTCCCTGTTTGGAGCCAGTCATCTTTATAGCTTCTCCTAGACCATAATCTCAATGATATTTACTTCATATTTTCCTTTTTAGGTATTAGATTGGTTATCTGTCTCACTCTGCTCTTTCCTGGGGTCTATTTACAGCAAAGGGACATGAAATAATTCCTAGGAATATAACAAGACACAAACAAGAGAGGAGCATTGTTACAAACATGATATTTTGTTAATTATTTTAATTTTATCAACTCTACCTTTTTTCCTCTCTTTTTGGCTGACAAAAATTACTTGTTACACATATTTTTTTAACCAGTCTTACATAGCAAGAAAACGATGATGAATTGAAATGAGGAAGTTCTGGCTTTGGCTAGCATTTTTAGTGGATTTGTAAATCCTAGCATTTAATTAGCTGAATGTTTGTAATGAGGAATTTTGGGAAACATATTTTTCACTATAACGCTTTCTTTATCCTTGTGCTTTCCTACTGAGCCCAGAACACTGTTAGCTCCCTAGCAGGTATGTCCTCATGATAGAGGAAGGCATGTTCCACAGCCTTTTAACCCCTTATTGGCCCATTTGTTCCTGGGTCCCGGGAATTATATTCCTTTTTTTAAACAGGTCTGCAAGACCAGTTATATTTTTATCCTGAAGGCTGCAGCATGTTGTAAAGTTTCTGAGTTATCATACAGGTCTCATGTAAAACTGATTAAGGATCCTCTGTCCTACACTGTGGTCTTCATCATAGACGTTTTGTGGTGACTTTGCAATCACTTTACTGTGCTGAGCAGCAAATGCTAGTTTTAGAGGAGCAGACAATGCTATCTGTAAAGAAAGGACCAATGCTTGACTATGCTGATGTGCTTTCAGCTTTCCCTGAAAAAATGTGTAACTTCAAGCACACGAAACTATATTGCTTATACTTGCCTCAGGGTAGGAGCTAAGTGTACATCACTGTCTAGCTCCTCACAATGTCCAGATATCTTTCCTTCAGGAGAAAAAGGCAAAAAAGGAAATAACACATTTGAGAAGATCCAGTGATCTGGACAATGAGGGATCAAAACTGTAGCTTGTATAGTGGAACTCCACTGCTGCTAAGTGTAGGCAAAAATATTATAACTCATTATAACTCCATTGATCTCAGTAATTTCACAAAACAAGGTTGTAACAAAATGTGCCCAATATTTCTGCTATGAGGTGGCACTGAGGTGAGGCCCACTGAGGTGAAAAATGTGTTTTAGTTACCTATATGGATTGTAGAGTCAAGGTCAGCGGCAGCATCTGTTTGAGGGAAAACAAAATGACCTTGTTTGTAAAGTGACTGAATCTGTTGTAACAGCTATCACTTCATCACAGTTTGATTGGATAGAGATGAGTCTGAAACAGCAGCAATTACATGAGTGAGTCAGTATGTAAAAAGCTCTAGAAACATCAATTTCTTCTTTTAATGTAGGTGGGAAAAGGAAAGCTCAGGGTGGATAATTTCTGCCTGTAAATAGCAATGATGAGGAAAGGTAGCTCTCTGTGTTTGTTGATATGTACCAAAGTAGAAGATTTAGTAGAGACCCTTTCTTTTCTCCACAACAAAACATTACATGCACCCCTTCAGGCATAAATAAAGGGCCTAGTTGTCTTCTTACACAGGTGGAAATCAGGCATGATCTTGCTGGAGTCTTTGCAATTACACCAATGTAAGTTGCTGTTTTTAAAATCAGAATCAAGACCTGAAAATTGATTACTTTGGTTAGTTTGTTGGAAACTGACATGAAGATTATCTTGAAGTATTTTTGGCTCCCTGAATTATTCTTGCCTTCAATGAACTGTTTCAAAAAATATCTTGTATCCACCAAGTGAAAAAATTTTTCTCTTGAGTGAGGCAAAGGCTGGAACAAAATGTTTCCAACTTAATCATGCAGCTGACACGTTACATAAATGCTGTGTTAAACTAAGAACGTTATTTCTAATTCTTTTAGAAAAGAAATTGTGATGAGCAGCATCTCTATACATTGGTCTTCTCATGTCCTGACAGAAATCACACCAAAAGAAAGAAGTGTCAATTGAGCTCCTTCTTACTTCATTTGGACATTGGATCTCTCAGTAATGAAGAAGCATATTTCTATTTAAGTATCTTTCTGTCTTACTAAATGTCTCTTCAGAGTTCTTTGTAAGCACATGAGGCAGTGAAGGAGGTCCTTGCACTTTCAGTTTCTAAAATAGTACTGCAATATGTCAGGGTGTTCTGTGGAGTCCAGAGAGACAGAGAGAGCAGCTGGACAAAAAATTGTATGAATTAATTTAAAAAGTCATTGCATGGCACTAGTGCTGGATAGTGCAAGAAAACAAGCAGTAGTTGTTACTATAAAGTATTTGTGCAGTGCTTTGAATTTATTTACTCTTTTTAAGCAAAAGCAAATTCATGCTTTCAATGGCTAAAGAGCCTACCATCAGAACATAATGTTGGTATGACTGAAACAGTTGTTTTTTCAGTGCAGTAAATAAGACAAAGAAGAAAAGATAGGCTTAAAAAGAAACCTGCTAGTTGAAAGAAATAAAAGAAAATTTAATTAAATATTAATGAATGTAAGATTATGGGACACCTTCTAATCCTCAATCCAATTTATCTACCACTCTTTGTCTTCAGAGATACTTAACTCATTGGAAAGTGGAGAGTGTTTAAAAGGCAAAACTAGATTTTTTTTTTTTACATTTCAGGAGTTTGATGAAGGAGCTGACTAGGATAAAATAAAAACTTCTCTCCAAACAAATGTTCCTATATGTATGTATCCTTTTCAGTGTGTGATTTGTTCATTTGTTTTTACTTTGAGACCACAATAAGTGGTGTTGCGATAATGATGATGGAAAGACAAACTGCTTTGTTGTATACCCAGTGGTTCTGCAGCATAACCCTGATTATATGGCTTGTGTGTGTATCATGGCATATGCAGAGAAATAAGCCTACCAGATTTCTCTGCTGGAAATGTCAGGGGGATAGAGAATTGTAGAAGAGCAAGCTCTTTGTATCATTTTTAATTACTTTTCACAAAATGTCTTTTTCCCACAGAAGTGTTTGGTTTTGATCAAGAAGCTTAAATGTTGAAAACTTGATTAATTTCAGTTTGGATATGAAGTTGCAGTGCCTCATGTGAATCCTTTTCATCTTAACAGTATTGTTGATGGAAAACTATGTTTAGGATCACCAGGAGGAGGCACCAGAATGAATTGTGGGGGGTGTTAGAGGTCGTGAACTATAGAGAAAGATTAACCCATGCAGTCCTCAAAGTACAGTTCTTGGGAAGCATTGCATCACCATTTTTAGGTAAAAAAAATTTGGTTTCTACTTTTTCCTAAAACAGAAAAAATTTCAAGTGAGGATGTTACTAGAGTGGCTCTACTATTCATGTAAAAATGACCAAACAGGCTAATATTTATGAACAAAAAATGAAATACATGGATGGGAGACTGATGTATGAAACAGAGAGAGATGACATCATAGAAAAAAAAAGAATATAAAGGTAGATTCATGATCAAGGACTTGGTGCCATGCTCAGGTTCTTACGTAGTTTTTTATTAAAGGTGGACATGGGTGTATTTCACTGGTATGTGTTCAAATTGTGTGTTGGAGACAAACCTGTTTCTACCTGTTTCTGACCAGGTGGTATTTCTGCTGGTGCCCTTCCTAGGTTAGCTAGGAGGTTCCCTGGAAGCTACATGGGCTTCATCTAGTGATAAATCCTTCCCCAAAACAAATTTTCTCAGTGTCACTAAGTTTTCTTGAAATCAGGTTAAAATGAATGCTAAGTGGATGACCTCAAATCTTTTCTACAAGCTGTAAAATGTTTTACCACACTAAGCCCTGAACAGGCCACAGGCTTTGAAAATCAGTATGTTCAATTTTATAGACATAACTTTCCCAGTGAGTAACATCATCATAAAGCCACACAGGGGAAGGAACTAGCAACTTGCAATTACATGCAGCACCTGCTGAACTGCCTCACACACTACAGTAAAACATTACTTTAGGGCAGGTGAGTCCACCGGCTGAGAGCTGTGACCGACCACTGCCTGAGTCCCCCACCTGCCCACGCCAGGACCCTGGAGGGAACCGCTTCAAAGGAAAACTCCCTTTTTTTTTTTGTTCTTTTTCAATGTGATATCTTTATTTATTCATTTACTTATTGGCAAATAACTGTGTAGAATACTCAAATGTTTGTAGCTGAGATAACCATGAAGCTTCTGATTTAGGGCCGTTAAGACATACTATAAAACGAGAGGGTTGTAAATTATGCCACATTGAAAAGGAGCCTCGGGGTAAAGCCAAGTGAAATATTTCTCTTCATGAAGCACCTGTTTTACTCCTTTTTTTGGATGTCTACTGTTAGATGAAGTTAAAGTCTTATATACTACTTAGGATTACTAAGTACTATGCAAGTCCCTGCTAACATGACAGAGAATGAAGTGCTGGGCAATGCTACTTGGAAGAAACCAAGCCTTCCCAATAAGTCTCCATGCAGGTCTATAGCTTATTCACACATACACAAAAAATCTCAGCCATGCCTGTTTAAGAAAACACATATAATAGTAGATGGAATATGGAGCTCCTACACATCTGAAACTACTTCATCTCATCCAAAGCCTCCCAGAGCCTATTATATTCATAGACTTCTTGATAATCAGAACTAAGAAATTAAATGTGAAACCATAAAAGCCTGACAGCGTCTATGTCTGTGACTAGGATATAGGAAGGCAGAACTATTCAACAAACCTCCTCTATATACCACATACCAAAAGGTCTTTAGAGCTGTTGTTATTCTGTAAATACTACAAGTCAAGATAACAATCTGTAAATTTGTGTACAATACTGCTGCACTTTGTAGTTCAGGACACAGCTTGCTTCCTCAGCAGCCTCTATCCTTACCTTCTTGTGTTTGTAATAGTGTAGGTAGCCATTATGTTTCAGCACAAACCACCTCTTTCTCCAGCCCTTCAGTATCGCTGACTGTGTTCGTTTGTGCAAATATCCTCGGCAGGTAGGTCTGGGTGTGTTTGGGTAACGGCTGATATCTGATCCCACCACCATAGTCAGGATGTCAGGACCTAAAATATTATACAAAGAATATGAAAACATAGGTCAAAACTATAATCTGGTCTGTCAATATTTTTGAATACCCCTATAGGGTATGGAGCAGGAAGGTACTATTCTATCCCATGCCCCCCTCCTCCCAGTGTAGCTTCTAGAAGCTGCAAGAAGCAAAGCAGCCTAGGAAGCAGTGAATTAAATCAAGCAGTATGTGGCCTTCTTTTAGCAGAAATTCAAGAATGAAACTGATTTTGTATTGGACTAATTATGGAGCCAGCTATATGAAGACACATCTTAAAACAGTTTTTGTGACCTACCTTTGTAAGCAGCAACTTAAGTGCTTGCGTATTTTAACAGTTTAGAGAAGTGATTGGATTTCATTGCTCAAATGGGTGTACATAAATCGGGGTTTATACAAAAACTGCTGAGGATGCTCTTAAAGGCACCTTCAAACTCTGTTATCTTACATATTCTCTTGAGAATTCTTTCTTTTTCATATCTTGGAGTGTAATAACCTTTTCAGCTATCTGTGCCCCTCACTGAGGGGGTTTGCTGTTGGAGACTAACCTGTGCTAAAGTGTCTCATTTGCAGAAGGTAGGTGCTTAGAGGAAATGTTAGGCTGCAAGATTGTCTGAAAATGTGTTAACATTATCAACAACGAGGTACAATTTCATAATATTTGCTGATGCTATCAATACATCTATGGCTTTGACTCTAAAGGCCTGAAATTCTGATTATATCAGATACTACTACACAGCAGGAGGCAATGCCTTAAAGAGGTTTGAGAAATGTGACTATGACGTATTTTCGTTTGCAAAATGTTTGCTGCATTTCTCTTCTGGGGACATTTGACTTTGGGAATGCTGTCTGTGTGTCAAGATTTAGGCCAGGGGGTGTTCTCTGAGGAGTTAAAAATACCCAGTAATCAGAGATTTATCTACTAAAAGACTCTACATACTCTTAAATACAACAGTGTGAATGGCACCTCTATAATTAAAGAACTTGGTATGTGTCAAGTTAAATTTGTCACTGTCTTGTAAAGGCATTTTCATTTATTGAATTTCCCATGAGCCCTTGTCAAAGTCATATCTGGGATAAATAAAAGAACTGCAGTAGATTAACTTTCAACATGCAAACATGGGTATCTTTGGGTTTTAGTCATCACAACTCTAGGAAGAATATGTATGATTATTATCACTGACTCATTGTTTCTGTGGTGCTGCAAAAGGTTGCCTCATGAAATAACCTCTCTGCTCTCCTGACTACACTTCAGGCCTTAATGACAAAGAAATAACCACTGGATGCACTGAACCAAGCTGTGAAGTGTATACCTGAGGAAGCATAAGGCATAAATAAGATATTGGTGTCTCTGCAGTCACTTTCAGGACTTTCCCAGTCACTTTCTTTAAGGCAGAAGAGCCAATAGTGTTACTATCACATGTGCTCTTTGAGGAATATTTCGTATGTCCATATACTTGTGTGTTTCTAGCAAAGTCCAGGTAAAAAAGTGACTTAGGCAATACTACTGTATTAAATACTAAAGAATTGAACTGTTAATTAAGATTTCTGTTACTTCCATCGCCCAACATGTCTGGACATATTCAGAGGATTGTACAGCAATGCTGACCCTTCTGTGATCTCGAACTTACCCTTCCTTGCCAGATTGGCAGCTTCTGAATGTGGCATGCTGGTGACATCAGTTCCATTGACTGCTATCAAAATATCCCCGACCTGAAGCCCTGCTTCTTCAGCTGCACTGTCTGGAGTAAATAAAAAAACATTTTATTTAGAGTTAGGATATCAAGCATGTCTATGTCATCAAGCTTTTCTAGCAAAACACGTATCTGTCCAACCAGTCAAGGATTATGATCTGGGACCTTTGCGACATCAACTTGGAGGTGGAACAAGTTTTTCTGAGGAACCTGTTGTCTGTAAATGAAACTTCAGGATTTTAGGTACTGGTTCAATGCTTGATAATCACTGGCAGTGGAGAAATTCAATTGAAAATGCAATTAGGACTTAAATGCTTTAAGATGCAGATAGCATTTCAGTATCTGAGGGGTTTGGCCTAAATTGCAAAAAAAGATCTGGGACAATGGTCGGTAAACTCAGTCAAAAAAACTTCTATTATTATGGCAAGCTTTGAACCAAAAGATTACTTTCTGTGCTGATGTTTCTGTTGCTGGTTAACAGAATTTGGCTATAGTATTTTGTGGGTTTTGTCTTTAGGAGGAAATAAGTTAACAAAGGGTCGCTGAAGGGGGGACTGAATCAGATTTCTTAATATATCAACCTTCTGTTTATTTGTTAACTGTTGCAAAGCACTCCTAATAAAATAGGGCCAGCCAGGAATGGAGGCAAATTAGGGAAGTGGTAAGCATGCTCCATTCACAAGCACCAATACACAGTTACTTAAATCCCAGTTACAAATCTCTTGGACACAGTTTTTTCCTTCTTATTTATGATTAAGCATTCCCAATGAACTGTGAAAACATTATTTTTGGAAAATATTATTCCATGTCCATACTATTTAATGTATATTTTTAAAGATTTTGTGTCATATCATGCAAAAAATGTGATTGTTCAGTGCATTTCTGAGGATGCTTAGAAACTGTAGGGAAGAGATTAGTAAAAGCTTAATAATAAACAGGCATAAAAAAGCCATGGTTCGCCCTCATGTGTATTACAAATAATTTGAAAATTGGCAAATGTCAGCATATTTTGGTTTGTGCTGGCCTTAAGGATCTCATACAAGTCTTTATAATCATAAGTGATCTTTAAAATATTAATAAAATGGTGTCTCAGTGTGCAACCAAAAAGGGATACAGATGCAATTTTTATGTGTCATATTTTGAGAACACAGAATTTTGCTAGAAGCCTGTCTGTAAAAAAGAATATTCTTGTTTCTTGTTGTTGCTGTTTTAAAGTAACTGCATTTGAAAACAAAACATGCAAATAAACTTAAGAGAAGTGATATACAATGTGCTCAGCTGCTTTGCTGTACTTAATTTTACTTAGTAGGTTACAGGGTAAATTGGTAGGTATTAGGGCTATTGTATGCATGTCCCATGATTTAGTTATATTTAGGTAAAAAACTTTCCCATGTACTCATTTGAAAGACCTCTTCTGAGTTTATACTCTTTGATTTAAGAATGCTAAGGCAATCTGTATGTTAACAAATGGGAAATCATCTAAAACTTTTAATGCTGGAGAGAAGAAACATTTCATGGCAACAGAGATCATTTTGTATCAATAGGTATTGAAATTCCAAGCAATCTGATAATAACAGCTAGCTGTCCAAGTACACACACATCATCACAGTTGTGCTATTTAGATAAATGATGGCTGAGCCCAGTAATTTTGTTTTCTTAAAATAATCGGCAATGAATGATACAGATCTTTAACCTTGTACTCAAAAGTAACATTCTAATAAGGTGAGCAGAATGAGTTTTTTCATTCAAAATTACTTTCTCAGATTCACAGTAAATCACTTTTCACATGAGTTATACTGTGAAGAATATCTAGTCTCAAGGACTTTTAAAAAGTATTCTGGACTAAAATTAGGTAGTTGTTTCAGGATAAAGAACATTACATAGCCACTTTAGCCACAATTTAATCTTACTAAGTCCTTTGTATAGTATTCTGTAGGCAAAGGTTTTTTAGATTTACAGTATTGGCGAAATTTCAATTGATAATGGAAATTCCTGATTGTATTCAGACGTGTCTAAATACAGAATGATCTCTAGAATCTGGTATCAAAATCATGTTTATTTTAATGTAGTTTATAGCAAAAGATTAAGAAATCCTTTGATAAACAACAGGCATAGCCATACAGAAAGTAAAGCAATCACTTGCAACATTTTCCCTTATTTCTTTTGAATAGGTCTGTCCCTTGCCTGAGTTCCTCTTCCAGACCAAGGGCTTTATTTTTAGTATTTAATAACTAGAACATTTGCTCTGAGGCAACAAGTTAGAATGACTTTTAGAACTGACCAGCAGCATCATGTGAAGAACATGACTGAGGTATAAATCTTAACTATGGTCAGATCTTAAGGGGATGCACGGGTTTCTAACACAAGTCTTAGAGTGGTGAAGTGTTAGTAAATTGTTGACCTTTTCAGATATGGTTGTTGTTGTTTTTTTTTTTTCTCTGTATGTTGCCTCTGTGCTCAGATTTCTGACTTTTCTCATCTTCCCTAGTGGAGTTTAATGATGACCCTATTTAGTAGCTCAGCAGGCAGTTTTTAAACTGATGGGTTCAGCTAATGGATTCACAGGCCTCTGAATTCACAGGCTTTCCCAGTGTTGTCAGGAAGCTAGACAACATAATACATAAGGCTGGCAAAGTTACAGAGCTATTCTTAGATGCCTTGCTAGAGGGCACTCACTAGCATTCTTGGTCTAGGATGACATTTTTCATTGTATCTGCCTTTGGTAGTAGAAATCTATCAGTCTCCTGTACCTTCTGCTCCTTCTCTAATTCTCCTGTGTCCATTCTAAGATGCAGAGAGCAGTACAGCAATACTCCAGATTTGGGTGAACCAAGGTTTTAGGTCGCAGCAAATGACTCTGACTCCCTATTTCTCATTCTCAATGCTGTTACTGATTGAGCCAGCCTTTAGCCAGATTTCTAAGCTGCCATTGCACACAGAGCTGATATTTCCAGAGGCCTTTCAGTGGCAACTCCCAAGATCTCATTCCTAAGCATAACTGCCAATACCATGTTCTCCATCACGTAGGCATGGTATAGATCATACCTCTCTAGAGACATTATCTTATACTTCACCTTTGCTGAAATTCATCTGTCACTTTTTTGCTCACTCAGTTTTGTGAGTTTCTTCTGGAGTTCCTCACAATCATTGGACTACCCTGAAGAAGTTAACAGTACACCTGTTAAGATTTATAGGTGGCTCGATGGAAAACCATCCAAGTGTCCCCAGTTAATAAGACTTTTGGAAATGTTGTTATGAGGCACTTGCATGAAGTATCAACTGGCACTGAAGAACACAGAACAGTGGAGTCTGGTTTACCTACAGGCACACTGGGGCCCTAAGATAGTTTGTCATGAGCAGTTCAAGGATGTGTTATTAAACACCTTACACCACTAATTACAGAAACTATTTATGCAGAATTATTACAGAAACTATATATAATTATAAAACACGTTATATATTATGGATATTATATTGTACTGTAACTATGTATTATAGTATGGTAAGTATATTACTAAATATTATAAATTTATTTTCATACATTTTCATAGGAGAAGTTTACTAGTACAAACACAACTTACTTGTGTCAACTTCAGTCACAAGGATAGGCTTTGAGAACTGGATCCTGAAACCCCAAGGGTAATTGCCAGTTCCTTTAGCGATCTTCACTGTCCTTTCACGAACTGCAAAAGAGGAGAAAAGACATCCTTTTTTTCTCTACAAGTCAAGTTCAATTTAACAAGCAGCATCTTGTTTTAAAAACTTTTTCTCTATAGGCACTGACAGTTACTGATTCTGCAAATGGCTGGGACGCTTTCAGTATCTCATAGCTGGTGCTGCTCCTCTGTCAGTGTGTAACCCCCTCACACCAGGACTGATCAAATGTCATTCATGTTTGGGCAAAGACAGACAACATCAATGAAGTATACTTTTATCAGCAATTTAAGTGCCTGGACTTTGTAATGAAGAGGTGGAGAAACATTCAGATATTCCACTCTACCAACAGCGTTCTGGGAGAGAAAAGCACTCTTGCTTTCTGTGTCAGACCTCTAGGCTGCAAATTCAAAATACACTCTAAATCCTCAAATGACTTTAAATCTATTTCTTGTAGTTTCATTCTTTTTATGTGTTAGAAGATCTGTATCTTTTGGATACCAGTTGTTTCTTCTCCTTTTGTCTACCATTCCCTGTCCACTCCCTGCTTCTATTGCCTCCCAGTCCTCTAGTCCAACCCCCCACCACACTGGCATCTTGTGCCACCAGTGGCTGTACCTATGTGAAATGTCTTTCAAGTCATCAGAATTTAACACATAAAGGGATCACTCTCAGTAAAAAGGAAGATTTGTGTCTAATTGTCTACTTCCAACTTTTTCTCATGTTCTAGTGTTATTGTGTCTCAAATGGTCTGGCTCATTAATAAATCTTATACTAACGAAAGACTGCAGTGTAAATCTGAATTCTCAAAATGTCTGCTTTTGATCATTTGACTGTTTTACTGGGCTTGTTTAATGAAGGCCAATTTAATAATAAATTATGACAGCTGTTTTGTCTTCAAATGTTGGAATTTGGAAGACAGAAATTGCTTTAAGGGTTATTTTACTAGGAGGCCAGTTGATGTTACCTGTCTAAAAAAGCATAGATACTTCAATACCTACTTTAACTAGCTTGCTAAACTTCTGGGAGAAGAGCCAATCAAAATGGATTTCTAGAATATTTTCATATATTTTAAAAGGAGATTTTTCATATTTGGAAATTTATAGAGAACATTTGTTTTCTCTCATACTGTGAATGCTTTATGAGCTCCAACAAAGAACTATCTCCTGGAAAGCTACAGGCCTTAGTTCTTTGAACTGTCAGTAACTTAACATTTGAAAAGTAAAGGAAAACCTCCAATCCCCCTGCAAAAGTTACTCACTGTATCTGTTTGCATGACAGAGTTTAAATACAAATAGAATGACCCTTCTTGCCCACAGCACACTTGATTCTTTTCTTTCTGGATCTACTATGTTTGAAAGTTTGATGGAGAACAAATTTTATTACCATTATAATACTTTACATCCACAAATAGCTCTCTATAATCTTGCCATGCTTGAAGAAGCTATGAAATTACATTGCTACCCTTATCATGCAGCAAGAGATGAGGTTTAATTATGACCTTTTACCAGTATCGGTTTTGTCAAGTAATTTTGATTTTTGCAAGACAACAGCTAAATAAGAAATACTTACTTACATTTTTTATAACCTTTTTGTTTCTTGGGTTGCTCTTTTTCCTGTGTTCAGCATAAGCATCCAGCATCTTCTCCAAAATGTTGATCCCCTTGAATCCTCAGAGTGCCCAATATAATACAATTTTATGACATTTATTACCTGTTGCTTTATCCAACTTACTTGCCACTGGTCTAGGCCTTTTGCTGAGACATCTAGGACTATTATCCGGAGAGACATCATCTCCTCTGAAAACCCAGGAAGCAGAATGAAAGTTTTCTGTATAAAAACCTCTGTCCTCATTTTCAGAATGTAGTCCCAGATCTACTGACCGAGCATCCTCTGAATTTACTGTCATGAGGATAAAACAAGTAAAAGTAATGTCAGTAGGGAAAATGCATGAAGAATAACAGACCTCAGCCAGTCAGCATGGAAGAAGTGGCACAAGTTTCTTCATGAACTCTTTGTAATGTTTGTACATAGTTCTTCAATCTTACTGCTGTTAAAGGGGCAGCCTGCAAAGGTGTCCAAATACAGATCATAATAAATATTAGATGCTATTGTATATTGAATTTGAATGCCAAGTGAAGTTGTGATGCAAATGGTCAAAACAAGAGCTGCACCTCTTTAAGAGAAGTCTGGCTTTAGCCAATTGTGAAGCTTTCATATACAGTGCATTTGATTAGGAAACCAAAGAAGTTTTCTATAAATTCAGCATGAGTTCAGTGCCTATGGGAAGACAAATGAGAAGCTGAAAAGTAACTGGCATGGCTCAGGTAGTAGTGACCATATTTGCTGTTTGCTTAATCTTAGCTCTTCCAGATGTGTGTATTTAGTTTTATTAAAAAAAGGAGTGAGGGAAGAATAATTTTTTTTTAATATAGAACTTCTGACTTGTCCTAGGTTGTTGAATATTTGTATGATGTTGCATGTGTTATTATGAGGATTTTCAGATTCATATTTTATAGTAATTTACATTCACAATGTCTTGCAATGAGTCCACTGAGTTGAACCATGTCACCCAGATTAATGTGGAGAAGGAGGAAAGTTCTAATTCTCTGCTAAAGGAAAAAGCAGTAATGTTCAGCCTCACAAGGAGACAGGACAGCAGGCAGCTGGCTGTGTGACAGGCAGGCTATAAACAGCAGTTTGACTGTGGAGAAAAAGGCTATGTAATAATAGTACAACAACTTCTGAAGCAGACCGGGAGTTGGAACTTCAAAGCTAAAACTGGATGGTGAAAGGTATATAAAAGCATAAACCATCAGGGACTGTACTAACAGATAGACTGAAAAAATGCTTTAGTATAAATTGCCTGAGAGGACAAAAAAAGTCATGCTCCTTTCAGTACAAATACCTGGTATAATTCAGCTAGATTTAATGCAGCTGGAGAAAGGATCTGTTTGCTTTGTTTATCCTGTGTTTGATGTGGGAATTATGCAGAATGGTTCCAGTTTCAAAACAGAAAAGATAAAAATTAATCTTTATTTAGTTGTGTTCAGCAATTTGCTTCCCAAATACATCTAGCTGGCAGTCTTTTCTCAGTTGGACAGTTTGCTGTACTGTATTTATGCAGTCAAATACTCCACATCACTGGCTTCTCCCTTATTATACAGAAGTATGAGATGGCATGATTAACTATATAAAAATCTACTAGTAAATCAACAAAAATAAACAAACAAATAAATACTACTAGGCTGATATGTTTAAAGCACATCTTAGCTTGCTACCATAATTTTATCAATTAAGAAAACCTAGACTAGCACCAGCCAATTCAGCACAGCAAGGTATTTTGCTGGTTTAATACTGAATTGTTACAATTGTAGTGGAGCTTAAAATGTGAGAAATAGGCAAACCCGCAGAAATAAATGCTGCCACACTGGCATTATGGAGTTTTGCCAAGAAATTTCTTGAATGTCTTTTCACCTCTCCCCTCCTGAGCTTTTGGCACAGATGTCAAACTGAGCAGTTTATGAGTGCCAGGAGCAAACAGCACTTAGGTTCTTCTCAGCTGCTGATGTAAGCATGTAAGGAGCTGCTGCTTCCAAATATGAGTTAGAATTGTCTCAAGTTTGCAAACACCAGGGAACAGCCTAGCTACCAAAGCAGAAGGGACAGAGGTCTCAAGCCCCTAGCATACTATTCAAAATTATTAGATACTAGGATTTGTGACAGAATTGTCTGCTCACTCACCTGTTCTGGAGGCCACTTCAGGTTCATGCCATGTGCTACCAAAAGCTTTGTCCCAAGGTAAGCAGTTTTTGTTCTGGCAACTTGGTATTTTTTGGTTTGTTTGTTTGGGGTTTTTTTGTTTGTTTTGTTGTTTTAACTTTTCTCTATGAAACCAGCATGTGCCTGATTTAGTAAAACTTATGGTCCAGCTTTATATTCAAGAGAAATTGCTGTTGAAGTCTACGAACAGTTTATCTTGGTGTATGTATCTCCTGGTAGGTTTTTTTGAGCTCTGGTGATTTGACCTGGTGACTTTCTAATCTCCTTACCATGGACTTGAATCTGTCTTAGGGGCAAATAATGGAAACAAATACCACTAAGAGCTTTTTCATTTCCACATGAAATAAGTCAGTCATTCCTGCTGCTTTGTTAACAGGCATTAAAAGCTTAGGAACTGATTCAGTTATCTGAACATAGGTGGCTAGTACTGGATTAGATGCCTTAGGGTATCTCACTTGCCGTCCACCTACAGCTTCAAAAAGACTTGAGTCCTCTCTAGGTCACATATCTCAGAACCCAATTGGTGTCCCAGCTGGCAAGTGACACCAATGTTTAGGTAGTAAATTGAGTACAGGGATAGAACATACTTACAGTTTAACTTGTATTGGACCTGCACTGAAGTCTTATAGCTGTCAGTCTTCTCTAGGTTTGCATTTAACCTTCTTCAAAAAGGAAGTTATACATCTACAAATAAAACTTCCCTCACCAGAAGTAAACATTATATCACAAAATATTTCCACAGGGAAGTGCACATTTCTTCATCTGTACAAAGTACTTCGAACATTACTAAAATAGCAGAACAGGAGGCAAAGGCAGTGTGAAGTAAGAAGTACCCCATATGTTCTCTCCTAGACTCCTTGCTTGGGGATGCATCTGCATGAAATGTAAATTCATTAAGTAGTTCATCTTTAAAATTCCTTCCCATGTAATTTAAGGTGATGAGTTTGGTACAGGCTCAAGCATAAGGCTGGGTGACAGATTTTTTAATGAGACAGTTACATGATTAACTGTTCCAGCAACTGGAGGGACAGTGAAGGACAATCTAGGCAACAAGCCTGAAGATAAAAAGAGAGCAGGTGGTTATCTTAGTGAGGAGAGAAGGAGTCCCAGCTCACTATGGCTTTGACATAAGCAAAATAAGCATCAGGATTATGACTTTTGTTACACCCTCAAAGCTGCTGCTGTAAGTGATTACCCATTTGTCTGTGCCTAGAGCTTGTCTTAGCATTAATTGCACATGGACAAGAATGGTATAATCAACTTTTTTTCATTCAGATTATTCACTTGGTTATATGAAGGAGAGAGGATACTAATTCCCTTAGTGAGTAATAGTTCAACTGAATATAATATGCTTAGTTATGATAATGAGTCAGACAGGGATTCAGGTTATGAACTGAAGATCAGTTTTCTTAGACAAAAACTGTGTCAGAGTGTCAATCACACAAAAGAGAAAGAATATAATTTTAAGACCAGTGTACTCACTTGATCCCTCAGTGATTGTGCTGTTTATTGAGCTTCCTCCAGTTGAACTGCATTTTTTGCTGTCTTTGAACTGTTTCCGTCTCCTGGCCCACTGGTCTATTGCTTCTTCCTGGGAACTATCGCTTGCTCTGGTGTCTTTCATCAAAGGTAGCTTTCTGGTTTTATTCATTTCTGATTTCAAGTCTAAATTACAACCAGACAATGTTTGTGAGGAATGTGTGAGCAATTATACTGTTTAAAATTTCCACATCTAGTAATAATAACCTAAGCAAATATAGAAATGAAAATACCAAATAACACTTGAAATATTCATAAACCATATATTTTAGACTAATGGAGGTCTTCATGCAGAGAAAAGTGCATGTGATTACCTTGTGGTAGTTGTATCTGTAGTTAAATACCTACATATCTATTTGTATGGCACTATTTTTATGCAGAAACATGTAAAGTGTTCATGGAGTTTATTTACAAGTGCTCATACATTTTTTAAGTGTTCATTATGTGGATATATAAAGTGCTATTTAAACATTAAAAATCTTGCAAGACACACATGCAGATAAAAGGAGGATATATCTTCCTACTTTAGGCTTCTTTCTAGGTAGGGCAGTATAAATTTATTTGTTGTATTACTATTTCAGCTAAAACAACAATTGGAAGTCAGACTTTGTGTTAGACTCTATTCTGAAAATGCAACTGCACCCACTGGCAAGGGCAGATAGGGAGAAAGTTAGCCCATCTGCAACAGGCTCCCTAGAGGACTGTGTAAGTGCTCTCTTGACTCAGTAGCCTCCTTCTGCCTTCAGTCAGATTTCCATCACAGACCTGAGCCCCTTTTCCAGGGCAGCTGACTATTGCTGAGAGTCAGGAAGCCGACTTCTTGTAGTGCCTTTGTAGTGCCCTTTACATGAGTCCTTGCCCCTCTGACAATGATTAAGTTCCCACAATACCGTCAGACTTCTAGATTGCATGGACTCCTCTCCCCCATCCTTTTTACAACACTTGCATCTGATTTTCCCCTCTGTTCTAGATGCTTTCACTCTTTGTTGAAAAATGCCATGTTTCCTTTCTAGCATCACTGAATTACTGAGCACAGGATGTCCCACATTGCCCCTTGTGCCCAATGTCTTGACTAAGCAAGTTGGTATTCCCACATTACAAGAGGACTTTGATTCATATTAACAAGCTTTAAAACTTTAAATGCTTATACTTCTTTCTGGATGCACACATTCACTCATTTAAGGTAGGACCTCTACAGTATTGCTAAGAATAACAGAAAAAGAAAGAACACACATAGATAATTCTTAACAAGGGGCAAAAGGGAAGAAGAGAGAATAAAATAAAAATGCAAGAAATAGCTACACCTCACTTCTGTGCAGTGTTTTTAACCACTGATGTCTACTGTATGAAAAGTCAAGGTTTTTGAGCATGCAGGCTTCCTTCAGTGTCTTCTTTCTATACCTTGTTCTAAAGAGATCTCCATTTAATTAATTCTCTATTTATTTTAGTATTTTAGATATTGATCTATATAGCAATATCTACCTATATAGTATATGTATGTAGTCTATATAGACCACGTATTTTTGAAATTTCTATTACCAGTGCCAAACAAGACAACCTTGGAGGACATAGAATAGACTTTTTCAGTTGGAAGGGATCTACAACAATCAGCTAGTCTAGCTGCCTGACCACTTCAGAGCCAAAAGTTAAAGCATGTTATGAAGAGCATTGTCCAAATACCTCTTCAACACTAACAGGCTTGGGCCATCCACCACCTTCATCCACCAGCTTCTAGGAAGCCTGTTCTAGTGTTTGACGCCCCCCTCTCAGTAAAGACATGCTTCCTAATGTCTCCACCCTAAACCTTCCCGGATGCAGTTTTGAGCCATTCCCAGGCATCCTGACACCAGATACCAGGGAGATCACCTCCTCCCTCTCCCCTTCCCCTCCTCAGGAAGCTGTAGAGACCAATGAAGTTGCCCCTCAGCTTCCTTTTCTCCAAACTAGAAAAGCCCAAGATGCTTTGCTGCTCCTCATAGGACATGCCTACCAGCCCTAAGACAGACATACCATTATTTTCTGCAGATATTGTGAAAGAGTATTAAAAACTTTGTGATGCTTTTTACTGAGATTCTTGAAGACATTTTCCCATGATAATAAAGTATGAATTTTTGAACAGTATAAAACTCCTAACCTCCAAATGTGCTGGAAACATTCTTTTCTGGAGAGAACCATCTGAGTTATATTTGCATATAACTTGATTAATATTAAAAAAATAAAACTAAAATTATTGTGTTTGGAGTGATATTTCAAAAACACATATGTGTATATACATATTCACAATGTAAAAAGCTTACATTGTAGTGTGCAGTGTCCCAGTATGGCTTTACATTTTTATGATTCAAACATCTTCTTTTAAATGACCAGTTATGGAAATGGGTAGATAGATTAAAGAGTGGAAAAAGTTTGTAAAAGATTAGCTATTAAAACCAATTCTTTTTCATATGCAGTTTTCTGAACTACATAAAGAGAGGAGAAAAGAAAGTTAAAACATCCACTGTGGTTATTCCATGACATATAAAGGCTCAGCCAGAACCAGGACTGAGATGTACCTAGAATTCAGTACTTGCTTAGATCACACGGATTCCAGAAAAAAATGTATGTGGTTTTAAACACTAGAGCTCTGAGATCATGCCACATGTCAACTGCAAAAAAACCCTTCCTGTTTCGGTGTTTGTTTCTGTCACTAGACGTATAGGATGGGTTGACTGTTTAATGTAGGAAACCCACTTCTTGAGCAAAGCTGCATTAAAATGTTCTTTTTTTTTTTTTTAAATTAAGTTACTTGGCTATACAAGATGGCTCCCAAGATCCTCAGCACAATAACTGCATATTATAACCAAATGGCAAAGCATACCAATATAGTCTCTTTGTAAAGTTATACTTTCATTTTCCCAAAAAAGATGTCACCAAAGCACTAAACCACCTATGCAAAAGGTGTGTAAGTGATATTAACTCCAAAAGTCTTGTACACCTACCTTTCTGACTAATCTGTTTTACTGATGATGGGGGCATATCTGCATTCTGATCTTCTTTCATTTCAGCCTTTTTCTCAACTTCATCAGAATTGGATATGGCTAACTGAGGTAGTTGATGTGCTCCAGGCTCTCTCCTTAAGCTGTCATCAGTGGACTGTTTACTGCAAAAGTTCTCATGTCTTTCCTTGGTGTTTGAATGTTCTGTGAAATTCTCTTTCTTTTCCATATGTGTCGAAGAGGTAGGTAATAGGGCAGTATGTGCTGAATCATTAGGGCAATTGGATTCAGCAGGGGTATTCCCAGATATGTCTTGTATCTCAGAAAAGCTTTCTGATTCATTATTTATGTCATGCTCCTTGGGATCTAATAGCAAGGGTGACAGCAGGAATTTTTCTTGTATACTACAGGGAAGTTTAGGCTCTTTTCTTACTGCAGAGCCAAAGGAATCAGGTATTAATTTAGTATCACTTTGGATGAGCCTTCGTTCTAGTTCACCAGTTATCACAGTCATTACTGACCCTCTCCTTTTCTTTGTTACCTCAGGCTCTGCAGGTGGTGGGTGAACATTTTGCTGTAAAGCTGAAATTTTGTTTGGGGCACTTTCTGTAGGTGCATTATTAGTACTTTCCTTGTCATTAATAGGTTCACCCAAAGGGCTTCTAGAATGCAGAGACACCTGTACCACCTGAGCTTTGCTCTGCAATTCAACATGCTTTTCTAGAAGGTTGTACTCTGGTGTGCTTTCATCTAAAGTATCTTTGGTACACTCAGAGTCTTCCTCCCATATGGCTAGATTTCTCAGGGACTCTGCATGCCCATTTTCTTTTTTCTCATTTAAAGTACCACTGGAATGGAGACTCTCCATTAATGTTTCTTCTGTTTCTTCACCTTGCCCCACATAGTCTGCATAGTCATTCAGTAGACAAGCATCATCTAGACTTTCTTCAGGCTCCGATGGATAAGTAGTAATATTATGATCAAATGATGTGAAAGCATACTGATAGGAAGACTTATGACCTGTTGAACTTCTCAGTGAGGAGTTCAAGTCAGGACACTTACAAAGTTCTGTATAGCTGGTATGAATGTGTGAGTTTCTGTTATAGACATCTGCTGCTTTGGTCTCCTTAGGCAATACTTTTAAGGATGGCAATGAATAAAAGCCAGAATCCCTTCTTGGGTGAACTGGTGATGGTACATCAAGGGTAGTATCTGGGAAAGACTTTCTTCTTGTTGGTTTTTGCCCTGCATCTCTGCATTTGTCACAGTTATTTCTTTCTTGACCTAATAAATTTTTCTTACTGATACATTTCTTCCCAGCATTTGGGTTATTCAAGATTTTACTTGCTACCAGAAAACTTGTATTATTTACTTTTGAGAAAAGTATTTTATCTTTTGAAAAATCTTCCTTTTCATTGGTGTGGTCTTCATAGTCTTTTTTGTTATGTTTACAGAAATAATTTTCTTCCCCCCAAATTCTCAAGGCTGTAGAGAGGCTGTCAGATTCCTTTCTGTCATTAACGGGGTACAAAGACACCCCCTCTGCAATTGTATCCAAATGCATTTTGTCACAGTCAGCAAATTCTTTAGGTGGAGGGAGAAGTGTATGTCCATCTGGGAATGTACAGTCTACTTTTTCATGAAAGCTAAAAGCTGACTCACAATCTGTATTGCAAGGTGCCTCTGTTACAGAATAATCAGTTTCACTCCAATACGTATCTTCATGTTCCCTGTTGCAGGTTTTGCTCTGTGCCTGTTCACCAGGTTTGATGTTAACCTTTAGATTTTTCTTTCTGCTAGTATATTCCACTTTAATTTCCTTTGCTTCAATGTTCATTTTCAGGGAGGTGTTTTTGTTGGTGGCAGTTTGAATGTTATGTTTAGAGGATCCCTTATATTTCCCATTGTGCTCTGCTGAATGGTCAGTTGAAGGACACTGGCACTTTGAACGTTTTGAACACTGGCTTTTCTGGTATTGTCTTTCATGACAATGTTTATTGTTATTTGAACTTTTCCTTTTTTCAGCTACAAGGTTTGTTCCAGAATCAAACAAAGAAACATTCTTAATTTCTACTTTCACATTAAAAGAACCGTATTTTACTTCTGCAGTAATTTTTCCAGTAGCCAAGCTAACGGACTCTGCAGAGTCTGGCTTGCCCCATAGTGTAATTTTTCCTGTGGATGAGCCCTCTGATTCACCAAAAGTTACTGTAGCTAGGATTTCATCTTGCTGAGGAGAGAACATTTGAGGAGGGTAGTTTTTTTCCTTCTTTCCTTCTTTTTCGCTGTCTGATACATTATTGAGGTCTCTATCTTCAGATGCATCTGAGCTACTCTGATTTTTGTTTTCATGATCTTTTCCATCTTCTTCAGTACCCTTTACATCCAGTGGCTCAGTGAAGTGAGCCAGAGAATCACCTGCTTTATTTTCAAGGCTTCCTACATTTTGCTGGCATTTACAAATGGGTGACAAGTGTTCATCTAATTTAAGGTGAAAAAAAGAAAAAACATTTTTTTCCCATGATTTCATAAGCAGTATCACAAATGCATGATTAGATTTGAGACACTTTTCATAGAAAATGCTATTTTATCTTTAAAGGGTAACATATTTTCCACAACATTATTTTTTTCATTTCAATATTAACTTCTTTTGTCTTAATTGTGTGGTAAGTAATGTGAAGTCAGATAAACAGGGTAGGTTATGTTAACTCACTGCTTGGAGGAAATTAATATATTAACATTTTTTTTTCTCAGGAAGATGTACAGTTGTTAGGTGATAAGGTATTCTATTCGCATTTAGAAAGATCTACCCTTTTTACTTCCTTTACTCCTCTCAGTATTTACTTCATTCCCATGAACACACTGGGACAATCAATATCCCATTGCATGTTTGCAGTTTGCAGTAAATGACATGGAACTTGACTTTTCTGATCCTTTTATAGATGATCAACCAAAGAGATTAACGAATATTGTCACAATCACAGAGCAGATCAGTGGCACATTGCCAGGAGGTGTGAGCCTCAGTTCCCTGAAAGCAGAAGCAGAAGAAAATGCTGTTTCCTTATGGGAGCTGTGCTAGTCAAGATTTCATGGCATTCATACAATTACATAAAATTCTGCCTTGCTTGGGCTTTTTTTAGAATAGGTCATGTGCATTAGAGGATAACAGTTTGCAGTAACATCTACCTAAGCAGGATTAGAACAAGCTGTTAAACTTAGACAACACTGAGAAATTTACAGCAAGAATGCTGAACATTTGAGGCAATTAAACATCAGCATCCTTGGAAAGACTTTGCCAGAAATAGGTAGCAGCTCAACTAAAATAAAACAACTAGCCTCATCAAGATATTACTTGTATGTACCCACACTTGAGTGCAAATATTTCCCATTTGACAAACAGTATTTCTGTCTTGATGAATGAATGGAGAATAAACACCTATGACTCTGATGGTTTTACTTAAAATGAAATATTTCTATAAACTTACATTCTCTGGAATCAGAGCTCTTTCTGCCCTTGCAGCTTTTTCTTCTTTTTCTACTCATTTCTAAGAACTGAGGGCATCTGGGTTCCACTCTTCTGTGTGGGAGGGAAAACATTGGATAATAAGAAAGTTTCACTGGAATAATTTTGCTCTCTAACTCTCTGGGGCTCTCTAACTTCGCTTTTCTCCTCTATACGAACAGACTGGCTATAATGAAAAATAGAAAAGTGCTATAGCAGGTTCTAATGCATCTATTTTCTTTTTTTTGATATTTAAGACCAAATTTTCAAAGGTTTCTAAATGATAGTTTAAAATCAAGGTCTGATGATATCAGCTATGGGGTCTGAACCAATACTCTTTGAAGTCTGTGGAAGATGTGGGCTGTGGCTGACCTTTTCCAGCCTATGATTTTATCTGATTCTGATTTTTAGAGATTAATATTTTGTTTTAAGCATTCTTTTTAAATTCAATCTTATTTATAGACACAATGAAATACTTAATAATAATTGGGTTTTCTCTTGAGAAAAATTCGCGTAATATAAGAGAATAAAAGGCCTAAGTGCATAACTGAGCTGTATGCAGAGCAAACTAAGACCAGTGTATATCTCACAGTTTGGGTTGTCCCTTGCATTTGTTTGTGGGAAAAAGAAAATTGTCTTAGACTCAGATTTTTTTATCTCATGGGTGAACTTGTTAAATGTAAGGTTAACAGTTAATGCTGGCTTAGTTTTGAAGACATGGTTGACTCAAAATTCAATGGTGGTGGCAAACCTCTAATAATTTATTTTAAATAATATTCTTTTAAAAAATCAGAAAATAAAAATTAAAAGCATTACCTGTGTTTCTCCATGGGCCTGTGGGAAATTTCAGTGTCTGAATTTAACAGGCCTTAAGAAACATGGTATCAAATAAGGCTCAGCCGAAGGGAAACATTATGGATGCTATTTGTGTTCTTTAAAAATTTGAGACAAATGAAGAATCTAACTAGGACTTGAGCTTTGCATCCATGTTTACTTAGTCAGTCATTTTCATACAGCTGATCACTGCAGTGAGACCTTAAGTTTATATTGAACTGAGCAGAATGGCTAAAATTCATAGGTCATTTATCATTCCTGTTGTGCAGTGGGGCTAAGTGCTGACTGAAGGCATGGTAGTGATGGGCGAGGTCTGTATCCCATGCGTCATGATTACAATGTAGAGGCCATTTAACCAATTAGAAATGGTAGCATTTTTCTGGGATTGATGTTTTGTTGGAAAAGTAACCAAAACTTACACTTTTTAAAATTTTTTTTTTACAGTATTGAAATATAATTAAGATAATCAACTTTCCAAAATAAGTTAATGTGTTAGGATTTGTTTCTGTTTATTTAATCCAAAGATTTTCTATTGTAATGTAAATGACCTTGGAACAGATAATTCACATTGTTTGAAATTAAAAGTATTTGAACTGCTAATACATCATTGGGATAGTCTTGAAAATCAGTAGAGTTATTTAGGAAAAATCAACTGACTGTAAGCGTTGTTAGTCATAATCATCTTTAGATGATTCTTTATCAGTACATCAAATACATCACTGTGGAAAGAGCATGAGTGAATTTTTCAGGCTGCAAACATACCTGGTGTAATGGGATGTATGGATTTTGTTATAAAAATGAGGATTAGGATAAAACTTTTTAAATCAATGCATTGATATTCTAAGACTCATGTTACATGTCACTGTGTGCCGTGATAGCTAGTCAGCCAACTGGGAAGAAATTCTTTCAGGACGCAGTCATTGGCTTTGACTTCTGAAAACTTTTTAATTTTGTATGAGGCTAAATGACTGAATATGCCCGTGCACTAACACATCCATTAGTTGGCTGCAAAAATGCAGGCATTCTCCCCTGTATTTTTGGAAGACACCCTAGGGAAACTGAGAAAGTTTTGAGTTTATTTCACAGCAGACACTTTGGAATGTTTTTTGTGTCTTTTGTCAAAGCTTGACAGACAGCCAAACCTGCCAGCTGAGCTCTGTTCTCAGTGGGAAGAATGATCTTAAAGCCAAATACAAGGCTTTAAGGGACACAGAGGCAAGAGCTGGGACTGACATTTATCTGTAGTTTTGGGTATGAGGCAGTGCCTATCAGTTCCAGATAAAAAACCAATATTCTTTTAAAGAGTTACATATGCAAGTATGCTAAGAGTATCAAACTCATATTCAGAGGTGTCTTATGTTATGTAAGATCTGCAGATTACTGCATATATTTATGACAATAAGAAAAACAGTCTATCAGAGCTTCATAGTCTGATTGTGATGCTTGATGTTTCAGTTATATTTCATTAAATTGTAATTGAGAAAGTATTTTTACTTCTAGGAATTCTCTCAATTCAACCTAAGGAAGATGCTACACACTCAGTTCCCTCCCCTTCCCTTTCCCTTTCCCCTCCAAATCCTCTCTCCCTTCCCCTTTTTGACATTTATGATTGTCTTTCCAAAATACTTTCCTCTGCTATGCTATTTTTTGCTTTTCCCCAGGAATTCCACTTCCATGTTTTTTTGCCTATCCTATGGTCCATAATGAAATAGTTAATATAGGAAATGTGATTGTTAAGCTTCATTGCTAAAATGCTGTTAAAAATTATTTGCCAATCAAGAACAGCCGCCTGTTTCACTCTAGTATCTATCTGCATTTGACAGTTAATTGCACAGCTGTATGCACTACAGGTTGCTCTATACTTTAAAGAAAATCTAAATGCACCTTACAGGCCAGAAATATATTTAGCACAGAAAGTGTTTAAGGCCCATTTTTAGGGAAGAATCAGTCAGCAGTGGATTTGAATTATGATGGCTTTGGGGGTAAGGTTAGCATGGTCCAAGATGGATGGAGGAGTAGAAAAGTGAAAAGAGCATTGAACAATACCAAAAAGAAAAGAGGAAACACTGCAAGAAGGGTGCTGGAGTATTAAGGAGATAGAAAATCTTGTGGATCAATTAAAATTAAAATCATAGTCATTTAAATTTCTCCTCACAGTTGTGTGTTTTTGCCAGGTTTTGTCATGGCAAAACATGACACAACTTTGCAGAATAAATTCTAGGTATGAGTTGGTCACTAGTTCTACTACTGTTCAAATAGCATTTAGTGGCATAGGACAATCTGAAAGTACCGAGGGTAGATAGTGCTGGTTCTCTGCATGCCAGGATCATGGGAAATGATCTCGTACCTTCTAAAACTTAATAATTTGGGCATGCAGCAGTGAAATCAGCAGTAGAGATAGCCACAGGTCAAAGTTGCTCATAGTGGTAGGATTACAGATTTTGCTATATGGTCAAAGATGAGATGTAAGACCTAGGTGAAGAGGATGATTAAACCTTTTTGGGTTGGTTTTTTTTTTTTTTTTTTTTTTTTGAATGATTGTCTGCACTACTCATTTGTGATTAAGACTACTATCTCACAATGTTACTTTTCATATTGATATATTACTGATTTTAGTCATACAGGCAGTGTCTTAAATTGTTGATAATTTAGAGCAAATTTCAAGTAAACATTGGAAAGAACCTTTATGATGCAAATAGCTTTATTGTCTCTACTACATTTCCATATGCTAATTTATGCTTTCTCCTCAAAGATTTAGCACATCATGAGAGGCACCAGTTCTTTGCTTTTCACTCATCTTTCCTATGCCTGTTTTCCTTGCATTGTCTTTGTCTGTTCTTGCTTTGTTGGTCCTACAACTCTCTCGTGCTAACAGAATTAGGAATCTCAACACCTTCAGACCTAGTCACATGAATAAACCCATTGGCTTGAGTAAGGATTATCTGTATGCATCAGGACTGCAGAGCATTTTTGAGTGGAAGACCATGCTCCACCATAACAATAGTTAAAGTTCTGTCTAGAATGTGTTTGTTTTCCCTGTGAATAACATCTGTAATACTATTTCTTTCAGGATAATGCAGGTGATGAGAAGCTTTGTGATAATAAAGGCAACAAAATATTCTTCTAACATATGCCTCTCAGATCATCTTGTTAGGCAGGAAGAGTTGCCTTATAAAATGGTGGTTGGAAGTAAAATTACAGGAGTTATTTCACTTCACTTTTCTATATTTGTATAATGATTATTTTATGTGAAAACATGTGTGTTCTTAAGTTTTGTAAACAAGCATGTTCAGTGAGCCTATAATGATGAGACACTGGCAGAAAAAAAACAAACTAAAAAAGGAAAGGAAAATATGGAGAAAATATTTAATAATTTTGAATTGGAATGGTGTCATGACACAATACATTTGCAAAACATTTAATGTTCTTTCAGGATAATATTAATTGCCCTTTTACATGGTAAGTCACTTATTTCAGTATCTTATGTTGTAGAAGGCATGGCTATAAATATGTTCAGTGGCAGCTCACTGAATACTTCCCCTTTGAATCCTATGCTATTCACAGACTGTTGAAGAATGATGTCACAGAATACCCAAACACACCTTTCTGAAACAAGAACCTTCTACTGCTCTTTCCTTCTGTATTTCAACTACATCAAACCCTTGTAATTAATTTCCTCCCTCTGGACACAGAATCCTACTTTTTGTCTCCCCAACTACACTGAATTTTGTTCTCACTGACTTCCATTGTGTCTCTTCCTTTTCTCGATGTTCTTCTACTCCATACTAATCTTTGCTTTGACTTTGCTCCTCAACTCACCAACTATTTTTGGCCCAATCTCTCACTGCTTAGTTCTTCTCCTCCTATAAAATTATTCTTAAAGCTTGATTTTTCCTTGAAAATTCTTCCTTTTGCTCTACCTACTGATTGTATTTTATGGCATATTACCTTCGTTAGCTTTAATGCATTGAGGCAGATGCCCCACAGATCATTTACTCTTACAGAGACAATGTCATTAGAATGAGCTGTGTATGAAAGCCTCGTAGTTCCATACAGAGAGTAGGCAAAAAGGGCTCATCATTGATTTACTGCTTATTTAACACATTCAAGTATGTCTTATTCAAGTACCTTCCATTTTTGCCTTTTTTCTACAAAGACGCTCCAAATCTCTTTATCAAGTTCCCACTATTACCTTATTTGAAAAATTTCTGAATTCCCATTTCTGCAGTACTGTTGCCAAAGAATGTATTTGATGCCAAACACATGCAAGAAAAGCAACGTGTTACCAAAAATGCCTGTCTCTGTAGTGTTTCTTAATCTCTGCCTCAACAGGTATGTATCTTATTTTCATTTATTTATAGTTTTGTCTATATATTTTCCAGAAAAGACTGGTCTTTGAAAATGTCTTTGCAAAATATCTAGGCCAAAGGAAGCAGGCAGCCATTTACATGGGCTGTAACAGGACCCTAAAGAATTCTACAAAATTAATTAAAACATGAATCATATGGCTGCGAAGAATCAGCTTTCATTCAAATGGAACTCAGTACGTTATCTGGCAGTATCCAATTAGCTATGACAATAGTGCATCCAAATGAAACGCTTAGAAAAGCATGGGTAAGTGAAATTAATCTGCAATGGGTATTGTACTAGGACCCAGTGATCAACCATTTTACTTCATGAAATGTGCTGTGGGACTCTTAATGTGTACTCTGAATCAAGATCTTGCTTTTTCAGGTCATGAAAAGATAGCAAAACCAGTCAATAATATTTCTGCAGTTCTGATTCTCAAGGAAGGTTACTGTCTAAGCAACTAAGAACATCACTTATGCCATAAATGAGCATATTCAGGAAATCCAAACTCCATGGAATTAGATTTTGCATTAATTTGGACTCTTCTATAAACAACAGATGACATAAGACAAAGTGTTAAATAGGCTTTGACCAACCTTTTTTAAAGGAATAGTGGGTATACTATTCTGGCCTTTATGTTCAACATATTCCCCAGCAGGCAGGGTGTTCTCCACTTCAGTTTTTAAAAGGGCTAATAAAGTAGCAGTCAGTCAAATGTTTTCAAGATTATTTTAACTGAGAACTGAGAATGCAAGCACCAGCAAATTCATAGTAAAAAATAGTTCAGCTATCACGGTCTGCATATGCACAAACATTTCTGCCTTTTTAAAGAGAAGACAAGTCATAGGTCCTGCTTTCAGTTCTTAAATTCTGCAAAATCATATGTAAAAGCAATTTTCTTACAAAGCTTCTGCCTACTTACTAAGCTAATCTTGCTTTCTGTTTAATTATTTTGAGCTTTTGCCACAAGAAGAAGAAATAATATATTAATTAATTATCAAGACCAGGTTGGATGGGGATCTGAGCAACCTGATCTAGTTAGTGGTGTCCCTGCTCACCGCAGGGGGGTTGGACTAGATGACCTCTAGGGGTCCCTTCCAACCCAAAACATTCTATGATTAACAAGGATAAATATTTATTTCATATTTTGGAGATGCTTCATTTCTGTATCAAAAATGTTCATTCCCACCCTCATTTAGAGATATGCTCTGTTTTCCACTGCAACAAAAGGGAGAATCAGAAAGCAGCTTCTGTTCTGTAAATGGTCCATACAGAGATCATGTGATTATTTTAACACAAGTACTATATCATGTTTCAACTTACTAAACACATTTTTCCCATGGTATCAGTTTAATGCAATGGATATTCATGTATTTATTATCATGCATGTAAAAACATTTTAAAAACTGGCATAGAGCACACTTATCTGCACATTACATCTTTGTTATACTGGATAAAATTTTGTCTTCAGTAAAAGTTCTGAAAATGTATTTTAAAAAAAATCCCATGAATTGCCATTTCTGTTTCCATTGTTGAACCTCTGCTATTCCTGTTTTATAGACCAATGGAGAAACTGCTAATTTGAATGTTAGCCGGATTAGCCCTTCTCTTGTCAGCTATCTTGCATTTTAGGTACTTTTGTTTCTGTTTTGGCATGTAATTCATGCTTTGTCAGCATCAAACATGACAACAGGTAAGTTAAATACCCTTCAAATGTGATGTGGCAATTGTTTCATGAAATTAATAGAAATCTCATTATAACACATGACCATTTCCAATAATGAAATATAATTTCTGTAGTCAAAGATGTTACTGTCAATGAAGTACTACAGTTCTTGACTACAGTCAAGCTGAATTATTCAACTGTTTTTGAGCTTCATAGTTGTTCATCATAGCAGAAGTAATGTAAACCCAAAATGTTCGATCACACTTGAAACTCAGCTCACCAAAAGAAACCTGCACAATAGTTGTAGGTGGTAACAGTTTGCTTTGAAAATGAGGTAGCTTTTTATTTTGAGAATGTCTGTGACCAGAAAATATAAGTTAGGTTTAATTTCTCATAGAATGCAATACGGGAAAAAAAACCCCTTTCCTAGCTTCTAGGATTTGATTTCTGGCATCTAAAATAGGAAAATGTAGATACCATATTTTCTGACTATGCAGTTTCCAGGGTCACTTTCTCCAGAAGAGCAATTTAAACTGCATAAATTAGGAGTAATTTGGGTTTATGATGACAAAAAATAGTATGTTTAGTATTTCATAGTCTCTTTTTTAGTCTTAGCAGGTGTGTTGAGAAAATGTCTACATTTCTTCACTGAACTGGGAAGCTCCATTGTTAGAATGTTTCTCTGCTTAAAGAGAAATAAGAAAGTACTTTACCAAAGGTAGTTTAGTATGCAGAATGATGAAATGGTAGAAAAAACACTAATATCCAGGCTTATTTAAGTGCTGCAAAATGAGTTTGCAAGCTTCCCTACTCAACAATATGTAATATTGCTCCTTGATCAATAATCCTGTAGTCTTATCATAGCATTCCTCACTTTCCACATCTGAAAATTAGTTGCAGAAAAACAATACAAACAACAAACTGAAGTTCACTCAGGTAGGCTTTCACTTCTAAAATTATATACTACTACACTTAAGTCCCTATATGCTAGAATAAGATGACAGTCTAAGGAAACAAAAATCCATCTTAGAAATCCCTATAATTTTGGAAAACATTATTTGCTCATGATCAAAAATCCATCTGAAAAAATGCCTTCTATTTAGGAAACTATCATTCTTATCTATTCAGAAACCTAAACTACATACTGAACTATAATTGAAATTCTTTAAACTGGATCTACTGTGAAAAAAATATGTGCAGAAATCCCATGTTTTAGAAACGCTATGATAACTTACAACAGTTAGTGTCTACAGAATACTACCTGACAGGGTGTCATTAAATAAAAAAATTTGTACTTACTGTTACCATGAGCCAATACTCATTTCCCTCAGATACTTGCTTGCTAATATGGACTCTCTGTGAACAGTCTGCTTTTCTAAGCTCATGAAGGATGAGCTGGCTGTCTTCATAAGTCTTAATAGGATAACAAGTTCAAATTTTTTTTTCCTTTGGACTTATCCACTTCTGTAATGTCAACCTCAGTCAGCAATGATATGCTGCACACACACATCCTTCCAATCACTGAAGCAATACTTAACAGCTAAAGCAGATAAGAAAAATAAAAACTCAATTTACCTGGGCTTTACAAAACGTCATGTTTGTCTGAAAAGTCTTAAACAATCAGATTACCTAATAAAAATTAAAGATAAAAGAGGGAGCAACATTGTTCACAGACTTGCTCCACTTCTTTTGCTATTTCTGTCTCCTAAGCTCAGAATCTGATTAGTATATTTAATTCCATGAAGCATCATGACTGGTCTACCTTTAATCAGCCTGTTGACATCCACCCCTTTTTCCTTCACATGTTGGAGAATTCAAGAGAATCATTTACCAACTTGGCAATATTGCTACACAAAACACAAAATATAATGTTCAAGCTATAGTACCACCACTGGCATGATTTTATTTTCATGTGCTTACACATAACCAAAATGAAAAATGAGATGAAACTATGCTTATAGGGACCAATGCAAAATTTGTAAATATCTCACAATCAATATTGTACTTATGTGAGCTTACATGAGACGTCATTACAACACATGAGCTTACAGCTTGGTTAGTAGTATCAATTTTATTTTGTGTTTAAAGACCTTGTCTATTTTTTTCCACTTTATTAAATTACTACTTTATTATTTGTAAATTAGTGTAATTTCAAAACCAGATAAAACACAGAATATTTAAAAGTTACATACTGAACAGAAGTTAAGTCTCATTAATGTACAGACAAATCAGGAGAAAAGGTATCTGCAGAATTTTCTGCCTTGTACATCTACATGTCATGAATACTCATTTTGCTCTGGTACCATTGTGGAATGGCACTTCACTCCCAAAGTCAGAGATTATTGAAGTGTTTTCTTTTTCAAACTATCCTTTTTCTGCTTTTTTCATGCAGTAACATGAAATTTTTCAAATTATTTATTAGCATTGTAATTGCAGATATATATTTATACAAATTTTAAACTAAAAAAATAGTCTGAATCAGTATTGGTCATGGACATCTTCAGAGTTTCAGAGTTACGAACCCATGACAATTTCCTACATGAAAAACTAATAATATGTACTCTTTGTTACCTCAGTGATAAATTATTTATCTTTACACTACCTATGTTTG
Organism: Gorsachius magnificus; assembly: GCA_034008185.1. NCBI lineage: Eukaryota > Metazoa > Chordata > Aves > Pelecaniformes > Ardeidae > Gorsachius > Gorsachius magnificus. The sequence goes on along the minus strand of CM067109.1, from coordinate 33,956,604 downwards.
CTCTTTGCTCTATCCTCTCCTTAATGTGTAATCATATGACTAGTTAAAAATTCCTTCCATTCCTTAGCTTCCACCACTGTTCACATCTGTCCAAAGTTCTCCTTTACTTCCATGAACAACCTGCAACTACGCTTCCTTCTGTCCCACAATTCCTTTTAAAGATTAATTCCACTGACAACATGAGGTACTGCTGCCAGCTGTAGTCCATTACAGCTTTTCATACTTCTCCCTTAACTGCAAAAGCAATTTTTAAGGGAAACAGTGCATTGCTTCCTTCTCATTTCCAGATGGCTCGACAGATAACCTGATTTTCTTCATTTGTAGGTATAGCTGAAACAAGTGAGAGAATGAAGCAATGTAATGATTTGTCAGCTGTTCCCAGTCTGTCAGAAATGCTTCTTGCTTTAAAGTTTGACATGCACTGCCTTGAAAAAAAAAAAAAGAAGCAGCTACTGAGCATAGTATGACACTGGATGGAGAAAAGGAAGTATTAGGATCTGTAGAACACTTTTATTGATTCCAGTTTGCAGAGAATTTTGAAACAAATGTGACATCATTCATCGATTTAAAAAATATTCAAATTACTCTGAATAAACGAATCACCATATGATAGTAAGTTAATAGGTATGACTATTATTTTATTTCCTTCTGGTCTTTTGCATTTCTTTTTACGTCACTGCAATGACTGCATAATCACAGACTACTGAACCACACATAATGACATTAATAATAAAACCAGTATACTTTCATAACCTCCCATTTTGAAAGAGCATTAGGTTAATATTCTTTTCAATAACACAATAAATTAAGGCACAAATCTGAACTGTAGCATTAAATATACATAAGTAAAGATTTCAAATTATATATTGCTTTCCCAGTCTTACAGCAGGGTTTAATATATTTCTTTGAACTGTAAAATCCTTATAGCAGTAAACAATCTTAGTGTCTCCATTTACATAAAAGAACTCTGTACGTACTTTGAGATACTATGCCTTGTTTAATTGATCTAGTTTTCTTCTCTATTACTCTACAGTTCCATTTTTAATTATCAGAGAAAGAAATAACTCACTGGCTAGAGTCAATAAGAACATTATCTCTTAAAAATACCTAACATTTAGGCCTTCTGGGATGGTTCTTCAATACTTTTTTCATAAACAGAGTATTATGTTATACCTTTAAATTCAGGCTGACATACAATTGGGTAAGTGCAGGCCAAATCAGACTGTAGAAGTAAATACTCTGCTTAGAGGGCTATTAAGGTAAAAGACACAAAGTACTACATATTCACCATCTAAGTATGCTAGTAGCTTAAAAATAACCATTGTTGATAAGACTTTTAGCATTGAATGTTGAATTTTGTGCCAGGCAAAATTTAAAGAATGGAGATAGGAAAAAATGAGAAAGAAACCATTAGGACAAAACAGATGTAAATACAGAGTTCAAACAGCAGGCAAAGTCAGGCCTTCCAGTAATGCTGTGACCCCTTCCAGTGGGGGACAGAAAAGACCAAATCAAACATTACAAGCATAATAGCAAAAGACATAATAATTTGATTCTAAAATGAAAAAAAGCAGCCTGTGCACAACAAGGTGCCAATTTTACCTATTTGTTGTTTACTTGCTTGGGATAATCACTGGGATAATAACTATTTGTTGTTCAGTTCTAACACAGATCTGAAAAAAACCTACAAAGGGTTGCATAGTTTAGCTCAGGAACCAAAGGAAAGGCTCAGAAATTCATGTGGTTGCATATTTATTAGATAAACAATTTTTTAAAATTTATTCCTAATTTAACATTCACCAGAAGTAATTTAACTTGAAGAAATCAATTATTTGAATTAAAGATTAGCATTCATTCCAATCCAATGTTTTATCAACTGGTGTGCAATAGCTCGACTTGGTGGTACAAAGAAAGAACGCTGATTTCCTTTCATGAGAACTTCCACAACCTGCAATAAAGAAAATTTTTTTTCTTCAGAAGATAATATTATAGACTATATGGAATCTAACATTGTATTAATTGAGGAATTATCTTCCTATGACGATCCAGTCTACCATTACTATTAAAAACCCACTACCAGACTCTCAAAGACAGATACAGAGAAAAAACACAGGATTCTGTGTGAAATCTGACATTTTTTTGGGCAAATGTGCCCTTAAGGATAGTTTCTTTCTAATACAACTGCGGAGATTGATTGTTAAGATAATATTTAAGGTTTTTGTGAAGCCTCTTTTCAGTAAGGACCACCAGATGGTGCTCTACACCATTCCATAAATTCTTTTTTTTGTTTCTACATGTAGTGCAGCAGGAAAAGTGTTTTATAGGTTTTCTGAAGCAGCTGCAAGCAACATTGGTTTAGTACATTTCAGAAGTACATTTATTTCCAACTCTAGACCAATCTGCATGTGACTAGCTGTATTCAGAACTGATATTCATTTAAAATTAATGCTCTCAGTGTTGTCAGGAATACACTGAGATTGTAGGTGACTAACTGGGCCTCCAAATTGACTTAGAGAGTTGACTTGCAACTGCTAGGCAGAATTATAGTGTTATTAGAAGTTTAGCTCATAAGTAGCCTGTGGAAAAACCTGTGAACAATATGTAATTGTGTAAGCAATCTTTCCTTTTTCCACTCATGAACTTAAATTCCTCTTTCTGTGAAAGTCTTTTTTCCCTCTCTTTTATTTTTAAATACTGAGGAAAGCTAAGTGTAGAATTTCCTATTAATGCATAGTAGACTGCGTTCAATACCAGAGCATTAAAACAGTACTGCTTGGAAAAAGATGTTCAGACTCATGAATTCCCAGAGTTTTTACCTAAACCTCCCCCCTCCAAGCCAATCTGGTAGCATGGATGTTTGGAGAAACTCAGATGATGAATGCTATTAAATAGTACTGCCCAGGCTTGCTAAGAAAGTGGGTTAAAATAGCAATACCTTGGATATCTCCCAAAAGGAAAAGGTGAAGAGCTCATTGGCAAAAATATCATAAAATGGGCTTGCGAGTTGACTCAGAAATTACTGTGCCTTTCTCTGGTTACGTGTAATCTACAATTACAATATAATGCAATCGTGGTATGGTAAAATGGAGAGTATACATGCTCATTCAACTTGCTGAAAAAAGCAAGTATCTGTTGTATGCCAGAACCGATACAGTCACAGACTAATCAATACAAGAAGGAAATTAAATTGAACTTTACCTGTTCTCTAGTGAACCAGCGGGCATCCTCTATTTCATTCTTGTCAACTTTAATTTCTGTAGACACTGCAACAGCTAAGCAACCAATCATTAGGGAGGAAGGCATTGGCCATGGCTGACAAGAGACATACTGAACATCGCCAACTTTGACTCCAGCCTCCTCTTCTACTTCTCTTCGAACAGCATCTTCTATTGTTTCACCTAATCAAAAAGGGCAAAGAACAAGCAGCTGATGAAAATACTCCAAGCAATGATTGCATCCTGTGCTTTGAACTGACTTAAAAGATTTGAAACCGCCCCAGGCAATTATCTATAGAGAAGTAGTTCACAGATCAGGGCATAGACCCTAAGTACAAGATACAGAAGTCTAATAAGGTAAAACTTGCCACCAAAGCAATATGGTACTTGAAAATAAAAGTATGATTTCTCCATCATAATGTTTATTTCCTGAATTGATAATTTGTCATACACACAAACTTGTTACCACACCTAAAATGTCAAAAATTGGGTAGGAAATATATTGTTTCTTGAATTACTTTTGAAATGCTAATCTGTTCATTTATAAATAGCATTGTGTTAATTTTTAGATTTTCAGCATGATTGTAACAGCATGTAATACAACTTGAAAATTAGTATTTCAAATGACAGTAGTAAGAAAATAGAGACTTAAGAAGACTTGCACACATTTCTACATTGTGTTATTCACTTTGCCTGACTCATTCTTCATTGTCTTAACACATACAGGTAATTCTTCAAACTTAAATTGCAATGGAAAGATTTACTTCCATATTCATTGAAAACTTCTAGATATATGTGGAATGTTCGTGGTCATAGGCTTACATATGCCTACACATACCATGATGTAACTGCTGATTACAGGTTCATTAAAGCAGACAGTCCATGCATCAGAGATAGAAGTTTTAGTTCAGCTATATTCAGCTGCTTAGAAGCTGATGATAAGATCAGCTACTCTTAAATTTCAGTTTATATACTTGAGTTCAGTATCAGAAAGCAAAAACATTTATTTGATATAACACTGAACATATTTCTATATTAATTTCAATGTACAATACAGATGTGTGAGAAAAATCATTTGAAAATGAAATTACTCACCAGGTTCTACAAATCCAGCAAGACAGGTAAACATTCCTGGGGGAAACCTCTTCTGCCTACCTAAAAGGCAGTGGTTACCATCTGGATGGATAACTTGCATTATTACAACAGGATCTGTAAGGACATGAAAGGAATATATTTTAACATTTGAGGGACTTAAAAGCAGTAATAAATTTCAACCTGTTCGATACCAATGCATGTAAATACAAATAAGATACCTTTAAGTGACTGAAATCAGAATTGTGCAGATGCCCAGAGAAAGCTGTTATTTTATTTAATTTTGGTTTTTTTCCCCTGGGAGATATCTGGGGTTTTTTTTTTTGCAACAAACATACTTAGTAGAAGCAGTCTACTAGCTAAGGCTTGAAACGCAGGACATAAATTACCTGCAGCCAAAGCACACAATCTGTTAGCAATACTAAGGTAGCTATGCATCCAGCAGATAGCAATAATTTCTACAGCAAAAACAATTTACTATCACCTCCTCTACACACACAGGTCTGAAGAACGCACTTTGGACTGAAACACCAAAAAGAGCCAGATACTCTAGTTACAATGTAAATACTGACTAAACTTTGCACTTTTGACTTTGTTGACTGTTATCAATCTCTCATCTGACATTGCACTTTTATCTACTTTCTCACTTCTGGTAATTTTATCTGTCTTTTCCTTTCTTGCTAAATATTTTCTCCTATTGGTATCATTCTTCCTGTCCCCCCTTTCTGCACACTGTTCATCTATGATCTTTTTCCCTTTTTTTGTTGTTATCTAGCTGGCTATGTATCTCAATGTTCTCTTTTTAGTTTTTTCTACCTACCTCTGCCTTTAAATATTTTTTCTCTTGATACCGTTTTTCATGGTGTTTTTTTGTCTAAACCACCAGTATTTGCTCTGTATGAAAAGGCTCGATTCAGCAATCACTACAAACAATAATTTCAGACTGTTGTCCTGCTCAAAGATATCTGCCACATGGAATAGTGTAGAATATGCAGCGTTGCTGTCTGTAAACTTTCTTCAGAGAAAGTCATCAGTAGAAAATGTTGGCTCATCAGTCTCATAATCTCCTTCCTTCTCTAAGTTTGTTGTGCTAGAAACTGTAAAGAAACAGCCACTAGTATTTTAGCAAGCTGCACTATAGTCCGTAAGACAGAAGAATATGGCAGAATTGCTTTGATTACTACAAAGAGCACATACCCAGTGCATGTAAGAGAACATGAAATTCAGAAATGCAACACACATACAACGGCCAGGACTACAACTGCAGAACACAGGACTGGGTAGGGGAAGGAAAGGTGATCACAGAGTCACCAAATGATCCAGGGAAAAAAGGTAAGTTATTTTTTCCCTTCCTCATTTCCCCATCAGGAACATAGTACTCTTCCTTTGCAACCCATGATCAAAAGGAGTTATAGAAGACTGTCTATACAAGCTTATATTCTGAGTAGAGATAGGCCTGGCAGTCTGTGACTGACAATGAGTAGTGAAAGCCAGTGAAGATGTCTAATACAGTCAAAGTTGCACTACAGGAAAATGAGCACTGTAACATAAATTTGATACAGGGCTATTTCAAGCTCAGGGGGCTTGCAGAAGCATGCAGGGAAAAAAAAAGTGACCCTTTGTGTTGTTAATATCTCATTTATGTTATTGGAACTTCTAATTGGTATTACTCCACTGCAATAAAAATCGGTATAGTCACAGCAATTCTTTGTCAACAGAGTACTGCAAGAAAGAGAAGCCTGAACTACTGAATCCTAAATAGAGCTGACACACATATGTAAGACCTGAGACAGAAGCAAGCAGCTGAGGTAACTAAAAAGAAATTGATTCACATGTTGTGCAGTACATGTGAATAGTACAAACAAGCTGCTTTTCACCAAGTTTATCCTACAATATTCTCACCAACTCTTGGATATGATGTGTTGTGTACACCCTGGAGACTGGGACAATCTTCTTTTAAGCAAGTTTTCTTGTAACCCCCTTCTTCAATCTTGGTTGCACTCCCACATGTTGGGCAGAATCGGTAGCGGCTGTGCCATGCTAGAACAGATCTAGCCTGGGCTACTACTCCTTGAAAAGAATACATTGAAAATACACAAAATCAAATACTAATTCATGTAAGCTTTAAATAACATAGAAGAAGCAAGTAGTAAAGTTTAACATAAAAATCAAAGACTATGGCTCGCATTTAAATCTACTACATGAGAAGTTGAGCAATATGAGTTATTCAGATCCTTTTCTTGCTAGCACAGCACATGAGAGGTAGCACAGTACTAGTAGTATGCAGCTACAGACCAATTTATGCATTCAGAAACAAATCCATCTGGATCAGTATACCCTGTTTCTCAGAAAAGTTACTTTGTCTGGGCAAAGGGCCAGAATTATATATCACACCTTTTCCAGATGACCATTTTAGAGCTACTACAGGTATTGACATAATAATGCATTGTTCCATTTACACTTGAGGTGCGAGTCAAGCTTGCCCTTTATCCTTCTGTAAAAGCAAAATTGTTACAACAGCTGTTGTTAACAACATGTCTATAATGACATGCATTCACTTTGAGATCATGACTTTCCAACACTTGCTTGCACTGTTTCCTTCTCAGATAAGTATCCAACACACTCTTATTAAGGACTTAGTTTCATTTCTTGTAATGAAAACTCAGTAATGACAGATTTTTTTCTTTTCTTTGTTTTAGAACACTAAGGTAAGGTACATGCATTAATATTTAAATAGTACCATTTATAAACCCACGATGATCAATAAATTTTACAGTCTAACACTTGCCATTGCGGATGTTAGCACTTTGCAACCGCACATGATCTTACTACAAAATTTTTCACAAAACCACTGACAGGCTTTTAAAATTAAAATATTTCTAAAGCCACTCAAAATACCTGACTCCTTTGCAGTGGTTTCTCCTTGCATTATACCTCAGTGAATTTGAACACGTCTTTCTGATTACACATTTGATAACTGCTGCATTTCATGCATCTTACCAGCTTCTTTTTCAGGTAGCTGTAGTAGTGCTGGCATTGGTGGGTGAAGAAAGTAACAATCCTCATGCTTCTGTTTAAATTTCTCAGCAGAAGCAGAATCTACACTAAGAGCAAACCAAGCAACTAACCCATCCTCTTCATCTTCTTGCAGAACTCTTCCATTGGAAGCAGCCAGCAGGTTTGTGTGGATCTGAAGTTCAACTCCAAGAAAAACCAAGGTGCCTTCTCCAGTTTGGTTCATGCACTGCTCCACATCCTTGTGCTGCAGCCTGAAAAGCTTTACTTCTGGCTGCTGGGAGCTCTCTATTCTCCCACCCAAAGTAACAAAAGGACTTAGATTTGAGAAGAGGATGTATACTGTAGTTGGATGGCTTTGTTTTTTGCTTAGCCACTTGGAATCTGTTCTTTTATCACTCCTTCTGTCCAGAAGTGTCAAGCCAAAATAATTTTCATATTCTTTCACTTTGTTTGACAGAAAATTAGGCCTCTGTCCACCCTTCACATTAGCCAACAAATTAGCTATGTGCTTGTACCCCCAAAATTTAGCAATGTCCAGAGCTGTCTGCCTTGATTTATTAACGATGGACCTGTCACACCTAGAGAAACAGAAAAGAACAGCAGTCACCGGGGTAAATATCTTCAGGAAGAGTCCTGATGCTGTATTACTCTGACTGACAACACACACATCTGCTATTATTAAGGTACAAGAACTTTTAGACACTGTCTATACTGGGGCACTCTTTAGGCTAAATACTTAGCATTACAGTAATGAAAAAGCAATCATACTTCATTTTCTTTTGCTAAAGCCAGATCCCACATTTTTGTTGATCCTCTCCAGATATCACTCACCAAGGTTCATCAGATACCACAACAGCAATGAATTTAATTAAAATCCCACACATGCATCATGCAAAAATAAAAAAAAAAAAGGCTCAAGATGATTTACATACAGAATTTTGAAAGCTGGGCTACAGGTCTTTTCTGAATAATCAGTAATGAAGAAAACCCCACAGTTTAATTAGCATTACTTTCTAGAAGCTACTGAAAGCAGCATCACAACACTTAGAAAATATTTACCATTAAATAAGAATCAAGAACACAGCCTCTGCTTAGTGAGGGAAGTAGCACCCTCACAACTCAGTGCTGGTCCCTGTAGGGATCTCTGTTACCAAAAAGTCTGCAAAATGACACAGATGAGCAAACAGTGCCTCATGATACATATTTAAAAAATTAAAAAATACCTGAAACAGATTGGGGTTCATTGGGAGGTCAAAAGTAATGCAGGGTTTTTTGGCTTTTTTTTTTTTTTTTTTTGTCAATTTAACTCAAGTGTGTAAGTGAAACACAAATTCCCCTGTAAACTACCAATTATAGAGTAGATGTAGGGCCAGACTCACTAGGTTTTAAAACCAGAAGCCGCCAGTATATTCATGCTGCTGATACACAGGCAAGACTGTTTTGACTTGAGATTTTATATTAACCTCAATAGTTTTTCAGGGTGTTTGAGTACATTTTAGAAAAGCATTCAAAACTTAATTTACAAGTTTTTGGTGCAAAAGAAACTACTGTTGCACATTTATCTTTAAAGATTAAGTCTCCTTTAGACAAAATCTTGCTCAATTTCCTATGAAATTTCCTCTCTCTCAGCGACTGAATTTTGTTCTGATTCTGTCTTCCACCTTCTGTCTGCTCAGGGATGTGCAGACTGTGATGAGGCAGTGTCCGCAACAGCGGTCTCAACTCTACACCACACAGATCTTTTTTCCCAGTCTACAAACATTTCCTATAGCTTTCCTCAGACATGGATGAATATAAAAAAAAACCTGACTGGCTTTCCAGGATTAGCTTCTGGAATGTTACGTAATATTACCTTCACAGACATCGATGTTTGCATATCCAGCAATTGCATTTGTCCAAATGATTGTTATGATTATGGCTAACTAAAATGAGACCAGTGAGGCCAGTTATTACCTCAGGAACTATATTCAATTGCCTAAGAGAACAGCCCTGAAAAGGACATTTACAAGTGGATATTCACTCTTTTTTTACAGTAAGCATAACTTAAAAAACTGTTGTTCTATTTACCAAACTGCTAAATTCCCCAAAATCTCAGAAGATCCCTCAATACATAGATTATTGCAATCCACAAAATCTGGCACTGAGATACTTGCTTTACTTGCTGGAAGGTACGGATTACAGTACCAAACAGCGTTTCACCTGATGCTCCATGCCGAGCCCTAGCAGAGGGCAGAGCATCTGGGTAGGACTGGGGGGGGGGAAAAAAAAAAAAAAAAAAAAAAAAAAAAAAAAAGGGTGGGATGATCACTGGAGGCGAATGCTGTGCTTGAGTTTACTCATAACCACAGAAAGAACTAAACTTGCTTGGTTCTGTAATTAGGGGTGCAGAAAGGAATGGGCTGAGCTTGACTAATGTAGAGCTCAGTTGAATCGCAACACCTGACTATCACCCTTAATTTTGAAATGTTTTCCATTTGAACTGTTTGGATCCAGACTTTATTCAGGCTTCAGAGGAATCTTCTTTGGGGTCTCAAGGAGAACTTCGAAGCATTCTTTGCTTTTCTAGGTGTCTTGAAAAACCAGAAGTAGAACAGTTGACTTGAACATAGACAAGAAATATGATACCAAGTTTTTGACAGGCAATGAACATGCTTGGTGTCATACTGACTTAAGAAAATAACATGACAGCTCAAGGAGGAAGTGAATTGTCCAAAAAATAAAGAGACAAATGGAAATTCACCAATCAGTAACTTTGGCAGAAGTGGTCTGTCATGTCCTACTTAACAGCCAGTACATCAGCAAATGTTCTGCACTGTAAAGTAGATGCAAGTGGATTACAAATAAAGTTTAGAGAAAAAGTCTAAGTGGAACAATCAAATATACCAAATTTACAGTCAGTGCAGTGGTTGGAATGGGTTACAGACTTTGTTCTGTTCTGTTGGTGTCTGGGAGGAGTGACAATATATCCTTGAAGATCAAAGGAATAATTTTAGAGATGCTCGTAACTTTTAAAGAGTTTCTTCACAAATATGGAAAGCACGTTGCAACAGAGGAATCCAGTTATCAACAGAAGAATATATTTTCCTGAGTTTTAACTCTGAAAATTCTTCCACTGTCTGTTAGGGAAGTTTACTCTTCTGAGATCAAGTTGAAACGGGCAGAAAGGGATTCAGGTTAGAGCTCTTCAATGCAATCTACTAAACAGCTTACCCCTCTTCAAGAAGAATTCGCACAACCTCAAGGTGTCCATTTCTGGCACCATACATCAGGGCTGTCCAGCCGTTATCTGCAGATGCATTGATAAGTGATGGAGAATGACTGAGCAATGCTTTCAGTTTGGCTGCATCTCCAACAGCAGCAAAATGATGCAGCTGAGAAATCACGTCCTGACGGAGGTTCTTTTCAAAGTTTGTCATTGTGTCAACTAAGTTTAAAAAAGAAAACAAAACCACCTGAAAACATATCCACCATTAGCAAAAGGATTTAACTAAAATGATTAAGTTTAATGCTATACAGATAACCAGCATTATCAGCAGAAGTACGGACACAACAGTCAAATTCTTACAACCACTATGGCATTGTTACTCCCCACCACAACTTAGTCCCACGCATCTCCAAATACGGTGAAATTTTATCCTAATAACCAAGACTAGTTTTCCAGAGGCTTAAGGAGAGAAAGACGCCGCTATGAAAAGGAAGCTTATTTGAACGGGAAAAACACGTTCCGGTTCCCGATCGCGCACACACACACACACACACACACGAGGCAGAGCAGCACAAAACTCCACGCAATGAGTCTCAGATGCTTTGCAAACAACGACCGATAACCGCAAGAGGGCAAGTCCCGTTGCAGGCTGAGGGGCTCCTCCACGCCGGGACGGATCACAGACTCTGCTGCTGCGCCTCCGGCGGCCGCCCACCCCTCCGCCCCGGGGCAGGGCCGCACGCCCCACCCTCCCGCGCCGGGCGCCACCTCCTCACGACGCCGGCTGGCGCGCAGGCGCAAAGCGCCCGCCCCGCCTCTCTCCGCCCGGTGCGGCGGCGCGGGGCTGCCGCGGACGGGGTGGCGCTGGCGGGGGCCACGCAGCAGCCTGGGCGCGGTCGGGGCCGCCCCGCTCGGCGGCCGCTGTGGTGCCGGAGGGGAGCGGGGCGGCGAGGCGCGGCCGGCCAGCCGGAGGGCCCGCCCCGGGGCTGGGCCCTGCGCGGCGCCACAGTGCCCGGCCCCCGCAGCAGTCTCGGGCCGCCGCTGCCGCCGTCTGCCCCGGGGGCGAGGGGGCAGCGGGAGCGGGCGGGGCGGCGGCGGGGGAGGAGCGGCAAGGTGCCGCTGGCGAAGCGGCCGTCGTCAGCTGCTGCTGCCGCCGGCTGGGCCGGCTTGCTGGGCGGGTCGAAGAGCAAGGAACCATTTTGTCTTCCAGGCAGGAAAGGCCATGGTTACAAAAAGCAGTCAAACAGTTTTTCGGGTTGCGTCACCGTGCCAGGGGAGGGCAAAACCAGGTCGCAACGGAATATGCAAGCACTTGTGAGAGAAGCGGAGCAAATGAGATGTTATGGCAGGGGAGAATAGTTAGCGGGGAAGGCAGAATGATTATGCAAGCCAGAAGATAGCTTCAATTAAGGCGTATGCTGTTAGCCTGAGGAAAGCTTGGGGAAATTGAGGCTATACCAGTGATAAAGAGATGAACTTGGGACTGTTGTTCCAATGCATTTGCTTCCGGTGAGTGAGTACTTAACAAGCTTTGTGCTTGGTTTACAAAGATGGCTACCAAGTGGTAAATCTTAGTCCAGCATCACATAGTCTAAAGTCCTGATGTCGGCCTTGAAGTTTCAGAGAATAGGAACATGTTTCTTTCAAAATCCTTGTTACTTGAAAACATAAAAATACTGGTTTTGGTTTTTTTTTTTACTTGCCTTTGGTATTTTTGAGTTAGGAGGATCCATATCTTCAGGTTTCTTGAACACCACATGTCATCAAAACCAGAAGAACTGGACAGCTTTTGTTCCTGGTGCTTTACGAAAACAAAATCTTTCCAAATCCTTATATTACCATAGTGCAATATATTTCTGGTATTGAATGAAGAGGATGAGAAAAACTAGGACTGGGTCCTCTCAGTCCAGTAATGGCACATGTAATTTCTGTATCTGGTGTAGTCTTGGACAGAAAAACTTAACCTAGCCTTAATTTTTACAATTCATAACAAGAAGTCATAACTTATTATTTTTGTATGTTATTTTTGTCAGTTACAAAGTTTATGCAAGTTATTTTTTGCAGCATGTGCAGTTCTGATTTTTTTTTTTTAGAGTTAAAAAGTTTTCATACATCATAGTAAGTGGACAGTGCAAAGTTTATGCATGTGTGATAAATGACTGAGTCCCAAATAGGATTTCAATCAAAATTAACAATTTATTAAACGAATAAAGGCAAGCAAACAGCGCTGGGCGCGCCGGGAGCCTCTGCTCTACCAAGACGCACGTGATACAGTTCTTGTTTCTGGTTTATATAGCCCCCAGGAATAGGCGTGCCTTAAACTTCTTTTTGTTTTGGTTAGTAACAAAAACCGGTTTAACCTGTTGCGCTGAAAGGCCCAGCAGGCGACCTCGCCCAGCCCCCCCCTCCCCTGTGAGGAGGACTTGGTGGGCCGATGCCGCCTCGGTGCCCAGCCAGCCCCCCCTCCCCTGTGAGGAGGCGGCTGGGGGGGGTGCAAGGTAAGAGCTATATACATTAACCTCTCTGCTTTCTTAGGCTTGTGGTTATAGAAGGGTATGTCATCATGGGGCCCTAGCATTGTTCCATATTAACACGAATCAGATGGACATATATCACACATGTATTGTGTGGTCTTTACAACTCTATAAGCAAGCTTGAAAGTCCATGGTTGGTGTTCTTAAGTTCTGTACTCTTCGTTAACCACCTTCAGCAGAGAGAGAAAACTCCCTGTAGAACCAGTGCAGATGCAAACCAGGGAATGTGCATGAAGAATTGATAAGAGTATTCTTCCAGATAGGAACCAATGAAAGAGGTAAGGGTTGTGATGTAAATTTTATTCACCCAGTTGGAAATTAACCATATCCTTTGTGGTATGGGTCATGTATCTATAAGCAACGGTTTTCGCCTGGTGAAGTGGTGCTACCAGCCCTTCAATAGCCAATGGTCAAAGTATTTTTTTTCTTCCTGTGATGATAATGACTGAAAAAGAAAACTATTGGCACTATTCTACTTCTTACCTTCTTAAATCTGCCATTTATGAAGTTAAGACAACTCAGCCAATGTTATGACACAGGTGATCTGTGTCATGGATTCCCTGATTTCTTAGGTGGGCTAACACAGTCTGTGTTCTTAACTAACTCATGATACCCTGTTAACAGCTTTGAAAATTGTTTTCCATGTGTGTAAAACTCAAGGGGAAAAAAACCCAAACCATACTAAATCCTAGGCAGCATACTAGGAGGGAGGCTAAACTGAGAGATGACTGTTTTGGGATTGAGAAAGGAGTGTATCACTTGATGCTTCTATGAGGCAAAGTATGTGCCATTTCTTTAACATTCATATTCAAGGTAATAGATGTATGTAAGTTACTTATGTATAATCTATATATACAGAAAAAGTCTGGTACTGTAGCACTGATCAGCAAGTTACTGTATCCTGCTACATGGTGAAACAAATGCTATGGACTAAAATATCAGATACAGTTTGGGGAGGCTTTTATTATCTTTGGTTGTGCTTCTGACAGTACCTTTATCATCTGTGGCATCTGCAATGTGAAATGGAGTTTCAGATGAGCATCTCAGTAAACTTTCATACTCCAATATTTAATTATTAGGCCTTTTTGCATGTACTAAATTTATTTTTTAAAGGTTAAAAAAAATCAGTAGTACTTTTCAGTATTGCTAGAGCTTTTATTTTTCTGCTTTAGAATTTTCTGTGTGTATATGGGTGTCAATTTATCTCTTTTAGGATGACACTGACTTAAGTAGCAGCTAGATAAGTGGGAAATTCTTTCCTTTAAACTCCTGAACAAAATGTATGTAGACTTTGCATTGTATCTGTAAGGCATGTGAAAACCTGTTCGTGCTATTAGGGTATTATTGCTATCAGAATGATCCTGCTTTCCCTTTTTCTTTCTCCCCTGATTTGCCTTCAAGAGGTTTTGACCACAGGAGTCATGTATATGTTTGTATCCTGCAGAAACTTCTGTCTCTGCCTCCCCGAAGGAATAGTCACTTAGAAGCAGTTGTCCTTGGGAACTCTGAAGTTTCTCCCCCCTCCCCTGCCTCCATTTTCCAAATGTAAAGGTGTTGTATCAGCTTTAGCGTCAATGAAGGCTTTCTCAGTTTGCAAAATTGAGTGAAGCGTGATTTTCTTCTTGGATGATAAGGTGTTTGTACAGAAGATTTCTTGTACTTAATTTTCCCAGAGTTCTGTACGTGTTCCAAAAGTGTAGTACAAGGTGACTAATGCTTATATTTGTTACGCTTTTTTGTATCCCATTTTGCAAGAAAAAACTCCCATCAAATATAGCAAAGTTTGTGTTCTATAGAAAATGTAATTTATGTAATGAGTTCAAATTGTTATATTAAAAGTTGCATAGCTTGGGTTTGGTTTTGTTCTTCCCCACATGCCTTCTTACATGTTAAAAAAAAAAAAAAAAAAAGAGACAGTAGCATTTGAGAGGTCAAAATACAATAGTGATACTGCTAGAGGAGAGTCTTGCAAAACTGATTACAGTTACTCCAGTTGGGACATGCAGGTTAAGCTAAATCCAGTTCTTACACCTGCATTAAATTTCTGGATTCGTCACTTGCACTTGTATTAAACAGGAATAACTAACTCATAAAGATCTCTGTTTTAATGTTTTACTTAAATTGTTCACTGTGTTTTCAAATACTAAATAAAGTGATTGCTCATTAGCTTGTTTTTAAAGGTGGGTCTCAAAAGATTTAAGATGCCCATACATCAAGTTTGGATTTTTTTAGAAACAGAGCGTTAGCTGGAGATACATGTATGTCTATATGTCCTCTTTTCTAAGCACGATTGAAATTACATGGAAATATAGAAATAGTTTGAGATTTTGATGCATTTGAGCTATAAATCCTACTGTTAAATAAGAGCCAAAGTCTGTCCTGCCCCGTTCTGTGTGCTGATTTTTGTTACTGTGCAGTATATTTCCTAGTGAACAGTATTTCATTAAAAAATACACATTACCTTGTCCTTTTAAATTTGATTCAGTTGTATTTTCAACATATATTCACCTGAAAGTCCACACCAGACAGATGGTTCTTCACCAAGTCAGCATTAAGTGTGTTCTGTGTGAACTGCTAGTACGGTCGGACTGTAGCTGGTGACTCTCCAAAGTGTAGGCTCTGCAGGATACTTATTTTTTTTTGCCATAATGGCTTAGATTTCAGAATTTTTGTGTGTTTTCCTCCCCACCATGTTCGTTTTCCAAATTCGTGTACCACACAAATGACAGTATTTAAAATAACAGGGAATGTACTATGCTGTTCCTGTGCTGCTTGCATGTACTAATGTATTACTCAAGGGCAGTGTCATTTCTGAATCACGAGGAGCGTTGCAGAAGGCTGGGAATGTAGGATTAGAAATAAATAATTAAAGGAAGCAATTTTTACTTGCTGATTGGAGAGTATGTTCTCCGTGCCTTGACATCATGTCAGCAGTCCCCAACTTGCATGATTCTTAAGTACCTAAAGTGGAATTTGCACCACCTTCCAGTGCATCATTGCAAAAATAACATAGTATCCTTTGTTTTAAATATGAGTGACTGTAATAAGAAAATGATTGGGAACTTACAATGATCATAAC
The DNA here is from genome assembly GCA_034008185.1 of Gorsachius magnificus. Classification (NCBI taxonomy): domain Eukaryota; kingdom Metazoa; phylum Chordata; class Aves; order Pelecaniformes; family Ardeidae; genus Gorsachius; species Gorsachius magnificus. The sequence goes on along the minus strand of CM067109.1, from coordinate 33,940,461 downwards.
ATACTAACTTGTGAGTTTGAAAATGTTTTAGTTCTGCTAACAGGTTTAATTATTGTGCTGGATAAAATTTACAAATCCTTGAGAAAATGCAGAACTTTATTTAATCACTGAGCTGAACTTTCTGAGAGCAATTTAGTGATTCTTTAGAATCAAAATATGCAATGATAAGTTGCTTTAAAATCTGGGGTTTTTCCTTTGATGTATTCAACATCAAAATAACGCTCACTGAGAAGGTTAAAGCGGTGCTGGCCTTGGGTGTGCCATGATTCTTGAATTTTGTAATAAATAAATAAATACTGGCCAATATAGGCTTTGACTTGACTGAGTCTGTTAGCTCTTTAATAGGGGGGAACATTGTTGTAAAGGTGTATTTTTAAGACTTCTGGAGTTTGAGTGAGGTTATCAGTGTGAGAATGGGAATGGATGCTGTGCCACTAATTTACTCTGAATGTGAAAGAGACTCTGATGGCTCTGTGTTGATAGTGACTAATGATAGTCTTTTCAAAATGCTTGCTGATTACTGCAGACAGCAAACGGGAGTAATAGCTGAATGCCCTGATGCCCTATTCATTTTGTGCTGCAGCCTATAGAAAAAAATTGCGTGTGCTGTAAAGAATGTACCAAAGTGCCATTGGGAACACTGCAGTGTGCGGGCAAGAGAGTTGGAGTGAGACAACACTGCTCCTGTTAGCCTAAGAGATAGCAAAATGATAGTACAAATGGGAGAGAAGCAATCTGAAGAGAAGTGGATCCCCAGTTGTTTCATAACCTTACCTGCAAAAGCTTAGCAATATCCAGTTACGGTGAAATCAGGCTGTTAGTGTGACTGTGGAGAAGTTGCAGAAGAGACCTCTCTGAGCCTGTAAACTACTGTAAGTTTAGGTTCTACCAGACCATGTAGTTGTTTAGGGATTCCAGATGCTCAAAGGGTTAAAAATAAAATCTTAAAAGGAAGAAACTTGTCCTCTGTCTGAAGTGGATGTGGTATATGTAAGGAAAAATAACCTTTGAATGCATGACTTCTGACCCTCCCTCACTGAACAGTCTTAGAAGCAGTATGTCTGGGATATTACTGTTTCAGACTCTCAAAGCCTGTGTGTCTCGTCCAAATCAGTAGTTAGAAGATGACTGCAAAAATAAATGGCAAAACGGACTACTGAATTTGGAGTAAGTTTTTTTGGGATTAATTCATACTGTGATGCCTCAGGTACAAGCAGTAAGTCTTTTTCTCTGGTGGGCCAGAGTAATCAGACCTTGCTATAAGATGCCTGGCTGTTAACCCTGAGAATTTATGTGCCTGACACTGTCATGCTTTCAGGGTTATGCACCTGGGGAGAGATGGCTCTGAGACTTGCAATGTGTTGTCCTTAAGCGTCCTTTATTAAATGAGATCTTGGAGACCTGTCAATCTGAGAGACTTAACACCTCCCCGTATGCAGATGGCATTATGAAGACACTGCATCTGTGGAAGCCACAAGCGATGTAGAAACCAACAGTACACAAGAGTGAAGAGAATGTAGCTGATACCCCTATGGTGTGACTTCAATGGGTTGGTCTGCCTCTCTAAGGCTAATGAGTCTTGGGCTGGCTGACCATTTAACAGGCCTTATTCAGAGATCAGTACTGCCTGGGCAGCTAACATCTGTAAAGAAAGGGGCCAATAATGCAATTCTGGGGAGGAAAAATACGGGTTTTTTTTCTGGGACTGACTTTAGAGTAAAGGAAAGGATGTAGAAGTGAGGTATCTGTTTTTCAAGCCTCCGTTATCAAGCAGTATAGCTCTGGTTGAATTAATAAACTGTGCTGAGGGTGATGTCTGGAAAAGACTCTGGTACCTATCAGTTCTTTCTGGGCTACAGGAAAAGGCTAGCTTAGTTCCTTAAGTTAATAGATTTATTAAAAATAATGTAAAATGTAATAATTTTAATGAATTTTACTATTTAGATTCTTTAGAGCAAGAATTGGGATTGATCCTATTTTAGTTTTGGGGCTGTATTACAAGAATCATTTAATGTTTTTCAGACTCAGTAAACCAGCAGCAATGTCGTAGACAGTTTGCTAGTTCTTCATTTGGGCCTGTACTTCATTTTTACTTTTTAATTTCAACATGTTTTATGAAGGCTCTGTTTTTCCAAGAGTCACTGTGCTAGTTCAAGGTTAAAGGGCAGCTTTGGTTTTAACTTGTGCATTGGAAGCGAAACAAAGACAGGCAGTGGATGTGTGAAAGGAATATGTTGCCAAACATTGCGGTTTATGTACAATGCATTAGAATAGATTAAGCTTTTAGCACTTCTTGGCTTCAAAATAAAGTTTTAATGCAAATGTAGCTTATCTTAGGGATTCAAGGCTGTTACGAGGCAAGCAGAAATCGATATTATCTGACAAGGTTTCTTGAATTGGCACTGCAGCATTCCAGAATAATCTCCTTATGGTGTTCCCAACCAGGACTTTGGCACAATCTAACTAGATTTTTTTCCCAAGCATCTCCCTGATCCATTTCCAAGGATTCTTCCCTGAGAGCTGGTTGGACAAATGCTGAAGGGTCTGATCTAGGGTCCAGTGGTATAAATATGAGGTTCTTGATGCAGAAGAGATGGAGCCAGTTTGGTGGGAGTTTTCACTTTCTTTAGGAAAGAGCTGTAGCAAAGCTACGTGATGGCAGTTACGAAAAGAAAATCCATTTGCAGGTATCAAATTAATTTCAGTTAAAAAAACCCAAGATACTATTACGTGTTCTTAATACTGCTGCTGTGCCTCAGCCAGCAGTCTGCAGAATCGGGAGATGAGTTCTTTCAACTCAGCTGCTTTCAGTGAGCTAAGGTGTCTTAACAGGAAGTTTCTTTCAGCTATAGTATGTACTGCAATATATGCTGTGCCCGACAAGAAAAAAGGAATGCAGCAGTATCAATCTGCTCAGAATGCGTTCCTGAAAAGTGGATGGTTTGTGCTGTGATGGTTAGTGAAGCGAATTTTCCGCAAACAATTAATGTAATGGGGGGTGGTTATGGTGACGAGTGCAGAAACTTAATAATTGTGCCTGAGTTAAATTTGCAGGGATGCTATGCACGATGTGGAGGACTGGAAGGCAGGAGCACGATCATCAGAACTGTCAACTGGGGAGGTGTTAGCTTTTCAGTAAGTGGCTTTTCAGAAGGGATCACTGCTCTAAAAGGTCTCAGCTGCCTCATCTGTGAGATTGAACACCTTACCATTACCCTGTTTTTCTCTCCTTCACCTTGCTTAACCTGCTTAATCTTGAGTCATTGGAGAATGATGAAGGCAATAAAAATGTACCTGTTCAAAGATCTAACCCAAAGTGTAAACCCAAGAGGCATCAAGAACGTTTACAGTATTGTAATCTACTGGACAACTCGGAACCTGATGGACTGTGGTAAGGCTACAGAGAAAAGAAGTAGTATCTCAAAAGCGGGGATGGAGGTTAGGATACAAATACGATTATTATGTGTGCTTTGTGGCTGACAGTTGGAGATTTTTCAATTCTTTCCAAATTACTGTGTTTTCAATTTTCTCCCCATTTAAATTTGGTTCTGTTTGTTAAGCACATGTATTTAATTGATTGCTTATGAATGTGGCAGCATGGCTTCCTGAGTACTAGACAAAGTAACTTAGTTTCTCAAGTTTCTCAGGTGGTGGTTAAGTTGGTGGTTGAATTGTTTAATAAGGGTCAGTTAGTAAGAGTGGTTTTAATAATCTGTCAGTGTCTGGCTTACAAATGCTTCCTCATGATTAGTGAAATCATACTTGCAGCAATTTTGAGTTGAAAGAACCATTACTCTCCCCATTCTGTAGACTGCTAGTGGAGGCCCAGAGTTGGTGTGAAAAATACCTAATAGTGGTGTGGCTTTTTTTAACTGAAATTAACTGATACCTGCAAATGGATTATTTTTTTACTGATAATTACCTTCATTGCAGCTTGTTTTGAATTAAAAGGATGACTCCCCTTTAAATTAAAGGGGACTTTAAACCCAAGAAACTATTTTTACTTGCTTTGGGAAACAATCCACTTTCTAGGTATCCATGGGAAATGGTGGAGCCAACACAAGGATAAAGGTGAGCTCTCTAAAGCAGCTTTCATAAAACCATTCCTTCCCTGCTTTAATTCTTTGCCTTGATCATATTCACTATCTATTTCCAAAATAAATGAGGCAGGAAATGTGCAAATTATTTTCTCTTTTCAAAACAAAACCTCATTTTGTTCCAGGAACACAGAGAATGTACATGCACTGTAATGAAGATACCAACATGAAAAAACAGTATGTGGTCATGTTGTTGGAGTCCTGTTATCATCTAGATGATTAATTAAAGTGGCATTAATTACGATACTGTAATTTTAGTGTTTTACTTTGCAATAATCAAAACCTTACGACAGTTTTTTTTTTATCTATATGTGAAACTCCTGAAGTTCAGCTTTTTCTTTGGAGGAGTGGGGAAAAAACCCATGTATTTTCAGCAGTAGAATTGGCACCTTAAGATCCATCAGAAGGATTTTTGCTACCTCAACTAATTATGTGTGTGGAGGTGGTCATTGAATGGACTGGCATCAGAAAGTAAGAAACAGAATTTTGCAACTGAGTACTCCCTATAAACAGGGGAATAGTTTACTCTGTGTGACCTGCCTGATAGAGCTGTTAAGTGACGTAGGGAGTGCGGCTGCCTCCTCCTGCCCAGGCCACCTTCTGCCCAGCTGCTGGAGCCCAGGCTGGGGACCCGAGGTCTCTGCCCAGGCTGAGGGACGTTCATGACCATATGCACGTTCAACCAGTAAAGAAACTGAGCACTTGTCCCAAAAACATACATGAACACAGAGGACACAGACATGGCCGGTCACGCGCGCTGCCACAGAGGAGGCGCAGCCTCCGGCCGCAGCCCCGTAGAGGGCTCGCACAAACACAAGGGCGGACAGCCCGGCACCCTCCTCCTCCTGGGCTGGCAGAGGCAGAAGGTCGCTCGTGCAGCACACACGGGGCACTCTCCAGGTTCACACGCTCGCTCTCGGCTCCCCTGAGTAACATCACAGTGCCTCTGCCCATCCAGCACCCCTGCCCTGAGCCAAGGTCTCCTACTCACCAGCTGGTCCCCAGCACACCCCATGCGCACCAGGTCTGGGGAGGATGTGGAGATTCGCCCCTCTTCCAGCCACCAGCACTGAGCCCCTCAATCACACCGGTGCCTCCCAGTAGCTGGTTTTTGGACAGACACCATTCCTGCCCCATGGTTGGAGGTTCAAGACCCCCACCTGCTCCAGTAGTCTCGCTGGGATCCCTCTTTCTCCCCCTCCCCCAGTCTCTGACACCAAAGGCCAGGGGTGCCCACACCCCCAGTCTGACTCCAGTACCTGGCACCAAATTCCACTCACACACAGGTCCCCCGAGTATCTGGCACCGAGTCCTTGCAGCACAAGCATGCATGGGACAGAGAGTGGGATTACGCAGAGAGGTTGTCAAGAGAAGTTTTAATAAGAAGATAGGAGAGACTGCGGCGATTGGGGAGGAGCCTCAGCCAGGCAAGTGCACTGACCGGCCCTGACTGTTACACGTGACTGGACCCCTTTGTGCACCTTTCTGTCTGCCCCCTCTGTGTTCCTCCCTGCTCTGCCTTCCCCTGCATGTCCCTCCATGGGTCTGTACAACTCAATTCCTGCACGCCTCACAGCCTGGAGTCTCTGGGTTTGCAGACTTACCAGCAGCAAAATCCAGGTGGGTCTTCCTCGAAGTGGTGGCCATAGTTTCTTGATAGCCCATCAGCCAGTGTGACTGGCAAGTTTTGTTTCCATGTTTGTCTCCATGTTTGTTTTTTCAGGTGTGGCTTGGTATATTTTGGTTTCTGGGTTCCCCCTTTCCCCTTGGTTTCCCAGCTGAGCAGGTCCACAATCACGATAACCTTGCTGGAATAAACATGCCCACACTCTCACATACCCTTACCAATTGTTGTGACCAGGTTTGGTTCTCATCACTGCCTCATCATTTGTTTGTCAGGTTTGTGTCCTTGTATATTCCTGTTTATGGCTTCCTTCCTTCCTCATTTTCTCTTGCTGCATTGAAAAAGGTCCTTGACCAGATACTCTTAAAAAACCTGACACTTGCCTTCCACATACCCTTACTGTAGCAATCATGAATGTAATTTTGTATCTGCCAGCTTAAACCCTTCTCCTGGATTCACTTACATCTGCAGTCTTGATTCCTACCATACAATTCATGCTAATTATACTCCTTTCCTCTTTCTCACTATTCTTCATCTTACCTCAACTTCGTTCCATATTTTTCTCCCACCCAATCACAGTTAATCTTCAATGTAATTATCCAAATTGGTACTTCCTGCTTGTTGACCTCCTGTTTTAATTTCCTATTCTATTACTCGGGTAGTTTGGCTTTTCTTGTTTTCAGACTGGTGCTTGCTCAGTCTGTTTAGTCCAAGGTGTCTGTCACTTCTTTGGCAGTGATTAAAAACATATCCCATGGTGTTAAAAAATGCAAGAACTCTTCCTCAGACCTACTTTCAATAATTTGCAGAATACCTTAGCAGTGACATTGGGAGTTATTAACAGTCAATGCTAACAGAAGGGTGTGGTGGTTTGACCCTGTCTGGACACCAGGGGCCCACCAAAGCCGCTCTAGCCCTCCCCTCTAATTGGACAGAGGAGAGAAAAGTAAATCAAAAGGCTCGTGGGTCGAGGTAAGGACAGGGAGAAATCATTTGTCAGTTACCATGACGGGCAAAACAGACTCAACTTGAAAAAAAAAATTAATTTATTATCAATCAAAATTGGAGAAGGAGAGGAGAAAAACTGCTAGATCTTAAAAACTTCCTCCCCCACCCCTCCCTCCTTTCTGGGCTCAACTTAACTCCCAGTTTCTCTACCTACTTCCCCCAGCAGTGTGGGGGGACGGGAATGGGGGTTGGGGTCAGTTCATCACATGTTGTGTCTGCCGCTTCTTCATCCTCAGGAGAGGACTCTTCCCCTGCTCATGCGTGGGCTCCCTCTCACGGGAGACAGTCCTCCACCAACTTCTCCAACATGAGTCCTTCCCACGGGGTGCAGTTCTTCATGAGCTGCTCCAGCATGGGTCCATAATTTCCACAGGGTGCAGTCACTCAGGAGCAGACTGCTCCAGCGTTGGGTCCCCCATGGGGTCACAAGTTTTGCCAGCAAACCTGCTTCGGCGTGGGCTCTTACCCCCACAGGTCCACAAAGTCTTGCCAGGAGCCTGATCTGGCGCAGGTTTCCCATTGGTCACAGCCTCCTCCCTTCGGGCATTCACCTGCTCCGGCATGGGGTCCTCCATGGGCTACAGGTGGAGATCTGCTCCACCATGGACCTCCGTGGGCTGCAGGGGGACAGCCTGCCTCACCATGGTCTTCACCATGTGCTGCAGGGGAATCTCTGCTCTGGCGCCTGGAGCACCTCCTGCCCCTTCTTCTTCACTGACCTTGGTGTCTGCAGGGCTGTTTTGTCTTGCATCCTCTCACTTCTCTCTCTGGCTACTGAGCCGCAGACGGGTTTTTTTTCCCTTCTTAAATATGTTACCACAGAGGCGCTTCCACTGTCACTGATCGGCTTGGCCTTGACCAGCGACGGACACAGGGAAAACTTCTGGCAGCTTCTCACAGAAGCCACCCCTGTAGCCCCCCCACTACCAAGACCTTGCCACAGAAACCCAATACAAAGGGTTTCAATTTTTTTTTTCTAAATGCTGTCTCCAGCATTCTCTGCCACGGAGCTCCACAGCTTAACTGCAAGTTGTTTGCTAAAAACATTCCTTTTTTGTAGTGGTGTTTTCTCTTTGGACCTGGTACCGCCTGGTACTCTCTCTTGATTCTTACTGTATTGGAAGAGAGTGAGCAGTTGTTTCCCATTTACCTATTTCATGTCATACATAGCACAACTCTGTCAGATTCTCCTCTGTCTTCTCCATAAGAGATAGTTGAACCTAAGTGTTGTCATCACCGTGTTGACTGCTTATTCTACTCTTTTCTTAAATGTAATTTATACTCCTTTAGTGTCTTAACATTGACAATGTCTGTGTACTGTCAGCCCAGTCCCTCTGCTGTCTTTCTACAATTTGTAGTGGTGAAGGATTCTTTACAGTCTGCATGGTGACTAAAAGAAAGAACTGCCATAAAGAGTAGAAAGAAAGCCTCTGTTTGATTGCTTAAATCTACCCCAAAAGATTATCAGTTGCTATTTATCCCACAGTCAATCTTTTTTCTTCTCAACAATTTTAGTGATGTACTTTTTCCTGGAATTCAGCCTTCAAGACCAGGCACTGGAAAAGGAAGACTTCCCTTCCAACTCAATATTCTGAGCAGTCAAATAAACCAACCAGCAGGATAGCCTGGCTAGGCTACTACCCCCTGCAATTTAGTAGGAGATTTAGGACCATATTATATGTTTATATAAAACATGTACATGTATATATAAATAATATAAAATCACACACAAACACACACATAAATATAAACATATAGAAAACTAAAGAATGTACATGTGCCAAGTTTGAATTTCAGAAATAAAAGTATTCTATAACGTGTCTGCATTTTTGCCTATACAGAAACCTAGGATAGTTCCAATGAGTGTTGCAAAGGAAACATGTAATAGTCTCTGTTTCATTGGAGAGTGCTCCCCTCAGATTAAATTCTTAGCATTCTCATGATACTGGAAAGCTGAAGGCCTAGCTTCAGAAATAATAAAACCCACAGCATATTAAGTAGGTCTATTTTCTAAAGAATAGTAATTATTTCTTTTAACACATCTTGAATTTCTGTGTGAGGCTTGTGGGGTTTAAAAAAATAAATAACTTAGGATTTTAATAAATCTGTAATTAGTTGATTTGCTCTTTAATTTATATTCTTTTAAAACATATTAAGAAATGCATACACGATCCTAAACAAACACCTCCGAAGTAGACAGGAGGTCTTGCTTCTTTATTGTTACTATTCCGTGTGCTTAAAAAAGCATGAGAAGAAGATAATTATGCATCTGCTGCCAACAGAAACTGTAACAATGAGTGGTGTTTAAAATGGTTAAAAAATCAATGTTGATTACATGTCTTTCTTATGAACTAGGTGAAATTAGCTGTACAAAATCAGTTTTTAAAACTATTGAGCAGGAAACAAAATTAACTTCAACAGTAGGTGGCAGTGCTATCAAGATCTGTGTGTCTGATGTAATTAGCTGGTGTTTATTATAGAGTCAGCTCTTTAGCAAAAAGTAAGTTAAATACCACAAAATCAGTGCAGCCTTGTGATTTTGGGGTAAATAATGATGAGATACTGGTCACAACCTTGTTTCAAGAGGCTTCTCCTGCTGAAAATGTGAAGTAGGAGTTTTTGTGAACTTACTTTCATAAGCTTGCTTGTATTTTGCTATATAAGAAAGCAAGCTTATTCTTTGCTTGCTTTTAGATGGAATTGTGAATGATTCTATACAGTTCATATAAAAATAAATAGAGAAAATGAGTGAAAGCAAAAACTGATAAAATAAATGTTTATAACATTTCAGACATGCCAATATCACAGTTCATGGTAATTCTGATGCCATTATTACAGATTTGTCGTATCTTTGCTAAGGCAAAGCTCTTTGCATTCCTTTGCTCTTTGCTTTCCTTTGCTAAGGAAAGCTCTTTGTCAAAGCCCATGAATCTGTTGATGTTCTGAAGAGCATTTAAAAAAACATTACTGAAACAGTTTATCTTAAAGACCATATTTTGGCTTTCCTTCATATTGTTGTGCTAAATTACATTTATACATTGAATTACAGAACAAATTGCTAAGCTTGTTTATTAATTTTTTACTTAATTGGCCCTTGGTGCAATTTACTGATATTTGTGGCAGCTTTTAACTTCTGCCAATGGTTAGCATTTCACAAGGAGCTATGCAGCTAGAGATGACGTTGCCGAGGCTCAGTGTGCTTGTGTTTCTCCTGTTGGTTAGCCTAACTATCAGAGAGCACAAGGCAGGTTATTGCTGATGACTGACCCCAGACACACTTCTCAAGCAGTGTTCTGAGGTTTCTGCAGGAGCCTGCTGTATGTTGGTGAAGTGTTCCCACTGTGCTTTTTAAAGGAGTAAATTAGTGAAATTAGTAGAAAGTTCAAAGGTAAGACAAATGGAGTTTAGAATGTTGTGTTCAGAAGTTACAGGCCCTCTTACAGCACTGCTGCAGAGTCAGTGTATGTTAATGAACTTTTTTGAGTGTAGTTTTATTGTAAGAAGTTAATTAGGTCCTGTTGTTTCTGGTCTGCCTAATCATATGACTTCCCAGTGTCATCAGCTGTATGGACCACTACTTCTGCTTTGATTCTGCCTTATCTAGTAAGAGGAAGAAGGTTGAAGAAACCCAGAGAAAAGATGTAATATAAAAATAGTATGTCTAAATTGCAGTCTTTCAAGGTGTTTACAAGGTGTCAGCTGATCCTTAACATTCTGCTTCAAATTCAAATTGTCTTACAAGCTTTCTGTAGAAGACAGATTAATATGGTTAGAGTTTAAGGGGCTCCTAATGATTGCATCACTTAGAGAAGAAAGAGATGTTAAGTAAGTGTCTCACAGATGATCAGTTTTTCAGTAAAACTTACCCACTGCAATATAGGACTTTATCAGCTCTGGCCTTTGGTAATCTATGTATTAAATTAAAGCGCAACTCCTTTCAAATCAATATAATGAATTGATTTGTACACATTTCAGGCAGGGCTACTTTCTTTGGATTTTTGATATTGAATTTGCACTGCAGTTAAAGCATCTTTTCTGCATAATTAAATCTGCATTTGTTGGCTTCTTCACTGAGTTGAAACTGAGTTTAAAAGGCAGAAATGTGAGTTAAAGCAAAAATATACAAATGTGTTAATTTTTTTTGAAAAGTTGCTGAGATACTCTTGTATGAAATATAACAAGTGAGAAAGCAGGGTATGCTGTGTTTTGATTTAAGATATTTCAGGTGTTTTAACTAAGTATCTGAAAAAAATTGTATTTAAGAAATTTCAGGGTTTTCACAGAAATACTAGGTTGCTTTCAATCAGCACCTCTTGTTTTTTGCCCATTTCTTTAGTGGTGTTTTTGACCAGGTAAAAAGTTTGCCTATACTGCCCTCTAGGTATTCCTGAGCTTTTAAAATAGCTATCTGTGTACCAATAAACTCTCAATTGCAGCAGCAAAACCCAGCTGAGAGCTAGATTAAACTGGATAGTGATGTGTATGACTGTAGTTAGACCACTAGTATGTGAACTAGCTCCTGTAAAACTGGTATTGCAACCTAAGGATAGAGCATGTGTGATGGTACTATGCTATGCACGTTGCAGTATGTGTCGGAGTGATGTTTGGGATGCATGAAAGATTTGGATGCTAGTACCTATTTGTGTCAAAGGAATCCCAGGAACAAATAGTGTATATGAATCAGTGGAAAAAATTAATGGTCAATCATGCAGTTTTGTCTGAGTGTGGACAAGTTAGGGGAGATCTTACAAACATGAATAATTGTTCACCATTGAAAACTAGCAGCACAGTCTGAGAACCTCAGTCAATAGAGGGTGCTCATGAGGCTTGAGATAGTACAAAGCAGTGGATCAGTGCAATTTCTGAAGAACTGAACACAGAGTCTAGTTGGAGGCCAGTAGCTAGTGGAGTTCTCCAGGGCTCCGTACTTGGCCTGGTCTTGTTCAATTTATTCATCAACGACCTGGATGAGGGGACAGAGTGTACCATCAGCAAGTTTGCTAATGACACAAAACTGGGAGGAGTGGCTGATACACTGGAAGGCTGTGCTGCCATTCAGCAGGACCTGGACGGGCTGGAGAGTTGCACTGGGAGGAACATGATGAAGTTCAACAAGGGCAAGTGTCGGGTGCTGCACCTGGGGAGGTTGAACCCCATGTACCAGTACAGGCTGGGGGCTGACCTGCTGGAAGGCAGCTCTGCTGAGAGGGACCTGGGAGTCCTGGTGGACGACAAGCTGACCATGAGCCAGCAGTGTGCCCTTGTTGCCAAGAAGGCCAACGGTATCCTGGGGTGCATTAAGAGGAGTGTGGCCAGCAGGTTGAGGGAGGTTCTCCTCCCCCTCTACTCTGTCCTGGTGAGACCCCATCTGGAGTACTGTGTCCAGTTCTGGGCTCCCCGGTTCAAGAAAGATGAGGAACTCCTAGAAAGAGTTCAGAGGAGGGCAACAAAGATGGTGAGGGGACTGGGGCATCTCCCCTATGAGGAAAGGCTGAGAGAGCTGGGGGTGTTCAGCCTGAAGAAGAGAAGACTGAGAGGGGATCTCATCAACACATACAAATATCTTAAGGGTGGATGTCATGAGGATGGAGCCAGACTCTTCTTGGTGGTGCCCAGCAGCAGGACAAGGGGCAATGGGCACAAACTGAAACATAAGAGGTTTCAGTTGAATATGTGGAAGAACTTTGAGGGTGACAGAGCACTGGAACAGGCTGCCCAGGGGTGTTGTGGAGTCTCCTTCTCTGGAGATATTCAAAGCTTGCCTGGACGATGTCTTTGTGCAACATGCTCTAGGAGAACCTGCTTTAGCAGGAGGGTTGGACTAGATGATGTCCTGAGGTCCCTTCCAACACTTGCCATTCTGTGATTCTGTGAACTTAAACAAAAATAACATCCCAGATAAAAGTATTTCATGTGTAAACAAATACATTTTTGACACTGTATGTGCTAGTTAATTTTTTTTAACAAAATACTTGCTTTGCCATACAGAAGCTAGGGAGTGTGTATTTATCTGTTTTTCTGTATATATAAGGTAGTGATACCAAGGACTCTTCTAGATTCATAACACAAAGGAACTGATGTTTTTCTTATCCTACAAAGCAAGCGAAATAGGCAAAGCAATGTGTGTGTGCTTTTACATCTCTATATACACATATGTATGACATGCATTTACTTTGGGTACATATATTAGTTCTAAATTTGTCATCTGTAGTTTAAAGTTACTATCCTAAACATGTACAGAATCTGTATAGTACCTAAGCTTGAGTGTGATTTACTCTTTCTTTGCAAATACCACATTATATTTTGGTTTTGAAATGTCAGTTCAGACAGTTTGTTTAATTGAAATCTGACACAAAACAGTACTCGCCAAGGAAAGCTTTTCATTCTCATTACTGTGGAGAGCCATTTGCAAAAGATGGAGGGGAAAAGTATCAGGATAAAAACAAGTTAATGTACCCTGTGAATATTCACCTAATCTCCAGTTATGCTTAAAAAGCACTAAGAAATTTAATTTAGGTATTTGCATTGATTACAGAAAGACTATGGAATAAGGTCCAAATGAGGTGACGTATTTGGTAAAAAAAAAAAAAGGCATAAGCAATAATTACTAAATGTTTACAAAGTTGTTTATTTTATTGCAAAGAAGTCACTTCAGATACTTGGTAGACATTGGAACTAGAAAGCTAGGTATGAAAGCATAAGAATTTTGCTCATAAGCCTAAGAGCTTATATGCTAAAGTTTCCTCATATGTGCAAGTTTAGAAATGTTATAACACACAAACACACATAAGGGGGGTAAGACTCAGTTTGCAGGTACATGAAGTCATTATGCTGTAATACTGAAACGGTAGCTCTAACAGTACCAATACTGTGGAATTTGCTAAAACATTTTTTCAACCATATGCTACAAAGCTGATTAATTCTATTGTTGTTACCAAAATCTTGCTTCATTTGGTGTAGCATGTCTGTTTAACAGTGACCTGTCTCTAAATTAGTATGGACTTGTAGGGAAAAATGTTACTTACAGAAGCCTAGGATCAGGCCCCTTTCTGTAAATTTTGTATAAATGCTTGAGTTGGTGTACATTGGTTTTAATGGTAATCAGTTTTAACTATTATAAAGGCAATGTTGTAATCAATTTAAGGGAACACAGATTTTTAAAAAAAAAAAAAATGGTGTTAATTTGGTTTTGGAAACAGTTCAAATGCTGCACACTGCTGAATGAAATACATTTATGAAAACAACTACATGCAATTCATGGTACAGATTGTCTGAAAACCTGGTAATAGCATAAAAAAGACACCCTTGTTTTGTCAAAGTCAAAATCTTTTTTTACTGGGGAGGTGCCAAGTGAGGATATATCTGTCAACTCATTTTGAAAACAAGGCCTTTATGTCCCTTTAACATAAATTAACAGCACAATGTGTCTACTTACAACCTTTAGCAGAAGTTAATCAGATATAATCTTCTCTTTGTTTTGTTGTGATCGTTTACAGAAATTACAAGAATTCTACTATCTCAGAGAGCATCTGTCTGACACAGGCACACTGCAGACCAGCTGCAAGCTTTTCTGTGTATATCCAATGTAGGCTTCCCTTACCCCTCTGTAAGACATCTACCAATCCCTCTGCCTTAGGGCAAGGATGTATTTGGTCTGAATACCTTCATCTAATTGGGAGCAGTAATTTGAATTGTGCTTTCATCGCTTCTATCTCATCCAGAATCCTGAATTTGCTTACGAATACTTTTTAAGGTATACTCAAGTTTTCTTTTCTTTGCATGGTTAGGATTAGTCCTTGACTGGTGAGTTTAGATTCTTTTTTGCTTCTTTTCTCTAACTTTTGGACTTCCTGGTTGTCATTACTTTGTGTTCTAGTTACGTCAGAAAATACAGACAAAATCATATTCAATATTGCACAATGTACATTAAAATTGTGCTAAGCTAAGGGATATTGCAGTGTGTCCGCAGCAGATGGACTGGGCTTTGAGATTTCAAATGCCTAAGAGAGCTGTTTATTGATTATGGGTAAGTAAGTATCATGTTAGTGTAGATATGGCATGAGTGACCTTGATTACAACAGAATTCTCATGAAACCACATACTACCTGCACAATAATAGCATTGTGACAATCTACTTAAGGTGTTAATACCTTAATTAAAAAGTCATATAAATTTGTTCAACTTCCGTGTGGCACGAAGTAAAAGAGAGATGGAATAGCTGAGAAAATAGGCAAAAATACATTTAATAAAAGGTCTTGCTTGCAGACAGTGAAGCCAAGTAAGGGTTCGAGTACTTTTTTTTTTTTGCCACTAGAGGGTGCACAATGCACAGGAATAGCAAAAGGGGGGCAAAATTCTTTGCTACTTTCATGCTCTGCAAGAGCCCAGAAAAACATATCTGAGGAACCTTATATATTTAACATTTCAAGGAGCATTCAAAGTTTCCCAGAACATTTATCTGAGTGTTTGAGTCTGCAGCTGACTGTACTCAGGGTGGATTTAATGATAGCTTTCTTTCACCAAATCCCCTGAAAAACAAGTTGTCACTCCATTCTTGCAAACCTAAAATATGCCTAAAGCTCTTTTAAGAGTACTGGAAACAAAGAAGGATTTAATTTACTATGATAGATTTAGGTATTATTCCCTTTTGTGTTCTGAACTTTGTAGGTACTTTGTATGTAATATGACTAATGACTGAGTGATTAGAGTTTACCTATAAAGCTTCCATAAGAATCTCACTTTTACTAGGTACTGGAGTGCAGGTGTTGCATACTTGCAGGGAATGTTTGGTAGAATGAAAAATGGAAGTGTAATAGCAGGTGATGCATAGGATTGTGGACCGTAAAATACTTTGCCTTTTTTAAAATTACTGTGTAATCTGAATTATTGAGTATAGTTATTCTCATCTATTGGGTTTGATCCTCATTCCTTCTTGGTGTCCAAGTACATGTTACGTGGTGGTGTCCTCTGAATGGTGTTGCTTATTTGAATTTAGTTTCGGGTTCCAGAAACATGTGAAATAAGAAATTAGAAGTGAAGGTGTCTAAAATATTAACAGATTTTTTGAGTTTTTACAGTCATTGATGTGAGGCATTCTGGGCATGCTTTAATACTTCATTTTCTGTCTTTCAACTAGTTAAAAGGTCTCTGGTGGTAGCAAGACATGCCCAGAACCAGTTGGAGGATATATGAAATGTATTATTACTCCATGAGCACACGGAGTGCTCATTTTCTTATGGTATTCTTCAGAGGCCAATATCCTTGGTTTGGGGACATCAGCTGTAAAGGATCTCATATATAAGAACAATCATGAGGGCTCATAGCAATAACGAGCCGGGGACTGAGATAATCTCTTTGCATTCTCTTTTACAACATTGTCAGGAAGGATAATTGTAAGGGACCTGTGGCCAGATGGGTTGAGCATGCACAAGTGGAATTCATATCTTCCCCTTTGCTGGCTCAGTCCAAGAGCAGGTCCCTTTTCTCCCTGTGTCTCGGCACATTTGTTTTCCTGGAGCCAGCTATCAGGGCTGCCTTCTGGCAGTACCTTTTGTAAGAAGAAGGAAGAACAATTAGCAAAAAAAAAAAAAAAAAAAGAATACCTTGAGTAAACTGTATTATATAGTTTGATTATTTCAGTGAAGGTAAAGGTTATTCCTTTCCCTTCCACTCCATCCTCTGTGTAGTTAAATTCCAGACCATCTGGTACTATGAATATTCCTACTGTTAAACTTCACAGAGATCTCTGAGCACCAAAGAAGAGTTAGGCAGTCATGGAATTGGTCCACATCCTCACCACTCTGTATGGAGGCTTCCCATTCATAACACATCTTTATGCACTGTGTAAATTCTAAGGTAAAGCACCTATTCCAGGGCTAAAAGAGCAATTAATTTCATAAAGCACTGGTTCTGCAACCATTCTTTGGAGACTGCCAACTCCTGTTAAGCTGTGCCACGTGTAGTGCGTTTCTCAATACGGAATAGATCACTGAGCACGCCACATTTGTTTCATATAAAACTTCAGGACATAATTGCTTATGTCTTTCATCACTATCATCTTACGATGCATTTTAATTTGTCTTATGGAGTTGAAAGGCTCTGTGTGCCCTTACCAATAATCTTGAATCACTCAGGCCACTTGTTTTAGGCTGTTTGAAATACTTTGTAAGCAGCTGCAGGTACAAACTGCAACGTTGAAGGAAAAAAAAAATCAAAACAATACTAAGTCCATTAAAGACTGTTAATGATATGCACCATTTTATCATGAGAACAAAGCAAACATTGCGAAGGAGTAGTGACAGGGAAGATGAAAGCAGGAGACAGATTTTCAGCATGTTAGAAAAATGATTGAAGAAGATGGAAGAAAATTCTTCACTGATATGCTTCGCTCCCTGTTTGGAGGGTGGAGACAAAAAGGATTTCTTGGTTTCTTCTGAAAAGAGGAAGATATTGTCTTTTTTCAGATTTTTCTGTATTTTTTAAATGTTGAGATTTGCATTAAAGAGTTTTAGGAGGCACAAAGTAGCAGGAAAACAGAAAACAGCTGCCAAAAAGAAAAAACAGGGAAAAGGAGAGGAAGAAGCAAATGCAGTAATACCCTTTTCACCTATACACTTGTACTCTTTTTTTTTTTTTTTTCTTTTTTCCTTCCATCTTTCTTCGGCTCACACCTGCTTCACACTGTTTGTCTTTTGCTTAGTTCTGCCATGATGATTCATGATCACCCTGTACGCTGTTTTTCAGGATCTTAGTAAGTGGCTCACACACTGACAGCGCTTTAGAAAACTGGCCCAGGAGCTGAGTCAGACCTGTGAACTAGAGAGGTCATTCTTCTGATCTTTGTGCTGTGTGGCTGTTGGAACTAAAAGGGTACAGGGAAGAGTTCTTCTTTCAGGCAATGAACTGCACTGTGATTATGGAACTGATTAAGCTTTAGTGACCTTACGACTGTCTTTCAAGGGAGCCATGGTTTGGCATTCCTAAACAGTATGAGGTCTAAATGGCATACAGTTCTCAAAATCTGAAAAGCCATAGTAACTGCAATATCTAAATTAAACATAGTAGGCTATACAAATACATATCCTGTATTCTACGCAGGTTTTCCATACAATTCCAAATGAGAGAGTCAAGAAGAGGGGGAAAACAGAATGAAAGGAAGGGTCTGTGCAACTTTGTGATTTTGTGCGGTCTGTCAACACCATTGAGGGTCTGTTTTATATTAGACCAATTCAAAATGCAGCATGAACAAAGGTGTCATAAACTTTTTCCTGTGTGCTTTGCCTCTCAGAAAGCATCCCGTGCCCTTCAGAAAGCATAGCACGTAGTTTAGTACAAAGGATTCAGCTTGTCACAAATGAAGAACTTGTGCTTTTTTTCTCTTTGTAAGAAAAGATTAGATGTTTCAGGAGTTCTGTGCCAAATCTAGGCAAGAAACAAAATTAAAGGTAGTTGTAAACTAGAACTGAGGCCTGTAGGATAGCCTGTCATTTAAAATGGCTAGTGACTGCTTTGTGGCTACAGTGGTGCTGCAAAGTGTCTGCAGGATCACTGATAATTATAACCTGTGCTTCCAGATTTATAACAAACCTCATATTTTTGATACATTGGGCGTAGTTTTGCAGACAGTTCTTTCCCGAGTGCTTTAGGATGGCTTGTTGACCATATTTCTTGGGATGTGTTGGGGTTTTTATCCAATGCAAATCAGGATGGTTCAAGAATATCATCTGTTGCGCTTCTGTATTTTGTGTCATTGATTCTATAATTAGCTGTGCCAAATGTATGCTTAGTGAACCTGGTTTTTTGAAGTGCTTGCCAGAAGCATGTGACTTATCATGTCATTTATAAACCTACAGATATTGCCATGTGCTAACAATTTAAGCTAGCTATTACAAGTTGATGGTGTAACAGTTAAATTACTGGTGTGCTAATTGCACTAAAGTGGCCCAGAATGTAAAAGTAACAAACACTACAGCTAAGTCATTTTGCTAACATGGAAAGGACATCTGGCCAAACATATTAATTCTATATTAATTCAAAATGTTTACTTTTTAAAGTTTATGCCTTCTGTAGAGAACCATGTGTGTTTCTTGACCCCTTCTACACAAACATGTGTGTTCTCTGAAGTCATTTGATGTCTGACTTTGTAAGGTCCTGAAGAGTCTAAAACTGGATAATAAGAGACTGCTGAGCATGTGGTAGAAAAAGGCCCAAAATATTATTCTACTGAGACTTTTCAGTCAGCTATTGCATTTCACATCAGATAAGGCATTTTTCTGGTGGCTGAAGTGATGCTTATATAACCTTTGACAAATTATGGGACTGTTGCTAGAATTAATTAGATGCCAATTTTTAACTTTTTGAGATCCTTAGGTAAGATGCTTTAGAAGTGAAAGAATTACTTGTGCCTGTAAAAAATTTTGGTCATAGGAAATAAATAAAAGATTATGGTGAATCACTAGGTAGCAATTCCATAAAATTTAAAAAAATTTTTTTTTAATATAATTAGTAACTTAAATTTGACAATTGGTATGAAGATGACGTATTGTAGGTCCTTGACAACAGTTTAAAGGTTTATGTAGGGAAAAAAAGGTCCTTTTTTGCTGAACACACCTGTTATCCATTTTACTTGAAAATGTAAAAATTACAAAATTCATTAAAACTGGATCATTCCCGTGATTGTTTTTATTATTAATATTGTTTTTAATATTGGTTTTATTAAGCATGCATATGGTCAAAGCATCTAAACTGTTATGATTAATGAGGAGAGGCAGATGAATATTTTTGACCTGTAGCTCCCTTCTCTAAGCCTGCTTTTGCATTAACATACCCATTGCAAACTTGTTACAGGACAATTTAATGTAATACTATTATAAACACTTTAAATGAGCTCTGGTTTAGGTGTGGAGCCTGGGATACAGCCAATCTTTCTCATGCTTACTCTATCATGCTTTTTAGAAGGACCCTGCCTTTTTCATGCATGGAGTCTTCATAGCCTCACTGAAAATATTAGTTACAGTCTTCTCTTTAGTGTGAGACTGGAGTTAGACATATGAGAACAGGCTTTATTGTTCAGACTTGCCTCCAGAAAGGAAAGGTGCTCATAACCATTCGTCTTTTCTCTTTCCAGAAGAAAAACCTGTAAAGTTCCCATGCTGTGATGGCGAGTCTCACTCTTTACACCTTACCTCCTAATTCTCTGACACAGAGATTGACTGTAACACATTCCCAGCACAGCTCTACAATATCTCTCTGGCTTTCGACTATTTCTGAAGTGAAAGGTGCCAGGTTATTGGACTACAGCCAGGCCTGTATCTCTTAGAGAGAAATCCAAGCTCACAAAAGGTTGACTGAGGGTACATTTCCAAGGCATTAGGCTGGCAGCATGGTTGTTGTCCACCACTTGACCTGTCTAGTCTGAAGGCATACCCATTGTGTAACTACACATATATGCATATCTGTCCTGTGGCTGTAGAATGCGCGATGCCTCTCCTGCAGCTTTTTTACCTGGTCAATTGCTTGGATTCTTGTACATCAGTGTTCAGGTAAGTTGGAAAGCCTTGGTAAGCAGGAAGGAGAATAGAACTCAAAAAGAGATTAAATCAAACTGTCATTTGAAAAGAGCTTTAAAACATACTTTGGAGTGTTTTACTCTTTGGAACAAAAAGTGTGCTGGATTGTTGTCAGGCATAAATGGGTATAATTTGTGAATACAAAGAGATGCAAGCAAGTCTGTTGACTCATTGCAATTGTGACTCAAGTATTAATTTTAGTTATATTGTAATGAAAAGCAAATACCTCCCTCCTCACAAATTCCTGCTCAGATTAGTCAAAAGGGATAAATAATTCCTGTACATTTGCATTCTTTGTTACCCATCAATACAGATTTTTCCATTGCTCCATACATATAAAGAAATGAAACTGACTGGTAATGAACTCACTGAGCATCTTTAACCATGAAAAGAACATTTTAAAACCAGAATGTAGAGGTGGGTTCTGCATACAGAACAATCTGAATTTCCAATCAGAATAAGAGAATTGTACATTCTGGTACAGAACATCTGTGCAAGAATGTTTTTTATACATTCTAGAATGTGTTTGACCTGATACTGTGCATTTAATTATTTAATATACTGAGAATTTTATGGCTATAATCTTTGTCCATTCCCTTTCTGAAGAGTGTTATAGAAGAAAGTGAAAAGGAACTTAAGTGCCCCATACTCACAGGCCCTTTCATAATCCCTACTTATGCTTTTTTCTTATTTATTATTATTATATATTGGCAAAGTATTTAAGAACATCTTCAGTCCAAGGCAATTCTAAGGTTGTTGGTATAAGGCCACCCCAAAGCCAGTAACCTCTGATTTATAGTAAAGCCAGATTGTGACCAATGGTGTTAAATAAAGTGAAGGTCTTGGTAACACATGGAAACACATGACTTCATGTTCAGCTTGAGAAGAATTGCTTATGGCCTGAGCTAACATCAAGAAGAAACAACAAATATTGGAGAGGCTATTAGTATTATAATAGAGTCATTCAGGCAATCCTATTTAATTTGATTTTTTTTTTCTGCTGTACTTGCAGATACCTTGCAAACATGCCATCCTTTTTGTTCAGAGTCGCTAATCCATACTTCATTATATCCGATCCACTTGTATTTGAATAGTCCTGGATGTTTCTTGCATTGATGTATGTCAGTGGAATGTAGGAAACAGTAGTGAAAAGAACTGTTTGGGTCATCAAGTACAGACCTCTGCTATCACATCTGAGGACATCATATAATCCTGTTCATAAGCCTATCAAACTATTTTAAAAATAGTCTTATTTATTCTCCTGCATCTGTAGGATGACTGCTCTGTAATGCTATTCCAAATGTGACTCTTCTGAAGGTCAGAGAGAATGAATTGGAGAGTCTGTCCTTTTATCTGATGTGAAACTATTTCTACACATAAAATCACTCTTAGAATATATATGTTTCCACCGATACCTAAGATTTCCTTAAGATTCTTTTTATATTCATTTTGAAAATTCGGTGGTTTTCTGAACTTTTGAGATTCTGTATCTGACACTTTTCTCTAACATGGAGCTAATAGTGGCTTTTTTTTTTCCCTCTGCTGACCTCTGATTCACTGATACACCTTCCCTTGTAGCAATTTAAGGTACTGCCAACAAAAGATGCTTTGCCATGTGTTGAATCTGTCAAGCTTTTAACTAGTTTCTCCTCAGGTGTCCATTGAAGATGAAGCAGGTTTTGAACAAATGTGTCTCAGGGACTGTTTGTTAGCTAATTTTTCATCTGAGATTCCAGCTGCACCAGCAACCTGAGTAAGGAAAAGGGAAGGTGATTTTCAAGACAAATCCTCTCTGAAACAGAATAAGCAATGCAGTCTTTGCTACTTGTCTTTTGAGATAAGTTACTTTAACCAGTTGTGTTCATCTGTTGCTTTGTTATCTCTACATTTGTTTAAGTCACCAGCAGTACAAAATTTGACTGGAAGTACAGGCACAGATCTTTTCTAGTAATTCCGAGAAATTTCTGCCGAGACTGCTATTTCTGCCATAGGGATTTGTAAGGAGTTGGCAGTGTCTGATAAACTTATATGTGGTTATGTTTCATTATGGGATAATAAAGGTAATCAAATAATCTGTGTTTCAGATGAGTGTATATGGAGATAAAATGAGTAAGGACATATTCAGACTATCCCTGCTAAAGCCTCCAGATGCTGTCCTTTCTCAATGTTATTAAATCAACATTTTCTTACACTGCCCATTAGACTGGCTAAAGAATTCCTGCAAATCAACCACGTCGGGCTAAAGTCCAGGGAAGGCTTGACATAAGGAGTTGAAGAGATAGCTGTTAAAATATTTGCCATCCTGCTTGCATGCAGGCACTGCTTGCAGCATCCTATCTATGGCTTTTCTTACATGGAGGCATGTGAGTCTTCTGTTTTACTCTGGAAGATGGAAGCCTTCAAACAGAGGTTTCATGCTTTGCCATTTATTTTAAAGAGAGCATTTTTGAGTAATGAAATAAATTGATTTGGCCTTTTAGTTCTTTCATCTCAGGATTCTGAGATGTCTAGTGCCTTTACTAAAAGTGAAGGTATTTGGGTTTTTTCTTTTTCATTTAAATGTTTGAGTTGTACTACATAACAGGTTGGGCCACATGCACATTCAAAGTAAGCTGTCAGATGGCTAGTAAACAGCGATGCTACTGATCAATAATTTAAGCTTCGGTCTGCTCTTTTTTTGTCTTTGTTTATTAAATTATTGTTGTACGTTAGACTTTTGTTGATTGGTTCTCATAATTTCTTTAAACTTATGTGAATATTAGCAATGTGTTGTTCACTAACTGTCCTGCATCTAAAAGTCTTAATCACCTGTATTCCATGATGTTATTTATCATGTTGTTTTCTTCATGTTGATACACTTTCATCAAAATCTTGAGTCTCAAAATAACAAGATCTCACTCTGTCTAGAACAGAATTTGGACACACAGGAAATTTTTCACTGCTGCTTCTTAAGGTGTACATATTCTGTACAGTTTGTGTGAATGATTCATCTCCAGCATTTCCTACAGCACATTTCACAAAGGCTAAAATTCAACTTTGAAAGCAAACACTTATTAACTTACTTCTCAGACGTGCCAGCAAGTAACTTCTCCTAATGTTTTGACTTTAATAGACTGGAAGCTTCTTGTTCTCATGACTTTTTCTTTCTTTTTCAGTCAAAATATGAGTGAGATTTCAGCATTCTGTATCAGGTGTTCTTTTGTACATTTGAAAATAAGTTACAAAAGGAGAAGCAAACCAGTTTAAGGGATGCTGTGTCACAAAGCTATTAAGAAATCTTTTCTCAACTGGAGGCCTGAGATTGTGAACCAACAGTTTCTCTCTTTGAGGTCAGGTAATTTAAAAGCAGAGTTCACATGAACCTAGCTTTTAGTGAAGTGGGAGACAGTATCAGATTGAATTAATATGCACGCAGATAATGTAGCACACTCCATTCTAGATAAATAATGAAAATTAGTGGAAGTAAGTATAAATTTGAGAAGTAATTTAGAAATAAGTCATATATTTAAAACTAAATATGTGCATAAGTGCTTCTGCTAGACAGGGAAATATATTATTCTGCCAGTTATATAACCAATGATTTTCTAATTCTTCATAGCTTTCTGAATGACTGAGTTTATGGTTCAGAACATGCTAAATTAATAATAATAGCAAAAGATATGACTTACAGGACACTTGGCTAAAAGTAATGATCGTAGTGTGCAGTTTCTAACTTTAAAATATTTAGAATGGAAATCCCATGTAGAGATAATAAAGGTCCTCTGTCATCTTGAAGTGTGATGTAAACTGCATAATCAATTCAGTAAGATATTATTAGTCATAAATTTGTGTAACAAACTGAGAAAAAATAGGAACAACCTGTATGGTTGTTGTGGTTTAGCCCCAAGACAGCAACCAAGCACGACCCAGGCCCTCGCTCGCCCTACCTGCCCAGTGGGATGGGGGAGAGAACTGGAAGGTCAAAAGCAAGAGAACTCATGTGTTGAGATAAGAACAGGTTAATAACTAAAATAAAATAATAATAGTAACAATATCAACAACAGTAATGATAAAGATAATGATAGTAGATTGTAATGAAAAGGAAAACAACAAGAGAGAGAAACAAAACCCAGGAAAAAACAAGTGATGCAACCGCTCACCACCTGCTGACTGATGCATTGATCACTCCCCCTGGCCAACTCCTCCAAGTTTAGATACTGAGAGCATGACATCATATGGTACATCTTTGGCCGGTCAGCTGTCTTGGCTGTGCCCCGTCCTAGCTTCTCATGCACCTGGCAAAGCATGGGAAGCTGAAAAATCCTTGACTAGTCTAAGCACTGATTAGCAACAACTAAGCCATCAGTGTGTTATCAGCATTCTTTTCCTCCTAAATCCAAAACACAGTGCTATACCAGCTACAAGGAAGAAAATTAAATCCGTCCCAGCTGAAACCAGGACAGTACCCACCCCTTATTCTATACTATCGGCGTCATGCCCAGGTACTACACTTTCCAATACATCCCAATTAATCACCATTACTTTCCCTGTCTTTTGATATATACACACAGATATCATTCCCTTAGTCCATGAGCCATCCCTCTAAAATATCTGTTGAGTTCATTCAGTCCATGACTTTGATCATTCCTTGGCTCTCAAGTTGACAAATAAGCTCGTGGATGGGAATCAGAGAGTCTCGGCTGGTGTGATATTGCTGATGGTGAACTGTTGTAGTAGCCATCAGCACCTGTTGTTCTTTGACCTTCAGCAACCCCATAACCGAAGGGTCCTCCAAGAGACCGGGCAAGGTGGACAGCTGTTTAATTTCCTCTGCCTCTAAGGCAGCTATACCAAAAGCCCATTGGTACCCTTTTGGGTCCTTGAAATACCTCTCCTGAGGTAGTCTATGCCAAGGATTTGTGGAGCCTCTGGGCCAGTCACAATGGGGTGCTTTTGCCACTCATTCCTGGTTAGGCTCACTTCGGCTTCCAATGCAGTTAGCTGTTGAGATCCCCCTGTCACTCCAGAAATACAAATGGGTTCTGCCTTTTTCTAGCTTGATGGCACTAGGGTACACTGTGCATGGGTGTCTACTACAGCCTTATACTCCTGTGGGTCTGATGTGCCAGGCCATCGAATTCACACAGTCCAGTAGACCCGGTTGTCCCTTTCCTCCACCTGGCTGGAGGCAGGGACCCTCTAGTCCCAGTCATAGTATTCAGTACTCAATTCTTGTGAATACAAATCAAAAGTCCCTTTATCAAGATCAGGAGTAAGATCAGCCCTTTTCCTCTGTCTGGGGAACTGCTCACTGGAAACTGGAGCAGCAATTTTCCTGGAAGAACCACCTTGTGTGATTGTTTTTCCTTGCAACTCATATACCTGTGCCTCCATGGTTGAGATAGATCTTTCCATCCCACTTCCTCATGCCCTCTCTGTGGTCACACAGGTAAAACCACAGAGTACCCCGTGGTGTGTGTCCACTATTACTCTCTCTCTTGAGCAGAGGAACACTTGCTCCCAATAGCTGAGATACTGGTCTATACAGGTGGGGAGTAGAATCTATCCTCTTTGAGTTGCTGGACCAGTTTCTCCACAGCCAAGATGAGGGAGGAGGAGGGACTTTCTTCATATTGCTGGAGTTGGCCAGCCAATTCATCCATTGTTTGTTCCTCTCCATCTTTCCGGGTCATTATTTCCAATGAGTTAGCATTTGATTATGGTGTGCTCTGTACAAACTTCTGTCACATGGGTCATGTGCATTTGACTTCATCTGGATCTTTGTATAACTGCTCATTGTCCAGGTCATGATAAATCATCCCCAGTACAGCTAATTCCCTCAGGTACTGGAGACCTCTGTCCATGGTGGCCCACCTGCCGGTGTGGCATATAATATCTTCCTTGAAGGGTTACCTTTCCTTCACACCTGACAGGAGTCACCTCCAGAGGCTGAGGGCTTGTGCCCCTTTTCCAATTGCTTGTCAGTGCTCCCTCCCATAGAAAGGGATCCCAGCTTCTTGGCTAGAGAAAATGGTACAGTACGTATTGTTAGGTGTTGTATGGGAAGTAGCTACCTTGTATGCAACAAGTATTTCTTGAACAGTAGTAGCATGCAGTTTTGTAGCTTAATGGATAAGGCACTTGGCTAATTGTAATTAATTTTCTTCATGACTACTATCATTTGTGTTACCCATTCAGAGATGTGTTGGTGCTAATTCTTTATGGATTGAAAAGATGAAGGGGAAGGTATGAAAGGGCTGAAGCTAAAATGGAGTAAATGCTTGAGAACAAAGCAAGCTGGGAAAATGCAAAAAAAATGTCAAGGTTAAGCTTGGAGGCAGTCCCAAAAGCTAAATAGGCTTAAAGTCCCTTTTTGTTTTGAATCCTTACTACATGTAAAAATATCATACAGACAGGCTTTGGTTTAGTGTGCTTGTTGATGGAGAGGTTGTCAGAAGGAAGGTTGAATACTCTGTTGTTTTTTTCTGTTTTATTGTTTGGTTTTGTTTTGTTGGTTTTTTGTTGTTATTTAGAGTGAGATGCTGTCTTTTAAGCCTTCTCACTTCTGTATAGGGTGTATGTGTGTATGCTTCAGTCGTGGCAGTGGGGGGCTGCAGGGGTGGCCTCTGTGAGGAGAGGCCAGGACTGCCTTGTGCTGACACAGCTGGTTCCAGCTGGCTCCAGCAGAACCACTGCAGAACCTGGAGGACAAGGATTGTAATCAGAATGGGAGTAAGAATGCTACCAGGCTGGCTGCATTTGTATAGGCTCCAAACTAAGGGAAATGAGATAATGTTCTAAGTGCAGAAACACATTTATTCTCTTTATTTAATGTTACCAATTTTTCTATGAATATTGTTTTTTGTAATTTAGAAGTCTCTTACTCCATGTTATGTATTTTCCCAGTAACTTCCTAAAATACTGTATTGTAGCTATACTATCAAAAAAATTACAGTAAATGTTTTCATATTAGCATGCAATTGATAGGATGCAAATGGAGTTCATACAGTTTTGAAAACTTTTCACTTTTGCCATTAATTCTACTTAAGTGTTTCAGGTACAAAACTCTTGCTTATACACTT
Organism: Gorsachius magnificus; assembly: GCA_034008185.1. Classification (NCBI taxonomy): domain Eukaryota; kingdom Metazoa; phylum Chordata; class Aves; order Pelecaniformes; family Ardeidae; genus Gorsachius; species Gorsachius magnificus. The sequence continues at coordinate 33,913,103 of CM067109.1, read as the reverse complement.
TTCTTGCAATCTCAGAGAGAGTTTTGGATATTTACAGATCAAGAAGAAGAAAAAAAGTTTAAAAATGTTAGGAATTTTATTGCTTTCATCTGGATCTTGACACACTGGTAAAAGTATGTCTTCAGTGTAAGTTTCACTACAGTTGCCCTATTTGTATCAATTAACCAAGGACACTAGTTTCTGATTGACTTTGCTGTTGTACTTTAGAATAATTGATAACTCAGATTTAGTATCTCTTCTATTGCCCATGGTGGTGTCCTGTATTTCATCATACAGGTTTTAACTATGTTGGTTTTTTGCTGGCAAATACTTTATTTTCAAAAGTTTATAAGTTAGTCATTAAGATAATAGTTAAAGAAATTTAGTATTGCTATCTTGAATGTAGGCATAGAATATTATTCCCAAGAAAAAGGAACATGCTTATTAAGGATTTGGAAACCTGCTAAATCATTATTAAAATGTTATGTTAAGATGCAAAATTGTGACATATTACAAAGTTAACAGAAACAAAAGGTTAGACATGCCTTAACTTGCATTTCAAGAAATAATGTAAATGTGTGCTTACATAATAAGCATCTGGGGATCCGTCTTTTTTCCCCTGACTTGCACTATAGTTTGCTTACTGCACTAGGGACAAATCCTCAGCAGGTGTAAACTGTCATAGCTCTGATATCAAGAGACCTATGGCAGCTTATAGTAATGAAGATATGCTAGTGGTCTGTTTCTACATATTTGCTGTGCTCTCCCTGATGTATTCCACAGCCTCACAGACAATGGACAGGAACTGCTTGGCCATCCAACTCACTTCAAACTAGCATTCCTGACAATATTCTTTTTTAGTAATGCTTTCTCATTAAACATCCTTTTTGTATAGTTTCTAGTACTTCAAACTTTTTTTTTTTTTTTTTTTTTTTTTTACTGTCACTGGGAAATAATCTGAAGCATTTTATAATTTGCACATTGAGTAAACAGCTCTGGTACACCAGTCAGTCCTTGAGACGGGTCAGTTGTAAGCACAAGCTGAAACTCTCTGTGGGGATTTTGTATGCAGAATGTAAAGATACCGTATAACTGTAAGAAAAAATACTGCTTTTGTATGCTTTAAGTCCAAACACCTTTCCTTTTGGGGGAGGGGTATGGGTTTCATTTTTTTCCTCTGTGTTTGTGAATAACCTTTAAAGTCAATTGTTTTTACCAGTTAAAGACTCTGTCCAGATGCTGAAAACATTTTCATATTTACTGACTCATGACAATGCCTATTAACTTTTGCATAATCTAGAGCTGAACATAAAACTGCTTAGGAAACAAGTGAAGATGACTTCTGGGGTATCTATTTAGTCCTTAGTGTCTATCTGTCCAAATCACAGAGCCGCAATACTAGATAACTTCCGTCAGTCCCTGCACAGGAGAGGTCCAGATCAAGAATAGCAGGCGTGTTATAGGTCGGGACTGAAATGTGTTTGCAGAGCTCTTCAGGGAAGCTTGTGTAGCATCTGCTATGCTATGTCTGGAATTTTTAACCACTGCTATCAATTCCTTACTTGAACAAATACACTAGAAATTCACTGCAAACCTCAGAAAACCTTCTCTATCAATCCATCAGAAAGAAGAAAAACCTAAGTCCAACAGCAAAGTTAAAGATCTAGAATTCTGTTACAGAAGTATGGAGAAGAGGAAAAAAAAATAATCTATGGATTGAACACACTGTCTATAGCTGATGCAGTTGCAGCTTTTTGTCACTGTAAAGGGTGGGGTTTAATTTAAAAAGTGAGATAAGAGTGTAGGTGTAAAAAATGCAGATAAGTTTTGCATCTTCACTGGTGTTTACAGGAATAACACTTGCAAATGGATTTTTAGATAGTTTGCCTAATATATTATGTGTATCTTGGGCTCTTTTTTTTTTCGAAGGTAGTCCTTATTTTAAAATTTGTTGAAAGATGAAATATCTGAAAGGATGACACAGTACTGTGTACAGGAGTAAGAAGTTTAGAAAAGGTATTGTAGTCATAGATGAGGAAAACTACAGTACTGTTGAAGTGTAATGTGCATCTTAGTTGCTAAAATCTACGTTGGAAATGAAAGAGATGAAGATAGATACAAGTCTGTCTATCTTTCTTCCACCTCTCCTTGTAAACTGTACCAAAAGCATGATGAGCTCTGTTCTGTTTTTGGAACAGTGGCCAATATCTAGAACATGAAAGTAACACTGAAATTTGCAATAGTGTAATAAGACAACTCATTTTTACATTACTTTCATGGTTTTATGTAATGTGCTTTTGTATCTTCGTCTCAGTCAGTCATTGAACACTGAAATTCACTTCAGCTGTCTTCGTTATGGAGAATTATGATTGCTCACTTTCATATAAATGGGGACGCATATTTATTTTTCTTCTTAGTTAAAGATAGTATTGCATCTTGGAGGATTTTTTTTCTTTTACACACAGTGAAGACAGAACTTGGAGATATGCTAGCAAATGCAGAACTGAGAACTAGGAGTAGAACTTGTCGAGAGAGAATTATTCTGAAAGAATCACTGGTAATGTATGTAACCTCCTGCATTCACACATGTAAACTAGTACAATAACTAATGAATTCTGAAATGCTATTACCATCTGATGCAAGGAAAGTAGAACTGAATGAAAATTCTTGTGAAATATTCCAGTCCTGGGGAATTACAAAACCCGATGATTAAATAGTAGAGAATACAGTTCTTGTTAACTTGCACTTTCTCTGGAGACCTATGAGAAAATAATGGATACATTTGTACTAGTGTTTGTGTTCATTATTCGTAGATGTGTAGCTTTGTTTTAATTAGAATGATCAGTTCTTTACTCTTGGCATGCAGAGAAGAGGCTTGATATTCTTTCCAGACCTGAGAGAGTAAGTTCCACTTTCAGGCACATCATCATAGTGATGCTGTGTGGTAGCAGGTATAGAAGTAAGTTGTAAATGTAGGCCCTGTGCATTTATGAAAACCATTTATAATAGACTTCGTTAGCTTCTCAGTACAACAAACCTTTACTCAGAAAGGAGATGCTATGAATGATTGCAGCCCAGGTGAAATAGAGAGAGAAGACTGAGGCTGTAGATGTATAGGCTGTGGAAAGACTGGTGTGGAAAGGAAGATTATTAAACAGGGGATTAAGAAGGAAGTCCAGGTAAACAGTAAGATATAGATGGTCTTCTGATTAACATAGGATTCCCATGAGGGAACACCTGTGGAGAGGGTAGGTCTACTTCAGTGTTCCTTCAAAGAAACTGGACTGGTAGCCCTGAAGACAGTGGATCAAAAAGCTGGGAAAATATGCAGAGGTGCAATATCAAGTGGGAAGTTGTCTGGATTTGAGACTGCTTTGAACTATTACCATTAGTTCCCGAGATTTATGGACAGGGCCATGTTGCAGATCCTTGTATATTTTTGCAACTCCCTGTGTTTTTCATTATGCTATTGTGAATGATTCTGGGACACTTCAAATACGTTTGTATTAAGGAGAAGGAGCAAATACTGTAGTGGAAGACTATTGTTACTGAAAAAAAAATGACTTACTAAGATTTTTGCCACATGGTTGCTAAGTATGTTAGGAGAAGAATAATCAATCTGGGTCTCAATCTTAACTTGAAACTGTAAGCTTTATCTCTGTGGATATTTTTCCACTGATCATAGGACATTTTTTTAATTTTTTGCCTTTCTTCGTTTACTATTTGTGTCCGTAAACAAATAGGAGCAAAGCATGGTAGTAGATAACACGAGCTACTTGCAATAACTCAGTATAGTCCAAGACGGCACTATAGGTCCCTGTCTTTATGACTGTAGTTAAGAAGTTTATGGAATTTAAAGGAAAAAATGGTTAGATAGAACTATGGATAAAGACAAGGAAAAAGAGAAAATATGGACTCTGTGATTGTGGTGCAAAGGTTAAACAAGAGGAGGATCTGAGGGTGATAGTAGAATTCAATCAAATACCAGGAAAAACCAAAGAAAATTCTAGGCTACTTAGACAAAGATATAAAACATTGGTCCCATGAAGCTGCATTTGGAGTTTGGTATGTTTTGGTGTGTACTTTAATAAAATGAAAGCATTATAGAAATGTGGGAAAATAACAAAGGGTAAACAAATTAATACGAGGACTTGGGCAACTCTGTGTCTCTGTGTGTGTACAAATATGTTCCAAAAGTAAGCATGCAATCATTGGAGAGAAGATGATTACAAGGATATCTCAAGGAGGTACAAGATACAAGTTCTGAAATTGTAATAAGCTATTTTTCCCAGGGCTTGGAACAAAGCCATGAAATCTTAAATTAAGGATGTCAGGCAACTAAAAGATTGAATTCCTTTGTTCTGTCTTTGTGTAACACAGAATAAACTACCAAGAGCAATATTAGAAACAGCTAGTACCAAGAAGTTACAGACATTGCATGGTAAGGTATTTAAACAAAATAAAACACCTTTTTTAACTATGTCAGAAATCTGTAGTCCACTCTGATAATCTGCAGAATTACTGAAGTTTTGGAAGCAGCTGATGCTGAAGACAAAACTAAACTTTAACAAAACCAATCATATATATGAATTTTATCCTACAGTTGTTATCTTTCCATATGTTGCATGGTAAAAATATAAATCTGAATTTCATGGGTATTTTATGTGTGTCACGGGTAACAATTTTTTATTCTTCAGCAAACTTGTGTACTGTTCAGGAAAGACATTTAACAAAGATCAGTGTACTTAATCTGATGAGTTTTCTAGAATATGTTTTTAACAAAATTTCTTACTGGAATTTTCAAGACATCTTCAAATATCAAAAGTAACTAAAGTAGATATAAAAGACAGGACAATCAATAGCTTTCAGAGAATGTGTGTGTCTGTTTTGTAGAACACAGAAACTATAGCACTGATTTTCTGTTGCTGAAAGGAGCATAGCCACCAGCAAGGGTAGCTTGTATCACAGGTGTCAATTAAGAGCTGTTTGCAGGCATGTCTTTCCTTTTCCTCCTAGATGCTAGGATAGCATGTAGACAATGGAAGACCTGAATTGAATAGATCATATCTCTTTGCATCTGTTTCCACGTAATAGTTGCATAAACTGCAAGTAGATCAATCTTGCTTCTAAATATGGGGCTCCTTTGGTGTTCAGCGCAGTACTTCTGCTTTTTTTCCCCCTGCTTTTAGAGTGATGGAGGTAATGTACAGGAACTTTTCTTGATCCTCTTTGCTGTTCCTCCCTTGTCCTTTTGGGAAATCTTTACTGGACAGAAAATGAGTAAAAGAATTCCAACATGTAAGTCACAAAGTCACAGTAGAATTTAGCAGCTTTATGCTATCTGCTTCTAAAAGCCTCAATATATACCTTGCTATCGACTTTGATCTGTCTGAATAGAAGGAAAAAGCCTGTGCCTCCATCCTCTCCAAAGTCTGGGGGGTTTCTTCCCTGAAGCCTACAGACACCCCAGTATATGAGTGGGAAGGCTTTTACCTTCTGGAGAACTGTATAAAAATGAATGTCTTGCCTTCTCTGCTGCACTTTCAATTCTGTGACCCACAGTCGCCAGGTCCAAAGCTTACTCACTGGAGAACAGCTTATTATATTAATTCTCTTTAGAATTTGGTTTCTTTTCTGTATATTACTTATTTATAGACCTGGAATAGCTAGCTGTTACCTGCGTGTTTAGTTGGATAGTTAAGAAGTGCACAAAAAAGAAAATTAGGGCTATTCTGTTTCTGAGAACAAGCTACAATTTTTAAGTCAGGAGACTTGTTGGACTATGGTTTCAATTTGTCCATTGCCAGCCTTGAGTTCTCACTTAAGCTTATTCTCTAGAGGCATGAGAATGACAGCTCTGAGTAGCCCTAAAGGCCTAGAGGAACTATTCCTCTCTAGGTTTTTAATGCATAACAATTCTGTAGTTATTTTTGTTCTGTATTTTGCATATTTCTACTATTCTGAGTTGCAAGGATCTAAGCCATGCCTTTCTGCATCTGTATTTCTGTTTGAAGGAAGACTTGTTTAACTCTGATTGTCCAAGAGTTCAAAAAAGTAAAAAGAGTAAACACGTGACATAGAAATGGCATTCTTATATTACACTGCAGCCTAAGAACTGAAAAAAAGAAACAAAACAAACCCTACAGATAATGAGCCATTTTCTTTCTGTATTGCATACTATAAGCATGGTTTCTTATTTCTGAGTTTTCTTTCATTTGGAAAGCATTGTATAAATGGTCAGCTTGAAAAAGCAGAGCAAAGGTTTTAGGGGAATACAAACTGATATGACACCCATTTGAAGAATTTGCGGTCAAATGGCTAAATAAAGATTTAGGTCCCTTTTGAAGATACGTATTTACTCTGTAGACTAAAATGGTTTGAGAGAAAACTCATTATCAGCTATATATGCATTTTAGGCACTTTTAAAACTGACTGAAATGGCTCTTTCTGAGTAATAAAAAGGTCTTAGATCTAATGAGTGCATACAAACAGAAAGATCGGAATGCATTCAAGTGGCAGTAAAACATTATTTTCTACCACTTAGAATAAGACCTTTAGTATTTTAATCTACCATTGATTTATTCACAGTCACTAATCTCAAAAGTCCAGCTGTTATTTACAGTTTTAGAACTATGTCACTATTCACTTTGAACTTTTTGGTAACCTCTGTGTAGCTGTATGAATCTATAATGTTAATTTACTTTAACATAGAGGCACTAAGATTTTTCAGTGTGTTCTGCTCAAGAATATCACTATCCCATGCTTTAATTAAATTGGTTATAGATACTAAACAGAATTGGTCTGGATTCAGGTACCATTTATGGGAATAGAGGTGAAATCCTTTCCTTGAAAAAAATAGATTTTGCAACTTTATTGACCTGAGTGTTATATAAATCGTTGTGTAAATAGCCTGTACTGATTCCTTTGGAGTTTTTTCATGAGGAAAAAAATAGAAGTTATTAAGAAGTATTGGCTTTTCATAATTTTAAACCTTGGAATTGCATCCGTAAGAATGCAAAGTATAAACTGGCCATTAATTAACCTCAGGCAACAGTTTCTTAGCCATTGGAGGTAGGACTGACAAAGCTTTGGATTCTGAGGAATATAGCGGAAACAACCCTCTATTCAGGTTTCTGGTGAAAACCGGTCAGTTTATGAATTACATATCATGCAGTTTTTTGTAATTGCAAAGCACTGGTTTTGATGACTTAGGCTTTCTTCTACTTCTAAGCAAGTAAATTTGCATTACAGGGACAAATTGTAGGTCATTACTTTACTTTGCAAAGACAATCAATTACCTAGTCCTTCCATCTGCACCTTTGACATCTTCTCTTTCCAAAAAATGAGCAGAAAAACAATTTGCACCTTGAATTTTTAGAAATCCATTCCTACATTGAGAGGAAAAATATAAATATTATCTCCTAAATCAGAATGCATCATTAGATTAGAATGAGACTTGCAAACTCAGAGGATCTACCAGCAGAAATCAATGTACAAAAGACATGAAAAAGAGAAGTACAAGGTAAGTAGTGTAATTAGATAAATGTTAACTATAAAATCTCTGGAATCTTTGTGTGAAATGAATCAAAGAAGTATGAGCCTGAAGAGGAAGTCTGGAACATGAGGACTTTCAGATTATATGAGCAAACAGGAGAAGACACATGCGTGTAGGCCTCTCTCTGTGCAAAAGACTCTGAGTGTGCCATTAATATTTTCTGGCACTGGCACACATTCATCTGTGATAATAAACAATCAGAATGCTTCTTGGCATGAGTTTGGCCTATGCCAACCACAGCCCTCCCCAGTGCCCTCCCTGAGTATGATTTGGCAGTTAAGATGCTCTCAATTACTAGAGTAGATAAGGCTGTGCAGCTTTGGCATGCTCTTTTTGGCATGGCTCTTTAGTATCACCCCAGCTGGCTTTGTGCCATGCCCCAGACCATGCCAGATGCACCTTTGGCATCTTGCTATGCAAACGTCATTCTCATGAAACGCTGCGGAGTAATCTGCTGATTTTTCACAGTTGGACAGCAAAAAACAGAGTCTTGTATTGAGGAGGCCAGGAGATGACCATCCTCTTTACAGTCTGCCAGAAACTTATTGAGAAATGGAGTTAGGTCTGGCCAGATCACTGTTCTTCATCCATCACTACCTATGCAAAGACTGGCTTGACCCCTCTGCCAAGACTGATGATCAGACACTTCCATGCACAAAGCAGAGCACCACATATGATTAAAAAGTAAAAATGTCTGCCACTGTTATTTTTGTGCTCAAACAGCACAACAATGTGTGCCTGCACTATTCTGAGATGCTTGGGATCTTCAACTGGGAGACATTCCCAGACCCTCACATGAAGCATGATTTTAGGATTTTCCCTCCTCCAAAGGACCATGCCAGCCCTGGGTGTAGGACCTGAGAGAGGGTCTGTTCTTCCTTCTTCTTTTGTCACTAATGTCATGTACCCTAGTGGCACAATCTGGCCTGTAAACCTCAATTTGAGTGAAAATCAGGTTCTTTATGCATAATGTAAGGAGCTGTATTTTGGGATCTGACTAATGGAGACACTAAGAGTCTGAAATAGCCAGCACTATGGATTGTGATTTATGGGAGGGAGAGGCTGTTAACAGGTCGTCAAATAAGTCTTCCTTGTCTACTTTTGTAGCAGCATCAGCTAGGGAGAATTTCTGCTAGAAATCATCCATGTCACACAGCAGGGCCTCATCTTCAGACTAGGTATGGAGGTTTTCTTCCTCTTTAATAGAGGGTAGCCAAGGTGGCTTGAGAAGACAAGGCTTCAACCCAAACAACAAAACTGGGAGCAACAAGGCCTTGACAAAGTTAAATTTTTGATGCATAGTGGCAGCAGCAGCAGGTCGCGTTTGGCACTGTGTACCCAACAGAGGTGAAAAATCTTGATAGGGCTTGGCATGGGGCACATTATTAGATGCAATTTGGGTATGATGATGTGTGGCTTTTATGAAAAATTGAGGGGAACTTGACACACATAGGATGCTGAAGGGATGTGTGGCTGAGTACAAAGCCTGCGGTGTGTTTATGGTAAGTTCTTTTCCAACTAGGTTGGTTGTTTTGAGAAAGTTTACTAGTTTAGATATGGTCTGTTCCATATTAGTTGGACTAGAGGCCAATCCTTGCTACCTTTAATTTACATCTGTAAAGCATGGGTCCTATGATGTTCTTCCAGCTTAGAAGATGGGCTCACTGCTGGGCTGCTTTGGGGTATACATAAGTGTTGAGAAGGGCTCTGTGCTGCTGTGTTTATTTCTGGTAGAAGAGCTTGCTCAAGGTCTCTGTATGCTGTGTAGGATGCAGCAGACTGTAATGACCATTATGGCTTCAGGATGGTGGTGTCAAGCCTGTCTCTTTGTATCTACCATTTGAAGTTCTTCTGTGAGTCTTTGTTGTTTAAATTGGCTGTACTTTGCCCTATCATGTACGGTGTATAGATGGCAGGGAGGTAGAAATTGAGACCCAAGTTTTTCTGCTAATGCAACATGGATAAATATGCTGCTGGGAATTCAGAGCAGGGACTAGGGATTTTATTGGAAACTTTTTTTTAAACAGTTTATTGGAACTTGTTACAGTGGTGTGTTTGAGACATGCAAGTCAGAAGTGGATTGTATACACACCAGTGTACCCAAGTGGCCCAATAGCATCCTGGCTTGTATCAGGAATAGTGTGGCCAGCAGGAGTAGGGAAGTGATCGTGACCCTGCACTCCGCACTGGTGAGGCCACACCTCGAATACTGTGTTCAGTTTTGGGCCCCTCACTACAAGAAGGACGTTGCGGTGCTGGAACATGTCCATAGGAGAGCAACAAAGCTGGTGAGGGGTCTGGAGCACAAGTCTTACAAGGAGTGGCTGAGGGAACTGGGGTTGTTTAGCCTCAAGAAGAGGAGGCTGAGGAGAGACGTTATCACACCCTACAGCTGCCTAAAAGGAGGTTGTACTGAGGTAGGTGTTGGTCTCTTCTCTCAAGTAATGGGCAATAGGATGAGGGGAAATGGCCTCAAGTTGCACCAGGGCAGGTTTAGTTTGGACATTAGGAAAAAATTTTTCAGTGAGAGGGTTGTCAAGCATTGGAACGATCTGCCCAGGGAAGTGGTTGAGTCACCATCCCTAGAGGTATTTAAAAGATGGGTAGACGAGATGCTGAGGGACAGATTTTAGTGGTGGGATGGCAGGGTTCGGTTAGCAGTTGGACTTGATGATCTTAAAGGTCTTTTCCAACCTAAATGGTTCTATGACTCTATGATTCTATTCTACGCTGAAGGGCATGTGATGGTAAGATAACACAGAATCATAGCTGACTTGTACTTCAGAAAAGTCCTGCTGAAATGAAGTATGGATGCAACCCACAAGTGCTCTGAGGCATACTGTTTCAGTGCTTCTAGAAAGAAAAAAGCAGGACTTCCATCTTGTGTACTTGTTTGCTGAATTCAGAGTAGATTTGGATCATGAGGCAATCGAACAGCCTGCAGTATTTTCTGACTCATAGTAAAATAGAACAAATTTCTGTCATGGAGGTACACTAAAACTAACCCAAAGAAAGGACAAGCTCAAACAACTTTATTTCACAAAACAGCCAAAACCACGTGACAGAAACCAATAAGAAACAGGGGTAAACCAAAATCAATCAACACTCCGATAAGATTTAACACATAACAGCTTGGAGGTGTCAGTCAGGGCATTGTTAGTGTTCATCAATATACACAAGAATGATGATCCAAAGTGCACACATTTACTCACTCACAAGGGGGGAGGCTCTCTTTCTCTCAGGGGTACCCAGAATACTTAATTGCTCACCTGAGGAGGGGGCGAGGTCTCACCCAAAAGAAATCACTCACCAAATGGAGGTGAGGCACTCAATTCTGAGTGTCCTCAGATGGCGTCCCAGCTCAGGGAGAAGCTTCAAACACAAACCTGCTGCTCTGAGAAGACCCCTCAAAGGGGGGTCTCCAGCTATGCCCCATCTGTATCCTGGGTTGGATCCCAGCTGTGTCCATAACTGGTCATGATCCAGAAGATTGTCCAAGCTGAGGCACCTCACTGGCTGTGGACCCTGCCTGTTGGCCCCGGGCTCCCACCTCTCCCGCCCCCCATTTGAGGGGACAAAGTGCCTGAGAGCAGGGTGGAGCACAAAAGGCGAGAAAATGAGGTGGGAAAAGCCGTTGATCACCATGTTAGAAGCTCTAATCTTCAGGGGCAGGGAGCGTACCTGTCACAATTGCCAAGGTTTTTTAATTTTAAGAAATACACAATCTGCCCTTTAATATATTCTAAAGAAAAAAAATGCCTAAGGAAAATGGTGTTTTCTTTTTTCTTGCTTGATCCTAATTGTAACAAGGCCTGCATATAAAGAATTTAAAAGTATTGGTGATCAGAGATTTTAAGCACTAGTTCTTTATAAAAATGCCAATTAATGTCATAAATAAGCCACACATGGAAATGAAATGCTAATACTAATGGCATGAAGTCTAAAGAAATGTTATAAGGTAATGTTTAAAGAATAAAAGATAATGTGTTTATCTTTTTCTCATGAGTTGAATACTGAAACTCTATCTAAAAACATTAGTACTGAAATACAGCTGAATAATGCACATTTTTTTCTGTTTATTCTTCATTATGATAATACTTTTATTTTTTCAACCAAATACAGAAAGTCAATGCAATAAAAATGTTCTGTTTTCAGTGAAATATCTTCCTCTGAACTTGTATTCAGATGAAAAATAGAATTTAATGAAGGCAACATAGACAGGTTGCCAGTTGGGTTTTAAATTGTAAAAAATAGAAATAATGCAGGATTTTGGATTTAAACATAAAACATTTATTAGCTAGTTTTGAAGCTGGTTCTCCCATAGATTTAGAATGTTACCACATATCCACAACTTGCAGTGCTCAGCACTAAGTGGACTGCTCAGTCAAATACAGGTTTAGACACTGTACAGCAGTGTTATGATTGTAATTACTTCTGCCTCTCAGCAAGTTAATTAACTTGGGAATGGCACAGTGCTTATACTTTTAATCTCTGAAATTACTTTGTTCAAAGTTGGTTTGGCTATTTCTGTGCAGTACTTTCGTTGTAATGCATAGCTGTATCCTTAATACTGTTGTTTCCCCATCCATAATTTGGTCTCAACTCCAATCACCTTATCAGGAAAACACTTAGGTCTAGAAATTTTTAGAGGATTCTACAGATAATATGTGGTCTGTTTCCACCCTTTGGGCATTTTTGAAAACATCAGATGTCAGTTGGACAATGCTTCTAATGACCTATGGAGATTCTTTATAAAAATCTCATGAGACATATTTCTCTTCATAAATCCTTTTGAAAATTTGGTACCCAGAATTTCCTAGGTTCTATTGAATTTTTCACATATCCTAATGAATGCATTTAATTATTTGTTTTCATTTTTCCTGAATAAGGTCCCTAATTTCTAAGATATTTTATCATTAAATTTGAAGTTTAAAATTAACTATTGACATTTAAATTATATTCTAGCTCAGAGTAGACAGGGCTATACATTTTTTCTGTGAACTTAGTTTTGTTCTCAGTAGGTAATACTTACTGAGCAAGCTTAGTGATTCTAATGAAACTTCCCACATGTGTGTTTGAAGTAACCTGTTTAATTTGCATCACCAGTATTTAATAAAACAGTGAACTTTCCCATCAACAACACAAACTGTATAAACCTATAAATCAGTGATTTTTAAACTTCTGACCATATTTAGACAAAGCAATAGATGAACTAAGGCAGTTGTATTACAATACTTCTTTAATGATAGAGACAGTAGTTTCATAGGTAATTCAACTGTAAATATTAATCAGGGCTTAGACTAGCAAATAGATGAATAATTACTTTAAAGAATAGATATAATAATGTTTAACATCGAATAGAAGTAATGAGGTTAAGGTGATTAAGTGTTGGCACTTTTAATATATTAAAAGTCAGGGAATGGGCATTAATATCCCGGATAGATTTCTTTAAATATTTCATAGACAGTATTATTAATTAGTATTTTTCTTGGGAAAACAATTCAAGGAGTTTGACATACGAATATACATTTATAAACCTAGCAAATGAGTTTATGGTGGCACCTATTTATTGTTTAGCTAACACCTATGTTCATTCCAACTAAAATAACAGTTTCTATGGGGTAGTCATTGCTACTTGGCTGTTTCTCACCAAAATTTGTCCTTTTTTCATCTTTGTATCCCGCATTGTGTTCTCAAAGAACAGAGTTCTTATTTAAGTCAGGATTTATACAAACAGAAATTAATTCCAACACAGGGGTTAGGACATAAATCTGTGAACTGTTCTAAAAGATAATGAAATGATAAGTGTGCCTGATAAATTTGCCAATGTCACTAATTTTGGAGAGGCTACAAGCATACTGGGATATGGGGTGGGATTTGAAACTATCTTGACAAACTGGGGAAACAGATCTTCCCTCAAGAGTTCTAGAAGCCTGACCTATCACGAAAGATTGAACAGCTTGGTAGTGTTTAGCTTAGAGATAAGTAGAGTGGGGAATATGTGATGACAGTCTTCAAATACTACAAAGGCTCCTGCCAAGGAGTAACACTGTGTTCTTCATTTCCATAGGATTGAACAGCAGGAATGAAGACTTTATTAGAAGAATTAAACAGGACGTTTCTTTTTTTTCTAACAATAAAAAATCTTCAAGGACGGTTCAGATAGAAAGATGTCATAATGATGAAGTTATAAGATATCCTGAATTGCAGCAGTCTTATTGTTGTGATTATGTGCAAAGTGTTCCCTGATGCAAATGGAGATGATTTATCTTCCTGTATCATGGTATGTGAAGAAGTGATCACTGAGTAGTGAAATCCTGTCCTACTTGCATTCTCCATACCTCTTTATGGCTTATCTGGAACCGTAAATTCCTTTTAGCTGATATCATCAATTATATATGGTATATTTGAAAGCATGCCTAAAGATATGATGATGAACTAATTTTGTAGATGTAGAAAAAAATGCCTGTATCATCTTTAGAATTGTGTTGTCACCTGCAGGTACTTGGTTTCGGCAGTGAAAATTTTTCTCTTTCAAAATTTGTGAATCTTCAGATCTGTGCTCCTGAAATAATTGTATGCACCTCAGTGAGCTTTAAGTATTATATTAGTACTTGTTTTCGTTAAACTAGCATGGAAGATAACGGCAAGCCAATGCAGTCTTTCAGATAACTGTCTGGTTTGATTGTCTTGAAATGTCTGGTGTGACACACCTATGTGTTTAGTTTTCTTGTCATTTTGTATTTATTGAAAGTACTGAGGGAAGGTTGCTCTAGGGTAAAACACCAGATGTGCTGAATTTCTGTTACTTGCAACTTGCCATCATGAAAATGGATATCCTTTTGTTCACTGTGTGAATATTTTCACCTCAGCTTGACATGTCAGCTTTTTTACTGCAGTCATTTTGTTACCTGTCACAAGTGAGATTTTTTCCCACCTCTGGGCTCTTCAACATCCATATTTATATAATAGGGAAGGGGAGGGCATTCTGTTTAATATTCACCAGAAAGTCCATTTTTAATGTCTTGGACTTCACAGGGACATTCCAACCTCAGAGATGATCCCTGGGAATTAAACAAAAGAAGAAAATCTCTGGAACTTCAGTGAGCCATTAACAAGTTTCATGAATTAATTTGCAATGCAAAAATTGTCATATCTTAGTGAATCATAGCCATCTTAGTGTATCTTGTTCATGTTCCCTTTCTGGAACAACAAATTTTGGGTGTCAGTGTGCTTGGAATCAGAGAGATGTAAATAACTTTGAACATGGTAAGATACTCTTCTAGCTGCGAAGGTACGTTGAAAAGTGTGTAAAAATTTCCAGCTACTAGTAGTAGAGGGAAGCCATTACAGCAATAAATTAATTAAAAAAATGCTTCTCCTGGGCATGTCAGAAGAATCTTCTCTCTGGTATCTGAACTTTACTTATTAGAATAAAGTTAACTTCTAGTACTTCTGCACCAGTGTTGGATTGGTTCCCTCACCCCTTAACATTGTCAACATGTTCTCATTATTGTAACCTTGAATTTTAATAGTGTGCATAAGGTAAAATGCAAGACTGTGCCTGGCAGAAAAGTCTTTTGAATGTGTGTCTAATAAAGCAGGCCTACCCTACTGCACTACTAATGAATTTAGGGAAGAAAGACGTATAAAGAAAAAAAGGCAAAGTCATCATACAGACCTATACTGAAACTGAGAAACAAGAGGCTAGGTGCTGATGCTGTCATAACCAAAACCAAAAGATAAAGCTAACAATTATCAGGATTACCAGCAAAGAAGAAATCAGGGGCTTCTCTTTCAAGGTTAGCCTAAAATGCAAGCTATAATGCATTAAGTCTTTCACTCAGTTTCTGCTAGGCTTTGCCCAGACTTACTGTCCCAGACACATGACAAGGGTCCTGGCCTCAGCCTGTGCTCCAGTCTATGTCTGTGTGGAGGGTTAGCCTTGTCTAAGCGTTAATCTTGGCTAGGACCCAAGCAGCCGCCCAACTGCTCACTCACTTCCCCTCTTCTGCAAGCTGGAAGGAGAAACTGGGATCAGAAAATGTATGGGTCAAGATAAAGAAAGAGACATCACTTAAAATTACTGTCACAGGCAAACCAGACTTGGCTTGGGGAAATTTAGTTTACTGGCAGTTCAATAGATTCAGGTAGTGGGAAACTAGAAGAAAAACATTAAAACAACACACTGCATTCCTCCTTTCCCAGGCTCAACTTCATGCCTTCCCTCTCAACACCTCTACCTATCCCCCACCATGGCCATACCACAGCTGCCTGGTTGTGTCCTTTTCTTTTCAGAATAGGGTTAGGTGCCAAAGAGGCAGCACAGCTCTGCACCATCGCTGTTTCAGTGTTTGAAAGCAGTGGAATGATAATCACGTATACAGGTGATGCAGCTTCACTTATATTCATAACAATACAGATGTGGTGGATGGGAAGGAGTGAGCAAGTAAGAGTGAGAACAGTAAACATTACCTCATTCTTAACTGAAGAACTTAAGTCGCCTCTGTCTTGCTATTACTTTGCCATTACCTGGATCATGGTTGGTTTTCTGTAAATATTAGCTGCTGGAGTCAGTTGTTAAACTCAGCAGTGGTACCCATACTTGGAATTTAATTTTGCCACCTGAAGTGCGTTGAAATTGTGTTGTGGAGAAGACTGATTATTCTTAATAACATGCTACATCTTGAATACCCACATAATGGCTAATTTACTATGTACATAGCTGTCTGTAAACAATACATATTTCATGGCATGAAATACTACAGTAGTTATTTTGCCACCACTTGCCTAGGTAGTAAATTGGTGATTTAAAAACTTATTAATGTATACTCTGTGTTAATTGGGTGGTACTGATAAGGCCAAGAAAATATCAATATATATTGAAGAGTGATAGTAATTAATAATAGTAACTGGATTTTTCTCTTGACAAGGAAAAAAAATAAGTCCTTATGACTGATTTAAAAGTATGATCAACCTGTTGCTGAATATTTTTCTAATTGAGCTAACTGATGCAAAATAGGCAAATCTAAAAGCAGCAAACATGCCAGATGGAATGATTATTACACAAGTACAATGTGTGGTCTTTGAAAAATGTTATTTTCTAAAATGTTGGCTGAACTGTAAGATACTCATTGGCACATAAAGCATGAAAATGAGACTAATCCCTAGTAACACAGTAAAGAAGAAAAATAAACACTCTGAACATATTTTTTTTTTTCCCCCCTGACAAAATGCTGTAAGAAAGCAACATGAGGGAGCTAAAAAGAGAAGTCACCTTCTAAAAAACTACTGTGTGAATAAATAGCTGTATTAGGGTAAGTATAGGACATTAACCCTGGTATATCTCTCCCAGCTCAGTTTGATGTGTAGAAGGTCAAAATACTCGTCCCTATTCTTCTGCTGATGAGGAGGAAGATTCATCCAG
This sequence comes from Gorsachius magnificus, assembly GCA_034008185.1. Lineage (NCBI taxonomy): Eukaryota > Metazoa > Chordata > Aves > Pelecaniformes > Ardeidae > Gorsachius > Gorsachius magnificus. Next base: position 33,896,142 of record CM067109.1, on the reverse strand, counting down.
CTTTTAGATAACCACTAACCCTACTCTAATCTCCTCAAATAAGGATAATGTTTTTGTTCGTCATTACAGTATCTTTGCAGAGCTAATAGCATTGAACATGTTCAGCGATTCAATGCAAAACATTAAGTTACTGTGCCACAGTGGTGAAAGAAAGCAGTTATGGTTATTCTCTTTACTCCATATTTCCAAAATGCTGTATCTAGGTTGCATGCCCGTGCAGGAAAAATACCCATAAGATATGAAAACCATGAAGAACAAAAAGCAGAAATCCTCTCAGTCTCCAGCGTCCTCATCCTTTTAGTCCTTATCAGCTTTCACCTTATCTCAGCTTCTTAGCTTTAAAGCAGAAGCCTGATCACCAAAAGACATGACATGCTTTTTATTGTGAAAAACTATATGCAGTTTATCCAGGCACAGTACATTCTCTGTCAAGAAAAGCACTTAAAACCCAAAGAGGTTCTACCAATGCTTTAGCATGTTCTTTTTTGTAGAAGTCAGTAAGTGTTCTGTGACCAATTTCAAAGGCAACCTTCCTCTATAAAACTGCCTGGTAACATTGCACTAGGAACTTTGTATTCATCAAGCATTAGATTGGATCTATCATCCAAAAAAGCAGCTGACTTGGTAGTGATAGATATTTTCTCTCGGCTGTGTTTTCTGTGGATGTATCTTTTATTTGGCTATTGAAGCTCCAGAGGAACTGAACGGAATTGAGTTAGCTGGGAGAACCTCCTCTAGTTTTACAGGCAAATATCTACATTAACAGAGCTTTACATCAAAATGCTTTAGAGTATTATAAGACAGCAGTGGTCCTACCTAACAGACATTAGAAATGTATCATATTCAGAATTTCTGGGAATCGTATTTCTCATTTGGTAGTTATTTTGAGTGGCTCTCAACAGCCACTGTCAGTATCTGAAGGATTTATCCAAGGATGTTTAGAGTGATCTGCAGTGTGGTTTATTGTGGAGTAGTAGCAATTTCTTTATTAAGAGAAAGTTGCAGAAAAATCTGTGATTTATATGTCCTTAATTCCACTTATGCTGTTAAAGTAGAATTCTTCACACATTCACACTTTCACTAGTTTTGCTGGCAAGCAAATTGTGTTATGTGGCTTTTGGCCACTGTATAGCATGGTCTGAAATAACACCAGGCTAAAATGGCCCTGACATGAAAAAGAAATACCAGTCTTTGTCCCAGTAAGTTTAAATGTCAATATAAAGCAGGAAAAACACTTAAGAGTATATATAACTCTAGATACACTGAGACAGAAGATGGTGATGAAACAATATGAATCATCCAGAAAAGCTGTAATCATGACACATGTGCCCACATAAAACATAAGATTAGCCTTATTTGAGCATAGAACTTAATTCTAGTAATAAGGTAGTTTTTTTGGTGGCATACAGAAAATGGTACCATGGTGAAAAGCAGTCAATGCTAAAGGTGAAAGATTTTTATTTGGAAATACAAGAAGAGCAGTGCAAGTTGGCATCATAGACTAGTGTTTATGTGTTAAATTGGAAACAATGGGTAGGTTGTAATGGTGCTGTGAAGGTTTTGAATATTAGAAATTATAGAATTAACTTGGTACTTCCACAGCTATTCTGAGCTTTATTTCCCTTTATTTAAGAAAAAACTCTATGGCAACATGAACTCTGGTAGGATTTTCAGACTAGAAGATTTTTTGGGGATTTTCAGTTTTTTATAACTTCATGAATGCCTTGCTGGTCTACAAGTAATACAACATATTGCATGATATCTTACTCTTGCCTATTCATCCACAAAACTAAGCATATGAAAGTAACAAGTGATGTTTGACACCTGTACTGGATTCAAGAAAAACACCTTGTGAAAATTGTTGGAAATATACTCCAATATTTAATTTGCCAGAGAAAGGCAGAGCTTTTTCTTGACTTCGTTACTGTGATTTCTTTTTCATTTTTCTCTGCCACAACCCCCCCATATTGCTGAAGAACTTTGTTTCACTATTTCAAATCTAATTTTGTATGGGACGAGATGCACACAGGAGCACTGCATATATGGCAATGTACATTGCATCAAAATTCTGAAAATAAGTTAATTCTTTTTCATGCAAATTTGAAAAAAGGCATAAAAATTTCCTGACTGACAAAATACAGACCTGCATATTGGAATGCAGTAGTTCTGCTTGTTGTTGACTGCTTCTAGCAATAGAGTTTTCTTCTGGAGTATTAGCTTGTTCTCTACTTGACATCTTTGCAAAAAAATTCTAAGGAGTGGCAACTTAGGGAAGTTGTCAACTATTGCAAATGATGTAAAAAGAAATAAAGGACATTGTAGATGTGTTGTGAGACGGGAAGGAATAATATTCATGATTAGCCTCCTGTTTCTGGCACCAGACCCTATGGAAGTAGCCAAGCATATGCAACCTGAGAGTGTTTTTTAAACTGTAAGTGCAACGTTCAGTACATGTGACTTGTTTGAGGCTAAAAATATGAAGGACACTGTCAGGTATGATGCAACACTGAGATGTGACAACTAATAAATATTTGCATTATTTCATTGTTTGACAGGAACAAAGGGAAAATCCTGCCAAAAGAGGAAACAAGTCCATTAAAGAATATTTCTGTATGTGGTGGTGAGAAAATATCAGTGTCATTAATGGCAAATATGGTTTTGATGAAAAAATACAGAGGGAAGATAGCAAGACTTTTTACCTTTACACAGAACTCATTTATAACCCAAATACCTGCAACTTGATTTAAATGGGAATGAGGAATATTTGGAAATTGCTATACTGCAAAGAACATCTAGTCTGGCACAGAAGTCACTATGAAGCCATATGAATCTCAAGAACTTCATGTGGGCTGTGGGCACGTGTCTCTGAAGACTTTTGTCTGTGCTTATGTCAGAGCTGGGAAAGGGACTTGAAATACAGGCTCAATGACAATTTACATCCTTCTGTAAAAAGCCAAAATTCCACGTAAGTGAATTTCATTGCTACTGGTGTTAGTGGAGTAGATTAAGGCTCAGGCTACTCCTTGTGTGGTACTGTGTTTGTGGTTTCTGTGTTAAATGCATTTGGAGGAGGATAAATTTTCAGTAATGATACATTTTTCTCTGCTCATACATTTTGGTGCTCTCAGAATGTTTTGTGTTGTATAATATCTGAACACACCTTACTTCACATCTGACATCACCTTTCTGACAAACTTACAAGTTTACTTTTAGGTATATATTTTAAATGCCAGCTTCCTCTAATTTTTCTCTTCCTTCCATCCACTGGTTTTAGAATAACCTTCAGTGACTTCCTCTGTAGTGGATTTCAAAGCTAGAAATAGTGATTGAGAGTCAGTTCTTGCTGTGACATCTTTGTCCTTTCAGTTCATCACTCTTCACAAAAAAAGCTTTTCACAATATTACTTTCAAACACATAGACTGGTAAGCTTTGAGGAGAAGAACTTTCAGAGCTTATCACATCTTTAGGCTTTCATGATTCCATTAGGAGATATTTTCTTATAATTAAATCCTTGACATCTGATGCTCTCTAGTTATACCAGTTAGCTTATTTCCAAGACTTTCCTGTATGTTGAATCTTGCCACCTTTAGTTGCATTGCAGAACATTGTTTCATGTAAGCTTGGTGATACATGTCCTAGTCCAGGCACCTGGATCTGGTCTGGGAGAGATATTGGCAGAAATCTTGAACTGTAATCTGTATTGTGAATTTTACATAATCTGACACTTGAATTAAGTAAATGAGCTGGAAGAAGTGCTGTCCTTCCCACTGCTGTCATTGTTTTATAGGAAAATGGTCTGAAATGCATCAGAGGTGGGTTTCTAGACAGTCAGCACAATGGGAAATACTCTTATTTTCTCAGGAGCTGCAAACATTTACAGACTTTGGAAAGCAATGAAGCCAGTTCATATATATCAGTGTTCTTATTTGAAGGGTCTTTCAAAATAAAATTCTGAAGACGGCAGCTGTAGACATCTGCTATGATTGCAGCAGTGGCGACACAGCTCGTGTTCACTATGATCTACTTGTTTTCAACTTTAAGCAAAAGGACATATTGGCAATTTGGTTTTCTTTAATAGGCAGACAATGTAAAACACAAAGTTGGAGTTCTGTATTGTGGTAGAAATGCTCAATGTCACCAGAGCTATTGACTTTTCCCACCTGGCTTGCAGGCATTTGGAGAGAAATAACATATGTGCTGCACTGTAAAATGTGGGCTTAATGAACACACAGGCGTTATATTATACCAAATGTAACAATAGACGTGATGGCAAGCTACTTAAGAACTTGTCACAATGTTTTGTTAGTAACCAATTTGCCTTTGGCAATATTATGAGGAAGAATGTAGACATTTAATTTCCAGTCCAGAATAAATAGAAAATGTTCCTCATGTACACTTGTGTTTATTTTAAATAGCTATGTCAATATTTTTGTTTAAAGAAAATGGTGATTTCCCCCCCCACCCCCACCCCCCATGGATTTTACTAAAAAATTCAGTGACTGTTCTTTACTTGACTTTGATTTAACTTTTCTGCTACTTTCTGGAGATTTACTGAAGCATTTCTCTCAGATCTCAACTGCACAGCTATTGCAGAAATGTTCTGCACAAAATACGAAAAAAAAAGAAAAAGAAAGAAAGAATAAAAAAAAGAAATCCTTCATTAAAGTGGAAATGAAATTAGTTAAAGACCTCATATAACCTTGAAGTTCTGTGGAATTAAGCTTTAATCCCACAAAGTCTTAAGAACATGAACAATATCACTGGTCATCCAAATTATTGCAGGTTTGATTGTTTGTCATGGGAATTTCATGGAGAATAAAACCGATGTATTCTGCTTTTGCTGGTGAAACTCAAAGGAGGTGTTCAGGATAGGCCACTGTGCCAGTAGCCAGAAGATGATTTTTCCCTCTTTAGATTTGGACTTGGTTTAGAATCTGGAAAATGCAGGTTGCTTAAATGGTAAAGAAAAACAACACTTCAAGTAGCCTTTTTTTTTCCCCTGGCAACAATTTTGTGTTGTCCTAAGCAAGAATATTTGTGGCACCCCTTTCTGTAGAAATGTTTCAGAATGTTGTTATCATTAGTCTGCTAGAATCCCCTTTTTATAGATCCTGAGAGAAAGGTCCAATGCAGCTTGTGTCAAGGGAATGTGTGTTCTGAAGCTTCTTCTTAGTGGTCATTGTGTGAGCTATAAAAAGCCCTGAGAACTGGTATGTAACAATTCACAACCTCTGCCTCCACTTTGGTATGCTACGTAAACTAACTATGTAATGGCAAACTAATGCATGCCCAATGAGACAGAGATCACCCTTTGCTGATGCAGTGGGAATGATGTGAAACCATTTACAGAGGTGGTGGAACACTGTTAGTATCTTCCTGATCTAAATGTGAAGACCTTGCCACTACTGCAGCAAATGTAGAAGTAGAGTCACATGTCTTTCTCAAAGCCAGTCTTTAGTCCATGTGTGGCTGGGCCAACAGGCTTCCTTACCGTACCTTCTTTGGAGTGTTATTTCCCTGCTTAAGAAGAGCAAAGATAAAATGCTTTATGCAATTCTTCTTAAACTTTGTGTTAGCCATGAGAAGTGCTTGCATTCTGTCTAGGGCCATTCAGGCCAGCAGGAATGTTTTTATACGCAGCCACTCTCTTTCATTCAGGCCTCTGGTATATAAAAATGTAAGGTCCATGCAAAATCTGATTGAGTGGGTCTGGCATCAAAATTTGGACAATTACAATATGCATTGCTCCAACAAAATCTATAAGCCTATTTCCTGATCTGCCTAGGCTGCCTATAAGCAGTCAAACAGTTCTTCTCATGAATTACAGTAATTCTTAGTTCCAAGCATATTTTTGGTATACAATTAAACCACACTATTTATAACAGCGGTATAACACAATACGTATCATCCATAGCAATAGAGCTAAAAAACCCCACAGTATTTCTAAATTAAATTGACATTTTGAAAGGTTAACACAAAGAGCTGCTTTGCTGACTGTAATCAATAAAAAAAGGATTTCAAGTAATTAAAATCTCTGATGTGGACATTCCTTATTTGGTGCTTGTCAGAAAGAACAAAACAGAGTAGCCATAGACAGGAGATAAATATAGATAAAACAAGCATTGCTCCTAGGAGTTCTTACCTACGACAGGAATTATTAGTGTGCAAGTCTTTCCTGGTTCAGACTGTGAATGGATTAAGAACATAGTAAGCATTACTGTGAATTTGCAAGTGGTTAAAGGAAGAGAAAAAACCGAGACAGACGATGATATTTTCACATGAACAATATCTGAGAAATAACGGTTAAGTAATGCTATCCTCATATGTAGACATGTCTGTTAAGATTCAGTTGTTTTAAAAGAGATTTAAAATATGCATAGATTCCTGTTATTTATGCTTAAATAATTAGATGAAGTTTTTCTCTCGTCTTAAATCTCCTCATTGTAAAATAGAAGAAAAAACAAGAGCATTTGAACTCAGCCCCTAGTTCTTTTATGAATTTGCTGTTAAGTTACACTTTCTTGTAGGTACTGTTGATTACTGATGAATGGTGATAAATGTTTTGCTATTCATAACCAAACCATGATAGGACAGTAACATGAGTTCAGTTCTTTCATATAAAAAATATGTTCTGTGATTAGTGTGAGAGTGGAGCCTTATTAAGAAGGTTAAGGACTCTCCTTGATGTGACTCTAGGAGAAGGACCAAGGAAGGTTGTTGGCTCAAGAGTCTGTGATCCATCATTTATCTTATTTTTGCATTGCTTTTGTTTCCTGATTACATGCATGCAAATGTTATAGATGAGACCCTTCTTCAGGCTAAACAACCCCAGTTCCCTCAACCACTCCTCAGAACACTTGTGCTCCAGATCCCTCAACAGCTTCATTACCCTTCTCTGGACACACCCTGGTGCCTCAATGTCCCTCTTGTAGGGAGGGGCCTAAAACTGAACACAGTATTCGAGTGCAGCCTCACCAGTGCTGAGTAAAGGGCCATGATCACTTCCCTACTCCTGCTGACCACACTATACCTGATACAAGCCAGGATGCTATTGGCCTCCTTGGCCACCTGTGCACACCGCTGGCGCATATTTAGTTGGCTGTTGATGGTACCCCTAAATCCCTCTCCACCAAGCAGCTTTCCAGCCACTCTTCCCCAAGCCTGAGGCATTGCATGGGGTAGTTGTAACCCAAATGAAGGACCCAGCACTTGGCCTTGTTGAACCTGATACAATTGGCCACAGCCCATCGATCCAGCCTGTCCAGGTCCCTCTGTAGAGTCTCCCCACCCACAAGCAGATCAACACTCTCACCCAGCTTAGTGTCGTCTGCATACTTGCTGAGGCTGCACTCGATCCCTTCATCCAGATCATTGATAATTATATTAAACAAGACTGGCCCCAGAACTGAGTCCCCAGGGTATACCACTTCTGACCAGCCTTCAACTCAATTTAACTCCATTCACCATCACTCTTTGGGCCCAGCCAGCCAGGTTTTTAGCCAGCAAAGAGTATGCGTGTCCAGGCCATGGGCAGCCAGTTTCTTAAGCAGAATGCTGTGGGAAACAATGTCCAATGCTTTATTAAAGTCCAGGTACACTACACCTGTTACAGCCTTTCCCTTGCCCACTAAGAGGATCACCTTGTCATAGAAGGAGAACAGGTTAATGAAGCAGGACCTGCTTTTCATAAACCAATGCTGACTGGGCCTGATCTTCTGATTGTCCTGGACGTGCTGTTCAATGGCACTCAAGACGGTCTGTTCCATGACCTTCCCCAGCATTGAGGTCAGACTGACAGGCCTATAGTTTCCTGGATCCTCCCTCTGGACCTTGAAAATGGGCATCACATTTGCCAACCACCAGTCACGTGGAACTTCCCCAGTCATCCAGGACTGCTGATAGATGATTGAAAGGGGCTTGGTGAGCACCTCCCCCAGCTCCCTCAGTACACTTGGGGGGACCCCTGTCCAGCCCAATGGGCTGGTGTATGTCCAATTGGCTGAGCAGGTCACTAACCATTTCCTCTTGGGTAATGGGAGCTTTGTTCTGTTCCAGTCCCTGTCTCCTGGCTCAGGGGTCTGGGTACCCAGAGACCAGCTGACCTTGCTGTTAAAGACTGAGGCAAAGGTGGCATTAAGCACCTCAGCCTTATCCACATATTTTGTCATTGTGGTTCCTCCTGCATCCAGTAAAGGATGGACATTCTCCTTGGCTCTCCTTTTGTTCTTAAATATTTATAGAAACATCTTTTATTATGCTTCACAGAGTGGGCCAATTTAAGTTCTAGCTGGACTTTAGCTCTTCTAATTTCCTCTCTGCATGACCTCACAACAGCCTTGTAAGTCCTCCTGAGATGCCTGCCCCCTTCTTTGAAATCTCATCGACTTTCCTCTTTTTTCTGAGACCCAGCCAAATCTCTCTGTTCAGCCAGGCTGTTTTTCTTCCCCGCCGGCTCATCTTTTGGCTCATGCAGATGGCCTGCTCTTGCGCATCCAGGATTTCCTTCTTGAAGAGTGTCCAGCCTTCTTGGGCTCCTTTGCCCTTCAGGGCTGCCTCCCAAGCAACTCTGTCAAACAGCCTTCTGAACAGTCCAAAGTCTGCCCTCCAGAAGTCCGAGGAGGCAGTTCTGCTGACCCCCCTCCTTACTTCTCCAAGAACTGAGAATTCTATCACTTCATAATAGCTGTGCCCCAGGCATCCTCCAGCCATCACATTGCCCACAAGGCCCTCTCTGTTCACAAACAAGAGGTCCAGCGGGGCACTTTCTCTAGTTGGTTCATTCAACAGGTGTGTCAGGAAATTGTCTTCCACACACTGCAGGAACCTCCTAGACGGTTTCCTTTCTGCTGTATTGTCCTTCCAGCAGACAGCTGGTAAATTGAAGTCCCCCAGAAGCACAAGGGCTAGTGATCATGAGACATCTCCCAGCTGCTTGTAGAATATTTCATCTGTCTCTTCTTCCTGGTTGGGTGGTCTATAACAGACTCCCACCATGTTATCTGCCTTGTTGGCCTTTCCCCTGATTTTTACCCATAAACACTCAACCCTGTCATCACCATCATTGAGCTCAAGGCAATCAAAACACTCTCTAACATACAGAGATACCGCACCGCCTCTCCTTCCTTGCCCATCCCGCCTGAAGAGTTTATAGCCATCCATGGCAGCAGTCCAGTTATGTGAGTTGTCCCACCATGTTTCTCTGATGGCAATTATATCATAGTTTTCCTAGATGCATGATAGCTTCTAATTCCTCCTGTTCAATGCTCATGCTGCAAGCATTGGTATAAATGCACTGCAGTTGGGCTGATAATTGTGCCGCTCTTCTGAGGGGAGAAGTCTTAATTCCGAAGTGACGAAATGCAGTTCTTACTAACCTGTAAATACCTTTGCATCTTTGCTGCCACTTGGATTACTATCCGCTGCTTCCTCTGAGGTGATAGACCAAAGGACCTTGCTGGCACACTGTCCCTCACCCATTGGCGTGCCATCCCCAGGCTTATTTCTAGCAAGCCTAGTTTCATTCCCCTTACCCTTCAGATCTAGTTTAAAGCTCATTCAGTGCGCCCTGCTAACTTCTTGGCAAGCATCCTTTTGCCTCCTGGAGACAGGTGTGTCCCATCATTTGCCAGCAGGCCTGGTGTTGTGTAGGCCAACCCCTGGCCAAAATCCCCAAATTTCTGCTCCTTACACCAGGCTCAGAGCCAGGTATTTATTTCCTGGCTCTTCCTGTTCCTTCCCTCATCATCCCCAGTAATAGGTATGGTAGGGGAGAACACTACTTGTGCACCTGATCCCTTCTTTATTTGTCCCAAAGCCCTGAAATACTTCTTAATTGCCCTCAGACTTCTTGTTGAGATTTCATCACTGCCTACTTGGAAAGTCAATAATGTATAATAATCCGTGGGCCTTGCCAGTGCTGGAAGTTTTCTTTCCATATCTTTAACCTGGGCTCCCGGTAGGCTCATGACTTCTCTATGAAATGGAACCAGTTTGCATACTGGGCCTTCTGTTCCCTTCAGAAGGGAGTCCTCTATGACAACGACCCATCTTTTCTTCTTTACAGCAGCTGTTTTGATGCAGGGCTTAAGTTGTCTTAAACATGGGAACGTTTCCAAGTTGTGAGAACCATCATCCTCACTGAGGTTCAGTTCCACTTGCAGAGCTTTGTATCTATTACGCAAGGGAACCTGGTAGGCTGAGGTTGTCACAGGGGAGACACACCTGCTGTGCTGGGCAGGAACTTGCTGCCATTTCCCCTTGTCTGATAAATTTCTCTCTTCAGCTGGGTGGAGAGAGGACAGGTAATCCTCCATTGCATGAGGCATGCCTGCCTGTTGGGTATGAGACAGGGAGCATAGGGCGTTGTTCCAGTAGTCGATCTCCCTCTCACAGTCCCTGATAGTCCTTGACCTACTCACCTCCTCCCAGAGCTCTGGCCCCAAGCAGAGGAGCTGTTCCACCTGGGCATATCTCCCACAGGTGAACTCACTACTGGTGTCCAAAACCAGTGCAAGAGGGGGGCACACCCTGCAGCCTGATATCTGGTTGGCAGCCTGCACCCACTGGAGCTCTGTCTGGGAGGCTGCATCAGTTGTAGCTGGTGCAGAGCTTGGAAAGGCCTTGGTTTTCTGTCAGATGGACGCCATGGTACTCCTGACCGGGCTCCAGCACCCTGCCTGCATGAGCTGCCCACACAAACTGCCACGCCGTGCCCTGGCTGATGTGCCATGCCCTGTTTGCCCACCTTGTTCGCTGGCGCTCCTGGTCGCAGATGCTCCGTAAGGCTCCCTTTTATGGGAGTGGGGGGGTGCTGCTGTCAGGGCTGCCTCTGTGCATGCCTCGTCAGCAGCCTTCTGTCACTTTGCCCTCCCCCAGTGTGCCTTGGCTCAGTAAAGCTCTGGAAAAGAACCCTTTTTTCCATGGTCCATTTGCTCTTTTCTCTAGTATACTTGTGCCAGTAGAACACTGAATACCAGAGACACATCTGAATATCTCCCATAAAAAAGAACAGTTTAATTCCTCAGAATCTATTATCTCATCACCAGTTAAAAGGAAAGTAAATGTCTTTGATGGAGAGGTCAAAAGTTTGTCTGAAAAGTGCGGGGTAGCAGTGGCATCATATTATCTTTGCTACATGACTCACTCCACCCTTTTTTTGCTCAGAAACTACCTGTTGATTTTGGGCTCCACATTACATTTAAAAAAAATAGAGCTAGAGAGCCTCTAAGTAAGGTTCCTTGAGTTTGTCAGGCTGTATGTTCTTCTTTACACTGCATTTTACATCATTCTGACTCAAAAATTATTTGGCTTTCAGCAGCACTCACTCAGAAAGTTTTTGAACACTAAGCCGTGAAATAAGTCACATAGACTTCTGTCTGCTAATAGTTATTTTTGTAATACAATGGACATGTTAAAATACAATTCAATTAAACTTGTGCTCAGCTGGCTACTGAGCTTAGGCCAGCTGGTACATAACATCCAATGTGTATGTTGTCAAAACTCTCCAAGCTTTCAGTGCAGAACGACTGTGTATGAATGACCAGGAATTGTTCCTGGATTACATTAACTCCTGAAGAGTAGCCTTGAACTCCCTGGGAGAATTCTGACTAGTAAATCCAAATGCATGGCATTCTAACAGTTTAAAAATATTGGCCAATGATTTCCAATAACTGCAAATGTTTTCTGCCACTGTTCAATTTGTGAGGATTGATGTCACTGTAGTGAGGAGACTGGAAAGCAGTTCTGATCTACCATAAGAATCTCTGAAATGTCAAAAACTGCTAAAGGTAAAGAGTGAGAATATCCACTGATGTTAAACTGAAACACAGTGACGGAAGGAGTGTTTAGACAAATGAAGTTGTTTCAGTTTTGATTACTCTTCAACCTACATGTTAAAAGTAGATTTTGTTCATGGCAAAACTGGTGGGCTGTTTTTTTTGTTATTCTTATTTTGAGACAGAGAGGCATAAAACCTGGTGATTACCCGTTAAATGTTTCCATTTCAACACATACGCATTTTGCAACAGAAATCAAATCTATAATTAAAAAAATCTCAACCAGCACACAAGGCCTCAGAGGGAAAGACGAAAATGGAATATAATGTCATTCACTAAATAGTTTAACAATATGCAGAAGAGTGTCATCATTCAGTACTCACTGTACTAATAGGGTACAATGCATGCTGCTGCGTGATGTTTATGTGGAGAGATTGTCAAAGCATTACCACTTTAATACACTAGCATCTGATCTAAGTTTCTCAAAATATCCGTTAAATAAGAAAACAGTCACTCTAAACCTAAAATATGAGCAAAACCAACCTTTGCAGGATGACAGAGGATGCCAGTGGGCCCCAGAATCTCTCTTTATTTAAAACAACAAGCTGTGCAGCATCTGCTCATCCTCAGGCAAAAGAAAGCCCCCAACATATAATGGAGGAAGAAAGCTTTATAGGAAACAGCAAAACTCAAAAGCAGTGTGTCACTGAACTGCCAGCCAGCACAAGAAATGAAGGGGACAAATCATGTGTAGATTTGATTTACTGTCCCTGCTGCAGTGTTTCACTCTAACTGAAGCCTATGAAATGGTACATTAGCCTACCTCTAAAAAATAAGAGACAGTGAGAGAGAGAAGCATCTCAGTAATCAGTGTTGTAAGTGACAAAAGCCCCTTCAGCTTAGCAATATTTTGCAAACAGAAAAAAGAAGACACTGGTGATAAGTCCTAAATGGTACTTGGGACTTCAGAAATAACTGACAACACATGCTCTCAGTATAACATCCCTATCAGTATGTTTCAAAGCTTTTAGTGGAATTCTTTCATTCAGGGCTAAATCTTTGCATTGCTGTGCTTTGCAAGACACTGCTACATATCAGTTTCTGTCTCACCAGTAATTTCAACATGATGAAAATTAGTCCAGACTAGGTTCAATGAATGACGTACACACCTTTATTGTAGGTTCCATGACACCTAACTTTCAAGTCCTCTGGCCTAAAGTGAAATCCATAACATTGTATTAAGTTTTCTGCACCCTTTTTACAGTGCATAGGGTGAGTCAGGTGCCTCAAAATTAAATCCAAAATGGCAAACACTTCAACTAGGGAGCCAAAGTAATTGAGTCAATATATTGAGCATAAATGTGTCTAAACAACTGTCATGCAGGAAAATATGGAAGCCAAAGTTTCCTAAGTCTCAATTTTTCTATACTTTATGATTTCAGAACTGTCTTCATCCACCATAAGCAAGACTTTTTAAAGGAGGTGCCCAACCCTTTTCATTTAAAGAACTTTAAAAATCCTGGAGACACTGACATGCTTTCAGATAATTTAGTAGTTGGGACACTTACCTGGGACTTCAAATATCAAAGTCTGATTTTATCAGCAGAAGAGTGAAATAGACCAAAGCTGTCTGCTTCTTATATGAATGACCAAACTATGGAGATTGTATAAAAGGAGGCACCAACACCATTAGCTACCCTTCTGGCCATCTCTTAAAAGACAGGGGTGGCCATAAGCATAATGTCTGAGGAGCTGAATTTTGGCAGAATATGCATGCATGACTGGTACTCTTCAGGTACTCAAGTGGAGAAATACCTGGTCTCTGAATATCAGTCAAGCTCACAAAAAAAATAGACAGTCATTTTCTTACCACAGTCTAAAGTGGAACATGTTCAAAATGCCATCGAAGTGTAAGGTAGACATAGACTTCTGTAACTTGTGGAAGAACTAGTAACTAGTTGGGTGGCAACTAAACATGGATTTCATTTTGAACACAAGACCTAGTACCTGTTTAAATCCCACATTAGATGCTTCATTCAAAAAAAAAGCAAGAAATTAGGTTAGACAACTGAAACAATTGAAATAATATCTTATGCTTAATCCTGGAGATACCTCAGCTCAGTTTGCATTTCCATTTCTGACCTACTTACAGTTGCAGTCTCACACTGAATCAACCCAAACTCCCTGATCCAGACACTAGTTACCTAAGTCTTTTGAGTAGGATGCTATGAGCATGCCGTAAGATAATGGCTCATTCAGGAGTCAGTGGTACATGCTTCAAATATATTTTGTATTCAGTCAGAGAAGAAGGTAATCAGTCCCTCTTTTTATACGTCCTTCGAAGAGTTGCAGTACTTCTGAAGAAGCTATAGACCAAAATGTTTAATCCCACACTTGCCACTCTCTAGGAGAATGCTCTTTGCTAGATGGGGGCATTCTCCAATGAAATTAAAAGCCCAAAGCAACAAAGATTTCTGGTAAAATTTTGTTTTAAGGAATGTATGTAAATGATTATAATCTTCTCCCATTTTTTCTTTGATACTATGAAAATTTGACACCTTTGTAGCATATATAAATATGTAAACACATCGCAGACTGCAACCAGACATGATCAGAGTCATGGGCATAAAACTTATTTTGTACTTATATTAATATATTTATCCACTTCAGCACTCACTTTCTGCCTTTAATTTTCTGTTCATTTAAATGTAGAAGTATGTACTAATTCTTTACTTTTTGGTTGGTATTTTTTCAGCTGTGAATGTCAAATTCCTATATTTAGGTCTAATTATTTATTTGTAATTGAGAAAATATTGTTGTTGAAAAATTAGGGTACAGTAGGAGAGAGAGAGCAGCTTATTTGGAGCAGAACAAACCTCAGACTTCACTGTAAATCCTCTACAAAAGTTAAAAACAGCCAATAAGCACAGGAGGTGAAATTACGTTAATGGATTGACATTATTAAAATCAAAGCCTTGAAAAACTGTTAAGAATATCTATTTAAAATGAAGCCTTCAAGCTATATAACAAAGCAGAATTAAAAATGAAAATCAAGACATTGTCTGCTGTGTGAAATTGTTGTGCGTCTAGTAAGCATGAAGTCAGCAAGTGCCCAAGTCCCTCATCTTGGAATGTGTTCAATGCAGATTGGAAATGATGGAAACTCTCCTCCTGTTGTTTTTCCAAACCGTGCTATCAACTGCTTGTGTAGAGGAGAATAACAATAGGTAATTAGTCTGAATTCAATCTTACTGGGCAAATCATTCCACTTTCCACAAACCTTTTCGTTAGATGCAACTAATGGCATTATGTCTGCATTATCTATGACATGTGGATTTGGATGAGTCAAGCTAAATTATCATGGAGAAAGTAAGAGCATTTTTGAAGTGTAAAATTTGAAAGAATCCATTAGGAAACACCCAGCATCATCTGAAAGGGCAATCTGACATAAACATACTTCATCAGTTGCAAGAGCAGTTTGATGTGTGGCAAAATACCAGCTGTATTGCCAACAAGGCACAGGTTATACCACATGAGCAGGTAAAAATGTGATTGAGAGGAGACTGATATTCACTCTGTAATCACCCAGCAGAACTCATTGCAACTCTCTCACACACAGTAAAAACCAGCTAGAAATATGTTTGGGTAAATTCAGAATAATTTCCACTAAAACTGAGAAATGTCCATTATTGCTTGAACTTGTGTTTCAAAACTGTTTTAGAAAACACAGTCACAAAAGCTCCATGTTAATGTTACAGAAGTGGTTAGCAAATTGCGGAGAAAAGCTGAATGCTAGTATGGAACAGAATGTACTTGCAGGAAAGAGGTCCCATTTATCAAAAGGGGCATTGTTACCTGCATAAATTTTTTCCTTTCTTTCTTTTGACTCCCCTCAATCAAACCTCAACTTTAAATCTTCATGTGAAAGTAAATCAATAGTTTAAAAATTAGTAAAACATGTATTTTCCAGAAAGATAATAATCATGGTGATTGCAGAGTGGTACACAGAACTTCTTCAACACACTTCAGGTAAAAGGAGTTTTTATAATTCTCTTTACTCTGGAACTTATAATGTTTTTCTGTTATACAGAAGACCCAGATTCTTTCTCAGCAGAATTTGAATGACAATTTGAACTCTGTTGCCATATCTCCCAAGTTTCATCACTGGCTTCCACATATAAAGGGTGACAGTGCTACTATCTTTACAGATAGTGTTGAGTTTCTGTCTTAAAAATATCTCAAAAAATAGGCAATTATTTTATTACTGAAAAAATCAGAGATAATTCAATATTGGGTTAACTGGAAAACAGTAGGTGACAGCTTCCAGGTCTGTCACTCAACCAAGAAATATAAATTACTCACATAATTTTACCTGGCAAATCTTAGTTTATGAGCAGGGTGTAAGACAGCACATGAGCAAGTATGCATCTGTCCTGGGAGCATTAGGAGAGAGAAGGGGAGGAAAAGACCACTGCCACTGCATAGTCTCCATTGTAAGGAGAAGGAATGAGGACTCTGTGTGAAAACAGCTAAGAGCTGCTGGAGAGATTAGATGAAAATCAGATGATTTAATTGGAACAAGAAGCTGAGATGTTTATGTCAGCCTGGGAACAAAATGTAATACTTCACTTTGTCTTAATAAATTTCTGTTTAGAAAACAGAAAACAAGCTTGTAGTGCTTTATAGGAAGTTTCAGATAGTCTCTTGGAGAGATCCATGAGCATCTCCTCTTGTTAAACAAGACATCCACTCCACCCCTAAAAATGGCAGCTTGAAACAGAGGACCCCTAGAAATTTACAGATGCAATTACAAATGAAGCAAGATCATAACGGCTAAATGTGGCAAAACTATTATGCACAAACTCACATTAAGGTAAATATTTCAAATGTTACCTTGGCTCTTGCATAAGCTCCTGTTTCTGTGTGACTTAAAATATCTAATCCTAACTATGTTCTTTTGTTTCGATGTGGATGATTCACTCCAGATTTAATCCAGAAGACTGCATATTTAATCCATCTATCATTGTATTCCAGCCTATCTTGGTCTTCACTAGGACACTGTATGAAGAAGAACCCCTCTTTCTGGTTAATTCTGCCCATCTGGAGCTCTTACCATCTGCAGATACAGGGCCCATGAAAAGTGGCATACAAAGGTATGCATTGCAATATATTAGCTAGTCCACACTTCCTCCTCATGTGCAAATTCTGAGTGCACACTCATCTGGAGAAAAAGGAATTTATAACATTTTCTAAACATAAAAATCAATTTCATACAAAGATACTGACATTGAATATGGCGCAACAAATACCCTTGCTGTAAAGTGTAAATGAGTGCAAACAACCTTAGGTAACACATCCACCAAACCAGAAAAATATACACACTCTGAACTGGTTATATTTTGAAATGCACTCTGCTAAAATAAAATTACAGGGAGAGTATTAGAGTAACGTGTCTTAAAAAATTGTATAGAAAAAAACAAATAGCAAAATTCAAAAAAATACCAACCCTACAAAAAACATCCTATAAAGCTTCTTTATTACAAGCTTAATACTTTGGAAGACATCCATTGGACAAATTAGAGGAAAGCAAATTGGTTTTAATAACACAATAGGAGAGAAAGAATACTAAGATGCAATTCCATGTAATTCCTCAGCTGCATATTCCCGTCTCCCTTCTGCCTGCACTAGTATTTATGAACCCATGTAATGAAACATACACATAAGTTTATTAACTGTCAGGTTATTTCTCAGGGATCTGAGCCAGTTTATCATCTGGCCTTATCAACACAAGAGCCAGTACAAGGGAGGGGCAATTAACTTGTGTCGGATTTAACAGGAATGTTAGATGGATATCAGTGACAATATCTCCAGTCTTTAGGATTTGATCCAGTGAAAATGAAAACAGCTCCAGATCTTGGAAAGCTGTGGCAAAAGTCTGAAAATTACCAAATCTGTGAAACTTTTGCATGCAGTTTGTAAATTTTATAAAATTATCTAGCTTGGAATTCTCTGTATTTTTTCTCTGCCACTGTGTAATCTGCATTTTGTCATCAGCTGAGGTTTCCACCAGGAGTCCTATAGTGGAATGTGGAGTATGTCCAGGCTTTTCAAATCACTGGGGCTGATAAAAAATACTGACTTCTTTTGAAATTAAATTGACTTACAATCTAATATTGTTTAGCAAAGATTAAACTTTGTCAGCCTTTTGCAAACAACTCAGGCACTGTCTTGTATAAAATTTACTTTCTTCAGTCCATCAAAATCAGAATGTTTTCCCACACACATTGTTACTGATGTTCATAAATAACCATGGTATTAATTTCGGTTACAGAAGAAAGTCTATTTGAGGTAATATGTCTGCAGCAGATATCTACAAAAAAATTAAACTACTATTATCTATGTTACATGAAAAACTAAATCCTGTCAACATCAGTTTGACAAAAGCATAACAGAGTTGAGAGCTATTAGTGAAATCCAACTGCCAAGCAATATTCATATTTGTTCATAACAGAAACCAAAAGCTAGAGTAGTGCACCAAAATATAGAAATACAGTTGCTGATGTATTACTTGGGGTTTTTGTCTTCTATGAAGAATTCCCTCTTACTGTTTTATCAACATAAATACAGACTACATTTACTGAAACTGGATTTTGAGCAAATTAGCAGTTGTAAACTGTAACTGAGAATAGAATACTCATCCATTTTCCAGTGACCATTTCAGTATGGCCACTTTTAAATTTGATTTTTACTTGATGTTTACAACATTCTTTTCTTAAATACCTGATTTCCACTTCAATGTTGGGTCCCCATGTAGCAAAACTACTGTGAATTGTTTGATCCAGTATATTTAATTGGACTTCTATGTTCTTTTTCTGTTTTCATCTCCAAAATTTAAGAAACACAAATGTGGTCTAAGAGTCTAGCTGGAAGTTCCTGGCCTGATTTAACCACCAGATCAGCAGTGCCTGAAATCAAAATAAAGTCCCCTGTGTGCAGAAGCCAATGTAGCAGTGCATAGCATAGACCCTGTGTATCACATCAGCTAAAGATTGTTATGTTTTAATCTAAACCAAGTTTTAAAATGCCCTAAAACTACAATAAAGTATTCCTTGCACTTCCTTAACTTCCACATATAGGTATGAAATTTTCAGTTTTACTTGACTTAATCCAAGAAGTTGAAGCATTCAACCATATATGTTCTTGAGGTCTATTTACTCTAGGGAAACACAACCACTGAAATTTAATGGCAGTGATCCAAACCATGATGAACTGAGGCAATTTCGTTTTTGTTGACCATTGCTCCAGGTCATTGTAATTTAATGAGTAGTAATCCTATTTAAAATATGTTACAGGCAGCAAGGTGCCTGCTGGGAGAAAGCTGCTACGCATGAACAGATCAATATGCACTGTGTGCATTCAACCATTCAATAATTGATTCACCCTTGTTATGAGAAAATAAATGCTAAAGTCCTAAAAGTTAATTTCTATAGAAAGCTTTTACAAGGATATCAAATTATTAAAAGTTTTTATGGGTTCTCCTTTTTGTTGCTTTTGGTTTTGAATCTTTGTGCAGTACAAGCTATATTTCACAGCAACATTCAGTTAGTACTAGCTACTTGACTCTCGGTTTGATCTTAGGCTTAAAGAAGGAAGTTGTGAATGAAAGACCACTATTATTCTGAGTGAGGAAACTTGGGGATGAAAAACTAAACATTTTCCTGTTTAAAGAATTTTACTACTTATTCCTCAAACTACCTTGCCAGCATTTTTTTGTTATGTTTTTTCTTTTAATAAAAATTTTTCTTTTAAGTCAGTTCTTTTAGCATGTGATACTTAAAAAGAAGCTATTATACTTTTAAAGTTAACATCAGAGACTCATCCATCACCCTTCATAAGGTCCTGGTTCTTCCTTGCCTTTTATTGAGTGTCAAGCTTTTTATGTTGGCTAACATATTGAGGGAAGATGCTACTTAATCCTTACAGCAAAACAAGTGCTTACAAATACATGCTACAAAAAGTACTACTTAAATTTTTGGACCTTTAAAAAAAAAAGTTATAAAACATGTACACTGGAAGAGTATCTGTCCAGTGTGTTTGGAGGCTTTGGCTAAGCCTACAACTAGACTGTTACTGAGGCTGGATCTGAGGACAAATTTGCTATCTACATTCACCATTTCCTTGTTGCAGTGTTCTCCTGGCTATGTCTTTCTGCCAGTCTTCCCAGGAATAAAAGCAAAAAGTGCAATGACATAAACCAGAGAGATGGTCCCAGAATCTTTGTGCTCTGTTTTTTATTACATACAGAGCTGGAAAAGTAGCATGGTGAGCTGTAGGCAATCCAGGAGATTCCTAGAATGCATTGAGGGTAACTTCTTAAGCCAGGTAATAGACTCCCCTACCCGAGGGGATGCAACGCTGGACCTGATGGTCACCACTGCAAGTGAGGTCATCAGTGACATCAAGATTGGAGTCATCCTGGGCTGCAGTGATCATGCTTCAGTGGAGTTAACACTCTTAAGGTATATGGGAAAAGCAAGGAGTATAGTTAGGACCATAAATTTTAGGAAAGCAAACTTCCAGCTACTCAAGGAGTTAGTTAGAAGGACCCCCTGGGAAACAGTTCTCAGTGAAAAGGGAACAGAACAGAGTTGGAAGATCTTTAAGGGTAGATTCCACAGAGCACAAGAGCTCTCAATCCCCAGGTATAAGAAATCAGGCAAGGACGGGAAGAGATTGGTGTGGCTGAGTTGAGACATGCTGGTCAAACTAAAGAGCAAGAGGGAACTTCACAGGCAGTGGAAGTAGGGACAGGTATCCTGGGAAGAGTATGACCAATTGTGGGCATGGACACTGTCCAATTGTGTAGGGACGTGATCCAGAGAGCCAAGACGTGGCAGGAGTTGAATTTGTCAAGGGATACAAAGAATAACGAGAAGGACTTCTACCGGTAGGTCAACCAGAAAAGGATGGTTAAAGTAAGTATACCCACCCTGATGAACAAGAATGGTGACCTAGTATCAACAGATGAGGAAAAGGCTGAGGTATTCAACATTTTTGCCTCAGTCTTCTCTGGTAACCTCTCTCCTCACCCCTCCCGAGTCGGTGGACCACAAGGGGGGGACCAGGGGGAGTAAAGCCCCTCCCACTGTAAGGAAGGATCAGGTTCATGACCACCTGAGGAACCTGAACTTAAGTAAGTCTATAGGACCTGATGAGATGCATCCCAGAGTCCTGAGGGAATTGGCTCATTTAGTTCCCAAGCCACTCTCCATGATATTTGAAAAGTCATGGCAGTCAGGTGAAGTCTCTGGGGACTAGAAGAAGCGAAACATTGTGCCCGTTTTCAAAAAGTGTAGAAAAGAGGACCTCAGGAACTACCAACCTGTCAGCATCACCTCTGTGCCTGTGAGGATCATGGAACAGATCCTCCTAGAAGCTATGCTAAAGCACATGGAGGCCAGGGAGATAATTTGACATAGCCAGCATGGCTTCACCAAGGGCAAGTCCTGCCTGACAAATCTAGTGACTTTCTATGATGGTGTGACAACAAGAGTGGACAAGGGAAAACCAATGGACGTCATCTATCTGGACTTCTGTAAAGCCTTTGACATGGTCCCCCACAACATCCTTCTCTCTAAATTGGAGAGCTATGGATTTGATGGGTGGACTGTTCGGTGGATAAGGAATTGGCTGGATGGTCGCATCCAGAGGGTAGTGGTCAAAAGCTCAATGTCTGGATGGAGACCAGTGATGAGTGGTGTCCCTCAGGAGTCTGTACTGGGACTGGTGCTGTTTAATGTTTTCATCAGTTACATAGACAGTGAGATCGAATGCACCCTCAGCAAGTTTGTGGATGACACCAAACTGAGTGGTCTGGTTGACACACCAGAAGGACGGGACGTCATCCAGAGATACCTGGACAGGCTGGAGAGGTGGGCCTGTGTGAACATCATGAGGTTCAACAAGGCCAAGTGCAAGGTGCTGTACCTGGGTCTGGGTAACCCCCAGTGTCAGTACAGGCTGGGGGAAGAAAGGATTGAGAGCAGCCCTGCCAAGAGGAACTTGGGGGTGCTGGTGGATGGAAAGCTGGACATGAGCGGTCAATGTGCACTGGCAGCCCAGAAGGCCAACCGTATTCTGAGCTGCATCAGGAGAAGTGTGGCCAGCAGGTTGAGGGAGGTGATTCTGCCCCTCTACTCTGCTCTGGGGAGTCCTCACCTGGAGTACTGTGTCCAGGTCTGGAGCCCTCAGCATGAGAAGGACATGGACCTGTTGGAGCGGGTCCAGAGGAGGGCTACAAAAATGATCTGAGGGCTGGAGCACCTCTCCTTTGATGACAGTCTGAGAGAGTTGGGGCTGTTCATCCTGGTGAAGCCTGGCTGTGGGGAGACCTGATTGTGGCCTTTCAGTACTTAAAGGGGGCTTATAGGAAAGACGGGGAAAGTTTGGCCAGCTGTGACAGGACAAGGGGTAATGGATTTAAACTGAAGCAGGGTAGATTTAGGCTGGCTATAAGGAAGATATTTTTTGCAGTGAGGGTGGTGAAACACTGGAATGGGTTACTGGGTAGTGGATGCCCCATCCTTGGAAACATTCAAGGCCCTGTTGGATGGGGCTCTGAGCAACCTAATGTAGTTAAAGATGTCCCTGATCACTGCAGGGGGGTGGACTAGATGATCTCTAAAGGTCCATTCCAACCAAAAGCATTCTATGATTCTGTGATACGTGGCTTTCTGACAGTGTTTTGCAATGACCTTCATTTATGCAACAAATATGGACTGGATCCTGCTTTTACCAGTACAGGCATAGCTGCTACAGGTACAGACAGGATACTTTAGTCAATACAAATACAATCTTTAGCTGAAGTTCACAGTGAACACTTAAAGTTCAAAAGTGTTCACACTTTGAATACCTAAATTGAGCTCTTGAGAGCACCAAGGGTTTCACAGGTCACAGCCAAAGATCAACATTTCAGATGTACCATTACTCTATCTGCAATGCCCAGATCTAGCCTTTCACGTGTTACTTGTTTAGGTTTTAATGGCTGAAATATTGTGTGATGTTTATGCTAGTAAACACTTCCAACCCCCCTTTTTTTTATGCACTGAACTGTCTTTGCTCATGATTGCAACATGAAAGAATTTGTAATGGGTTGAATCTTTCTTATCCAAAATCACAAATATTTAGCTGTCAATTTAATGTGTCCCAGCTTAGCATTCCCACAGACAGTTGCTAGTGGTGCCTTTACTGCTATATGGTAAAAGCATAATTCACTTACTGAGCCATTAGTATTACACTCTTTCTCTAAACTGGCTTTTGGAAGTCTGTCACTGATAGTTTACTCTCAGCCTGTTTCTTGGGGTGTGTTGAGTTCTCTCTCTCTCTCCCTTTCTGATCAAAGTGTTGCTGAAGCCTATCTGGGAAACTATACAAACCTGCAAGTAGGAGAGGTATTTCTGCAGAATGATTTCTGTTCCCTCATTTCGAATGTGGAAGAAGTCTTTCACATGCTGATAACTCTGTTTCCAGGCAAATGTGTGCCAGTAACTTCCCCAATCCTGATAATCCATTTATTGGGACAAGCAAAGACTTATTTAACTGAGCTGTTGCCAATCACTTGAAGACAGAACAGCTTTGAGGCTTACTCTATTTTTGCTCCAGAGGCTGAACCAAGTTTTCACTGTCTTTTGGATTGAGAGCAAATATGGAATTGTCTATCACAAGCAGGATTTGGGCCTACATGCTGAAAGCATATCCTTTTTAGTGTTTCCTGCTTCCCTCTGACAGAACATTGATAGTATGCAAGAAGGTACTAATCATCATATAGCCCTTATTTCTGTTAGCCCTCTTTTCTGTTTAAAATTCCCAAATGTTCTACTCTAACATTATAAAAGTTTTGTTCTGAATCCCGCCAGACAGGGAGAACAGCTGTTCTTTTCTACCCTTTAATTCTACTGAAGTTAGTTAAGTTCTTTCTCATAACTAAAACTTGTAGACATCTAAAATTAACAGCTAATTTAATTCTTCCGTGTATCATGTTTCATTGTAATTTGCCTTCTGGACAGACACTAGCCAGTGACTTCACTCCAGCCTAGAAGACTGGCTCCTTTTTTTTGAGCTGATGTCAGTGTTACTTCTCTGCTTGCAAAGGTCAAGCCTCTTTGTTATACCCTAAGGAGACACTCCACTCATCCTCACCAGACAGAATGTCCAAATGCATTAATCAAAATGATCAAGTACTATGAATTTTTGGTCCTTAACCATTCATAGCACTCTGCAAATCTGGGGAAACCTGGAAAATAATGAGGCTTAAGGACACACTTGGTAGATTGAAGCTTGAATCCTGAATCTCCCCATAACATGGTGAAAGAGAAAGGAGTGCTTAGTTTCAGATGTAAATTTGAAATGGATGAGTTCACCCTTATACACAAAACACACCCAAACCTTTCACCTAATTTCAAGGATTTACATAACATTTAAATGATAAATAGACCCCATGATGGCCCTGAACAGGAAGATGAATTTTATTAAATGTTTGCTATATCTGACTGGCGACTCAATTTGACAAGAAGGGTGATCTTTTTTAAAATTTACTTTCACACATGCAAATTAGGGGAAGTGTCGTGAAGCTTTAGCAAAAAGGGGTGATGCCAGTGTTAATATCCCCTCCCCCTCCCCCTTAGTGTAGCTTAAATAGAACACACAGGATGGACTCCACTGGAAAATATGTTCCATTATTGTAAAATTAGTAAGGTCATGAATACAGCTCAGATATTTTGTTTCCTTTTCCACAAACATATGTGATATCAGGTTTTTGTCCAGAGGCACAGATAGGAAGGTCTTAAAAGCCATTTATACAAATATGAGTACTGGTGAGAATAAAATCCCCAAACTATTATCATTAAAAAATGCTTTCCCACCTGCCCATGAATATATGGACCTTGTGTTTCATGGTGAGTCAGTAAAGGCAGCAATGTAGGAAAGTGACCAAGGATTTTTAAACACAGCACTAAGAAATAACATGCATGAAGGAAGGGAAGATAACAAGAGGTAGATATTTTCCTCCCATAGACACAAATCATCATGCGTTTTCTATTCCCACAGGATGAAACAAAGCATCTGCAATGTCAGCAGAACTTGAGACCTTATAATATAACATCAAACTGGTGAATGTATGATCCTTTATATCCTTATACATCTGTAGTTTTCATGACAGATTTGGCTTGCTAATGGCTATCTTATGCTTAGGAACCCTTTTTATGAATTGCAGAAAGCAGAAGTCAGAGGCAGTACTCTTAACAGAGAAGCAGGATGGAATCCTGTAGGTACGTAATGGAAAAGAAAATTAATTGTTCACATAAAGCCTTTATATAGATGAAGATAGACGAGGACTAAGAATCTCAAGAAACAACAGGATTTCAAAGTCAAAGGCTTAGGCAGACTGCGGGAGAGCTCAGCGTGGTATTATGCTACTGGCTATTTTGAATGAAGGAGTTTTCTTCTCTCATAAAACAGAAGACAACACGACGACAAAAAAAATTGCTACCATTCCTTGTAGTGATTGTGGTTCACTCTATAAGAGATCCACACATAGGCAAGCCATTCAACCTGTATTGCTTGAAAAGAAGGTATAGACAGGTGAAGATATTTCAGGAAGTCTATGGGCATTGTTGTCTTACTTTATTGAAAAATGTGTGAATGTCCTTAAAATATAATTAATAAATTATTCATAACTCATGCCAATATTTGTTCTGTGGTTGTTTTTATAAGACACTTGGGTCATATTCTGAGCATGGGAAAAGCAGCAGAGGTGCTCCAAGAGAAGTTCATCAGCGTTCATGATTAAGAAAGACAAGTTCTGCAGATGAGGATTGCTGGAGCTGTAAATGAGACTGGCAGTAATGCCAATGCATTTTAAATTAAATAACTGATGGAAATTTACACTTCAAAGTCAAAGAAACTGCATTCAAATAAAGCTGTTAGAAAGGCTTACTTGATTGCATTTATGAACATTGATACTTCTCTGAATACTGTCTTCATTTTGTCTATATAACTTCCATTTTGGATAACAAGCCATTTAAAAAAAAATTGAATTGAATCAGCTATAACAAGAACATTCTCAGGGTTTTCCTTCTCAGATAGTTTATTTATCATGCATGGAAGGTATCTGGGGCTTAATAAAGATTTGTAGAGAAAAGAACAGTTCTCATTTTGTTTGCCTTTGTACTTCCTGCTTTTTCGTTTGAACCAGAGATGAAAATATCACAGGAAAGGTCTTGCCTTCATTTCAGCACTGAATCAATCTCAGTAGCAGCAGCATTTAACTGCTTTGTGTACTATAAAACTAATTAACAATCAAGGTAGTTATTCTCCAGAGAATGCAATGCTAGTGAACAAAATTTCCGTGTCCTCTGGTGGGTTTTTTTTGTAACATCTGGTACAAGCCACCAGTAAACAAAGACTGGTCTCTTCCTATACAGGAACTGCTGTGTGTTTGAATTCCAATGTGCCTTTTGAGGTCACCGCTACTATTAGCTCATTAGGGGATAAATTAGAACTACTGCAGGCAGTGTAAAACTAGAAGAGAGACACAAGAAGCTGTGCCTCAAGGCTTTTCGTCTGCAGAAGGATGCAGCAACCATAATGCCTTCAAGTACACTGACAGGAGTGCAGTACTACCTTGTGGTCCTCACTGCATTTTATTACAGATAGCACACATTTAGGCCAGGCCTCCAAGTGCTTTCTGCTAGGCCACACATCGGATTCACCTGCCTCAGCTGCCTGTGGTAGTTCCCATATTCAGAGACCATAACAGAAATGGGCAGAAGAAATCCAAACACCATTATTTTTGATTCTGTAAGACTAGTCTAAATGAAGCAAAGAGAGAGAAAAAAAAAATAAAATAAGAGTACACAAAATAATAGCAAAAATAAGGAAGACTAGGTAATTATGCCAGAAAAAAAAAAAAAAGAAGAAATGCAAGATGCTCGCTGGGGTCGTTACAATAACAGCAGGTGAAGTGACAATCAAGGAGGTGAGACCTTGCACACAAAGTCATATATCTTCCTGTTTACTGCATATGGGAAAGATGAAGACAAGGTTCAGTTTTTATAATTGGTATTTTATATTGGAAGAGAAGGACATGTATGAGGTCCTTGAGAAGATATGAATAACAATACTAGAACCGTATTGGTCTTCACCCTAGGGATATAAGGCAAATAGTTTTATATAGAGGCATGATTTATCACTAACTCTAGAAAGTTGTAGGAAAGTGGGAAAACTGATAATAGTCCCCCCCATCTCCAGGTAGTTACAATCTCTGTGGACATTCGCTAAGTGGCCTCATTTCATCTGATCTACAATCATAGCTTGAGATCAAATGTGACTAAGGGTTCTACAATCTTCTGATACCATAGGCTTCCTGGTACTTCACCAGAATGTATGAATATTTTACTTTCTTAGAACTAAGTTGCCTATAACTATGGATAAAAGCTCCACTTCTTAAAAAGATGTCTAACCTGACTAGGATAAAGGACTTAAAAGACAATTGTTTTCTACTCTCTGTCCAACTTGCAGCTGCATTGAACTTTATTTAAGCCACACCACCTTGTAAATGAAAAATTTAAACACAGCTTTGAAAGTCTTTAATTTGACATTTCTTTCATAGTGGCAGCTGAACTATACAAATACATTTTATTTTGAGGTTGATAATTTGCTTGTGTTTCTATAGTCTGATAGAATAGACAAATAAAATGTCCTAGTCAGCCTCTTCTGTGTAGGATTGATCAGGTATATCTGAAGTTACTGACATTCAAATACCATTTGTATTTAATGTAAATCAGTTCAGAATATATTAGTCAACAACTTATTGTAAGCATTTAATAGTTTAAATTTGCATTATTTTTATTGGACACAAGTCATATGGTTTGTTCAGTGATGCAGTTAGATCAACATCACTCTGAAATTTAAGTTTCTGGAATGAAGAACAGTATTTCAGATTTACGTTGCAATTTACCTTGATTTTCTTGAAATATATATCTATTATTCATAGCTATTAGCTGAATTTTCTTTGGATGAATAATTGTAAGTTTGTAGGTAGTCTTTGAGGTGTTCACTGTACATATTATTCATGCCGTGTTCCTTCATTGGATGACACTATTTTTTAACAATATTTTCTTAAACTGTCTGATAGTATTACACCGGCACCTTTGTAACTGTAACTGTTGTAGGGCCATAATCAAAACATACAGTATATACAATAGCCTGTCAAGAACAGTAGAGAATGAAATCAGGGCTTTTATTCACTAATAATAAACAAGCCTTTTTCATTATTTTTGTTGCTGGTGTTTAACCATTTGACTAACTCTGATAGAAAAGGCTACACATTTAAAATGGACACATGGTGGGGTGGGAAATATTCCCCCCCCCCCCAATATATAATTCATTTGTGGAGCTTAATGCCACCAGACGTTACTGAAGGTAGTAAGATACAAAAAAGATTTGACATATATGAATAAAAATAGCATATCTAGTTACACTAAAAGATTAGAAGGGCAATCAATCTACATGCATCAGTGTACCAAATAATTACTGCTTTTTGTCAGGAATTAATTTGTCCCCCTATGTATATGCATCAAAACAACAGGAGTTATAAGGGATATATTACCCTCTGAGGAAGAATCTTATGTTGACCTCTCATAGAGACAAGACGCTAAGATAGGAGGGCTATTACTTACTTTCCATACAACAAAACTTAAGATTCCAAACCAGTAGCCAAAATAGAGCAAATAGATAAATCTCATCTCACTAAGCTTGGAATCTCAAAAATTCTAGACTGATATTTTTCCAAGACAGATTAAGAATTACAGAAACAATAATTTCTCAAGACTCCTCAATTTGTTACCTTTTTCATTTTCTGATGCATTTTATTTAAATCTGGCCACAGACTAATGTTTTATATTATATTCTTTAAGGTAAAACAGTAAAGCAAACCCACAATGTAGATCAAATCAGTCTAAACTAAAGCTTTTCCGATACCAGCTAGACAGCAGGTGGCTCACCACAACAGTACGTTTGCAGAAGGAAAATATGTAACATAGTCATTGCTCTTTGAAGTATTCAAGTCTTTCTTGACAACCACAGAGGTGTGTGGTTATTTTTTAGTTATGAGGTCTCTGTTTCCCTCATGGCAGCTTCACTCTATAGACAGATATAGATACACATATACAAACACACAAGGGAGGAAGGAAGAGAAAGAATAGCTCTAGAGTGGAGATTCAAAATCATAATACAGTTTGTCTGCCAGAAACAATAGACAAATGACAAAGCAATTTTCACAACTTCTTAATGAGATCCCAAGGCAGTTTCCTTGAGCACAAAACTGAAAATGTCAAATAGATTAATTCAAACTCATACTGCTCACCAGGAACCTTCTGGGGTTTTTTATAAAGAAAGTGCTAAACAGAATGCGGGGCAGCACTACAGTGAGACTGGGCACCCAGAAGAACATGAAGATTATTATAGAGTTCAGCTTTGATTAACAACTTTATAATAAATACCACACGAGCATACTGTAATTCACCACTTACTCAGAAATGTATTTCTTTCAGAATCTTTTGGCATGTTCAACAAATTTCAATATTTTTTTCTTGGAATACTGGATATCAAATATTAATACTGAGGGTTTTGATCCCTCAAGCCTTTCTGACTATAATCTTATATACACACTTTTTCACAGAAAATGAATAAAATATTTGGCCTTTATAAAGGTGAACCTAGCTGAGAAAATTGTTCCCACAAACCTCCTGGCAATCTTGCTTTTCATTTACAACTGGCAGCACTTCTACTGTTCCAGTTCAGTCAGGTCAAAGCCTGGCCTACGCTGTAGACTCTTTTTGTAATTCCACCTTGGGCAAATGATCAACAAAATCACCCTACTCTTCAAGTGTGAGGAAATAAAGGTAGCACGATTTCCTCATTCTCCATCTCTTTCCCCACAGGTCCTAGAGATTAGACACGTCAGTTTAGTGAAAGATCAGTTTATTGCAAGCTTGTACTGCACGCATGTGAGTTGTGATTGTTTCAACAGGATAACACAGTGAAAGTCCTAATCTCTGTGTCAAGGAAAAAAAAAGAAAGATATAAATAGGCTTCCCAACATGAAAGTCTAAAGGATCAGCCTGATGTCCTAACTTCTGCTTTGTGTTCAAAGAATAAAAACACTTGTATACATTTCTACAGACCTTGATTCACCACTATCTGCAACTACAGGAGAAGTCTGGGAGTCAGAATCATCAGCAGAAGAGATTTTTGGTTTTGAGGAGGTGCTTTGATACACAGTGCTTTTGTTTAATGATGACCTGAATGAAATACAGTTTTGCGATTCCTCTGTAGTCTGGTTTGTTAAGCTTTTAACATCCTCATTTGTTTCCAACACATTCT
Source organism: Gorsachius magnificus (assembly GCA_034008185.1). Lineage (NCBI taxonomy): Eukaryota > Metazoa > Chordata > Aves > Pelecaniformes > Ardeidae > Gorsachius > Gorsachius magnificus. The sequence continues at coordinate 33,865,926 of CM067109.1, read as the reverse complement.
ATTTAACTTTACAGCTGTTAGATCTGCTTTATCTCTTTGTTTTTTTTGTTTTTCCTGTGATTCCTTCTGGCTCTTTTTTGATTTGTAGTTCTGAATGCCTTCCCACCACCTCCATATCCACTGAATTTTCAGGTTATTTCAAGGAAGGATGATTTCAAGTACATACTGTTCTACTCTAAGCACACCAAGAGGTAAATTTTCAGTACAATGCACAGCCATTTAGATGCACAATACTTATTAACATTAATGGGAGTCATGCAGCTAAATTCCTTCACACCATGCTGAAAATATAACCACAGTTCTTCCCCTCAATGAAAATTTCATAAGGATGTTTTGCCCAGGAACTCAGTGGCCACACATAATTACTAAGAAAGCAACAGGACTCAAGGCCCCTAATTGCTCACTACACAACATAAGTATGTCCATGACACCCTAAATACTCTGGTCTACCAAGTTTAGAATCAGAGTTTAGGAAAGATAATACAATCCTTTATTAAGACACTTCAAAGTAGCACATGATTTCATACATACTCAAATACCACAGAAAAACACAGTAACACAAAATTTTATGCAGTTTAGGCCCATTTTCCTTATTAAAATCCTGACTTAACAAAGCGATCTCTTTGGTCAAACAATATCTGGACAATGCCCTTTATGCTGAGTGAACCCAGTATGAATGCACAGATCAGAATCAGTTTTGCCTGCACTTAACCATGTTGCAGTGAAATCCATTGGAGTCTTTAAAACTTGCACACTGAGGAAGGGAGTGCCTTCCCTACACAGCTGTTTCCTAATGTATTGGGAAACAGCTGACTATGTTAGATATCAGTTAAGTTACATGATATTACACAGCACTTTTGAATTTAACACCAGTTAATTCAGAAATGGCATTTTAACCTTAACTCAGTGTTTTCTTTTTTTTTTTTTTTAATATTTCAAGGAAATGTGTATGAAATACCACTGCTAATTAGTTTTCCAAATACTTTTTCTTAAGAGTTTTCTTTTTCTTCAATGACTTTTTTTTTTTAAATCTCTCTCAGCTAAACCAGTCAGGCATCTGTTATTCAGTCCTATTTCTTACCCTACCATCCTTGTGATTTCCACGCTAAAATCCAAAACAAAATGCAATTTCAGAAAGACAATTCAATAGTGACCTATATTTCCTTCAGTTCTTCACAAAATTGGATATAATTGCTGAATCATACAGTGGGTTGCTTAAAATATAATCTTTGGAGATGTTGAACTTTATAAAAAGCCAATAATAATAATAATAATAATAATAATAATAATAATAAGTAAACCCATATAAGCGCATTAAGAGAAGCATATCCATTTCTAATTCATGACACACCACACATTTTCTGCAATAACAGTGTTACTCCTACAGCTTCAGTCAAAAACACCAGCAACCCTCCTTTCCTGCTCTGAACTCCACTGGACTTCACTGTGCAGTGCACAGGTGTGCTAGGAACAAGACAGAATGCTTATTGTTAGGAATAGCTGCACTTCAGAATTACACAAGATATTAAAAGTTCAGCACAGGCATTATATGCTTAGTTTGGGCTTTCCAGCACTCCCCCATTCCTTATCTGGCTGAAACTAAAGGACTCAGTAGCCACAGAAAGTGTCCCTGAGGTTGGTAAGAAATTGCAGCACTTCACCTCCCTACCCATTCACATGTCTGTGCATCTTAGAATGGTTTTAGAAAAAAATGAATAAAATGTTTCCATATCCTTGAGATGAATATGCAATAGTCTTGTGAATTGGAATCAGTAAGGATTCACCTTTCTACTGCTTTGTGTTTTGTTTTGTCATATCATGTTTTGCAAAACCAGATACATTGTCATTTTTTTTGTCAGGTCAAATATATGCCAAAAGCTCAATCTCATCTTTTTTTTTAATCACTAATGAGCTATATGACCCCTTACAAAAAAAAATATGGTGTTACAACCTTGATGAGTACCTCTTTTCACAAGGTACATTCCACATTCAAATTTTGAGGCTCTCAGCCTCTTAATAATTCACATACTGGTTCTCTTATCAAGTTTTAGGAACACATGCCAGACACAGACTCATGTATACTATCACTTTTTGGAATGGACACAGCGTAGTCCAACTGCCTACATCTCTCAAGTTAATACTGGTCCTCCCAAATTTCTCTTCTATCTAGAGTATGCTTTGCAAGGTGATCAGACATTCCGTGTGATGCCAGACTTTTGATATAAATGTAAGTCTCTTGACCTGTATGAAAAGAGGGCAGACAGTACTTTACCTGGGATTTTGCTCATTTGAACTTGTTTCCAACTGTCACATATTCCCAGTACCATGGCAGAAACACAAGTAACAGTGGCTTATAAGCATCATCTCTCATATACCCATGTGACATCCCAGTCACATGGCCAGGTGTGGAGGAAGAACTTTCTGATCTCATGCAGCATAACCATCTCTTTCATTATTATTTAGTTTGAAGACAGCAACACTTGTTGCCACAGAAGTTATAGACATTCAGGTTTATTACTTTGTCCCATGGTAACTATGTGACCATGTAAGCATTTAATATATAGAACTTGTAAAATGGATTTCAGAATTCACACTCACCTCTAAAGGAAACGTAAAAAATGTAAAGGTTCACATAAAAACAAATAGCATAAGACAAGACATAACAGTATCTTTTTTGCTTGCCTTTTTTGCTGGAATTAGTTTGTGCAACCTCCACTAAGTCTCATGGGCGTATTGTTATGTGCTTGTATGCAGACATATCACCTTCCCAGTAAGGATATCCTGGAGCCAAGAGGGAATAGCAGGATTAGAGCCCAAGATATTATATATATTTTTAATAGTATTATAATATTATTGTAATATTTTGTACTATATATATTTTATATATGATATGTATTTTAGCCAACAAAACCTCCTTTTAGAGGCATCTCTTGTCTATTCTAAAGATAAGGATCTTCCTATAATTTCTTTAACAGAAAAGCCAATTTAACAAGTTGCTTTCCTTTAAACACTTGTGCAGGCACCCACTTTCCTTCCTGCACTATGACTCACAGTTTCATCCTAGCCCCACAAGAAATTAGAAGGGCAGAAATCAGAGCACAATATTGCATGGGTGAATCGCTCCTTGGCTGACTTTACTGCCAGACAGTATGGATAGGCGCATAGCATCTGTACTTCTAAGGAAGAGCTAAGTTGGGATACCCACTAGTCAGTCTGGTTTCCAATCACTCACCATCCAGGCTACGCTCAGCACAACTAAGGCTCCTGCTAAAGTAATAAGCAATGAATGTTTTCCCTCCTGAACGTTTAAGTGCTTGACCTAAGCCTCTGCAGGTGTCTACATAGAAATATTGTGGAAAATTTGAAAAGTACAGACATATTTAGCTGACACTAACAATGTATAATTTCAAATTCCAGAATCTGTAAGCAGAAGGGTGAATAGGCAAAGGACAACAGAGAGTAGTTTGGGATTTCTGTCATTCTGATGCATATGGAAGCCTGGACCAGATCACTGGCCTCAAATGAAGTATTTAAATGAGATCACAAATACAAACAGGAAGAGCTTATGGTACACTATAGGTAATGAAAAAATAGAGAATGAAAAAAGGTAATGAAAAAATAGGCCTTAATGGGCTTAATTTGGTGGGCACTGTATTTTTAAGGGTACCACTTTATAAATGATCCGTAAAGGGGTGTGTGCCACATCTGTATCTGACTTTTTTTGACAACATGTCCATTCCTGCCCTTGGAGTTTCAAATGGGATATAATCATTACTAGTAAAACCGACAACAGATCTTCACTCAAAAAGCAGTAATCTCTTAAAACATGGTATGATGTTATATCATCCGTTAATATGATTTTGTATAGCAAATGTCAAAAATATGAAGAGTAATAATGAAAAGAAAACTGAAAGCTTGCAAATATTTACACTGTCACCACAGGGTTTTGTTTTTTAAGACAGTCACACAGAATCAAATTGTTATTTACAAGGATTTTTGTAATTCATTTTGTATACTCTGCTTGATTTATACATGTGTCCTCTCAAAGTAAAAATGCATTTAAAAGTGCTTGTCTGGTGATGGCAGTGCCACAAACATTTTTTGTGGCTAAAATAAGCTGTGATAAGAAACATTTCCCACTTACTTTCATGTACAGATCTTACCAAGCAAGAGGTTCAGCTCCGCAGAATGCCATTCTCCTCTTAAACAGAAAGACAAAACCATGTAGAAGACCCATTATATACTATCTTCATGCTTGTAAATCTTTTGCAGATTGCCACATTGAGCACATTGGAAGAACTAGAAGAGTCTATGCAAAAATACTTTATGCAGTTGCAGGAGGAGTCACTGTGACATATTTTCTGCAGCACCTTCAGTCGTCCTATAGGTTTTGAAATTTGCTGCTCACAAAGGCTGAGATGTGTGGGCAAAGGATAAAGAAAACCCTTATCCTAGATAAAGCTGAGACTGACAATGAGTAAAAGCCCTCAGGCCCTTCATCAGTCACTGTTGCAAGGAGGAAACAAAGTCTCAAGAGCAGTAGTCCCTCAGCAGGCAGTGCTTGTCTCTGAACCTTTGTGCCAGATAAGAAAAGAGGGCACCAAGTTGCAAAAGGAGGGCAAATCCAACTTGAATACTTGAAGTTTTTGGACCTCTGATCCAGAACTCCACATTTACTGTCAGCAGCCCAATGGAGGAGCCCTACTACTTAAAAATAGCTTAGGTGCTGTTCCTGCTACCTCTGAAATCAGACTAAGACCTATGTTTTAAAAAGACTGTCTTTGCTTTCAGCATGAAGAAGCCAAGACATTGGCATGGTGCAATACGAAGATAAAGAGTACGAAGAGGAAGGGGTGTGTTCACCTTGACAGTTAGGTGTTACTCTTTATCCAGGCTTGCAAAAAAGAGGTGTGATTAGACAGCAATACCTGCGAGAATGAGTTTTCATCAATAGTTGGTTTAATTGCATATTGTGCATACTGTTGCTACACGTTTTCTGTGTCAAATCAAATGGACCTCATATCATTCATTATGAGAATTTAGTAAGTAAGAAAGATACTTCAGCAATGAAACCCTAGATAAGTTACCATCCATGATTATTTCTTCGAATGTTTTAAAATTCTGCAAGTAGGTGCCCCTTTCTGTGCCTGCCATCCCATCCTATTCCCTGAATGTCATTGCTAGCAATAAAATAACTTTATGACAGAATGGCTAAAGGTTCAGAATTTAATGTAATACGCATAAACAATTTATATTTAGCTGTTATCTGCCTTACTACCCACTCTAAACTACTGAGGTTAATCAGAAGAGAGTTTTAAGGTGAGGGGAGGGAGGGTAGGTGTTGTAGACAGGCTCCAAGTCATTACCCTACGAGCAGTCACAAACATTTACATTTCATTATTATTATAATGTACATATATTTACATTTCATTAATATTATTTCCTCTTTACCCTTCTTTGCTTAATCCTTCATCATAGAGAAAGGGGAAGAACAGATCTAAATGTGATTTGATCTATTCTGTAAAAAGCAATAAAGTATGAAATGCCCGAATGCAGAGATCCTGGATCTCAGGCTTTCTCAGGCTTCGTGCCTCAGGAAAACCATAAAAAGCCCTATCAGGAAAGTAAGGTAGGATGTAGAAAAATAAAACTGAAACAGCAAGCATGTGTGCATGGAAGATGATTGCTGTCTAAAAAGAGTATACAAGTACCAGGAATATATGAATACTATAAGAATAATAACTGTAGGGAGTATACATAACTTTTAAAAAGGACAAAAATCAGTTAAAAAGTGATTAAAAAGATAGAAAACACCTAATTCTGAGTTCTACAGAACCAAAGTCTTGCATGCACATCACTTGTATCATACCCAACTCAGCCAGTAAATGCAACTGAGATAGACCTAGAGGGTGCAATCCGTGCCTGGCAGGAGGTAAACCCAGAGGATCACACAGGGTTTTTTCCATCTACATTTCTCCATGAATCTATGGTACAACAGTTTAGGCATTTAGATAGCTGAGTAAAACAAACCTTAATTAAGGTTAAATTGGCCTTCATCCTGAGTTTCAGAAACCCACAACTGAAAGATATTTGCCAAAGTGATGTAATACAAACTGTACTTTTTAACTTGGCTATTTAGGTGATTAATCTTTGATGTTAAACAGCTCTATTATTACTCATTATAATTATTTTATGAAGATATCATATTAATTGGTTTTAGTCAGTCTATTCACAGGCTCAGGGCAAATAGACTGAATACTCTCTTTCCCCTCCCCCCCCCCCCCCTTTCTTTTACTTTTTAAGTAAACTACAAATTCTTATCTACAGAGAAGGTAATTTAATGCAGGACAGGTGAGATTTAAAATTTGCAGACTTGAATTAGTTTTCATTGCATACAGCAAAAGACAGTATTTTAGGCAAGTAAAACTAGACATTTAAAATAACATTTTCTTTTGTCCTCTAAAGGAGAATGAGGATTGTCTATGCAGACTTTTATAGAACAGACCTCTTGAGTCTCATTTTCACACTAATGCATTTTCAAAACCATTCAATTTGTAACAAAGAGGAAAGAATAAACAATTAAGCCACACATTAAACAATACTTTTACATACTTATCAACAACTACATGCTTTAATTAAAAATCACAGGAGAATGTACAGAAGCATAACCTTTTCCATACTCACAGCATGTCTGGGAGGGAAAACTTTCTCATTATGTTTGTTTACATTTAAGCACAGGTGATTAAACTGGAATATAAGGTAATATCTTTCCCTATTTGAGTTCTGTCATTTACACTGTTTAAGAAAAAAATCAATTTATTGCATTATTATTACTTACAATGAACCCCAAATGAGCAATGAAAGTTTCAGTAAAAAATGCAGCCCGTGCCATATGAAATTAGATATTACATACATCATACTGAAAACTTAAATCAGTAAAGAAGATGTACTAGGAGATCATCTATCCCTTTGGTTCCATGTGTTGGGAGGTGGCTAAACAGTGAGGAAGAGGTTGTGGAGATTAGACAGTGTGCTAAATGAGGAAAGGAATTGACCTGAGGGAACTGGTTTGGGCAATGAAAGAAAGAGGAAGGGAAGAATGAGGAGGAATGAAAGCATGACAGATAGCAGGGGCAGCACAGATGCAAAGAAACTGAGGTTAAGTAAGATCTGGATGGTGTGAAACAAAATTAAATGAGAATAGACATAGAGGCAGTTTATGAAAGGAAGGAAACCCTTACAAATAGGAGCTATAAATTAAACTAGATCTTGAATCCAAACAGACAAGGCAATCAATAATCTGTTTTTCTTACAAAGGGGAAAGACAGCACTGTGTGTCACTAGGCAATTCTACCTTTGGGAAGTGTGTGAAGCCCTAGAGCTCTGGTTATCTACCTGCTGCGCTAGCAGCAGTGTGAGTATTCTTTTGCAGTAAAAGGGATTCCTAATATATAATTTTAGGTAAAAATTTCCTCTGTTAGAGGAAGTCTAGCCTAGAAGTGTAGCTTATTGCTTGGATAAGCAACTTAGATACAGTCACATAATACAATTAAGTGGAGACTGTGAAACGTGTAGTGGAAGCTAGTGATGAGCAGTGTGTTACTTATCTTCTTCACTGTGCAATACCTTTAGCAGCATGACTAAATGAGGTCTTTCACTTATGTAGCATGATATAAAGATTTTCTCAACATTGGTTTAGTCTGGCTACATTACTCATATAGAGGAAAGCTGTGAATGAGTTATATGAGTCACACCAAAAAAGGGTGATAAGCTCTTACAGAACATCATTTAGTTACAGCTTCATACAGGGGATGAAAAAAAGCAGTAGAAGTATTTTAGTAGGGCTTTATTTCTACTGAGTATTCTATACCTTCAGAAGTGAAATGAAGAGCCCATAATTATCATGATTCAGAGCCTCAAAAGGGCAAAGATTATAGCTCCCTTTAAAAACAGCAATAGCTTTCCTATAAGCAAGGATATCTATTCCACTATTCAATTACTCATCCTGTGTACTGAGCCATATGTTCTCCACTTCAAAATTCCTAGTTCTGATTGCTGCCAAAATAGCAGGCTTTCAATCTTTACATGCCTAAACAGGTATCTTAGGCCATGCAGAACTGTAAACAAAATTACACAGCATTACAGTGTACGGTATTATATGTGAAAAAAGACTGAGTATTTCTAATCTGCTTTGCAGATTAATTTTACAAGTTCAGATTTCTCCTTCATATTTCCTGATTTTCTTATTATTTATTCAAGTGAAAGAAAAAAAAAAGGCTAGTTTGGATCTTCTAAAAATTGGAAACATTGCATTATTTGTAACATGCAATATTGATTTTATTTATATACAAAAATTATATTTATTTCTTCTACTTAAGCACAGGCAGAATTGGAAAAGATGAAATATCCAGTTTCAAAAAGAGACAAACCAGGCCAGTTCTGGTTAAAATATTGGGGAAAAATGTTAATCTATTACTCTTCAATTATTTTTTCTGTAATTTCTGCTGGAAATACAACACAGCAGAAAGGAAACAGTCCAGAAGGTTCCTGCAGTGTGTGAAAGACAACTTCCTGACACAGCTGGTAAGCGAGTCTACCAGGGGAGGTGCCTTGCTTGACCTCCTGTTCACTAACAGAGAAGGACTGGTGGGAGAGGTGGTGGTCAGAGGTCATCTTGGCCTTAACAGCCATAACATGATTCTTGGTAAGGTAAGGAAGGCGGTCAGCAACATCGCCACCATGGACTTCCAGAGGGCAGACTTCAGCTTATTCAAAACACTGGTTGGGAGAGCGCCTGGAGAGACAGTCCTGAAGGGCAAAGGGGTCCAGGAAGGCTGGGTATTTTTCAAGGAAGAAGTCTTAAAGGCACAGGAGCAGGCTGTCCCCGTGTGCCGTATAACAAATTGTCGGGGAAGATGACCGGCCTGGCTGGACAGAGGTCTTTTCCTGAGACTCAGGAAAAAAAGGAGAGCTTACCAGCTCTGGAAGAAGGGGCAGGCAACCCAAGAAGAGTACAGGGATCTTGTCAGGTCATGCAGAGAGGAAATTAGAAAGGCAAAAGCCCAACTAGAACTCAACCTGGCTACTGTTGTAACAGGTACTGAAAGAAGTTTTTACAAATACATAAATAGCAAAAAGATAGCCATGGAGAACCTCCATCCACTACTGGATGCAAGGGGGAACATTGCCACTAACAATGAAGAAAAGGCTGAGATGCTTAATGCCTTCTTTGCTTCAGTCTTTAATACTCTGATCAGTTATCCCCAGGGTACTCAGCCGAGCTGGAAGACAGGGATGGTGAGTGGAATAAACCCCCTATAATCCAGGAGGAAGCAGTTTTAGACCTGCTACGCCACCCGGACATCCACAAGTCTATGGGGCTGGATGGGATCCACCCAAGAGTACTGAAGGATCTGACAGAGGAGCTTGCCAAGCCACTCTCCATCATTTATCAGCAGTCCTGATAACTGTCCAGATGTCCTCCAGATGACTGAAGTTTGGAAAATGTGACACCCATTTACAAGAAGGGTTGGAAGGAGGATCTGGGGAACTACAGACCTGTCAGTCTGACCTCGGTACCAGGGAAGATTGTGGAGCAGTTCACGTTGAGTGCGCTCACCAGGCATGTTGCAGGACAACCAGGAGATCAGGCCCAGCCAGCATGGGTTCATGAAAGGCAGGTCCTGCTGGACCAACCTGATTTCCTTCTATGACCAGGTAACTTGCCTAGTGGAGAAGGGAAAAGCTGTGGATGTTGTCTACCTGGACTTCAGCAAGGCCTTTGACACTGTCTCCCATAGCATTCTCCAGAGAAGCTGGAGGCTCATGGCTTAGAAAGGTGTATCCTTTGCTGGGTAGAAAACTGCCTGGATGGCTGAGCCCAGAGAGTTGTGGTGAACAGCTAAATCCAGTTGGTGGCTGGTTACAAGCGGTGTTCCCCAGGGCTCAGTTTTGGGACCAGTTCTGTGTAACATCTTTATCAACGACCTGGATGAGGGGATTGAGTGTACCCTCAGTAAATTTGCAGATGACGCCAAACTGGGTGGGAGTGTCAATCTGCTCGAGGGGAGGAGGGCTCTGCAGAGGGACCTGGACAGGCTGGATCGATGGGCTGAGGCCAACTGTATGAGGTTCAACAAGGCCAAGTGCCGGGTCCTGCACTTTGGTCACAACAACCCCATGCAATGCTACAGGCTTGGAGAAGAGTGGCTGGAAAGCTGCCTGGTGGAAAGAGACCCGGGGGTGCTGGTTGAAAGCCAGCTGAATATGAGCCAGCAGTGTGCTTGTATCAGGAATAGTGTCGCCAGCAGGAGTAGGGAAGTGATCGTGCCCCTGGACTTGCTACTGGTGCTGGTGCCACACCTTGAATCCTGTGTTCAGTTTTGGGCCCCTCACTACAAGAAAGATGTTGCCTTCCTGGAACACATCCAGAGGAGAGCCACAAAACTGGTGAGGGGTCTGGAGCACAAGTCTTATGAGGAGCAGCTGAGGGAACTGGGGTTGTTTAGTCTGGAGAAGAGGAGGCTGAGGGGAGACCTGATCGCCCTCTACAACTGCCTGACAGGAGGCTGTAGCGAGGTGGCTGCCAGTCTTTTCTCCCTGGTAACGGGCAATAGGACAAGGGTTGTGCCAGGGCAGGTTTAGTTTGGACATTAGGAAAAATGTTTTCAGTGAAAGGGTTATTAATCATTGGAACAGGCTGCCCAGGGAAGGGGTTGAGTCTCCATCCCTGGAGGTATTTAAAAGACAGGTGGATGAGGTGCTTAGGGACATAGTTTAGTGGTGGGATGACAGTGTTAGGTTAATGGTTGGACTTGACGATCTTAAAGGTCTTTTCCAACCTCAACAATTCTATGATTCTATTCATAGGTGCAAAAATCACAGTAGTTGCTAGCTTTCACTGTAACAGTGAATAACATAGAGGTAAGTGGCTGTAGAAAGGATGCCGGAAATCATCCACACAGCAGCGCTGTGTCAGAGAAGGCATCCTTCTGATATATGACTGGTTCAGCCCAGGTCTGCCCTTGGGGGCATGCTTTGGGCAATAGATGTGATACTGAGTTTTGGCATTCAGTCTGGCACTGAGGCTGTTCCTGCACAGGAAGATAGAAGCAGCCACTGAGTTCATTTCACAAATCTAGAGAAACAGCAAGCGTCTGAAGAGTAGGCCAATCCCTCTCATTTACATACAACTAATAATGTTCTTTCCTAAAGTTTTTAATAAAACTTTGCTTCCATGTCCCCCTGTGGGGCTCTTCTGTGTTTGACATATTTGATATAGTCCTATGCTGGGTTACTACAATGCATTCATTTTACCTGTGAAACTTTTGTGTTCATCATATACATTTCTGAAGGTGTCCTTAACTGTTTTTTAGCTTCTGTACAGAATCAGGGATATGCTAAAATGGATATGTAGGCATGATAAGATTCCCAGTAAGTTGATCCATTGGTATACACTAGGACAGAAAGACCTCAGTGAGCATGCTATGCTGTAGTTAATTTGGTTACTTCGGTACAGAATGATGGATATATCCATAAGTGCAATGTATACAGAGACCTCCAAGCTACTGCTGACAAAATCAGTATGCTGCATCATATAACGTAACATTAGGCGGGGGGGGGCAATTTTGGATCTCAAAGGTACTTTCTTTGCAGGCTTTTGAGCTTGTGTCCAGCACTATCATACTGCTTCCACACATGGCCATTGCTAACTCAGGTGTTTTCAGCGTTGCATTCCACTGTACAATGTAGACTAACTCACTTATGCCCATAGGACACTTTGCCACATTCTAAAAAAAATCCTGTTCTCTTGAATACTTTTATGTACATTTTGTTTGTTGAAGGTTCATGATGTCATCTTCTGTAGCTGCACAGAAATCATAAGCTCTATGTAGGAATAAATGAGTCAATCTGTGAACAGGTTTGCATTAATACTATTGGATGCTTTAACTGGTGGTTATGAGGCCATGCGTATCATAGCTTCTTGTGTTTTTTTTATCATTCTGATGTGTTCTAAGTGCTGCAAAGCTCTTGAAATGTGCAAGTCTCTCTGATCATAATCTGTGGATTTTCTGATTATTTCTCATGCACAGCTGAGGAATAGTAGCTATAGATGAGAACAGCAGTCAAAGAGAGATTTTTATGAAACTTAACTTTTCATATCGTACTATGAATCCTTTTAAGCTGAGTAAAGTCTTTCAAGGTATTTGGAAAATTAAATATTCTGGCACTTCTGCCCTTTTAATGCTTCAGCAAGTTTTAACACTTGCGTTTTTATGTGCATGAGTGCTCAGCTAGCTGAGGTCTAAAATGGTTTACTGCTATAAGCATAATAATTTAAAGAGATCAGTAGATTCTGAGGCTACCTGTAATTCCCAGGTCCCCAGAGAGCTGCTGTTTCTGTAGATATCTCAGGATGTCTGGTACGTTCTCAGATGTTTTGCACATTTTAGGGGGGTTTAAATTCTGGAGTGGTTGGTCCAAGAACTTGCTATCCCATAATCTCTGGGTGAACATTTTATCTGGCAATATAAAATGCCTTGCAGTCTAGCATCTGTACCTCTGCTGGTGCCATTACCACCCTGACAAAAAGGCTTCTAATGATTTTTTTGAGCCACAGTCTGTTTCCTCCAGGAATAGTTAATACCTTTACATCTAAAGATATCAGTTAAGTGTGAAAGAGAAGAAATACTGATGGAAATTCAAAAATAAGAAGCAAAATGAGGTGTTGGTCACAGTTTTACCTTTATGACCTCGCTTTACAATTGAGGTATTGTAAAATAGCTGTAAACAGTCACAATTCTCTGGAATAAATTATAAAATATAAGGGGACTAACAAGGCACATTGGAGGCTCAGTATCTTAGAAGCTGTTCTCTGTCCCCAGGCAGCTGGAAAGTAAGTTTTGACAGAAAAAGTTTTAATAAAGGAATGCTTTCAAAGAAACCACTGCACTTAGTAGGAAGGAGGTTATATTTCAAACTGAGAGTGACAAAATTTATGGTTTTGGCAACCAGCTGTATCTGAGGATGATTTAAAAAGGGATCAAAAAGATCAAAATACCTCCTGATGGCTACTTATTTTGTAAACATGTGCAACTGTTCTGTTTAATTTTTTTAATACATAGATAATAAAATTAAGGAAGGTTTTTGTTAGTATTTTTTTACTGTGATGAAACCTTCTGCACTGCTTACTCTCTGAAAGTCATGAAAGTATGAGGTTGGTTTTTTTGTGGAATAGCTTTAAAATCCCAGCTGCAAAGTTTATCATAAAGATATATTACAATAGACAGCCCATGGTATCTGGTTCCAGTCCCTGATCTTACAAGTGATTACCCTCATGAGTATGCTTATGTTTGCCTGTAGTTTTTATTTTCCTTCTCTCTTTTGCCCATCAAGTTATTTTTTCTTTCAGTTTTAGAATATGATATTTCTGCAAACATGAGTACAAGTAGGTTAGTGTTAGGTCCCTAGGTTAGCTCAGTAGATTAGCTCAGTTGTAGGAGTGAGTTCCTGAACCTAGGTGTCCTTGTTAAAAATGCTCTGTTGCTAAAAGTCAAAAGCATCACTTGGGGAAACATACATTTCAGTCTGGAGGATGGCATTTGAAATGAACACAAATTAGGAGTTTTTTAAGATATTATTTCAGAACTTTGAAGCTAAATGTAAGGACCTTTAATTTGACTGAGAAGCCAAGGGAGAGTAAAAGTACTTGTGTATTACGGACTTTCAGTTTTGACTTCATCAAAAGATACAAGATGGAAGAGGGATGTCTGTTTGTCCTTTGTGTCTAACAAAAGAGGACAGAAGTCACTACGTCTATGAGAAATTTATTTAGTGGTGAATATAAGGTAGGTGGGAAGAAATCCAAGGAAAACATATTTGTAAGCTCGGTCTTAACACGTTATAAATGCTTACAGAAAACTGTGTTCAAATACCATTTTTTTGACCTATCTGAGTCCTTCAAGTTTCAGTTCTTGGCTTCTTACCTCTATCATTGTGTATTTATGATATTGATCCGCTCTTCTGAAATGCAAAGTTTCATCTCTGTGGGGGTGACACAATTATTTATAGGTCAAATAAATATTTACGTGGCCTTTTGTATAACCTCCTGTGTGATTTTGATAAATTACGGGATCGTGATAAATTGGGTAATGTTGTTTTAAATTCAGACACAGAAAGTTTGGGTGTTTGGTGTATACCTCAGTCTGAAATTTTGTGATTCTGCCCTACATGGTTCCTTTTGATGAATCCCTTTCTTTTTGTCTCATATTTAAAACAATTTAGGATACAGTTAAATTAGCTATTAAAACTATCATTGTACTGAAGACAGAGTTAGCACAATGTGTTTATAGCTAGGATTATTTTCTGCAAATAGACCTTGTTTTAATTTTGCAATCAACGCAAAAGTTGTAAAGAGTATTTTATTGGACTTTATAGGCTATTTTAGGCTGAGATGTTTTAATGAAAACATACTAGTCAGTTTCCAGTCTTGTCATTTACATGCTTTAGCTGCAGACATATACAACAGAATATAAGCTGGTCTTAATTGCTACTAAAAAAAAAAAGATATTTGGGGGAAAAAAGGAGACTGTGTTTAGGCCAGCTCTTGTAGGAATACAGAACAGGGGAATAGTGCACTATTTTTTCATTTCAATGCCCATACTTAGGCTCTAGATGTAATCTCTTTCTTGACCTAAAAAAGAATTCAGGTTGAGTCTACTACTACCGCCATCCACTAGCTAAGCCTGCAGAAGTGAGACAGTTCTTAGCTGTGCTGGAGAGAGTTTGTAAAAGGTTCAAGCACTGTCAAAACAGAAATGATTCCTGGTGTTCCTAGTGGGTCTGGAAGGTTGTAGATTGCCTCTCACATGGTATGATGCCTAAAATACACTCCTATGGTTTTTCGTATTACACTATACAAAGTCAATGTACAAACAAGTCCAGCTTATGTGTGTGTTTTGTAATTGTTTTATCATTTGAGAGTACTGAGTCCTTTGCAGAAAGCAATCCATGTTATCATGGGTTTCTGAAATGTGGCCTCTCTGAAGAAGAGGCAAAACTCACACTGGCTTCTATAAAGCAAAAATTTCAAGCATACGATAAATAGCTACTTTTCCAAAGCTATTACAATCACTCATTGTCATAAATACTTTTTTGTCTGCCTAGGCGCATACTACAACAAAGTAACATCTCAAGAGGAACATAAAATAAATCATAAAAAATTGTGGCTCCAAGGAGACAGAGGAAAATGGGAAAGAAAGGATGTCTTCTTAGTGCGTTACAGTAATAGGCACCTTACTTTCTGTTTGTGTTAGTTTAGTTGCTTGAGAGCTCACAAACACACTAATTTTAAGACTCTAGAATGTGATGTGTGTGCAAATAAAATTATTTCCCTTACCTTCTGGAGGTCAAATAAAATTCTCCAAGGAAAGAAAATTTCTGCTTAATGCAGTTCAGCCATTTTAAGCTTGTATTGTGCATAAGCATTACTATGAAGATTTTTGGTAAAGTTTCTGAAGTAACAGTCCTTCCCTTCCTTTGCTTTACACACTTTGAATTTTAGAGTCCTTCTGAGTCCCTACGGAGGGATTGTGCATTCTAATTAATTTCATTCTTCTCAAGCTAGGTCCTTTCTGAACAATTTGTATAGATATAAGAGAACCTGTTGTATCTTATCTCAGCAATTTTTTACACTATACCTCTCATCAGATTCCATCAGACCCACCTTGTTAATTACCTTAAGCAACTCTTCTTGGTCATAAGAGATTGTGGCTGCAAAATGATGTCTCTGGGAACAACCTCTCTCCATGTGTTTCCCTTTTATGATGCCATTATCTGTTGATGATTGAAAAGGATGCTGGAGGTATCAGCTAGATGTATTGTATTTGCAACACACACAGTATGTACAGAAACACACACAGATACATAACACCACTCATTTGCTCACTCAGCCAACTGTGAGCAGACATTTTCCTTTGAACTCACAGGTTTAGCTAAATGGGATTTACGTTGAAGGACTACATTGCATTATTTAAATTAATTAGATCTCATTCTGCTATAGTTGATATCCCTTTGGTCTGAATCATGCCTCATGTCATGAGGCTGCCTGCATGAAAGAAAAAAAATTAAGCCAAAGTGTTAGTGATATAACCTTAAAATTAAAAATAGAAAGTGAGAATCTGGGAGAAGAAAAGGTTGAGTAACTGTTTTTTCACACAGATGGTGGAGCAGCATCACTGGGACTGAACTAATTTTGGTCATGTATTACTTTAAAAAGAAGCGCAGAGTCACATGAGGGAAAGCAGCATTACTTTGTACTGGGACACCAGAGTTAATACATAAATACTATTCTAGTTTAGAGTTTTAGCAGACAGAATAATTAGTTTACTATGAATCCTGGTTAATGTTAACTAAGATACTGAAAATGCTACCCTTTGGCCCTTTAATTTGTGTTTAAATTTGGCTAATCTTAAACTTACTGGCTTAAACATATTTTATAATGGCCATGTGAGACCTCAAAATATAGGCTTTGCTATGTTAGTAAGAAAGTACAATAATTTGCTCACTGGTCTAGTTGCATCACTGACTATTACCATCATAAAATTGTCAAGAATGCTTAAAAAAATTATATTTGTTCCTGCCCTGTGGTTCTGTGACTAGATTATTACAGGTTGTTTGAGTACCATGATATTATTGATGTCATGAGCAACATCTGTTTCCACATTCAAGACAAGTTAGAAGGACTCAGTTAAGTCAGGTGGGGAAACAGACATCTAGTGATTCTGCCTGACATGAAGAATCAGTTTGCAGGCTATAGAATACTACATTAGAGATCCAGATGGTTTGTGTGTCTTAAACAAAATACAACCAAAGATAAAATGGAACAGATTGCGGTCATATAGGGTTTTAGAAGTATTTCATGTAAGTTTCTGGCTTCTTTCAAGAATTTCCTCATGTTATACCTATGTGCTTCTTTTGCTTGTTTAAATAAAAACCCCAGAAAAACCCAGGAGCTTCCTTTTACCTGTGTGGAAGTATCTCCAAAACCAATGCTTAATCCTTTATAGGAATGCATACTTCTTTTTTCTTTCCTTTCATGTGTAGTCAGTTTTTACCTATTATACAGGATTTTGTTATCAAGGAGTATAGCATGATCTTTTGTAATCTAGAATAAAAGAAAATGTTTAGGGCCATATTTCCAAGTTGTGCTTGCTGGAATAGAGAAAGATGAACATCAGAGAACCAGTTTAGTGCTCTGGTTCTCACAGCTTCCTTAGCCCCAGAGTATTATGGCATTCAAATATTGTCCATTTGATCAGGTTCCTCTACAGGCCTTGTGTCAGAGGCAGTCAGGTATCTATCTCAGTTATCCTATAGCTATTCTGCCACCTTGCCATCCTGCAATATGCTGTCTTGTTTCCCCGGAAAAGCAAGGCAAGAGCTAGCAGACGATCTGGCTTCAGGCTGCTTTTGCTGTCTGTGCATTGTTTTGAACATTATGCAGTCTGCTGGTACTGTTGCACCTTGGCTGCAGGAAACCTAGGCAATTGTCTAAATTCTTTCTTTGCTGAACAAAAATTTCTGGATCAAAGCAGGAAGATGTTTAGTGTAAGCTTGTTAGGCAATAACCTGATTTTAGTCATGAACTGCTGACAACTTCAGGGCCTCTGATAGCAATTTCTTTAGCTGACCAGTATCTAAGACACATACAACACTGTGATTAATCCCCTTGTACATAGAAACAACATCATCATGTACCACAACTACCTGACAAAATCCAGGTCTTGAATATTTAATGTTGATTACATTCTACAGATTGATTGGTTCTATAAAGCTTCGGCCAACAGATGAACAACTTTATCAGTGAGACAGCGTTCCGTGGCAGGTCACACTGCTTAACTTTTGTAATTCACAAATTTACAAAAAAGGGTAATACATAAACTGAAGTGCTATTATTCAGACAAACCAACCTAACACTGCCAAATAATTTTTTTCCTACAATTTAGTTTTTCAAAATGTTAATAATAAATTGTAACATAAAAGTGAAGAGTGTTAAAATTACATCCCCACAGTAGATAAAACCAGTAGAAGGGCAATTGTTCCTGTCTCTTTTGCTGCTCTTTGAAAAAATTTATAAAAAAAAAAAATAATAGTGGTGCAATGGCAATGCTTTTTCTGTTTTCAAAAATGCTTTTGATATATTTTCTCAAAACTATAAAAATAAAGAAGTATTAAAGACAAAATCCCTGAAACACAGGGTAAAACTGGAACAGCAAAAGAAAAGAATGGGTACTGGAGACAGAAGGATACCTCACTGCTTGTTATTTGGGTCAGTTATTTGTGTGTGATTTAGAGGAGAAAGTGGACAGTGAATTAGTGTTTGTTTTGTGATGTGGCAGATTGTGAGAAATTACACATTTAATGTGTTACTGAACTTTTGTGCACACCTGCTAAAATTCTTCAAGGATCCTATGCATGTTGAATTGGTAGTGCTCTATAGAAAGAACTGCAAAATGTGTGATTTTACTCTGCTCCGTGCTTAATTTTTGTAATATTATGAGAAAGGTACTTTAGAAATGTGCCCTCAGAAGACACAAAACAAATAGCCTTAAATGCACCATGTTAAATGTGAGACATTTAACATCAGGTACATGTGAATTGAAAAGAAAATATATTAGTAGGAAACTGACAACTGATGTATTCAGAGTTGAGGGCATTGACTATTTTCTGCTTTATTGAGCAATAAAAGGAGAAATCCAGCTGGTGTTCACTAAGAAATCCAGTGAAACTGCAGAGCCATATTCTAAGAACAAATTAAAGAAAAAAAAATGCATCTTTATTGGAAGCAATTTTGTACCAGCTTTGCTCATTTTGGTTAATATCACTTCACGAGTGTCCTGTCTGGAGTGAGAACTAATGTTTGCTGTGTGAATAGACTTGGTATATTTTAGCCATTGAAATTGAAATCACCTGTGGCATTAGGCTGTATTTCTGGCAAACTGTAAAAGCAGTGTAAAAACAATGACCAGTTATGACACATAGAACTAGCCAAGGTGAAGTACCACGGGCAATCCCTTTTCCAATTTTTGAATATGCTAGTCTCCCCAGTGTTCACGCATCTATTTCTGGTAAGAAGCAGACTGAGAAATAATTGGCAGAGTTCTGTTCTACTTGTCCTGCTTAGTGTCTAACAACACGGGTCTCTTTCTCTAACTGATAACGCAGTATTTAGGAGCATATGAAAGTTTCAGTTATATGATATGTGTCAATTGCATAAGGAAATTGGGAAGACGTGTTCTTCCTATATGCAGTATTTATTTCCCCAGGGTGCCATTTCCCTTCCACTCCTCTTCCTCTCCCCTTTCTCCACAGTAATCTCCAACTTCTTGTTTATATGGGAAATTCTGTGGCGTTTATAATACCCACAAACGTTAGAAATAGCTAACAAGTCTTAGCTCATCTAGTCTATCATTTGGCTTATGTAGCTTGTTCCTTACAACATGTTTTCTTGTGCATTGTTCAGCCTACAAGTCCCAAGCAGTGGGGGTTCTACCACTTTACCCAGGAGACTATTCCCCAATTTAACAGATTTCATTGTCAGCAAGAGTGAGATCTGTCCACAAGAGATTAAAACAGCCACAAGTCTTACCACCTTCCAGACTAAATGTCAGCCCCATCTGTCTGCTACAGCTTTCCTTCAATTACTAAGAAGCATTGAAATTAATAGGTAAGTGGCACAATGAAGAAGAAATCTACATCCATAGGAAAGGATACACTGAAAGAAACAAAATGTCAACTGTATTCAGGCTAGTGTTGATTTGATTGATTTGATCTAGGATTTTTATTGTTGTTGTGGGTTTTTTTCTTTTTGTCAAGCTTTCTGACACCATGGTGATGATTGTAGTTAAAACAGCTAGCTATGATTGTAGTTAAAACAGCTAGCTGGATGAGAGAGAGACAGAGAGCCAGGAAGTCATAATAATGAAACTGGTTTCTATAACAACAGACGGAGTACCAGGTATGAATGGATCCAAGGCTGCAGGAAGAACCCTGATTTTCCACCTTTTTCAATTGTCACTGCATTACATATCACTAAGTGCTAAGTGGGAAAGACACTTGATATAGAAGTAGTAGTAAAGATTAACTCTTCACAAGACAGTGAGTTCTGTAACTCAACACACAAAGCTTGTTTATTGTGTTATATTATTGACATAGTGCTGGCGCAGAGACGCAGCTGTACTGGTTATTGTACAAATGTAGAGAAAAGGATGTTCACTGTGCCTTAAAAGAAGGGCATGGGTTGGTGACAGAGACTGGCTGGAAATATGAACAGATGAGGAACAGATGTAGGTCCTAATTTTTTCCTTCCAGATTATTGTCTTTTGTTGCCTTAACTATGTATTGTGGGAGAGAGGAGAATGGTGAAAACATAGGAGATATATAAATTTACAGGTTTATGTTATTCACACACATGCTAATTTTATGCATTACACATCCATGAGAAATTTATACTTCCGACTGACTAAAGTTCTGTTATTCTGCTATGGTTTTTGAGACAGAAAAGAAGTTCTCAGAGACTTTAAGAAAAAACCTTTGAAGATTTGTTTTTAACTTTCTCCAAGGTCTCTAACTGAGATAAGCCTTTTGATAAAGATACAAAAATATATTATCTATAAAGAAATAAGAAATTTGAAGTTGTGGCTGGGGCTGATTTCTGCTTTTTGCATTTTTTTTAACTGAAGTTTAGAGCTTGAGGGACCTCAACAGAGAGTCTCTATTGAAGGAAAACATAAAAGAGGATTTGTGCTGCATCACTTATGTTTGCACTAAACTTTGAGACTATGCAGAGACATGTGCCATGGTAATAATATTCAGAATTAGTGAAATATCATAGATTTAATTGCAATATTTTTCAGTTTATATTGTAGCCTAACTCCTTACCTTTTCTTCCCATTTGAAACCTACTTCAACTACTTAAAGGACAGAAGGACTTTTCTGGATATTCTCTATGTTTCCACAAAACTAAAGCAGTCGGGTGATTAAAAAACCCCAAAGGAGACAAAATAGCCTCTTTCTTTTTGCTGCCCCAATACAGACCTTTCATAATCACACATATAAAGAGTGCCTGCAAAATTTCTCACCATTGTCTAAAACAGGACAACCGATAGTTCTAACTACTGCTTTGAAATCAACAGAGACTTGAAAAATTAAGAGCTTTTATCCTCTGCTGAAGTAGTGCTTCATTACTCACTCAGAGAAGATGTAGGCAACGGTACTTTTTTGATACTTTACTTTCCAGATTACAATGATGTTTGACAGAACTTAACATTTACAATGCAAGAGCAAGAAAGTAAAAACTTCTCCATTCTACTTTGTTAGGTTGAGCTGTTACAATCTCTTTGCTCAGTCTTTTCAACATTATTCTTTTGACACCTTCCTACCCTCCTTGCCTTGAGTCTGAAACTAGACAGTGACCGTACTTTCTTCCTTGCACTATGATGTTCTTATTACACACTTGGGAACTGTAACCTAAACAAAGGAGCAATTAATTATAAGTGTTTGCAGTCTGGCACAGAAAGCTGGAATGGTGAAAATAAAGCAATTCCGGGATACCCTGTAGGAATGAAGGGCAATCAAAGAACTCCCTGGGTATTCATCTGGAGTCTTATGCTTAGAGAGTTCTAAGACAGATGCAGAAAGGAAATTAAGAGTTAAAATAATACATTAACTATGCCAGTTTAACTTATTAGAAGTCATTAATTGCTGGAAATGCTTTAAGTAGTTTGGCTAAGTCTTTAACAGTTCTCAAGAAAAATCCATGGAGCCATTGTGGATAAGTGATCGCAGGCAGCAAGTGATCCCAGGCACAGCAGTATAACTACCATCTCTGGAAGGCAAAGAAATCATATTAAAGTGACAAAAAATCAGATTTTTTATTTATTTTTTTTTTTTTTTAGTTCTATGACAAGGATAATCTATCTATTGGAGTTCATTACATTTAGGACCGGCATAAGAAATTTTCTATAGTAACAGTTTGAGTATCTTTATGAAATCTCTTGGTGTTGAAATGCCTACTACGTTTCTGAAGATTGCCGGTGCCCTTAAATTCCAAATATTCCTTTAGGGTTATTTCAATAATAGCTTAAAATATGATATTAATTTAAAAATAATAGGCTTGAGGGTTGATAGAGAAATGCGTGTGCAGAAATATGACATGATAATCTGTAAAGGTTTGAATCTGTCAGCATAAAGAACAATTTTTCATTTCCAGGATTTATTGTTTTGTCTTTGTCTCTCACTCCATTACTGTTTCTCTCTGCTACATTAACACTGAGCAAGTTGTAAATGAAATAATATGAAGTGAACACATGGGAAAAAGACTGGCAGTTTGGCCTCTTAATAACTTGCTGAATCTTTTCCTCTGTTAAGCCCATCGTCACTGGCAATGTTAGATCTCCATGGGTGTGTTCTTCTTAAGACCTTTGCAACTGCTGCTGGTCAGCTGGTGACATTCTGATGGCCCACATTGTTGGCATTGCTGTAGTCTCCTTGCCTCAAGTATACATAAGCTTTGAAAAGCAATATAAACCCATTCCTTTTTTCCTCTTCAAAGTAAATACTTTCACTGACAAATGAGAAAGAAACACTCCAGGCATTCTCTGAGGAACAGAGGAATCAAATACTTTGCTCGTATTTTTTGCATTTATTGGTACTCTTTTTGACATCCCCTCTCCACTGGGAGGAAGAATTCAAGTTAAGCACAATAAAATAAGTACTGGAATAAGAAAGTTAAATCCAATAAACAAAACAATTAAAAATTAACATAAATGTGACTGGTATCGAGTGTGGAGATAATGAGAAAAGAAGGAAAGATGCACGGGCCAAAGGTGTGCAGCTACATTAGAAAAAGTCCTGCAAAATGATCTCCTAACCTGGGCATCAGCGGATTGAATTACAATGTTCAATATGCGTCTCACTGGCACAGTGATTGGAGGATAAAGATGTCAAAGTACCTGTATCATTACACCTCTCTTTAACTGTTAACACATTAAACTAAGTAGTGTTTATATTAAGAGTAAAATAGTCCCTGTCTTGCAAATGTCTTCCATGTGTATCTATATACACATATACATGTATATATTTATATCTATATTTATATCTATACAGGGAATTAGAGATCACTCTGATGGTGATGTTTAGGAGAGTGACAAATCAGTACAGTTCCACACTTTAAAGTTTTACTAGATTAATTAATTTAAAATTTACTTTGTGCTAGTGGTTAATTCTTACACAATATACATTATCACTACATATATAAAACTGTTAGTCTTTAGCAATCATATTCTGAAAGACCTGTGTGTATACAATACCAGGGAGCTGATGTCTATGGTCTGTACTGGTTCTTAGTTGCAGACGTCAAATTAATCAGCCCTGACAGGTCTTTGATGAGAGAAGTGAGCTTATCATCTTCTGTGATTTTATTCCTTGCTTATGCCTGATATTCTTATGCTATTACCCCACTTCCACGAAGAGAGTTCTCCTCTGCTTATGATGCTACCTACCTTATTTTGTCTTGCTGGTCATGTTTCCTATGTATTTGGGAAGATGCCCTGCCTATATGCAGTTCCTTGTGCTTCCTCTGTCTGGTAACTTTCTGTTACTTGGATGCCACCTGTCTGAAACTGCAACCATCTTTGCTTCATTGGTGATCACATTGTTCATATACTTATGTAAGATTATGTCTGGTTATACCATTTTAGTGTTACTAAATACTTGCATGCTGTTGTTAATTACACCGTTCTAGTACACCATTCTAGTACACTTATACCCAGTTTGGCACAAACTAATATTAACAACATCCTGATACCCATCATGTGTCGATATCACATCATATGCGTGCCTCAGTTTTCATTAAACATGATTTTAGAGAAGTAGGTCTAAGATTTAGAGAAGAAGGCCTAAGAATTTATAAGAGTTGGTCTGAGCATTTTGTAAGAATTTGTAATTCTCCTGTCTTTTATGTGAGATTTGGTTTTGCAGTGCCTTTCATGAAAGATATCAATGAATATTTGGATTAATAATTTGCACAGATACATGAGCTTATTACACAGTGGCAGACAGGTTTTTTCAAAATTCTTAAAAAATAAGTTATTTTCCTCAATGCCATGATCTAAATATTTTTGGATAAGTGAGTTATTTTATGTTAACCAAAAATAACCCATGTGTGAAACTGGATAGAGGTTGGTAGCCAGCTGAAACTTCCCTTAAATAAAAACAGAGTTAAAAAATATATGTATTATAACTGTAGATGAGTTACATGTGAAACCTGATTTTGAAGTTGTGTGGAGTTGGAGTCTTTCTTTGATACAAGATCAGATTCAAAGATTGCAAGAAAAGATGGGACAACAGAACTGCTGACAGGATCAACAGCATGTTTCTGTATTCAAAACAGAGCTACAGCTGATGTTCCTGAAGTGCACCTGCACAGTAGTTTACGAGGCTC
Organism: Gorsachius magnificus; assembly: GCA_034008185.1. Classification (NCBI taxonomy): domain Eukaryota; kingdom Metazoa; phylum Chordata; class Aves; order Pelecaniformes; family Ardeidae; genus Gorsachius; species Gorsachius magnificus. Next base: position 33,841,424 of record CM067109.1, on the reverse strand, counting down.
ATCATGTATCACATTGGCAGTGTAACTGAAGTGAGAAAGTGAACTCTCTCTTTACATGCACAGTTACTCATCTCTAGTATTTTCATGACATGCTATATTGTACTTCCTTATGCTGCCCATATATGATCTGAATAATAAAGGTTGATGACCCATTTCTGGAGTAATTATTGCATATCAATGTATTTATTGATCACTTCTGCCTCATGTGTTCCATAGTAACTCAATTTTAATGCTGCTGTTCTTTTAATTTCCTTTTGACCCAGAACAGTGTGTCACAGATGGCTAAAACCTATTACACTTTAAACGCAGACTGGTCTTTTCCTACTACCAAGTGTGAAATATGTCCAGATATTTTAACTACTTTTGCAGTATCATAGAACATAAACACTATTCCTGTCCCTACAGAGGACGTAAAGAGAATTATTTAGTGGCTCTATTTTCAGAGGTAGTTAGTCATCCCTAGATACCTACAAGAAACATACTTATTGTTATGCTACACCAGGTTTTCTGTTTAAAATTATTTTGATGTGAATGCATTGCTTTCTTACAGCCATAGTTAAAATAAAACAGCAGTGTGTGGACATAAAGTTTACTGTACAGCTCTGTAATCTTGAGCCTGTGTTGCTAGTCAGAGATGGTTGTGGAAATGAGCTTTGGCAAACCAACAGTCACATGGTGTAGACCAGTTCTTGGTAAGAATTAGCATGAACTTTCTGGATTCATTAGAGGCTCTGACTGGGGTTGTTTGGGAATTTTTGTTGGAAAGAGACTGGAACACTTTCAATGCTGATGAATTTTTTTATTTGAAAAATACAAACTTTTTCTGAAGTACTGATATAGCCTTTTCTTTTGATCATCTTCCCACCCACTTACTCTGATATTTTAGTCTGTGCATTGGTAACAAAGAATTCCGGAGAGGAGGAACCTTTTCCTTTTAATTGCAATCAACATTTTTTTTTTGTTCTGGTTGGAAGATTCAAATATTTTTAGATCAGTTAGAAAAACCCAAGAGTAATATTTTTTTTCCATTTTGAAGTTTGGGGGAAAAGGTTTTCACATCTTTGAAATACTCATAAAAGTAATATTTTTTTTCTGTGTGTCTTGTGACATAAATCTCTTTCAAGAGCAGGGTAGCAAGCACAGCAGCCCTCTGACTTCTGCTTAATAGAATCATAGATTCATAGAATCGCTTTGGTTGGAAAAGACCTTTAAGATCATCGAGTCAATCTTTAACCTAGCCCTGCCATCCCACCACTAAACCATGTCCCTAAGCACCTCATCCACCTGTCTTTTAAATACCTCCAAGGATGGGGACTCGACCACTTCCCTGGGCAGCCCATTCCAGAGCCTGACAACCCTTTCATTGAACAAAATTTTCCTAATGTCTAGCCTAAACCTGCCCTGGTGCAACTTCAGACCATTTCCCCTTGCCCTATCATCGATTACCAGGGAGAAGAAACCGACCCCCACCTCGCTACAGCCTCCAAACTAAACCTGCCCTGGCACAACCCTTGTCCTATTGCCCGTTACCAGGGAGAAAAGACTGGCAGCCACCTCGCTACAGCCTCCTGTCAGGCAGTTGTAGAGGGCGATCAGGTCTCCCCTCAGCCTCCTCTTCTCCAGACTAAACAACCCCAGTTCCCTCAGCTGCTCCTCATAAGACTTGTGCTCCAGACCCCTCACCAGTTTTGTGGCTCTCCTCTGGATGTGTTCCAGGAAGGCAACATCTTTCTTGTAGTGAGGGGCCCAAAACTGAACACAGGATTCAAGGTGTGGCACCAGCACCAGTAGCAAGTCCAGGGGCACGATCACTTCCCTACTCCTGCTGGCGACACTATTCCTGATACAAGCACACTGCTGGCTCATATTCAGCTGGCTTTCAACCAGCACCCCCGGGTCTCTTTCCACCAGGCAGCTTTCCAGCCACTCTTCTCCAAGCCTGTAGCATTGCATGGGGTTGTTGTGACCAAAGTGCAGGACCCGGCACTTGGCCTTGTTGAACCTCATACAGTTGGCCTCAGCCCATCGATCCAGCCTGTCCAGGTCCCTCTGCAGAGCCCTCCTCCCCTCGAGCAGATTGACACTCCCACCCAGTTTGGCGTCATCTGCAAATTTACTGAGGGTACACTCAATCCCCTCATCCAGGTCGTTGATAAAGATGTTACACAGAACTGGTCCCAAAACTGAGCCCTGGGGAACACCGCTTGTAACCAGCCACCAACTGGATTTAGCTGTTCACCACAACTCTCTGGGCTCAGCCATCCAGGCAGTTTTCTACCCAGCAAAGGATACACCTTTCTAAGCCATGAGCCTCCAGCTTCTCTGGAGAATGCTATGGGAGACAGTGTCAAAGGCCTTGCTGAAGTCCAGGTAGACAACATCCACAGCTTTTCCCTTCTCCACTAGGCAAGTTACCTGGTCATAGAAGGAAATCAGGTTGGTCCAGCAGGACCTGCCTTTCATGAACCCATGCTGGCTGGGCCTGATCTCCTGGTTGTCCTGCAACATGCCTGGTGAGCGCACTCAACGTGAACTGCTCCACAATCTTCCCTGGTACCGAGGTCAGACTGACAGGTCTGTAGTTCCCCAGATCCTCCTTCCAACCCTTCTTGTAAATGGGTGTCACATTTTCCAAACTTCAGTCATCTGGAGGACATCTGGACAGTTATCAGGACTGCTGATAAATGATGGAGAGTGGCTTGGCAAGCTCCTCTGTCAGATCCTTCAGTACTCTTGGGTGGATCCCATCCAGCCCCATAGACTTGTGGATGTCCGGGTGGCGTAGCAGGTCTAAAACTGCTTCCTCCTGGATTATAGGGGGTTTATTCCACTCACCATCCCTGTCTTCCAGCTCGGCTGAGTACCCTGGGGATAACTGATCAGAGTATTAAAGACTGAAGCAAAGAAGGCATTAAGCATCTCAGCCTTTTCTTCATTGTTAGTGGCAATGTTCCCCCTTGCATCCAGTAGTGGATGGAGGTTCTCCATGGCTATCTTTTTGCTATTTATGTATTTGTAAAAACTTCTTTCAGTACCTGTTACAACAGTAGCCAGGTTGAGTTCTAGTTGGGCTTTTGCCTTTCTAATTTCCTCTCTGCATGACCTGACAAGATCCCTGTACTCTTCTTGGGTTGCCTGCCCCTTCTTCCAGAGCTGGTAAGCTCTCCTTTTTTTCCTGAGTCTCAGGAAAAGACCTCTGTCCAGCCAGGCCGGTCATCTTCCCCGACAATTTGTTATACGGCACACGGGGACAGCCTGCTCCTGTGCCTTTAAGACTTCTTCCTTGAAAAATACCCAGCCTTCCTGGACCCCTTTGCCCTTCAGGACTGTCTCTCCAGGCGCTCTCCCAACCAGTGTTTTGAATAAGCTGAAGTCTGCCCTCTGGAAGTCCATGGTGGCGATGTTCTTTCAACCTGTCCTCATACGGCAGGCTTCCCAGTCCTTTGGTCATCTTGGTGGCCCTTCTCTGGACCCCCTCCAGCCAGAACTGTACACAGTATTCCAGGTGTGGTGTGTGTCGTGGTTTAACCCGGCTGGCAACTAAGCACCACGCAGCCGCTCGCTCACTCCGCCCCCCCCCCTCAGTGGGATGGGGGAGAGAATCGGGAAGGGGAAAAGGGTAGAGCCGAGGGCTGAGATAAAGACAGTTTAATAAGAGAAAATAATAATAATAGTAATAATGAGAATGATAACAAAATATACAGAATATACAAAACGAATGATGCACAATGCAATTGCTCACCACCCGCCGACCGATGCCCAGCCCGTCCCGAGCAGTGATCAGTACCCGAGCGACCAACCGACCCACCAACCCCCCCGAGCATGACGTTATATGGTATGGAATAGCTCTTTGGACAGTTTGGGTCCTAGCTGTGCTGTACTCCCAGCTTGTTATGCACCTGGCCGAGCAGGAGAAGCTCAAAAAGTCCTTGAGCAGTCTGAGCACTGCTTGGCAACAACTAAAAACATCAGCGTGTTATCAACATTCTTCTAGTACTAAATCCAAAGCACAGCACTGTGCTAGCTTCTGTGAAGAAAATTAACTCTATCCCAGCCGAAACCAGGACAGTGTGACAAGCACTGAGTTGATTGGGATAATGACTTCTTTATTGCTGCTGGTGATGCCCTTTTTGGTGCAGCTGAGCATTCTATTGGCCTTCTTGGCTGCAGCAGCACACTGCTCGCTTTTATTGAGCTTCCTGTCCACCAGGACCCCCAGGTCCCTTTCCAGAGAGCTGCTCTCCAGCCAGGTGGATCCCAGTCTGTGTTGCATTCCTGGATTATGTTTTTTAACTGAGACAGTTACCCATGTTCTGTAAGATACGCATGTTCACAACACTGTTACATCAGATATGCCTCAACAGTGCTGTAGATCTTACTTTCATTCAATACACTGACATGTCAAAAAGATTTTAAAAGCACATTCTGTCACTCTCCCAAGTACACCCTCCAAACACACACAGAGACAAAAACCATAAGCAATTACAGAGCTCTTTTGGTTCCACTGCAGGAAAAGAAAGGAAGGCTATACTTGATAATTCTTCAAAAGTGACTTTAGAAAGGCAGAATGCAATTATTGCAATTGGAGTCTAGCCAAGGACAATAGAATTAATAAACCTATTACAAAATGTACCATGAAATATTTGATGGCCAAAAGTTATCGTGAACACAGTTTTATTACTCAGCTAAAAGGCAGAAAGAACCCTCCAATTCTAAGCTAGAGTACTTGACTCAGTATTAACTCATTGAGAAGTCTATAATTCTCTGCATCACAAATCAACCAACCTGTTACACCTTTCCTTTCATTGTGGACCTTCCACACAATACTCATGTCTGAAATTTCAAAGTAGGTACCCAAAAAATTTAAAATGGCCTTAGACATTTTTAGGATTTCGGTATAAAAGGATTAGAGAAAGATATATTCTAAAACTACAGGGTTATATAAGTATAGACTACATTTCCATTTTTAACCTTCTTACAGTTCCCATAAAGCACTCCAGAATTAGTATGTTTACACACAAATTTTCTAGGAAAAAAAAAGTCAAATCTATTGAGTTACAGGATTGTTACTATCTTCACTTTCTGTTACACAGAAAGAGCATTATTTTAACAAATGTTTTTAATTTCAGTTTATTAATTGTTATTTAGCCATATTAGAAAAGAATAACTTCTATCTTTGATCAGGGTCTAATAACAGAGAGGCTGAAGATTTAAACAAATGCGGAGAGTAAAACAGATATAAAATAATTTTGGTCAAGTAACTACAAGGGGTAGTTCAGTACTTTTGAAGAACAACAGCACCACTACCATTAAATGGAGTCCATATATTGTCTCTCTTAGCTGTTTACTACTTTTTAAAGTTTTCGTGAGTCACAATTGTGTAATGTACTCAGTAGAACAATTTATCATCAATATCAGAACACAAGCCATCTCAGAAGAGGCTGTTTCTTATACTAGCTAACTGCATCTATTCCAGGATTTTACTGTAAATTACAATTTCTAAAAACAATCACAAAGGAGTCCTCAATCAAAATATTAATTATCAAACAAAAAGTTCATCTGGATATAAATTTTATTTTCTGTCATAAGATACCAGCTACTGCTTTGGCTGGAGAATTCTCTGTCAATCCCACATTATGACAACACACATGGGGAATGGGTCAATAGTCATGCACTGTTAAACTGAAGAAGATAAACAGGGTTGTCTTTAGGCTTCATTTACCAAATTTCTGAAGTTCTTGCTTTTACATCTGCTGAGTTAGCAACGTTAAGCGAGATCGTAAGGTTAGGTATTTCCTTACCAAAGCAGAATGTAACCTTGAAGCAATGAAATAAGAACCAAAATTATTAAGCAGGTTCTGCTTCCTAGCTAGGCCTCAAGTGTTTGCTCACTTTCTAACTGCACCACATATTTGGTCTTACTGCATCCAGTCCACTACACGCAGAAGTAAATCGCTTTACCTTGTCTTCCAGTGTTGTAGAGTAGGAATCTGGTGAGGAACAATGAACTATCACCTGGCCTTCACACCAGAGGAACCTTTACAAAGAAGTACCCAGGAAACCACAGTTATATGACAAGAGATGCATTTCTCTTACCACTGAACAAGGAGCCATGGGACAGCTGGTATGCATTTATTTCACCTTCATAATGCTAGACACAGAACTACATTTTCAAGGAAATGACAGAAACAAGAAGGTAAATATGGGGTTTTTTTGTAATTGCAGGGGAGCTGGAATCCACACATTATAAAACAGGTATGAGAAAATTACACTAACAAAATTATGTATTGACAGAAGTCTTGGAGATGCCATACTAAGTTTTTTCTAGAAGTCCATCTGTCAGAACTGTACAACTAAAATTTCAGCTTTATTCTTATTAATTTTTAAAATGGATTATATCTTCTACTTCTCAGGATTTCCAAGAAGAGCTAATAAATATAAATGAGGAATATCACAAGAAAGAAGACATTATTTTTTAGGTTTGTGATTTCTAAATCAATCCCATTGTTTTGGGCATACAACTCAACTCATGATTTTTGGTAATATTTGGAATGAGCGTTTGTGCATCACCTCTTTGATAATATTGGAATCTTCTGAACTGGTGTAAAGCACTGTTATTCAACCAGGAGGCAAAAGAGAAGTTTTTTAAAAATTAAGCATATACACTTCTTACACAGAGAGCTAGGACATGTCAGAATCTGCTTTAAGTTTATTCAGGAATTGGTTCTCAATTACTGCCAATGCCTAATTTAACCAGAAAAATTATTCTGTAAATGGTACCATCTGTGCTTAGCTAAGTGCTAACTAATTTCTTTGCTAACTCATTTCTGCCTGCTTGCCATTTATGCCTCAGTGTTACTGGGATGAAAATAATTCACAGGAAATTTTATGCTGAGTGATACCTGCATCCTTTAAACAGAACATTTAACAGCATTAGAAAAGCCCTACCTATTCAGTTCAAGAGTTCAGAGCCTAGAACTCTGCCTCCAGCAGCAGTAGGAGCTGTTAAAGAAGAGCACACTATTATCCACAGTCCGTTTTCCTCATACTCTCCCATGGACCTTTTGTCATGAATTTGTCTTGTCCCTTTTTGCTCTAGCTGACATTTCATCTTTCTAGTAATTTGCTTCCTAGTTTGAGTGCATGCCCCTACTTAGAATATAGTGTGATCTGGTGAATAGCATTATAAGATCCACCTTATGCAACATCTTGATGATTTTGTAAATCTTAATCATATACTTTCTCAGCCTTCTCATATTCAAAGTGAAGTGCTAACAATTTTAGTCACTGCCCATAGGGCAGCTTCCCTGTCTCTTTGATCATTTCAGCTGCCTTTGCTTGCTCTTTCTCAATCTCAACTATTTCCTTCTTGAGATGAAGAAAACAGAAGTGCTCAAAATATTCCAGCAGTGGGCTTACCAAGACTCTATACAGCATTCCTGCTCACCAGATTTCTCATGTTAGAAAAAATCTTAACTGTAGCCTGAAGCTTATAGAATATCCTGAAAACATGGGACAGGTAAAAAGTCGGACCTCCTCATCATGAACTCTGTTGGCTCTGTGTATTTCTACCATAAAACTCTTTGCCCCTACAACACCGTGTAGACAGGATTCAAACACACTTAAGAATGATTAAGACTTACAGAATGGAAGAGGGAAAAAAAAAGCATTTTGCCCTAGGAAAAGAACAATTATTTCTAATTATGATTTCTTTCAGGGAGCATAACATGCTAATGATAACTGAGCAGTATGAGCTAAGCAGCTGTGTGAACTCATGAATTATGTGAAGAGAAGCTTTATTTCACTTAATGGGAAACATTCATTTCCCCCTGGCCAAATCAGGTCCTTTCCCCAACTTCAGCAATTAAAATCAAAACCTTAAGGAAACAATTTACACTGACTGCTTCTGGCACTTTGGAAAGTGTTTTTGTTTACATATCCTCCCAGTCTTCATGAGAACACCCTATGCAATAATTATAAACAGTGAGAATGGAAAATTGTATAGGAATATTTGTATTGCATTTAATTCCTTGGCACTTCAGGAAATTCACTACTCTGAAAATTGCATTTGGCTCAGAGAATACCATATGAAAGGAAAAGTTTTTTGTATTTTAATTTTATGAATCGTATTTCAGCTCCATGCTCTGATTCATTGCTTAAATTCCACAACTGAAGAACTGTGAGAACAGTTATTGTCTCTAAATTCCCCTAAAATTTTTATGCCAGCTCCATTCAGCTGGCTTATTTTTTAATCTCTTCAGGAATGGGTTTAAGACTTTTCTTTTTGCATCAAGGTAATAGAAAGAGATAAAAAAAATTGCTTTCATCCTCTGGTTTTCCATGTTTCAGGAATAATAAAACACTGTATTAATTCTTTCCTGAGTTTTATCACTTACAGATTCACATTATAATCTTCCTTAAGCCTTGCCGCAAAGGACTGCATTTTATACAAGAAAACAGTAATTACAGTTTTCCTACAGTTTATTCAGGTGTGTAGATTTCAACAAATATTGCACTGAGATACGTTTAAATGGGTTTAAAAATGGTTTTTTACTTCTGTCAAGTAATGATTTCCTAATATGCTGTCCACCAGATTTTGACATATCTAGTGACAACTAAATCTAACATTAGTCTCCTTTTACTTTTCTCGGAGTGAATGCAAAGGAATAAAATTACTAAAAAATACATATTGTTATTTTTTCAAATGCTAAGTATTTAATATACTTGCAATCAAGTTTTTTTCTCTGTTGGAATTTGCAAAGAATAGTATTGAGAAAGGGAACATGTTGTTTATATTTTTCATCGGCAAAACTCCGCTATAAGACGTGAACTCACTAGTCACCAGAATTCGTTTCCCAGTCTGCATCAGTCCAATAGCTCTAAATAGCTGGACTCCTGAAGCAATTTCTGTTCACATCAGCTCTGCAGGTTACAGGTTCCAAAATCGGTGAAAGGTGGTCTGGCTTCCCAGCAACTTCTAGACCTTTAACTTTCCTGACATTAAACATCCTCCTGTTTTTTCACCAACATAAATATGCTGGTGGTCATGTCCAGCCACAGTCTGGCAAAATATTCCTGTACTGCAGTAATGCCTGTCAAAGAAACATGTTCCTGTTAAAATACAAGAATTGCCATCCTATATTCTGAATAGGAAACTTTTAGTATATTTCCTATAGCATACAACATTGAAGTTAAAAAACCCCTTATGAATTTTGTCTTCAACAATTTTCTAGTGCTACTGTTTTCTGGCCAAATAGTGTTAAGAACAGATATTTGCACACTGTGAAAAGAACCAGAAAAGGCAAAAACATTAAAAGTTACCTGAGTGTATTTTTTCAAATTCTGATTGAAATTACCAATTAAAATGTGAGGAGCTGCAGTTCTCATTTCCCTTATACATTGACCCATTGTAACTTAAAAAGAGTCCTTAAATGTCTTGTCTTTGAAGTTATACTCACCTAATTGTACTTTGCATGTGGCTCTCTGTTACTAGGCCTCTGCTTACCCATTATATACCCCATTTTCTTGATGAATCACAATTGGCCAAACCAGTAATATAAATGCAATGTATGTTCTACCCTCCCTCTTTATGATTAATTCTACTAGTGGTACAAATTTGCATGAATGAATGTCAGTGTGTTTTCTGCCCTGAACATTTCCTACTGGCTTCAATTCAGCCCTGCTGACATTTATTACAAATAATAGCTAAATATTCTTGATTTAATGGCTGTGGTGGCCCCACGTCTGAAGGTGATGTCTGTAATAAAAGCAGACAAGACAAGCGTATAAAAAATACTAATCAGATTGTGTTTGCACACATAATGGAGAGGCCTCGCAGACATACCAGCAAAATGGAATGACAGTTTTTAAAATGCAGCTGCTGCAAGTCAAGAGTTCAAGAACATATCAGCGGCATTATTTTTTGTCCCTCTCCATTCTCTTACCACCTCTTTAAGGCACCTGTGACAACAGTGGGAAGATCTTAGCCAAAAGGGTCAAAGTTTCAGTTTCAAACCTCCTTACACAAATAACAATGAATACCATAAATCACAGTGTAGCCGCACCTGCTGTCATTACGAATTCTTCTACCAGAAAAGCATGAGGAATTAGAGTGACTTGACACCACAGAGTTAGACCCACATCTCTAGAGTCATGTTTAGCTTAGGTTAATTTGAATCATGCTACAAAGGTGCAGTTCTCCCCACCATGTCCCCTGAATGCAAATGTGTTCTAGTCTTTACACAGGGCCAAAAATATGTTGCCTGCCAGAAGCACAAAGGAGACAAAAAAACCCAATACCTGAAGAAGAAAAGTTTTGCAAGATGGACGTAATGGAAAAGACTGAAGAAAACATAAAAAGAAGCATACTATACAGGTTTAATACTGTGGACATAGGCAAAGAATTTTCCCCTTGACCTGGGAATGAATAGCTGCAATGCTCCAGGGATAGCAAAGGTTAACAGGGTCACTTCAGATTTTAATCAGCAACAATACCATCTTCTCCAGAATATTCTGGATAGGGTCCCACAACATCCAAATTAAAATGGGTAAGGCCATTGATTATAAGGCCCTGAGGAAAAAAAAAAATATTACTAAATCATGCTGTTTAGAGGTGCCTCACAGCATGGTATCCTTTGCTTTCCCTTAGTATCATCACCATGCAAATGGCTTAAGGAGCATTTTTCTCCACCACCTTCCCAAGGACTAGAGGTGGGGCTGACTGGCCTGTAGCTCTCCAGATGTTCATTATTGCCCTTCTTGAAGACAGAGGTGACATTTGCTCTCTTCTGTTCTTCAGGAGCCTCTCTCTAATGCCATGATTTTTCAAAGATAATCCAGACTGGCCTTGCAGTGACATCAGATACCTCCTTCAGGGAAGAATCCCATGGGATACATCCCTGGAGAGGAGAAGAGTCTAGGAGAGCTAGTTGATTTTCAAGATATATATATATACACACAACCAACAAGCATGTTGGTCTGCCTGCTAATATTCACCCACAAGCTCTCAACCAGCCCCTTACCCATCCCCAGACAGATCTTCATGCACTCCAGCTGCTCTCCAACATAAAGGGCAACTCCTCCTCCTCACCTTCCTGCTCTGTCCCTCCTAAAGACCCTGTATCCATCCATCACAGCACTCCAGTTGTACAAGCTGTCTCACCACACTTCCTTGATCCTAGTGAGGTTGTAGCCCTGTGACTGCACACAGACTTCTAACTCATGGAGCATGCATTAGTGCAGCGTATTTCAGAGAGGTACCCAAGCCGTTTGCTGAAGCAAACAGCTCTGGGGCAGACATGACTGCACCAGAGAGTAAAATAGCAGTAAAAAGGGTTTCTTCCAGAGCCTTCCTGAGCTGGGGAATAGCCAAGGCACCACTGGAGGAGGGCAAAGTGACAGAGGGCTGCTGACGAGGTGTGGGAAGCCCTGACAGCAGCACCCCCCACCCCTCCCACAAAAGGGAGCCTTAGGGTGTATCTGTGACCAGGAGCGCCGACGAACAAGGCGGGCAAACAGGGCATGGCACATCAGCCAGGGCATGGCGTGGCAGTTTGTGTGGGCAGCTCATGCAGGCAGGGTGCTGGAGCCCGGTCAGGAGTACCATGGCGTCCATCTGACAGAAAACCAAGGCCTTTCCAAGCTCTGCACCAGCTACAACTGATGCAGCCTCCCAGACAGAGCTCCAGTGGGTGCAGGCTGCCAACCAGATATCAGGCTGCAGGGTGTGCCCCCCTCTTGCACTGGTTTTGGACACCAGTAGTGAGTTCACCTGTGGGAGATATGCCCAGGTGGAACAGCTCCTCTGCTTGGGGCCAGAGCTCTGGGAGGAGGTGAGCAGGTGGCATGCCAATGGGCGAGGGACAGTGTGCCAGTGAGGTCCTTTGGTCTATCACCTCAGAGGAAGCGGCGGATAATAATCCAAGTGGCAGCAAAGATGCAAAGGTTATTGACAGGTTAGTAAGAACTGCATTTTGTCACTTCGGAATTAAGACTTCTCCCCTCAGAAGAGCGGCACGATTATCAGCCCAACTGCAGTGCATTTATACCAATGCTTGCAGCATGAGCATTGAACAGGAGGAATTAGAAGCTATCATGCATCTAGGAAAACTATGATATAACTGCCATCAGAGAAACATGGTGGGACAGGGGCAGGAAGGGGGCAGGCATCTCAGGAGGACTTACAAGGCTGTTGTGAGGTCATGCAGAGAGGAAATTAGAAGAGCTAAAGTCCAGCTAGAACTTAAATTGGCCCACTCTGTGAAGCATAATAAAAGATGTTTCTATAAATATTTAAGAACAAAAGGAGAGCCAAGGAGAATGTCCATCCTTTACTGGATGCAGGAGGAACCACAATGACAAAATATGCGGATAAGGCTGAGGTGCTTAATGCCACCTTTGCCTCAGTCTTTAACAGCAAGGTCAGCTGGTCTCTGGGTACCCAGACCCCTGAGCCAGGAGACAGGGACTGGAACAGAACAAAGCTCCCATTACCCAAAAGGAAATGGTTAGTGACCTGCTCAGCCAATTGGACATACACCAGCCCATTGGGCTGGACAGGGGTCCCCCCAAGTGTACTGAGGGAGCTGGGGAAAGCCCATCAATCTAGCCTGTCCAGGTACCTCTGAAGAGACCTCCTCCCCTCGAGCAGATTGACACTCCCACCCAGTTTGGTGTCATCTGCAAAGACCTCTGACCAGCCAGGCCAGTCGTCTTCCCCGACGATTTGTCTTACGGCACACGGGGACAGCCTGCTCCTGTGCCTTTAAGACTTCTTCCTTGAAAAATACCCAGCCTTCCTGGACCCCTTTGCCCTTCAGGACTGTCTCTCACGGTGCTGTCCCAACCAGTGTTCTGAATAAGCTGATGTCTGCCCTCCGGAAGTCCATGGTGGTGGTGTTGCTGACCCCCTTCCTTACCTCACCAAATACTCCAGCATTTCATGATCACTAAGACCAAGACGGCCTCCGACCACCACCTCTCCCACCAGTCCTTCCCTGTTAGTGAACAGGAGGTCAAGCAGGGCACCTCCCCTGGTCAGCTCGCTTACCAGCTGTTTCAGGAAATTGTCTTTCACGCACTGCAGGAACCTTCTGGACTGTTTCCTTTCTGCTGTGTTGTATTTCCAGCAGACATCTGGCAAGTTGACGTCCCCCACGAGGACAAGGGCTAGTGGCTGTGAGACTTCTGCCAGTTGCTTGTAGAATGTTTTGTCTACCTCTTCATCCTAATTGGGTTGCCTATAACAGACTCCCAACATGATATCTGCCACCTTGGCCTTTCCCCCTCATCCTTTCCCATAATGGCTTGACCTTATCATCAAAATTGTTGAGCTCTTTACAATCAAATCACTCTCTAAGATACAGAACTATCCCATGGAACATCCCACCACATTTGGGTTATCCTGCTGCACAATGGCTTTCAGCTCCTCCTGTTTGTTGCCCATGCTGTGTACATTCTTGTAGATGCACTTGAGCTGGGTTATCGATTTCACCCACAACATTGGGGTGCCACCTCTAAGCTCCTCTTCAATGAGCCTGGTTATATCTCCTTCTTCTTTGAACCTAGTTTAAAGCCTTCTTGATGAACCACGCTAAATCACGAGCAAGAATCCTTGACCTAGTTTACAAAAAACTATCTCCTGGAACATGTCCGCCCTTTGACTGGTGTGTGTTCCCAGATTAAAAATTGTGTCATTAACTTATGAAAAGTAATTACGGTATGGACATCACTTACACCCTTAAGGGCCCTCTGTGGTTCACAAAGATTTCCAGTCAAATAATGGGAACAATGACATCATGTTCCAAATGGATTTGATAATCTCTCTACACTTAGGCTGTATTTGCATGTTTGATCTAGCTGTGGGGTTTTGTGCCTATCACTTTGTATCTATGCCTGACCTTGTATCTGCCTCTTCTCTTCTATGGGCTTTGCTGCCTGTCAGAGCCTTTTTGAAGTAAGTTTTTTAATACCAGTTATCCTTCTCTTTTTGATTCTGTTAACTTTCTGATGAGTTAATGTACTACAACCTCTCAGATAAATGTCTAATGTGTGATGGGTGGAGTTCCAGGGAGATGGTGGGAGCACTCAGCAAGAAAGAAAGTACAGGCTGGACAGCAAAAGCCAGCAGTTAGATCAGTATAGAATGGATGCCAGAGAGACTCAGCTTTATATAGCTAAAATATTTGACACATAAATTATCCCAGGGATTGCAATCTTGCTATCTTGCCATCTTTGATCACTTAATAATCAGTGCCTTGTTAATGTAATGCAAGGGAACAATCTGTATTGTATAAATCTGTTTTTATTTTTCTTTGTCCAGGAACATTAAGAATTTGTGCCATTATACTCATTCCTGAATAACAGTAATTTCAAATAACTTGTATTAAGAAAAAAGCAAAAAAAGATTATTTTGGTTTTGAGTGAGAAATGATGTAAGCAGAACTTGACAGGAATAGTCTGAGACTCTGGCTGCCGTTTTTTCCTGTCTGTAGCAGACAGGATGTGTGCGTGTTTGTGTCTGTGTTTCTGTATTTGTGTGAAAGCTATTAGGTAAATATTCCATGTTTTTCACTGGAGACTTTAAAAGGGAAAACAAACTACTGGTCTTTGGGAACTAGTTTATCAAACTTTGTTATCTGTAATGCCTGATAGGTTTCTTGGCAGTGGAGTTTATAATTTTATCTTAAGGAAGCATAGAAATGAATGTTTAGGAAATTTGGTTCTACTCCAGGTTATTTTTCAAATCTATTGTGTGACCTAGCAAATACATGACTTTTCCTTTTTGTGGCTCCCTAATCCTTTGCGTATTAGACCTTTATTACTTTTAGAATGGTCACAGTCGAGTAGTATCTTGTACATTTCCTTAAAGTCTACGGACCCTTCTTTCCATGGATAACTGTTATCCACATCAAGATTCTTTATTTAACTTTCCCTGCCTTGAGCTCTTAAAGCCAAGCTGAGGAATTTCCTTTTGCTGTTCAGTGACCTGATTCAAGTCTCTGCCACATATATGCCCTGCTGCCACCCTGGGATCTGCAGAGGTTAATTTAGGTTGTAATCTGAAGACAGTGTGATTGCACAGGACTAGCTGTACAGAAAGAACGAGAGTAACAGAGCTTTCATTTGTGCTCCCAGCCTGAATATAAATTTCAGACCAGTTAAGTAGTTGCATAAATGAATCTCTGTCATTGCTGTAGCAATAGACTTGCCATTGTGTTCTAACTGAACAACTTTTGTTTAAGTATCACATTATCACCACAGTACTGCAATATCTGAGGATGTGAGCAAACTCAAAATTAGAAAAGAGCTGTTTCTTTTTTTTTAACTTAGTTTAATCAGGCAGCAACCCAAGAAAGGAAAGTGCTGACAGAACGCTGCCTGTGCTTACATATATTGGTTTACTTTAATATAGGAAGGGAGATACTGCTTGAAGATGGGTAGCACATATGGTGCAGTCCTAGTGGAAAAGACTAGATCTTACTTAGGTCTTCTCTGAACCGGTGCATGTATTCAGATTTACAACAGAAACTGTAGATCTTATATTCCCAAGACTTCTCATCCAAGACTGGCATTGAGTTAGTGTAGGAAAGATCTTGTGCACTTGTCTCTGATCTTGCAGATTCCTCTTGGTGCTGAGTAACTCTGATTAGAACAGTACATCAATGAATTCCAATAGAGATCACGTTGTCCCTTTGGTGGCAGAACAAATGTTTTTTCTAAAAATTACCTTTTTTACATGGAACTTGGATATAACTTTTTGTTAGCAAGGGCTCTAGATGACGTTGGCCAATGCGTGAGGAAGACTTTTTAAAGCTCCTTTCAGTAGTATCATCTCAGATTGTTAGAAAATGAGGATTTGTATGTCCTAGGACAGAATGATATGTGCATAGATGTGCTGGTTTTGGCTGGGACAGAGTTAATTTTCTTCATAGTAGCTAGTATGGGGCTATGTTTTGGATTTGAGATGAAAACATTGTTGATGAGTAGGCTGGGGGTGCACAAAAAACTGGGAGGGGTCACAGCCAGGACAGCTGACTCCAACTAACCAAAGGGGTATTCCAGGCCGTATGATGTCATGCTCAGCATATAAAGTTGGGGAAAGAAGAAGGAAGGGGGGTTGTCTGGAGTGATGGTGTTTGTCTTCCAAAGTAACCATTATGCATGATGGAGCCCTGCTTTCCTGCAGATGGCTGAACACCTGCCTGCCCATGGGAAGTAGTGAAAGAATTCCTTGCTTTGCTTTACTTGTGTGCGCAGCTTTTGTCTTACCTATTAAACTGTCCTTATCTCAACCAAAGAGGGTTTTTTTCACTTTTACTCTTCCAAGTCTCCCCCCATCCTGTCGGAGGGGAGTGAGAGAGTGGTTGTGTGGTGCTTAGTTGTCAGCTGGGGTTAAACCACCACAACAGAATATCTGCTAAGTACAGTTCTCCTAAATGGAAAAAGTCCTTAGTTATACCTATAGTTTACAAGAAAAGAATGGCTTCACATTTGGAATCTTTAGATCCTCTATCTAAGGCATGTATGCAATGAGGCAGTGATACATGAGGCAATAAACTTTTGGCTGGGATCACAGCAGTCAAAGCATTGCATAAATTCAGAAAAAAATAAAAAAAACCCCTCTGTATAACCTTAGTCAAACTTAAAAAGATAGAGATAGATAGTTAACAATGTTTGTCTTGGCATTAAACTGGCATTAAACATGAAAGGGAGGTGGAGGATTAGTAAGGGAAGGGGATGTGGCAGACATTTCTCTGGAGATAGTGAAATGAATTCATAAGGGATTTTGCTGCTGCTGAATCTGTTGGTTTTGTCAGATAATTTGAGTAAAAACTCAAACCAGAACAATGACAGCAGAATTTTCTCAAGAAAAATAATTTTCTGGTTTTGGTAATACAGTAAAATCTAATATATCCTTTAGTGTTTTCTACTAAAATAGTTCATAGATTGTGATTTTTTAAATATTAAAAAAAATGTGTGAAGATTTTTGCAAGAATCAGAGATTGTTTTAAATAAAAAAAGTGTATGAATCAGTTTCTCTGACTGGAGATTTCTGAATAAGTTCCTGGCAAATTCTTAGCTTTACAGTTTCAAAGTGATGTCCAGGAAAGGAAGACTTTTGAATAACCCTTTATACTAGGCAAAGTGCCAGCCAGCTTTTGCTCTAATTGTACTGGACTGTGTTACAGTGATTCACACTCTGTATTCTCAAGGGAATGGATAACACAAAGCTATGTCATTTCTTAAAATCTGTCATAGGTCATTAGTGTTTCCAGCTTATTACCATCTAATAGTTTATCAGTGACCTAATGTCGTGGGTGGACCTTGGCTGTCTGACAGACTCCCCATCCAGCCACTCTCTCACTCCACCTCCTTAATGGGACAGGAGGAGAAAAAAAGATGGAAAAGCCTGTGGGTCAAGATAAAGACAGGGAGATCACTTAGCATTACCATTGGGCAAAACAGACTCAACTTGGGGAAAATTAATTTACTTTATTGCCAATTAAAAATGGAGTAGGATGATAAGAAATGAAGACAGAAATTAAAATACCTTCCCCCCTGCCCCACTCTTCTTCCCAGGCTCACCTTCACTCCTTCATTCCCAACTCCTCCACCTCCTTCCCTCAAGGAGTGCAGAGGGGGTGGGGTATGGAAGTTGCAATCAGTCCATAACAGTTCCTCTCTGATGCTCCTTCCTCCTCCCACTTTTTCCCTACTCAAGTGTGGGGTCCTTCCCAGGAGATACAGTCCTTCATGAACTCCAGCATGGGCCCTTCCCATGGGCTGCAGTTCTTCAAGAACTGCTCCAGTGTGGGTCCTTTCCACTGGGTGGAAAAGAAACCAACTGCTCCAACCTGGGTTCCCCATGGGCCACAGTTCCTTCTAGAAAACCTGCTCCTGTGTGGGCTCTGCTCCACAGGCCACAGCTCCTGCCAGGAGCCTGCTCCTGTGCAGGCTCTTCATAGACTGCAGCTTCCTTCAGGGCAACTCCACCTACTCTGGCATGGGGCCCTCCACAGGTGCAGTGTGGATATCTGCTCCAGTGTAGTTGCCATGTGCAGGGAGGCAACCTGCTTCACCATGGTCTTCTCCATGGCCTGCAGGGTAATCCCTGCTCTGGTGCCTGGAGCACCTCCTCCTGCACCTTCTTCACCAACCTTGGTGCCTGCAGGGCTGCTTATCACACCTTTTTTTTTTCCACACTCTGCCATGCAACATTTTTATGCTTTTTAAAAAATACGATTTCCCAGAACTGACACTATTTTGGCTGCGGGGCTCAGCTGTACCCTGTGTTGGGTCCGTTGGAAATGGCAGGAATGTTCTGTGTCCAGCAAGGGCCAGCCCCTGCCTCTCCTCACAGAGGCCACCCCTGCAGCCCCACTCTGCCAGCACCTGGGAAGTTTCACCCAATACAGCTAGATAATACGAGTTTCCAGTGGACAAGCAGTTATCAGTAGAGATCACCTCTGCAACTGGCATCAGTGAGCCTTTTTATAGGTAGTTTTAGTGGAAAAGTCAAGGACTGAATGGAAAATGGATAATGATTTACCTATCTGTCCTTGAACTGAGTCCTGCAGGTAATTTCTGTTTATGAGGGAAAAATGTTGGTTAAGCAGTGTACAGGCAAGGGCAATACCAGAGTCTTGCATTACCTTGCTCCCTGGGGGAAAATGGTCATTGCGGTTGCTAGGGTTCTTCACATGACAAGTCATATAAAACAGTAACATCTGTTGTGTTATATTGTTCGCAAGGCAGATTTGCATCTTGTTCCCTCTGAGGGTGAAAATAAGCCGTTTGAAAGTTGGGCCTTCTAGCTGAAGCTAGTAATCTTGCTGTGGTCACTAGAAAAAAAGAGTCGCCTCCAAGAGTATTTCATTCTATCTGAGGGTAGAAATCTGAGAGATGATATGGCAGGTAGCTGATTCATTTAGCTTATAGACTAACTTCTTGATTGCTAAAGTAAGGTGAGGGAAAACTTGTTCTGAACTGCCATTGTATTGGTCTTGGGCTTGGAATAAGCTCGATGTACAGAGTCCATACATTGTCATGATATTTAAGAACTCTTTGAGAGAAAGACTTTTTCTGAAGACTGTGGTAATGCTGAAGACATGGATATGGTCCTTCAGGACCTCAGGTAGAGTCCCAGACAGCGTGACAAATGCCTTTTCATCTTTTTTTAATATGTGCTCCCAGTATCTGATATCTCAATATTTTTCCTTCTTGCTATGTCAAATGTTCATTCCTCAGCAAGCAAATTCTCATGTATCTGATTCCAGGATCCTTTGAATGAGTACAGTGCCTGGCTTTCTGGCTTCTTTCAGTTTTCCCAGTTATGTGGTGAAGACTCGGATAAACTTTCTAAATGTTTCTAACACTTCAGCACTTGGAGAGTAATCAAAATGTTGTTATACCTTTCCTGGGACAGATTAATGCCAATATAAACAACAACAACAACTCCCCACCCCCTCTCTCCTCCCCTCCCCCATCTTATTTTGAGTTTCTTTGTGCTTTGATTCATTTTAAAAACATGAGCTCACACTTGGTATATAGAAAGTTTGTTGCCTGCATAGCTGCAATACCGACATCAGTATACAGTTCTAAGGCATTTTAGGGGCATCATGGTCAGAATTTATTTGAATTTCACATATATTTGATGCCGGGGCTTTTCCTCATTAAGGATTGTGTCTTATGGTTGTTACCATTTCTGTAATAAAGTGTTGAAGTGCACTTTATTAAAGTTATCTGGCTACATTAACTGGCTATAAAAGCCTATGATTAATAGTGTAAAAGCCATACAGTTTTATCATTAAATTATACTTTTAAGGCAGTGTAACAGCATACACAATACTTAGAACTGCTTTTGTTTGAAGCAGTGAGATAAACCAGACTGCCATTGCTTAATATATTTACAACATGATACCAAAGTGCTTTTGAGCAATTTTTCATACTATAGAGAGTCCAAGATTCATATAATGTAATTTAGGTGTTTACAGTGTTAACTTTGTGTGACCCTTTCAAGGAGTCTGAAATCATGTACAATAAGAGAGAGAGAGTGTGTGAAAGTGTGTGTGTGAAAATAAGCTATAAGTGGTAATTTGTCAACACTCTTAGAGGGAAAAACAATATAAATTACCTTCTAGAGCAGGAAGTGTCATAGCAGAGGTGCATAACAAATCAGATTTGTAGTTTTTACTCTGTAGACAAAACTATCACAAAAAGGTAATGTTTGATTCTTTACTGTTACAAATACATGAGTTTCGGATTCTGAAAAAAAATTTTGCAAAATCCTATTATCTCCTTTATTTTAGCAGTTACAAGCCATGCATAATAAAACACAGGCCAATTCAAATCAAAGCCAGGATAAACTAGATATTTACTGAGAGGGGAAAGTGTTTTACAGTTGAAAAAATGGAAATACGCTAAAAAATAATTCAAAGCATAACTCTGCATTGCTCACAAACCCCACATTTTGCACCTTATTTTATAGACTCAAAAGGGCTAGAGAACACATTTGTAATGCAAACCCCCTTCTCTTCTGTCAAGGCTCTTTTAAATAAGCAATATATTTATCATGTGATTTAAGCATTTCTACTTCTCATGGGAATATTTCATACTGTTTAAATATTGAAGAAATACCTATCCAGATATCTGCCAAAAGTTAATCAGCTTAAAAATTAAACTGCATATTCATAGACAATCTTCTGCAGTACTTATTCTCAGTTCTGCTTCTTTAGATCCTCTGCAAAATTTTTGGTGCTAAGCAACAAATTGTTGTTTTTGTTTCCGTATTGTTGCATGAAGCCTGTTAGCATGCATTTGCCTCCTTGTAGTCCAAATATGTGAAAAGTGTGAGAATAAGGGAAAGTGTGAGTGTTGAAATCACAGTGAAGTTGTGATCTTCTAAGTCACACTGTTCAGCATTTTTTTTTATTGCACATTAAGTAAAGGGAAAAAATATTGTCCAAAACTGAAGTTGAATGAAAATTAATAGCCTGATGTTGAAAGCATGAAATGCAGTCTTAAATAATCTTGAACACAAGGAACCAACTATTTTTTTCAGAGGAAGCTAACACTAAATTTCAATTTCCAGTGCAAAAAGAAGTCTTGTTATTTAAGCAAAGGGAATACAGCTAGTCTTTAGAAGAATGGGGTGGTCTGTCTATCTTAACTTTTGGTGATCTAGAAACATTGCCTATAACTTTCCCTATGGCACTGTGACATCCACAGGGGTATGAATCCAATATGCCCTATTATATGTCCTTACACCTTTTCTTCTGCAGTGCAGAGTGTATAACCACTGCTGAGATAAGCCATGTTGTTCTCAAAGAAGAATTTTTAAAACAATGCTTTCATAGTCAGCTAGCACCTTAAATTAATACAGAAAGATGTGGGAGCCACGGAAGAATGAGCTGATATGGTTTCATGATTCTATGATGTAAAATGTCCTGCAAAGTGAAGAAAATTAATAAGAGGCAACATCATTAACATTGGTGAGAATGGCAGAGGAGGTACCCTGTTTCACAATGTCTAGTTCAATTTATTTTCATACATCTGTTTAAGGTAATTGGATGGATCATTTATCCTGGATAGAGTACAAGTAAATAAATGGAATATATTGTGAGAAAGCCACATGTCAGCTTGGTATCAGTCATCAGACCATTTTAGATGCTCTTTGCTCAAAAGAAAATAAGTAAAAGTAGAGAGACTATATACTAGTCCCAAACAGTTCTGGCACTACTGTAATTAGCTCAGCTTCAGTGAACTCAGTTGAAATATGCCCATTTGCTGCAGCTTGGGGTTTTTTCCTTCATATCAATTATGACACTGACAGAAATAAATTATGTTATCAAATCATCATTTGACCTGTGAAACAGCCCTGTGATCTGGAACCCGAAAAGATCTGAAAAGGAAGGCTGAGAGGAACAATGATGAACCAGCTTCAACAAAGAATTTAATTATGTCACCAACCATTCAACAAAATGAAACTCATATTTTTAAAAGTGGATCTAACATTCATCCAAATAACACTTACTGTTCCAAAAAACTTTCATTTGGCAGATTTCAGAAGGATTTTTTTTCTGAAAAAATTTTCTTGGTTTCAAATTTATGAATTCACTTCATAATAGGAATGCTGGACTAGTAGGGCTATAAGGCTTTTTTGAAATGGCTATTTCTAATTTCCAGGTGGCTGAGTGAAAAATGCTGGCAACCACATACTGTGAGGTGGCACTGAGTATGACTGTGCTTTTCTGATCAGTTAATTGACAACTTAGGCATTTGCAGTTAATTTCCTTGTCCTTGAAATTCTGCAAGCACTTCTTTCCTTTTCCTTTCCTCTGGTTTTTTTTTTAATTTATTTATATATGCCAACACAGAATATAAAGCATGAAGATGAAGTAATCAGAAAAATCAGATTGCATAGCAAGATCTCTAACAGGTACCACATTTCCTGCTCTTTTACACCTTCATAATTAGAGGTTCTGTTTGGGTGTGTTAGTGAGTGGACCTTTTTAATTGTACATCAGTAGTTTTGCCATTCAGGTTCTTCTCTCAATTTTGCACTGAAAAGGAGAAATTTCTGTTT
This sequence comes from Gorsachius magnificus, assembly GCA_034008185.1. NCBI lineage: Eukaryota > Metazoa > Chordata > Aves > Pelecaniformes > Ardeidae > Gorsachius > Gorsachius magnificus. The sequence continues at coordinate 33,818,839 of CM067109.1, read as the reverse complement.
AGTAAGTGTCACATCTGCATGCATGTCACAAATAGCTCAAAAGCTGGTTAGTAAGACATTTAGTGCTTCACATCTAGCTATCGTTTGCAGCAATCACTGCCTTTGCCATGTTGTATTACAGTAAAATGCACCTGGAAAGAACTAGAGATCTGGTTTAAGCTATGTAAGTTTGTTAAACTATGTAAGATTTTGGAATTCTGGGAACTGAACAGGAAATGTTTTTTTTCCCAACATATATTTCATATTTCAATGTGTTTCTGCATTATTTGATTGCTGCATGTTCATGGAAAATCTTACAGGCTGAGACTTTGCCTGATACAGAGCAAGCGACAAGAAAACACAGTAAAAATGAAGGAAATACTGCTAGTATTATGCAGATAAGCCTGATTTAGCTTGCATTAGATCACAGAACATTCATCAGTACAAGACTTCTGTACAGGTGTGGAAAGGCTTTATTGACAAGAATATGGAAAGCAGCAATGAAGGTCAATATCAACTGCTAACTTTCTTTGCCTTTGGATCGATTCTGACCTTAGATATGCATGGTTGAAAGCTCTTGCAATCTCACATACGGTACAGGCTTTCATCCTAAGCTTATTGAAGCACTATAGATGTTTGAAGTCTAAATATAACATATCAGAAGCTTTATGTACTGTTCACATCTTGCCATTAGAGTTAAAAGGTTATGTTGCCTGATTAAATGTGACCAGATATAATCAAAAGAACCTACTATTTATGTAATACTTTTGAAGAGGTGCACCGGCATACACATGAACAATTAGATAAATGTTTATCAACATATCAATGGTGTTATAGTAAAACTTGTGTTTTGGCAATGCCCCCTCCTGACAGTGCACAAACAGCATATGTAGGCTCTGCAATATGATGGCCTGTAGAATCATAGAATCATAGAATCATAGAATCATAGAATCACCTCGGTTGGAAAAGACCTTTAAGATCATCGAGTCCAACCGTTAACCTAGCACTGCCATCCCACCACTAAACCATGTCCCTGAGCAACTCATCTATCCTTCTTTTAAAGACCTCAAGGGATGAGGACTCCACCACCTCCCTGGGTAGCCCATTCCAGAGCCTGACAACCCTCTCGGTCTAGCCTAAACCTGCCCTGGCGCAGCTTCAAGCCATTCCCCCTCGTCCTATCATCTGTTACCAGGGAGAAGAGGCCGACCCCCACCTCACTACAGCCTCCTTTCAGGTAGTTGTAGAGGGCGATCAGGTGTCCCCTCAGCCTCCTCTTCTCCAGACTAAACAACCCCAGTTCCCTCAGCCGCTCCTCATATGACTTGTGTTCCAGACCCCTCACCAGCTTGGTTGCTCTCCTCTGGCATGTTATACACTAAGTAGGCATGTTATACACTAAGTTCAAGTTCTTCTGCAAACACTGTCTCCTTTTACATTTGTTTAGCATGTATGTAATATAAAAAAATTTCATACAAAGGGACATCTGAACCTTTTAGCAGTTCTTATTGTCAGTGATCCCAGTAGTTTTGTTTGTAAAACATTGCTTTGTCTTTTTCTACTTTTCATTTCCATATCCTATAAAATTATTGCTTCTCAGATGGAATAAAAGGGAGTTTCCTTTGATTTCAGTAGGAACTCTGCTGAGTTTATTGCCTGTCTTTTTGTCCAGGAAGACTGTAAAGACATCTTACTAGCTGTTCAACAATTTAGCCTAATATTTTTGTGTATTGACAAGATGACATTGCTCATCAGTTAATTTTCACTTTCCTTCCAGGATGAGTTAATGTAGACAATATAAATGTCCAGGTTTATATAAATTACAATTCTCCCTTTCCTATTCAAAGAAAAATCAGTGTGTAGAAGAAGGAATGGTGATTTACAGGTGCAAAGTCAATAAAAGTCTTGTTGCTTTACCTCCTCGGCTATGAGTTGGTGTTCCTGTAAAGCCCCAATTTCCGGTGTTTGAAAGTGAATCGTATAGAAATAAGGATTTAGAGTCTTTTAAAATAAGTGTGAGTTTTTGTATCTTACTTTCTGTACCAAATCAGTTATGGATTAAGCAAAACAATTACTATGGGTAAAATCTGACTGTTAATAACAAGTAAGCATAAAAAAGAATATAGGGATATACTTGGAATGCAATTATTAGAAAATAAAAGTTAGCTTATTTTCTAATACATTAGAAATAATGTAATAATAAATTCACAATATTTCCAATTTTCTAATCTATATTTAAGTACCTGTAAAATCTAATCTTAGCTTATTTTAGAACATATTTCTATCAGAGCACACTATCTATTATTATGGCCTGTATATTAATTTATATAACAATCTCATTTGTTACATTGTCAAGGAATTATGCATGTGTACATCAAAGCCCTCAGACAGTGTGGAGAGCAACTGGAAAGTACTTCTACAAAATTGGCTCTGCTTATTTATTGTCTGTCTCGGGAATTCAGTCATAATATTAACCACAGTAATCCCTTCATTAAAAAAAAAAAGTATTTAAAAAATGAATATGGATACATATGATTGAAATGTGATAATGACGATTTGCTCTGTTGTTCTGTGATATTTCCCACTGCATTGCATCTATCATCTCGAGAAGTGTCATTCCTGTCTCTATTTTGTGATGCCTCTGAGCAAAACTGCAGACTCAAAAGTTCTTTTTTTTCCATTCTCTCACTCTATCATTCTCTTTTGCTCGTGCTTTTTCATGCTGTCACTCTGCCTCTCTATTCTATCTCACTTTCATGCCCTTTCACTCTTTTGCATTCTCTTTCGTGCTCACTTGTTCTTTTTTTTCCTCTTTGTCTCTCTGCCTTCTCTAAAATGACCCTAAACACATACACATACACAAAACTACTCCTCCTGAATCTTCCAGCACGCTCATTGCTTGTGTCGCCACTACCTTTAGAATTTTTTGGCGTTGCTAATTGGGTCCCAAGACTATATCAACCACTGAAAATAACAGCATACCTGGGAATCAGATTGCAGAAGCAGCTTGACCTTCATAAAATAAAATTAGCAGTCAAGTTTTTCTAGAGTCAAAAGGAGAATATAAGGAGGAGAGCTGCAAATTAACCATTAAGATGTGAAGTGAATACTGTGGTCTCACAATAGACTGACAAGAGATACCTTTTACATCTTTGTACTGATTTAGTTGATTAATAAGTAATGCTAAGCTGTGGAGATTCAAAGAAAAATAAAGACATCTTAGTAATGTCAATTTTCATCTCTGTATGGTTAAACACAGTTGGTCAGTATTTATTAGTTTCTAAATCAAGTAAATAGGGTCAGCTCTTGTGTGTTTACAATTCAGTTAAACCTCATTAATTGCAGATATAAATTTGGTATTTAGTCACATCAGTGAAATTTCATTCAATTTCATTGTGTGTTTGGTCATCTAAAGTCTATAAAATATAAGTTGAGACTTATAACAAAATTTTAAGGTTTTTTACTGAATGTGGAAAAGCTGGTCTTCAGAAACATTTCTATCTTGAGTTTTGATAATGTAAGGTCCGTGAGTAAATGAAATATTTTTGTTCACTTGGTTCTGGCTTGAATAATGTGTTCGACCACTGTTCCTGAACATAAGATTTCGAGTAGTTTTGAGTGGTTTTCCGTTGTCTGAAATGGTCTTGCTGATGAGGTCCAGCAGGTTGTTTGGCATAATTGTAAAACTTTCCTAAGAAACAATGCATTCCTTGAAGTGTGCCAACATGCAAATCCTGAAGGGCACATATTCTAAATAAATGAATCTTTGCAATACAAGACTGAAAAATGCATTATGGCTGGAAAGCTTCACTTTTCAAGGGTAGAGGGTTAGCATATGAGTGAAACTTTGATAGCCCTCCATTATCAGTTTTGGTATGCACTCATACTAATAGCCAGTTACACATATATGAATCACCAAGCGGGCACCACCACATGAGCTGGGGCAGGTGGTATTTAGGTATCTGTCAGCTGCTGTTACTAACTAATGAAAATTAAAGATTAATTACCAGAATATGATGACTTGGCATATCAGCAAGACATTCAAGCAAGGATGACTTATACAGCCGTAAGAAATCACAGCAAAATGCACACATTTGAGAATCAGAAAAATGAACTCAGTAGAGGCAGAGAAATGGTTCTCAGGGGATCAGGGGAGGGAAGGAATAATCCACAAAAGCCAAAGAGTGGAGAGTTTAAAGAAGATCTATGAGAACCATGTGTGTTCAATACTGTAAAAATGTCAAGCTAGAGACGCTATACTAGCCTATCAGAAACTCCCAAATAGACGAAATGATCCAGAACAGTACCTGCCCAACAGTGACAGGATTTCAAAATACGTTAAGGAAATATATGCTGTAAGACTGGCAACAACAGAGTCTGGGCTTTTTTGTTTGTGTGGATTAGCACCTAATAAAAGATGGAATATTTTACTTATTCCAAGTTTCCTTATTTTTTTACTTCTACCTCATCATAAAATTAATAATCTATTCTTTCCCTGTATTTTTGTCACACCCTGATCTGGAGCTACCAGGAAAATAATCCCTAAACCACCACAGCTAAATTTGTATGGAAGTAGGAAAAAGCAATACCTGACAAAACCCCCACAAACAAAAAACCCACATATCCCCCCAAACCACACTAAACCAGAAAAGAACACAAGCACAGAAAGAAAATTAGCTGAGTTAGGCTGCAATTCAAACTCAGTAATGTTAAGGCACGTGTTCCTGTTGAATAAAGACTGAGGAATTTTGCTCTGTTTTCTTACAAGACTGGTTCATTTCCAGTTTACAGGTCAGCTATAGTTTAAATACAGTATTTAAATGTTTCTCTAAGTTTGGCATACTTATAATGAAGGCTTCTAGCTTTGCTGAGAGAATGAATAGATCAAGTAGAATACTGAGAGAAACTGAGAGTGTGGCAGCCCCTCTGGTGTCCACCTCAAAAAGCTGCAAGCAGAAAATGTGCACAGCTTTAAATGAATGATTAGAGACACCACTGATGACCATTGCACAGGACCAATAAAATATCCTATGAAAATTAAAAAAAACCCTTGCCAAATGGAAGCAATCATATCTTTTATATATATATATATATATTTGTGCATGTATAGAGAGATACATATGTATCTACCTGTACAGATGTATGCAGTTTAGCACTTAAGGTTCAGAAGAAAGAGGAGATCTCTGATACTGAGTTGACATTTAGGTACTGTAATGATGAATGATCTCATAAAACACAGATACAAAGAAAATAGACTAGCTGTTAGAGGATACCTTCTCTCTCCAGCAGGAAGGCTGAATATTGTATCTTGTCATGCCAAGACCTGTATTTACTACCATATGAGGTTTGGGGAACATCAGTCTTCAGTATCTGTATTATACCTGCTTTAGAAATGGATGTTTAAACTTAAAACAGGTAAAATTTACAGATATATTTGTAACATCAAGAATGAGTGAAGGTGGCTTTTAGACCAAAACAGAGAGTTGTAACCTAAACACTCCTGTAAGGATTTACATTGTTCTAAAGCACCCATGAAGGTAAAAGAAAGTTAGTGATTTATGCTGCCTGTTATAAAGCAATCTTATAACATTTTCCTGTAACTTCTCAGGTTTTTAAGACTGAAAAATAAATTGTTTTCAGATCCTATTCTTCTGTCCTCTACAGAAATAGTAACAAATTGCTCTCTTGGTGTTGGAGACTTAAGCTTTTTTTTGGTTTTGGAGTTTAATGTCTTACGGTCAACCTTGATGGTTTTTTTTGTATTTAGCATAACAGTAATTATATGTAAAAGAACTGTGTAAGATCCTCTCACTATTCATGTTTTATATTACAGTTTTCTGTAAATGTCTTAGCACCAAAGAGACATTAACAGAAGTTGCATTGTTGATTACTAAACCTGAGAGGTCTCATGGTTCTTTTTTCACTTTTACAGAGTGATGCAAGTAACAACCGGGTTTTTTTTGTTTGGACAAAACTATAGTAAAATATGGGATTACTTTTTGAAGGATTAAAGTAAATCTATTTAGCATGCTATTCAACTAATTATTTCATTGTTGGTTTTTTTGGGCCACCTAGTGTGTTTGGCTTTTCTGCATAGTAATCAACAATGCTTTTTTTCAGAACAACAAAATTACAACAATGATCCATCATGATTAACAGTAATAATACTCTGATTGCAATAGGAAGCTTCTTTGGCATTATTTCAGGAATTTGCATAAAGACAGTCAACAAGAATGTACTTAACACAGTATCTAGAAGAGAGGAACAATATGTATGCAAAAAACAGTGAATTGAATGGACTTTTATCAAAACACTATGTATAGAACAGTTTCCCTCTCGATACTACTCACACATATGTACACGTCCTCTAGATTTGGAATACATTTATCTTGGAGACCTGTAATATAGGTGTGTTTGTGTGGAGTATTCAAGACTATGTAGCATAATTCCTACATACTGGAGCGTCAATGAAATTGTGCTTGCACACACTAAAACCGACTTCTTTCACTAAAAATGGCCTTTTGCTTATCTTGCCCTGTATCCAGAGAAGATTTTGGAAAATGGAGAGAATACATAGATAGTGGGGTTGTTCTCCTTGGGAAAAAAAAAATAAAATAGATTATTACATTGTAAGTATAAAGTCCCTAGTTAGTTCTAGGCCACATATGAAAGATGGTGGGAAGACCCCCATCTCTAAGGTTTATTTAGATTTGCTGACAGTATGTTGTTCTAGACATAGAAAAGTTATTTATACTTTATTTATACTTCTAAGTAACTGAGGAATTATTATGGAAAATCATATAACTTATGAATTCAGATCATGAATCAAATGTGTTGCTATGAATAGAACTTTTGTGTTTGGCTGCATAGCCCCAAACATGCAGTCATGGAGTTAAAGCTAAAGGTACTGAGATAAAGGAAGTTTGATAAGAACCTGTTTTAGATGAGAACAGACTTGGCAGACTTTGAGCATGTGGCAGGATCAGGAAGCAAATAGCTTCATAATGTGTGAATCACAAGTTTGCAAACTTTAAAGTACATTCCTTTCTATGTCCATTAGACACCCAAATGTTAATCTGTGAATGATGAAATTTTCACATTTGAGAAGTGCATGGCCTGCAATTTTATTGTGGCCATATCTTTCAGTTGGGTAACACTTGTTATTTTTAAAGTTGATAACTATGTAATATTTGTTTCCTCTTTGTTTGCAAACACTGTATTTGTAATGTGATGTTCCATATGTGTCTTAGTACGATGGAACAGTTAAATTAGCACATTTTTTAATTGTTAATCTACAAATGAAAGAAGTGTGTGGTGAATAAATATGTCTCATAATACTTATCACAGTATTTAATGGGGGAAGGTGGTGTTTTTCTTTTTAATACAGAAATCCAAATCTTTTATAAGTAGTGCTTTCAGTACTTTCTCATGTCTAGTCATGTAGCCTATGTAGTCAACCATTTTCTATTCCTTGTTCTATTCAGAACCCCTCTCCCTGATGCCCAAGTGTCAAATGTTCTGCTTAGCTCAATGGCTGGTTCAATAACAAAAAGCACAGCCATGTTTCTAAGAAAAGCAAAGAGGTAGAGAAGAGAGCTGTGCATATAAATGCGTTCTTTACAAAAGTAATTTAGAAGGAGTTAGAGGAAAAAGCATTTTTTACAACTTGAAAGGAGTATTTTAGAGGTGAAACCCTCTACTAAATTTAAAAGGAGAAAAGAAAAATAGTTACAAGATTCTGCCTAGACTCCTGAAATGTTATTTAAACATTGAAAAGCTCACCAGTTTCTCAGTACCAAGAATGCTGTAAACAGCACCTTTATATTAGGTTGTTTTTAAGTAGAACAATGTTAGCTTGGAAAAACACCTGGGTCAATATTGATGCCTGCATCTCAGATTCAAAGTTCTCATCTAGCATTATCTATACCAACACCTGCATTTGAAAAAATTTCCTTCAAATTATTTATTTTTTTGGTCTCAATCACCTCAGAAAAGTATTGTGTAGATCGTGCCAAGAAAACATATATATATGTCCACAGTGTGATTTTTCAATGTCTTTTATTTCCAGAGGTAGCAAGAAATTCTCATGACAATAATTTTCAATAGTATTGCTTCAATGAGAAAAAAGGCAATGTTTTTAACTTAAATGCCACTTATTTGTAGAGATGTGTACAAGGGAAGAAAAAAAATGATACCTAATGTATACATTGTTGGTATGCATTTTTATGAAGAGGGAATGCCCTAGCTATTTATCTGGGTCTGCATTAAGATAACAGATAATTATCACTGTTAAAGCATTAGGCAGCCTACAACCATTCTGTTATTTTATAAGCTTAATGTTTTTTTCAGAGATGCACTTTCTTGATTTTGAATATAGGATGCTTGTAACTGAAAAAAGCATCCATGTATAATGTTTCTTCCAGATTAAGAAGTCACTTTAGTATTTAACCTGCCTTAACATTTTTGTGTTGTGTGTCCCCCCACCCCCTGGCTTTTTATTGTATTTTTCAGGAGAAAATAAGTCTGTATGATGTAAAAATCCCCAGTTTTCTTTAGTCCAAATAGTGTTTTGATATAGCACCTCTAGAAATTCTTTATTGAAAAGCATTGTTTCCATACAGTATTTTAATTATCTGAATGGCACCTTGATAGGCATAGATGTAAGTCCACACAGAGCAATGATGATGTACCACATACACAGTAAAAAAAAAAGTGTTGGCAAAAAATGCTGTAATAGAGATTCATCAACCTGCAGCCAAGGAGTGGTTTTTAAAAGGGGAAAGAAGAAGAAATGGGAGTGAAGTGGGTAGACAGTGGGGTTCTGGATTGTGAGGAATTTGGAGATTTCCAAACCTGGATTAATTTCAATTTGGAGCAAAGTCATGAGAGACTGAAATTCCCAATAACTGCAAGGAGATAAAGTCACTTAAGGAAATAAAAGCATTTTCATAGGACATGCTGCTTCCCAATATTTAAGACTCCATGAATAGAAAAGAAACGGATTTCTTTTGATATAAAGGCAAAATCCCTAAATCCCTGGCTTCGTGGTGAGAGGCTGGAGTCCAAAACTCAAGCAGACTTCCAGACCAGTTCCTGTAAATTGGATTTTCTCAGGAGTAAGCTACCTCTAAAGATAGGCAGCTGCTATAGCAGTCAGGAGGATGTGAAGTCCCTGTAGCTGAAGCAGCAATCAGGTTGCTGGTGGTTGAAAAGCCTGGAAGCCCTGGCTTTTCCATCTCCATGGCAGCTTGCTTTGGCAAACTACTCTGGATGGAGGAATCTGGAAGCTAAGTAGCTCTAAAGGGGGAGATTATAGTGGGCTTCCTGAATGTCACCATACCATCCAACCACTAAGTAGGCTGTGGATAGCTCCAATACAGTAAGTACCCAAAGGTCTTACTAGTGATGAATAAATATGCAGGCAAGTAGGGAGTTTCCTGTATTCTCTATAGTGCAAAATTTAAGCATCTTTATCAAAAACAATTTTGTGGGAGGAGAGTAGTTTTGTGCGTGGGCAACTCAAGAAGCATACAGAGATCTTGTCAGGTCATATAGAGAGAAAATTAGAAAGGCAAAAGCCCAGCTAGAACTCAACTTGGTCACTGGTGCAGGAGATTAAAAAAAAAAAAAAAGTATTTTTACAAATACATCAACAGCAAAAAGAAAGCCAGGGAGAATCTCCAGCCTTTACTGGATGGAGGCGGTGGGGGGGGGAACATTGCCACCAAGGATGAGGAAAAGGTTGAGATGCTTAATGCCTTCTTCGCTTCAGTCTTTAATAGTCAGATCAGTTATTCCCAGGGTACTCAGCTCCCTGAGCTGGAAGACAGGGATGATGAGTGGAATAAAACCCACATAATTCAGGAGGAAGCAGTTTTCAACCTGCTACGCCACCCAGACATCCACAAGTCTATGAGGCCGGATGGGATCCGCCTGACAGTACTGAAGGAGCTGGCAGAGGAGCTTGCCAAGCCACTCTCCACCATTTATCAGCAGTCCTGGTTAACAGGGGAGGTCCCAGATGACTGGAGGCTTGCCAATGCAATGTCCATCTACAAGAAGGGCTGGAAGGAGGATCTGGGGAACTACAGGCCTGTCAGTCTGACCTCGGTACTGGGGAAGATTGTGGAGCATTTCACCTTGAGTGCGCTCACCAGGCATGTTGCAGGACAACCAGGAGATCAGGCCCAGCCAGCATGGGTCCTGCCTGACCAACCAGATTTCCTTCTATGACCAGGTGACCCACCTAGTGGATGAGGGAAATGCTGTGGATGTTGTCTACCTGGACTTCAGCAAGGCCTTTGACACTGTGTCCCACAGCATTCTCCAGAGAAGCTGGAGGCTCATGGCTTAGACAGGTGTATCCTTTGCTGGGTAGAAAACTGCCTGGATGGCTGAGCCCAGAGAGTTGTGGTGAATGGAGTTAAATTCAGTTGGTGGCTGGTTACCAGTGGTGTTCCCTAAGGCTCAGTTCTGGGACCAGTCTTCTTTAGCACCTTCATCAATGACCTGTACGAAGGGATTGAGTGCACCCTCCATAAGTTTTCAGATGACACCAAATTGGGCATGAGTGTCAATCTGCTCAAGGGGAAGAAGGCTCTGCACGAGGATCTGGACCGTCTGGATCAATGGACCAAGGCCAACTGTATGGGGTTCATCAAGGCCAAGTGCCGGGTCCTGCACATGGGTCACAACAACCCCATTAAATACTACAGGCTTGGGGAAGAGTGGCTGGAAAGCTGCCTGGCAGAGAGGGATCTGGGGTTACTGTTTGACAGCCGGCTGAATATGAGCCAGCAGTGTGCCCAGGTGGCCAAGAAAGCCAATGATATCCTGGCTTGTATCAGGACTAGTGTCACAAGCAGGAGAAGAGAATTCATCATGTCCCTGTACTTGTCACTGGTGAGGCCTCTCCTCAAATACCGTGTTCAGTTTTGGGCCTCTCACTACCAGAAAGACATTGCATTGCTGTAAAAAAATTATCATGGGGCCAGTACTGTTTAACATCTTCATCAGTGACATAGACAGTGGCATCAAGTGCATCTTCAGCAAGTTTGCAGATGACATCAAGCTGACTGGTGTGGTTGACACGCCTGAGGGATGGGATGCCACCCAGAGGGACGTGGACAAGCTCGAGAGAAGGGCCCATGTGAACCTCATGAGGTTCAACAAGGCCAAGTGCAGCGTCCTGCACCTGGGTCAGGGCAACTCCCAGTATCAGTACAGGCTGTGAGATGAAGGGATTGAGAGCAACCCTGCAGAGAAGGGCCTGGGGGTACTGGTGGATGAAAAGCTGCACATAAGCCAGCAATGTGCACTTGCAGCACAGAAAGCTAACCATATCCTGGGCTGCATCAAAAGAAATATGGCTAATAGGTTGATGGTAAGACCTGCTCTGGTAAGACCTCACCTGGAGTACTGTGTCCAGCTCTGGAGCCCTCAGCACATGGAACAACTGGAGCAGGTCCAGAGGAGCACTACAAAAATGATCTGAGGGCTGGAGCACCTCTCCTATGAGGACAGGCTGAAAGAGTTGGGCTTGTTTCGCCTGGAGAAGAGAAGGCTACAGGGAGACCTGATTGAGGCCTTTCAGTACTTAAAGGGGGCCTATAGGAAAGATTGGGAAAATCTTTTTAGTAGGGCCAGCTGTGACAGGACAAGGGGTAATGGTTTTAAACTGAAGCAGGGTAGGTTTAGACTGGATATAAGGAAGAAATTCTTTACAATGATGGTAGTGAAACACTGGAAGGGGTAGCCCAGAGGGGTAGTGGAGGCCCCATCCCTGGAAACATTCAAGGCCAGATTGGATGGGGCTCTGAGCAACCTTATCTAGTGGAAGGTGTCCCTGCTCATTGAGTTGGACTAGGTGATCTCTAAAGACCCTTTCCAACCCAAACCAGTATATTTCTATGATTTTACTATGGGATGGAAAGTAGAATCTTGTGCTTCAGGATTTTACAGAGTCCTTGGTTATTATGATACACAGATATCTGTTAAAATGTTTTCCTCTACTTTCTTCTACCTAGCTAGCCACTGTTGACCTCAGGGTACTAAATGAGATGGGATGAAGGTTTAATTCTTTGTAGAAATGCCAGCAGGTCAAGGAAAAATTAAATATAGAGCCTAGGTAGAAGCTAATTAAACCCTTGTCTCTCTTTTCCCTCCGGCTCTGATTCATTAAGAACAGTATTCCCATTCAGGCAAATATCGGTAGATTATTGGTTTGACAGAAATCAGTAGGTTTTATGTTTAAAGTTAAGCACATATATAAGTGGTTTCCTGAACTGTAGCTTCAGTTCTAACTTTGGCTATTGTTTTTTTTATTCTTGATAATATGATTTAAGAAATCCAGCTGTGTATCAAAATGTCAATGTGTAAGGATCTTAAATATCCAGCAAAACATCCCTGCAAACAAGTGTATTTTTTGCATCTGTGGAAGAAAGTGCAAAAATATCTCTAATGTAATAACATTTCCAGGTCATTTCTCCTTCTCCTTACAATGCTCTGCTGTCATTGTTTGTCAAGATTCAATGCCTTAATGATTTCCTCAAGTAATGCTCCTTTTCAACAAGGTTAGAGTCATACAGTGAAAGAACTGAAATCATACTGTGCTTACAAGGTAAATAGTGCATAAAGATATTTGTAGATTAAGTGACAATAACGGTCTAATGAACACTTAGTGACGAATGGTTTGTAGATGATCTGCAAAGAGTGAGAAGCTCCCTATCTTCTGCTAAAGTCATGTGGGAGTTCATGGTGCCAAATTTATTTGAGAATATGCTCTTCACTGATGATCTCTAAACTAGTAAGTAAATCTTAAATATATTTTACATTCAGTAACAAATAGTAGTGCTTAAAGAGAGACTAATCTTTTGAGTTTGGATGTATTTTAAAATTACTTCATTTTACTTTTTGTTTAAAACCACAGCAAATACTGATGTCATGCCAATACACGTTCTTTGAGCGTGATTGTGCATGTAGTCATGTTAGAGAATTGGTGACAATGCTAGCCTCCTGATCTGAGAGCTGGGTCAATCTGTAATTTAAAAAGTACCATAAAGCAGGCAAAAACTTCCCTACTAAGACATCAGTTCACTTCACTTTGTCATTTCTCTTAGCAACAGCTTTCAGGCTTGACTGCTTAAGAGAAATGTAACCAGGAAAAATATTCTAAGGACAAATATGGTATATGTACCTATGTACATATTGTACATGTATTTATGTATAATATCGTACATGTATATATGTATAATACATACCTTTGTACATAGCTAGAGTGTTAATAAACTGAAACCAACCAAACAACCAAACCACAGCAATTGTTTTGGAAAATAAGGAAAGCAATGAAATTTCAAGTCATATTGGTCTGCCAAAGGTAAATAATTTCTGAATGTGGCAGTTGTTAAATACTTATAACCATGGTAACCTTTAAAGAACATACATTATCACTTCACTGTTCAGCTGTCAGAACTTCAAATGGCTTATATTAGAATATAATCCTTTCTTATATAAATTCGTGTGCAAAAAATAATTTGGAGATATCGTGTTGTTCCTTCTTATTAAGGAAGCCTTATTAAAAATTGTTTTGATGTTCTTTTTCATGAGTTGAAATTCAAATTGTTTTGTCATCTACACCCTGACAGAATTCCATGCCTTCAGCAATTACAGAAGAGCTTGTCAAAAATCAATATTATATGATACACTGCTGTGTTTATCTGTATGGTCACTGTTGTACCAGTGATCTCCTTCAGATAATTAATAGATTCATAACAATAAGATTATGAGATTTATATAAACACAACAGCTCTATAAAAAAAAAAAAGTGTGTTTAAAAATACATTACAATTAAAAATATTTCCAGAAATCAGGATGTTTTCCATATTAGGTACTGGGAGGTTATCATCCGATGCTGTAAAACACATTGTATGACTACAATCCAGCAGAGCCTGCATTTTGAAAAATATTTCAAGTAACTGTTTTTTTGAAAATAATTGCCAAAAAGGAGATTTTATTGAAGAAAAATGGTAAACCCAAAAATCCATATTAATACATTTAAATGAACCAATATATTTTTAATAAAGTCATTTAATGGAAAAGTTACTTCTAAGATGACTTATATCAGGAACTTTGAAATTACCTTACCTGCTTACTGGACTGTCAGTTAGTGCATTCATGCTTGAATAGTGGCCTCTAACCCATATTTTAGTCAATGATGTATGACAGCAATAAAGAAAAAACAATTCCTAACAACTGGAGAGATGTGCAGATGAGATACTAGAATGTAAGATACAACTTATCTTTCCTTTTTCTGGACAACTTCTGATGCTAATATTAAACAGAATTGATGAGTATTTGATGTATTATCTGATCACGGAGACTAAACAAAAATTTAAACAGGATTAAAACAACTGAAGAAGATAAATTTGTGCTTAGACCTCTCCAGAAAAATCTCCGATGTAACTGGCAGTTTTTACAGCTGTCAGGTGGGATTCAAAATGTGACAGGTAGCTCTTTTTAACAAGAGACACTGGAAACTGACTTAAGGTTTCTTAATGACAACATAAATGGAACATGACTGAGCATCTTCATCTGTGTGAATGAAAAATAAATAAATAATCCCCCTTGCAACAACAGGTGACTCATAGGTGCTAAAATCTTTTCCATTCCTCTAATAAAACAAGACAAAAGCATCTAGCCTGAATAGTACAATTTCTTGTTCTTTATGTGGATTGTGAGCATGTCTACAGGAGCAGAAGATTTTGAGGAAAAAGGGGAAATTACTTGAAACAAGCTATTTTTATAGCCTATATTGATTTTTTTCGAAATGTGTGTTGGGCTATCTGTTTTTTGAGTAGTAGTCTTTAAGGAAACAGAAAATAATCCAGGATGCACTCTATGTTTGTGACCATATTAGCATGAAAAGGACAAAGTTTCACTGAAGATTTCATGGAAGTAGAGATACAAGAGCTGTAAGGCATCGGTAAATTCTGGATTGTGTTTTTGTTATTCGTGTATTAGCACAACATCTTTTCCATTGGCTGCAGCCAATCCTTATTTTGAAAATGTGTGGGAACTGTGGACTGTCTTCTGTGTTTAAACGTCTTATTCTGCAGTGGTGCTCAATTACATAGGAGTTTGCTTTGCTGCTGCTGTGCTTGAACCTAGGAACAGTGATGCACGCCATGGTGTGTGTGTGTGTAGCCTCACTGTTTCTCTCATTCTCTCCTGCATGCCTGCTTCTTTGTAGGTACGAGCAGGCACTGGGAATAAGATTTGCTATTAGCTCACTACATTCAGAGGAGTCAGACAGACATCTCCTATTAGCTCCCCTGCTGTCCCTGTCAAGGGACTGATTTTCTTAGAATTGCTGCTGACCTGATGAAACTGGAGGTCGGGGGTGGGGAGAAGGAAAGGACGGGGATTCATAGACTCCTGTGTGTTTGAATCATGCCAGCCTTTATCAAATGGCAGTATGTTTATTTTATGGGCCAGGCAGATTTGAAAAGCGGGAAGTTTAACTACCTCTGCTGCTATCTAGTAGTGATATGTGAAGCATGCATCTGAAAAGCCGAGCTGCTCTCGATATGAATGACTGAGTGATGCACATGTGAGGCAATGACTACAGAAGGTAGCCGAACCTGGGTTAATCAAAACAGGGTGCCTGTGGTCTGAAGTACATCAGCCATGGAGAGGACAGGAGGATGTGAGGGAGTAAAGACTAGGGAACATACACATAAGACCTTCTGAGTACATTACCATATGCATGCACTTGAATGCGGGCTATTAATAATGGCTGGAGACTGAGAGCACGCTTAGATGAGGTAATTAACCAGGTAGGTGGTGCGTGCTGGATGCACAATAGAAGATTGATACCTGATAAGATGAGACATAATATGATTTAGGAAACAACAGTTGCATATAAAGAAAAATGGATTTAAGTATGATACAGTTTAAACAGTATAAAAGCATTAGTGGTTGCATGGGTATATAACATTTGATTTTCAGTATATGAGTATTCTTCTTGCGGTGTGACATTCTCCCTTATGAAAATACCTAAGTAATTAAACTAATGGTGAATTGAGTTTTGGGGATAAGCATATCTGCGTGAATCAAACACCTCAAAAATTTGGGTTCAGAATCATATTCTGGAGTAATCAAAAGTAGCTGATTTATGAATGTTCACACACTGGCATGCTAGTAGCTCTGGAAGCAGCAGCCAGTGTGTTTTGGAGTTATGGTTCTGAGTTACTTGTTTGGATTAAATGAGGGAATCTTGTTTGGTGCGGGGGTGACCCTTGCTAAGGTAAAAGTGTCAGCTAAGAGCAATGACACCCACTGGCAACAGTGGCAGTCACAATTATTTTGAGATAAAGACAAATTTAAGTGACTGAAAGGGAAATTTTCATGTGTACCTGATTTACAGGAGCAAATGTCTCTGGTGATTGCAAGAAGGGAAACATTGTGCCTATTTTCAAAAAGGCTAGAAAGGAAGACCCTGGGAACTACCAACCTGTCAGCCTCACCTCTGTGCCTGGGAAGATCATGGAACAGATCCTCCTAGAAGCTATGCTAAAGCACATGGAGGCCAGGGAGATAATTTGACATAGCCAGCATGGCTTCACCAAGGGCAAGTCCTGCCTGACAAACCTAGTGCCTTTCTATGATGGTGTGACATCAACAGTGGACAAAGGAAAACCAATGGACGTCATCTATCTGAACTTCTGCAAAGCCTTTGACATGGTCCCCCACAACATCCTTCTCTCTAAATTGGAGAGCTATGGATTTGATGGGTGGACTGTTCGGTGGATAAGGAACTGGCTGGATGGTCGTATCCAGAGGGTCAATGGCTCAATGTCCAGGTGGAGAACGGTGACGAGTAGTGTCCCTCAGGGGTCCGTACTGGGACTGGTGCTGTTTAATGTTTTCATCAATGTCTTAGACAGCGAGATCGAGTGCACCCTCAGCAAGTTTGTGGATGACACCAAACTGAGTGGTACGGTTGACACACCAGAAGGACGGGATGTCATCCAGAGAGACCTGGACAGGCTGGAGAGGTGGGCCTGTGTGAACATCATGAGGTTCAACAAGGCCAAGTGCAAGGTCCTGTACCTGGGTCTGGGTAACCCCCGGTATCAGTACAGGCTGGGGGGAGAAAGGATCGAGAGCAGCCCTGCCGAGAGGAACTTGGGGGTGCTGGTGGATGAAAAGCTGGACATGAGCCGGCAATGTGTGCTGGCAGCCCAGAAGGCCAACCGTGCCCTGAGCTGCATCAGGAGAAGTGTGGCCAGCAGGTTGAGGGAGGTGATTCTGCCCCTCTACTCTGCTCTGGTGAGACCTCACCTGGGGTACTGCATCCAGCTCTGGAGCCCTCAGCACAAGAAGGACATGGACCTGTTGGAGTGGGTCCAGAGGAGCACTACAAAAATGATCCGAGGGCTGGAGCACCTCTCCTATGAGGACAGGCTGAAAGAGCTGGGGTTGTTCAGCTTGGAGAAGCCTGGTGAAGCCTGGCTGTGGGGAGACCTGATTACGGCCTTTCAGTACTTAAAGGGGGCCTATAGGAAAGATTGGGAAAATCTTTTTAGTAGGGCCAGCTGTGACAGGACAAGGGCTAATGGTTTTAAACTGAAGCAGGGTAGGTTTAGGCTAGATATAAGGAATAAATTCTTTACAATGAGGGTGGTAAAACACTGGAAGGGGTTGCCCAAAGGAGTAGTGGAGGCCCCATCCCTGGAAACATTCAAGGCCAGGTTGGATGGGGCTCTGAGCAACCTGATCTAGTTAGCGGTGTCCCTGCTCACTGCAGGGGGGTTGGAATAGATGACCTCTAGGGGTCCCTTCCAATGCAAAACATTCTATGATTCTATGATTCTAAATTATAAAGGATCCAGTATACACCAGATCCAGATGCTTTTTCATCCATCAAAACAAGGAAAAAACAAAGAAGATGGGAGGGTCAGATTTTCTGAAAAAAAGAAAAAAGGAAGAAAGGAAGCATGCTGCCCTACAAACTGTTAATCCTATATGTAATTAAAAAATATGCTGAATTTTTTTTAAAATGGATAGATATGAGAAAAAAAGATAGTTTTTGTATAAATTCAAGATAACACATAACTTTTCAGAATTCAAAAGGATTCTGTACTGAGGTACTTAGTATACATGGCTGGATACACAAGTGTGAAGTTTTAAATGTACAGGAAATAGTAATGGTGTGATTAAAAAAAAATGAATAAAGAAAAGCAAAACAAACAAACAATGAAACAAAAAATTTAACGAACAGCAAAGAAAAATTCAACACAGTTTTTAATCCTCTATAGTCGTGTCTTCGTCACAAAAATACTTTATGAGAATTTTATAAAAAGGACCTTACCTGAGGAATATGTCTGGATAAATAGTTTTGTGGTCAGCTCTAGCTTAATGTCAATAAAATCCAATTAAATTCACTTCAGTGAAAAAATTTCAAAATATGTAAGGAATCTGTTCTAATGTAATTTTTAGAATACCTAAGGAAGAGGATAAAAAATGTTGCAAAAGTTGCAACTGTTGTTCCAGTGATAAACAAATACAATCTTGTTTTAATTTCACAAAGAAAATAATATATAAATATATAATATATAAAATCCTTTAACAAATGTCTTGTAAAGGGCAAACTGAAAATAATCACAGCAGTCTAAATGTGATTTTTTCCATTCTATTTCATTTGATACACCATCCTGAGCCCCAAGAAGAGAAACAATTAAAAAACTTCAGGTTTTTGTTTAAAGTAGTATGAAACAAGTCTGAAATGATCTGACACTTTCAGATACAACTATGTTTAAACAGAACTATAATTAAACTAACTGCCCTGTTTTTAATAGAGTGACAACTCTCTTCTGAAGTTTTTATTTTTCATCTTGGTTAAATATCTTGGATATAAGAACGTAACAAACAAGTGATCACATCTTTTAAACTTTATTTCTGAAAAAGAAAAAAAAAAGTCCTTATACTAGTAGTACAGTATATTCAAAACAAATTTAGGTTAAACAGTGTACTCTCCAAGGGGAAAAGAGTCAGAAGAAAATATTTTTCATTCTTAGGGTAATTTGCAGAACTTATAGTTTTGACAAGAACCTTTAAGGGACTAGCCTAAAAGAGATTTAACATGCTATTTATCCCCTCCAGGAATATACAAGTTCCTGTATGTTTGCTTAGTTGGGGCCAAAAGAAGAAATATGATTTGTAAATGCAGTATGAAATACTATTTTTTGCTCAGTATTGGCTGCAAGCTTGAAAAAGTTAATATTGCTGTTATTTTAAAAGGATATTTTTGCTATTGAAAGGGTAAGGTAAATATACAGCTGCCTTGGTTTAAGCAGCTGTTTGCAAAATGGAGAGTACCAAATAAATTCAGGGTTGAAGAAATTTGGTTTACCCAACATAAGCACAGTGAATAAGGTGACCCTAAAAATATTTTGGTAGCTCATTATATGAAATATGGTAGGCTTTAAAAAAAAGTTTATTAGATAAATATAAATTGTAGTGAGGTTATGTAGAACTAATCAAAGTGTTAGAAAAATTACCTAAGAAAGTTTAGAATGTCTTCCAGTGAAATTTTTGACTACTAGATATATTGTTCCCTTTCCATGACAAATTATGGAAAAATTCCAGAAATTAAATTTGGAAATTGTTGAATGAAGCAAACTGCATTTTAGTAACAGCCACAATTAAAAGAATCTCTACATATTCTTTGGGAACATATGTATTTCAGAATAATTACTACATTCATGTGGAGAACAAGACTTGCCTGCTTGGCAGGGTTTTGGGGGGGGGGGGGGGGCGGGGCTATAGGGTGGCTTCTGTGAGAAGCTGCCAGAAACTTCCCCTATGTCCATTAGAGCCAATGCCAGCCGGCTCCAAGATGGACCTGCCCCTGGCAAAGGCCAAGCCCATCAGTGATGGTGGTAATGTCCCTGGGATAATGTACTTAAGAAGGGGAAAAAAACCCCAGCAACTGCAGTAGAAGCGAGGAGCGAGAATATGTGTGAGAAACAACTCTGCAGACACCAAGGTCAGTAAAGAAGGAGAGGGAGGAGGTGCTCCAGGTGCTGGAGCAGATCTCCACCTGCAGCCCATGGAGGACCCCACACAGGAGCAGGTAGATATCCGAAAGGGCTTGACCCTGTGGGAAGCCTGTGCTGGAGCAGGGTGCTGGTAGGACCTTTGGTCCCATGGAGAGAGAGGGGCCCACACTGGAGCAGTTTGTCTGGCAGGACTTGTGACCCTGTTGGAGACCCATGCTGGTGCAATCTGTTCCTGAAGGACTGCACCCTGCGGAGCAGTTCATGAAGAACTGTAATCTCTGGGAAGGACTCACACTGGAAAAGTTTGTGGAGGACTGTCTCCCATGCGAGGGACCCCACACTGCAGCAGGGAAGAGTGTGAGGAGTCCTCCTCCTCAGGAGGAAGGAGCAACAGAGACAGTGTGTGATGAACTGATCCCAGCCCCCATTACCTGTTCTCCTGTGTTGCTGGAGGGGAAGAGGTAGAGAAAATCAGTACAGTTAAGCCCAGGAAGAAGAGAGGGGTGGGAGGAAGGTGTTTTAAGATTTGGGTTCTATTTCTCATTATTCTACTCTGATTTCATTGTTAACAAATTAAAATTTTTCCCCAAGTTGAGTCTGGTTTGCCCATGATGATAATTGCTGAGTGTTCTCTTCCTGTCCTTATCTTGACCCATGAGCCTTTCATTATATTTTCTGCCCCCTGTCCAGCTGAGGAGGGGGAGTGATAGAGCAGCTTTGGTGGGCACCTGGCACCCATCCAGGGTCAACCCACCATGGTTCAGACTTAGGAACAATCAGCAAAGGATTTGGTGCATTGCTACCGAAGTGGAGAGAAAGAACTGGCAAAGCAAGTCTTCAGGGTACAAATCTAACAGCAAAACAGCTAAGAGATTTTCCTAATTTGTGAACTGCACCTATTGAATATAGAGTTGTACTTACATGATCAATTGCTAGAAAACTTAAATATCTCAAAAAAGTATAGATTCTGCATGAAGATTAAAAAAAATGAAATTGATAATACTACTGTTACAATCAGCTCACAAAATGAAAGAGAAAGATTTGTGATATGGAAAAAAGGCAATACTAGAATATGTTGGAGGGAAATTCTATTGAGAGAGTTATCTGAAAGTATATCCTGTACATGTATGTGTGCTACGTGCTGTGTGGACAAAGCAGGCAATCATCTGAGAAAATTAGTCAACTACCTACAGACCATAAAATTGAACTTCTCTGAGTTGCCTAGATAATGTACTGAAATGCCACCTGCCTCTGGCTGATTCTGGTGATAATTCTGGGCATCAGAGGACCTTGAAACAGCTAATGAGGAAATTGGTAGAGGCAAATGCCACACAAAGGAGAAACTGAATTATCTTTTCTGTTTTGAAGAATAGGAAACCTATCTCAGCTGTCACCTCACATGACATAACAGATTCTGTGTTTTGAATTCATGGTATAGAAGGGAAAGAGCTACATTGCCTAAAAGACTGCTTGTAACTGGTTAAAAGAATATTTTTACATCTTGGATTTGAAGAGTTTTTTGGGCCTAAGGGAAGCTAAGTACTGTTAATCAAAACAGGAGTTATGTCAGCCACAGAAAGGGTCCTGTGCTATGGGGTGTTCACACTGGGAAATGTACACACTGGACATTCACAAACACATGGTTTAGTGAAATGTATTGAACACGTAACTTCAACGGTGATAGAGACTGTATCCTTTCTGTGCAAATGAGATTATTAACCACTTAGAAAACATGTGGTGGAAGCACAATAGAGGTGTGATAATCATTTGAATAACCCCTGGTATGTTGTAAGAAACAGTGAGATGTATGAAAAGAACTGGAACTTGTTTACTGGTCTATGGCTGCTGGATAGCTGTATGCTCTGTACAAGCTGTTGGTATATCAGTGTTGTTTTTTACCCTGCAGCACTAAGTAGAATACAGAGTAATTGTAGATGAACAAAGCTGAATTGTTGTAGTATTTAGAAGGGTCTCATCTAAAACAGATTTAAAGGCAGCCAGGTATCTGCAGATATATTTCTAGGATAGTAATACTGGGACTAGGTCCCTGGAGTGCTGGCAGTAGTTCATAAAGGAGAAAGATCAAGACAGATCCTAGAAGGGGATATATTGTCTTTGTGCTTCTTTGGGCATACATCCAAAATAAACTGTAGTTTTAGTGTAGACTAGATTTAGTCCTAGCTGGCTGTAGGATCATGATGAGTCATTCTGGGCTGCAAGTATTTTGGTCTGTTGTCAGTAATCATGCAATTGAAATGTAATGCTATATTTTCAAAGCCCTTACTACAATCAAAGGAATTTGAACAACTACCCTCTGCTTTTTTCAAAGTCTTCAATGATAGGAGCTAATGTGATCTTTGTAAGTTTACTTTGGCAAGTTAGAAACAAGCAACGGGCTTGGATGTTTTTGCTAGACTTTCATTCCAGTGACTCACAAGTCCTGTCATATAGCTAGTTTGCCCTGTTAGCAATATGTAACAATAGAATACCCTAAACTTTTTTTTTCTTGCTTAGATATTTCTTATTTTGGACAGGAAATAGGAGAATGGAGGTCTGTGAGACTAGTTACATGAATTCATTTCCCTTCATTGTATCTAGCAAGATGTTCTCATTTAATACCTTCTGAGAAACTGAATTATAATTCTACATTACTCCTATCAGTGAAATAATCCAGAAAATAACATATTCTTTATCTTAGAAACTTAAGTACTTCCCCATGAAATACCTTAAAGAATTTTTAGTGTATCTTCTTGTTTTTAATGGAGGAAGAATGGAGTTACAGATGAAAAATTATACAGGTATAATTAAGACTTTGAGCATGTATTTTATTCTCATTCTGCAACAGATTTCAGTGTATGAGTCTGGAGGTCACTTAACCTCCTTAAATCTCATTTTATCTAAGAGACGAATGGAGTTTTCATTTCTTCCCCTTGCAGAAGTACTCCTAGTACTCCTAGTCATCAATATAATGAGATACATAAAAATGTATATGAAATATTATTAATTTGAATTAGAATCTGTGAGATTTAGAATCAAAAGCAGAGTCAGGCATGGTATATGCACCATTTGGCTGAAATTTTGGGACGACCTGTTTTAAACAGGGCGAAAGTAAAAAGATACTCTGAAGTAATATAATTAGTAAATTGTCCTTGATTTCATATAAAGTTGAAACATTGTTCAACTGAACTGCGGTGTGGAAATTACTTGGAAAGTGGAATTAGTTCAGAAGATATACACGTTAAAAGATCATAATACTGAAAGAACTGTTACCTCTCCTACAAGAAATCTGGTTCAGACCATCTCAGTTTGAGTCTAAGGACTTCATTAATAAATTCTATCCTTAAAGAAATCTACAAATATTTTCCCTGAGAAATAAATAAAAAAAGTTATTTTATTGGATTTACAAAGCTCTTTCCTGCTTATGGCACTAAATTCCACTCTCTTTTGTGAGGTAAAAATCTTACTGAATTCTACAGCAAGCATATTTGTATTTAAAGTTAAAATGTCTGGCAGAAAACTACCTTCCAATTATTTAATTTTTCCAGAGTAATTAAAGACTGTCACAGTCCCATGAGAAAATTCCTTGCTAGCTTTAGAGAGAGTTCTAGTAAAACAAATGAGTGCAAAATTAACTCTATGCTTAAAAAAATAATTGTCGTTCAGTGTTTTCTTTGGAATTGCCTTGATACATTTGGGTCTTTAAGTGGTTTGATTTTGGCAACAGCTGCAAGGTGATGGGCACTTTGAAAGCACAAAAGATAATCCTTAGGAGCAACCCCAAAGACCTCAAACAAGATAAATAAACAGAAAAGCTAATAAATAAAGGGTATCTCCAAGCTAAATGGTGATCATCTACCTTCTGGTAATATGGAATCAAAAGATAAATAGACCATTTTCAGGAGTTGATACATATCATAATAAGGTATGAGTGTTTATTTTGGAGGACTTCTGTAGAAATGCATTTTCAAACTGCAGAGAACATAACACCCATGTGCACCTGCTAAGGAATGAAGCTGACTTATACGTGACCCCATCAAAGGACGTATGGAGATGCTTTCTGAAGAAACAGAGAGATAGGTTGTCAAGCCTGTCACTTGCCTCCTTCAGTAAAGTAAGATAAAACAGTATAAGCCAGAAAGAGACATAGTTGATATTGTAAAGAGCAGGAACAAAGTTAAACTGTGAGCAATGATAAAAAAGTCAGTGGCTTCTAATCCTGTGCACTCAGAAAAAAAGGGTGTTTTCCAATAGATAACCACAAATCTGGAGCTTTTTTCCCCTTTAGCTAGCAAACTACCTTGTATACCAAAAACGAGATTTACCCCATTTGAAACAGCAAAGCACTACACTCCAGTGAAATAAATGCACACATTGCAAGATAAATGAGAGCAGTCTTGTCTTATATTCTAGAATACAAGATTACATGTCCCAAAATTGCAGTAAATTGGCACTGATTTGGCTATCTAAGCTTTGATATATGCTCCTAATCTAAGGATATGGAGAACATAACCCTGGTGGATGACAAGCTGACCATGAGCCAACAGTGTGCCCTTGTTGCCAAGAAGGCCAATGTTATTCTGGGGTGCATTAAGAGGAGTGTGGCCAGCAGGTCAAGGGAGGTTATCCTCCCCCTCTACTCTGCCCTGGTGAGACCCCACCTAGAGTCCTGTGTCCAGTTCTGGGCTCCCCAGTTCAAGAAAGATGTGGAACTCCTGGAGAGAGTCCAGAGGAGAGCAACTAGGATGATAAAGGGACTGGAGCATTTCCCCTATGAGGAAAGGCTGAGAGAGTTGGGCTTGTTCAGCCTGGACAAGAGAACACTGAGAGGGGACCTCATCAATACATACAAAGACCTTAAGGGTGGAAGTCGTGAGGACGGAGCCAGGCTCTTTGCAGTGGTGCCCAGAAACAGGACAAGGGGCAATGGGTACAAACTCAAACATAAGAGATTTCAGTTGAATATGAGGAAAAACTTTACTCTGAGGGTGACAGAGCACTGGAACAGGCTTCCCAGGGGTGTTGTGGAGTCTCCTTCTCTGGAGATATTCAAAGCCCGCCTGGACGAAGTCTTGTGTAACATTCTCTAGGAGAACCTGCTTTAGCAGGGGTGTTGGACTAGATGATCTCCCGAGGTCCCTTCCAACCCTTGTGATTCTGTGATTCTGTGAAATGGGAATATTCACACCAGGTTTGAATGAAATAGCTTTACAACACCATGGAAGTAAAATTTTGCATTTTTCTTGATGGCTTTTAGTTTCCAAAATTTCCCTGGTACAGAATGGTGAAAAGAAATAATATAAATCAACAGGAGTCTTTTTTTAAGGTGACAAGATTTAAAATGGCAATTTGTAGTTAATGAAGAATAACAATACCCAGTTATACTCAGGTCTGGTTTAGATATTATTAGGGAAGAAAAAAGATGATATTCCACAGAATAAGACAGTAAGAATATCTGTTGTTCTGGTGTTTGTTTTGTTTGTTTCCCCCTTGCCCTCCCTGGCTTAGATTCTATAAATAATAACTAATTCCATGGTAGGACCCAGGACTTGCTCTCATACCTCTGCGTCCCATGCAGAATGCTGTCTGCTATGTTGTATTTTTGAAAAAGTATTATTTTTCTGCTAAAACAGTTGGATTTTCAATTGACATTTTGACATCATCAGAAAATACAGCCTGTCCTGTCAAAAACTCTTCCAGAGTCCATTAGGAAACAATTATTAAGAAAAATGCAAGACAGCAGGACTTAATTTTACTTTTTTTAAAAATTATTATTATTTAGATATTTATTTCTTTGAATTGGCCATAGATAGGTTTCCAGGGATTTGAACTGTGCAAAACCTATTTGATGTAAGTCAAACAACCTTGACAATCATAGCTTGTCACAGCCTAAAATGAAGTCTTCTGGTTACTATAGTCAGAGAAAACTTTGTAAATGAAATAAGAAGTAGGCTTTTTTGCCGTTCCCATGCTACATGTTTCAAGTCACAATTTTTTTAAACAAACGTGGATTTTTAATAAAAACTCCTAGTTTTAGCTTTGTTGTTGAAAAAAATTCTGTCCTCATGCAATTCATTTACCATTAGAAAATCAAAGAAGTACTATCCTGAAGAGATGTTGGCAGGAATCCTCTGGTATTTGGGGGTTTCTCTGTGGTTATAGTGATTATAGAATCATAGAATCATAAAATTATTTAGGTTGGGAAAGACCTTTAAGATCATCAAGTCCTACTATTAACCTAACACTGACAAGTCCACCATTAAACCATGTCCCTAAGTGCCACAACTACCTGTCTTTTAAATATCTCCAGGGATGAGGACTCAACCACTTCCCTGGGCAGTCTGTTCCAGTGACTGATAATCCTTTCAGTGAAGAATTTTTTCCTAATATCTAATCTATATCTCCCCTTGCGCAACTTGTGGCCATTTCCTCTCGTCTCATTGCTTGTTACTTGGGAGAAGAGACCAAACACCCACCTCACTACAACCTCCTGTCAGGCAGTTGTAGAGAGCAATAATGTCTCCCTTTGGTCTCCTTTTCTCCAGACTAAAAATCCCCAGTCCTCTCAGATGCTCCTCATAAGACCCCTCACCAGCTTTATTGCCCTTCTTTGGACATGCTCCAGTGCCTCAATGTCCTTGTAGTGAGGGGCCCAAAACTGAACACAGTATTTGAGGTGTGGCATCACCAGTGACAAGTACAGGGGGACAGTCACTTCCCTTGTCCTGCTGGCCACACTATTCCTGATACAAGCCAGGATGCTGTTGGCCTTCTTGGCCACCTGGGCACACTTCTGGCTCATATTCAGTCGGCTGTTGACCAACACCCCCAGGTCCTCTTCCCCAAGCCTCTAGCATTGTGTGGGGTTGTTGTGATGGACCCAACGCTTGGCCTTGTTGAACCATAGATCCAGCTTGTCCAGGTCCTTCTGTAGAGCCTCCCTACCCTCAAGCAGCTTGACACTCCCGTGTAATTTGGTGTCAACTGCAAACTTACTGAGGGTGAAATTGATCCCCTCATCCAGATCATTGATAAAGGTATTAAACACGACTGGCCCCAGAACTGAGCCCCAGGGAACACCACTTGTGCCTGGCTGCAAACTAGATTTAACTCCATTCACTAGCACCCTTTGGGCTTGGCCATCCGGTCAGTTTTTTACCCAGCAAACAGTATGCCCATCCAAGCCATGACCAGTCAGTATCTCCAGAAGAATGCTGTGGGAAACGGTGTCAAAGGCTTTACTAAAGTCCAGGTAGACAATATCCACAGCCTTTCCCTCATCCACTAAGCCAGTCACCTTGTCATAGAAGGAGATCAGGTTAGCCAAGCAGAATCTGCCTTTTGTAAACCCATGCTGGCTGGGCCTGATCACCTGGCTGTCCTGTATGTGCTGTGTGATAGAACTCAGGATCTCCATAACTTTCCCTGGCACTGAGGTCAGACTGACATACCTGTAGGTCCGCAGATCCTCCTTTTGGCCCTTCCTGTTGATGGGCAGTCACATTTGCTAACCTCCAGTCACCTGGGACCTCCTTGGTTAGCCAGGACTGTTTATAAATGACTGAAAGTGGTTTGGTGAACAGTTCCATCAGCTCCCTCAGTACCCTTGGGTGGACCCCCTCTGGATCCATGGACTTTTGTATGTCTAATTGACTGTACCAAAAGCCTGGGAATAGTGGTTGATACTGAGATGTTCAGAAAATCTTGGTTATGTAGATACTTTAGCCTAACAATTTCAGTGTAGTTGCCAGTACAAAGTGGCTTGAAATTATTAATATGAAAACACCTTTTTTCTTAATTTCAGTATTTTTTTGTGTGTCCACCTCTTTGCTACAACCCATTCTTAAGAATAAGCAGGTTAGCTTCATGATTCTTTTATAAAGAGGTAATATCTATTTGAGGTTGCTGTGGGATAAATTACATCATGTGCACAGAAGTCTGTGTAAGTGGAAAGTGCTAGTTAAATGTGAAAAATTATTCTTCAAACAATTTTTGCCTAAATCACTTTCCATTTTCTTTTGTAGAAGTTCCTTTGATACTGTCTTTCAAATGACAAAGGACTTTAAAATGTTTGCATTTTGAAGGGTTCTTTTCTCCTCTGTTTTTATTTATTCTCAGAGTATCAAGTACACTACAAAGTTACTGTGGTGAATGATGCTTATTTAACTACAGTGAATGATACCAAAGACAAAATTTAATTCACCTTTTACTTGAACTTTGCAAAAAATGAATTAGAGAGCAACAGAGAAGCTTTTCAAAGGATTTTTAAAATCAATTAAAAAACCTTGTTTTGAAAGAAAATCTCATTTAGCTGCCATGAGTGGCATTACTTTTTTCACTTCACATTTTCTGTAGCTTATGCTTAATGGTCTTCTATTTTTCCCCCTGCAGCTTTAGTAATCATATTGGTTCCATGGTCTTCACTTCTCTGTTAAAGCTGTTTAATCAGCGGGATAAAAATCAGTTCTCCTTGAACTTTCCTTGAACTTTGCATCATTTATTGAACCCAGATTCAGCCAGAAAATGATTATTTCAGAAAGTGCTAGCATTGACAGTTCAGCTTTCCCAAAATATGTAAGGGAACCCTGAAAAATTAGACATTAACAGCTTTAACTAGAATCCAAATAATCTGCATTTACCAGGCCTAAAAGGATAAAAAGTCATATCCTTAAGCTCAGAAGAACCAGTCACAACAGTCATTTAACATTGTTAAAATAAGACTTTTGTTTGTCCTGCAGTGTGTGCAATAGCTGTGTTTTAAACCATGACCTGCTTTGATCAAGTGCCAGTTTATTGATACAGTTGTCATAAAGAGATAGTTTAATAACAAGAAAAAGAAAAAAAAGATGAAAATAAAGGGGCCTAATTTTGTAAGAATTTCTGCTTGTCATAGTCCAGAATGATTCATGGAATCTAAATTACATTCATAATAAAGTACCTGTGTGTTTGTTTTTCTTAGAATTCTAAATAAATAAATAGGAATTTCATATGCTTTTCAAAGAAAACCCCTAAATATTTTGACTTTCTTCTGAGTTGCTAAATAAAACCATATGGGAGACTGAGTATCTGTAACAGATTATAAAAACAGATCAATCAAAATGCATCATAAATGCATTACTTGACTCCCCCTTTTCATCATAATTTAAAAAACAAAATGGAAATTTTTCAATTAATGTAGAAAACCAGCAATGGCTTAGTGAAGAACAATGATAAGTAGTTCTATAAAGAAGATCAATCTCTGAAACTATGAAAAACTGTAAAAACATTATCCATCTCCTGCCATGAAAAATTCTGGTTGTAGCTATAAAATAAAACTTCAGATGCTAGAAGGAACTTTCTATACATGGACTATTGCTTATGAACCTGCAGGTCTCAACATAGCATTTTGTGAGTGAGAAAAGGAGGAGGTATTTATTCTGATTTCCTGTGCTTTTGCTGTTTTCCTCCATCCTTTCTCAGATATGGTAATTGAGACAATATTTAGATAGGCAGGTACCCTTTTTAAAGTACTTACTCTGTTCTAAATGTCCAAATTGGGGTAACAAGCCTTTCTAGGGGCAAAATTTTCGGTATTCCTTTCCCACCTCTCAATGCCTATTGGCTAATTAAAACCTGTCCTGCTCTTCATTCCAATGCCAATAATAAAATTCACCATTTTTTTTGGAATAATTCATTTTAGAGTGTTAGCTGGCTAAGTGATTTTTCATTATTTATTAACAATTATTATTTTAAAAGGAAATATATATTCCTAAATACTTCCAAAGGTGTGCCAGCAAAAACTATAGATCTAAGTTATTCTAATGTTCCTCGGAAACATTAGCTCCTCCAGTTCAGTACTGATTGAAAATATATATATGAAGCTCCGTAAGAGAATCTTAATAGTTCTCTTGGGAGATTACACTTAGTGAAACATGGTGGGGCATGCATTTTCGCATTGATTTTAATACACATATACTGCACAGACATGCCAGCTTTGCTACATTAAGATGTGAAGAATAAGAACATAGAACAGTACAATTCACTGTTAAGCACTTGTTAAAGTGGGCTAAATTATCTTCAAGTAACTGGCTGTCAGTAATATGGTATGATTTAATGTGATTCCTTCAGGACTATTCTTCTCTATGTGACAGAATTTTCCAAGGAAGGTCAATGATATCTCTAAGAGATTATGACAGCTTAATTATGGATTCAAACAGCTCTGCCTTTTACATGACCACAGAAAAAGAAATAGCTTTTGATTTATAGTCGTTTTTTTCTAATGTGCATTTCTCTATTATAGTTCGTCTAAAATTAGGCAATCCCAGTGTATATATCTCCGCATTTTTCCTTGATTCATCCAGAGAACCATACATTTTAAATTAAACGGCACTGCTGTTAAAGGAAATATGAGATGGAGCTAGTATTATAGAACTAGCAGAAAGGTCCATAATAGCCATTACTAATAAACAAAGTGTGGACTGCAAGACAAGGTTTGAGATGGAGGATACTGACTTTTCATTGCATTTGGAAATCCAACAAATGCCATCTGTTGAAATGTTTTGCTTGAATTCAAGGTCTTGTTTAGTTGGTATTTAGTTCAGAATAGATACAGTTGGTTGGGTACATAGTTGATGGCAAGGCATCACTGCTCTTAAAAATTCAGCTGTGAAAGCTGGGTTTAGAAAGACCTCTTTTTTTTTTTTTTGTTCACTTGGCTGCTACTGGTAAGAAGATACTGTAAATTTTTTGTTTTGTTTTTCATTTTACTAGTTAGTTCAGATTATAAAACTTCTCATTCAACTCTCTTCCTGGCTGTTATCCAGAGATTTTTAGATGTGATCTTGCTGTTGTTTGTCTTTTTAAAATGTTTCCTTTGTTTTGTTGTTGTTTGGTTGTTTTTTTGTTGTTTTTTTTTTTCCCTAATATTAATAAATTCTTTCTTGAGAGTGCTTTTCTTGCTGGGATTCAGAAAGAATGAGAACCTGTTAGTGCAAAACAAAAGTCCTCCTAGAAAGTGGATATTCTCTGTACTTCTCTCTTCCTTAAAAAGTAAAAGGTATGCCAAGTGAATTTCCTTTGAAAAGTACTGAGGAAAAGCAGCTATCTGAAAAAGTAGCAGAGAAAAGAAGAAAGGTTTGTGTTAAAAATAAACTCAAACTTGGAATTTTTAAAGGTTCTTTCCTACTTCTTTCTCATCCTTTTTTATACATAGTTTGCTGACCAAAATTTTCTGGATTGCTGGCCATAACCTTCCTCAGATTCCAATCTGTTCTTTTTTGTTGTTGTGAGGTAACATTTTGCAATTTAGTATCAGCCATGGGCATCAGATACTCCCAAATTCTCAGGCTAGTACATGACATTGCTGCAGCTGGAAGAAAACTTAAGTGTTAAGACATTATTTCCATAGGGAAAAGCATTTTGATATACAGCTGGAAGATACAGTAGGATAAAATGTTACCCAGCATGTCTGGAAAGTTCTAATGCTAGCACATCGCTGTTGTATTTTCTCTACAGAATAGCGTGTTTTGTTATCTCTCTGTTAGTGACTTACTGCCCAGCTCCTCAGTAGATAAGAAAGTGTAGTGGATAATTGTTCAGTTTATTCTGTTGATATGAAAAAAACCCACCAAAACTACCCCCTTCCTGATTTTCATGTTAAAATTAGCTCATTTAGGAAAGTTTTGGGGTTGGGGTTGGTAATTTTGTAAGTAGCTAACTGACAAAACATTTCAGTGTCAACTATTCAGGAGCCTGAGACCTAGTTTACAATATGGAAAAAAGTAGAATACATTTATAATGACACAATCTAAAGGCATGTATAAACATAACAGTGCTCTTTTTTATATATATATAAACAGTAAGTATAATTTTTAAATAGCATTAGGAAAAAAGAGTGATTTGATCACGTAAAAAATTCCTAACACTGTCTGTATAAGGCAATATTTCAAACAGAAAAAGTACACATAACAAGTCTAGAATGCTCTCATTTCAAGGGCTTAGGCATTGAGGAATATGTTTATATTTAAGTTCTGATTTTTCTGACAGTTTTATTTTGCCTTTCAACAGTAGAGATACAGTATATAGTGTCTGAAATGGAAGTGACAAACTACCTGATTTATGCAGTATTTATATGAGGAAGAAGAAAAGACAGATTGGATTACAAGTGTAAGCAGAGTTTCTTTCAGATGTATTCTTAATGCTGCAGTAATCCTAGACTCCTTTTGGATATCTGGGTCAAAGACAGTGTTAGACATTTTCAGTTGCAATTTCAAAATTTTTTTGAATCTGGTAGGGATAGAGAGGAGCCACTGATATCCTGGCAAAGCAGCCTCTAAGCAGTTTATTTAAGATGATGAGATAGCCTGTCTGATCTTATGTACTGCACAGGGCTAAGAATAACTATATTTTCCATCTGAGGTCTAGCAATGAGCTCATTCTCTGCCTGGCTTGCTTTCCTGTACAAATCTTAACAACTGCTATTAACTCATGTATTTCTTGTGTTTTCCTATTTTTAAGAAACTTCATAATATTGACCTTCATTAGTGCACAATTTTGTTCCAGCAGCAAAAGACAGGAATCATTAAACTATTTTTTCTTATTTATTTTTTGGAATTAGAAAAATCTGCAACCTGATACACAGAACTATAGATTTATGTAATTTTTATTCAGGAGCTGTCAGGATACATTAGCAAATACTTGACAATGTGTTACATGAAATGGACATTAAATATATTCTGCTGGTTATCTGTATCCTTCCAGAGCTTAGACAAACTCTGCATAGGAGATGTATGTCTTAGCTGAAGCAGTGTTGGTTAGCTAGTTATATTTACAGGAATTTAGGCCTTTGTTTAAAAACTTTTAATCATTGGTGCTAAAAGGAAATTGAAACGTGGATCCAAGTAGTGATAAGCAGTGAACAAAAGGAAGTGAGCAGAACAGGGTCTTACTCACTATATAGTATGTGGAAGTTGGCAAAGAAGTATGGCAAAGTTAAAGCCCTTGGGAAAAACATGAGTGAAGACTTTGCAGTTCTTTGGTTTTTGCTTTAGTAGAAATCAGTAGAGCATTATCCTTGTTCTGGTTTTCTGACACATAGTGGTCATAGAGAAAGGAATAATGTTCTGGTTTTGCGGTATGACTTTCCCAGTTCTTCCTTGTCTTTACATCTTCCATCTTCTCTGACACTTTTCCTTGCTCTTTCACTTCCTCCTCTCTGGACTAAATTTCCTTAACTTCTGCTCCAGAATGGGCCAGGCCACAGGCCACTGACTATACATAATACTTTTGTGACTAACTGCTCAGATATGCTCCCCGACAAGGAGTGACACAGCCTTTCATATGCCTATTTTTGCATCTTTGTACGAAAATGTCATATTATTATACAAGGGTAACTCTTGCTTCTGCTGACATTTCATTCCCCTCTTCCGATATAGAGACAGTCACATTATTCTGGTTTCACTTACACTAAAATGTGGGATGTCAGAGATGGAAAGTCATGGTTTTTTGCTGATGTCCACAACAGGATACAGTGAACACCTTTTTACTGGTTACTGGTCAACATCTTTACTACTTCCTTTAATCCTGGAGAAGATCTAAGATCATTCTAGTGCTTTTGGTATTTCTGTGAGCTGCTTGACAATTCACTAAATGATAATTTAGGTTCTGTCCCAGTCCCCCTAGGCACATTGTTATTAATTTTTCAGGCCATTTAGTTCTCTCACGTGACATTATTAGAAGCAGAAAAGCTCATTTTGCTGAAAACACTTTCTTTTCTTACGAGTTTTCTTGAGCAGCTAAGTAATTAACATTTTTTGATACTTTCATAGGAGCATTGTTTTTATTTCATTCAACTCTATGTTCAGTGCTTATAAACTTATCAGTATTCTTCCAGGGTCTCTTCAAATTCAGACATACATCTCTTTATTGCACTAGATGTACATCATGATTTGATTATTTCTTTTTTTTTCCAGACCCCACCCCTAGCAAGTTAAGTAGATTTGTATGAAATGTATAAATTTCAAACCAGTATTTGATGGCTTATCTAGATCTTCTTCACTTTGTCTCTAGTGTTCATCATCTCCATACCAGAAATTGAGAACTTGATAGTTTTCAGAAGTTTTGTCCAAAAAGTATTGACCAAAAGAATTAAAGAAAGCATTATTTCAAAAATGGTTAGTATAACAGACTGACAGAAGTGCTGACACTGCATATCAGCTTTAACAGATCAATTTATTCTCTGTTTGTTTATATGCTGTTCCTTGATTTGAGCAGACAAAAGTCTTCCCTCGTGTTTTCAGCTCTGTGAAGTCATAAAAGCTGATTTATACATCTTTAATCCTTCTATTCGCTGGACAGAATGAAATAAGCTTACCTTGAGATCATGAATTCCTAATCCTTTTTCCTGTAGTTGTTAACAGTGAGTCTTTGTTTACAATTGAATTATCTACAGGTGATAGTACCATATATCAGATGTGGTGAGGATCTATGTCTTGTGATCACCTGTCACCTATTTGCATGGTGCTGGACAAAGACATAGTGCAAGAATAATGTATAGACAATAGAACTCTATCATATGTGGTACATCACATGGTAATAAAACTAACACCCTCCTCTAAGACAAAGTTGCCTGAAACATTTTTTTCAAAACTGAGTGCAGTAACTACATGTGAAAACTATCAGTCTCTATTCTTGTACATAACAATGCCTTGTTTTCATCTGTAATAAAATACTGACAAGCAGTCTGGGCCTCATTCAGTGACCTATGAAGTCTCATGTAATGATGACTAGGAAGAGGAGAGTCAGATCCATTAAAAATGAATAAAGCTTTCACTCCTATTACACAGAATTAAATGTTTCTAAAGATTTGAGAAAATTTTGACAATTATTTTATTTTAAAAAGTCAGTAGGGCAATGTAACTATTGTTGAGAGCAGGAAGTGAAACACTCAATAATGTAGAATGACAGTATTTAATTTAAAGTAGAATAGCACTCAAAAAACTTAAGAAGTGGACTTGCAAAGGAATAACTGAAATGAGACTCTTGCCCTGCAGATCTGTTTCAGATGATGATAGTTAATCTGGAAAGAATGATTTCTTCCCAGAGCTCAAGCTGATTTTTTAACTGGTTAAAAAGAAACAGAGCAAACAAGAAACATCTCCAAAACTTGCCTCTAAACTACACAGGTCTGCACAATCTATACTAAATATATAGGTTCATAAATGTTTTTTTACCAAGTTACTGGCAGGGTCAGATGTAAGGAAGGGTCAAATCTGATACCACTAAATTCAATACAGCCAGGATCTTGCCCCAGGTATGGTCTAGTCTAACAAATATTTTGGAAAACTTCAAGTATAAAATCAGGAGACGATTGTTGAATTAGTTAGTTGTTTTTCTAGCAGATTCCACCACAGAGAGTGGTTCAACCGCTACCTTTGAAAGATCTGTAATATTACAATACAAAAAGAGTCTCACCTCAGAGATAGCAAAGTAAATAACTTCAAAAGAGTAGAACTGCTGTAAAATGAGTCTTAAATCAGGATGTTAGTTCTAGCAGATTTTGTATATTTGTCCTCTGGGTATGGTTAGACTTCTCTTTCTATAAAAAATTCACTAGCTCTGGCTCCATAGTTGCAGCTTTTAATGGAAGAATGAGGGGACAGTGCAATTAAAAAGAGGAACATTTAAAATTAAATACATAAAGCACATGATTTCTGGAATAGTTTGTAATTTCTCACTTTTAATTACATGGAACTTGGTGCTTGTATTAATCTGTAGAATTCCTTGGCACATTAATTGATGACATTCAAAAGCTGATAACCTGATAAGGTAATACATGTTTCCTATATTTTTATGTTTGTGTTATAAGAATATCCAGAGTTATACTATATGTATGATAATCTAATGCTTATGCAATTCTCTACCTACTGCAGGGAAAGGAGAATCTAGTATTCAGGACTTCTGTGACTGCATATAGAAGAGTTCCTGCAACTTCTGATGTGTCTGTTTAAAGAGAAGAATCTGGTCTGTCTAGACAATCAATTATCCCTTGCAGGGCTTCTTCTAAGTTCCTGCTATAGATGGTACCCTAATGCTGCTTTCTTTCAGTGTCTCTCTTTTGGTTCCTATTCCTTGTTTAGCTTAAAACCAAGTCACTTTAATGTGATGGGAAACCTGTTTTTTTCTTCGTATTAAAACAGTTCAATAAAAAAGAAAGGAAAATATCTCAGTTAATTTCTGCACTGCTTCCATTTTATATTCTGAAGTATATTTAGATTGGAGTTTCACTGCAGCGAAATTTAAAAACAAGTGGACCAAAAGTAAATTAGTCAACTTAGAAAACAGTAGCAGTTTTGCTAGTGCAGTTTGGTGCACATCAAGGATTAATTTAACCTATTACCTGCAGCTAGAGTAATCCATACTGAACTCCAAACAAAGTTGAGAGAGGGAAGGTACTGTATAGACATAACCTGTGTTAATTTAAACATTCTGTAGAATTTGTAAAAGTAAGAGTGGCAAATTTTGAGATATTTATTAATGAGTTCTTATATAGGAAGGTGAAAT
Source organism: Gorsachius magnificus (assembly GCA_034008185.1). Taxonomy (NCBI): domain Eukaryota; kingdom Metazoa; phylum Chordata; class Aves; order Pelecaniformes; family Ardeidae; genus Gorsachius; species Gorsachius magnificus. The sequence goes on along the minus strand of CM067109.1, from coordinate 33,782,264 downwards.
AAAAACATGAAAAAATAAGATTTGAAGCATGAAACAGAGTTAGAAGATCTTTCTAGTCTCTGACATTTGGAAAGATCTGGAACATCTGGCTACTTATGAAATATTTGTGAAAAGCACCTGCATATAGCAAGAAGAACAAATAACTTTGAGGACCTTTTGTTTTCAACCAGTTAAAAAACATATTCCCTTACGACCTATGTTAATCAGAAAAGAAATAGTTGCAAATTTCATGGCCTGGTCATGGTAATAATGGTAGATTTCATGGGTTAACATGTTAAAAGAAAAAACATATTAAAGATGCAATTATCTATGTTGCTTAAGCAAATTATTATCAAAGATTATACATGTTTTCTCAAGAATAAAAATGAATACAAATTAATATGCCTTGCAACTTGTGTTTTATTAATTCTTCACATCACTGCAATGTCAAGTAAAGTTCTCACCCAATTACACTTGACTGCATACAGTACAACAGATTCTCAATGATGTACATCTGTTGACTTCAGGGGAATTAGGCTGATTTGTCTCAGCAAAAGATTTTCTCTGGGTTGTTTATATTATGAATCAAGGCTTCATTTAATTTTACAGAGTTTTTAAAATCAAAATGAAACAAATGTTAACCCAATTATTTGCTTTTGCACTTGTTTCTTTAGCTGTTTGTCAGTAGGATGAAGGCACCTGATTCTCAAATGCCTGTGCATATCTTTTTAGTTACAAAGTAATTGCAGTTTGCTGAACTACAAGAAAGGTCACTGAAATAATTTGCTTTATCGACATAATTTTACATTCATTCAGAGCACTTTGTTTAACTTCCATTTCATGCTTAGCAAGTCTGCAGACTGAAATGATTTTATGTTAAAATGTTTGGTTTCCTAGTATCTCTATCTTAATAATTAAAATAATAATGTGATCATTTACATTTTGTAGTCTTTCATGTTGGAGGACCTCCAAGCACACCTCATTTTTTGTTAGTAGCCACTCAAACAACAGCATAGGTTGACGGGAATGGGTTAGCAATAATAGTTTATAATCTTCTAATAATATAATTTTCTTAATGTTGTCTACAGAGTTGTAGCTGGAAAATGGAGATAGTAGCTAATTAGTGTCCCAAAACCATGAAGCTGTAGAAATGTCAGTTGAAACTACTTGTTTTATGTGGTAAAATGTAACTAGTTCTTTCTGTATGCTACTGGCCACCATGAAGACAGAGGTCACAAACGCTTGGCTCACTTACAATTCTGCCATATCTGCTGCTGGGAACAAAGTATAGTTTGAGGATCTGTGGTCAGGAAACAGAGGTCAGTTGCTTTGCCTCACATCTGCGTGCTTAACTGAGGACCTTCAGGAACGCAGTTATTGCACGAACTGGCAAGAGGAAGAAAGATCCTAACAGGGCTATTGGAGAGCTGCCTAATTGTAACGGAGAGCTATAAAGGTGAAGCTACTGCTTTTGAAAGTCTATGAAGATGGCAAAATAACCAAGGCAACCTCAAATGCTTTTTCAGTCTTCTGCTTTTGAAAGTGTGGTAAGGTCTGCCTTGCCTGTTTCTGTTTTCTTCCAAACTGATTTTTGCCAAAAGTGGTAAATGTCTGTATACAGTTTCCTGGAAAACATTATACCTGTAACACACAACTTCCTATCATTTGTGCATTTGTGCCTATCCTTCCAAAGTTTTCAGACAGCTTCCCTCTGTAAAATGGAAGGTCAGACAAATTAGAGCTCTTGATGATACTTCTTCTGGTTATAAATGTTCTCTTCCTCCCTGCCTTTGCTTTTAAAGCTTGTGTTATTCCAGACAGCAACTGGATGAAATTCATCACCCCTTCAGAGACTGATCCTTTTTCAGAATGTCTTTTCTATTCTAAAAGAATGACTTCTTCTCTGTGTAAGTAAGGAGAGTAGTATGCATGTTTCACTTCTCATGTCTTATGTATGATCATGAAATTTTCAATGACCTTTGTGACCTTCATTCTGTGGTGATGTTTTCTTCTTTTCACATGCAGCTATCCTTACTCTGTTTTCACAATCAATGAAGAAGTCAAATAGAAGAAATTGTCCTGAGTTCCCCAAGCAAATGAAAGTCACCTTTGTACTGAGTTCTTGCTGCAGCATCATGTAAAAATCACCAGTTGCGATTGAGGAATCTTGAAAGATTCAGAGTTTCAGTCCAGGTGCTTTCCTAGGACTTTTCTGAATTGTCTAATGCCTTCAGCATCATTCTTTTCTCACCCAGAAGTTTTATTCCAGTTTAACATCATTGCATGGTGCATATATGTGCTGAAAACCATAATATACTTTTTTTTTTCTTAGTTTTATAACCTTTTTAGCATGAAGCAGAAATGCTGCAAGAAGCACTTCTATTTCTGTACCTGAATGGCACAGAGAGCTCAGAGGTCTTTAGAAATGAAAGAGAAAATTCTTTCAAAAACACATTGGAATGTTTCCACTGAAGAGGAAAAATAAAATCCTCAGTAAGGATTTGATCAGTTCTTGCCCTTTTAATTTAGACTCAACCTGCAAGGGTTTCATCATTTAAATTCTTAATTTTCTCTTTAAATATACAAGCATTGTGCTTAGTTGCATGACCTTAAAAATATTTTCATGTTGCAAAAAATGCAATATCTTATATCAAGGAGTTTTAAATATTGCTATTGAATTGTTTTGGCCTTTTTTTTCTCCTCTACCTTTAGCTATGTTTTAATCTCCCCATTTGATTCATTGAGACTATAAGCAGACAGAGAAATTTCAGTTATCCTATAGATCCATCCATCAGTGCTTCTGGCTCTGACAAGGAGGGAAAGAAAAAAGCACAAAGAGAAAGTTAAACACATTTTGTACTAATATAACAATGAACTACAGTGATACAGCCTACTGTGGCTCTTTTGGCAGGGGACAACACCACTAAGTAACGAAAAAGAGAGTGTGAACAAGCAAGAGTAAAAAGAAAGGAACATGCAAAGAAGGTAAGGGGAATGATTCCATAAATTCAAAATTAAGTTCCTTCTTCAACTTCCATAAAGTCAGAACCACATGGTGAATACCTGGCAAGGCATTAGCTTTTGCTATTCTCTTTTATTAAAAACTCTAAGGAGAGAGAAATTTACTCATTTACGTTTTGGGGGTTGACTCCGAGTCCTTGCATTTATTAATTTATTTATTTTCCAAATCAGATATTTCATCATAGTCTTTAACAAGTAGCATAAGCTGCAGCAGGGAATCCTAGCTGTACAGTTTATTTTCTTCTTACAGCTTTAATAAGCAGTGTATTTAAGAACAGGACAGCCTCTTGTCATTTCTGTAGTCCTTAGAATTCTTGCCGCTGTTAAGTGTAAATCAGCAGAAAGGTTGCCTGCATTTGCTGAAAGGTAGAAAAAAAAAAAGTGCCAATAGTGCCTTTCTGCTCTGCAGCCTCATATTTGTTTAGAATTTGCTCAACTATTACTTTCAACAGGAACTTGAATACCAGAACTATTTATACAGGGATTTTCAGTGATCTGTTAAAAAGATATGAATTCTGAAGTTCACCATTTGCTTTATTTGCACAGCTACTTCAGTCCAAATAATTTCACAGAGATATCTTTTCCTCCCTCCCCTCTGCTCCAATTTCTCTGTGAGATGTAATATATGCTTGCAGAGGTAAACATTTCACATTCTATCACTGAAGCTCTCTTCTCCCATATTAGTATAGGAGACACATGGTAGGGCCTTGTTAAGATGATTATCTAGGCTCTACAGAATTTGCTTCTAGGTGTGAGATAAACTAACAAAAGGGAATTTTACAGAATGTAGTTGCACAACTCTTCATATCTCATCTGAGAGACATACAGCACAGAAATGATAATCCTTTGAAGATAGATCAATTTCCTCTCATGTGAAGAGCAATAGAAGCAATGATGCTTCCTAGCATAAAAAGCTCTGTGTTAATGGTGAGGAACATAAAACTTTGGGATGGAGCAGGATAAAGCTAAAGGAATAACTTTTTTTTTTTCCCCTTATGGGACCAGGGGTTGAAGTGGGAGCAAGCGGAAGGGGAGGAAGGATTATTCTGTCTGTTGCATTTCTGTTTTGCCTGGCACCACCATTTGGGCTATATACTTAATTCTGTATTCAAACATTTTACCATCTGCTCATTCTATATGTTTTTAACTAACTGCTTGCTCTGATGATTGAGATAGAAATATTCTCAGATTCCCTTTGGTTTGTGCCTTATATGACCTATGGGGCTCCCAGAAGTAACTGACTGGGTTCTCATGTATGTAGAACAATTGCAAAAATGCCAGTACTACTAACCCATGTCTTTATGCAGTACTGATGTTAGCAGAATACCCATCGTTGTTTAGGGCTGTGTTAAAAATTATTTGGGAAGAGACTTAAAGTGAACCTCTCTCGATACCACTTTCCACTGTTAGCTTCTTATTTAAGAACATTTATTTTGGAGATTTTCAGCTGTGTAATGAACTCATGACTTAGGACGCTTTGCTTGGGACTTGGGTCTGCAGAATCACATCTCTTGAAATGCTCTGAAATTCCTTTTTTGCTCTTGGGAGTTTGCTTTTATTGTGCCTTCTTTCTGCATGAGTAAAATGTGAGCAATAGTGTTTCTATGACTTCTATAAGCAAGGCAAAGAGAAAACTTTTAGTAATGAAAAAAAAAGTCTAATTATGGAGTTAGTAAAGCAAATTTCTTTTTTTTTCCATACACAAATCTTCTTTTCACTAATTTCTCTGTATCTAAATGTGTGCATGGAAAAATTGTGTTTGTGCCTCAGTAGTTATGAAAATCAGAATAATTCTGGATCCTGTTTCTCTCATGAAATGTAGAATCTGTGGTCCTACATATGAATGACTCAGTAGGTGCTGGGCTATTGTCACAAAAATTTGCAACTGGCCATGCCAACCAAGGAGAGAGGGTAGGATATAAAGTACAGAATTACAAGAGTAAATATTTATTCATGCACATGAGGTATCTCATTCATATTGCAGCACCCTGAATGTGGTTTTACACAGGGTTCTTATACCCTTCAAATGTTCAGGTACAAACACGGTTTGGCTAATCACTAATATCACATTACTGATAGTAAAACTTTACAATGTAACTATATTTTTTGCAGCATTCTTGCAGCTTGCCTATTGATCCAGATGTCCCTGGGATCAGTCTTCTTGTAGTGACTTATCTATGATGCCAGACGACGCTGGTAGTATTTCAAAGGTGTGTTAGAGGGGCTGGGATGCTGGTGTTATCTCAGTTGTCCAGGGGTATCCTTTGTCCTTCATGGACAGCTCTAAGCTTCCAAGAAGCAAAGTCCTTATTTCCAGGGCAAGGCTGTCTTTTAGTTTGTTTTACTTAAGCATGAACAATACCAAAGTCTCCAGTAAAATTCCACTAACCCATTACATTGGAGTATATAATGTGAATTTATATATATATATATATATATATATATAACAATGATAATACATATTCATACCATAAAGAGTGATTGATATAATAGTTAGCAAAGGGAACTTTCATAACACTGTAGAAGATAGAAATCTAATGAAAAAGCTGATATGTACCTGGGTAGATTGACATCTTTTTGCCTGACATTGTCCTTCACTTGTCACAGCTGCTGCCACTGGATTTGTGCTTGTAGAATATTTTTGCTCCTTCCTAAAAAAAAGGCACTTAAAGTCTACCATTCCTCATTTCTGTTTGGCTTTACAACAAAATTAGTGATTTACACTGATATTTAATTTCTGTGATTGCAAAATTCAAGTACAAATGTGATGGATATATCTTATAGAAAACATATTATGAGGTGATTTACCGAAACAGAAACAAAAATCTTTACTACAGCTTCGAGTCTCCTGAAAAACAAGAGAATAAGGAAAGAACAGGATTGCAAGAAAACAGTAGACAGCAAAAAGCTTGATCGTACAAAAAAAATCAGTCTAAGAAGGAAACAAAGAAAGTCTATAAGAAAATATTAACAGATATTAATATAAGAGGTTTTATTTCATTTTATTATCCCTCACTGATTTTCTTCTCTAGTTAAGATTTTCAACTGTCTCCATTGTCTAATTCATACTTTCATCACTTCTCTATTTTAATATCCCTTAAAGCTGCTTCCGATATCTCCCTCTAATCTTAAAACTTGTTCCTTACCCTTTTGATCTACTAATTGGTGTTTTACCTTCTGATCCCTTTTGTGTTTCCTCTTTATACCACTTGACTCTATTTTCTCCTAATATGCATATTTTTTTTTTTTTTCTCATTCTCATTCCTTCTTTTATCTTTGTCCTGGTTTCGGCTGGGATAGAGTTAATTTTCTTCACAGAAGCTAGCATAGTGCTGTGCTTTGGATTTAGTACTAGAAGAATGTTGATAACACGCTGATGTTTTTAGTTGTTGCCAAGCAGTGCTCAGACTGCTCAAGGACTTTTTGAGCTTCTCCTGCTCGGCCAGGTGCATAACAAGCTGGGAGTACAGCACAGCTAGGACCCAAACTGTCCAAAGAGCTATTCCATACCATATAACGTCATGCTCGGGGGGGTTGGTGGGTCGGTCGGTCGCTGCTCGGGTACTGATCGCTGCTCGGGACGGGCTGGGCATCGGTCGGCGGGTGGTGAGCAATTGCATTGTGCATCATTCGTTTTGTATATTCTGTATATTTTGTTATCATTCTCATTATTACTATTATTATTATTTTCTCTTATTAAACTGTCTTTATCTCAGCCCTCGGCTCTACCCTTTTTCCCCTTCCCGATTCTCTCCCCCATCCCACTGAGGGGGGGGGGGGGAGTGAGCGAGCGGCTGCATGGTGCTGAGTTGCCAGCCGGGTTAAACCACGACAGTCCTTTTTGGCGCCCAACGTGGGGCCTGAAGGGCTTGAGATAACGACAGAGTAACCGGAGTATATTAAGGAATTTATATCTGTTAAATAGTTGTGGGTTGCAATTTGATTCATTTGTTCTTGATCTTAGCTTATCCGATCTGCACCATGCTCCCTCCTTTGCTGTACTTGTTAAAAGTTGGTGTTGGTTTTTGCAGTTTGTTATGCTCTGCAGTGACCAGACATGTTTTGCTTGGGAAACTTGTTATTAAAACAATGACCTTGAGCTTTTTCTGGTATTTGGGTTTCATGTCGAAGTCTGTGCTGCACTTTGGGTACCACCTTGCGGGGAATATTAGCAATTATACATGGGACTCTGAAAAGTTTGTTCTGGAGGAAATACAGAATGGCACTTTTTCTGCCTTCTTTGATGATGTTTCCTCCTTCACTACAATAACTTTTCAGTATCTTGAGCATCCTTGGATAGTTAAGGTATATCTATTGATATCTATTTGGAATATTGTTTCAGTTTTGTCCAAAGTTTGTAAGCAACTTAATAATACCATCCAGATGTCTGCCCCAGGGCTGGATAGTTATGAGTGGAAGGGTATTTGGGGTAGTATGGGTAAATGCCTAGAACGATGGGCACCTCCAATGTTTTGGAAATTCACTCCTGAACAAGTGCAGAATCCTGAAAAACTAGTAGAGTATTTGGAAAAGGTATGCTGTCACCCTGGCAATTCTAAGCAAACACAAATCACTGCAATGTGCTGGGGCCTGGCCCATGCTTACCGAACCCTGTTCAACATGATTCAACACATCCAAAGGGAACAGAAAGTCTCTGGATCTGATGATAAGGCCACAGCCACTGCAGCTACTCCAACCCCGGCCACAGCCACTGCAGCTACTCCAACCCCGGCCACAGCCACTGCAGCTACTCCAACCCCAGTGATATGCACTGCGGCTACTCCAACGAACCAACCCGTGCCAGTATCAGTCGCCCCTATACAAAAGAAGAAATCTTGGAAGCGAAAGTCAACTCGTTTAGAAAGGGAGGATGAAAAAGCGGGGCCATCACAAGGGGAGGAGGAAGAGCTCATAAACGAGACAGAAACCACCAGATCCCTATCCTTGAGTGAGCTGCGAGATATCCGAAAAGATTTCAGCCGTCGTCCAGGTGAGCTCATTGTCACCTGGCTACTCCGATGCTGGGATAATGGGGCCAACAGCCTGGAACTGGAGGGTAAGGAAGCCAAGCAACTAGGATCCCTTTCTAGGGAAGGGGGCATTGACAAAGCAATTGGAAAAGGGACACAAATCCTCAGCCTCTGGAGGCGTCTACTGTCAGCCATGAAGGAAAGATATCCCTTCAAGGAAGATGTCGTATGTCGCCCAGGTAAATGGACCACTGTGGAGAAAGGCATCCAGTACCTGAGGGAATTGGCTGTCCTGGAGGTGATTTATAGTGACCTGGACAATGACCAGCTGCCCAAAGATCCAGATAGTGTCCAGTGCACACGACCCATGTGGCGGAAGTTGTTACGTAGCGCACCAACATCATTTGCAAACACATGGGCAATGATGAGCTGGGAAACTGGACGGGGACCAACAGTGGATGAAATGGCTGGCCAGCTCCGCGAATATGAAGAAAGTATCTCTTCCCCCCTTGTTTCGGCTGTGGAGAAACTGTCCCGGAAGTTTGAACGACTCGAAAAGCATATGTCCTACTCCCCTCCTGTACAGACCAGTATCTCAGCCATCAGAAGTAAGCGCCCTTCTGCTCAAGAAAAAGAATATCAAGGGTACACACCACGGGGCACTCTATGGTTTTACCTGCGTGACCATGGAGAGGACATGAGGAAATGGGACGGAAAACCTACCTCGGTCCTAGAGTCACGGGTACGTGAGTTGCAAAGGAAAACAAGCACAAAAGGGGGCTCTTCCAAGAAACTTGTTGCTCCAATTTACAGACACTGGGACGACTGTAGTTTTTTCAGACAAAATAGAAGGGCTGATCTTAATTCTGACTGTGATGAAGGAACTTCTGACTCATACACACAAACCATGAGCAACAGTGACCAGGATTAGAGGGGCCCTGCCTCCAGCCAGGTGGAGGAAAGGGACAACAGGGTTTACTGGACTGTGTGGATTCGATGGCCTGGCATGTCAGACCCACAGAAGTATAGAGCTCTAGTAGACACCGGTGCACAGTGTACTCTAATGCCATCAAGCCATATAGGGGCAGAATCCATTTGTATTTCTGGAGTGACAGGGGGATCTCAAGAGCTGACTGTATTGGAGGCCGAAGTGAGCCTAACCGGGAATGAGTGCCAAAGGCACCCCATTGTGACTGGGCCAGATGCTCCGTGCATCCTGGGCATAGACTACCTCAGGAGAGGGTATTTCAAGGACCCAAAAGGGTACCGGTGGGCTTTTGGTATAGCTGCATTGGAGGCAGAAGAAATTAAGCAGCTGTCTACCTTGCCTGGTCTCTCAAAGGACCCTTCTGTTGTGGGGTTGCTGAGTGTTGAAGAACAACAAGTGCTGATTGCCACCACAACAGTGCACAGGCGGCAATATTGCACCAACCGAGACTCCCTGATTCCCATCCATAAGCTGATTTGTCGACTGGAGAGCCAAGGAGTGATCAGCAAGACTCGCTCACCCTTTAACAGTCCCATATGGCCAGTGAGAAAGTCTGATGGAGAGTGGAGACTAACAGTAGACTATCGTGGCCTGAATGAAGTTACGCCACCGCTGAGTGCTGCCGTGCCAGACATGCTAGAACTTCAATACGAACTGGAGTCAAAGGCAGCCAAGTGGTATGCCACAATTGATATTGCAAATGCTTTCTTTTCAATCCCTTTGGCAGCAGAGTGCAGGCCACAGTTTGCTTTTACTTGGAGGGGCATCCAGTACACCTGGAATCGACTGCCCCAGGGGTGGAAACACAGCCCTACCATTTGCCATGGACTGATCCAGACAGCACTGGAACAGGGTAAGGCTCCAGAACATCTGCAATATATTGATGACATCATTGTGTGGGGCAATGCAGCAGAAGAAGTTTTTGAGAAAGGGAAGAAAATAGTCCAAATTCTTCTGAAAGCCGGTTTCGCTATAAAACAAAGTAAAGTCAAAGGACCTGCACAGGAGATCCAGTTTTTAGGAATCAAATGGCAAGATGGACGTCGTCAGATTCCAATGGATGTGATCAACAAAATAACAGCCATGTCTCCACCAACTAGCAAAAAGGAAACACAAGCTTTCTTGGGCATTGTGGGTTTTTGGAGAATGCATATTCCAAATTATAGCCAGATTGTAAGCCCTCTCTACCAAGTGACCCGGAAGAAGGATGATTTCAAATGGGGCCCTGAACAACGACAAGCCTTTGAACAAATTAAACGGGAGATAGTGCATGCAGTAGCCCTTGGACCAGTCCGGGCAGGGCAAGATGTAAAGAATGTGCTCTACACCGCAGCCGGGGAGAATGGCCCTACCTGGAGTCTTTGGCAGAAAGCACCAGGGGAGACTCGAGGCCGACCCCTAGGCTTTTGGAGTCAGGGATACAGAGGATCTGAAGCCAACTATACTCCAACTGAAAAAGAGATATTGGCAGCATATGAAGGGGTTCGAGCTGCTTCAGAAGTGATTGGTACTGAAGCACAGCTCCTCCTGGCACCCCGACTGCCGGTGCTGGGCTGGATGTTCAAAGGGAAGGTCCCCTCTACACATCATGCAACTGATGCTACGTGGAGTAAGTGGGTCGCACTGATTACACAACGGGCTCGAATAGGAAACCTCAGTCACCCAGGAATCTTGGAAGTGATCATGGACTGGCCAGAAGGCAAAGATTTTGGAATATCGCCAGAGGAAGAGGTGGTGCTTGCTGAAGAAGCCCCATTATATAATAAACTGCCAGAAAACGAGAAGCAATATGCCCTGTTCACTGATGGGTCCTGTCGTCTTGTGGGAAAGCATCGGAGGTGGAAGGCTGCTGTATGGAGTCCTACAAGACAAGTCGCAGAGACTGCTGAAGGAGAAGGTGAATCAAGTCAGTTTGCAGAGGTGAAAGCCATCCAGCTGGCTTTAGATATTGCTGAAAGAGAAAAATGGCCAGTGCTTTTTCTCTATACTGACTCATGGATGGTGGCAAATGCCCTGTGGGGGTGGTTGCAGCAATGGAAATAGAACAACTGGCAGCGCAGAGGCAAACCCATCTGGGCAGCCGCATTGTGGCAAGATATTGCTGCCCGGGTAGAGAACCTGGTTGTAAAGGTACGTCATGTAGATGCTCATGTACCCAAGAGTCGGGCCTCTGAAGAACATCAAAACAACCAGCAGGCAGATCAGGCTGCTAAGATTGAAGTGGCTCAGGTGGATCTGGACTGGCAACATAAGGGTGAATTGTTTCTAGCTCGGTGGGCCCATGACACTTCAGGCCATCAAGGAAGAGATGCAACATACAGATGGGCTCGTGATCGAGGGGTGGACTTAACTATGGGCGCTATTGCACAGGTTATCCATGAATGTGAAACATGTGCTGCGATCAAACAAGCCAAGCGGTTAAAGCCTCTCTGGTATGGAGGACGGTGGCTGAAATACAAATATGGAGAGGCTTGGCAGATTGATTATATCACACTTCCACAAACCCGCCATGGCAAGCGCTATGTGCTCACCATGGTGGAAGCGACCACCGGATGGTTGGAAACATATCCCGTGCCCCATGCCACTGCCCGGAACACTATCCTAGGCCTTGAAAAACAAGTCCTGTGGCGACATGGCACTCCAGAAAGAATTGAGTCAGACAACGGAACTCACTTCCGAAACAGCCTCATAGACAAATGGGCCAAAGAGCATGGCATTGAGTGGGTCTATCACATCCCCTATCATGCACCAGCCTCTGGGAAAATTGAACGATACAATGGACTGTTAAAAACTACACTGAAAGCAATGGGTGGTGGAACATTCAAACATTGGGATACACATTTAGCAAAAGCCACCTGGTTAGTCAACACTAGAGGATCTGCCAACCGAGCTGGCCCTGCCCAATCAAACCTCTTACGTACTGTAGAAGGGGATAAAGTCCCTGTAGTGCATGTAAAAAATATGCTGGGGAAGACAGTCTGGGTTACTCCTGCCTCAGGTAAAGGCAAACCCATCCGTGGGATTTCTTTTGCTCAAGGACCTGGCTCTACTTGGTGGGTGATGCGGAAGGACGGGGAAGTCCGATGTGTACCTCAAAGGGATTTGATTTTGGGTGAAAATAGCCAATGAACTGAATTGTATAATGTTAATTGCTGTGTAATATAGTATGTCTTTATTTTTACTATTGCTGTATGTCATATCAATGGTATAACAGTAAGGATCACCCAGATTAAGAAGAATGAATTTTGAAGAAACTGAGGAAGTACAGCGGATGGAACCAGAACTGACTTCAGCAAGCAACAACCCAACACCAGACCCCATCTCTCCTGCCCTGAAAGACTGTTACGACAGATGGAGCCCAAAACTGTGGACTAGATGAACCCAATGGACATTTCAGAGGGATGGTCCATAGACTAAGGGAATGATATCTGTGTATGTACCAAAAAGATGAGAAAATGGTGGTGATTAATTGGAATGTATTGTAAGGGTAGGACCTAAGCATGATGTAAATGGTATAGAATAAGGGGTGGAATGTCCTGGTTTCGGCTGGGATAGAGTTAATTTTCTTCACAGAAGCTAGCATAGTGCTGTGCTTTGGATTTAGTGCTAGAAGAATGTTGATAACACGCTGATGTTTTTAGTTGTTGCCAAGCAGTGCTCAGACTGCTCAAGGACTTTTTGAGCTTCTCCTGCTCGGCCAGGTGCATAACAAGCTGGGAGTACAGCACAGCTAGGACCCAAACTGTCCAAAGAGCTATTCCATACCATATAACGTCATGCTCGGGGGGGTTGGTGGGTCGGTCGGTCGCTGCTCGGGTACTGATCGCTGCTCGGGACGGGCTGGGCATCGGTCGGCGGGTGGTGAGCAATTGCATTGTGCATCATTCGTTTTGTATATTCTGTATATTTTGTTATCATTCTCATTATTACTATTATTATTATTTTCTCTTATTAAACTGTCTTTATCTCAGCCCTCGGCTCTACCCTTTTTCCCCTTCCCGATTCTCTCCCCCATCCCACTGAGGGAGGGGGGGGAGTGAGCGAGCGGCTGCGTGGTGCTTAGTTGCCAGCTGGGTTAAACCACGACAATCTTTGAAGTTATATTGTATTCTTTTTTTGTTTGGTTGAGCCTTGTGATTGTTTTTTTCTTCTTTTCCTCTTTCTTTCAAATTTTTTTAATTTCTCTTTCTATTTCTAGTGTGTATTTTTTAACCTTCTTTTTCTTTTTCTTCTTCTTTTTCTACTTCTTCTTCTTCTTTTCTTTTGTATCTGGCACATGTACACAGCACTAGCTGTTTCTCCAGTCAGTTCCAAAGGCATGTGTTACTCTGGTAAAAAAAAAAAAAAAAAAAGAAAAGAATAAGAATTATAGGAAATCAAGCGCATTTTCTGGATGAGGAACTTCAGTAACGGAATTGTTGCACAGTCACTAGGTGAAGCGAAGGAATACAAAGTGCCTGAGATAGGACTAAGTGGAATTACAGAGTTGGTTAAATTGGATTTGAAGACTTAGCTGGTGACTAAAACCTGAAATACATGGAAAGCTATCCTTGTGAGTTACCTGAAACAATGAATATCATGTTCAAATGCTAGGTCTAAACACATGACACTTGCCAAGTGAGGTAATGTATTGAAAAGCACTGTCCTGGATGGCCATCTGTAGCAGAAGATAGATCCATGTAAATGCTTTATTATTTAAGCATAGGGTGTCTTTTAAAGTTGTTTTTAAAGACCGCGCATAAGAGAATATGGAGAGCAGTTGTACTTTGAAAGCAATATGGTCCTTTCTTCCTGAAAATACTTGAGACAGTGAAAACACTTTAAAAATATGCAAGAATGGTTTAGAAAGATTTTCAGTCTGATAGTCACATTCCCACCCTTGCTATGAAGCACAGTATTAGGTTCACTGAATGCAGAATGTAAAGGCAGTGCATAAAGATACCACAGTAAATGTGCTTGGGGCAGTCCCAGTGTCATTCTGTAGGCTCTTATTTTATGGTTTTTTCTTGGAAATTTATTTAGACATTTGCTGAATTATATTTATTATAACCATGCATAAGCATAGGAAATATATTATGATGTGACTTGAGACAGCTAACAAATGAAAAGTAAAAAGTTCATGATACTGATCTCCAAATGATTAGGTAGTTTGTTTTGTGCTGAAACCATGTGACATTTACAGATCTTTCAAGATAACCAGATTCATATGGGCGAGTGTCTTTTGAGGTTGTTTCATCTGCACTGCTTTTATGTATAATGGCCTAGATTCTGCAACTTGAGGAATGTAAAATATTCTTTCATTCATGTAATTAGGACAAAGGCCATTAAAGTGCTATTTGGCCAGTCTGGAAGGTGTGATAACAAATGCTTAAACTGCTGTGTTCTTTACAACACAATGAAAGGAAAATATGTGACATATAGCTTTTCTGGACTTCAAGGCTATATTTGTCACAGTGACACTATTCATTTAGGTGTGCTGTCAATAATTTGAAAGGACACACAACAATGTAATGATATATATACAGAAATTGAAACCAGCAGCCTTCCAAAAAACTAGCAAGAAGCAATCCATTTAAATTAATTGTCTAACATGTAATTGAATAAAATGGGAAGATTTCTTTTTAAGGACATAAAAGAAAGACTCAAGGCAGTTAAGATTTTAAAGGATGAGGAAATAGTCAAAGTTGAAAAACAGCAGTACATTGCACATATAACAGGTCCAGCTAGAGGTAATCTCCACAGAATCACAGTGGGACTAACACATAATTTATTTAAAATTGTTAAATACTTGCAGGAACATTCATTGTCGACATCTTTGGGTAACCTGTCTCAAGAGATGCTTTAAAATGATTAGGATATTTGCTTGCTCAGGATTCTTTGTAAACTCCATTGTTTTGCCACCTTCTTCTTCTATTTAAACTTGTGGTACAACCAGCACAGGATACAAAACAGAGCATTTGAGCAAACAGTTTGCCTTCAGACAACTTACCCGTGTCACTACCTGTATAATACTTTGTGTGTTCAAAGGATGGAGAGATGGTTCAGAGCAGGGTTCTCTACCCTTTGTTTGGCTGCTATCATGATGCATGTGAATTCATGTTTTACCACAGCAATGTCAGGCAGGAGCACCTTTCTGCACCAGGCAGATCTAGAGTCTAATAATAGCTTTCACGTATGTGAAAGCTTTCTCAGCCTTTCACAATTTTGCATGTATGAGAGAGCGAGTGTGAGAGCATGCACGAGACAGAGCAGTACAGACAGTCCCAGTTATCTCAGCTCCTGGTCTTTAAAATAGGGATAGTCCTTCAGAAGGCATTGGGATTTAAGATCTGTTAATGACTGTGAAGTTCTGAAAGATTGAGCTGGTTATTTACCTTTTCAAAAGAAAGTTGCAAATACAAAATTAATAGTTCCACATTTCATTGGAGTCACAGAAAGACAGGGCTGAAAAGGGATACAAGAGATAATTTTTGATAGCTAGACCATTCATATGCATAATATTTTCCATCAGTTTATTGACTTGATACAGAACTAGTTTTCAGAATATAAGGTGTACGCTCCAGGGTCTCTGGGTGCCCTTTTTCAACTTGCTCAGGGCAAACAGAATAAGCATTGTGGCTGGATTGTGTAGATATAGTGTCCAGGACATACTCCACGCTTCCTGCTGGAATTTCCTGATTAGAAATGTGGGAGCTCCTCACTGAGAAAGATCAGCAAATTCTGGCAGTGCTAGAGTTGTAGAAATTCAGTATGATCAAGAATGTGTTGGCATGATGAAGAGAACTTTAAATCATTCAGAGCTGATTTAGAGAGAAAGCCACTACAAAATGATCCCACAGCTGACATACCTACTAGCCTACACTGACAAATGAAAGGAGTCAGTTCAGCAAGAGAGAGCCAGTACACAACACCACTCGTAAATTCCCAGTTACATCCTCCCAAAAAAGGAGAGATTAAAACACATGTAAAATGGAAGAACACTGAAAAGTCTGGTCTCTTCAGCGAGAAGTGTAAAATCATGCTTTTGTTGCCTTCTAGCTCCTGGAATGTATATTCATGCATAAGAAAAACAGACTGGTTTTGTAGAATTTTTTTTTTTTTTTTGTTAGTTGGAGTATTGCATTTAATGATGACATGGGCTCAGAAAGAGGAGCAGATATATCAACATAAGCCTGGGGCAAACAGGCATGAAGTAAGCATTAAGCACAGGTCTCCAAAGGTGAATAGCTAATGAATTAAAACCTGCTGCTCTTTCTGGCTCCCTGCTCTGACTTGTTAATTATAGAGAGTTATGCATGTTCTATACTTCAAGTCAAGTGGGCAGAAAGAAAGAGAGTTGGTAAAGTAAGTGACAACAGTTAAAAATTACACTAGAAATAACCCAGTCCTTTTCCAATATATTATTTTCAAGTGCCTTGGGTCATGATGTTACATGAAAAGTGCTGTGCTAATTGAACTTGCTATCCCCTCTCATAATAATTTAGTTTATGAATCCCTTTTCTTCCAGCTGCTAGAAAGTGAGAAGAAAGAAGAAAAGGCAGAAGCCTCCCACTTCTTGCAGTCCAAAAGTAGGGAAAGACAGTGAGAGAATTCTCTGGGAATGGTGTGGGAGAAGATGAAATTAGGAAGAAGTTATAAGCTGCAGACACACGCATGATCTAGATTAGTTAGATTCTTCTTGGTGGTTAAAAATTCAAATAGGAAGAGTTGCTCCAAGGATAGAGACCCCTAGGGCATATTATGGGACAGCCTTGTAATTTTCAAGGTGTTGTCTTTCTGGGGTTGTGTGTGGTTGGTGTTTCTTAACAAGAAATTTTTCAGCAGTAGGTGCTAGAAAGGAGTAATAATGATCAAAAAGACATATGACTTAATTTGTAATCAGAGATGGCATTGGGATGGAGATCTTTCCCATGGTTGTGTTATAAATGTGTTGGTGGCTTGAGAAAGAGAGATGGGAGGAGGTTACATGGATGTATGCCCAGGATGAACAGTTTATTACAAAATTCAGTTCTGGCCTTCAGTTGAAAGGCCAGAAGAGAAGGTTGTTGGCATGTATTTATTTTTTAGAAGATCACCTACAGCTAATCTATTTATCTTCAGCAGTTTTCTTTCCTTTTTTTTCCCCCACTTCTTTTGTCTTCTTTCTAAAATTTTTTAATTCAAATATTGTGGTCAGGGCTTGTTTGCTTGAAGAAAGGATCATATATGTAAATACTTGTATGTTTTCTATCAGGTATTTCAATGGGAAAACTGAAAATAGAATTAATTCTTCATGCTACTTAAATTTAATGTTAATTAATTTTAATTGAACTGAATAATGAAGCTTCTAAATTCCTCTACACACTTTATCTTTCTATGTCTGGACATGTATAACATCATGGCATATCCTGGCACAGTGTAAATAAAGAAGCAGTATCTGTCTGTAAGACATGTAACATGAAGAAAGGGCTTAGTATATAAATTTTAACTACGTTGTATTAACATATTGCTGTCATGGGTGGTTCTGAATTACAGACAGATTAAAGAGACGGAAAGCTTTAACAGTAGATTTAGTGCCCATTTCACATGCAGTGCCATGGACTTTTATGGTTACCATCATTGGTTTCTGCATGGGTGTATCAAAATTTAGTTGTATGTTTTAAACTTTGCATTCTAGTTTATTTTGGGGGGTTTTAAAATTGTCTTGGCTTGCTCTTTAGAAAAATAAAGCACATTTTTGTTAGCAATTCTTTGTCCAACTGTTTTTAAAAAAAATCCATTTTCTGAGTGCATGATAAAGAATATTATTTAAAAACATTTCAGGACTTTCTGAAATCCTAATGCTTCCCTAGTTCGGATTCGGGGCAGCCATGCACTAACTATATGGCTAAGGTATCTTCACTCATCAGAAAGGCAAGATGAACAATTTAGTAATCCATTTAGAAATGTGTTAGCAATTGCCTGGGTTGGTAATTAAATAATGATAATAATAAATCATGATAAAGTTTTATGAGAGAAAGAGTTCCATAGGTGTTGAGTACAATAATTTTTTATTCCAAAGATCTAGAAAAATGCACATCCATTCAGCTTTTATTGTTTCTATTTAGAGCAGTAAGGAGAAAGAAGATGGGCAGATAATAACAAAAGGAGAGGTCATCCTGTTCAGGTAGCAGTACTTTAGCAAAAGAACAGATTATGGAGTGATTAATCTTGAGTGTGCTCACCAGGCATATGGAGGACAATCAGGGGATCAGGCCCAGCCAGCATGGGTCAGGCAGGTCCTGCCTGACCAGCCTGATTTCCTTCTATGACCACGTGACTTGCCTGGTGGATGAGGGAAAAGCTGTGGATGTTGTCTACCTGGACTTCAGCAAAGCCTTCAACACAGTCTCCCATAGCATTCTCCAGAGAAGATGGAGGCTCATGGCTTAGACAGATGTATTCTTTGTTGGGTAAAAAACTGGCTGTATGGCCAAGCCCAGAGAGTTGTGGTGAATGGAGTTAAATCCAGTTGGTAGTAAGTCACAAGCTGTGTTCCCCAGGGCTCAGTTCTGGGACCAGTCTTGTTTAATATCTTTATCAATGATCTGGATGAGGGGATTGAGTGTGCTCTCAATAAGTTTGCAGATGACACCAAACTGGGTGGGAGTGTCGATCTGCTCGAGGGGAGGAGAGGTCTGCAGAGGGACCTGGACAGGCTGGATCGATGGGCCAAGGCCAATTGTATGAAGTTCAACAAGGCCAAGTGCCGGGTCCTGCACTTTGGTCACAACAACCCCATGCAACGCTACAGGCTTGGGGAAGAGTGGCTGGAAAGCTGCCTGGTGGAAAAAGACCTGGGGGTACTGGTTGACAGCTGAATATGAGCCATCAATGTGCCCAGGTGGCCAAGAAAGCCAACGTCACCGTGGCTTGTGTAAGGAATAGTGTGGCCAGCAGGAGTAGGGAAGTGATCGTGCCCCTGTACTCAGTGCTGGTGAGAATGCACCTTGAATCCTGTGTTCAGTTTTGGGCCCCTCACTACAAGAAAGGCGTTGCGTTACTGGAGCATGTCCAGAGGAGAGCAACCAAGCTGGTGAGGGGTCTGGAGCACAAGTCTTGTGAGGAGCAGCTGAGGGAACTGGGGCTGTTTAGTCGGGAGCAGTGGAAGCCCTCTACAATTACCTGAAAGGAGGCTGTAGTGAGGTGGGGGTCGGCACCTTCTCCCTGGTAACAGATGATAGGACGAGGGGGAATGGTCTGAAGTTGCGCCAGGGCAGGTTTAGGTTAGACATTAGGAAAATTTTCTTCAATGAAAGGGTTGACAAGCATTGGAATGGACTGCCCAGGGAAGTGATCAAGTCCCATCCCTGGAGGGTAGGCGAGGTGCTTAGGGACATGGTTTAGAGGTGGGATGGCAGTGTTAGGTTAACGGTTGGACTTGATGATCTTAAAGGTCTTTTCCAACCTAAATGCTTCTATGATTCTATGAATGACTGAATTTAGACAGTATTAAAGTCACTTTTGAACACTGCCAAGTTGTATGTAGTATCCAAAGTATATCTGAAGAGTCATCCAGGTAAGTATGGAAGTCCTCTGGGAATTAAATGAAATCAGAAAAAATTTCATATTTGATTATGGCAATATGGAAAGTATACTTTCACCTGTATCCAGATCAAATGTATACTGTAATGACTTACTTTTAACTCCCTTTTTCAATTCAGGCTTAGTAACCTGATAACCCAGTAGTCCAGAAAAAGAGTTAGTTCATTAAATCTTAATAAATCTAAGGTCTGGTGACTTGCCTGACCTCAGAATATGTATAATGGCAATTCTATTTACCATTGACCAGATAGTCAGGGTGATCTCAAGGTGTATGATGTTTCTGAGACTGAGATGATCTCCTTGTTACAAACAAGTTTTGAGTATAGCTCCTCAGCTGCGGTACTCTGTTGATTCGTATTTACATCCTCTATTCTCTTTAAGTTGTAAAGATTGAAACCAATGAAGCTAAGAACATTTTTTTAAGTTCTGAAAATAGATTTCCTATTGATATTTTACTTAAATTTACTTAAATTAACTAATTGTTTTACTTACATTCACTCAAATAAGTAAATAAATGTACTTAGATTTACTTAAATTAATAACTAACATTTTTTGTGGCACAACGTTGCCATGCTGAGTCTCTAAATAGTGTGATCGGACAGGGCAGGAATGTTAGTAAGAATTTTTCATATATTTGAAGCTCAGAGAAGAAAGATAGGTCTATAAGGCTGCTTCACAGAGAGCAGGATTTATGGGTAATGTATGAAGCTATAATGAGAAAATTAGAATCATCAGAGGAGGAGACCCATATATTTTGAACTAAATTCAGCTACAAAGTAAATGTTAGTACAAATGATATGTCCTTTAAAACTAACATCATTTGGTACCCTCTGTTGGAGCTAGGATTAGAACTAGGCATCTTTTGCCTCAGGAGCTTATGCCTTGAATCTGTGCAGAGCTAGACTGCTGCTTCCCTCTCCTCTTTTGTTCCATTCCAGCTGAAGAGAATCACTACTTCAAGTTATAAGGTTATTAATTTAACTTATTTTTTAAACATTTAACTTTGTCTTCTTGGTGGCTTTTTCTATACGAAGTGTGTTAATCCTAAAGACATATGCATTTATGAAGTTGCACATATGAAATACTTTGAAATGTCATGTAAAGTATTATGTTATCATCATAATCTCGTTGCTAAGAATAGATTTCCACAAAACTATAACATTTAACGTATAATTCTGCATAATCATTATAGTTTACTATTACATTTCTTCACATTATTTTCTTAAAAATTTCAGTAAAAATTGATGGATGTATATAATACTTCCTTTAGGAATGACAGAGCTAAAGCTTCAGATGTCCTGGCTGAAGAAACCCCACTAGTTTTGTCACAAGTTTAAGGCTCCTGAGTGGTGTGTCATACAAGGAAGATCATCCCAAAGAATTAAGAACAAACTTTGTAAAATGATTCCCTAGTTAAATCAATGCAGAGTGCATAGTCTCTGATGATCTCAGGTCTGAAAGGTATTTCTACATTTTTTTTTGTGACTCTTGAGTATTACATTGTGTTTGAAAAATCCAGATACAACTGGGCTAGTATATCTACCCTTTCATATTTGAAAGTGGGAGTGATAAAATTACCTTGGAGAACTTCCAGTATAATCTTTGCAAGCTTTCAGAGATCTGAACTATTGTCATTGCTGAGCTTGACTTTATGCTGAATCAAAATCTTGGAGACAGGTCCTGACTACAGGGCAGGTAAGTTTTCAGTCAATCATGATCTCTCTCAAACAATGAAAATATGTGACAGCTCTTCTCTTTGACCCTAGTGTTCATAACAGGGTGTTGCTTCTCTTTAGATAACATATAAACACATTCCTTTTTTAAGCTAAACCAATCGTATTTAAAGAGATACTTGAGACAGAGAAAGAGAGGAAGAGGGAGTGAGCTGAATCTCTCAGAAAGCTTTATTTTACTTAGAAAAATAGGAACTGTACTGGGAAAACATTAAATTTTTGGAGTACTTTTAATAATATGCTGGGTTAGTTCCTGAGGTAATATAGTTCTCATATGCTTCATGTGAACTCAGGAACTCTTTTATGTTTGGAGCCAAACTATTCACATCTGTGTCAATACTAAGCAAAGTTCCTGACTTCTTCTAGGCAAGGAAAAAGCTGGTAACATATCCAGTGTCAGGCCTCTGATACCATTTGAACTTTGTAGATTGTACTACAAAGCCTCTCCTTGTACTGTGTGAACTGCACTGTTAACTGTGTTAGGATTTATGCATTGTAAACTCTATCAGTCATTAATAATTTTGATAACAATTTTTTTTTTTTTTAAAGTCAGGTGAAAGGGAGGCCACGAGTGCTGTTACAATTGGTTCTGTGATGAAGAATCTGAATTTGCTTTTCAAAATTTACTGACTGAACACCAAATATGTACTCTGGGCACCAGTGAATGTAGCAATGTCATTTAAATACTGTATTGAATTAGAGAACCTTATTTAGAAAAAAAAAATGTTCTTGCTGTGAAGTAGATCTGGGGATAGGTGTTTTGAGTCTTGTAGATGGGGTTTGTAAAAATAATAGCAAATCTGTCCATTCATAATGAGCTATTGAAGCTGAAGGCAAAATTTTCATACTAAGAAACTGCATCTGACACAAGAAAAGGACTAGCTTCAGATCAGTGTAGCTCACAGCTAGCCATTGTTTGCTCAGCATCCAAGGTTTCATGGAGACTGTTGCAGGAAAGACCTGAGATTTAATACATATAGCTTTAAATAATTCTTGAAGAAATGGAATGAAACAGTTTTGTAAAGGAAGTGTAGACTGATTTGTAGACACTGATTTTTTTCCACTTCGGAACCACTCTGATTTTTCATGACAAGTTCTTGTGAATGCTCAGTATTTGCTGCACTTCAGAAGTTTACTACTGTCCTTAGATATATTTGGCAGCAGTTTGCTTCACGTTAGCTCCAGCATATTGCCTATCATACCAACTCCTATCTGTCTTGTTGATTCCTTGCAATTTCCAGATCTGTCTGTTGCCATCTCTTGTCTTTGCAGGGTCCTACTTTACTGCTTGTAGAGTACTTAATACAAGAGGATTCCACCTCAGGATTAGGGTGCTGACATGATATGATATTACCAGTATTCCAATAGTAATAATAACAGTAAATCTCAATGGATAAAATTTCATCTTATAGATAAAAAAGAAAGATTATTGATAACATAGGGTCATGGGAACCTAGAAATCAGGCTGTAAGGGGCCTCAGAATCTTATCTATCCCAGCCTCTTCTTCAAAACAGGTTTGGGAGACACGCCAGGACTAGCTTTTCAAGGATTATTTGTACATACAGCCATGGTGCTCTCCTTTTCTGCTTCATGTCACAAGAAACATACCACCTGGATAGACTTGTTTAGCTTTTTTGCATGGAAACTACAACATATGTGCACAGCAAAATATGCATGGGCTGCAGGTCTGAATCTGGTAGGTTTTGTGTGTGTGTATGCACATGTGCATGTGAGCGTGTGAAAAAGGATAAGGAAGTTCATCCTGCCTGCTCTATGTACATCATTAGATCATTCTCCATGGAAAGCAATAGAATACTGTCTTCATAGTTTCACTTTCATCCTTCCTTGAGAATAACAAAATTAACATGCATGGGTTCTCTGGTACTGAATATCTTTCCTGAGCATGTGTTTGCAGCATACCTCTGGCACAGTAGCTGTTCAAGTATATCACAGTTTTTGCAAAGAAATATACTGTAGCTTCTGAATTTGAGAAAATTTCAGAGACTTCAAATCTTAGAGCAGCTTACCATTTGAATAGACTTAAATGCCTTGAACATGTAGAGAAAAAATTGATCTTTTCATAAACTGTTTATAATTATTAAAAAAAAGGGGTAGATTCACATGCTGGTTTTCTGTTAAAGTCAATGATTCTTCAGTGTGGTAGAACGAACAAACAAGTTTGTGATATGCATTATTCTTAAATTTAAGGGAGTACAAAAAGTACTAATTCTACTTTCTTGACATAACTGCTGTATTTTCAAAGAACATATTAAAACATTTATGCTATAGTTGAATTGCAAACCACCATATTTAAAAAGTATGAAAGCACTTCATTTAAGAACTTCATAGTTTAAGAATAGTTGGAAACTGAAAACAGTCTGCTACTTTTTGATCCTATTTTTGTGGAATGCATTGTCTCACATATACACATGTATACGCATGCACACAACACACACACTCTTCCATCTAACATATGTTTCAGTGTTGTAGCCGATTTGTGCTTTCAGTCCCACGTGTGACCTTTACAGCTGTGACAGCGATTAAAGTTTATCAAATGCCTTTGGTGAGTTGAACTGTCAGAAAGCAACAAGCATTTCTTGGCCTCACCTTCTGGGGGAAAAATCCACTTCCAAAATCCCTTTCCAAACATAAGACATTCTAAGCTGTCAAAAGCTTACTTGGAAAACAAATCAAAAAGAGAAAGGGAAAAGTAAAAACCCATGTACCAAATACTTTTTTTAGATTAAGAGAATGCAGTGTTGTATGAGTTTGTATGCAGCCTGTTATGTGAGAAACCCTTAAGCAACGTGCCATTAAGGCTGCATTTAGGCCATTAAAGACAGTTATTTCAATCTTCTGTTGGACAAATGGTCTGTAAGATATAAGTTTAAGGATAAATATCACCTAATAAGCACACTGGCAAATACTGAATCTTACAACTGTGACCAACTGTTCTGTAGAACAGTTAACTGCAGGGAAAAGTATGTATTTCCCCAAATGTACAGGCTTTAGATCAGAATTAAAAATTTTCTCACTCCCAATCCACAAATCTCCAAGCACCCTTGGAGCTGCATAGGGTATGATTCCAAACTTTACATCTAGGCTGTGTTTGATCTGATTGTTTTTTGCTCAGTGAGCTTGCTTTTTATTCCTACAATTAAGTAGCTGAAACTGCAGAAACATCATTTTCTGCACAGCATTTAAAAGCTAGCCACTCTGTCTCTCCTACTGGGTGCCTCCTATGTTCTATCTGTATTTGCTTTTACCCTGTGTTTGTTCCCCTTTGCTTTCTGACCCATTATACTTCAAGCCTATAGAAAGGGCTCTTCTTCAGCCTGAATTCAGCATTAGAGGTCTATAGGGAAAGTAGATAAAAAATTTTTGAAACTAATTTTTAAAGCCCTGGGACTTTTATAAGAGCATTTTTATTAGAAATATTGTAAGTCTGGTTTTGCCTTGTGCAAAATAGTAATTCATTCTCTAGAAAAAGAATGTGGACAGTTTTCTATGATGCTCAGGAAAATTAACTGCGAAAGATGGGAAAACTTAAATCTGCCAGGTTATTCTTACCTGGAGATGTTTAAAAGTGTGTATCTATGGGAGTATTAAAAACAAACACACAAAAGCTTCATTACAAAGAGCACTTGTAATTATGAGGTAGATTGTAGTGAACACAATAAAATGCATATACATGTATGTATGCACACAAACACACATCAAGTCATTAATCAGTAATTGCTGGTGATCCTGCTCTGTTGTCTCCTGGTTGCTGTAATTTAATGTATAGAACAATACTGAAATATTAACTTGGGTAAGAAGTTGATGGCAAGCATTGAATTTTGGAACTAGACTTGTCTGGTTTATGTGGTAAAATCCTTCCTACTCAGTCTCCTTTGTGACTATGTCTGTGATGCTTTCGGGTGTGAATGGTCCTTTCAAGTATTATAATCATTATGCTGTAAAAACCAAAGGTAAACTACTTGGGAATACAAACTTTGATTTCCTGAGTAGCACCACATTTTACCTGTAGGCTTAGGAATTTACTGTAACATTTGGTCATGAAGGGATTAAATCTGCTCTTAAGTATTTCTATTTGACTCAAAGGGTCAAAAGAGATATTACTTTTGTTTGACAAGTTATTATAATACAACACAGGGAATAAAAGTTGTATTTGAAGCTTCAGTGTGGAAGAGATAAAACTTTCATTTCAATGCAAAGGCCTGGAAATCAGGAGACTAAACAAAACATAAGCCAAAACATGTCTCTTAGGCTAGATATCAGATCAGTGGGGAACAGATAGTCAGTGTCTTTGAAAATCAGATGTTACATCGAGAGACCTAGGAATTGCTATTGTAGATCAGGTGAGTTCTTCAATTAGTGAAGTTCCCTATATCTCACACCAACTAATGCCAAATGCTGTAGTGGAAATATATCTACCAAGGAAAGGTATGCTTAAAGCACAAAGGTTGATCTTTCCACATTTTTATTCTTAGAAGGGAGAGGACATTCTTTCTTATAATTAATTTAATGTCCAGATTTCTCCATGCCTCAGCTGATTTCTTGGGGATGAAGGAATGTTAAATAGGCTTTTCTCCAGATGCAGTTCCTGATTACAGGAGGGTGACCTCTATGTCTGTGTTTTGCCCTTGCTCCTTGCCTGGCACACAGACCAGGGAAACTGCAGTAAAAAGGGCATTTATGCTCCAAGAAAAGGACTTTTAAGATAGGACACTATCCTGAGTCTTAGAAGTGGTCTTAATACCTTATTTGAGACGAGATACCTTGGAGACCTTGCATCAGTTGTTTACCTTGTCTGGGTCTCAACATTTTCCAAATAACATTTTCCAAACTGGGAATAATGGCATTGCCATTGGATCCTTGGAAGGATATTATGAGAGTTAGTAAACTAAAGGTTAAAGAATGCAAGGAATTTGCATAGTTACATGACCTAGGTGAAATAGATGAATGCATATTTTAGCATGATATTCAGTTACTTTGAGATGTTATTCTCATATGACCATGACTTTTTTATTTGAAGTAAATAACTATTAAGCAAACATGTTTTGATGACTCAGTATCTCACAAACTGTCATTGTCTCTAACACCTCTACAGCAGGCATATGTTAAATCCTTCAGACTGTTTTACATGTTCCTGAGCATGTATGCATGTTTCAGATTTAAAAAGACACAGATCCTCTAAACTGTAGATGAAAACGAGAGACTGATGAGTTTATGACTATACAAGACATCCTTGTCCTGCTATGATTAGTGAAATTGCAACAGAAATAGGAAATTTTAGGAGAAACAGTTTGGCCAAAAAGGATACAAGAGTTACATGATTACTTGTTCCTGTAAGATCTGTTTTTGCAGGTGCATATCAGCTTTTCCCCCAGTCAGACTCCTTTTCAGAGCCACTGTGAGCAGTTTTCTCCAATATTCAGTCATTCAGATACCAAATTCCTGATGAGCCATTAGACTTTGACCAAACCAACAGCTACAAACACCCTTCTGTGTGAGGAATTAGGTTGAGCCCTTAACACTGCCTGTGAAAATGACAAGGACTCAGTAAAAAAAGGGAAATTCAAGTTATTGTTCCACTGTTAAATTAATTTATAGAGTTATTTCATATATATGGAATACATATAACTATATGGAAACTATGTATATTAAAAGCTATGTATAAAACTATATATAATTCATATATACAATTATTTTAGAGAACACAGTGTAAGGCTATTGGGCAGTGAAAGAAAGCATAAAAATCAATGAGATCAAGAACTTCTGGGTTTCTGGCTAAGCAGGGTATATATACATAAAAAATGGGACAAAAGGAAGATAAAAAGCAAATATTCCACTTTATGTAACTATGTATTATTCTATTCTGCTGAACAAAGTGAAGATTTATGAGGTGACACATACTAATATCTGTCCATAATATGTCTTTTGTTCAAATGCTACTTTGCTAATTGTGGACCACAAAAAAATAAATTTATTAAATGATTTTAATTAATCTCCAAAAACTGAATAGAAATTTGCCTGAATCACAATCCTACTGTTATATGTAAGATCTGTTATAAAACAAGTTCTTCACTGCTCTTTTTTTTGTAGAGTTGGATTTTATACCAGGAATAGCATGCAAGTGATAGGAATCTCTATACTTGGATAACTATGCTGAATTTATCAGTTTTTTCACTATCTTTCTCTCAGTCGCATTGCCAATACTATAGAATTAAAATCTGTTCATTGTTCTAGCACTGTTAGTTAATGTTTCATAATGCCAAAAATAAGCTTAACTCGAAGGGGGAATTGTTAGACAAGAAACTAGTTTCACTGGAAGCTTTCAGCTTGCTTGGAGAAATGCAGCTGTTAAACTAGATCACAGAAAAACATCTAATTCTGGCTTGGAAAATAGGAACCAGGGAGAAGCCTGCTGCACCTAAGACCACCATAGAGTCTTTTAAGAAGGCAGAGAGACCCTCACTGAGTGTCCTGACACAGTGGAAGAACCTTGTTCTTCCTGGACAAAATCAAAAGAGTGACTCATAAGATCTTTGTTTTCCATCTCCTCTAACCTGAGTTACTTCATATGTTTTACAGAAGTACATATGGGTATATGTTAAGCAACCCAAACCGTTTGTTCTGCTTCAAATTTATACCTGTGTTAATGCATCTTGCTTTTGCTACTATATTCTTATATAGTAACAAAACATGGTACTTCTTACAAGAAAATAAAGTTCTACAGCCTTTGAGAAGAGTTACTGAATAGAACAGGGTTAGCAGAAAATATATCATGCTGGATCCAACAGCCTGAAACAGGCAAGGCTGCTGCTGCTTCTCCATGTTCCCAGGTCAGTTGGTTGTGAGGCTGAAGGTTCATTGCCAGCAGGCACATACACACAAAACACACATATACAGTATGCGCGTGCATACATACATATACATGGTGGGCATATAGAACACAGACAGACACTCAGAGCACTCACATGAATGTAGATGGCACCAACAGCCTCATCCTGCTCCCCTCTCTGGCTGGGCAGGATGGATGTGCACTAACAAGAATATGTATGACAGGCTGGACAGATGGGCTCATGTGAACCTCATGAAGTTCAACAAGGCCAAGTGCAAGTTCCTTGCACCTGGGTTGGGGCAATCCCAAACATGGATACAGGCTGGGGAATGCAGGGATTGAGAGCAACCCTGTGGAGAAGGACTTGGGGGTATTGGTGGATGCAAAACTGAACATGAGATGGCAATGTGTGCTTGTAGCCCAGAAAGCCAACCATATCCTGGGCTGCATCAAAAGCAGCATGGCCAGCAGGCTGAGGGAGGTGATTCTGCCCCTCTACTCTACTCTGGTGAGACCCCACTTGGAGTATTGCATCCAGCTCTGGACCCCCCAGCCCGACTCCCCGCCCCCCCCACCTCCCCGATCCCCCATAAAACAGATATGGACCTGATGGAGTGGGTCCAGAGGAGGGCCACAAAAATGACCAGGGGTGCTGGAACACCTGTCCTATGGGTTGTTTAGCCTAGAGCAAAGAAGGCTCCAGGTAGACCCTGTAGCAGCCTTTCACTACTTAAAGGGGGCCTACAGGAAAATTGGGGAGGGATTCTTTAGCAGGGAGTGTAGTGATAGGATGAAGGGTAACAGTTTTAAACAGTTTTAAAGAAGGTAGATTTAGGTTAGATATAAGGAAGAAACCTTTTACAACAAGGGTGGTGAGACATTGGAACAGATTGCCCAGAGAACTTGTGGATGCCCCCCACCCTGGAACTGCTCAAGGCCAAGTTGGATTGAGTTTTGAGCAACCTGATCTAGTAGAAGGTGTCCCTGCTCATGACAGGGGGGTTGGAACTATGTAATCTTTAAAGTCCCTTCTGACCCAAACCATTCTATGATTCTATAGATACAGATATGTACCTTGTGGATCACTTCACAAGCTGGGCTCTGACTCTCAGTCTGCCTAGTATCTTCCCTGGAACCCCAGTCTCCCCAGTTCCTGACACCTGGTCATACAGTCCCCTCAGACTGCAACCTCACTCATGTCACTGGTATAGACCATCACAGACACAGAGCTGGGCAGGACTATCCAGGTCCCAATAGCAAACCCTGTTGTGCTCTCACCCCTAGAGACTCATGGACACTCATACCCAGAGCTAGCCCTTAGAGATTCACTCAACCCTTTGCTCCCAGGCTTTTCTTCTGCTCATTAGGTGGTCCAGCTTGATCTTCACTGACAGACTTGCACAGCTTCACTTGCTTCAGTGGCTGCACCATTGACACATGTTCCCTCCAACCTGTGGTCTGACCCCAGTGCCTGCACTAAGACCCTGTGCACACACAGGACAGAGCCTGTCACCCTGGAAAGAGTTAGAAAGCAATTTAGCAACAAGACAGGACAGACTGCGCTGACCAGGCACAGGGCAGACAAGTGTACTGACCAGAACACTATTTAATAGAATCATAGAATCATTTGGTTGGAAAAGACCTTTAAGGTCATCAAGCCTAACCGTACCTGTCCACTACTAAATCATGTCTCTAAGCACCTCGTCTACCTGTCTTTTAAATATCCAAAGGATTAGGGACTCAACCACTTCTTGGGTAGCCTGTTCCAGTGCCTGATAACCCTTTTAGTGAAGATATTTTTCCTAATATCTAATCTAAACCTCCCCTGATGTAACTTGAGGCCATTTCCTCTCATCCTATTGCTTGTTACTTGGGAGAAGAGACTAACACCCACCTTGCTACAACCTCTTTTCAGGTAGTTGTAGAGGGTGATAGGGTCTCCCCTCAGGGATAGGTCTCAGCCTGGAAAGTGGTGACTTCATCAGCTTCAGTTCTGCTATGCTGAATGTAAAATTCAAAAGGGAAAACTGGAAGACTGGAGGAACATTGGCTAATGGTATCCTCATGGTCAACAGAATACCAGTGTTTGTATTGATGAAATCAGAGGCTGAAATAAACTGATGTGGGGAAAGAGGGGAATCTTAAAAACTGATGTTACAATCTTACTCTAAATGTTCTTAGATTATTTGATGCTAACATAGATTAATATGTATCCCATAAACAGCTAAAATAGAATTAAACTTTGAAAAACCCTGCTAGTTCATTACAGTGTATGTGTGTGATTGTTGTTTGGAACCTAAGATTTTTCCAGGTATTTGGGCTTAAATGCTGAAGATGAAAAACTAAACGGACAGAATATAGAACTTCAAATGACAGAGACAAATATATTGAGCAGTGCACAGCAAGTGTAATCATCAGATCAGCTGCATCGACCTTACAGAGACATTTTATGCTGGCTAATGTCCTATTGAAAATATGAAACAAGAACAGAGAGCTTTGAAGCAGTCCTTTGAATCCAATTTTAAGGATATTGTTGTTGTGTCAGCTGAATGACAAGTTCAAAGCTATCTCTTGTAGGAGTCAAATGTACAAGTGGTGCAAATCCAAAACACATTAAAAGCAAAAATTTGTTTTATTTTGATGTAACTTGTAACAGATTAATAGGCACATTTGGAAGATTGGTTGAATTTAACTTTATATTTTTTTTGTGTTAAGTGAAGAAAAGATACAGGAAAGAAGTATATTATGAAAAAAATTTATTGTTTTGGATTTTTTTCTGAATCAGCCCTTTATTAAAATTGTGACCACTGTTGTTGATAGTGAAATGTTGCAAATTTTTTGAACAGAATTTCTATTTCATAACCATAGATAATATATTTAATTTGCTAAAGCTTTTTTCCAAACACTGAACATGTTCTTTACACTAAGAAGGGAATAGAAGTCTTACAGAATTTTATCCACATCTGAGCTGTTTTGAAATAGAATTTGATAGCTTTCCCTGTAAGGAAACTAAAATTTTATTGGTACCTGGAGGAAAAAACAAAAAAACCCCTGGGCTAAACCCTCAGCTTGTGCACATGTTGTGGGAGGGGAGAACAATGGTTGCTTTTTTTACACATATTGGGCAATAACCCAAACTTCCATCCTTCCATAAGTAGTTGTCCTCATACACAGGGTAGCTTAGTTTTACCATCATGGTAAAACTCTCTTACTTTCCCTGACCCTGTGTCCTGGATTCAGCTGGGATAGAGTTAATTTTATTCCTAATAGCTGGCATAGTGCTGTGTTTTCAATTTAGGTTGAGAATAATGTTGATAACACACTGATGTTTTGGTTGTTGCTGAGCAGTGTTTACACTAAGTCAAACACTTTTCAATTTCACATGCTGCCCTGCCAGTGGGGAGGCTGGAGGTGCACAAGAAGCTGGGAGGGGACACAACAAGGACAGTTGACCCACACTGGCCAAAGGGACATTCCATACTATATGATGTCATGCTGAACAAAAAAACCTGGGAGGAATTGACTGGGGGGGTGCTGCCACTGCTCCAAAACTGGCTGGGCATGAGTCAGTGAGGGGCGAGCAATTGCATTGTGCATCACTTGTTTTGTAGTATGGTTATGGTTATTATTATGATTTTGATGATGATTATTATTATTATTTTCCCTTCCTTTTCTATTCTACTAAATTGTTTTTTATCTCACCCCATGTGTTTAACCTTTCTTCCAATTCTCTCCTTCATCCCACTGTGGGGGATTGTGAGGAATGGACTGGCTGGACATTTGTCTCAAAGCTTGCCCACATGAAGCTAACAGGACCTTGTAGGACAGTTGTGCAAGATGCCCCACAGCCACAGGGACAGCGGCAAGGCCACGGTGACATCCTATCAGGGACAAGTAACCATCTGTGGGTGTGTGCATGTGGTTGGTGCGTGAGACCCCAGGCACAGGGGTGGGGCTCAGACAGGAGACGCATGCCATTGCCCTGGGCAGGCACGGTGCAGGCATGAAGCTGTTGGCGAGGGCCAGCATGAAGTTGCTGCTGAGGGAAATCTGCACAAGTGTGTGCCTTAGGCAAGCAGCCTATAAAAGGCTGCCATCTCAGACCCCACGTGCGATGACGGACCCTGCAGGAGCTCACCAAAGACTTTGGTTGATCACCGACCTTGTGGGAGACACCTGAAAACTCTGTGCGATTATTGAGGACCCTGTGAGACAACCAAAGACCCTGCATGACCACTGACCCTGCGTGTGTGATCACCCACCATCAAAGATGCACGGACTCCCTGGATGCCACAGATCCATGGGGGTGACTGCGCTTTTCTATTCGGAACTCTCGCTCAATTTCCTGTCTTTCCTTCCTTCCTTTCCTATCGCTGTTTTCTCTCTTTCCCTCAAACAGTTAGTAAACAGGTGGACTTAGGACATCTGACCCTATTTGAATCTTAATCTTGCTCGCTCAAAGGGATCGAACCTGAAATGAGAGGTTGTCTAGTCTCCTCTAGCCTCCCAGATTCATCTTAGGTTGGCTAGAAAGCAAGGGGGCCTTCCTCTCATCCAAAAAATTTGGATCCTAACGCTGAGTGAGTGAATGGGTGTTTAGCTGCCTGCTGGGTTAAACCATGACACCATGTTTCATAAACCACAGGGATACCAGCCATTCCACAGCACAAAGGAGAGTATGATCAACGGGAAATATAAGCATCACATTGAAAGGCATAAACCAGGCAGCACAGAATGACTTGGATGATTGAAAGTAACATATATCTTCGGGAAGAAACAAAATGTGAAAGTACAAGTAGATTTTGGCTATATGGCCGACATAGTTGCTATATAGGAAAACATAAATTTATAGATATGATTTAAACCTAAATTTCAGACAAGGCTCTTGGAAATTTATCTTGATTACTGTATACCATAGGTCTTGAATATCATACTTTTCCAAGTAGATTGCTTACAAACTAGATTGTATGAAAACAACAACAGAAAAAACCCATGTAACTTCAAAGATGGAAAAATGACAGTTTAGCAACAGAAAATAGAAAATCTACCATTTACTAGCAGTTAATTACACTGCTTAAAGAAGTAATTGTGCTCTAACTCCAATGAATATTTATCTGCCTTTTTTCTAGCCTTCAGATTTTTACTATGTTTTTCAATGTTAGGTCAAGCAGCTTACCTTGAATTTGTTCTGGCTGACTTGTATTACTTTGCTCTGTTTGTTTGAACTAATGTTGCAAGTTCATTACCTGGATCACAGACAGTTACATTAGAATATTGTCCATTTCACAGGGGCTAAGGTTGGGAGAGGTATAGCACAGCTCTACTTGGAATAAAAGCCCTGAAGAAGTGGTGGTGTATGTACAAACACACAATTTTACACCAGAATGGCTTGTCATCTCTGCACTAGAACTTCAGTTAAAGGTATTGGTTGTTTGGTTGCAAGTAAATAGCATGTTCTGTCCAGCACTAAGAAATAAAAGAAGCAATTGGCGTGTCAATTATAGAGCTGAGAACATAACCACAGGTATTGTAGATATTTTAAATTTTCTACATCGAAAAAATACCAGTCTTCTGATAGGTTTGATTATTTAGTATGCATAAGAATGAAATGCAAATATTTTGCCTGTTCTAATTCAGTGGTTCAGTGGAGTGAGAGAGCTATATGGTACCATCATGGCAATTTTCATAGGATACGTCACTAAGAGTAGGAGGCAAATTTCTGTCTTTACTAACCAAGGTTATCTTGGGCCAATCCCTTTAATTTCCTCAAACTGTTAATCTATAAAGTTGGTTCAGAAAGTTTAAGTGGCTCAGAAGATCCCTGTGTGTCAACTTACTTCTGTTTTCCCAAGCAGAACTTTGTTAAATATCCAAATCTGTCTGCCATTTGTACATTTGTAAGTAATTCTTTCAATAACACTTTCCTATCTGGCCACTTTACTCTGAATTTGTGCTGCCAGCATCTGTACTGAAAACAATTTAACTGTTGGATGGATTTGTTGACTTTCTATGATTTGGATTTATTCAGATAGGTGCATGCTGAGAACATTGCTTAATATTGATGCTTGCCTGTTACTGTGAGCTTCTAAAAATGGAGCTTGCCTTATGCACTTACAGATGTAGCCATCAGATTTGCATTGCCTAGACAAGTAAATGCAATAGTTCTGCAGTGTGTTACCTTTTAGAAATGGGGTTATCTGATGTCTTTTTATGTAGCTAAACTTTTGCTTTTGACTTACTGGTCATAAAATCAGAATTCATAAGCAATTCTGACTAAGCAGTAGTTCTTTCATTGTGTTTTATTTATCATTAGGGGCAAGGTCCAGGTACTATCATCAAAGTTGACATCTTCACATATTCCAACCAGCTTCTTATCCTTACAATTCATATTTCTAGGCCAGAAGTCTCATAGGAAAATGAAAAGTGACAATACAGACAATGATGTGAAGCCACATCTTTGTTTAACTGCAGTAGTACGCACTAAGCAGAACTGATGAATTCACAGTACCTTTGATATCTTTTTGAAGGTTCTAGAAAATATAGATCTTTTTCATAAAGGAATTAGGATTACCAGTGTCTGCTGTTATCAAGGGCTTTCCGAAAACTGATGAAATGCAGGAGTTGTAACTTGTTTTGTTTAGTGATGAAGGTAGCTCATAAATAGGGAGACTGAAACTATCTCCTCAAGATCTGCTCTTGTTGGCACTGGGATTTTAGTTCAGATAACACTGTAAAGGAATTTCTGGGGATGGCAGGATGGAAGGCAGTAGGGAATAATATGGCTACTCCACTCATTATATTTATATTCCCTTTCCAGTCAATGTATAGATAACTTTTCTGTTTCATTCTCCTGCATTTAATTCCATCTTTCATGTTTCATATATGTCTTGAGTATTTAGTCTGGATAAGATTTGCAGCCATTACTTCCCAAACTTATTGTTTAGCTTTCTGACAGTGGCTTTAAGTTTCCCAGACCAAACTTTCATCTTCTTGTGTGTGAGTACTGTGTTCAGTTTAAGATTAAAAACACTTGTCTTTCCATTTGCTTTCAAGGATACGGTGAAACTATTTCCATGTTTGTCTTCCATTTCTGCTAGAGCTGTGATGGAAGTTAATATGACTTTTGAGAGCTTTTGCCTCCTTTTGCACGATTATTGATCAATTTAAACTCTTCTTTATAATTTTTCTAAACAGTTGCTTTTTTCTCTTTTGGTGATGACCTTGCCCATCATTTTAGTGAACCATTCTTATGTCGTCATACTTAGGATAATTTACATACAGTTTGTTACCAGCTATATCAATATTTGTCTTACTCAGTATCAGCTAACATACATACAAATCTAAAGCCATAAGAATGCCAAATAAGAAACAACTAAGTAAGAGACATTTGAATACAAGGTAATCAATAAACACTAGAGACTACTCTGCAGAATATCCAGGAATGTTTCCTGTCCATGTCAGACATCTGATACCTTTCTTCATGTAAAATGACATATTTCCAAGGAAGGCTGTTTAGTGTCAAGGAAGACTCAAGAGTTAAGAAACAGTGTAATATTTAAAGAGTAGGCCTAAAATGAATTAAAATTGGATACTATGCTGAGCATAGGGGGGTCATACTTACCACAAGTGAACATTTATTTGCTCAGTGATTAAACTAGTGTCATGCAGTACTTGTTTATACAGTTTGAGTGAAGAATGTTTTGGTAGCATGGAGTTGTTGCTTAACTCTATTCATGTTATTTCTTCAGAGTACTTCTGTGTATTTGTCCCCTTGTATTTTTTGTTGTTTCATCTGAATTGTATTTTATAATAAAATACATTACAAAATCTATTTGTGTGCAGAGAATAGTTAGCTCAATGTCATGAATGAATCTTCTATTTAGTACAGAATGCCTATGTCTATTTACTTTTACTAAATTACACATCTTTTTTTCTGGAATGAAAACATAATTCAGAAGAAAAGCAATGAATTTAGTTCACTCTAGCTTGTCAGTTTATGTTGTTTCTTTTTCAAAAGCCTTTGGACAGTTACTGGAAAAAGTAGTTATTTATTCCTAAAGATTTATTACTTTCAGTAAAAATTTTAATTATTTTAAAATTTCATATTTGGCATCAGCTATCTATTTTGTAGTTTTTCTTAAAAAGTTTCAGCTTTAGTCATCAGAAGCTGGGACTACAACATCACAAACAATTGAATGTAGCAGAAATAATTTATTTACAGTTTTTCAATCAATTTAATTACGTGAACATATTTACTAATTATGAGTCATATGCAGAAATCAAAATGATTTGTAAATGAAAAAGAGGTAATTTCAAAACACACCTCATTCCTGATTAATATCTTCTTCTGCTTTCATCACACATATTCTAAATGAGTATTTAAACTGAATTTAAATGCCCCAAAGAACAAGTTAAACTACCATTTAAGCAACTTCAGATCAGAAGAAAAGTAAAGACAGATTAGTTTCTTAGGTCAGTTTCAGCTGTAAGTAAGGAAAAAAAAAGTCCCAATTCTTCTGACAAGTGTTTAAAATAGATAGTTTTGGAACTATGTCAAAAAGATAAAAAAATCTCTTCTTAAAATTAGTTCTTCAGAGCTAAATGTTCCTAAATATAGAATAAGTCTAAGACTTGTATCTCATCTTTTAGACTTCTAAATTAGGAACTATTATGAATTTATGGGAATAAAAAAGCCATAAATATATAAAACAGTTGGGGCCTACTGTACCTGAGAACCACATCACCTGCTATTTTGTTACATTTAATCTGTCTGTATGTAATTAAGCAGAGTACTTCAAGACTTGTAATTTAGATTTCACTTCACTTTTCTTCAGTAAATTGTCTCCACAGCAAAGTGGGAAACTTGAGATATGTGGAAGTATTGATCCATCTGTTGTCTGAGACAATAGATAATAGAATGTAAAATTGCTCACTCTTAGTTTATTTCAAGGAGGGGAATGGGAATCAGAGATTGCTTATTTAATTAAAATTAAAATTTCTAGAAATATCAGTTGTACTGTGTACTATTTTAACATACTACATAAGCATACTACAAAATATGTTCTGTTTTTAAAAGTTACGATTTCTTTTTTTTTAATTTTTAATTAAAAGTTGTTATTCAAACTTACAAATGCTTTTTGTTAAAAATTAATAATTAGAGAATCCAAAGAACTTCTGACTCTTTCGATAATAATTTGAAGTGGAAGATGTTATGATGCCGACAACGAAGAGGCATTATGAACTGCTTTTGCCTCCTTGGGTCAGCCTGCACTTACAGGCCAGTCTACTTTTTTTTCTCTCACTCTTACCTCAGGTTTGAACATAAACCACAAATCTGATGGCTTTAAAATTTAAAATATGTTATATTTTCCATTTATCTTGAGAGGAAAACAAGGCATCCTTGAGAAAGGAAGAGCAACAAAAACTGGCAATAAACACTAAGGGTTAATTTTAAGAGTGTGTAAATACTAGCAACTAAATTTCATAGTGGAAGGATACGTAGTACAGCAGCCCCACTGAAATACATTTTTGGCCTGAAAGTAGTAAATGCAAGTGTGAAAGAGCTGTTGAACATGCTTGTCAGAAAACTTTCCCATAATCCAAACCTCCTTAACTGGTGAAATTGGTTTAGTTAGAAGAAGACATGGTGATAAGAACAAAGCTCAGTCTTGGACACTATGGCATAGATAACTTCCATTCTTAACTTTTTTAATGCTTCCTCTTATAGTGGAATCCATAAGATAGCCAGGTTAAATGCCTTTCTTAGCCAATGCATGGTTAGGAGCTTTAGCATGCTGTTCTAAAACAATTTAGCATTCAGAACAGGGAGCTGTCTGGACATTGCAAATAAGAAATACTGAGTATATGTTAATGCCTGCCACTATCTACATCCATTCTAAGTAATCCACCCTTGGAGATGGGTGCCAATTCTGCTTCCTTGAAATGTGCAGCAGACAAATCTGCTTGGTAGAGGAGCCTCAAGAGGAGGGAACTATCTTGCCCAGACAGAGGCACTTCTGAGTATGTGAAGTGGTGATACTGTAGGTATTTGGGAAAAATAAGTAAGAAAATGCAGATGCTTTTGGTATTTACAAGGCCTTTATAGTTAGCCAGGAGGATCATTGATTAGCAGGTATTTCAATTCCCACTGTAAACATCTGAGTCTTTATGGCCTGGCCACAGGTTATTTTCCACACTATTTATATAAAGCACAGAAGAACTTGGTTTCTGTGTGGGATATTGTATTAGTCCATCTACTCTAGCAGGAAAATGAATTTTAAACAACTGTTACAATGGTTGACATCTATCAGGTAATTATGCTATCCAAAAGACACCATTCTCTCTGGGTGTCTCCTTCCCGCTCTGCATAGTTCTGCATGTATGTGAAAAAACGGAGAAAGAGAAGGAAGGAAGATTGCCCCGAAATAGCAATGGGACTCCTTTGAAATGCAAACAGAGGTTATAGAGAGCTCTTGTTAGTGATATTTCATTTTTCTTCAAACTTCAAAATTTTGGAAGTTTCTATTTCAGGTATTATTTTCAGCTGTTAAAGGTCAAAAAGACTTTGAACCAAAGATTTGTTCGGTTACAAGTTTTTCAGTTCACCTTTTGCATACTCTGTTAAAATCCATAGGAAGGTGTAATAAATAATATTCTGAATGTGACTTTCAGATTGTAAGACTGATAACAATAATGAAGAGTTATCCTGAGATTGTATTCCCAAGAGGACACTTGCTTTCTTATTTCAGTTCCAGTGTCCTTGTGTATCTGATTAGGGCATCTGTTTTAGCCGATCAGTGTAAACTAGCTATGTACATTAATACCCCGAGGGAATATTTGAAATTCACATAGAACTGACTGCCACAGGCAAGAAGGTAATCTTCACCTGTTAAGTTGGGAAAGCTTACTTGTAATTTTATTTCTATCTAGATGCATGGACAAGGCAAAGTGGGAGGATCAGGGTTATTTGATTATACCTTAATTCAGCAATAACTATCTTTGATCTGTAAGCAGAAACCCCTCACAGTAAAGAATTTGATCATGAAGACAAGAAAAAAACAGTTATTTAAAATCTTGAATTTTACTTCATCATAGTAGGATGTGCTATTTTTTAGGAAGGGACATTTGACTGCTTTCTCCTGAGTAGGGAAAAAAGAGGGATAGTTACTGTTATAGTAGTAAGAGTTTTGTGACTAATGACATAATAATAATCCTGCTCAGTGTCATTAACATTTGTGCATAGTCCTTACAGCATATATTAATTTTAACGTGTTATGAAATACATTAAAAGCTTGAACCACTTCATAAACAAGAAAAGAGCTAGTCTCTGTTTTTCACCATCAGTCTTTACTAAAAACAGAACTGTGTCTGAGACATGTAAGCACAGGCATAACAATAAAATCCAGGCCCTTTTTCGCTGTCAAGCTTTTCATTATATCATCATTTGATCTCCTATCCTGTAACAATTGTGACACTCTAATAAATATCTTAGATATAGCTTATTATAGTTTATTATACTATATTTATTAATAAAATAAATTATTATTTTATTGAATTACCTGATGACTAAATACCATACTTAGTTTCAATGCTTACAACACCTAAAAATGGCAGGACTAAGTTATACCCGGAGGTACAAATGGTCTTCAGGAGAAATTGCTGAAGTCTGTACTTCATGGGGAATGTTTGGATTGACCTAGAAAAGTTCCTTTTATTACCTTTTTCCCTTCCTTACCACTATCATCACTAGTATTTTTACAGAATACTGTAATTATTTCTCTAATTCATTAATAGTACTTTTCATTTCTGGAGGAACTACACCAAGAATAAAGCTATATTCTTGCTAAACATCTGTCAGATTCTAGTGGAGGTGTTACCAAAAAACACATGCTGTCTAAACCATTACCAACACTTCAAAAAAATATGAGGGACAGAGTTGAAATTATTCTTAAAAAACTAAAAAGCATTGCATTTATAGTAAGCAACCTCCTTTGTTTCATGAGTTAATTCTTCTGCTTTCCTTTAAAAAACCCACCTGCACAGCTGCTACCACACTCTCCCCTCCATCTAACTTAATTCTCTGGGACAATTAATGAAATTCCAAAATACACCATAAAATTCTGTCAAAGCTGTTAGTTATCAACAGGGGACCTGCACAGATATATTATGAGCTGAAAGAATGTACAGCATAGAATCATAGAATCACTTTGGTTGGAAAAGACCTTTAAGATCATCGAGTCCAACCGTTAACCTAACCCTGTCATCCCACCACTAAACCATGTCCCTAAGCACCTCATCTATCCTTCTTTTAAATACCTCAAGGGATGAGGACTCTACCACCTCCCTGGGCAGCCCATTCCAGAGCCTGACAACCCCCTCGGTGAAGAAGTTTTTCCTAATGTCTAACCTAAACCTGCCCTAGCACAACTTCAAACCATTCCCCCTTGTCCTATCATCTGTTACCAGGGAGAAGAGACTGACCCCCACCTCGCTACAGCCTCCTTTCAGGTAGTTGTAGAGGGCGATCAGGTCTCCCCTCAGCCTCCTCTTCTCCAGACTGCCCTGAAGTCCCTTTTGATCGATTTGGGGCTTCTCTCTGGAATCTCATCGCTGCTTGCCTGTACAATCAAGAGCGGATAGTAGTCAGAGGGCTGTACCAGATCAGGGAGTCTCTTCACATAAATACATATTAAATCCAAGTATTCACAAAAATTTAAATTAATTGGCAACCATTGCCTCTTGTATTACAAATCACTTCATGGAGGATAAAGAGGATAAAAGACCTGCTGCTTTATATAATTCCAAGTGAAAATCAAAGCATACATATGTTAGTTGATATAGTGCTATAATGAACTGTTTACTGGTTATTTAAACTGAAATGAAGTAGGGTTTAATGGAAAACTAAGAAAGCAAAGAAAGAGTGTGCTTAATGTAGGATCTTTCCTTTGCTGGGGAACCATGTTCTTTTTCCTTCTATTCCACCATCTGATATTTTTCCTTCTGACTGGTACATAATAAAGACAACACAGCAAACATGTTTGCCAGCCTCCAATAGGTGTTAAGGCACAAACATTTAGCATCTGTTCTGCTTGTGGGACACAGCTGCTATTATTTGCTTCCCTTTCCCCACCATGCACTGCTATTTCAACACCCATAAGTAAGTTCTTTACTTTCCAACACCTGTTTTTTGAGTTTGAAAGGGTTAGTGTCTTACAGCTATCTCATCCTACAAGCTAGATGGGCACATGGGAATCAGTCTGGGAAAAGAAGAGAAGAAAACAGCAGGAAAATAGAAACACACATATTATGAAAAAGCATTTTATGTTGACAGCTTTTTGTGTCTTTAAAATGTGTGTATAAGACCTTACAGAGCTATATGAGTATGTAGCATTCAAGGATGGAGAAATATTATATTTCCATATATAGGCAACTGTGGTCAGCCTCAGACCAACTAGTTCAATAGAATGGAAGTCATTCTCTTTCCCTCCATTTTAGCACTGGAGTGCAGCTTGTTGCTGGAGTAGAGCAAAGTGCATTAACCTGTAAAATATGTTAATTTCTCTGTTTCAAGTTTCTCACAGGAATTTTGCCCATGTCACTTTAAGCACAGCCAAATATAACAAATCAGAGTATTTTAAGTATGTCTTTAATTTGGAAAAATGAATAAAATATAGGTGGAATTTTGAAGACTATGATGGAACTGGAGAAGATTATTCTGAACCTTACAATTGCTACTTCAATGGTATCAGACATATTGCCAGGATTACGAAAAGTTCTGGATAGTTTTTGTCTCTAAGTACTGAAAGAGTAAAAATTTGTCACTGCTCATGGTAGTATGGGGTAACCTCTCTCTACTGTTATCAATATAACACATTAATTAAATGCTGCCACTGTTTCTATCAGTGAAAAGTACAAATATACTGTATTAGTAGTATACATTCTCTAATATTGCATATCATAGAATCATAGAATGCTTTGCGTTGGAAGGGACCTTTAGAGGTCATCTAGCCCAACACCCCTGCAGTGAGCAGGAACACCGCTAACTAGATCAGGTTGCTCAGCGCCCCATCCAACCTGGTCTTGAATGTTTCCAGGGATGGGGACTCCACTACCTCTCTCGGCAACCCGTTCCAGTGTTTTACCACCCTCACCGTAAAGAATTTTTTCCTTATATCTAGTCTAAACCTACCCTGCTTCAGTTTAAAACCATTAGCCCTTGTCCTGTCACAGCTGGCCCTACTAAAAAGATTTTCCCTGTCTTTCCTATAGACTCCCTTTAGGTACTGAAAGGCCGTAATCAGGTCTCCCCGCAGCCTTCTCTTCTCCAGGCTGAACAACCCCAACTCTCTCAGCCTGTCCTCATAGGAGAGGTGCTCCAGCCCTCAGATCATTTTAGTATCCCTCCTCTGGACCTGCTCCAACAGTTCCATGTGCTTCTTGTGCTGAGGGCTCCAGAGCTGGACACAGTACTCCAGGGGAGGTCTCACCAGAGCAGAGTAGAGGGGCAGAATCACCTTCCCTGCCCTGCTGGACACGCTTCTCCTGATGCAGCCCAGAGTACAGTTGGCCTTCTGGGCTGCCAGCGCACATTGCCGGCTCATGTCCAGCTTTTCGTCCATCAGTACCCCCAAGTCCCTCTTGGCAGGGCTGCTCTCAATCCTTTCTTCCCCCAGCCTGTGTTGATGCTGGGGGTTATCCTGACCCAGGTGCGTGACCTTGCACTTGGCCTTGTTGAACCTCATGAGGTTCACACAGGCCCACCTCTCCAGCTTGTCCAGGTCTCTCTGGATGACATCCCGTCCTTCTGGCATATCAACTGCACCACTCAGCTTGGTGTCATCTGCAAAGTTGCTGAGGGTGCACTCGATCTCACTGCCTATGTCACTGATGAATATATTAAACAACACCAGTCCCAGTACGGACCCCTGAGGGACACCACCGGTCTCCATCCAGACATTGAGCTTTTGACCACTACCCTCTGGATGCAACCATCCAGCCAATTCCTTATCCACCAAACAGTCCACCCATCAAATCCATAGCTCTCCAATTTAGAGAGAAGGATGTTGTGGGGGACCATGTCAAAGGCTTTACAGAAGTCCAGATAGATGACGTCCATTGGTTTTCCCTTGTCCACTGATGCTGTCACACCATCATAGAAAGACACTAGGTTTGTCAGGCAGGACTTGCCCTTGGTGAAGCCATGCTGGCTATGTCGAATTATCTCCCTGGCCTCCATGTGCCTCAGCATAGCTTCTAGGAGGATCTGTTCCATGATCTTCCTAGGCACAGAGGTGAGGCTGACAGGTCGGTAGTTCCCAGGATCTTCCTTTCTAGCCTTTTTGAAAATGGGCACAATGTTTCCCTTCTTCCAGTCACCAGGGACTTCACCTGACTGCCATGACTTTTCAAATATCATGGAGAGTGGCTTGGGGACTACATCGGCCAATTCCCTCAGGACTCTGGGATGCATCTCATCAGGTCCCATGGACTTAGTGTGTGTTCAGGTTCCTCATGTGGTCATGAACCTGATCTTCTCTTACGGTGGGAGAGATTTTACCCTCCTGGTCCCCCTCATGCTGTCCATTGACTTAGGAGGGGTGAGGAGAAAGGTTGCCAGTGAAGACTGAGGCAAAAAAGTTGTTGAGTACCTCAGCCTTCTCCTCATCTGCTGTTACCAGTTTACCAGTCTCACTAATCAGTGGTGGTATGCTTTCTTTAACCATCCTTTTCTGGCTGACACACCTGTAGAAGCTCTACTTGTTATTCTTTGCATCCCTTGCCAGGTTTATCTCCAGCTGCACCTTGGCCTTCCTGACCCCATCCCTACACAAACAGGCAGCATCCCTATACTCTTCTCAGGATACCTGTTCCTGCTTCCACTGCCTGTGCAGTTCCCTCTTCCTCCTTAGTTTGACCAGCATCTCTTGGCTCAGCCATGCCAGTTTCTTCCCTTCACTGCCTGATTTCTTACACCTGGGGATCGAGAGCTCTTGTGCTCTGTGGAACACATCCTTAAAGATCTGCCATTTCTGTTCTGTTCCCCTGTTCCTGTGGACCGTTTCCCAGGGAGTCCTTCTGACTATGTCCTTGAAGAGCTGGAAGTTTGCTTTCCTAAAATGTAGGGTCCTGACTATACTCTGACTATAAACAGTATATAATACTGTCCTGGAGAACTAAGCCATTTAAAACTGCTTTGATATCCCCCTGTAAACAAGAACACAAGAGAAAAAATGGTTACCTGGGCTCAGATGATATTTATATTACTTCATAAACTTCTAGCTAATGGAAAATAAATGGTGGTACTACACTAAATTGTTACACAGACGGGAAAAAACTTTACACTTCCCTGAATAAACATTTTCAAATTTTTTCTTTTTGCCAATATTTTAATTTTAGCCTGCCTGATAGGAAGGATAAAGATAATTTTTGCAGAAACATTTCAGGTGGTTTTGTGGGGTATAATTGGATGAATTCTGAATTTACAGTGTTTCACTGCAGGAAAAGAAAAATGCATCCCTGAACATGTTTTATCTGAAAGAATATTCCTGAGCTTTAATCCAAAATTATGTATACAAATGCTAACATAACTATTTTCTATATTAGTGGTTTTCTATATATTTTTTTCATATAACATTTGTTTTATTTGTTGGGCAAATTACAAGTTACAAACAAATTACAACAGTTATAAACTAAAAGGTAAGTGATTATCAGTTCAGCCCATCAAAACTAAGAAACCCCTTGTCTTTTCATCTTTT
The DNA here is from genome assembly GCA_034008185.1 of Gorsachius magnificus. NCBI lineage: Eukaryota > Metazoa > Chordata > Aves > Pelecaniformes > Ardeidae > Gorsachius > Gorsachius magnificus. Next base: position 33,737,408 of record CM067109.1, on the reverse strand, counting down.
TTTCTCTTTTACAGTTTTTGCCTTCATACTTGCCTACTCTTGTTCTTTTTTTTTGAAAAAGTGACAAGTTTGTTCATTTCATGGCAATTCCCTTTCATTTCAGAAAAAGTGAGGAAACAATTTCAGGTCTTAATTGAGGACCTGGAAGCTCCATATTTTTTTGGTCAACTTTGCCACAGATTCCTTTGCCTATAAAATCATTTGCAACCCAGCAAAAAATTTTCATTCTTACAAAAGCTAACATATAAGAATAGGACAATCATCTTAAATGGGGCTACCCTAAGAAAGGTTTTAAAGTATAAGTCTTCTGACTACCTTAAAAAGTGTAAATTAAATTTTACTCATCAGAGCTATAAAGATCAATATTGATAATGAGTAAAACATTTTCATGTGTCACACTGACTGTTGATCTGAGCTAGTAGTGAACTCTTCTGCCGTTTTCCTCAGAGTTGCAATGCTCAGTGTGGAACACAGTCAGTGAAATGATTGTAGCGACTGAATGTACAGTTAATATCCCCAACGGTGTGCTGTGTGCCGTATACACCAAATAATCTACACATCTAAATTACTGGTGGTCATTGAATCATGCCAGAGTGCACAATGTTGGAATGAATGCTGAAGGCACATTCCTAACCCAGAAGAACATTCAGAAGAAGTATGATTTCAGGAGAATCTGAGGAGTTAATGAAAATGGAGTTGCAGTTTCTAAGGACACAGACAGAAGGGAAGAATATGTAGAACAATCGTTAGCAGCCCTTTGAAGTTAGTGCATTTTGATTTTATTTTATTTTGTCTGAGACTAGAACTGAGTTGTAGGGACTTAGAAGATGAAAAAAACAAGGTGTCATGGGGCACATTAATGGTGGTTTTTGTCACTTCTAAGAAGCTTTGACTCCAAGATTCTGGTCCTGCACCAAATTGTGTGTCTTATTCATTGTTGATGCAAAGAAAGGTTGTGAACAGCGAACACCTGTACACAGTTCTGGCTCTCTCACCTTAAAATAGCTACAGGAGAAATAGAAAAGCTTCTGAGAAGGACAGAAAGAATGATCAAAACTAAGGAATAGCTTTTGCAAGAGGAACTGATACTTCAGCCTGGAAAAATGCTGACTTAAGGGAGAACCATAAACGTCTACAAAATTATGAATTACATGGACACAGTGGCCAAAAATTAATTGTTCATTTTTTCTTTCAGCATGAGTGCATGCACCCAATACAGGCAATAGGAAACAGGTGTAAAAAAACCCAAAACAACAGAGAAGACAGTTCCTTGTGATGGAGATAGCATGTGTATGCCACAGACAAAAAATGGTTATGCATACTAGATGTTTACATGACTCTCCAGAGAGACTGGACAACAATTTGGAAGATGAATATATATGGGATATGAAATACAGAAACTCTCTCTGTATTGGGAAATCACAGAGTGAGAATAGCTCAAAATGGATAGAGTACTTGAGAGGGGAATTATATACATGTGCACTGTTTTCACTCCTGCTGAGGAAGACATTTATTGTCAGTGCTAGAAATCATATATTGGGTTAGTTAGACGCTTTTCTGATTCAGTTTTATGTTCTTACAAGGTGGGAAGGGAGAAAAAGGAAGGGGCACAATAAGCCATGAAAGTTGTAATAAGCATTTTCATCTCATTAGGTGTGTAGGAGGACACAAGAACTGAACTGTAGGTGGGAAGAAGCAGTGTTGTGACAAGCCTTAAAAGAGAGGACAAAAAGTTAGAACTTTCCTGTTAAGAGAAACCAGGAATTGGCTGTAAAAGGGGAACTAACTTAGCAAGTGTGGCAAGAAAATAATATGCTTTTGACAGCAGGAAGTTTGATGCACTGACAAAGAGCAAATTGGGGTGCAGAGGAAGATTGCAGCAAGTACAGTATATCACACATGAGGGAATATTTTTTTGTAAGAGAAGATGGAGACCCTGAGGTGAGCTGCTACTAATCATGCTACTTCCTGTTAAGGATTCTATGTAGTGAAATGCAAGAGATACTTCTTGTATTACAATTAGACTATTACACCTGGGAACATGACGTGTTTGATTCTGGTTTCATAATAGAATTAGGTCCTGCTGTATTTGCATGTAATACTAGAATTATGACCAGTGATCAAGATGAAATCACACCTGCAGGTTTCTTTCTGATGAAGAAAATAGGAAATACATGAAGATACTTATGGAGACAGCAAAAAAAGGTAAAATGACAGTGATACACTTTGCCTTTGGACTTCCACATTCTCTGATTTCAGAGATTTGTTCTTCAGGATTTATACTACAGAAGAGAAGCTAGAAATACTGGAGAGTGCTTGTAAGAAAGAGTTGGAGAAAAAATGTGAGCAGCCTTACATGTCTTATTCTGGTGTTATGGTATGCTGAGAATTAATACCATATCCCAAACTGATTTTGTGTTATGATTTTTGTTTTGCTGAAGAGATAAAATTAGTAGACTCAGAGAATTAAGCTTTGAATGTACACGTATAGCACAACTAGGGTTTTAACAGTTTTATTTTTGACTAGCATAAGTTTCCAATTTATGTGAAAAAAAAAAAAAGTGAATTTTCATGTTTTAATACTGGTTGCAATTAAAAAATTAACTACCAAAACTGAATTTAAACTTGTATGGCTTCCAAATAATGCTCCATAATGCTACATAACTGACCCTCCTGTACTGGGGCTTCTATAGCTGAATAGCATTCAAAATGATGGACATCATACAATTTATCATTATTTTATAAATACTTGTATAAACATGCTTGTTTAAGAAGCCTGTCTAAAAACCGGAAACTGTAGTTATAGTCAATTTAAAAAAATTACCTTTTCTTCTGGAGCTCTTGATTGTCTGGCTTTGTTTAAACTACAGATTATTGCAAAAGTCACTAAGGGCTTGGTTTGCTGGAAAAATAGCTTCAGGAAAGATACATTCTTTTTTTCCCCCAAATATTCTTGAAGAGAGAGAGAGAGACTAAATTTTAGCTTGCTATGACAGTTAATCATCTGTTTTGGCTGTTTAAACCTCTGTAACAACTTTGTATGGCAGTCACGCTTGACCAACCTGATAACCTTGTACAACGGAATGACAAGGGGACAGCAGCAGATATTGTCTATCTGGACTTAAGGAAGGCTTTCAACACTGTCTCCTATGAGATCCTTGTAGGCAGCTGTTGAAGTATAGGCTGGATGAGCAGAATCACTCTCACAGTGATTTTTGATGTTCAGTGTTTCCTCACAGTGCTTCCTGATGTTCAGAGGGAACCTCCTGTGTTTCAGTTTGTACCCATTGCCTCTTGTCCTGCCTCTTGTCCTGGGCACCACTGAAAAGAGCTTTGCTCTGTTCTCTTTGCACCCTCCATTCAGGTGTTTATATACATTTATGGGATCCCTCTAAGACCTCTCTCCTCCAGGCTAAACAGTCCCAGGTTTCTCAGCCTTTCATCATTGGAAAGGTGCTCCAGTCCCTGCATCATCTTGGTGGTCCTTTGTTGGACTGTCTCTAGTATGCCCATGTGTCTTGTACTGGGAAGCCCAGAACTCAACAGAGTGTTGCAGGTGTGGCCTCACCAATGCTGAGTAAAAGCAATGATCACCTCTCTTGACCTATTGGCAACTCATCTCCTAACACAGCCCAGGACACTGTTAGCCTTCTTAGCAGAAAGCACACACTTCTGGCTCAGGGTCAGCTTGTAGTCCACCAGGATTCCCAGGTCCTTTGCTGCCGAGCTGTTTTCCAGCTGGGTGGGGCCCAGCATGTACTGATCAGCTGCATGACTTTGCACTTCCCCTAGCTGAACTTCATGAGGTTTCTGTCAGCCCATTTCTCCAGCCTGTTGAGGTCCCTCTGGATGGCAGCATGACTCTCTGGCTGATCAGCCATCCTACCTGTTTGGTGTCATCAGCTGACACGCTGAGGGTACACTCTGCCCCATCATCCAGCTTGTTAATGAAGATGTTGAAGAGAACTCAACCCAGTATTGAGTCATGGGGTACACCATTAGTTACTGGCCTCTAGATAAACTCCTTTACCTCCACTGGACTCCAATTAGACTCCTTTACTTGTTTACCTCTCTTTACCTAGAAAATTATCCTGTGTTTTACACAAGAATATATGCTTATAAACCGATGATACAATGTGGAATCTGATCAGTGAAACTAGCAATTCTTTCAGTGTCTGGTGTGAATACTTGAAACTGAAAAGTAAACTGGACTATGGTTGTCTGTATCTGAATGTATCATAAGATGTATAAATTTCTTCCAGCTGTTTCTTACCTTTGACATTTTCTTTAATGCAGGAACAATTTTTCCCTGGATTGACAGCTCCCAGATCTCATTGCATTTGAAGATTATTTGCAGTATCCTAAATATCCAGCAAATTAGTGGTGCTTGCCAGTCATTTATCAGACTCTCAAATATTGAGTGCTGTTGTTTCAGAATAAGATAAAGCTGAAGATGAGTACTGTCAGCCAGCTCTGGATTATATAGCTGGAATAAACTCAAGAGTATTGGCAAAAGGACTGTGACATGAAAGTCTTCAGGGGAAACATGATTAAGCATGCAGGTTACTTTCCCAACCTGAAAAGGTGGTCAAGTGTGGGTAAGAGAAGCAATTTAAAGTAATTTAAGTCTTATTTAGTCAAGTATGTATGCTTAACTGTATTTAATTATATTTTAATCCTTCTCAACCTTACCCTATATGGTTCCATTTACAGTTCTAAGAATATAGTGATAAGCTACAAAAATAGAAAGAGGGTATATACTGTTACTTCACTTGATCTTAAATGTCATTCATTCTCCTTTGTAGCTAGCTAACATTGTATAGAAATTGCCCAATTCCCTTCATGTCAGAAATTACCCACCACTTAAAAAAGCTAGTGTAGTAGAGAGGTTGCAATTTAGATATATTAGATCACCTTTAATCTATTCACAGTTGTGTAGACCACTCTCTTTCTGATTAATCTCTCTGTGGGGTTTGCAGCAATGGGTCATACAAAAAATTATACCATGAATTCCATTTTATAAGTCTTGCAAAGGTGGAAGCAAAGAGAAGACTGAATGGTATTTCATCAGCCAGTCTCCCATTGGTTTGATTGCTTGAGAACTGCTGTCTCAGTTCTTCATGAACTTGATACATGGAACTGAACAAATAAGGCACACACTGCTCTAGTTGGAACTTAGTTGCAGGAAAAAAAAATGTAGCTTTTAATGGTCACCTCTGGAACTTTTCTCTGTCATTTGTGCAAAGCTGGTTTTGCCAAACCACACACAAACGCTCAAATGATTAATTCCACGACACACATTTCTTTTGAGGAAGATATCCTCCAAAGGACTATCTTCTATTGCTGTTATTCAGGCTTCTTTTTAGTCCTTGACAGAAGATTATAAAAGGATAAACAGGGCTGCTAAACAGATGATAATTCCTGCCTCCTTGTCCTTGCTAAAACCCTGCTACTCCTCCTTATTCCTGGTTCTTCACACTTAGCATGGAAACAAAAAATGTGTGGCAGTTCCAGCTGCAATCATCTAGAGTAATTTGGACAGCATAAGGAGGAGGCATGAGAGAGAAGAAGGATCTTTTTAGCCTGCTGGCCCTTTACTCTTCAACAGCTCTTCTTCACTCCCTGTATTGCAATGTCAATCATGGAAGATGAAGAGGGGCAATAGAAAAGTCAAGAAGAGAAGCCAACAGGGAGTGAAATGACAAGGCATTGCCTCTCCCACCTTTGGGGAGAAAACAAGATAGGAAAGAAGTAAAAACACTCCACAGGCTCCCAGCTTTTGTCAGCTTTGCCCCAGGCCAATGGAATTCAATGTGATGTACTTAGGAGCTCATTAACATTTGAAAGCAATTTGGTTAGAATGAAAAACCGAAATGAGGAAAGACTATGAAGAAAAGACAATCCAGACAGGCATAATAAATACTAAATCATACATACAATTCAGCTTGAAAAACATGTATGAGCCAGAAAAAACCCCAGGTTTTCCACAAGTATGCACTGCCAGTGAAAAAAACAAAACCCCATTTGATTCAGGTATGACTGTGCTTTTCAGTATTCTTTCATTGTGAGCAGAGTTGACCAGAAGTTTTCAAGTGGAGATGCTTGTCTTGTTGACACAATATCAGCCTCAATGATGCATTTGAATGAGGTAACAAAAATTCATATTCCACACTGAATTTGTGTGTGACAGACGTCACCTTGTTGTGGTCTTGCAAAATAGCCTGTGAAACTTAAAGGGGTGGAATTCTGGACCCAGTGAAGTCATTGGTCCAGCCCCAATATCAGGCCCAATTTACAAAATCTTTTCTATCTTTGTATTTGTACCATATTGGTTATGATTGCTGTGTAGAAGAAAAAAAAAAAGTTAAATAAATTAAGAGATACATGAATAATTTTGAATATCAAATATACTTGAGAAATTTGATCTTAGTTCACAAACAGAAAAAATGAAATTTAATTAATAAATTATTTGTTATGAATAATTCAGAGTTCTAGTTTAGTCAGCTGTTCTTTTCTATACAAATGAAGAGAGAACAGTAGAGAGTGGTTTGTAATTTAAAGGTTTTTTAAAAGTTTGATATTATTTCTCACTGTCTCTTTATTTTGTCCTCTGTCTCCTCACAATTATTTTCATTAGCAGACACCATGCAATCTTGCCTCTGGCCATGAGCACAGAAATTAGTGCCAATGTATTATTTACAGAGGTTGATCAAGTCTTCCTAGCGTGTGTAGAGAAAAGGTACAAAGCACCATCTTTTGCCTTTAGAAAGGCAAGCATGAATGCTGAGCATGAATCAGATGAACTTTTAAATGAGATGAAACTTTATCCATTCTTATTCCCTAGTCACAATTAAAAAAAAAAACCCAAACAACTCCTCTCACAGCAAGATGAAAAGTGTTTTATTATAAAAGCAGACTGTACACTGAAGTAGGTCTGAGATTGTCTTACCTTTTAAGTATATTAACAAGATTTCAAATGTTCACATTTCTTCTGACCTCTGGGTAAACAGAATGAACAGACTGGCCAGCTGCTCTGCACTACATTTTAGAGTGTTAAAACAAAGGAACTGAGGTGCACTTGATGTGTGAAAATGATGAAAAACTATAGAATACATCTGGCAAATGAAATACGAAGGTTAAAGTCAAGTTCACCACAAGAGTAGTTGCATTTTGATGGAGTCAAATAATTACAACTTTCTCTGTTTCTCTGTTGTGTATACATAACATGCAAAATGGATTATGTACAAAAATGTTAAGATTTCAAGGTCAAACACCCAAGAACTGGGTGTTTCCTGAAAAAGAATCCCCATAACCTTAAAAAAGTCCGCTTGTGTGAATGCTTTATTGCATAGCTTGTAATTAAAAATTACTTTTTTAATATGAAGCTTCTGGCATTGGGGCATGAATCTCCCAATATCAGGAAAGTCTTTTGTGCTGCAGGAGTGTGCAGACATGCATAAGCCATTGGCTCCATTCTAGCCTCCAGAGAGAAAGGCCTCCTTCCACAAGGTCTGGGACCTTCCTTTCCTTCTGCCTGCTTTCCTTTCCTTTTCCCTCTGCTTCTCTTTTCTCTCCCATCTGACTGTTTCTACCTGTTACCTTTGATCCCGACTGTGCTGCTAATCACTTTTTTCCCGCTCCCTTTTTTCTGTTACCTTTCTCACCCACATCACCCTTTCTCTCTCTGTCTTTACCTTTACTGCTTTATGATAGTTTGCCTAGTTATTGTGGTTGTCCTGGGGGTCATGTTATCACCGTATAGTACAGTTCCTGCCCTGCTGAAAACCAGTGTGCTACATGTCTCTCTACAGTTTATGTCCATGAAGGTGATAACAGTGTGAGGAAATGCCACTGTGCAGCAGGGTCACTGATGTCAATGCAGGAACAGAGTCCTCTACCTGTTACATCAACCTGTGAGTGTTGTTTGGTATGAAGGGAGTCCCTCCATACACTTTTCATGCAGAACCCTGCCACAATGTGGGAAAGGGAGTCAGTTAGGGAGTGCGACCTCTCATCTTTTTCCAGAGTGGGTCCATGATTGGTAAAGCAATCTTCTGTAATATCACTGCTGTCTGTGGCAAAACTTTCCTGTCAGGTAGACAGATAATTTCTAAGAAATACTAGTAGCTCCTGAGATATTATAGTGACATTTCTCCAGAGGAGAGCAACCAAGCTGGTGAGGGGTCTGGAACACAAGTCATACGAGGAGCGGCTGAGGGAACTGGGGTTGTTTAGTCTGGAGAAGAGGAGGCTGAGGGGAGACCTGATCGCCCTCTACAACTACCTGAAAGGAGGCTGTAGTGAGGTGGGGGTCGGCCTCTTCTCCCTGGTAACAGATGATAGGACGAGGGGGAATGGCTTGAAGCTGCGCCAGGGCAGGTTTAGGCTAGACATTAGGAAAAACTTCTTCACCGAGAGGGTTGTCAGGCTCTGGAATGGGCTGTCCAGGGAGGTGGTGGAGTCCTCATCCCTTGAGGTCTTTAAAAGAAGGATAGATGAGGTGCTCAGAGACATGGTTTAGTGGTGGGATGGCAGTGCTAGGTTAACGGTTGGACTCGATGATCTTAAAGGTCTTTTCCAACTGAGGTGATTCTATGATTCTATGATTCTATGATTTCTGATTTGCTTTTGCACCTCATTATGTATCTTCATTTATCTTGGATATCTGGCCTGGTATTAGATTTTTGCTTACATCTCTCTGAAAAAAAATTGTTGCCAGGCGACTTTAAGTTAGCAGTTCAATTTTGTGATGGAATGTTGCACAGCATGTTCATTCAGCATCTCTATGTTCTATCATTCTCAGATGACTGAACTGGACAAGCAGTTTATCCTCCCAGGGAGGTCTTTTAGCTCTTCTTTTCCTGTGCTAGTAAGGTCTCTTTTGTTGGATCCCCTTGTACACCTTTGTTGTATTAACATGTGTTAACACCTTGCTTTATTAAATAACACCTGTGGTATGTCATAGAATCATAGAATCATAAAATAATTAAGGTTGGAAAAGACCTCCAAGATCATCAAGGCCAACTAGTCCATATTACAGAATTCAATTATTTTTTAAAAACTTTATCCAAGAGCTCAAGCTTTTTTTCTAGAAGTGTTTATTGTGTCTGCTTATAGACATCTACTATTCTTCCTTCACAATTAAAACGGAAATTCAGGGAACTTTATTGCCTTTTATACAATTAAAAAATCAGTATATTTTCTTGTGAATTACCTTGGATTTCATCTGAAGAAATTGTTCCCCAAAACAGATGTTGAAAGTCTGAAAATGCAAACTTTATTTTTCTGTTTCATTGTCCAGGACACACTGATGCATGAAGCCTAGAAAAATACTTGGGATGGAACATCTCTTCCAGAATTTTCTACTCATAGGTCGTGGAAATACTTTTGTCTTTTCACACTTTTATTTAGTAATATTTTAGTATATTTAGAATAGAAGACAAAGCTTCACTTTTTTTTTTCCTCATTGCTTGCTTCATTTACATTCACTAGAGTGACCAACTAGTACAAAAGCCTTTTCTTCTTTTTCTACTTGCTCTATAATTCCCAGAGAAGTGAACTTATCCAATTTCTCTTTTATCCCCATCCTTAAGGTCAGAAGAATTTTCATAGGGGCAGAAAACTGGGCCCCTTTAGCTTTATTCTATACTTCATTGACAGCTTCCCTTTTTCTGAGAGCAATTACTCTTTGAACTGTCCACAGTTGAGGAATCAGTTCTACCAGTGAGAGCAACCTTTTGCAAAAACTGTGGACATGACATGTTTTGAATCCAGTAATTGGTACTTTTCCTCAGTGCTGTTATAAATTGAATACATGCTCTTCCTCAAGCATTTGACACAAAACTCTTTTTGGAAAGATAAGCTTTTGAGCACTGAGTTTCACCAATTTCCTTAACTGCTGCCCAGTTTTGGGTGTTGGTTTTTTTTTCAGTACTAATTCACTGTTATAAACATACTGTATTCACCCGTGCCAAACTTACTGAACTCCTCATTCTGCTTCAACACTGCCTGCAGCTTTTTTGAAGAGTTCCTCTGAACTAATAACCCGCTTGTTATCTGATTTGTCCATACTGTGCATGCTCTGTTGGGGTTTGCAAAATTATACATTTCACTGTATTTCTTTCATCTTACTCCAAATACTGTGTATTGTCTTGGCTGGTGATTCATGTGCAGATGCATGTACTGTCATTTTGTGAACTCTGATTCTGAGCACTGCATGATTTTTGCCTCTCATATCTTTTCTTGTAATATTTGGATTCTCTAGGGTTGTTGTTCTTCCTAAGAGATAGCCTGGAAGAGGTGACATCTTTGAATGGCTTATTCTGGATCGTTTGCCAAATTTAATTTCATGTCTTCTAGCAGCCACACCTGGGCTATTTTTATCTTAGATCCAAACCGGGTTCATCTGAGACAGAGCTCTGTAAAATTGCAGCACTGACTCTTCGGCCTCAATAATTCAGAGTCTTCTGTGTTCTGTTGAGTGTTTCCTTCTTCATCAGACTGCAAAGTTTGCTAAGTGTTATTCAAAATTTCTCCATTTGTCCCTACATTTCTGGGTGCCAGCTCATAGGGACTCTTAATTCCCCCATGGTTCCTCTAATGGTCTGTTTTCTTTCCCTACTTAATTTTATTTTTGGTCCAAGCAACATCCAATAATCATTAAGAATGAAAAGCGTGTGAGAGAATTTCTCCCTTCGGAAGTCTGTTCTCACATTGTGTAGCATGAAAGACCACATTTGATCTGTTTGTCTCCTGGCTTTATTAAAGGTACATTTTCTTTGTTGTAGTCTTTCTGCTTCTAGGCCTAATTTCTAGGATCATGTTGGCTGTGGTAGATGAGTCCATGCCAATTTCCTAAAAAGCTGGTTAAGAACCATCCCTGTAAAAAACAGTCACTGATTTTGGGGGGTCCTTGCAGCATCATGGAAATATGACAAGATGGAGAAGACCCAACAGCAGGTTGTATCTTTAGACCATTTACCTGCCTACTTGTAATTCTTAGAAAATAATTTATAAATGAAATTTGTAAATGCCTTTGTCATGTGTTGTTTCTGTTGCTGACATTTTCACCAAATATGACTTTCAAATGTTGATGACTTGGCCAAATATGAAATTTATCAATTTATTTGATTGATAAGGCTATTAAAAGAGCTAACTATAATTATTGTAGTTTATGTTTGCACACTGTTACATAGTCAGAAATGACAGGGTAGATTTCATGAAAATCCTACTAAAAATTACCTTCAAGAGAACAAAAAATAGGGAAAATTCATTCAAAAAGTGCAATTTTCAGAATTATATGTCTGAGAACAATGTAAGTAACAGATTCATAAATGTTGAATGAAATAACTAGCATGAATTTGTTCCCATTCTGACTGATCTAATAGTGGGCTATTATAAAATAAGATTTGTAATGAGAGATGGAAGAGGAGAAGCAAAAATGAAAGTACAAGTACAGACGTAAAAGGTTTGAGTAGAAAAATAAAGTACATTATGAAATTATAGATTAACTCCAGTAGAAAATGGGTACTCTCCTTTTGCCATTCAATCCTTTGATTAATGGTACAATTGAAAAAACATCTTATAGACTAGAACTTCTGTTGGAAGCTGTTCCGTATCTGCAACTCCAAACCATTCTGGTTACTTACATTATAATAATTATAATAATTATCTTGGGATCTATTCTTTTTCCCCCCACCAAACTGTTTTATCTGTGCTGATGGTTCTGAAGACCATGATGCACATATTCTCATTATGCACGATGCATTATTATTAACAAGAAATACCAAATCAATACACATGTGACTGCTAGCTGATCTTTGAAACAGATAATCTATTATATATAGGCTCGTCACTGCTGATTATGACACGTATACACCTCTGGTTGTCTCTAATAAAATATTAATTAATATTTTAAATTCAGGCACATATTTCTGTGATCAATATTCAGGATTTTTTGTGTTAGGACAAGATCTGTTAGGGACAGAATGAAAAGTAATACTGAAAATATTAAATAATGTCATTGTGTAAGTAAATAAACTGCTCACTATTAGCTGGAATCTGGTTTATAGCACTTCATCTGAAAATAGGTATTCCAGATGTGCCGAAACTAAGGCCAGATAAAATCATGGGGGTAATGGAAAAACATTAATTAAAGAAATAAAAACTGAAGAAGGAGATTATTTTCCCTTGTGAATAAAATCTCAAATCCTAAAGGATAAAAAAAAAAGTCAGAAAATAACAGGTGCTAAACAACAGGGAAATCAGATCCCTCTTTCTATCTGTTTTATTTTATGAGTGTGACAATCATTAATGTAACTGAAAGGAAGCAATTTCAAAGAGGATGAATACTCTTTTATAACAATGCCTTTATTTAATTAACACTATTTAATTCTTCAAGGAATGATGCTTTAGAATTAAAGTGATCTAAAAAAAAATGGAATTTTAGGTGGAATAAAGTCCCACATTTAAGGAAACAAATCAGCCTTTGTTTTTCAGGCTTTGAGGTAGAAGTTTTTTTAGAAGGGTATATTAGCAAATTAGCTCATCAAAGGCACCCGGGGCAGCCGTTACCTGGCATAGGATATAGTATTTTTATTCTAACATCATCATCACACAGAATGGAAAATTTTACTTGACTTCAGTGGGGTTTGGGTTTTAACTTTAGTTTTGAAATTCTCATCACTATTGAAAAGTGATGTTAAGGAACATTTTCACAGGTTGCATCTTCAAAATTGTAAGCCCTAGACAGGCAGGGAAAAAAAATGAATCGCATAACACAATCCACTTTTTTGTTTCTTTCTGTTAAGCTTAGCTCTCTCCATTGGGAAGTCTGTTAACATTTCAGCTGACTCTCTGCAGTTTGTGTACCTGGTTTGTAAGAGAACTATAAGTCTTTCATGACAACAAATGTCTCTTTTCTGCACAGAGCTAGGAAAATGTATTATTCCCTATGATTGCCTTCAAAATTATTGGCATAAACACATCAGTGTACCCTTTGTAATTTTGACTTCAAAGTTTCGACTTTTCTGTGTTATCTTCTTTTTCATATATGGCCCTTTCTACCATCTGCTTAGATTCTTTTTCTTTTACTTTTTTTTTTTTTTTTCCCCCTTTCTTTCCCGCCCCTCTCCTGCTTACCTATAACCCTATGGTTTTGGTAGTATTTAACTGACTGTCTAGCCTTTCAAGATATTCTGTCAGAAATTCATCATACTCACCATCAATTTTCTTAATGCTGAGAGTCTAATCAATCACTGGGTTTTTCCACTGAAATAAAATGCCCAGACTTTTTAAAAGTGGATAGATTAGGTTAGACATTTGGGATGACTATTTTGATACTTAATAAAGTGACCTAACTTTTAAAAATTTCAAATACTCATTGTCTCCCAGTAATTTCTTGAATATTCTGATAAGAATTTCTTGGTTGATGATTTTGTGTCCATCAAAAAAAAAGCAAAAATAATAATCTGGCAACAAGTCATGGTAATGTAGCAGAGGAGGCCTGTTCATTCTGTTCAGACTTTACTTCACTCTGACATCCAGCAAAATCTTGAGGCTGCTGTTTCTTGTGATAGGACTCTCTTTGAACCTGACTATCAGTTCGTAAAATTTGAAACCCAAACCTGAAAATTTGTAGGTAACCAGATGGCAGTCATGAAATACCAAGAAATCTTCATAACCTGTTTTGTTGCTGGGTGAGCAAAATGTCTCTTACTGTAGCTAATGCAGATTTCAGATAGTGGGTTTATAAATCCTAACTAGCATCAACATACCTAATTCAAAACTGAAATAAAAAATATCCAAGGCAGAATAACAAAAAATTGTATTCTGGGAAAAGAATTTTTGACTATCCTATTAAGATGATGAGGCTGAACAATCTGGTAGAATACAATGGATTTTTTTCCATGTAAATGGTGAAATTTTTTATTGCAGTGTATGAAAAGTTTACAAGTGCTTTTAAAAAACATTTTGTTTTCTCAAACAGGAAAAATTATTGTTTATCTGTGAATCTATGTATAGCTCTTGTGTTTATTTGGAAATACCATTTTTACCGTGAGGTGCTATTATTTAGTCGATAGCACTTTTTTTTCAAATTATCATTATGAAGAGAAATCTTAAAAGCTTATATCTTAAATTTCCATGTCATTACTATAGAAGTCATTAAGAGATAAATGAAATACTTTTTTCCCTAAAATTTTATGTTAACACATCACAGCCTGTTGTTAGTGAATTTCGAAAAGTAGCAGTATGGAACAGCTATTTATTATCAGTACTATTTTTGAAATGTTTCATTATAAAAAAAAAGTTAAGCATTAACATCAGTAAGTCTTGTTCCTACAACATGGGTTATTCTGTAACTTTGTTTTTATAACCATTTTGGTGCTGTAATATAGTTCACAGCTGTGTAAATAATGATGTTCATAAATACAAGTCAGTTCATTTTTCATTCAGCCTGCACTAACTTTTTCATTTCTGTTTGTAGGAGGCATGTGGATGTATGAGAACATAAAAGCTCTTCTCTGTTCATATGATTGTTAAAAAGGGGGAAGGATGCCTTTCCTGATTTCCCCTGTAACCACATAATTATCCTACCACAAATAATTTATAATTCAGTGTGATGCATGTTATCAAGCGTGGAACAAAATTTGCCACAAGCTTGCAAGTTGTCTTAAGCTGTGAGTAAGGGGGGGGGAGAATAATCCAGTATTGTTGTATTTTTAAGTTTTTGTTTCTTTCCTCCTTTCAGAATAATTCTTTTTAGCCCTTTGTGAAATAGTTATAATTGCCATTTTTCTCATCAAAAGTGTTCTGAAGTAAATTAGAGATGAAGTGACCTAAACATAACACTTTGGACTATGATGATATCTATTCTAGAGGCCTGACAGTAAGTCATGTAACACATGGATGATTTTACAGTTTCATGTATAGTGAATCCAGATGGTATGTCTGTATTCTGGTGGTGTGCTATGTGTAAATTATCACAATCAGGATCAATGTACATCCAGGAGCATTCTACTTTTTTTTTCTGGTCATCGTTGTTTACATCCACTTGTTAGACCCTTTTCACAGAATAACTCTGAATTGTCATGAGGAGAATTTGCCAGGTTTTTTTCTTCAACTATCCTGAAGCTATCAGCAAACACTATCTTTTTTGCTGGCTCCTGTAAACTTGCTTCCACATAGGTGGTATTCCTGTCTCTTGGCTTTCAGCATATTCCTTCAGAGACACACATGTGCACTTGCATACATATACACAGGGTGTCAAAAAGGAGCACCTGGAACTTTGTGAGGAAGCTTGCAAAGCAATAAGACCGGGATTAATGTTACACTGTCAATACCAGTTCCACAATGCTTCATCAATCTTAATAAGCAAACCAAACAAAAAAAAAAAATTACCATTCACTGATAGTGGAGGTTCTAATCTGGACTCAAATTTCTAACTGAACCTATTTCCTTCAGGGCTGAGAATGTGTAAAACTGCCAGCACCAAAATTGTTTCCCTAATGTGGGAGAATGTGGATCCATGACCGACACAACATTTATTTGGCCACATAACATGTATTGTCTTACCTAGGAAGTAAGGTCAAATAAAAATAAAAAAGTGCCTTTTTTTGTGACTTATCTTGAAACTGTTCTTAGTACAGATATCACTGCATTTCTTTGATTGTTAATTTTTGCACAGCAGAGTAGTTTTCCAGTCATGGGCTTTTGTTTCATTAGTATCTTGTAGTGAAGATAATTTTGATTTTGGCAGTGGTGCTCCAGATTCAAAAGAAACCCTGCAGTGTACATAGTTTTGGTGTGGAGCAAGCTCTGGAACATCCTGGTGCTATAAGAGTTGTTTCTAAGGTGAGTTATTATGAATGAAAGAGGTTAAACATTCAAATGTAAATTGAACTTCCATGAACAATGAGTACCTAGGCCGACTTGAAAACCAGGAAATCATGACCTGTTTTATTTGGATGATCCGGGGTTTTTTGTACACTGATTTTATGGCATATGTGAAATGCAGTGAGGTAGATAGGTTTGAAAATTTTGAACTGTGCAGGCTGCTGAGATGATTCATTCCATGGCAATGCCGCTATTTGCCTTCCTAAAAAATCTCCACAGTTGTGCTGAGAGGCTAGTCTGAACACCTGCAGGAAATTTACACAACTTTCACTGCTTCTCTTGATTCAAAACATAGAATAGTTGCCTTTGTTGAGCCCTGAGAATGGATAGGGCTACAGATTTGACCCATTACAGTCTGTGCTCTCTTAATAATAATAGTGTAGGAGCGCAGAAAATACTGTGATTTACTGTGGTGTAACTGGAGTATCCTACAGCCCTATTTTCACAATTCTCTGTCATCCTAGGTACAGCTCCTTGGGTCTGGCAAAATAGAATGGGTTAGGGCTCTCATTGTCCTATGAGCAAGAGAACGGACTTCAATACATACAGCAAGAAGCTGTTTTTAAAAGATGAATGTTAATTCAAGAACTACTTTATTGAACTTCAATTTCTGGACATGTATTTTCTTGCAACCCAGATAGTGGCTTTTAGCATTGATATCTTCTCTCTCACCAGTTAAATAACAGGTTAGTTAATCAAGACTATATTAAGGAATCTCAGCTATAATGTTGTCACTGAGAAAGCAGTGAGCTAAATTCTCAACTTCTCATTTCTTCTGACATGAAATAGCTTTCCAGACACTGCCTGTTGCTTTGATTTGCCATGTCAGCATCATCTCCCTCCTAGGAACAGAGAAACTAGTGAAGAGAGGAAGGCAGGTTTATCTATGAGGAGTAAATGGCAAATGTGTTAATTTAATCTCAGAAAGTTTTTCTGAAAGCTTACAAAATCATATTTACTGCATCTAGGGACAGAAATGTTCTGTATGGTCTCTCTATGAACGTTAAAGGATAGCCCAGGTAGTTAGTATAGCAAAACTCAAATAATGAGGTCAAATCACATGACCCAACACAAAACATTATAAAACATCTACCACGCAGATATTTGAAACTAGTAGGAAAAGCCTACACTAACATCCTTGTTTAGCAGAATACATGCTAAGTCAAAATATTTATCATTTGTAAGCTTTTCATACTATGCCCTTGTTTTCACCATGACAGCTGATCTGGATCAGCTGCTGCAGACCGCAGGCTAGCTAGTCTGAACTGTGGACCCAAGGGCGCTTCCCAGGCTCAAGTCCATGAGCTCCGCTGATCTGCTCCTCCTCCAGCGCTCACTGCAGCCAGAGGAGGGTGTGCTCCACACTGTCCTCAGGCTTGGCAAATTTTACTGGGCTGGAGAGGTAATCCACAGGACTCCTGGATAAATATACATAAATATTCCTGACCAGGAATATTTAGTGTTCCTAATGTTAAAAAGGTTAAATCCTCTGATGAACTCTTGTTTATTCTGTCCTCCCATTTTTTTTTATTTTCCCAAATGAAACCTTCATGATACCATAGCATTTGTTAAGGAACAAACTTAGCAGCCATAAATCTCTTTTGACAGACAGACAGTGCCAATTAACAGATTAGATTAAAATTAGTATATTCAACCTTTGGCTTGTCAGGTAGAAGTTATCTCAGTCTAGCTTAAAGAATATTTTAATTACAATATTTAACATGAGGCAAAAATCGCTGTGGCTGTGGCTGTGGCTGTGTCTGCATCTGCATCTGCATCTGTGTCTCTATTTTTGTCTATGTATTTAATGGAGTAGGAAGTACCTTATGCAAAAAAACCAAAATAAAAAACAACAACAACAAAGGATATAATGTCTATTTCCATTATTGACTGATTCAGGAAGTGGTTCTGTTATTTTTATAAATAAAGTTAGTAACTGTTCTTTAAATTAAGATTACTATTTTGAGTTTACAGAGACAACTATGCTTAGTCCAAAAGACTAGTGAACTATGCACATATATTTGTGTAACACAGCTCTCTGTGAAATTATGTATACGTAATTTGAAACCAGCATAATTTATAGATGCTTTTCTGTTGGCATTAAACAAGACATAGCAAAACCAGCAACTATAAAGAAGCCAAAGATTTTCTTTTTATAAATAAAAGGAAAAAATGTTTTAATTTAGTTTAAATGTTTTGAATTTTGACAATGTATTTTGATAACTCAGGTAGTCTACTTGATTAGTGTAGCTATCTGTTTTCTGTTTGAATTTGTAGTACTTGGAATCTGTTTAGAGTTTAAAATCTGATTTTTAGCCTAAGATTTCTTTAGTCTAAAAAAGCTGTGCAACCAGATGGGGGGCAGCCCAGTTTACTTCTTACCAATCAATAGTAACTGTGCTATTTTGGTTTCAGATGGAAGGTCTTCAAAATCATTACTTCGTGTTTTTATAACAGGGCATCAGTAAATGACACAGAGGTATTTTATAAGGACTATTGCCATCTTAAAAATACTTCTTTTAAGATAGCAGCAGATAATTACATTATTGACTGTTCCTGCTGTTGAGTTTGTTAACATAGTATTTTATACTCCTGCAGATTTGTGAAAATTACGCCCAAAATTTAGTTTCTGTGTATTCCTTTCAGTTCTTAACAAGGATTTATATTTATCAGCATCACATGGTTCTGTCAGTAAAACAAGGTCTGAAATGTCCTTAAGAGCTGATCTGCCTGGAAAACAACTCTGAGGGTTGTTATGGAGCTGGGCATTAAGGACATTCTGGAGAAGACAGTCTGATTCACAAATTCTGAATGAGAAAGAAGCAGGAACATTTCTTTCTCCTGTGTAATTTATGCCAGAGGGTAGGAAAATGCAGGCCATAGACCTATAGTGAACCTAAGATACTCCTTTATTTAGAGCAAGTAAACTCCACTTTGGAGTCTGGAACACCCCTGAATCTAGAAAGTGGTGTCTTGCACTTCAGTACTGAAGTCTTTTGTCCAGACTTCTCTGCAACATTAGTTTTAGAACAAAGGATTGGGAGAGAAAAATAACAGTAAAAACACACTAAATTTAACAGCAAACAGCATGTAAAAGACTGTTTTTTTTCCCCCTTTAAATATCGTATGCATGTAATCAAGAATAGCTGGATTTTTATTTTTTTTTTAACTTTGAGTTTTTAGCAGAACTGGTGGGGAAATGTAACCAAGGTAACACAGTGAAATTCAGCCTGGCTAAAATTCATGGTGTTTTGATTCCTGAAAGACCAAATAGCCAAATATGGGGAGTCTCTATTTTGACTTGTATAATCTAGGAATTTTTATAATCTAAACTTTATATTTTCTTACTGATATTAGTAACTTGTCAACTGTTCCTGTGATAGAGGTTTAAGAGTAGAGGGACTGTGGTGGCCTGACATTGTCTGACTGCCAGGCCCCCACCCTGCAGCTCTGTCATTGCCCTGCCTCAACAGGAAAGGGGGAGAAAATAAGATGAAAAAGCTTGTGGGTCAAGATAATGACAAGGAAATCACTCACGAGTTGCTGTCATGGGAAAAACAGACTTTATTGGCAATTAAATAGAGTTGGATGGTGAGAAACAAAGACAAAAAACTAAAACACCTTCCTCCTTGCTCAACTTCATTCCTTCATTTCCCACTTCACCTCATGCCTGGAGCAGGGTGATGGGGAATGGGGTTTAGGGTCAGTCCATAACAGGTCCTCTCTTCTGCTCCTTCCTCTTCATGCTTTGTGTCTGCTTCAGTGTTGATCCTTTCCGGTTTTCAGGATAAACTTGCTCCTGAATAGGTCCTCCACTGGCTGCAATGACGGATGTCTGCTCTGGCATGGTCCTTTCCACAGGCTGTGGGAAAATCTCTGCTTCAGCACCTGGAGCAACTCTTCCCCCTCCTTCTCTGATGTTGGTGTCCCCAGGATTGTTTCTTACACTTTTCCCCCCTTGCTCCTCTCTCTGATGTGCAGTGGTTTTGCCCTTTCTTAAATATGTTTCCACAGAGGTGCTATCATCTTGACTGTGGGGCTTGGCCCTGCCCCGTGGTGGGTTGGCTGGAGCCAGCAGGAACCAGCTATCTCCAGTAAAGGGCCAGCCCCTGCCTCCCCTCACAGAGGCTGCTCTGCACCCCCCCGCTGCCAGCACCTGGGCACAGACACCCAGTACAGGGACTAACCATGTGTTATGGATAGTGAGACCTCAGATTCCCAAATTATCAAAGTCTTTCTGCTCTCCACCTCCCTCTTTAAAAGGGACAAACCTAAATGACATGAGCCGTCAATGTGCACTGGCAGCCCAGAAGGCCAACCGTATTGTGGGCTGCATCAGGAGAAGCGTGGCCAGCAGGTCGAGGGAGGTGATTCTGCCCCTCTACTCTGCTCTGGTGAGACCTCACCTGGAGTACTGTGTCCAGCTCTGGAGCCCTCAGCACAAGAAGCACATGGAACTGTTGGAGTGGGTCCAGAGGAGGGCTACACAAATGATCTGAGGGCTGGAGCACCTCTCTTATGAGGACAGGCTGAGAGTGTTGGGGTTGTTCAGCCTGGAGAAGAGAAGGCTGCAGGGACACCTGATTGCGGCCTTTCAGTGCTTAAAGGGGGCCTATAGGAAAGATGGGGAAAATCTTTTTAGTAGGGCCAGCTGTGTCAGGACAAGGGTAATGGTTTTAAACTAAAACAGGGTAGATTTAAACTGGATATAAGGAAGAAAGTTTTTGCAGTGAGGGTGGTGAAACACTGGAACGGGTTGCCGAGAGAGGTAGTGGAGTCCCCATCCCTGGAAACATTCAAGACCAGGTTGGATGAGGCTCTGAGCAACCTGATCTAGTTAGCGGTGTCCCTGCTCTCTGCAGGGGGGTTGGACTAGAAGACCTCTAGGGGTCCCTTCCAACGCAAAACATTCTATGATTCTATGATTCTATGATAAATCAGATTTACATATCCAGCCTGCATAGCACAATATAAGGACTAAGATGAAGTAGGGAACACGTATTCGCAGGAAATGATAAGCATGTCAGATGGAAAGAGGGTTTAGAAGACAGGAGCCCATGGTGAACAGCTACCTCAGTCACAGTACAGCACATGGAAGAGTTTAGGTTCTGGGTGTGGCAGGGCCATTGTTAGTTCCATGTGAGTCATTGGGCTATGTTGTGTCTCTTAAGCGTATTAATAAAATGATACTTATATTGTGGTTATTCCTCTGTCCTTGTCAATCTTGCAGTCACCTGTGTTGAGCTATGGGACATGGTATCATGCATAGCTTTATTCATACATAGTACAAGGCATTGTAAGGGAACAGAAAGAGTCAGCAACAAAGAATTGTCTGGATCTGTGGATGTGATTGCCCACTAGAGGCAATCCTTCAGCCCCAGAGGTAGCAGTTATCTCTATAAATGTAGAACTCTGATCTACATATGTTTCATTATACCCTGTACGTAAGTTCTCTGACCCACGTGTTCTTTAGCTTCCCCCAGTTACTGTGTGCTGAGAATCCTGAAACATTACCTTCCATCTTGAAAAAATATGTTTTATAGTTTTTGAATGTTACACTGAAATTTTGTATTTTTATAATGTTGACACATTCTCTCTTTCTTAAGGAGATAACACATTTTAAAATTTTATTTTCATATAGCTTTTATTTATTCTTTCATTTAATGCTCTGTGTTACAGTGTATGTTGCTAGCAAGAATTTATCAGCAACCTTTTCACAGTCTATGTTAAACAGTCAAACACTTTCCATAACCTAAATTTTGTGCTAATCAAGAAGGTTTCTCCACTTTGACTTCTAAATTAAATTTACCAGGAAGATCGTTTAACACTGCTAAATCTTGACTTTTTTGAAAAGAGGTTATCTCTTTCAAGGAGGAACTAACCTTTAACTAACACACTCCATTCTTCTTATTCTCTTTCTACTCTGGAGAAGGGATACTTCATTCACCATGGCTGAGACTGGGATAATTCTCTTTTGTGCAGGTTCCTTTGCAACTGAAGCTGTTCATCCGTGAAATGTTAATCTCTTTCCTGCCAGCTTC
The DNA here is from genome assembly GCA_034008185.1 of Gorsachius magnificus. NCBI lineage: Eukaryota > Metazoa > Chordata > Aves > Pelecaniformes > Ardeidae > Gorsachius > Gorsachius magnificus. The sequence goes on along the minus strand of CM067109.1, from coordinate 33,715,473 downwards.
TGACTGACAGCTAACCACACAAAAGGGGATCTCAGCAACATTGTCTTAGCCTGTTTATAGACTCTAAAACAGGCCTTGAAATAGGTCATACACAGGCTAAATCCTTTGCTGTAATTGTTGCCCCCATGGAGAAAAACACTTTAATTTGGTATTAAGGTCCAGTTTAATTTTGTCTGGGAACACAAATACTATTATGCATTAATTAGAATCAAGTTATTACTCTATGACATTGCTATAAATAGAATTAAGTTTTTCATTTATCTAAGGATTTCCATAGCTTCATGGCTTTGGGTTGGTTTTACTTTTACAGGGTACATTTATATTTCCTGGGCCTGTTTGGGGAAAGAATTAGACTATTGCTTTAGTATTTCACTCCAAAATTATGAGAGTATTGTTTTTACAGAGACACAGATTTGAGGTTTTAAATAGCTGGTGTACAGGTGAATAAACCAAACAGGGAGGAGTAAAACCAGTGTTCACAATTTCTCTCAAAGTGTCGTGGTTTAACCCGGCTGGCAACTCAGCACCATGCAGCCGCTCGCTCACTCCCCGCCCCCCCCCCTCAGTGGGATGGGGGAGAGAATCGGGAAGGGGAAAAAGGGTAGAGCCGAGGGCTGAGATAAAGACAGTTTAATAAGAGAAAATAATAATAATAGTAATAATGAGAATGATAACAAAATATACAGAATATACAAAACGAATGATGCACAATGCAATTGCTCACCACCCGCCGACCGATGCCCAGGCCGTCCCGAGCAGCGATCAGTACCCGAGCAGCGACCGACCGACCCACCAACCCCCCCGAGCATGACGTTATATGGTATGGAATAGCTCTTTGGACAGTTTGGGTCCTAGCTGTGCTGTACTCCCAGCTTGTTATGCACCTGGCCGAGCAGGAGAAGCTCAAAAAGTCCTTGAACAGTCTGAGCACTACTTGGCAACAACTAAAAACATCAGCGTGTTATCAACATTCTTCTAGCACTAAATCCAAAGCACAGCACTATGCTAGCTTCTGTGAAGAAAATTAACTCTATCCCAGCTGAAACCAGGACAAGGGTACATTTTATTTCCTGGGCCTGTTTGGGGAAAGAATTAGACTATTGCTTTAGTATTTCACTCCAAAATTATGAGAGTATTGTTTTTACAGAGACACAGATTTGAGGTTTCAAATAGCTGGCGTACAGGTGAATAAACCAAGCAGGGAGGAATAAAACCAGTGTTCACAATTTCTCTCAAAGCTTAGCAGATATTTGGCATGGCAGGAACGAGTAACATACATGAGTGTTTGGGCATTGTGCTCCCAGATGTTGCCATCTGTTAGCAACAGCAGCTGCTGGAGAAGGGGGCAGCAGAGAGTTCGGCTGGCACCAGTGGAAACAATATCGCAAACAGAGCTCCACGGCTTGCTTCCCTTGTGTGCATAATGGAGTGAAATAGATGGCTATGTAGATTGATTTAAATCCCAGAAGAGTGTCTGAAGCGAAGACACTCAGCTGAACTGCTTGTCTGGCTGAGAGGAAGAGGTGATCTCTGAGTGGTACTTGAAGCCCTTTCTCTCAGTATTATTGTTACACAGAGCATTTATTAACTAAATCTCCCTCATTGCTGTCAAAATTAGCATGCTTGCTCATGCTTCTGAAATTCTCCATGCTCTCCCTCAGGGAAAGGAGATAGAATTACGTGATATGTGTAAACAGGGATTAATTTAATCTTCAGCCAAATCCACACATTGCTGTGCAACTGAAGTTTGCATAGGATTATGAAGGCAATATAATTAGATACAGTTAGACATCTTGCTTTTTGAAGCTACTTATAATTCTAGGTTTTTTTAAAAGATTAATTCATCATGTCTCCTGATTCAACATTAAAAAGAGATTAAGAAAAAAATCAAGTTTGCACTATATTGCATATACAAAGGGAAAAGAAGTTGCTTGGCATCTAGGAAAAGGAGCGGATTTGATGTGATTCTAAAAGACACCTCAATCCGCTCTGCAAAATGGCAATTGTCTTGCCCAAGGACATACGTTGAAACAGTGTTCATAACTTGGGACAACTTGCTCGTTTTGATTCCCAGCACAGTTTGTCACTTGATTGAGTGACATTTATTCTGCAACAGTATATGAACTCCAGAATGGAAGAATGAAAAAAATCCCAAACACAATCATTCCTTGCACACCCTGCCAAAACAAAAAAAGGAAACATACCCTCCACATGTTACAAGAGGCTGAAAAAAATAATAGGGTATCATATGTGATACTCTGTTATACTTCAGACTATTACACCTAAGTCTTTTCCATCTTAATATTAAGCTATGTTTTGGTTTTGGTTTTGGTTTTGGTTTTTTAAGAAGAGAAAAGACATATCTGGTTTGATAGAATTTTGACTTACATTTATAATAAATTTTAAACAAAAGAATGTCATTCATCTTACCTCCAAATACTTAAAATCCTTCAGAATTCAGACATAAGTATGCTATCTCTATGACATCTAAATTATGAAAAAATCAGGTACAAAAAAGAAAAGAAACTCCAACCTATTGCACTCTAGTCTTGGACCTCCAGGGGAAAAAACCAATTTTGTTAAAATTGTAGAACCATTATATCTTCTAGAATACTATGTGTGTTATTTGCAAAGGAAGTCAAGATGAGTTTTCTTGGATCTTCTTGTGAAAACTTTATCAAATATTTTGATTCACTATGTGTTTCCACAGTACCTACACTATTAGTGCTATCTTCTGAAACGTAAGCCAAGAAGCAGATGCTTCCAAGCATCTGCTGATGCTTAGAAAAAGTAGTTTGTTACAACAGAACACCATGTTAGTAATCAAGTAACAGAGGAAAATTAATCTGCCTGATATCTGGCCTTAAATTCTAGGATTAGTATTAAAGATATCATATTACTGATAAACCTAATCTTGAGAAGGAATGAGACTGAGACATGTGAAATCCAAATTTAACTCCTCAATTAAAAAAACCAAAAAGAGGTAATTTAGGACTGAGGCCTCATCCTCCTAAAATCAATGAAAAAAATGTCTTTATTATTAAAAGTAAGGAAAAGCTCGTATTCCATTATTGCTTTGCTGGTAACTGCAGTCTCATTTAATCTGAACTGAGTACAAATGTGTAAGCAATTTATAATTCAAAAAATACAGACAAATTAAAAATAAGTTAATGTACATTCTGCATTTTTCATAGGTAGATCAGGTACTGTATTGATAATCTGTGTTTTAGATGAAGAAAATGAAATTAATCTAGCCTGTCAATTGGGAAATACTATGAGATCACTTTGTGACAGTAAGGAAGAATCCGTACAGTAGATAAGGACCTGTTAAGAGGCAGGTTTGGGCTAGAGTTATTTGTGTTACTGAAGAAGTTGTCAGGGGACTAGTTTAATTTACTATTTTCACAAATATCAAGTGGAATTGTCCTAGTGAATCTTTAAGATGTCTAGAAGGAAACAGCTTGAATTCTGTGGGGGACTGGGATGATACAGAAAGACCTGAAGGAACTTGTGGACAACAGAAGTAGAAATGAGGTGAAATTAAGCAGTACAAAATACAAAGTTCCATTCTTTGTGACTAACAAAAAATTGTTCCAGAAGCTGGAAGCTCATCAGTTAAAAATGTCAGGGAAGAAAGCACCGCTACATTCATCAAATGCAGAATGATTGAAGCACAGATAAGAAAATGGCAAATGCAGTCTCAGATAAGATATTCCTAGTAAAGACACGGAGGTATCAAAGCCATTCTACAAAGTACTGGGGAGTCATAATTTTAAATACTATATTCAAGAAAGATTAATTCAGTCTCAGTTGAGGGGAAAGAGAGCCTACTGGAAAGTAAAAGAGCACAGCTTGTTTAGGCTAGCAAAACAAAGGCTAAAAAGCAATGTAGCAGATGTTTATGAATACAGTGGGAGGGATAAATAAACTACAAATAAATTGAAACTGGGACTTTTGTAACCCTCAGGGGAATGAGATTCTGAAGTGATCTTTCAGTAAAAGTAGTGAGAATGAGACACAAAACTTCTTTTAAAAGGTAATAATTATACTGAAATATAGACTGTGAATGCCTGTGATATCAAAGGACTTAAACTGATGACCTAGGAAGTCTCTTCCAGTCCTGTGTTTTTGAACTGAGCAATCATGCCAGAGAAAATAAGTACCCCCTCTCAGACAGGGTTTAACATGAATGCCAAAGAACACATGGTAATTTTCAATAGCAGATTCACAGTCTATATATTATTTATCCAAGCACAACACAGTTTTGAAGGGAAGAATTTAAAATAAATAGTTGTAATCTAAAAAAATTATTTAAATATTGTATTTGTATAAAGACATTATGCAAGAAATTAATTAATTTGAAATAGATGGAAAAAAAAAAAAGACACCTTACTTGCCTCCTGATCTCGAAGTCTACATACCAAAATAAATAAATCGAGAGACTATTCTAACATCTGAGTGGTTTTTGTTAAGTATGACAATGAAGGCTGCAGCTCTGCTTTCTACAAGCGTTCAGCTTAACTTATATGCAAAACAGGTTTCAACACAGAGATGGCAGTGGATCACTGTCCTATAGCCTGACCTGTATGTTACTCTGGATAATGCTTCTGAGATTTTATTGATTCTGTGTTTTGTTCCATATATGCTTACATGTGTTGAATACAGCTCTCAGGCTTAAATGAGTCTTCTGAGAAACTCCTGTATGTCTTTAGTGTGTAGAGACAGAAGATACGTCTGTCAGTGGAGGCCTTTTCAGCACTGATGATTTGCTTGTTGCAAACAAGGTGTCCCTCTGTCTGGAACAGCTTTTCTCCCTGTCTGGCAGTCATCCAGAAGATGACTCTGAACATGGATTTATCTTGCACAGGTATTCAGAATCTCAAGGTTGTGCCTTGACACAGCAAACAAGGGCCTACCAAAACAGAATCTTTCAACCAACAATTAGCTTTGGATAGGGCTTAAGGCACAGAAATTTATGGGAAACTAATGTTTAATGTTTAGTCTCATGTTTTTAAGGTTTACCTGCATTAAGCCTTTGAAAGACAGTTCAGCCTCCAAATTAGTAAATTCTGCAGTCTCATTTATCACAGAACCTGAATACTGCCCAACTTCTTTATTTGAAATATTTTCTCCTAATGAATGAAGTGTTTTTTCACTGAACTAATCTTTAAGTGGATGCAATGTCCCTCATTTGCAATTCCGCGCTGTCCTGTGTTACTTCATTGCAGTTCTCATTTTAGTAACCCAAGCAAGAGCATATCTTATGCCTAATGCCAACATTTAACTGATGATATAACCTTCTGGTTTGTTATGGACTATTTTTGCCTCCCTTGTTTCTTTAGTTATTTTATTTCTTCAGTATACATTAAGTTTTGATTAAATAGCAAGAGTGGTTATTCTATGTTTATCTTTCACTGGTTCTATGTCTATTTTTCACTTTCTGGTCCTCTTTGGGGAAGGATTACACAGTCTCTGGAGGTTACAAGTCAGACAGTTGAAATGTCAGCACAGCATCTGCTAAAGAAAATAAATAAGTACAGAATGTATACCCTGACTGTGGGAGTCAAACTTTATTTTTTAACTGGCTTTGGGGTACTTGTAGCATGCTGCAAAAAATGGAAGCAGAAGTGTGCTTTACACCACTACTTTACTTAAAATCAGATATTTGTTTCAATGTAAACATAGGCTTATTTGCAATATCTATAGGAAGCTATCACTTGAAGATATATGGTATTATTTATTTCAAAAACTGTCATATTGTTACTGTTTTTCAGTTCCAGAGTATGTATGAGTTTAATCTCATAAATCAAAACAACCTCCTCTTCCAACTCTCTCTTGTTTCTATTTTTGGATTTTGGGGTGGTTTTTTTGGTGTGAATGTGGTCATTTTTGACACTTTATTTTTCCTTACATGTCTTGCATGTAATAGTTGGGAGAAATGTTGGACAGGGAGCTGAAACAGAATGAATAGAGATCCTTGATGTGGCAAGACTCTGTAATGTCCATTTTCTTCCTACTCCAACCAACTTGACTGTGGAAAGGATTTCCTAACTGTTTCTCAAAGGCAAGATGGACATCACAGTAAGTTCTGTATAGCCTAAGAAGGGATTTTTCTCCCACTGCATAAAGCTTAACAGTTGTGTTCTGAAAAAAAGCTGCTACAGCAATTTGACAAAACTAAAGCTGAATTATATATAAATAAGAAAAAAACATCTCTTTATTTCTTTAAGCAAAAGTGTGGCATTATGGATAAAGAATGAGGTATTTATTCTCTTCTTCAGAGAACATTTTTTTCTAGAAGTGTACACTGTTTTAAAAGGGTAAGTATCTTATGTTACATATAGTTTTACCAGATCAGCCAGAAGTGTTGTCCAGGTGGAAACCTGTAATACTATGATTAGACATATTACTCTCTTGAGAGTGGAAGAATGTCTGTCTTTCTGATAGTATCATCTGAGGTATATATAATATCCTCATATCACACACAGGATGTCTTTCTAGTTGCAATGTGGGTAGGTGAGAATGAGGGAAAGGGGAAGTTTGTCAAAATGAGTATGTATTTAAGAAACTTACCTCTTAATCAATATGATACTCAGGTTTCTTCAGCTACAGTAATGATAGTGGCTACTGATGTTGGAAAAGAAATATCTTGGTCCCAAATTACATTTTAAATTAATTATTTTTTATCTAATCAAGTATAGTAATTGTGCAGATTATGGAAAATTTATCTTATTTTCTGTTTTTAGCTTCATTTTTTTCCATAGGCTTAGATGTTGCACTAAAAATGTCAGCAGACCTCCTGGAGGCAGGAAGTGAAACTCATTTCAATTTCAGACTACATTAATTCTGAGACAAATCAAACTTATTCTCACATTTATTAAGACAAGCAAGTCCTTGTGAAAAATTGCAGATTTTTAATAAGGGCATTTTCAGTGGTTCTATTCCATTCTGACAAACTCATAAATCAATTCCTGTCTTACAGCCATTACAGATTTATCAGTTCATATGAGTAAATGTGACAGCTGAATACTGCTGAAATCCATGCAGCATTATCTCTGTTATCATGATAAACACAACTTGGCCTCAAAGATGCGTTTTTTGATCTATTGAGGTTTTTCGTCTTTAGTTTTGTTTTGCCTTTTTTAAAGCATGACTTAGACTATAGGAAACAAGAGGAGAAGTCTAGCCTAAACAATATTTTGCGCTCTTCCTCTTGTCCCCGACAGTACAGTCAATGATGAACACATTTTCAACATGAAATTAGCCCACATTTTCTTTCAGTTAACACTTAAGACAGAGAGCTAAATATGTCTTTTTTTTAAGACATTATATGTAATATATAGAGGAAGGAAGATAAACATTATTCACTTCTAATATTTAGATAAAATTCCCATCCAAGTTTATCAGCAGCTGTAGCACATATTTGTAACACATGGACTTTCCTTTTCTTGTAGTGACGACCACATAGCAATAATTTCATGTATACTGTAAGGCCACTGTATTTGCTGATGGATGCCCTAAGTAATGTATTGGAGTATATACAGCATTCAGTACTCACAGTCTCTGTAGGCTAATTAAAAATATCAAATTTTATGGAAGGTGCCTTGCTGTTTATTTTGTTGGATTGTAAATTATGAGAATGCTTTCAATAAATTATATATTCCCACAGCAGGGAAAAAAAATCAGAAAAATGCTAATGGGGGGCAATCAGAGTAATAAGAACAATATTCAAGGTCCATAATTTTACTTGACAAAATTCTTTGGAAACAGATTTTTGAGAAAGTAGAGACAGAACAGTGAGCTTATTTGAATATTTCCAAATTTATGACAGTATCCAAACACAAATCACTTTTCAAGGCTGCTGAATAGATATTTAGAAACATTCAGTACTACTAATTTGTGTCTATTATTTCTTACTGCCACTCATGCAGCTCAGTAATTGAAATGCTGAGTAACAGTTTCCCTCCTCAATTCTAATAATGCTCTTTATCATCTTCTTTTTAATGCAGTGCCTGAACTTGAGAAAGTTTGTTCACTGCCAAATGTCAGTCCATTGCAAGATGTAGCAATGGAAAACCTCTCGTTTTATCCACTTTGTTAGGTAAAGCTGTTGTGGACCAGTGAGGTTGCTAAATATTTGGCTCCTGTTTCCTGTTTATTAAGTAAAAAAAGAGAATAAAATAAGTCCAATAGAAACAGCACATCTGGCTCAATCTCATACCAGGGAAACCAAGGTCTTGTTATTAAATTTAAGGGGAGAAGAATCCAATCTGGCACATTCTACATCAACAGAAAAGTCAATCTAAAAACAATTTCATAAAGAATATAACCTGTTATCAAAAATACAAAAAAAAAAAGTTCATAATTGTAAGCTGATGCAAGCTTGACAGCATTCAGTATTGCAGCTTTCACCCAGATCAACAATTTATGTCCACTCCCAGTTTAAAATATGAGTCTTTTTCTTTGCAGGGAAAGCTTGACAAACTATAGAGATTCATCCTAGTATGAAATCACATTGACAAACTCTCTTCTGCACTCATATTTGCATTACTATGGCTGCATTGATGCAATAAGCTCCTTGAAGTAGACAAAAGCTTAATATTAAAGTCAATGGAAGAGATTGTTTTCTCTTTCAGTAAAACTTAGTTTGGTGCTGCAGGGCTGTATAACTGTGGAAGGTTTTTCTGTCCACTCTGTTCTGTCCACGTTGAGGCTGTTTTCAAACCATTGTGTGTGTAATATTGGACTTTCCTGTAATGTGCACGACATACTAGACTATCTCCTAAGTACAGCTATTCCAGGCACCACTAAACACTTATTCCTACCATAGAAATAACTGTGCTCTACTTTTCTTGCATCAGTTTGGAGGGTGTGAAGAAAACATATTTTTTCTCTCCATGACCCTATCTCCAGCTAAAACAAGCATTCAACCAGTCTCTTACCTCTCATTTAATTTGAATGTTCTCTCTGCAAGCATCTAAAATAACCCCATGGTTTTTTTTCTCTCTGCTGCTTGGTGGGTGGATAAGAGGAAGACTCTGAGAGGATGACAGGGAACAGCCTTCTTGAAAATGAGAGCTAACTATTTGGAAGAATACAGAGGAAAACAGAAATCACCTGGAAAAGAACTGTGCAATACTCAGTGGCTAGAATAAGAGCAAAAAGCTCACGAACCATAAAACCGCATCTCTCAATTCCTTCCATAGTTCAAACATAATGCCTGAATAACTTAATCAATGTTTATATGCTTAGTTGTGCCCCTGACACAGATCTAAATGAGAAGACCTTGGCAGCGTAGAAACTCTTTGTTGAGCTGCCAGGACTTGAATCATGTCCTAGGTGTGTCTTGGAATGCTTGGCCTGCAGAGTGCTCAGGGAACTTCGGTATCTTTAACAAGTGGTTTAAAATCACCTCAAATGACAAAATGAATGTCCACTACAGCTCAAGAAAATTCAGCATGATCACTTGCTTTCCTGGCTGCTCTCCTCAAGCTTCTGAGGGCAGCCAGGTAAACAGACAGCTGTGAGCATTGCCTCATTCCACTGACTTTGTTCTGAGTGAATTGGAAGGCATGGGGAGTGGAATAAGTGACTATAGCCACCATGATCTTTGGCTGTCACCCTGACTACCGTCTTTCTTTCCCAGGTTTTGCATTGGCTTCCAGCCTAATGGCTAGCCATGAACCTTTTCCTTTTGCAGCTCAGGGCCAAATAAGCTTCTCTACAGAAGGATTATGTGTGAACCTCATTGGACAGGGATATGAAAAGGAGAGAATATTTGTCCTGACCACTGATCTGTAAGGGAGTCTTACAGTTACTTTAATTAACATGTATGTTAGTTGAAGCTATCCCAAGAGTCTTTGTGCAAATCTGGATCTCAGCTGCCACTTGTTCCAGACTGTACATTGCTACATAAACTTCACCCGTGCCCAAACATCAAACTATACACCTGCATTGCCTCTTTAAAAAGCAAGACACTTGTCATTTGACAGCTCTGTTTTCAGACCTTGGTTTGCTTTGACTGTCTTTTTTGATTCCAGCCTTATGCAAGTCACTGATCATAAGTGTCCTTGCTTGTGACAGAATGATATGGTATGAAAAAGATGAAAAACAAGCATGAAGGAAATATTGGCTAAAGATACAGAGGCAAATTCATAAGTCTTGAAAACTGTTTCTTTAATGTCCAGAATAATCTCATAAGGTCTCACTGAAATATTGAAAATTTGGGTCCAAATTTCCATACCACCTGGTGACGTATGATTAAAAAAGAGGTGACGAATGTTCCAGTGTGAGCAGATGTTGGCAGTGCCCCTGTATAGTTTACACTCAGTTTTCTTAGGTTCCAATACCTACATGAGCTAAGATGTCAAGCAGCATGGAGTGAGTTCTCTGTTATTTTAAATGTGTTTGTATGTTGTATGTACTTCAGCTATCTTTGATAACATTAGTTATGTGATTAGACAGTCAGTAAAAAGCTCAATGAACAAACAGATGCCAGAGTGTATTAACTATCCATAGTAATAATAATTCCATGTAAGAAAAGTTTATTCAATGGCAAATAATTCTGTCAGAAAAAAAAAAATTGTCACATATGAAAACAAGTATCTTGGTTTCACCTGAAGACGATTTTCCTTTGAAAATGTTATACTCTGCAGATATTATTGACTTAATAGATGGCAGCTGAGAAACTTTAGGAGCCTTTTTCTAATCAAAATGATTCAGTTAGCATTATTAATAATTAAACAGTATTTCTTTAATTTTAAGCTTTTTAGACTGTCAATAAACTGTGTGCACCACACAGCGTTGGTGCCGGGTAGCTTGTTTTGAAAAGCTTTCCAAATAGAGATGAAGGAAATAAATAAATAAAAATGCTCATTTGCTAGTATATTTTTCTGAGACTTAAAGTAAGTTTTATTTTCTGCCTGAAACTTAAAAATCATAAGTTCCATCCTGCTTCAGTTACCTGAAATATTTGTGTCTGTTTGCCTGACAAACTCTTAAGAGTGAACACTTTCATGTTATTGCTCTTTCTGAGTTTTGAGCTGTAATGAAAGTAAGTGTAAAATCTTCAAAGATACAACCTTTGCAAGGCTGAGTAATGCAACTCTTAATTTTTAAGCACCAGAATTCCGACTGAAATCTGTAGTTCTGCATTAGACTTCCTACACAAGAAAAAAAGGATTCCCCAAATGGAATGCGTTATGTCTTGTATGCTCAGCAGGGCACTGCCTGAAATGATGTTAAAGAATGCTACAAATATGCCAAAACCCCTTCCACTCTGTGGGAATCAGATGCCCCTCTCTTGGCTGTATAGAAATGTCTCTTCCTATCTCCTTAGGAAAAATACCTATGTATTCTTTTTTTTTTTTTCTTAAATAAGAAAATAAATAATGAGCAAAATTAATGTTCTGTTTTCAAAGCAGCAGCGTGTACTGTAGCCTATTTGCAATGGAAGAAACTAAACATAAAGTATTTCATACAAGGAAGGCATTCAGATCCATCTTCTAAGAGACTGTGTATCAGGCCTGAGTCTCCACTCCTATTTAAGTTGGCGGGTCCTGCATGGGTAACCACAATATGATGCACCCACTAGATATTTTAATGTTTGTGGTTTTGTTGATTTGTTTGTTTTAAATAATTATGGTTTAAATATACTCCAACACTAAAATTACAGCAGTCTCTGAACAACTTTAACTTACAGTGTGTGCTCATCCAGGGACTTAGTTCTACCCACATCACTCTGATCTTTGAAATAGATATGACCCCAAGAATTAGTTAAGGTTGCAGAGGGAATTTTGTATTAGTAAATTGAATTTCTTTGAGGCAATACAAGAAAACACCAGCATCATACCAGAACTCCACAAATAAACTGACTTCTTGTGCCTACCCAAAACAATGCCAAGGATTCCAAAATGGATCTCAGTGTGATGGGAATAGTTCTTCCGCTTGTCATCCTCATTACTTAACAAAAATCTAGACATGTTTTATTGTGCTACTTTATGATATTTAAAGCAATGAAACGATGTTTACAAAAAACAACTCTGTCACATTAAATTTAAATTCAGATCTTGTGTATTTTGAATAAAAAAACTTGTAGTCTTATAACATCAGGTGTGTCAAGGAGTAAAAAGCTAAATAGCCATAAGGGAAATTGATTTCTGTTCACACTTCTGCCAATTATCTAGGAACACAGTGTTCCTATTAATATTAAATTAATTTAACTACATGGAAATATATTTTCCTTTGCAAAGGTAAAGGTGTGGATCCAAAAAATATGTTTAGACATTTCAGACTTTAGCCTGAAAAAAGCAAAACTGTACTCAGCTGGACCTGGGCTTCTCACTCTCTGCTGAAGGACTGGCTGGGAGATTGCAGTCAGGATCTCACTAACCATGTGAATCTTTCATTCCTTTCTGCTGGTGCCCAAATCTCCACAACATCAGTAAGGCATGTTCTTCCTTAAAATTGCTAGCAGCCTTTCAGATATCATACTTGTCATACTGAGAAACATAACTTTAATTGCTTCCTTCTGGAGGAATGACTCAAACCTAGGTTTTTAACTGCCTGTTTTCTTCATGGCATTGTATGAAAGATGGTCAGTGTCAGTAGACCTCTGCCATCTTTACTTAGTCTTTCAAAATATTTTCTGACTTCTAAGAGTATGTTCTGGACTTTGGATGCAGCATGGCTACAGGTGATTAAAGCTCAGATGGGTGGGATTTCAAGGGTCTTTTAGGTTAGGTATTTGAGGTACTGTTCCAAAACATTAAACTCTTGTATTTAGATTCCATTCGGTGGAGCAAGTGATTAAAAATTTTGCAAAGCTGGGCCTAATTTATTGAGTGCTAAATCCTTTCTTCAGTTTAGTTGTAATCCTCCCATAATTTCAGAAAAGGTTGACAAAATCACTCCCCTGCCTATTTCACCTATCTAGCAAATCTGTCAAAATTATTCCTTGGGAAAAATAAACCAAAAGAAAAACTAAGTATGAAGAAATCCAATAGTAAATCCAATATTCCTTTTTATGGCTAAAGAAAGAAGCAGAAACTTGCAAACTACTGTTCAGGTCAACTTTAAACTCAACATGTAACTTAAAATTAACTCAACTGAATGTTATAATAGGACTTAACTAGGACAGATGAACTACTGTTTTTTCTGAATGAAGACTTAATTCAGTGTTATCTTTATTGTGACCACATTGGTATTGCCTTTGAAGAATTTAATTGTAAGCTTCCAACATGCGCCAATTTAGTCCGAGAATTTGGCCTATAGTCACAATACAGTTTTATAAAATAAATTATATGAACACTCTGATTTTAAATTAGAGGAAAATATTGAAACCATGCAAAAGCTTGATTAAAAGCCAGGAAAAAAGAAGTTTATGTTATCTTTCCAAGAGGAATGTTTTAATAGAATTTGCACCTTTTATCCCTTTTAATAGACTGCCCTGTGTGATAAAATTAAACAATTTTTATATACTACTGTAGCAGGTGTTGCAATGTTTGGGGTAATGTTAAAATTTCTCACAAATCATCAATTTAGAATTATTCTGATAAGTTTCAGATGGCTGGAAAAGGCTGCAAATGGAGTAAATCTACATGTCGTCTTCGTGTTCTTAGTCCAGCATGGCCCTCATTATGGAAGCATCATGTGTAGGTTGTGTTGGCAGACTTTCCTTTAAAATGCAAGTCTAGGCTTCATGTGAAGAAGGATAAATAACCACCTTCTCATTACATGAAAGTTTCATGGTGCTCACAATGCAGGATCAGGAAGCAGTCAGAGAACAGTGTCCAAGCACAAAAACTGCATCTGTAATACATATGAGGGCACCTGGTCTGAAGACGTCATTATTTAGCATCCTCAGGTTTTTTTGATGAGCAATCAAAATATACTGAAACTTTTAGAGCCAGAATTAATATTTGAGAATTGAAAATGTTTCTGTTTTATGTTTAGGGACCCTTATGTTCTTGCAAAAGAAGATTTAAAATTGTCAGAGAGACTAACAAATCTTGTATTTTGCTTGCTGGATCAGAATTGCTGTAAACGTTAAAAATGCTAGTTAATTATAAAATATATCTCTTCATTCTTTACACATATTACCCAAATCTCCAGTAGTTCTACAACTCTTTATAGGCTCATAACATTTCTTGGAGCGATTGTAAAAGATACACTGTAAAGAACAGCACAACTTTTAGAGCAAGTCCAAGCAAGGGCCACAGTGAAGAACTACTATGCTTAGATTGTCTTCCTGTCTTCCCTCTCAGATTGGAGAACATACAGGTTGTGCTAGTGTGCTTAAAATAATTCATTATTTGTTCATTTTAAAAAATGGCAACATAGAATCACTAGTTTGATAACTAGGTGTCCACCTGAGGAAAAGATATAACAAGCAGATGATAAGAGTTTGGGGTTTTTTTTACTGTTTTTAAACATAGGTGGCAGTTACTGAATATTCTGGAGTCTGGTTGCATAATTTTGGGTTAAAATGGGCTGCACTGGGGAGTCTGCTGAAATTAATGTCCAGTCTCTGGCTGTTAATTGGACTTATGTATAGACCAGGTACTCACTCTATTGCTTTGCACTGTCTAAACCGATATGCTTCAGTGTATGTCCAGGGAGGGACTCCTTAAAAGCCAAGGGCCTCCGCTGTCTAACACTGAGCAGGCATTTTCAAGATGCTTACTTTTAAAGTTTAGATATTGTTGGTTTAGGTTGCTAAGGCCTTTTTTTTTTTTTTTTTTTGCATTCAGACATTTGTGTCATGAGAGTTCATCATTAGGAATCGATATAATTAAATTGTATGATATAATAGAATAGAACAGAAAATAACAGAACAGAAAAGAATATTTCAGTTGGAAAGGACCTACAATGATCATCTAGTCCAACTGCCTGATGAGAGCTGATCAAAAGTTAAAGCATCTTATGAAGGGCATTGTCTAAATGCCTCTTAAACACTGACAGACACAGGGCAACAACCACCTTTCTAGGAAGCCTGTTCCAGTGTTTGACCACCCTCTTGGTAAAGAAAAGTTTCCTAATGTCAAGTCTGAACCTCCCTGACACAGCTTTGAGCCATTCCCAGGTGTCCTGTCACTGGATCCCAGGGAGAAGAGATCAGCACCTCCCTCTCCATGTCCCCTCCTCAGGAAACTGTAGAGGTAGCCCCTCAGCCTCCTTTTCCCCAAACTAGACAAACCCAAAGTCCTCAGCCACTCCTCACAGGATGTGCCTTCCAGCCCTTATACACAATAATAATGCATAGGCAAAGAGCAAACTAACATGGCTGTTGTATTAATGTCCTCAGAACACAGTGATGTAGACATTGAATGCACATGAAAGTCAAAGTAATATATAAAAATAATCACATAATATCAGATAATTCCTATCTCCAACTCGTTGCCCACTAGCAAAGGTAAGATTTTTTCAGTTTGGACAGTTATGTAGCTAGCTATAACATCTAAAATGACGTTGGGTAATATATTTCTGTTTTCAGAATGGGGACATGTCACCACCATTCCAGATATTAAGTTAATGTTATAAAAAGTTCCTGGCACCTAAACTGTGTAATAATTATATAAACAGAAGACAATGAGCTCCTGAGCTTCTGCATCTTGAAACTATTTTCTCTTTTGTTAAGAGTTACACAAAACTATGGATTGGGTGAAAAGTAGTGAATGGTTTAAAAGAAATAGCCCCAACCAAAAGAAATCGTTGTCACAGGAAATGTTAGGGTAAATGTTAGGGCAGATTGTTTTCTGTGTGATGATTTTATTTGCAATGTTTTCATCTTGCTTTTTACAGATTAATGTAAACATTGTCACCCTTTTGGTAGATATTGATGCAGTAGTAATTGTCCCTTCTTTTTTCCTTTTTTTTTTCCTTCCCAAAACTAGATTATTTTGCAGGAGGAAAGCTTATTGCATGTTCCAGTCAAGAAACACTGGCAGTACTTTTGTAACTAAAATAGCTATTTATTTATTGATGTTTTAAAAAATGAACAGCAGTAAATAACAGTAAAAGACAGTTCAGCTTCCAACTGCCTGATTGGCTGATGTCAATTTTATGTGGCATAAGTGAGGAGTGAGGCAAATCGAATTGAACACTGTGAATGGATAATGGTCTCCCACAGCAAGTTAAATGTCAAGGCACTGTAAGAGAAGTTATATAAAATAAATGCTTAGGTGAGGCTGAGACATTAATTTTCAAAGCAGGAGACCATTTTCCAGTCACAAAGTTTAATTCCACTGTCACTGTTGCTATTATATGAAGGATTAATATTATAAAATCAATAAATAAATGAAAGTGGATCAATGGAAGCGCTATCTGCACCAAAATCCTGCGTTTTGATTGTCTCAGGCTACAGGAATCTTTCCCATTCCATGCATGCTGAAGCTAGTTTAGTTAGAAGTAAAAGATGTGAGAAAACAAAAAAAGTGAGAAGAAATTCAAAGCAGTATAATTTTTTGGTAAAGTTCCTTAGATTAAGTCTGAAAGATTTTCATAGGAGTAAAAAAATAATCAATTTTACATTAGTAAGAGCCAATTCCACTAACAAAATGTGTCACCAAATAATTAAATAAATGATTGATAGATGGAGCCCAAACTGGTAGAACATACATGTTGAGAGGGTCGGAAGATGTCAGTACAGATTTACATTCAAATTTTAAGTCACGAAGCGACTTAGAGGATTAACAGAATTAAATTCTTAATTTGTCAGATAAAGATATTTTTAGTTGTGAATGGGTTCATTTGTGGACACTGGAATTTTGAATGCCTGCGTTAATGACATAAGACATCTAGAGGTCTTTCAGTAACTAGGGTGAGTGAATAAAACACATTTTCTTCCCATTTGTTCTTCTACCACTTGCCCTACTGCTGTTTTCATATCTTCTCACCCTAACAATGAGGTGACCTTATATGGGGGCATCTTCAGGAAGAAAACATGATCTGAGGCATGAACCCTCTGTGCTTTCTCTCTGAATCTTCCTTTATGGCTCTGAGACCAGCAAAGATGTCTAGGTGCAGAGAGTTTGGTTTCTTAGTTCTTCTAGGGCTATTGACTTCAGAGGACATCTGCTGGTTAACACTGTCTGAAAATCCAGTTACTGTGTGAGGATGTAGAACCAGTTTGCTGCCACTCAGGGTTGGTATAGTTGGCTGGAGGTCTCTCCAGCCAAATGATGGTGTGATGTTGGAGCATGGAATCATACTCATACTAACCTGAATCTAACCAGCCTGAGCAGTTGTCATAGCAACATGATTTTCAGAAAAGAATACACATGGGATTGCCAGCCCATGCCAGGCCTCCTTCACTCTGTTTTTGGAGTAATTAAAGCTGATACCACATATTAATTTAACTGTCCAGGGCTGAAGGGATTTAGCCTTGAACACTTTTCAAAAACTTGTTAGATATATTTTGCAATTTATATATCTGACTCTTAGACACTGTGAAAAACATTATCTTCTTTTTCCTGCTCTTCGTTGGTCAGTCTAGAGGAAAAATTCAAGTTAATCCAGAAACTGTGCTGTGGCTTCAAAGGGTTTTGCAAAAGTGACAGCATTGGTATTGACTGATATCAAGGGACAGTGACTCAGGAAGTTTGGCTTCCATTTTTGTCTTCTGCTAATGTGCTTTGCCATTTAGCCTTTCTGTGCTTTAGTGTCAAAATATAGTTTATAATTAACATGTTGGGATCTTCAGATAAAAAGCTTTGTACAATCAAGAATACCACTTTGGTGAAAGCTAAAATAAATTGTACTTGTTAATAAAATGTTATTGTATTTTTTTAAAACTACCTACTTGTTCCTGCTTTGTGATCTGAAAACAACAGACCAATGGTTTTTTATTTCATTTATCTATTTATGGCAATACCAGTTTTAGTTCTGATTTTATCAAAATAATTCACAGCCAGATGATTATGCATAAAGGCAGTATTCTATTTTGACAATGATAAGCGAGGAATAGAAAAAACCTCTAGGAAAATGTATATTTCAGTTTAGAGAATAAAATGTGCTTTTGCTGACTTTCTTGACATTTTGAACTCCACTTGGGAGATGTTTCATTTCTGTGTGTTGACCAGGAAGCAGTTAGCTGAAAAGACAAGCTGTGTATGTGAGTGAGGGGAAACACAAAGACTATGAAGAACACACGCAAAAAATAGGGAAAAGGTTAAAGTGGTATTTTGAATGGTCAGTCTTCTCTAGGAAATGCTAAAGCAACCGCTTATTTAAAATGTCACCAACAGGATCTTTTTTGACAAAGGCACAAACTTTTTTTTTTCCCCCCAGTGCAAAGGGCTGATTTCATCAGAAAAGTAGCCATGTCAGGAAGATTTTGGAATTTTGGTCATTAAACAAAGAGTCAGAATCACAGTCTTTAATTTTTGGTCTTTGTGGTTTTTGGAAGCTTTAACACTTTTTTTTTTTTCCTGACCAAAGCCTGAAATAATTTCAAATGAGCTGGTGATTTGTTTTCTTAACCCCCACTGTGTATTTCTTGGTTGCAGGTCTCCTCAAAAACTTCTTCTTTGTGATCTACTAGTGGTTTTGGCTTTCCTTCCATTTGTAAACTTAAGCTTGGTATAACTTTCTTCTCTCTGAAAAGGATTTGGCTAGTGTTCTTGCACCATTGGCCAAAAAGTAACCATTGACTTGCAGTCAAACCCATCTTTTATTTCACATGCTGAGAGCAATAAAACCAAAAAAGAAGAAGTATTCATGGGAGAACATGCACTCTTTACTTGCTGTGTAACAGTCTGCACTGAACTGAAAAGAAAATTGTAACCTATCTCTAGAAACAGCAAAACACTAAAAATGTAAAGGTTCAGTAAACAGAAAAGAAAATCACAACAGGCATAGATACACTTTAAACATTTATGGATCGTGTCTGAAATGATATATTTAGTGTATTGTATGAGTTTCAATCACCTCTAGAGTCATCCATTAAAATAAAATGAAATAGATTGTAGAATGCTGTAGGACTTTAGGGTCAATTTTTTGCCTGGGTTGCAGCCATGAAACTCCATTAGCTTTGGCTCTTTTATTTAAATACAATTTTTTCCAAAAATTGGAACCTTGCAGTGAACATTGAGTTGAGGTCCAGCTGCTTTTACTTTTGCTATGAGACATGAGCTAAATCATATCATTCGGACTTCCAGAGTTGTAAACTGCTATAGTTTCACTACAAAAGCTTTTCAGCTAAACATTATGACTGACTGAACTTCTGGTTATTGTCCCTGAAGTTGTTATTCTTTTGCTGCTTCATTTGGACTTGTCTAGGGATATTAGAACTGTTATTGCTAGTGGTATCAACATACAACTCAGCTTAAATTTAGTACCAAACTTTTAGAAGGCCATTTACCATCTGCTGAAGCCTTAAGGTAAACATACATGACTGGCAATAATTCACATAGGAATATTCCCTATTAGCCTGTGCTATGAAGAGCAATCTTCACAGATATAGTTTCATGCCATTTTCCAAATTGGTTTTGAATTTGCTTGTGACTAACTTTAGTCACTAGAGCAGAGTGAAAAGCACATTTTGAAAAATCTCCTGTCTCACTTCCCAGAACTGTCAATTTTTTTCTTTTTCATTTTAAACAGGAAAACTCACAGCCATATGCTGTACAGTTATCTATGATCTATTGGTCAAACTCTGTTTGATTAATGCATGATTGCAACACTTTTCTTGCCACTGGCAAACTGCTTTCCCACCAGTGGTTAAAAAATTATTACTTTGTACTCTTAAGCACATATTCTGACATCTCCATTCTTAAATTAATCCAAAAGACAAGAAAAATAATCTATGAATTCCTCCACATTAGGAAGCTCTGGTATTTACTCTGAAGCAAAAGAACTTGTACAGTGGGGACTGAGATGCGCTTTTGGCTGTCCACATAGTGGCTTCTGCCACAGACATCTTATTAGGTCATAATGATTAGGACATGGATTATTGTCTGATTGGTTTGTTTAGAGTCTGGTTACTGTAACAGTAGGAGAGTTAAACTGCCCTAGAAAGCTGATCTCTTGAAATCTCTTTTCATACCTCCCATTTATAACTGCTAAACAGCAGCTGAGTGAGTGAGGCACAACTATCCTTAAAGGATTGTGGCTTTTGTTCAAAAGAGGAATCCTTCAGCAAAAGAGGAGATATCACTACAAATGCAAGAGATAGAAATGTAGGAATAATGACATATCAAGGCTGACAGTTAAATAAATTATAAGCCTGGAGAATAGCTAAAATGATGGAAAGAATGAACATCAAAAAAAATGGAAATTTACATACATTTTAAATCCAGTTTCAAGAAAACAGCAGCAACATACAATCAGTACCTGTGCAGTTCTCATCTTTAGGTTTTATAACTGTATAGATAGGTTCAGCAGAGTTCCCACCTCCTACAAGGGGGACTGTGAATTAAGAATGTCCCTCCTAAGAGAGGGATCTCTCTCTAAGAAGGAGAACTTGGGATTCAAATGAAAGAAGTTGTTGATTAATAAAAAAAATATACAAAAGGAAAGCTGTGCCCAAGACTTCTGAAGCCCAACTCCAGCAAAACTACTAGTTTGATATAAAATAGTACAAAGTAAACATGAAAGCCAGTTACTCTTGCAATGACTTCCTTCTTCATAACCATCAGTGTTTCACCAAAATACGGAATTTAAATTTTGGAAGCCATAAGCGTTGTGGAAGTTATATAATTCTATCACCAATCTGTTCTACCTTTGATAGAAAAATGTCCCACACTATTTTCAGGAAATGCTATTTTGACCTACAAATACGCCAAGGTGATCTTGGCACCTTCATTTTTCTTAGTCTTCCCTGAGAGTCAGGCTTAAGTCACTGGTGTCCTTCAAGGTTCTGATTTTTATGAAAATTTTAGAAATTTGTATTTGTTAGAAATTGTATAGGGCTGGACACATCTGGTTTTTTAATGACACTGTAGTCCATCTTTCCACCCCTATTTTTACCATGTTGATGTTGCACAGCATGTGGGAGACAGCTGAATGCTGAAAAGTCTATTAAGGGAAAGCTTCACATATAGAAGAATGATTATTCCTAACAGCCTTCTTGACCTTAGTAGCAAAAGTGAGGCAAAACAGGATGTTTAGGTATTCCCTCATTGCTTCTTGGAAACCTATAGGTAAAATTAAAAACATTTTGCCTTTATTGAAATAATTAAACTCCTGTTTACTCCGCAAGGGTGAGAATTGTCAGTTAAATGTCTGATAGGTACCAATGGATGAAAAAACTTAGTTATATGATAATTGTTCACATTATTTAATAATTTTGGTATATTATGCTCTAAAAATGCTATAGCAAATTTGTGTTTATACAGTAGGTTTTGGAAGAGTTGTTTACAACTTACGGCTGTGTTTTACCAGAATATTATAGCAAAAAGTATCCCACAGGCAAGACCATAAGGCACACACTGTATAATTCAGACAATGTAAGAGCAGCAGTTCAAACACCTATTTGAATTGCCTCTGGCAAGTCTGTAAAATGTCGTATAAAGTATCTTTAAAGCAAAAAAAGGAACATAGATGGAAAAAAATATTCTCTTTATGGATAGAAAAAGCCTAGGAGGAAGTCAGCTGAAGAAATTTATCATGTAGTAAGATGTCCACGGTGTGTGAGTTATGCGAACTCTTCAGAACCTGCAGCAGAAACAAAACTACCTTAAGCACATGCAGGCATGTGCCAACTGTTCCACAGTTTTTGATGGGGACCAAGCTGGTACAAGAAAATGATACATAAATGACCTTGAATCAGCCTTCCCGGGCTCTTCTGCAGTATTTAATATTCAGAAAAGGTTAAAAAGTCTGCTCACCAACCTTTGGCTCTTGCACTGTCTCAGGGAGGTCCTAAGTTAAGTGTCCTCTGTTACGGTGTTCTATGGCAGCAGGTAGACAACATAGCCCAGTAATCTTGCCTATGCCCTGCTGCAGTCAGTCTTTTGCCCCTGAATAGTATTCTCATGTTTATGTCCTAGAGGGCGCCATATATATTTGAAATTCCAGAGTGTGAGAGAGATAGTTATTTTTAGAGAGAGCTATTTATCACGAAGGAAGAGACAACAATTGGCCAGTGCTCTCTTCCATATAGTCTCCTGTGATTTGCTTCTTAATGACATCTAAATGCTAATGGGGTAAATGCCTGCTGAAACCCAGCCCATCAATTTTTGGGGAAAATAATTTTCTGAATTATCATCATATTAATATACCTTAGTATAACAGATTGACTTTTTTTTTCCACTTCTGTAACAAAACCCCCACTGTGTCCTTGTTTGTAACTTCTTTTGAATTCTTTGTTTTTCAGTAATTTCAAGGTAGAATTATGTTACGAAAATGTCTTCATGATAGCAATACATATTAGGGTTTTTTCCAACTTCTTAAATAATCCATGAGAAAATCAATGAGGATTGAACTACCAAGTAAGAAGAAGAAAATAAAAAGAGGGACACAATGTGTGGGGTGAAAATAAAAAAAAATTTAAAAAATCTATTTTAAAAGTAGAGTGGTAACTATTTTTAAAACTGCTTGTAATATATATATTTTTTAGTTTAACAAACAAGGAAGAAGGAAAACAAATATGTAAAAGAAGATTTTCTTGTAAGTTTTTTATAGGCTGCCAATACTGGTATTTTTTTCTAATTTTCTATTTTATTTTTCAGTGAAATTGTAACTTCTTTTCCATCTATATTCTTTCCAACTTCATCACATATTTTATATAACAAACTTCACTGAAAAGAAATTAATTTGTTCTGTTCAGCTTCTCTGAATTAATCATGTAGGATTGGATTCTAGATGTTTATATGTTGTGTGTGACAAGATAAACTCTTAAACCAATTGATAATTTGCATCTGTTAAAAAACTCTTTTCCATGAACCACCATTAGGTTTTACAAATGGTGTGTGGGGGGTCCTACCTTCATTCTCTTGGACTGAACACCAAAACCCATTTGAATGTGTAAGCTGCAAATTTTAACAGGACTTGTGCTGGTATTAACACATACTAAGAACTGTATGTTATAGTCAGCAAGACTCCAAAGGCCAAATTGCCACTTGGACTTAAGCATAGGTAGTAGAATGGGAGTACTGGCTTATATAGCTCAAGTTTCAGAATCAACTAGCAAATTTATTAATTTTGAGGGGTCTGGTGTGGTTTCTAACACAGAATTTATCCCTGCCTACCACCACATGACTTCATTAAGAAAAGCATGTACTCCAGGCAGTGCTAATGCAAGAGATGCAAGCAGATGGCTAAAACCTGCTTAGTCTCATCTTAGCTGCCATCAGTTCATGTCCGCTGAATGTGACAGAAAGATCCAGGTGCTCTAAAAAGATGAGTCATTCTTCTAAAATACAAATTAAAGGGTATTAGGAAGTTTTAGATTTGTGTTCTCTGCCTTTGTGAGAACACATCCCAGGTAACTTATCAACAAAGGTAGGAAAAAAGGGTTTGGTGGCTCCTTGGACTCACTGGTCTTCAATTTTTAGGGTCAACTTTCAGGTGAAAAATATTTTATCTTGTTTAGTCCCTTAATTTCAGGTGAAGATTTCCTGGATAATGGATTTTCTGCCAGTAGGAAGACCCTTCAACACAGGAGGAACATAGAGTATCCTCATGCTTTACCAAGGCAGCTCTCCAAGCTTTCTGACTTCTGTGTATCCCATTTGTTGGCCTCTAACTCACAGAATCATAGAATCATAGAGTACTTAGGGTTGGAATGTACCTTTAAAGGTCATCTAGCCCAACTCCCCTGCAATGATCAGGGTCATCTTCAACTAGACCAGGCCACTCAGAGTTCTGTCCAACCTCACATTGAATGTTTCCAGGGATGGGGCATCTGCCACCTCTCTGGGTAACCTGTTCCAGTGCTTCCCCACCCTCACTGTAAAAAAAAATTCTTCCTTATAACTAGTCTGAACCTATCTTCTTTTAATTTAAAACCATTACCTCTTGTCCTATCGTAACAGGCCCTACTAAAAAGTCATGTGCTATTACATGGGGAACCTTCATGAATAATGCAAGCCTGTCTATTCAACTTGATGGCAGAATACTTAAAGATTCAGTATTTCAGCAACAAATACAGCAGAAAATTTGCCAGTCATTTAAATTTTATGTTATGATTTTGTAAGTAACCTTGCAGTAATTTTCTTGGGCACTCCCTCCTATGAAAACACATTCTACCCCTCTGACAAGGTGAGCATGCTTGCACATTACGACCTTTTAAGAGCAGGTATTTGAGAATGTAAATCCAACCAGTGTAAAACTTTTGTCAGGTACAGAGTCTAATGATAATATTCAGTCAGCACTTATTTCAGTGCATTTTAAGCACTGTTTTTCCAACACCAAATTCCTTTCCTCTTCTCTTGCCACAGTTCTTCTGCTGTAACCAATGGGATAGGTGCACACAGGGCAATGGTTGAATAAGTAATCATGGTTCCAGATGAAGTTAATTTCTGTATCATGGTGTTTTGATAAAATTTAATCACAGAGATGTATTTCTACTTCATTTTGTGCCTGTCTGATGCTCAACAACCTGTAAACCTTCTCTAGATATATATTAAGAGAATAAAATTTCTCTTCTAGGCTTTTCTGCTGAGTTTAAGAAAATTTAAAACTATCATTCTTACTTTGATTGAATGCTTGCCTTCCTTTTTTTTCTAAGAAAAATAAAGTTTAAATTTAGTCTAGACATAATAAATCTAAATTGGTTATAAAGTCCACTTTTGCCAAATTAAAATGTCATAGTCACTCTGCACTATCAACCTACTTATAATTCAAAAAGAGATTTTTATTCTTTTAATTTTCATTACTGACTTGAAATTAAGTTCTTTCCTCACTGAAAGAGCTTCTAATATTCACCTAGCTAGAAGAATGACAATGACTACAGACACATGTGACTGTTCGTACATACCTGGTTTTAGGTAAAAACATAGAAATCAAAATTTTGTATAGTGTTCAGAACAGATGAAATGCAAGAGTTCCAGCAGCATTTTATTTTCTGACATGTTTACTTAACCCTGAATCTTAACAGTAAACCTGAAAAATCTATATTAATCTCAGGGAAAATGTATAAGGAAATTACCAGTTTTCAATGCAATCTAGTAAGAAAATCCATATGCTGACTATAGAAATTTGTCCTACTCCATTTGTTT
Source organism: Gorsachius magnificus (assembly GCA_034008185.1). Taxonomy (NCBI): domain Eukaryota; kingdom Metazoa; phylum Chordata; class Aves; order Pelecaniformes; family Ardeidae; genus Gorsachius; species Gorsachius magnificus. The sequence continues at coordinate 33,690,313 of CM067109.1, read as the reverse complement.
TGTGAAAACCCATTCTATCTGCTGAACCAGATAAAAATCCATGTACAGGGTCTTTTTCAAGCAGCAGATAAATGAGGATGTAAATGCAGCATTCTGACTTGCACTTCTGACTCTCCTTTTCCCCTTCACATCTTTCTTTTTTTTTGTTTTCTTCTTAATTTGTTCTTGTTCTGTTACACCAGCATCTGCCTTGTACACCAGCTCTGTCCCTACACATTCTCTGTAGGGAAAAGAAGTGGTCTGAACCTTTCACCTATCTCATGACCTTGGTTTTAAAACTAATTCAGATATATTCTGAAAATACCTGATCTATAGCTGAGCTGCCCAGAACTTGGCTGTCTGGATTTTGGTTTACATGTATACATAGCATGAACTATTTCAGTAGATGGACCTAGACTACTAGCTTTCAAAAATCATAATTATGGAGCTTTTCTGTAGATTCATTTTTGTTTTAAATGTAAAGACAAAACAGGATTCTAGTAAAAATGAAGGTGCTTGCCACCAGTCAAAGCTTTGCCAAATGTCTAGCTGCCATTTGTTGTGATGAACACAAAATCTAATTTTGATGAAAGGACATGTAGTATTACAAAAGCTTATTTTGGTTACATGTTATATAAGCCTATCACTGCTAAAAGTTCGATATATGTGATTTCTAATTTCGATAGCAACCCACTGGCCTTGTTTTGCTTTGAAGCACTCAGTGTTGCAGGCTACTTTTGCTGCCTTATGCAAATAATTACCAGGTACATTTATTCCGCCAGTAATCATTACTTCAGCAATTTTCTTGTAGGCAGGGTGGTTATCAGCCCCATAATGTGGGTGCTTGGCAACATCTAATGGGTCAAATGAGTCTTCCTATCATTGCTACTTAATTACATTTAGAATTGAGCAAATGGTAGGCCAGAACTTTGAAGATTGCTACTAATATATGATCTCCAGTGGTTCTGCCCTTTTGAAAACATAGACATAGGCAACTGGAGCCATCAGTGTTAAAAGTTGCTGAAGACAATTAATTTCATATCCCTACTACTCACTAGATGAGAAATCACATCTTTATGTTTCATTTAACATCCTGAGTTTTTGTAGTGGAAGGGCTCATAGACAACTGAGTTCTCTCTGCCTATGTTCATGACATGTGTGATTACCACCTTTGCTCTTCTCTGAACTCTTTCCAGGTGTAGGTGACCCAAAGACTTATACTGACAAAGTGACATTCTCTGTTTTTTTACTCTTGCAATATGATTATTTTTTTTATCACTTCTGGCACTTTGCTAATGTTTTCATACCCACAAGTTATGCTTGGTCAGCTCCAAGCCATTATTTTATATGTGGAGTGAGAACTGGGTGGAGTACCATTCTCTTGTGCATTGTTTTATGCTGATCTAAACTGGAATTATATTGCCTGTTTACCAAAATCAGAACAACCTTTACTATGAAACAAACCATTCTTTATCATGAAAATTGGAAAGAAAACAAACAAACAAAAAGAAACAAAACAAAACAGAGAAGTACTAGTCTTTCAGCCTTTCTAAAAGACAACCCATGGGCATAACTCGAGAAGCACTTGCACAGACATGAAGCATCAAAATTAGAGATGTAACTGAGATTTATGGCAGAAAATCAAGGTCTAAAGGTTCTATATCTCAATGCCAGAGTGTGCAGAGTAAAAAACCCCTGAGATTATTTAATATCAAGATATTTACAATGGATACTCTGTGAGGTTGCTAATAAATACTGTTTCTATACCTACTGTGTCTTATTAGCTTTATTCTGATAACAGATTGGAAGCACATTTCTTATTGTAAGATTTTTTATAAAAGAAGTTGGTGTCTTGTGTGAATGCTCTGTGAGAAAGAGGCCAACTCAGTCGTGAAAAGAATAACAATGATTGTGTCTGACTTGATTCAAAAGCTATTGAAGGCATGGGAAATAACTATAAAGAAGACAAGAGAGCAAGAATTTGTTACCTAGCACATTTGCACATTATACTGCAGTTCAAAAGTCAGTGCTTGTTGTTACTAGTTCTTTGATCAGAAATTTAGATGCATGAAGGAGTGCAAGAAATTGCATATTGTAGGTCTGTTTGACACTTCAGGATTTCAGGCCAGACTCCTGCTCCCAAGGTTAAGTGAATTTTCCATTGTTAACTGGCATATGCAAGATGAAGAGGTTTAGTGAGAGAGCTATGCTTTCTGTGAAATAAGCAATTAATACACAATCAAAAGTGCAAGAATATGCAGACAAGTACTTTACTCCTGAGAAATCCCATATTGTACCACTATATAGCATCACTCTCAGTGACAGATGTCATGAGTCAGAATATTGATTAACAACAAAGTAGTGCCGAAAAAGAATGGGTGGACTTGTCAATGGAAGGCAAAGGAGAGAGATAGAGTAGGGTCTGAGAGGAAACCCATACAGACAGAACAGTCTTTGTGATACTCTTCTTATCAAACAGGAGAAATGAGTTAGGACCAAATATAGTCATTTTGGTTTGTCAAAAATATGTATTTCCAGAGACTTAGAAGTGAAATGTTTAGGTCACCACTGTCTAAGTATTAGTTATGAAACTATGACACAGTCTGTATTCAGCAGTACAGCACCATGCTCTACAAAGAAATTTAAACAGATGAACATTGAATGCTGTAGAAAGAGGCTTACAGGAAATTGATTGAACTCTAATGGCTTTCCACTGTCAGTTAGTGGCACTCTCTGCATATGTGAACAAGGATAGAGACTGACCAGTGAATAATGCTCATGTTGGCTAGACAGCACTTAACGATTCTCTCTGTATGCGGGGTAGTGCTACCTGCTGGAGTATTTAAAACCCACAAATTACTTGATTCACTGAATCCTGTCACTAGAAGGGACAGCCTATTGATTCCATTTGGGAGTGGAAGGACAGCAATTTCATCCTGTGACACAAGTCATTTGCAGTCTGCTGAAATGGCATACTAGGCCCTGCCATTATAAATCTGTTCGAGCATAAGAAAGAGGCAGTACTCATAAACACAACAATACAAATATGAAGACTCATATGCTAGGCAAAACAAAGTCGGCTGAAGGGGCAGCAATAAGCTGTGTGATTTGTCTCCCTGCGAAGGGCAGCTACAGTAAGTTCACCTGACATATTGCTTCTTACAGCATTTTCAGCAATGTCTCTCTCTTCCTTTTAGTCTTAAAGAATTAAGTGGTTTGACTGGATGGCTGTCTACTCAGGTTGCCTTATATACCTTCTTCTGGTCCTAGCTATGCTACTGTGACTTCCCTTTTGTAAGTCACTGAGAATGTGCCTTTCCTGGGCTTTCAGTAATAAGAAATGCCACTGCTCAAATTCTCAGCATGGATAAATTTGTCTCAGCAGCTCAGAAGCTCTCTAATATTCTGTTCTGCTACACTGCCAGTTGCTCAGTTATTCCAACTCTATCTGTTGATCATCTGCTCTTCCCTAAGTACCACCCAACAGAATTTAGCAGAACCATAAGGAAGCAACTCTTACTTCTAAACAAGTATCTAGATACTTGTGATTATTTTATCCAGTGAAATATAATGGTGAAAAACAATAGTGAATGGAAGACAAAAGAACAGTCCAGTTGTTACTCTAAGTACATTTTGTTGCTACTTATAAAAATGTAGATCTGGAGAAATGCTAAAGAATACCAGGGCTTTTGAACTTAGATCAGCCCAGAGCAGGAACTTATTCTTTTCAATCAGTATTGCACATATATATATTTTGATTGATGTTGCTTTAATTAGCTTTTGGAGCTTAGAAGTTTTAATATTTTTCTAAAAGACATGGTAAAATATCAGTTTGGAGACATTATTGATTTTCCTATGTTCTGCACCACCGTGATATCCTGTGATTTCCTTTCTTAGAGAAATATTCAGGACTTTGAAAATTTACTAGATACCAACGTATGCACTCAATTTTGTCAAATCTTACTCACTAAGCATTAAGATTTGTTTTCAGCACCTTCCTCACCAGCTTTTTTGGATACTGCTGACTTGCAGTGCAGAGATGTTTAGTCTGGGATTGTTTAGTCTGGAGAAGAGGAGGCTGAGGGGAGACCTGATCGCCCTCTACAACTACCTGAAAGGAGGCTGTAGTGAGGTGGGGGTCGGCCTCTTCTCCCTGGTAACAGATGATAGGGTGAGGGGGAATGGCTTGAAGCTGCGCCAGGGCAGGTTTAGGCTAGACATTAGGAAAAACTTCTTCACCGAGAGGGTTGTCAGGCTCTGGAATGGGCTGCCCAGGGAGGTGGTGGAGTCCTCATCCCTGGAGGTCTTTAAAAGAAGGATAGATGAGGTGCTTAGGGACATGGTTTAGTGGTGGGATGGCAGTGCTAGGTTAACGGTTGGACTCGATGATCTTAAAGGTCTTTTCCAACCGAGGTGATTCTATGATTCTATTCTATGATTCTATGTTGCATATCATCCCATTCACAGCCCCATGTGCAAAGTGCAGCTAGTTGAACTGAGTTGTGTTACACTCATCAGCCAAAATGGTTGTCCTGACGCCTGGAGGTATGCTTACAGTGTGTCTAGAGTCCTTAATAAAACAGCCTTTTCTTATGAGACATGGCAGCATGGTCAGGCTATTTCACATAGCCCGTACCTTCTCCAAGGCTGTATGTGGTGTTCTTGTAGGCCCCTTCCAGTAGGCATTTCTTTCAGTTTAAAGTGGCTGAATTAATGTGACATTTTTTGGCAGCCTATAGAAGTCATGCTTCCATAGCAACCAACTGAAATGTTGTGTTGTGTGCCTTGAGGTGTGGCATGAGCGAAGACAGAGCTGTCTGAAGGTACAAAGCCTGAGAGCTCTGCAGGTGGGGAGCACAAACAGCTGTAGCTGGTGTGGTCATGTCTATATTACCCTCAGGGAATGGTGTTCTTGTGGATGCCATCTCCTGAGGCATGGCTGGACTTCATGTCAGGGAGGCCTGTAGTGGTTTTATTTAGTAATGTAGGTGTAGCCTCAGTAGATTCTGCACTGAGAATTCTCTGATATCCTGCCTAGTTATGTAATAATGTTATGTATTGCATGGCCATTTTTATCATGTGGGAAGAGTCATAGAAGAAAATTCAAATAGGCTGATGTCTGTAGAACTTGCATGATTTCACGATCACATGCTGGATTAGATCAAGGAGTTTTTGATGACAGAAAAGTGTGTGCAATAATAATATAAATGACGAAAAAAGTCTCACATAGCACAGCAGCAGCTTGACTGAGAGAATGTGATTGTGCTGGTAAGACTATATATGATAATAACAATGTAATTAGTGATGCATATATCCATCACATTTTATATAAATCCTCAGTAATAAATTAATGTAGCGCCAACATATTTCTTATTTTATTAGTATGGTTGTTATGCTTTTTTGTGACAAAACTCTGTGAAACTTTCCTGGCAAAGACTTTTCTTGCTACTTGAAATTAATTGCAGCTTGGTTGTATCACAAAAGAAAATGCACCTACATCCACCTGAACCATAGCTGATTTTTCAAATTTATATGTTTTTCCACACTACCTATCCCAGCTTGCTTGCTCAGTAGGATTAAAGAACTGTCTTCTATACTAAGCATGGGTTCAATTTTTGATTATATTGTTCCTGAGGATTTCACTCTTTAAACCTTTAAAAGTATTTAGTGGTACTTCAGTATAAAGATCAAACAGAATTATATTGTTAGAAATAAAGGATTTTAAAACTAACACTGTTCATCTCAATAAAAATAATTCAGTTGATACATTTAAAGAGGAAATTCTACTTTCTGATGCATTCATGTAAGTTGGTAGAAACACTCTGCATTTACACAGTTCTGCTATAATATGAAATGTTGTTTTGCTGTATATGCAGCTAGAGATAATCTCAAACTAACACTTCAGGACTAACAACCCTCAGATCTATGATAATAGAACTTGATGAGAGAGACAGCTTTTGTTCTAAATACCATATATAGGTAATTTTCTTGATGCACAGATACCTGTATTTGGAATGGCATGTGAATCTGAAGTTTGTAAATCTGAAGTTTGTTTTGATTGATTTTCAGTCAAAACCATGCATTTTGCAAACTAAAGTCAGAGGTAGGCATGAAGCCCTCAAAAATTCAGTGATAATCTCCAAGCTAACCAATAGACCGGTTTTTCTTCTATGGATGCAGTCACAGTTAAAGCATATTAAACGTTAGTTATATGTAAAAGATGAAAATGCTATTTTGCTGTAACTTCTGAGCAGAAATGAAAAAGGGATAAGTGAAATTTTCCTGCCATTCTCTTCAGCTTCCTTCATACTCTTGCAATGTTTGCCTGTTATCTTGCCACAGATCCCTAGTTTTCAAAAACTACCTAACTATAAACATTTTTAAACCAGAAAAGTCTCTATAGAGTGTTTCATCTTTCCTAAAACAAGGTGTTTCAGCCTAAATACACACTGCCAAAAAGACTCCAGATTTATTATATATTTTACAGTATGTAAGTATTAGGAATGAAATCCAATTTTCCTGCAATGTGGTTAAGGAGGTTCATACTAACATCATAATTCAGTTGTGTGTGGTGGGTATTATTGTGTTATATATCTTTATAAATCTAGATTTTTTTTTTCTTCTGCTTATTCTTGATGGGCCAGGTCCTAGAAAGGTGCCAAGTATTTGAAACTCATATTGAAGATTAGTAATTGGGACCTTTCAGGATCTGGCTTTAAACTAGTCTGGCAGATATTGGGTCAATGGAAGCCAAAATGTTTGCCCTCTACAATATAACATCTACGACATCATTCATTAAAATAGATTTTTTAAAAAATCACATTTTCCAAATAATGTAAATGAAATCTGCTGCAGAACAATTCCACTTCTCATGTATTTCAGTCTTTCTCTGACTGATTTTATTATATTGAGGAAATGATAGTCTTTTAACATAAAGTAGGAGAGTGTTAAGTTATTATTAAGAAAGAAGTTAAGTGCCAAACTTCTCACTAGGTAAAAATTAGTTAAAGTAAAATATGAAACATCATGCGATGTTATGCTTTCAATGTTATGCTAGTCAAATCCTAACTTCTGCTTGGTCTTGAGTAACACAATTAATGACTTAATGTTTTCCCTGGTATTTTCGACCCTGACTGGATTTCAGTACATTGCCTGTGGAAGATGCACAGTATAGGGATTCCATTATATATTAAAAATTCTGGAAAACCTTTCAATGAATTAATGGAAGTACAGCTGGGCTTTTGTGTCTGATCAGCTGTATCTTCACACTAACTCTTTCAGGAAATTTTGATCAAAGCTGAAAGCAGACCATGAACTACCATCTCCCCTTGTAGTCAAACAAGCTGTGGAACCATAATTGGCAATGGCAAGATTCCAACACAGGCAACAAATTAGACAATGCCAGATTTATGTGAGATACTTTACTAGATCTTCTTATGCAGTAGTAATAAACATCTTTGTCTTTCTTCCTGCATATGCTACCAGGATGATACCTTCACTTTCTCCCAAGAAAAGGCTTTGCTAGCTGCCTCCATCCCACTGTCTTAACATTTTTGTATAATTTTGATTCAGCTGACCTTTATTTCTGATTTTCTCTTGATGGAGTAAAGTAACAGCAACGTCTTCATCTTTCCTGTCAAACCTACTAAGTTTATGCAAGAAGGCAGAATGGAGAATGGAGAGACTATGTCCTTGCCAGGGGTGCACAAGAAGTTGGGAGGAGATACAGCTGGGACAGCTGACCCCAACTGTCCAAAGGGATATGCCATACCATATGGCATCATGTTTAGCAACATAATCTGTGGGGAAAAACATAAAGGGAGAACATTCAGAGTTATGGAATTTGTCTTCTGAAGTAACTGGTACATGTGATGAAGCCCTGCTTTCAAGGAAATGGCTGGACACCTGCCTGCCAATGAGAAGGAGTGAATGAGTTCCTTATTTTGCTTTGTGCACACAACTTTTTCTTTACCTGTTAAACTGTCTTTATCTAAACCCATGAGGTTTTGCACCTTTACCCCTCTGCCTATCCCCCATTCCACTGGGGGAGGGTGAGCAAGTTGTTCTGTGGGCCTTAGTTGCTGGCTGGAGTTAAACAACGACAGTTCTTTTTGGCACCCAACACGGGTCTTGAAGGTTTTGAGTTAAAGGTAGATTTGATTGGATTGTGCTAGACGGAAATTATAGATGTTATAGCTCTTTAGCTACTAATTGGCAGGCCCCTGGGGCTTGCTTGTCCATGGTGATCCTCAGCAGCTAGACGTAAATGCATCGGCAGAGTGAGATGTTCCAGAATGAAGAAGTTCCCTGGACTGATAGATCTCCAAAAACAGCCAAAGCAGGAGAAACTACAGTGATATTTAGATACATCACATCCATGCTGCTCTATGTAGTTCAATGGTTTATGGCACATGCAAAACTCTGAAGCAAGATGATGGGATCAAAAAGATCTAAATCTCTGATTATTAAACAAGGCTAACAGAAGAAGAAATCACCATTTCTTTTGCACTTTTCTATTGCTAGTTTTTAGCTTGTACTTGGAACTGAAACTAAAAAGATGTATTTATTTCTTTTGTAGCATATTTCTCTAGTGGACAGATAAGACAGGGTCTCTCAAACCTATTATTAATTACACTAATTATTAAAATATGCCTGTTAATACTGGTTTGTGAGGTTTTGTTTTCTTGTTTGTTTCAAGAATTAGATCCTCATAGATTGTGATTATTAATTTTTCCTTTTTAAAAGAAGGCCAGTGTAAACTCCCATGCAGATGATATCTTGCCCTGTGTATGCACACTTTGCAAAGAGAAGCTATGGTGTGGAGCTATCTTGTGATGTCCATTCCCTTGGCTATTCTGGAACAGTGAAACTTCTCTACCTTTTTTTTTTTTTTTTTTTTTTTTTTAGAATGGGTCTTACTAGTTCAATCTAACTTTCAAGGAAGTTAAGTTATTTACAAAAATGTAGGAGATGATACTGTCATCTATCGCCATGCCATGTTATTCTTCTCATGGATCTGTAACGGGATTTGTAGCTTTTTGAACAGAGCCTGCTTTCTTTATGGGAAAAAAACATGGACAAATTCTGAAACAGTGACTACCACAGCTGCTGTTGCATGCTAAATGGCATATGATGAATTAGAGAAACCTTTTCATCTGACTAACGTGGAAAACCAGAAAATATCAGAAAGCGAGCCTTTAGTCTTCAAATTCAAGTCTATATAACTATAGATCATCCATTGCTTAGAGTAGTTCACACAGTCTGTGGACAGACTCTATGGGCTGTGAACAGTACTCAAAACTTCCATTTCCTAGGCATACAATTTACCAACATAACACACGTTTTTCAGTGCCTGATTTTCATGGAAATGCCTTATCTCCTGCTTTGCTGACATGCTTCCTGGATACTTTACTGCCTTGGGATGTTGCCACTACGAAGTGCTGCTTCACAGCATGTTTGGATGTGAAGATAGCAATAAATGGCATTTCTTTTGGATTTTTCTGCTGGAAGCAACAGTTTCTTTTTCTTTTTGGATATTTTCTAGGAGGCAACAGTTTATGGCTTCAATGCTCAGAATCATACTTGAATGCAGTTCTGACTTATTAAAACAGCAGTCATGAATCCAACTAAAATAGTGTAGCTTGGAATGAAACTTTTTTCCCCTGAATGCATTGTGCTCTGTGTAGTATGTTCTTAAATAATGAGTCATTGACATAGATAGCATAACCCTATGGAAAATAATTATTTTCAGCTTACTCAAAAAATATTGAAATAAAATTGAAAGCTGTTTCAGTATTCTGATTTTAGAGTTCCTACTTTCATCCTATATAGAAATCTTTGGAAGAAACGAATTAGATTTCTTAGAAATTAGGATTGCCTTCCTTAGGTCAGATTCTACCAGCTTTTTGAACTCTAACTTACATGGAGTGTAGCTTTAATTACTGGAATGAACTAACTTGCTGTACAGTACCAGGGTGAACAAAGCTCTTGGTTTTTAAGATACACTGTTCCTTTGTGGTAGGCTGTAGAGACGAACTTGAGGAAGCTCATACCACTACTGCTAGTGCTGTACCTGTTGGTAGATAAATGTTAAGACTGCAATTTCCTGTGTTGTTATGGACCTTTCACAGACCATAAATGAAATGAAATAATCAAACTATTCACAGATAAGAAGCTAGCTGAAAATCCAGATTTAGAAAATATCCCTTAGTATTGATTTGAGAGTCCAGTGATGTAGGAAGAAATGTGTATATTAAAAAAAACCAAATGTAGTAAGGGAAAGTAAGAAAGAATTTTGTAGAATAATTGCTGATTAGTTCTCTGTTCATTCTTCATTTTACCAACACACTTTTACAGCACATAATGCAGATAACAGTTCTTTACTTTGTTACTTTTGGAATCCAAATATATGCATTTCATTTAAAAGTAGAGATTGCAATAACTGTAATTTCTGAAAAGGATGTGAATTGTAGCAAACAGAGTTATGACAATTAATGGTGATGAGAAGGTAATTACTTCAGACGACCCTAACTCCGTTTGTGAAAAAGAGTTGCTCAGTGCAGAAAACTACACTAAACGCCCATGGGACTTTTCTCTCATGATCACTTAACAGCAACATTCTCACATACAGCATAAGGATTTGCAACATGTTTCTATTTTCTTCTCCTTCTTTGGGCTTTCCTGAGATATCTGGAATTAAAGGTAGGGAAATCTTTGTTCTACGTTACAATTAATTTATTCTGTTTCAGCCCAGTTTCTTATGCTTTAAAGTTAGATTTACCATGTTGCTTGCCATACCTGTGTTATGCCAGGTTAATTTTCAAGAGAAAGATCTGTTTTATCTTCAAGTACCTCTGTCTTGTAAACTTAGAAGAAATTGGTTGAAAATAAGGAGGATGATAATGTGAGGCGTCACAATGAAGAGGTAGCTTCTGTATACATATTAATGCACACATAATGTATGTGGTAATTACATTTCTTTTTAAAGCATGACTGGCCATAGTAAAACCATATTGCTTGAAAGGAAATACTTTTTTTTTTTTTAAGTAAAAAGAAAAGCTAACAATTTAAAGTAATGGTCCCCAACACTATGATAACACTATATAAAACTGCAACTGGTTTATTGTCATAGAATGGTATTCGGTTTAGTGGGTCATATGGTATTTGTTAACCACACACATGGTGTGGAAATAATTTCAAAGGAATATATGCCAAATGTTATCATACTGTTACCCTGTGGTTGCCATTACTACAACAAATCTAGGAACATAAAGAACTTGTAGCTATCTCAGATACAGCTTTTCCATAGCAGTCAGTACAAACTCTATTTTTAATGGCATCTCCAAGCTATGAGTTACAGAGCCAAGTAAGTGAAGGAGATCAGAATTTTCTCCCAGATGGTTACTCTAACTTCAAAATTACATTTAGCGCAGATTGAACAGAATATAAAACTAAACAAGACTGCACTGTATTTTCAAAAATGAGATTTTGTTCCTGGAATGCTTTTACATAAAAACCTTGCTATGTGATTATTTATTGAAAGCTAGCCTTATATTTCAGGAAAGTGGAGCCAAGAACAATGGACTGACAGCAGAGAGAAAGGCCGGTTGGGCAGAGTGGACTTCTTGCATACCTTTACTGGAAGCATGATTTGGAAAAAAAAGTAATATAAACCTCAAAATTTTTGCTGAGAAGAATTAGAAAATTTTAATCTTAACAAATATTATTATGTGTGTTGTAGAGCTTTAAATATATTTTCTAAAAACTCTGGTAGTTTTTGTTCAATTTCTTACTGTGACTAAATAGGTGTCTAAGTGACTCTCTCCTTCCTTCCCTCTGTTTTTTTTTCTCTTATTCTTCAGATTTTTGCACACTGAATAAACTCAACCACTTTGTCTAAATCTTGACATGAAGCATTCTGCACTAGCTGAGCTAATTCAACATGAAAACTTCATTTATATCAGCAAAGACAAAGAGAGAATTGCACTGGCAATCTAAGAGTATTGATCTATGTGAAAGTTATAATGCTGAGCTCTCTATAATTATATGCTGCTGTATAGATTGCCACAGGGTAGACTTATTTTCAACAAGCTTCTACTAAATAACTTCTTTTTAAATATATACCTACTGAAGAAATATAAAAATGCTGTAATATCCACTTGTTTGGTTAGAATAAGCAATCTCTAATCTCAGAAATGAGCTGGCATTAAGATGAAAACACATGATACCATCAGACATTATGTGATATTTGGAAGTTAACACAAGTTTATTGATTTGTATTATTACTAGTTCTAGTTTCCCTATGCTGCCACAACCTGTTGTCCAAACTCACTACGTGTCATTGTGGTTAACAAAAAAAAAGCATAACTCACAACTGAAATTGTACCACTATGGATGTGGGAAATGGTCCCTTGTGCAGCAGCAAATATTGTCTGTTGATGAGTACAGATAACCTCTGTGTAATTTACATAGGAGAGTCACATAAATAATGTATGAAGTGCTGGAAATTGCTTAAAAATAAGACCCCATATACATTTCCTCACTCCGTTAAGCAGCAAATAATATGAGTCTTCCCTTGTTTCTTTCTTTCTTAATAGTCTTGCTGCCACTCAACTTTCATCTTTCATTAAGATTCCTGCTGGTGGTGCTTTAGGTACAATACAACACAATGACACTGAAAGCAGTAGGAGCACTTTACCCCACTGCACGTCTCCTCTATTATAAAGACTAGTTTGTCAGAGTTAATATCTGCCATAACTGACGATGGACGCATTTCCACTACAGCACTCTTTGGAAGAATAATATCAAGATGGGTATGTATCATCTGGCACGAAACCTCTTGTTTGGTCTTTTGCTTGTGACCATACCCAACTATTTTTCTGTATAACTTTCTGCTTTGTTTTTTAAGTCAGTAAATAGTATCTTAGGCTGATATAAAGGATGTCAATGAGCTATAATTGGAGTGTAAGTAGAGTGAATAGTTTTTGGCTCATGCCAGTGATGCAGTTTAATATTGATAGTATCTGACAATCAAGAAATTGTTTTCTAGTATTTTCCACATCTCCTAGTGAAGCTGAGAGTAAAACTTTACACAGATCTGAAAGCTAACTACCTTCAACAAGCCTGTGCCTTGTTGTAAGAGAAAGCAGGCTCCTGAATTGGCTATAATAACGGTATGTTCCATTTCATAATAAATTTTTGTCCATTTTCAAGGAAAATTGGTCTTAGGTAAAGGATTTGGGTTTAATTTTTATTTTCTTTTTTTTTTTTTTTTCCTCTGTGTAATCCTACCTTCTAAGGGGTCTATCACAAGAATTTCCTTTTTTCTGTATATATATAAATTGTGTAGGTGGCCACCTCCTAAATGCTTCAGCATCTGTATTACTGAATAAATAGAAAGACTTGAAGGATAGTGTTCCTGGAAAAGTTCTTTCCCCCTCTGCACCAGTAGTTTTAATAAAAGAAATGTCCTTTCGCTCATTTTTATATATAATTTTCATGGATGAAGTAACAATTGCTTCAGCAAACACTGTTAATCCTAATGTCTCTAGTTAAGGGCTTCAGAAGATGCTTTTAAGCACTTAAATGAAAAGGAAAGATTTCCAGAGATTCTGAGCACTGCTGTCCCTGGTGAGATCTGTCCATTTCCAGAAACTTTGAAAACCTGGCCAAGGCATGCTGACACCATACAATGCATCATCGTATTACCAACGCATAAGGTTCTTCAAACAATATGGTAAGTCCATCATGTGTGTTCCTATGGCATGGTTCAGTGTTGTGCAGAGCGTGTACTACAGAGGTAGTGTACCTCCCCAAGTGGAAAGCGATACACTAGCAAACTGAGCCGCCCAAACAGGTTTCATTAAACTTTTCTCTTAGCAGGACTGTGGAGTTCTGCTCAGCAGGAGAGAAGTCATTTTCATACAGCTATACCACTGTCACCATTTCTGGTGCTCTCTTAGGGTTCCAGAGGTGTGCTGGTATTATAATGTGCTTCCATGCACCATTAACAGTTGGAGTAGTAGCTGTGGACATTCGAAAACCTGGATTCAGGTCTAGAAGCAGAAGACTTCTGAAAATGTTGGCTTTTCTCATCTTTCTGTGATTTGAGGCAGAAGATCTTGCAACTTTCCGTTCATCTTCCATGAAAGTAGCACAAGATGAGTTATTTCATTGTTCATTTTTTCAACATGAAGAAAATTCTTAGTAAGCAATAAACTGAACATAGTTCTGTCATTTTTACACTTGGAGATTTCTTAGTAAAAGAAGCTGAGTATCTAAAATTTCAAGCAAATTAAAATACCCTTTCCCTCTTTCTTTTAAGCCAACATCTCTTTCTTTATTGGATAGATAAATTACTCACTTGCGTTTAAATTGCAAAGCAACACTAATCAAAAAGCTAATTTGTTGGCGCTAATGATGATTTAGCCAAAGCAAACATATTGCTCAAAGAGAGGAAAACTGCTGCCAAGATAGGTTTTGTTTTCCTTAGGCATATTACTTATTAATTGGTGAAAGATTATTTACTTATGTACATTACGGTATACTGGAAAAGAGAGAGTTACACGTATTCATTTTATGTGTCCAGGAAACAGTATTCAAATCTTCCAAGTGCACAGAAGGGGAGATGAGGGGAATGTTCAAAAAGGGATACTTTATCCTAGTGGAAGTGTCGCCCTACACTCCCTGCAGAGCCAAAGAAAAGAGATGGGGCACAGAACAAGAAACTCATCCTTTAAAGCAAGGTCTTCAAGAAGCCTCTTTTATTGTCCAGTGAGTAAGGAGGGGCATGGGCTACAGTTACCTTTGGTAAATAATCCTGTTTCCCTCAGCCAATTCTTATTGTTTTGACTTAAGTTAGCTTGAAACACAATACCTTTGCATATTTATGTGTTATGGATCTTGGTTAGGGATCTGGGTTGCAATTTGCCAAGGCACAGGGAAGACGGGGGGAAATCAGTGCCCAGCTCTGAATAAAATTCAAAACTATTGAATCCAACACTTACTGAATCCGAAGGGATAAAAATCTTAATTTGTGTTTGCACTCAACAAGTGTTTAATTTTTATATTTCTGAAAGGCATTATTGTTCTATTTTTGTATCATACTCTGCAAAAGACTCCTTTTTCATAAATATGGTTATCTATAGGTAAAATTTACTTTTTCAAACTGAGCAATCCACTAATCTAATCTCTCTTCATTTTAGTTTTAATTTCTTAAGGAAACATTCGGGTTTAATACTCAATACTTTTCTCAGAGATTGTTGACTGGTGAACGGTAATCAGTCAGTCGGAAATTTCTAAAGATAGTCAGCTATTCCTGTTCTGTTATCACTTAGATTTGTCGGTTTGGTACTCAAACCCATAAATGAAAAGTGGTTTTGTACAAACTCAAAGCTAACTGTCCAATGCATCTTAAATACTTGAATACTTCAAATACTTCCACATTTTAAATTCTCTCTAGCCAAGGGTTATAGGAGAAGATAACTCTTGAACCGTAGCATTTATGTACTGGTGTTTAGTGGACATAATTAATACTTCTTCCTGAGTTGTTTTTTCAAAGAATGACTTATTAGATGGGGAAATTCTTGTGCTTTGCTGAACAGTATTTGTTGGAATAGTATAAGTCCAGAAAATATTAGAATTCTTACAAGTGAGGTTACTACCGCACAATACTTAGTGCAAAAAGTATTGTGATTTAAAAAAAAGTATTTGACTAAGCTCTGCTACAATCAAGTTTCCCTCACTTGTAACTGGAGTCCTTGTATTGATTCTGAAGTGATTCATAAGGCCTTTACTTTTCCCTCAGAAAAAATATTTTTAAGGGGAATTAAAAAATATTCTCATTATTTAAGTTTCAGGCAATAATAGCAAATATTTTACTTGCTAAATTGTTACTGTATTGTTGAAAAAATAACATTATATTGTAGTTAGAAAAGGTGTTCTGAGGGAGTAAACTCTAGGGTTCAGTGAAAGAATTTAAAATTATGAGAAATAGAGAAGACAAAAAAGAATTCAGTAGGATCTAATTTTATAACCTTGAAAAATCATTTGTGGCCTTCCTAGGTGGGTTTTCTTTTTTTGTTTTCATTTGTTTCTAAAGTCCCTGACTTAAATTCTCTTGTTGATCAGATTAGGACTGCATTCTTGATATGCAGGGAAGATTAATGCAACGATACTGAAACAGAATGTGTATTTTTCCTGTGTTTTGATATAATCTGGATTATAGATGAAACCATAAAAAAGAAGTCATCGTGTGGATTTTCTAAAGATCATTGTGACATACTCAGGACATTGCATTTCAAGAAGTTGACATTTCAAGATCCAGTGTGTAACTTTCCTTGGCTGTCTAGAAAAAGTCACATTGGACTGACCATGAATAAAACAGTAGCAAAATCAGAACAAAGACCAACACTGTAGTATCCCAGAAATCAGAGAAACAAAGAGTGTTGAAAAGGGAAATATGGAAAGTCAGACAAGTGGGTCATTTTTGGGTGACTGTATTTTTTCTAGTCTTCTTGTTTGGCTAAACTGAAACATATCAAAGCACACCCTGCTTGCAAAGAGACAAAACAAACAAACAAACAAACAACACCACCACAAAACCCAGGAGAAATTATTAAGATTTATTATTTTAATTTAGAACAAAATTGTCCTTCTTCTTTCAATCTTTCTGTGATACCTATCCCATTTGTTTTTCATTCCTTGGCACCCCTACAGTCAAAACGACACTTCTCCTAATGCAGATTACCCATGGCTGTTTCACAGCACATACAATAACCAGCCAACAAAAATGACACAAAGATAAAGAAAATATATTGTATCTCCAAGATCACTATTCAAAAGATCACTTACAAATACCCTCTCTCTTACATGGCTTTATCTGTGTTGTCTCTTCTGTCTACAGCACACCATATTTTGAGTGCCAAAATATTGTTTTATTTCTTTTTTCTTTTCACTTTATTTTGCTCTGTTTTTCCCCAATTCCTCATTATTATTTTCCCCCTAAAGCTTTCTGCCAAGATGAAACATTGTAAGATGTTCACACAGTTAAAAAAATAGAGCCAGGGAGGCTAACTCAAATGCCAAAGTATGCATCTAGAACAATGTATTTTTAGCTTTGGGAAGAAAGACTATATATAATTATACCTAGAAACAACTTATCTTTTGACCTACTTCTACCCCAGGATAACAGCAACCAGCTAAGGGGTAAAAGACATAGGAAAGATTAGCAAAAATACAGTAACCTTATGGTCTTGACTGGAGTCATTCACTCCTCTTTTGTTTCCTTAAAACATAAACATGCTTTTTTAGTAAAACTTGAAAAGTGTGGCTAGATTGATAATATTAAATTCATATAACCTAATAAGCATTTTAAATCCACCAATGTCATATGAGAAAGTCTGTGTTATTAAAACCACATCAACAATGACAAGAATGATCTATGTTTTAGCTGCTTGTTTAGTTCTTTTTTTCCTGGCTGTTTACTTGTTTGTGAAGGTTCATCAGTTTCTTAATAACTATGTCCACAACAGGTAAATGATATCCTAAGTGGTGGATTGTGATTTTAATGCAGGACCAAAGGAACAAGATCAGATGAACTCCTTTTTTCCTCTCAAAAGAAACAAAAATAAAATATAGAGTACTATGTATTTTAGCAATTGAATGTTTCCCACTGTTTTATTTTGACTTAATAAGTAGACTCGTTTTGAAAAGTAAGTATAAAAAATATCACAGTTCTGCTCTGCATGATGCACAATAGCTCAGAGTCTCTGATCTAGCACTTGGTGTGTGATCAGAGATTGGAAATGACAAAGGCCTTTCAGCTTGGTAATGACTGTTCTGTATGGTGTTGCAGTCACTACAATGTCTGTGCTGCTGACACTTTTCAGAGCTGCATGTAATGGATCTACAGCTGTCCCAGCTCTCAGGTTGCGTTTCCACTGTTCATGCCTTTCTCTCACTCTGTGACTCATCACAGCCCACTGGGTACCAAGCATGACTCCCTTTTGGTCACTGTGGGATGCTCCAAATTACTGAAAAGCAAATTCTTAGAACAATACCTTATTTGTTCTTCCACCCATAGGTCACAGAATAGAACAACATGGTTTGGAAGGCACTTCTAGAGGTCATTTGACACACTTTGGGCAAAGACAGAAATTAAAAAGGAAACCTGTAACTGTTCAAATCTTCCACAGACCTGACTTTTGCTTGTGAATGGAGAGGAACTTATCTGGATTGCTAGCTTGTGCCCTCTGCTTGTGTGAAAGTCTTCCCAGACTATTAACTTGGTCACTTAAGGTATCTTTTCTTGGGCTAAGCAGCCTTATCTCCTCCCCTTCTGTAGAGATCATATGTTTTGATTCCCTTCTTCAGAGACAATACACCTTTGTCACCAAGGATGTAGTGAAGGAGTTCTCCAGCCATAAAAATGAGTAACTGTTTGAGACACTGCTAATGGTCTATACCAGGAGTTTTATCTTTGCTGGATGATTGCTGTCAGTGCAAACTGAGAGCTGTCTTTGATTTAACGCTGAAACATTCAAGCTGGAAGCATATAAAACTGAAGGAAGAAGAAGTCCTACATCATATTAATATATAATGGAATAGGCATTTTTCTTCCCATTGGACTATGTGGGATAGAGGTATGTTTGCAGTTTCTGTCCTCAGAACAGGGATAAAGGTGGCACCTTCCATTGCACTTTCCTAACGCCCCTTGTATTTAGTTGTCAAAATCTGCTTAGCAAGAGTAATAGCTATCATTGATGGTATAACTGCTAATGGACTCTAGTACCAATGCTAAGCATTTGTGTATGACTGCTTTATCTTTTTCACCATAACCCAAGCTTCTGACATGAGGGGAAAGGTGCAGTCCTTCTCAACATTATTGATCATTTTGACTTTGTATTTCCACGGCAAACATAACAATATACTTCTGAGTTTTAAAAAATCTAGAATAATATATCTCATCAGAATGATTGGGTTTGATGGATGTACACTTGTCATGCTGCTGTATTTGCAATTATATGTGTAGTATTGATTGAACTAATGACTAGACACTATTGTACTGGATATCTTTGAAATATAGAGGAAAGACATACAGATAGAAGAAAATAAGCATCTACTTGATGTGATAGAGAAAAGGAAACAGTAGAAGATGGAAATAGAAGTGTGTCAGGATCAAGGTGAAAGGCTTGAAAAATTATCTTTGCAGAAACATTCTCGATTGGCGCAAGCAGGAAGCAAGTACATTTGTCAAGGATATTGGGTTTGCATGGCAAGGTTTTGGAAGTGTGGGGGCCGCAGGGGTGGTTTCTGTGAGGAGATGCCAGCATCTTCCACCGTGCTTGATAGACCCAATTCCATCCAGCTCCAAGACAGACATGCTGTTGGCCAAAGCTGAGTCAATGTTGGTAGCACCTCTGTGATAATGTATTCATGGGGTAAAAACTGTTGCACAATAACAGCCAGAAGAGAGGAGTGAGAATATGTGAGAGAAACAACTCTGCAGACATCAAGGTCAGTAAACAAGGAGGAGGAAGAGGTGCTCCAGGTGCCGTAGCAGAGATTCCCCTGCAGCCCATGGTGAAGATTGTGGTGAGGCAGGCTGGCCCCCTGAAGCCCATGGAGGCCCACAGTGGAGCAGATATCCACCTGTAGTCCATGGAGGACTCCACACTGGGCAGGTGGATGCCCCGAAGGAGGCTGTGACCCTGTGTGAAACCTGCACTGGAACAAGGTCCTGGCAGGACCTGTGGATCCATCGAGAAAGGAACCTACACTGGAGCAGGTTTGCTGGTTGGACTTATGACCCTGTTGGGGACCCATGCCAGAGCAGTCAATTCCTGAAGGTCTGCACCCAATGTGAAGTATCCTGGTGCAGTTTGTGAAGAACTGTAGCCCATGGGAAGGACCTATATTGGAGAAATTTGTGGATAAATGTCTCCTGTGGATGGGACCCCATACTGGACCAGGGGAAGAGCATGAGAAGGAAGGAGTGGCAGAGACAATGTGTGATGCAACCCCATTTCCTCTTCCCCCTGTACTGCTTGGAGGGGAGGTGGTATAGAAAATTGGGAGTGCAGTTAAGCCCAGGATGAAAGGAAAGATGAGGGGAAGGTGTTTTAAGATTCATTTTTATTTCTCATTTTCCTACTCTGACTTTTGACTGGCAATAAATGAAATTAATTTCCCTGAGCTGAGTCTATTTTACCTGTGACAGTAATTGGTCAGTGATCTTTCCCTGTCCTTATCTTCAGCCATGAGCTTTTTGTCATATTTTCTGTTCCCTGCCCAGCTGAGGAGGGAAGGGATAGAGCAGCTTTGGTGGGCACCTGGTATCCAGCCAAGGACAGCCCATTACAAGAGGCAAAGGGTTAGGATTAGGGTCAGGATTAGTTAGGGACAGGATTAGTCTGTATTCTGAAGACCATGCTGTGAAGATATTAAGTCTTTGTGGTCCATGGACTGTTTGTGGCCAATAAACTTTTGCATGTGACCACAGAAGGCGATTGTATGTGTTACATCACAATATTGCTACAGCTACCTAATATGAACGTCTCACCTTGGGAATGAATTTTGTGATGTGGTCTCCCTGCCTGATACCCCAAATACTGAATTGTTCCCTGTGAAGAAAACAGATGAATTTTGTTGATATATATCTGAACAATCAAGACTTGAGAAACCCAAATTACTACTTATTTTTGGGGAAATCTCAATCCCAGTTTTAATTTCTGTTATGCATTTAATGTATTTTCAGGGATATTTAGACTTAAGGAATTTTAGTCATCCAAGTGAAAGGTGTATGCTACTGCGAGTCTATCAATCAGGGCCATGTTATCAATATGAAAAAAAAAAAAAATTGTTCTTTTGCTCCCTTTCTCCCCCAGAACAAGACCCGAGAACAAAATGACTGTGTTATTGTATGTAACTTTGTGCTGTAAATTTAGAAATTCAGCTCTATTTTCTGGTTCTGTTCTGTTTTTTATTTCCTTGATTAATATATTTTCACCATTCTGGTGTGTTGTGATACAGCAGATATTGTCTCACTCTTACAGTAGATCTTTTCTTATCTACTGTGCAGTGAAAAAAAGATGAAGATTCCAGAGTTTTGTAGAGACTGAGATTGGTATACTGATTTCTTCTCACATACCTCATTTGACTGTGGAGATATACTATACAAGCATCCAAAAAAAAAAAAAAAGCAGCAATTTGTTGTGGGTACTTGATCCAATATTTTCCTATAGTAGATAATCTTACTGTATGATTTACTAGAGTCAGCTTCCACAGCAGAACACAAAGCTATCCAGTAAATATATGAAGTAAGAAGAAAAGCATCTGTTTGATGATAGAGAAACTTAACTTATTAATAAATTAATTTTTCCCTATTTATGCTTAAACCCCAAACTCCAAAACTCTAAAAAAAAAAAAAAAAAAAGACATTTATATTTTCTACATATGAATTGCCTCAGCAAAATCCACTAAGTTAAAGTGCCTCCAGTGTGACCAGCCTTCAAACAGAAGGAATAAAAAAAATTAAGGTAAAATTGTGTTCCTCTTACACCCAAATCAAAACTTCAGTGGGGGCACAGCTGTGTCTTCTGACCTAAAAACTCTGTGAATATCGATGAATACTATTCTCAATACTGTGCACCTGATATTTAAAGAAATGCAGAAGAAAAAGAAGAGATTCAGACCTTTTGGTCTGGGAAAGAGTCCTGCAAACTTTGCCAAGTCTCAGTTAATATTTCTGTTTTAGGAAAATAGTTTAACATTAACAAACTTTATAATTGTGCCTGTTTAGGTACCCTGGACCAGACTACTGCTAACTTTTTCTGAAGTTGAAAACTGCTTACTTATTGCTACTGTCAGTTTGTGAGCTGCTAACAACTTACTAACCCGTACCAGTGCTTTGTATCTCACCTCATGTCTCCTACCATCTATAACAGTTCCTCGTCAAAGGCTTTTTGAAAATCTAAATAATACACTGCCATTATCCAGTATTTTCTTGACATACAAAATAATTTTAGTCTTGTAATGTGGTCTCATGACAGTTTAAGGCAATCAGAGTCACTGAGCTAAACGAATCCATGTATCTCGTCCCTTTTTTGTAGTCATAAATTGTAGCTGTCTTTTTTTATCTTTGGAATGGAGTAATGTTTGCTCTGAGTAAAGCTCTAGATTTTTCCTGGAAAGGTTCACCCAGGCAATAGGTAGATCACGTGTCCTGGGAGAACTGATTCTCAGTAACATTCCTGAATGTTTAGCTACTAAAGTTGTTGTCCATGTAAGGCCTATTTCTGATGTCTTGAGCTACTTTCCTGTAGTGTCTTGTGTGATTGACTATCTTCTCAAGTGTACAAATCTCTTCTTATGATTATCTGCATATATGCATTTCTAGCACATGAATGGACCAGAAAGTTAAGAAACCCAGTCAAACATATGAATTTTAGCTTTGATATGTGGAAACAAGACATACAAAAATATTATTTTAGCCAAATCATGGACTGAAGACTTTAATTTTCATCATGTTAGAAAACACACAGAAAAACTCTTGTCATAAGATGTGACTGCTCCTCAGATTGACACAAGGACAGACAACAAAAGGGACACTGGAAAAGTCATTTTACTGCTCATTAATTTACAGACTTTTCTCCAAATATTGACTCCATTATAAAAATGTGACTGGGTCTAGATGGCTATGGAAAGGAACTCTAACCTGTGTTTGTACTATTGCTCCTTGATAGTGAAAAGACTGTATTTTGGGAAATGTGTTCTGTTTGTATAAAAGATTGGTAAAACAGAGATGAGACAGATCGTCTGAACTAGTATCTTTGTTTTATAACTTTGTGGCTACCACTGACTTTTCCCAATCTCTATCCACCATGGAACATGTCAAATTAAAAGGAATTCCTTCTGGATGGGGAAACCACTTCAGAGCCACTGGGTGCTTGTCCACTAGAAAAAGATCACTAGGATGAACAGCTTACTTAACACCCTCAATTTTACAATACTGAACGACCATGAAAGAGGGAAAAATTTCAGCCAGCCTGAGTCAGATTTGTGACTTGGATATTAAAAGACTCTGTAGGTTGTTGAATTTGCTTTGAGATAGCTCTGCTTGTTTTCTATACAGCTATGTTTTGGAAACTCTGAAAATGAGATTTTGTGTATTCTATGTAGGGTATGTATTTTGCATTTCTCCTTTTTCCCTTTCTCATATTTCTCAATATATATGTTCTTTTTGCAAAGAACACAAAGAGGAAGGATGTGTTAGACAGTTCTTAATGTGAAGAACAAACTAATGCCTTCACAGAAGAATTTTTTTTTCTTTTAAGAGAAATAAAGAAGAAAAAACAGATCTCTGAATGTCTTATATATAGACTATATTAAACTAAACACAAAATTACTCTTTCTTTTGTAAACAACAGAATCACCAAACTGGAATATTATCAGATATATCATCAAATATATCAAGCTGGAAAACTATAAAGCGTAAGATGTACACACTAAGATACGCCATTTTTTTGTTTTCAGTTGTGTATACAGTTTAAATTGAAATACATTTTTCTTTCTAGTTAAAATCTCAGAATTAATCTATTTCATAAGCTCACAGTAAGAACTGGGCATACTTATATGCTCTCGAGTAGAGTACCAGTGCACAAAGAAAAGCCTTTCAGCATTTTCTCAGTCCATTTCTTAAATGCAATATAAAATTACACTTGTACCACCAAATTATTTGTGGAGGATATGATGACAAAAAGCTAATAGTTAAAATCTTTTACTGTCTTCCAAAAGTGAAGTTCCTATCTGATGAGATGGTGATAGTAATTTTTATTCAGATCCCACACTCACTGTGTGCAGGCCCAGCTAAAACTTGAGGATAAATACTTCTTTCTGTGCATAGATTCTATAGGTGAATTAAGACTGACATCCACAGCAAATAATCATTTCCATCAAAAAATGGAGAAGAAGAGAGATTGCTCCAAGGAAAATTTCCAGCAACTGACAGTGATAATCTACCTGGAAGATTTGAAAGAGTAAGCATGACTTTCTCTGGTGTTACACTGGCCTATCAGGTGAGGAGAAAACTACACAGTACAGTTTTGAAACTTCCAGTATTTCTAACATTACCTTTGCTGAACCGAAACGGTTTAGACACTTACTTTCTCACCTGAACAGTTTTATCTACCATGATAATATTGTTAGTGGGAGAGAGTAGCTTGAACAATTCTCTCATCAGTCATTCTAGATCTGAAATATCTGTTGATTTGATCATATGCATGGCTTTGCTTAATATTCAATGGTATTTGAAATAGCAACTTTGTACTAGTGCTTGCAAGACCTTCATAGTCTGAACCAACCAACAAAAATCCAGATACTAAAGGAAGTTATTCAGCAGAATTGTGGATTCTGAGAAGCACTTAGCCTGTTGTGGATGGAGAGTGCTAAATAGCATCTTAGTAATGGATTTTTGCTGGATGCAGGTGACTAACATTATTATTAGATGCCAACATCCTTTGGTGATTCTAAAAGCAGCTTGTTTTAACTAATGACTGTATTTGGGATTTCAGTGGACAATTCAGAATGGAATAAAACAAAAATCAAAATAGGTCCAGGGATGGTTTCTCCTTAGTAGATTGACCCAGAATAGGGCTACAGTGTGGGCAAGTTTGAATGACTAATTCTCATATGATTCATACTTCATAAAAAGAATATTTATGTTTTATAGCTGGGCATTCTGATACCTTCCAACAGGATACAGTTATGTAAATACAGTCCAACCATAGTCATTACTTTTCACTCACCAGCTGATGTGCTTAAGAAATCTTTCGGTTTTGGAGCTTCTGTCTGTTTTCTTGTATTTTTTTAAACAATAGATAATGACCAGAAATTTAACATGGTCTGTATATTCAAGTTGCAAGACATAGTTGTGTGAAACATTTGCAGATGCAGATTCACAAAGGAATGAAACCATGAAACCGACAGGATTAATGCAACACATTTTAGCAATATTGGGCAGTATGTCACTGTCCTTCCTTTTAGATATTTTGCAAAAATAACTTTTTAATCTCTTTGATAGTTCTCTTAGTGGTCTAAATATTGCCTTTCCTGCAGAATTTCTTTTTTGTCCAGCATTTAGGAATTTAAACCTTCATTTTGCAGTCAGTGTTTGTAGTGTGCTGCATAATTTCTTTGCTTTGAGACCCTGAAGTTAAAAAGATTTTATGCTTGCTTTAATAGGCAATTAGGTAAACAATTTTAAAAAGTCTATTTAAAATAAAATGTACAGCAAAGCACTAAATCAGCTACAATAATTTTATTTACTCTTCTTGTTGTACAAGAATATTTTTGTATACAAAAAAGTACATATATAATCACATAGATTAATAACTATTGGTGTTTCTGTTCTGAAAACATGCAGCCATTTTCAAAGCTGTTTTCAAAATATTTTTCAAACAGTCCAAAATATTTATTGCTGTCTTACAAACAAAAAGGTCTTTTGTTTGTATGGTGTAGGTCACCTAGTCAAAAAACAACAGAAGAAATGACATGGGACCGTCACTGATCTTTGTCCTGCTCCTACTGTATTGCATTACTGGGGATAATAAAACAAAAAGATTGGCTGCATTTTACTGAAGTAGGGAAATTCTCAAAACATATAGAACTGATGTAACCTGCTACTATACCATTCTCATCTTCAGTCCCTGCTACAGCTGTAAGCTTGGCCAGCACGTGCTGCTCTCAGGCTATTGCCAGCTAAGCAGGGACTCTCAGGCAGCTGCTGCAAGCTGGCAGAGTTCGCTCTTTTAAATATTGCTAGTGTATGCGCACAACTTGACCCAGAATCAGAAAGTTATAACTAGATCCCTGATGTATTCTATTTCTCAGAAGACAGTGGAAACAGCACATAACTTGTCTTATGTGAGTTCAATGAATAAAAAATATTTAGTACAGTAGAAGCCACACAAGAGCATACTGTAGATTAGAGTGTATTCTTGTGCACTCTTGATTGAACAGCTGAAGACATTGATCAAACTCATGACTAATCATGATCTGTATGAACAATTTACTACCAGGGCAGAAAAGAAACAGGAAAAAAATAAAGACAACTTAATTTGATTCAAGAATCTATTGCAACAGATAATTTGCCTAGCTCAGCTGTTAATTCTTCACGTTTTATTCTGCTTCCTTGTCAAGCCAATGTTATAATTTTATTTTGTCATTCACCCTTTACTCTTAATTGCTAACATCAATGACTCCTGAGACAATGTCTTCCAGCCAGTACCTACCTGAGATCCGCAAGAATTCATTGTTGCAATGTGTTTGACCAGACAGTAACTGGGCTTGAGAAGTATATGAAATTAGTAACATACAACAATTGACTGATTCTCTTCTTACATGGCATTTCTGCTGCAAATTTGTAGCATGAGCAAATGGAATTGAAACTCAAACACAATCTCCATAACGACTAAACAGTGTACCAGTAAAATCTTTGGTTATTGCATGTATATGAAATAAAGAGGAATAACTCCTAGATCCAGTTGGGTTTCCTGATATGGACTGGCCTAGATTATGATTTATTTTACTCTGTGGGCAGACTTGGAACCCAGCAATAATCTGTAGTGTAAGTTGTTTTATATAAGAATGAATGCTAATTTATATAGGGACTTCAGACTGAATCGTAATAAAACTTTGGAATGTTGCATTTGTAGACAAAAGCAGCACTGCTATTGCCCTGGTTCCCCCTTAACTGTCAACAAAATGAGATGTGCAATACCCTCTGAACTGCCTAAGTCTAAAACATTACATCTGAAAGGATCTGTCAGAGTGATGTGGCACTCATAGCCCCACAGATTGTCACCAAGTATATTAAATTAATTTAAAAATGTAGCTGAGGTAACCAAGTGTCAACTGATTGCTAATCTTAAAACAAAATGCCCCTTACTTCATAATTAATAAAACCAAACATGCCAGATAGTGGTAAAGACGAACATGAAAAACATAAGAGTAATATCTACTATATCCACAGCTGCTGTACAGTATGAATAGGGTGGCAATTTAAGCCTATTAGACAAGTATTCTCATAGGCAACACCTTGCATTTCTTTTATATACCTTTGTGATTTCTTTTATAATTCTTTAAACATAAAGGTTGAACAGGACACAATTATTTTGCCTTCAACTTTTTTACTTAATGCAAGTGACAAGTGCCAGCAGATAAAGCACATATCAGAGTCAGTGGCTTTGTTTAAAGTAGGGAAAGTGTTGTCCTTAGTCCCCAAGAAAATTGCTTTAGCAATTCATGTTGATGTGAACTGTACTAGTGTTTTTATTATGTTTTATTCTAACAAGAAGTCAGCAATGACACTGTTATGTAATATTCATTCTTACTGAGTTTGAACTGTACCCTTTTCCAGAAGGGGTTGTCAAGATGGGATTTCTGTGAACATTTTCCTGGTTAAGTATCTGGGAAAAGGTCCCTAGGCAGTTTCAGTTTGGGCTTTTATTGTGTTACCTTACTGAATAGTATGAAAAGTATGGTAAATGCATTACAGAAATAAAAGTATGAAAGACTCTACTGTCTAACTTGTGATGCAATGGAAGTGTGGAATAAACGAAGAGGAAGAGAAGTTTCACTATCACATTAGATTATGCATTATATTCAGGTCTTATCCAGACATAAGTTGGAATAAGAATGACTGCACATAATCAGGCAAAAAAGGGTTGTGAAGAGTGAGAGAGAAGATCAAAGGAAGTTCTCAGATAACTGATTCCACTATAAATATCTTGCATTCATGTATCTTTTCTTCGTCAACAGCTGTTCACATCTTTTACACAGATTTCAGCATCATTATTCTATTTACCAGCTGGATAAACTGAGAGACACAGAAGGTCACTCAGCAGGTCAGAGGCAGAGCCAAGACTAGAATACCTGCCCTGTAGTCTATTTAGTAGGTCATGTTAGATTCACTTAGACTTGTATGACCTAGGTTCTTTTTTTGTAGTGATTTTCCCACTAACAACCAAAAAAAAAATCCACTATGAGTTGTTGCAGTGGTCTTATTTTGCAAGTCAGAGTGTGGAATCCTTCTTACTAAGTAGTAATTTACAGACAAAATATGTTAAAATAATGCAATTATATGTTATTGCCAAATAAAAGGTAAGCATCAAAGGGTAGGTTTTATGTTAAACTATAATGCACATTTACTATGCCATTGCCTTCTATAGTAAGACAAGAAAAAAAATTAAATTACAATGTCCTCTGTACTGTGTAGGCTCTGAAGTTGGTGTTTTTCTCGCATGGAGTATAAAACAAACACTGTATCTCAGTTCTTAGAGCACTTGTGCAGTTATCTCAAAGGGAAGCACAGCTTCTCAGTCTCATTGCTACAACATGGACTTGCATCACACCTCCATTGAAGACTGAGTGTGCCCTCAGTAAATTTGCAGACGACACCAAACTGAGTGGTAGTGTTGATCTGCTTGAGGGGAGGAGGGAGCTGCAGAGGGACCTGGACAGGCTGGATTGATGGGCCGAGGCCAACTGTATGAGGTTCAACAAGGCCAAGTGCCGGGTCCTGCACTTTGGTCACAACAACCCCATGCAATGCTACAGGCTTGGGGAAGAGTTGCTGGAAAGCTACATGGCAGAAAAAGACCTGGGGATGCTGGTTGACAGCCGGCTGAATATGAGCCAGCAGTGTGCCCAGGTGGCCAAGAAGGCTAATGGCATCCTGGCTTGTATCAGGAATAGTGTGACCAGCAGGAGTAGGGAAGTGATCGTGCCCCTGTACTCAGTGCTGGTGAGGCCGCACCTCGAGTAGTAGTATGTTCAGTTTTGGGCCCCTCACTACAAGAAAGATGTTGCATTGCTGGAACATGTCCAGAGGAGAGCAACCAAGCTGGTGAGGGGTCTGGAACACAAGTCATACGAGGAGCGGCTGAGGGAACTGGGGTTATTTAGCCTGGAGAAGAGGAGGCTGAGGGGAGACCTGATCGCACTCTACAACTGCCTGAAAGGAGGCTGTAGCGAGGTGGGGGTCGGTCTCTTCTCCCTGGTAACAGATGATAGGATGAGGGGGAATGGTTTGAAGCTGCACCAGGGCAGGTTTAGGCTAGACATTAGGAAAAACTTCTTCACCGAGAGGGTTGTCAGGCTCTGGAATGGGTTGCCCAGGGAGGTGGTGGAGTCCTCATCCCTGGAGGTATTTAAAAGAAGGATAGATGAGGTGCTTAGGGACATGGTTTAGTGGTGGGATGGCAGGGTTGGGTTGAAGGTTGGACTCGATGATCTTAGAGGTCTTTTCCAATCAAAGTGATTCTATGATTCTATGATTCTAAGATGAATTTGTGTAGCCACAGAAAGATAATAGTCAGTGAAGCTAGAAGGAATTATAGTTGTGCTTATTTAACTTCTGTAATGGTGTTAAGAATTCAAATCTAACCTGCAGCTAAAAGTGTCTTAATATTAAAAACCTCCATCTATCCACCACTGTTATAAAGAATATTTACCTCCAGACTTCAATCTAAGATTAAAACTGAGTAAATGGGATCTTAAGCAATACTAACGGGACAATGGTGTGGAAAAAATGTTATGGTAAAGTGGTAGGTAAGCAAGGACTAAAGCTGAATAAGAATACAGTAATGTTGAGAGGACGTAAAGCCACTATATGCTAAATATGAAAACTTGGAATCAGTTATAGGAAGATTTCTCTATTTTGGAACCAAGTAGAATATTTAGGAAATTAAAACACATAAAATGTTTTGGAAGCAAAGCCTGGATGCCTAATCTGTCAGTTTTCTACTCACCTTCTATAAGCTTCTTGCTACTATAAACCTTCTGTGTGGATTACTGCATATCTATAGTACTACTATGATGTTTTCTGCCTTTGAAACTTCTGAAGGAAATAATTTTAATTTTTCAGATGATGTGAAGTGCACCAGTTTCTAGTTGCCACATTCTGACAGCATTGCATCCTAGGCAATGCCCTAGGATTTCACACTGCTGAATAGTCATTACACTCTAGTGATGCCACATGCTCTATTTTGACATAGACTTTGGTGCCCTTCAGCACTACTGGTCTGAAAGCAATGCATTAACTTATGATGACTTTCTTTGAGGCCATCTCTTCTACCATTCCATACCTATGTATTTTTATGAAAAATAACATTTTATGAAAAATAACATATGTTAGGTGCTGTGTTCATTCTGTTGTCAACATTTTCATAAGGTAGCAAATAACCTACTTTAATTTTGCCCTGGAATTTCATGGTTTCTTTTCCAATCTAAAATAGAGAAAAAAAACCCCACCCCAAACTAGTCAACTCTGGTTAAAGTTACCATTCTCATTTTTTCTATTTTAACAACGTTTTTCCTCTGGCAATATGACGAAGTAAACATTGGCAAACTAGGTATTAGATATTCTAATCAATACCTTCAGTTATTCTTCAGTGTCTAGCTGCTTTCTGTCTATGAAAAAATGATATTTATTAGCTTTTACTTTGCTTTTTATAGGAATCAATTTTTTCTTTAGAGTTTCCCAACCATTTTCAGTAAATTTATAGCTGTTAAAACTTTTGATGAACTTATGTAAACACTGTGAAGTGACTTTAACTTATTTGCCAGAACATCTGTCTCCAAATTATCAGCAGGCACAGAAGGCCTCCTTTCTCACCATCAGAAATCTCTGAGAATCTATGCTAACTGACTGGAAATTATAAGTTACAAAGCACATCTCCAAATCCCTTAATATATGAAGCCTCATCATTGGTTTAATGAGGATAGAAAAACAATGATTAGAAAATACTTTTTTTCTTCCTAGAAAAAAAAATATTCCTATGTAAAATTTTAAAGCTCAAACTTTTTGGACAAAAATAAGAAATCTTTGGCCAAACCTGAAATAATTCAGCAGTGGCACCTCAGTGGGAGCTGTAGTCTAGTTCTTTTACGCTCTTCTTTATCACTGCGGTCTAGGTAGGCTGGTTGCAGTGGAGTGCAGGGACACCCGTACCTGCTGAGAGGGGCATTCCCACTGGAGGGAAGAGCCTCTGCCCAAGAGTGATTCTGAGGCCTCCTTCCAGGTAGTACTGACCAATTTGGAGACACTTTTTGGATGCAATATTATGTTTTCAGAAGTTGTTTTTTTTAATAAAATTAAACATAAACTGAATTTCTTGGTAGAAAGCACATTTGTTTCTATCCCATTCTCTTTTTCAGGCATACATTTTCTTTTTTTCATTAGAAAATGGATTTTTCATTTAAAAACCCATCAATTAGCATTGTTCAAGAATTCTCCT
This sequence comes from Gorsachius magnificus, assembly GCA_034008185.1. Taxonomy (NCBI): domain Eukaryota; kingdom Metazoa; phylum Chordata; class Aves; order Pelecaniformes; family Ardeidae; genus Gorsachius; species Gorsachius magnificus. The sequence goes on along the minus strand of CM067109.1, from coordinate 33,659,039 downwards.
TGAGCCAGTATTTAACATTTCATTTACATACACAATACTGAAAACAAAAAGCTGGTTCTTTTTCACTGTGATGTGCATTATGAGTAAATGCATATCCATCTTACATCAGACATTATTTACACTGTGTCTGTCAAGCATTTCAATCACTATAAATCTCTGTACACTGGGAAAGGTGCTTTGCTCTGGAACAAAATCCAGATACCCTTTTCTTTTTCCAGCTAAACTGTATGGAAAGAAAAAATAAATATCTGATGTACTCAATGCTAATCAGTAGTTCGTGTACACTGAGTGAATTTACTGTCAGTCAAAAGATAGATCTATTAGAAGAAAAAGCCTACAAGGGAGTTTCAATACATCTACTTTGTTAACATTAAGTGTGAAATGTGCTACATATTTCACTGTGATTTTGGCACTCTCTGCACTTTTTTTCTTAAGCTGAAATGTGTCAGGTTTGGGGAGACTGAGCTTTACTGTTACTGCAAGAGGAACATTGTTCATGTATTTATCTCTCTGGATTTTCCTGCTGACCTTAAAAGGATCTCAGAGGTACCCTGTCTTTTTCAACCCTCTGTGTTGAAAAAGCATTTTCAAAAAATTTTCTCCAGGTTGTACCCAAATAATACATGCGGCCTGTAACTGTCTTTTCAGTGTTCAGTTTATTCTGCTGCATTTTATGTAAGGTAGATAGAACCATTCTGAATGACATAAAAATGATTACTCTAATTACAAAAGTAATCAAAGATTTTTTATTTCTTTAGTCTTTGTCCCAGATGTTTGCTCCCTTGCTTCTTTAGTTTTTTTTTGCTTTTTCAGAGTTCATTGGTAAAAATTATTTTGCATGCAGTCTCACATTTCCATTCAATGCTACCTATCAGCACCACAAACATAATTTCTTGATATGTATTACTAATTAGTAGTTTATCACCACTAGAAAAGAAAGAATGAGATTTTCAGGGGCACTAATATAATATATGTGACAGTCAATGAATTTATTCACTCAATGCCCTATTCTCTTCGATTATTCAAGATTAAAATGAAAAGACTAATTCAGTCATTTAGAAAGTAATCCCCATTGAATCATGAATATATTCCTCATACGTAATCCTGAAAGGGGTAAATTCCTCCTTTTCTGTAGACTTTAAAAAGGCTCATGAGAAACCATAGTAGTTTTCAACTGGAAATCTTTGTTTTAATCATACTGTTTCTCAGTTCTTTCAGATCTCAGTGCATTTAGCTGCCTAGTGTGAGAATGCAGGATATGATTTGACCCATATTTGTCCTTAGTTTCTGGGTTATGTTCTCTAGATGGTAGATGACACTTAGCTAGAGCTTGTTGGAAGGTGAACTTGATGTTGCTTTTCCATTTCATGGAAAGTATTGCACGCTGTGTATTAATGAAATGAAATGTATTAATGACAATTAAATGAATTAATTAAATGTATTAATGAAATTAAAACAAAACCAAAAACTATAGTCATTAATTTATGGAGAAAATGTTGATCTGCCATCAGAGGTTAAGTATAGGTGGACAGGTATGGGAAGATTTTGTCCAAAGTGTTTTTATGTTCTCACTGAAACCTGATTCTTTTCTGTTTTCAGCTTTTCACTGACTATTTTTTTTTTCTTTTTGTTGTTGAAAGAAAGCAGATACAATTGGAGGAAAATTTAATTCAGAAAAAAACCCTTTGAAAAGTAGTTTCAGCATATATTCGGCTAGCCCCATATGCACCATCACATCAAAGAACATGTAAGTATTTTCAGTGAGTTTTACCTTGCCTAAATAAATTTCCTCTTTACAGCTTTTCTACCTAGAGTTAATGTAAGCCTGTCATACATGACAGTTCCTGCTACTCAGAGTTTCTAGAAAAAAAAAACAACTATCCACCACTTAAAACACCCTAGCTGGTGTTTAGTTCCTCTGAAGAGGTAGAGGTTGAATAGAGATTGTTCTAAATAGTTGACTGCAGTGCTCAGTAACCCGTTTGTTTTTCAATTTTGTTGGGCTGATGTGATACCATCAACCATGTCAGGTAATAGTACCAGACAGAAGTAACTAGGCATGACGTCTTGCAGTGATGACCCATCAGCCTGGGAAATTCTAAATGACACGCATTGCTGAAAACAGCCCTTACAATTAATGCATTTTCAAGCAAACTGCAGGGAAGCCCTTCAAGTGATTGGGGAAAAAAAGGGACAAATTAGGAATTAGCTAATAGCCATAACAAGAATAGGCTATGGAGTGTGAGTTTGCATATAAAGGCCAGAGTTTGCATACACACTGTTTACACCCACACTTCTGTATATCTACTGCCAGAAAACACGCCTTCTGTTTAAATAACTCTGTTAATAGTTTGAAAGGGGCTCTTAAGATGAAAAAAGAAAGGAATTTTAATTTCTGTTTGGTTACTGGAAGAGAGGTGGAAGCTTAATAGCTCTTTGAAAAGTGTAGAAACTGCTATGACTTTCTGGGACTTCAGGAGAAATACAGCCTGTGCCTCTCACAGTTCCTCCCAGGCTCTTCTAGCTCACCAGTAAAACCTAACTAAATGTTTAGCTGGTGTTTACTTAGCGAATGAACTCTTTGCTTAAAAAATATGTAAGTAATGTCACTTAAAAAGGGTGTAAAGGAAAGGGAGGTCAAATAGTGTCTGCCTGCTGCTATCACAGGTCGTGCTATTTCAGTACATGCTTGAACATGTGCAAGGTTCATATTGTAGAGGGAAAGGGAGTTCCTGCTGATAGTAAGTCTGGAAAAATGGAAGACTTGACATTGTGCCACTAGCTGGTGCTCTACCTGTTATTACAGTAAAGCTGAACAGGACCGAATTGTTCAAAATGATAATACTGGAATGATTTTTGTGTTGTGGAAGTTGCATTGCAACACAAGGGATGGCCCACCCCTTTTGGTGTTTTAGTATTAGTATTTATATATTTCCATGCTTCAGTATTAGTATTTATGTATTTTTGTAATTTTTTTCTGTTTATGCTAGCTCCCGGTCACCCTCAGAATTAGCATGAACAGTATAGGCAAGGTCTTCATTACACAGCAGTAGCACTCTTAGCCACACATAAACAAAAAACTCATTTGGATGGAAGACCTACAGAACTGTGCAATATACCAAGTTTCAGTGGAGGACAGTGCCTATGCAATATGGTTGTGATAAGGAGGTGACGGATTTTTTTTTATATTTCTGTGTATGCCCAAATTATTCTGCTTTGTTTAACAAGTTCTAGTCCCTCCCAGAACAATGAAACTTTTACTAAAATGATCATTAAAAGAAAAATGTTGTTTTCTTCTGGTAAAATCTGAGGGGGTTTTCTTCAAAAAAATATTAAACTGAGTTACTCTAAGTACATTCTAGAATTGCTCAATTATTTTTTTTTAACCATTTTTCTTACTGCCTACTATTTTCTCTAGTGTTTATAAGAAAGCATTTGTTTGGGACCCATGAGTATTGAATACAGGCAATTCCCAGAGATTTATGAATTTATTACTCCATCAGTGCCTTCAGACCAGATAGTATGTCTTCCTGTTCATAAGAGAAATGAACGGATGTTAAAGACCTAATATGGGGCACTGATTGTGCTGTGTTCATCTTTCTTTCACATTAATAAGGCCCCCTAGAAATGTATCCATTGAGGACAGAATAATGCCAGCTTTCACAGGCTCCGGTATGTTTCTCAAATAATATGTATGCTTAAGATTTTTCCCTCTCATGCTTACTATGCTTTATGAAAAAATGACACTAAAGTTTACTTGGGTACTATGGAAACTCTCAGCTCTTCTGGTGTGTTTGCAATTCTACATAGTTTATTTTTCAACTGAGACATTCATATTACCCCTATTAACACCAAGATCACTGATGATTCTTTTCTTTGAAATCATACCCTTCGAGTGTATGTTGTGAAAGCATTTCCATTTACTACTTTGTGTATCATAGTGATCAAGGGGGTATATTTCTTTATAAAACAGCTATGAGAAAGAAGGGCATAATTCAGTGCTGTGATTTTTATCTTTTAGTCTTAAGGGCAAAAGAAAAGAAGGAAACACTGGTAAATCAGATTTCTATTGGAGTGTTCAATATGACAGCTTCCTAACTACAAAGACCTCCAGTACTTATTAGAACATTAATCTACTGTGAAAGTCACTGAAAATGTAAAATGGGACCATCAAAATGTACTGGAAATGGCAAAATCTGGATATTTTAAATTCAGCAATACTTAAATACATTGTACAGGAAAGTGACGAGCAAGTTACTGGAAAAAATAAAAAACCATTCACACTACACAATTTGCTGTAAATTGAGGTCATACTGTTTTTGCTAGTTCTTAAGTTGAAGTCTGACACCTTGCAGAGGGATAATAAATATAATGGACATATCCTGTTAATTGGTACACCAGTAGGAGGCTGACCTAGATTGCTTCTTTTTGGAATAAAATTTCCAGGAGGAGAGAAAGAGACTATATTAAACCAAGCCTTTTCCAATTTACGTCAGTGAAAGAGAGAAAGGTACACTTCATTACCCGTGTTATATGAGTCCACTTTTGACTTGCACTGTCTGAATAGTCTTTCTTAAGAGGCAATTTGGGGGATATAAACATATACATTTTCAAACTCAGTGAACTTTAGTGCTCACAGAAGCTTTTCCACACAAGTTTGCCAAGGCAACACCAGCTGTTATTAAGGTCTCCCGTGTGTGCACAGAGACAATTGTGCCAATTTATATGTTATGTGGTGATTTTCAGATACGGATAAATGACCAGTAAAGATAAAGCAAGTCTAAACAACATGCAACATTACTACATATAGCGGTGTTATCCAGTTCTCAGTAAAAGTCTCCAGAGTTGAAAGGTAATTTTATGGATAATATACAAATGACTTAAAATATTTTTGCATAATTTACACAGAGTATGAGTCCAATCATATAAGCCTTATTTATATAGACAATTCATGCTCATGTAAACAATCCTGCTGACATTGCTTGAGGAAAGCCTAGTTGTGCAAGTAAATTCTGTTATGAAATACACATACAGCTAGACTATGTTAAAAATCCTATTGTTGCCTGGATCTTCCATGCCAGTCTGTTTCTTCATCTACTTTAACCATCTTACCTTTTATACTATGAAGTCTTCTGGACAGAGGTTGTAATTTTATTCTATTTTTACAGAACCCAGCTTAATGAAACCACCACATATAACAAGAATAGGTAATGTGTAGCACAATAAAATGTTGTTAAGTAGCTGAAAATACAAATAATCCTGTTAATATGAAGATTTCTAGAAGAGAAAATCTAAAAATTTCATTGCAAACATACAAGACCAAAATTCTGTATTGTAAATTGCATATTAAAATATACTGTGATTTGAGTACAGAAATTACCATGTATATGAAAAGCATGAGATAAAAAAAAATGATCCCTCTATCTCTTCATTCTTTCTGCCCATTCCTCGTGTCCACATGATGAAATAAAGCTCTTGAGCTCCCTTGTTGATGCTTTACATCCAGCCATCTGCATGAGAAGCTTAGTTCATGTCCCAGAGCTCTACCTTAAAAAAAAAAAAAAAAAAAAGAAAAAAACCCCTTTTCATCTGATGAATTTTAATAATAAGGCTGGAAGCTGCCAATACTAATTAAAATAGAACACAGAGGAATCCTGATTATCCATGTAAGGCTTTTTATTTTGCACTTCAAATACAGTGAAATCATAATCTTCATCATTTTCTCATAAAATTGAATGCATTTCACTCGTAAGTGTATCCTCCTTAACATAATCTGAAACATCTCAGATTTTATTCACAGATCATTGAGAACCAAAAAGGCCAATTATAAGCGAGAATCAAGCTAAGTAATAAAATCCCAACCTATACTGAGAGAACGGGACTGTATGCTCTATCTTTATTACAAAGATATAAAAACAATTTAATTTAATCACTTTGAATTACTAAGTGTTGCCAGAGAAATAGTCAGAAGAGTATACATTAACTAAAGCAATGAGTATTTTGTAGTTTATTCCCTGAACTGCACCACTACTGCATAGTTATTATATTTTTTATGCACTACTTTACTTACTGTTATGGAAAAAACACTTAAAATAAGGTTTCACAAGAAGATCTCCATTGCAGTTACAGTGATACAGCACTAATACATTCTGTCTGCACTTCTTCAGTTTGTCTCAGATGTGACCCAAATTAAAGAAACAAATACCACTTCATTCTCCATGACTTTTTAACCTGAAGTATATACAAAAAATTCTGAAACCAACAAGCTGTTTCCCCCTGATTAAACATGTCAAGGATGTATATGCAACAGAATTCCAGATTCCCTGTCAGAAGCTGGTTATGTGGCCACAAAAATAGACACAAGCACCTCCACAACGGGAAAATATCTCTACCAGCTACTACCCATATGGCTTCCACACTGGCTGCTGGCAATGGGGCAGTGCATTCAGACGTGCTAGGCTTGTATGTTATTTCCTCCACCTGAGTGTTAGAGGCTGGCAGGAATTCATACTCAATAGCTGGTCATTCTTCTGCCATGAACCTAGTTATGAGACACATGCCAGCATGCTGCATAGCATACGAACTTACACATGCCTTCATGGTGTTTGTGTAACAGCTTTGCCCTTGACTTGTAGGTCTTTGCCCTTGATACTGTAATAGTAACTAGTCACATTTAAAGATGTCTTCCACTTTGATGTCTTCTATAAATTCAAATTTTTTCTTTAAAGTAAAGAATGTTATAGAATTGCTTCCTGTTTGAACTTGGTGGAAACATGTAGGAGTGGTCACTGCCACCAGTGAGGGACTTACACTAGTGTATTTTTAAGAATGGATGTTTTGGTCCTCAGGCGAAAAACTTTCCAGACTAGAACTATTCAATAGACTAAATACAAATATTTTATTATGACTAATTCTGTCATTAATCACTATAACAAGCCATAAGCCTTTTGGTGGTATGTCTCTGACAACAGTCACTCTGGAAGAAGAATGTGTCCCTTAAGAAACCAGAGGCCTCTTTAGGAAAGAAAGGCACCAATTTGGAGGAAAATAGATTTTTTTTTTCTTTCATTAATAGTAAGCAATAAGAGTTTTAATAATTACAATAAGCTAAAAAGTAGTGTTACCTTCGTTCAGGTTTCTCAAAAGTTTTTTACTTCCTTTGTAGGAAAACCCCTTACCTATGAAGTAAAATATTTTAAAAGTTGTAGTTGCCCAGTAAGATACCTTATCCCAAATGGAAAGTACTGAATTAACACGGTATGTAATAATGGCGTGTTGACACACTGGGAAGCAGATCTTTGTCTAGCCAAGTCAGTGTACAAGAAGAGAAAATCCCCCTGGGCACTCAATATGTGGAATGATGGTAGTTTAAAAAAATGAGGAAAGGATGCAATAAAAAGCATTTCTCCCTGCCCTTAAGCTGACATTTATGCTCTGCCATACCTTGCAAACTGCCACATACCCCTGTCTTGTCACAAGAATATGTTTGATTGTTCTTGACATATCCTTACTCCTACTCTATTACATAATATTAATGTGGAGCTGAGGGACAGATTTTATTTTTTTTTTCACCCAAAAGGAGTAACAGATGGAGAGTCAATACCCTAGAACCTTGTTCTTCATGGACTTGTATGTAGTGGTTGTACTCCTGATTGCAGTGTGACAGGGTGACCTTAAAAAATTAATTGGAAGTTTCACAACATTAAGGATTTGTCGACTACTTTAACAGGTATTGTGAGACTTAGAGAAGCCTTCATTAACCCTCCAGTCCTAATGATTCTGAATGGATTTGTTAATGCGATGTAAAGATAGGAGCCATTCCAAGGAATCAAAGTTACTATAGATGGCAAGATCTTTTTTTTCCCCTTCTATTTTTTTTTAATTATTATTTTATAAACAAATGTGCCTGTTTCTATCTTTGTCTGGATTTATAGCCTGGCTGGCGAGCTAAGCCTTTGTTAATGGTTAGGAAAAAGTTGGGTATTATTTCCAGACACTTGCTTAAGGAAAGTACAGCCACTTTAGTTCAAACCAAATTCCTATCAATAATCCAACAATTTTCGTAAAATCATGCTGACAATATTCACCCTAAACCTTGCACAATTATGCTGGTTATTGCCTTTATCTTCCCCATAAGGAGTACAAAGAGCTGAAAGGTGGAATTAGATTGTTCTCCAGAGAAAGATACTGAGGCTAGCTTTAAAACCAATTATCAAGAAAAAGACTGCCGCTTTTCCCCTAAACAAATACCTCTCCTCTTAAGACATATACAAACAAGCTTGCCCTCAGAAAGAAAAAAACATGGGAGAGAAAGAAAAAGAAAAATCAGTGTTACAACAAGTCAAACCAGCTCCAGATGCTCTCAGGAATTTTTGGGGCATGCAGAAATGTCATTGTGCTCATTAAACTCCTAGACAGCACTTTCATTTTCACTATGAAAGCTGTGCTGACCTTGCCAGTCCATTAAACTCTAACAAGGGTCTCTGCAGGTTCATAGTTCCAATTATGACTCAGTTTATAGGACCCTAGCAATAAATACAGTTTGACTTGCTCCACTGTGGGTTGATCTTTGCTCCTGCAGTTGCCAAATAAACAATGGACTGGAGGTGGAAACTCAAATGCTTTTTTTTTTTTTTTCTTTTGAAAGTAAGAGACTGGAAACACCTCAGCTAACATGTAACTAAAATTCACAAGCAGGGTTTTCCTCAGAGCTTCTGTTGAAGCTAATCACTTCTTTTTGGCTGACAAAAATTTTGTATCAAGTCTGAAAACAATATTAAAAAAGGGACTAAACCAGCTATATGAATATGTGCATAACACAGCTGTACATAGTGTATGACAGCATACCATTATTGGGTAGTAAAGAGAATCGAGCAGGTAGGTAGGTAGGTACTGTATTAGTCAAAGTATGATTTTAGAAATTGGGGGACAAATTTTGAGACTGTATATGTGAAGGAACTAAGTCTAAGACCTGATGTATTGTACTGTGGTTGGAAGTTAAGAAAAAAGATTTGACTATAAGACTGATATCCATTTTTTATACCTATGAAACTAATTTTGACCCTAAATATTCAGAATTGTTGACTATGTTTGTAAACATCATCAGGGTGACTAATTTAACTGAGGGCGTAATAACTGAGTTACAGAATTTGTGTGCCCAATAAACACCTGCAAAAGAGAGACCAGTCTTATGAAAATGGATAATGTTCATTTAATAAAAAATATTTTGTTTACTTATGTAGACATTTTAAACTACCATCATTATAAAAAAATGCATCATTTTTATGATAGTAAAGCTATAAGGAATATGTTTTAGAAAATGTGACCATGTTATCTCAGACTAAGAAGATAAGGTTTTTGCCAAATATGCCCTTAGAACATATTTGAAAAGTATTTAGGCCATAAGAAAATGTAAATAAGACTTTAATGTGAGCACTGAAATGTTTAGGAACATTGTCTAGTTCCCCAGAAAAATAGAGAGATGTTTTTGTGTGTATAGGGAATAGTTATAGTGATTATTAAAATAAAAATACATTATACATATTTATGTTGTGTTCTTAAATGAGGGGGAACACTAATACAAATTAAAAAAAGAATAAATGTGGCAGAAGTACTATGGAATGATCAACTTTTACATATTCAAAATGCTGAAGGAAAGACTATACCAATCAAGTTCATAACTTTTACATTCAGAATAACTGCCATAAATCCTAGTATTTATTCTGTAGGTGCTTATATTAAAAGCTACTGCAAAGCTCATCAAGCAAAAATGACCCATGGCATACTATGTGAGTGCTTGAATTTATTTTTACAATTGGAATAAGAAAACATTGCAGAATATCATTAGCGGGAACTATGACTAAAATTCCCATGCAGAAAGTTTAGACAAAGCTTTATGAAGCTCTGGAATGATTTCCATTTCAAAACAAATAGAAATGCACATCTGTGAGGATACTTAAATACCAAGTGATAACACTGCTCCAATTTTTTGGCTACTGCAGTTTTATATCTAGAGTTAATATATAATATATAATTGTTAAGACACTGGTCCTACAAAGAAGAACATATGATGAACCTAATGACAGTAAAGTTCTCTGTTCAGTCCAAGAGTCTCAATAACATTTTTTATTATTTTTTTTTTTTCACAATAAGGGGTGGAAGCATTTCCAGAGTATGTTTGCTTTAAGTCTTTTACAGAGACATTCAACTAGCCATTCATACAATTTCTGAATGGTCATCACATTTCAAATATTAAAGGTCTAGAAAATACAGTATGGTCATGTAGACAAATGATGTATCTTACTGACAGGTATGTAGATCGCTTGCTTATAAAACTTCTAAGATTAATAGTCAGCCCTCCAAGATATACATGATCTCATATGATACTCTGAAATTCAATCAATAAAGAAATCTGATAAATCTAAAAAAAAAAAAGAGTGAATAACTATAACAATATCCTCCCCCCCAATAAAAAAAAAAAAAAAGCAAAACAAACCCAAACATGTTAAATATTTATACCATGTTCATTTACAGTTAAGGAAAAACATTGGTATTGGAAGTAAAACTGCCTGAATGCTTCTTTCTATTTGTTAAAAACCAGCAGAATAAACTGTATCATGGATAACTTACCATGAGATGAGCACGGTGGAATTAATGACAGAAAGAGAGGGCTGATATTGATATTTTTAGGGTTTTGTCTATCATTGTAAAAGCTGAATGGCTTCCTTTATTTTTTGTAGTAAGTACGTTAAGTTTCAAAAAAAGCTGTTGTATGCACTATTTTTTGCTCTCATTTTTCTAACCATTACTATAATTTGATGTTATGTTTGCATGCTCTTAAGTTTGTCAGATTTTTGGTGTTCCTGCCTTTTGGTGTATCCAGCAGAAATATGAGAAGCTGTGTTTTGCAATCAAAATATAAACACAACTCAAATGCACAAATAAAGTTCAAATGTGGGTTTTTGGTTTTTTTTCAGCTGTTTACTGTCAAAAGCAGATAGTATATAGAATATGTCCAAAATCACAAGTAGAAGTTTTCAGATTTAAAAGCCTGTAACACTCAAATTTATTCACACAAAACAAATAGTAGGTAGAAATACACTGTGATACCCTTTGGAAGCAATAAGTACTTTCTTCAGTACAATGAATTCAGAAGTTCAAACCCTCACTTACTGAACTTCTTGTGTATCAGATGTGACTGATCTCTTCAGATTCAGTCCCTTGCATTTTATGCCGCTTTTTGTTATTGAATCTGGGCCAATAGGCACTCTAGGACTAGGTATGAATGAAACTAAAGAAATTCAGGCAGGAATGTTGGAGTGGGGAAAAAAAATAACCACATAAAAATTGGAACCAGTAAGAAAATTCATCAACCTGTGAATGCCACCTCCATTCTGCTCATAATTTCCCTGTTTCACTGAAGTATTGGTTTGAATACAAAATGCTAAACATGGATTTTTCTTCTTATGCATTTAGATCATACAACTAGAAAAGAAAATTCTCTTCAGCACAAATTATTGGCAGATGGGATGGCAAAAGAAGAATGTTACTGAAGATCAATAGTCACTATGGTACACAGAACACAAATGAGTCACTTCTATACCCCAGGGCTGTAGGAGGCATATGTCACACGACCTCAGAGTTTTTCAGTTTCCTAGGGATGGCATTCCCTATAGGACACTGGCAGATGTTTTCTTCTTACTCAGGTCTTTCAAATACTCAGAAATTACTGTTTCTAATAAGGTGCATTGTGTAAGAGGTCATATTGCACATATGTCTATTTGGGCACATATAAGCATATTGTGATGGGGAAGAATGGGGAAAGCAATCAGTCATTGCCAGCACATTTCTTAAATTGTTAGTTATGTATCTGTCCCAGTTTGTTGTGTATTTTCTGCATGTGTATTTTTGGTCTTGTAAGACAGAAACAATTACAGCAATCAAATGAGCTGATGACAATTATCAAGTCTTGGTCAAACACACATCTTCACATCCAAAGAAGCTAGTTGAACAGGAGCAGAAATTTACAATCAGACTGAAGCAAAACCCCCTCTCTGTTTTGCAACTCTGTTGCAAAATCCCCAAATATTATCACTGGTCATATTAAATCCACTATATGTAGACAATTGAGAGGACTTCAGAAAATAGCAGCAACCTTTAGGAACACCTTTTAAGATAAAGTCCAAAAGCAAGTTGTGGAAGGAATTATGAGGTGAGAGTCCTTCTCCGAGTTGTACGTGTTGGAGGCTAAGCCCATTTTGTAGAAGCAACTGGGTACATTAACCTTCCTGCTAGAGCTTCAGCTGTCTGTTATTGAAGGTGAGTTTTGACATGGCTCAGCTGTGTAACCTTGGCTCAGGCTGCTGAGGAAATTGCTGAGCTATGAGGAAGTTCATAGAGTAGAGCCATGTACAATAAGACAGGTAACGTTGCAGGCAGAGCTAAAATTGTTCAGACAGGGCTAGTTAGCAGGCCAAAAATTCAAGAGGAAAAGCACTCCTGCCAGATGATATAAAATCCTAGGGTAAAAAGGATCAAAGGTGATGTTGTCCTTCCCCTATCTGACTGATGGCTGTCTGGCCAGGAATTACTAATTAGAGGGTTTCTTAGAAGGCATATTAGTGCTTAGTGTTGTTTTTCTCTAGTCCTAGCCATCTGTTGTGTGCTTTAGCCAAGAGGGAATTGCTCTGTACTTTTAAATTGAGTTCAAACTACTGGCAGCGTCTCTTCTTACGTGGTAAAAACTTCCTGCACAGATCAAAAGGGCATGGGAAGAGAGGGGTACAAAATGGTGAATGTGGCAACAAAGATCCTTTGGCCTGGAGTGGAGGCATCTTGCATTCTTCCCCTATTCTTTCAGGTGCACAAGAAACTGGGAGGGGGCACAGCCAGGACAAACTGACCAAAGGGCTATTCCATACCGTATGATGTCATGCTCAGTGGGGGTTAGTTGCAGGGAGAGCAATTGCTGCTTGGGACGGGCTGGGCAACAGTCAGTAGGTGGTGAGCAATTGCATTGTGCATCACTTGTTTTGTACATTCTGTATATTCTCTTACCATTACTATTACTATTGTTATTCTTTTCTCTTATTAAACTTTATCTCAACCCACAGATTTCACTTTTTTTTTTTTTTTTTTTCAGATTCTCTCCCCCATCCCACTGAGGGAGAGAGGGAATGAGCGAGCAGCTGTGTGGTGTTCAGCTGCCTTCTGGATTTAAGCACAACACCTGTGCATGGAGAGTTGGCCATGTACTCAATAGACCTGAACTGGAGTAAATCAGCTCATTAGATTAAGAGTGAGATGAACTGATAAAGTGCTGTTAAGATTTATTTCACTAAGCTAAAAAATAGGAAACCATTGGCAAAGCACAAAATATGAGGTTGAAAAAAATAACTCATTATGTTTTCAGTGTCATTCAGGAACGCGATCACATGTATCCTAACATGAAAACAAGGAAACTTGGATGAATTCCTATTTCAGAGATGCTAAGAGCTTAAATGGATCTGCCCTAACTTCTTATGTATGTGCAAGTCTGGTCTAATTTATGGTGATGTAGCATGTTAAGGCTTTTCCTATCCAACTCAGAATAATGGAGTTAGGACAATATAATTTATTTTGCGGAGTCCTTATGTTCATACTTAATGTTTTCACAAACAGGCAAAATCATTGCAGTGGGTTAACCCTGGCCAGCAGCTAAGATCCCATAGAGTCACTTGCCCACTTTCCCACAGCAGGATGGGGGAGAGAATCAGGACAAAAGTGAGAGAAACTCATGTGTCAAGATAAAGTAAAGCAAAACTATTTGTACAAGCAAAAGCAAATATGGAATTAATTCCCTACTCCCCATTGGCAGGCTAGTGTTTAGCCATTTCCAGGAAAGCAGGGCCTCAGCATCTGTATTTGTTGCTTGGAAGACAAATGCCATAACCATGAATGTGCCCCCTTTTGCCTCCTTTCCCTGAGCTTTTATACTGAGTGCGATGTCATATGGTATGGAATAGCCCTTTTGTCAGTTCAGTTCAGCTGTCCCAGCTGTGTGTACTTCCAGCCTACTCACTGGAGGGACAGCTTGAGAAACAGAGAAGGCCTTGATGCTGTGTAAGCACTGTTCAGCAATAACTAGAACATTGGTTTGTTACCAACGCAGCTCTGGTTGCCAGTCTAAAACGCAGTATCATATGGGCTGCTCCATCCCAGCAAGTACAATCATATAATGTATTAAAATTCAAAATGAGTTTTTCAAAGACTAAAACCCATCAAACACAAGCCTATTACATAGCCTTAATGCTTCCCCTTACATTTATACTGTTAATATAATCATGGATTATGATCATGGGAGGTTTACATGGCACTGGGCCTGCTGACGACAGATGAAACTCAGCTTTCTCAAAGGGGGAAAAGGATTCTCGCCCAAGAGCTGGCAGGGCTCATTGAGAGGGCTTTAAACTAGATTTGAAGGGGGGAGGGGATATAAACAGGCTCACTAGAGAGGAGCCTAGGGGTGGCATGCCGATGTTGGGGGTGAAATTGATAGCCCAGCTCAAGTGCATCTACACAAATGCAGCATGGGCAACAAACAGGAGGAGCTGGAAGCTATTGTGCAGCAGGATAGCTACGACTTAGTTGCCATTGCAGAAACATGGCATGGCGTGCATTGGAGTCCTGCAATGGATGGCTATAAGCTCTTCAGAAGGGATAGGCAAGGAAGCAGAGGCAGTGGTGTAGCTCTGTATGTTAGAGAGTGTTTTGATTGTACAGAGGTCAATGCTCAATGACAGTGATGATGAGGCCGAGTGCTTATGGGTAAGGATGAGGGGAAGGCCTTCTTGGCCTTGTTGACCGATATCCTGATGGGAGTCTGTAATAGACCACCCAACCAGGATGAGGAGGTAAATGAAGCATTCTACAAGCGGCTGGCAGAAGTCTCTCAATCACGAGCCCTTGTCCTCCTGGGGACTTCAACTTACCAGATGTCTGCTGGAAATAAAAACACAGCAGAGAGGAAACAGTCTAGGAGGTTCCTGGAGTGTGTGGAAGATAGCTTCCTGACACAACCGGTAAGTGAGACTACCAGGGGAGGTGCCTGGCTTGACCTCCTGTTTACTAACAGAGAAGGACGGGTGACAGAGGTGGTTGTCAGAGGCTGTCTTGGCCTTAATGACCATGAAATGAGAGTTCTCAATGCTCAGTGAAGTAAGGAAGGGGATCAGCAAAACCACCACCATGGACTCCCGGAGGGCAGACTTCAGCTTGTTCAGAGCACTGGTTGAGAGAGTCCCTTGAAAAACAGTCCTAAGGGGCAAAGGGGTCTAGGAATGCTGAGCATTCTTCAAGAAGGAAATCTTAAAGGCTCAGGAGCAGGCTGTCCCCACATCCCATAAGATGAATCAGCAGGGAAGATAACTGGCCTGGCTGAACAGAGAGTTTTGCTGGGACTCAGGAAGAAAAGCAGAGTTTCCAAGTTTTGGAAGAAGGGACAAGCAACTGAAGAAGAGTACAGGGATCTTGTCAGGTCATATAGAGTGAAAATTAGAAAGGAAAAAGCCTGGCTTGAACTCAGTCTGGCTACTGTTGTAACAGATAATAAAAGAAGTTTTTAAAAATACATGAACAGCAAAAAGAAAGCCAGGGAGAGCCTCCATCCTCTACTGGATGCAAGGGGGAACATTGCCACCAAGAATGAGGAAAAGGTTGAGATGCTTAATGCCTTCTTTGCCTCAGTCTTTAATAGTCAGATCAGTTATTCCCAGGGTACTCAGCCCCCCCCGCCCTCCCCCCCTCCCCCCCCCCCCCGATCTGGAAGACAGGGATGGTGAGTGGAATAAAACCCACATAATCCAGGAGGAAGCAGTTTTCAACCTGCTACACCACCCAGACATCCACAAGTCTATGAGGCCGGATAGGATGCACCTGAGAGTGCTGAAGGAGCTGGCAGAGGAGCTTGCCAAGCCACTCTCCACCATTAATCAGCAGTCCTGGTTAACAGGGGAGGTCCCAGATGACTGGAGGCTTGCCAATGCAATGTCCATCTACAAGAAGGGCTGGAAGGAGGATCTGGGGAGCTACAGGCCTGTCAGTCTGACCTCGGTATTGGGGAAGATTGTGGAGCATTTCACCTTGAGTGCAGTCACATGGCATGTTGCAGGACAATCAGGGGATCAGGCCCAGGCAGCATGGGTATTCATGAAAGGCAGGTCCTGCCTGACCAACCTGATTTCCTTCTATGACCAGGTGACCCACCTAGTGGATGAGGGAAATGCTGTGGATGTTGTCTACCTGGACTTCAGCAAAGCCTTTGACACTGTCTCCCACAGCATTCTCCTAGAGAAGCTGACAGTTCATGGCCTAGATGGGTGTACTCTTTTCTGGGTAAAAAACTGGCTGGATGGCTGAGCCCAGAGAGTAGTGGTGAATGGAGTTAAATCCAGTTGGCGTCCGGTCACAAGGGGTGGTCCCCAGGGCTCAGTTTTGGGGTCAATTCTGTTTAATGTCTTTATCAATGTTCTGGATAAGGGGATTGAGTGCACCCTCAGTAAGTTTGCAGATGACACCAAATTGGGCGCGAGCAACGAGCTGCTTGATGGTAGGGTTTTGCAGAAGGATCTGGACAGTCTGGATCAATGGGACGTGGCCAATTGTATGAGGTTTCTGCACGTGGGTCACAACAACCCCATGCAGCGCTACAGGCTTGGGGAAGAGTGGCTGGAAAGCTGCCTGGTGGAAAAAGACCTGGGGTTACTGATTGACAGCCAGCTGAGTATGAGCCAGCAGCATGCCGAGGTGGCCAAGAAGGCCAACAGCCTCCTGGCTTGTATCAGGACTAGTGTGGCCAGCAAGAGTAGGGAAGTGATCATGCCCCTGTACTCGGCACTGGTGAGGCTACACTCGAATACTGTGTTCAGTTTTGGGCCCCTCACTACAAGAAGGACATTGAGTTGCTGGAGCATGTCCAGAGAAGGGCAATGAAGCTGGTGAAGGGTCTGGAGCACAAGTCTTCTGAGGAGCAGCTGAGGGGGCTGGAGTTGTTTAGCCTGGAAAAAAGGAGACTGAGGGGAGACATTATTGCTTTCTACAACTACCTGGCAGGAGGTTGTAGTGAGGTGGGTATCAGTCTCTTCTCCCAGGTAATGGGTGATAGAATAAGAGGAAATGGTCTCAAGTTGTGCCAGGGGAGGTTTCAATTGGATATTAGGAAAAATTTCTTCACCAAAAGTGTTGTCAAGTACTGGAACTGTCTACCCAGGGAAGTGTTCAAGTCACCATCCCTGGAGGTATTTAAAAGATGGGTAGACGAGGTGCTTAGGGACATGGTTTAGTGGTGGGATGGCAGGGTTAGGTTAGTAGTTCGACTTGATGATCTTAAAGGTCTTTTCCAACTTAAATGATTCTATGGTTCTGTGTTTCTATATCTGATATATATCAAGTATTGTATTTAGTATTATATGTATGGATAATCTAAATGCAGTTATGTATCATTTTATTCCATAAGAGTCCTGCTACTTCAGTACAATTAGATCTTTAAAATTGATCGGGTATGAGGATCTGGCCCTATTTTTGTGTAATGATGTATCTTACCATACTTTCTGTCTCAGAATGATTTATTGTGCGTGTTCAGATGATTTCTATGGCACTTTATTGAATATAGGCATTGACTTTGATCTCAGATCATGCTGGATATATTGTCAAGGAAGACCACAAAGGAAAATGCTGCTTGTCTTGAAATTTATTGGCTGACTAATACCTGTAGAAAGTTCCACTTTTTCTCTGATTTTAACTCAGCTGCATTCTGTGTTCCCATTTGCTTCACATTGTGCAGCTAATAGAGCTTCTCCTTTTCTGAATGTTTCCATCTTAAATTTAAATGGGATTAATGCTGTGAAAAGTTCTTTTAAAATGATTAAGTTAATAATCTGGAAATTATCATTACCCAAATAAAGCACTATAGCTAGCACCAGTCTTAGTATTGTGATTCAATGGAAACCTCTGTGTGTGTGTGCGCGCGCGTGCGTTTGGTTACATTTCCCAGGTCACAGTTCCAAGACACCCTGACTGTAGCCATAAATATGATTTATTTCCTTTTTATTTTACCTGTGGAGACGTAGCAAATAGTGAACATGCTCTTGATTGCAGCAACAGCTGTAGATATTTCCAGGGGTCATATCACAAGCTAGGTGCCTGGCATAAATCTTGGATTAATTAAAATTTGGGTTATAGCTGAGTGGCGATCTCCCATTATTGTTAATTTCTGATTCAATTGAGCATCTGGCTTTTCTTTAAATCATATTAAAAAAAAAAAGTCAACAGATCATTATTTTGAAAGGGTCTACCTTCCATATTTTATCTTTATGTTTGCTTATATTGCAGTCAATTTTCCTCTTGAGAAACCTTGCTTTGTTGAGAAGATAGTGTGTGATTCATTCCATGGAATATGATTTTCTATACTGGTTATACCTAAAATTAACCACACACCTACATGCAAAATTGTCCCATTATCTGTAATTTTGAACTCTTCTATTAATTCCTCTTTAGCTTTTGAATTACAAATCACATGAAAAGTACAGCCACTTTTCCTAGATTAGTATAAGTAGGAATATATGTTGAGTGCATGGCCGTAGTCAGGGTTTAGAAGTGGCTGGAGATGTTCCAACTTTAGGATTTACACGTAAGAATGAAGTACCTGTGGATGTCATGTATGTCTCTTTCCTTGCACTTCAGTTGTGTGTATGGATACATAATCCATCACTATGATCATCGTCACATGTATGAATTTTTTACACACCTGTCTTTCAGTAAATATAAAAATACCTTCTCCCACATTAAATCCCTTTCAGATGTCAGAGCAAAAAAATCAAGTGCTGTATGAATTACCATGAGCTTAATGGTATGCAAGATCTCATAGGTTTGCACAGATGTATAGTTCCTCATAACCTAGGTAACCTCATGAAGCCCTTGAGGTGTTTTGAAAAGTATTTCCCCTTAATAAGTATCCAAATAAGGACTAAATTTTTCATCTGGATTTGAGTTTTCCAGAAAAAAAAAGGAAGCACAGGTCTAAGTGCGGGGTTATCTTGATTCCACTGACACCAACAACAAATTTGGCTCAGTGTCACTGTAACTAGTACGGCTTTATGTGCTTGTTACCTTCATTTGCACATTGCAATTTCTGGAAACATTTATTTAAGAAGTCACATTTTCAGGGCTGATAATAGCCAATTTGATGACCCATTAAATTTTGGAATGGGCAGTTAGAGCAGCTGCACTCAGGGACCCACTTGGAGATGAAACTTCAACTCATACTGATTTGCTTTTGTACATAAACCTTCCCAAATCAATCCCTTATCCATGTTGCCAATGTAAGTCGATCTCCAGCTATATTTGCCCTAGTGAAAAAGTAGAAGGAGCTAAGCAATGGAAGGACTAGTAGTCTGAGACAGACTTTCAACTCTAAGGGTAACTATTCAAATTTGTTTGAGGCTGATGGTGTCAGTAAGTCATTGCAGTCTGAATAGCTGATTGTAAGCTAAAAGAAATTATGAGATGGGTTCAGCCTGGATGGAGTTTAATAAAAAGTATACCCAATGTCTAGTGTGGTTAAGACAATATGCGGAAAAGCTTTATCATTTAATACTGAAATTTGCTGAGTCCCCTGTGACACAGTATTTAATCTCTTGCTTAGCTGTGAGCACAAGAGTAGCCATAAGGGTGATACGACTACTCCTCTGGCTACAATTAAGCATGAGCTTATGTGTATCACTGGACTGGGAGCAGATTGAAACACACAATTTCTTTTAAATTTCACAATCTGTTCCCAAATTCTTCAGGTTTTGGGGTGGCAGCAGCAGCAGCAGTAGAAGCTGTTCCTGTCCTTTGTCTAGGAAATGTGCAGAGGGAGTGTTTACATCTAATACCATAAGGATCCAGGGACTGTTATTTAGGATTCCTGTTTTGCAGGGGTTCAGAGGGGTTCTATAGAAGACTAGTAGTGTTTTAACTTTTTTTTTTCTTTCCATTTTAGTGTGTTGAAAACTGAGTGAAAGGAAGACAGTAACTGAAGTAATGAGTGACTTTATTAAGTGGATATTAATATTAGTATGAATCTGGTGTATTAACCTTGATACTTATTATGACATAACTGCATTCCAGCCAGACCCAATACAATAACAAATCCCTGTATTATTTTCAGATGTCTCATCTTGTGGGAAAATGTGTGTGACTACAAGATGTAGTGATGTTAACGTGGAGTTTCTGCAGAGAATATGTGTATTCCTGAAAGCAAACATTTGTCTACATCCTAGGAGATCCTAAGCAAAATGTTGTGTGGAACATCTGTTGTTTAAGAATCTCAGTCTCAGGCATCTTTAAAGAAGCTTTTATTTATCTATCTATCTATCTATCTATTTATTTATTTATTAACAATGATTATTGATTAAAACAAAAACAAGACCTTATAAAGCCAAACATCTTTTAGAACCATTTTAAGGAAAGCTGAAAGCAAATTATTCATAAAATTAAACAGCTGAACTATGGTTTCATAGCAACATGAGATATTAATGTTAAAGCTACCTGTTATTCTCTGGGTATCTATATAATTCTTATTAAATAAGGGTTTTTATATATATATAGCCTCAAGTAATTACTTTTTACCAGTTTACAGCTTACATCCATTATGAAAAGGCTTATGATGAAGTATGTTAGTAAAATATGCTTTGAGGTCTGACCTTACCCTATATGAATCTTCTAGATAGGGGCTGGAGGTGTCTATGCAAAATAAAAACCAACAACAGTAATGATAATGATAATCTTACAACATTTGATAGCAGCAAGCCAAACTAAACAGCCAAATAAAATAACCACAATCAGTTAAATAAAATATCTCAGGTTCCAAATGTTGTGACAGACAACCAATCTGCTAACTAAACAACATACCCATAATGACAGGGTTTGGCTCCAGATACAGAAAAAGTCAAGGAAAAGAAAAAAATTGAAGATACATTGACACATATTTTTTGCTGTGAAGCTTTGCTAAAAGTATTACACAATTACCTTACATTTACAAAAGTAATATTAACGGATGTTGATCTTTTGTGAAATAGTCAGATGATTTAGCACCACTTATTCTTCTGTGGAAAAGCAAAGCAAATGAACCTGGCATGTCCAGGATTAAACCTAATTCTTCCTAAACTTTTCACATGTTGTTCTCTTCTTTAAGTCTCCTGTGGAAAAATAAAAAAGTCTTTCTCTTTCAAGATTTTACTTTCTCATTGACTTCTTTGATACAGCCAAATGTTTCTCATTTTGAATCCCATTGAATACAGGAAATGCAATATATTTCAATTACAGCTGGGCTAATCTCTCTGCCAAATTTACCAGTCTGTGTAAAATTCTGTTGAGAGCACTGAATGGAATTGATAAAATTAGACGTCTTTGGCTAAGTTGCTCACATCAGAATTATAAGTTTAGATGACAAAACTAATTTAAAGAATGGTCTTTGCCGATCCCTACTTTATAGCAATATAAATGCTACCAAGACTCAGTCCTGATGGATGACAGCATTATGAAAACACAGCAAAAGGCTCCATTTCTAAATTAGATTTATAAATTCAACCATATGAGAGCAAGCTATGCAGCTGGCACCACATCAGGAAATGGTCCACATTAGGGGAAAAAAAAAAAGGAAACAAAAAAGCGGTCATGACATTTCTTCCCTGTATTAAATTAAATTATCACATGCATTTCCCTCCCCATCTTTCACCTTTGTTTCCATGACCAAGGCCTCATGGCTGAAGTATTGTGAAAGTAACTGCCTCTCCAGACGGGACTAGTGTTCAGGCTCGTTATATGAAGCAGGCTTGACTTAATGCAATAAATGCATTCGTATTTAAACAAAAATAGAGATGTTTTCCTGCTCAAAGCAAGTGACAGAACATGTTTTATTAGTGTGGTATTAAACAGTGAAGAAGTATGAAGAGGTGGAATTGTAGACAAGCTGAACTAGTATGAATGAAAATAATTCTGTTCTTCTTTGGCAGATGAATACGTTATTAGAGCAGGAGGGTGTAGCGTTTACCACATATATTAACTGAGAGGCCCATTTTCTGGGTTCATCAGCCTAAGTAGCTCTGTTATTCCCTACCTTGTGTTTAAATGAGTATGAAGCACTTTCTGCAGTGAAGATACCTGTGTCAGGTTTGTTACTATGAGTTTAAGGCCCAGTGAAGTTTCTGTTAACATTCACTAGATGAACTCTGTTTGGAAAATTAGATTAAAGGCCTGTGAAAATGAGCCACAACTTCATTCATATACAAAAAGCTGTACAGCCACATCAGCTCAGTGCACCACCTGGGTTAAAGAGGCCTACTACCAACATCCAGGTTGTGTGGCCTGAGCTGAGCATGTCACAACTCTAGATGTCCTTCTCCCACTACTGAATTCAGAGTTCATTCGTGTCTCTATAATGAAGCACTGTGTTGCACCATGTAGGTGTATCCCAGATGTTTCTGTTAACTAAGCAGCTGTCTCTGTGATGTCACAATCTCTGAAGATAGGTAAGAAGTAGTTTGCTCCTGCACCTTTAGAAATGTGGGTAGTTTGGATTCCTGTTATGTTGATGGAAAAGCTTCCCTACCATATTGTCCTTTTGGTTGCCCACCTCCTAAAATGGTGGTATCATTCTGTGTTTGCAAATCCAACTTTTCTGTCTCCTTACCGTAAAGCTGGTCTCCCTGGTGGTGTGAAATATAAAGCATTGGTAGTCTTTACTGAACTTTACTGCGAGAATACTGTGCAATATTGTTAGAAAACAGGAAATGTGTGATAAGTGAAGAGAGTGCAAAAATAGAAGAACCTGCTGTTGAATAAAAAGACAGTCTAGAAAAAAAAGAATTTATCCTACTGTAGCTGAAGAAATGTGAGGTAAGGAAAGAACTGAGGGTTGCTTGTATCATTAATACAGACATTTCCTGAGTTTCAGGAATTAATTTTCCAAGACTAATGTTGTTTCTGGGTGTAGTTTCCCATAAATGGGAGAAGTCAGAAATTCTGATTTCTATACTGTCTTAACCTCATTGATGTTTTCTATATGAAATAGATACTACAGTAGAATGACAAAAAATATCCTCAGGAAGTTTCATGGACACTTGTGACAGAAGAAAAATACAGGATGTTCATCATTCCTGATTTCTTTTTAACTTCTGGGAAGGGTTTTGCTTTCTAGACCCTTCATTCCTTGACGATCTGACTAATTTCTTTCTGCCTCATCCTCATATCCACACCCACATTAGACTTTTGCTTTTTTACTTTTCTTATTTGCTGACAGAAGTTAAATTCTGGGAGTCAGAACACTTAGGTTCAGTTTCAGACGCTGTGGAAACTTCAGCTTGGCAAAGGAAACTGAATACTACATTTAGCAAGCAATGAAGGAGAAAATTAGTTTCAAATATTTTGTTTTAAAATGTAAATGTAGTTGCAATTTTAAAGTATTACACATATGGAATTTTAAAAGTTCTTCTAACAAAAGCTTTGAATTTCACTTTAAAATTTTATGTAAAACTTGTTGATTCTTTACATCTGTATTTTCCACACACAGGTTTCACTAGCTCTGTTAAAGGGAAATATAAAAAATTAATACACGTAAATTTTTAAAGAACAAAAAAGGAGAAGAAACTCTTAATAACTCCTTTTAATGAATTATTATTACTCAGACATGTCCAGCTTTAATTTTATTATTTTTTGTCAGTTACAGTCTTTCTCAGCATGTATACAGTGAAGTTTTTATGTTGTTTGTGTACAATGTTTTTCTTTGGGGGGTAGGAGAGAGAATGGAATGAAGAAAAAGAGATGTTAAAAGGTAGAAAGAGAAATTGTATGACTGGAATGTAAATCAGCACTTTGGCTGAGGATCTGAACCTGATAACTTTCCTGAGTATAAGTACAAACCCCAGGCTAATAATGCTTCAGTATTTCAAAAGTTGAGCAGATACACAACAACAAAACCAGGCTTTTGAAATTGAAACACTTGCCTGTTTTTGATTTGTTATTCCCATATAAACACAAAACATAAACTACTTCCCATTGGTACCATTTTTACCACAAGGCATGAGCTGTATAATTTGGGAGCACGAAATATGAAACAGGCTATTTTTATAAAAGAAACAATGAACTAAAACCACATTTACTGCAGAATAAGAGTTCCCTTTTCCTGTTCTGCAGTCGTATGTCCAAAATGAACATTGTTTTTTTCCATATTATAAAGCAGGACTTATCTCCAACTATGTTCGTCGGGTTATACTTTTGTTTGAAGGGATAGAGTTAAAATCCAACATGACATATCATGATTTATTTAGGCATCTTAGCATCATCATGTTTTGTCCAATCACACATTTGCCCTATCTCAGACCTGTAATAGACTACTCAAGCTTGTTCTCAGGATCATAAACTAGATGGAAGAGGAGCATGTCCTTGGCCTCACCTCTACTCTGCTTCATACAAAAGCACAGTACACCATACAGGTAAAGTGATGCTTTTTAAAAACCTCTGCATTACTGTAGGTATAGGTCTGTCCAATGCCTGTTCTAAAATTAGAACTCAAACTGTTCTAATTATGTCCAGATCTTAATGTTCCCCAGGAACCTATAAAGTCTTTTTGACCTACATAGCACCTGTAGAAGTTGCTTCCCTAGTGTGTTATGCTCAGGCAAGTAGGAAGCACTAAACAATGCAGAGTTTAAATTGAAAGAACTATTGGTAATTTTTAATAAGAAACAAAACTGTGGAAATAAGGAGGAGACACCTGAAATGGAGCAAACCCTGTGGTTATATTTTTGGTAATCTGGTTGGTAATGGAGACACCATTATATCTAAGGGACCATGTACAGCTCCATGATGAAAAATTAGTTCCTAGAGTTCAGTGAAGTCTTCTCAGAGGCCATATTGTGCCATTAGGAAGCAGAGGGGAGAGACAAAGGGATGGATTGGTGCAGACTTTGGATCTGGCAAGTGAGAGCTCTATCCAGGGAAGGGCTTGGGGACACTCACACTTCTGCTGAAGTCAAGTAATTGATTCAAAACTATAAAACTTGACTACCTTTGATATATTTGTGAAAGGGGAGGCAGGTGATGGGGCAGACTGTACTCTCATCAGGTTTTCAGATGATGGAAAACTGAGAGGGGTGGTTGGTTCACCAGAGGGTTGTACTGCCATCCAGATGAAAAGGCTGGAGAAATGGACTGATACGAACCTCATGCAGTTCAGTAAGGGGAAGTGCAAAGTCCTGCACCTGGGGAGAAACAACCCCATGCACCAGTGCATGGTAGGGGTCATTCAGCTGGAAAGCAGTTTGGCAGAAAAGGACCTGGGAGTCATCCTGGTGGACACCAGATTGTTCACACCATTTATGTGAGGGCAGGGTTCCATTAATATGTTGGTTTTTTCTATAGGTTGTGTTTGGTTTAGGTTTCATAGGTGATCATGCTTGAGTGTTTGGCCTTGCTGGAGAGGTCTAATATTAGGCAAAAGAATGTCTAACCAGCCAATCTTGACAGGATTTTCAGAAATATTGCCTGAGCAGCTCATTAGATGCACAGCAATTCTAGCATGCTAAATGGCTTAATATTTACAGACCTGTGGAAATTTAAGTCTTCCTGGGAATTCTGAGCAGTCAGTAGGACTTACATTGTGAACTTACATATTAAAATATTTAAGTATCTAAATGCTCACCAAATTATGGCTAAAGTGACCTAATAGCTAACATTAAAAAGAGTATTAGGGAGGAAGTTTCTTGCTGTTTAAGATAGTGTTTAACTGCGAAATCAGATGGGCAGCAGAGCAGAGGTCACAGCTGGACAGGAATGAAGTGGGGAAAAGGACTAAAGTTCTCTTTCAACCGCAACTAAGGTAACTGGTTTGATTATACACAGTGATACTATGTTTAAATATGATAGGGTTCAGTCCTTTCTCCAAGGACTCTCTGAGGGTCTCAGGAGCCAGAGTAAACCTATGGAATATTCTTAAAGAAAATGTGCAGCTAAGCACTGCTGAGGATGCTGGTCTCAAATGATATGATGATGCACAAAGTCTATGCCACTACAATACAGAAAAATACCTGGAGATTTCTAGTTTATCAACAGTTTACTATGACTGTTTTCCTATGAACTGCATAGCATTGTTATCACTCTGTTATCCTATGCATTGCATTTTTGTTAATAATTTTATTATCAAGTGTATAATCACCTGTTTTATAACTATTCCTTCTTGCAGAGAAATGGATAATATTGTTCAAAGGCATACCACATAATTTTGTGTTTTCTCTTTCTCCCCATTTTATTATGTCAATTAACTAATAACACTATTCCCAGAGTTGAAGATGCTAATGCAGAGAGATGTCTTGGCATGACAAGGCTTCATTATAGATTGAAGTTTTTATTGCTGTTAAACAAATAAAAGCAAGAATTGAAAATGAGATGATATGATCGCTCTATCACTCACTGAGCTCAGTAGGCTTGGTTATAAGTTTATTTACTGGTTCTCAACAGGTCACCACTACCAAAAAGTAGGTCTTCTGCTCATTTCTACTCACACAAACACTCACAACACAGTTTGAACTGAACAGGTGTGCTGGTTTTGGCTGGGATAGAGTTAATTTTTTTCATAGTAGCTAGTATGGGGCTATGTTTTGGATTTGTGCTGGAAACACTGTTGATCATACAGAGAAGTTTTTGTTATTGCTGATCAATGCTTGCACACAGTCAAGGCCTTTTCTGCTTCTCACCCCACTCTGCCAACAAGTAGGCTGGGGGTGCACAAGAAGTTGGGAGGGGACACAGCTGGGATAGATGACCCCATCTCACCACAGGGATATTTCATACCATATGAAGTCATGCTCAGCATATAAAGCTGGGGGAAGAAGAAGGAAGGAGGGACGTCTGGAGTGATGGTGTTTGTCTTCCCAAAGTAATCATTATGTGTGATGGAGCCCTGCTGTCCTGGAGAGGGCTGAACACCTGCCTGCCAATGGGAAATAGTGAATGAATTCCTTGTTTTCCATTGCACAGCTTTAGCTTTACCTATTAAATTGTCTTTATCTCAACCCATGAATTTTCTCACTTTCCCTCTTCTGATTCTCCCCCCCGCCTTCCCCCATCCAACTGGAGGGAAGTGAATGAGTGGCTGTGTGGTGCTTAGCTGCTGGCTGGGGTTAAACTATGACAACAAGGAACCATGTCACCCCCGTGTACCTGAAAAAGTCCTGGCATTTAAAGGCCACAAGTCACTTAATATTTTTCCACTAGCAGTCATAATAAAGGTCTATTAACTGGATTTGCATGAGTTTATGAACAAGTAAAAATAAAGGGAACGCATAAAGCCTAAATGGTCTTACTAGATTAAAAAAAAAAAAACCAACAAAAACCCCCAAACTCTTCTAAGGTTTCCTTTCTTCCTCTGGTACTAGATGTGGCTACCTTGTCTGGAGGAAGCACTGTTGAAATCACAGCTGTTTTTCTGAACTGGAAGTTAAAAATCACCATCCAGCAAATTAAATCTCTGTGTTTTGATCAGGAGGTGGTGTCTTATGCACTTTCTGTATTTCCCTAGGTCTCTACCCAGAACTCTCTGCTATTGTTCTCATCTTTTCTGCTTTCTTCTGCCAGCCTTGCCCTTGCCCTTCACTTTCCCATTTCTGGAAAAACTCCTGTCTGAGAGACAATAATAAGCTGCACAAAATTTACTTTTTGGGGCTCACTTCTTTCCTTTTCACTGATGAAATAACTGACCTAGAGGTGAGTGGTGTGTGATGATGACCAAGCACTATATTAAAGTAAATTTTACAGGTAATAAAGAATTGTAAGATAAATGTGCTTGAGGAAAACAGACATTTTCAAGGTTGTTAACCTAACACCTTTATGGAAGGCAGAAAGTAAGTGGTGAAACATTAACAACAGTTGTCATGACTGTATTCACAAACTGAGAAGTGCATGAAACTGTCAATGCACTCTACCTTCTAAACTCATTAGCACTGGATTCTTGTTTGTAGTTACTGCTCAGGAGAGAATGAGGATTTTGTTGGAGAGTGAAATCACCTATATCTCTATTAAACATGGACACAGAGAGGGAATTCCTTCCCTAAAAAATATGTTACAGGAGGAAGCGCCATCTGCAGAAAATAGGCCAGTTGTCTTGTTAATCTTGTCTCATGCCTTTCCTCTGAATAGTGAGAAGGCATCCCGTTAGTGCTAAAGGTACTGAGAAATTTGTGAAGTAGATACATATTTGTCCTTTGAATGAGGTAAATATCCTCAACCTATGCATTTACTATTAATCTAGTATTTGCATTACGTCAGTGACCTATATTGCTTTTTTGTTACTTCTTAGTCTGAAATTACTTCTTAGTAATTACTTCTTAGTCTGAAAAAGGACCCCCTTTCAAACCCTGCCCACCCTCCAAACACATCCCTTCAACTGTATTGCTTTTTAAAATACAAAAGAAACCAATACTAGGCAGAGAATGAAATTAATATTTGCTACTTGTTTGGCAGTGTTCTTTTCTTATTTTTTACATTTTGTATATCCTTTTTAATACTAATAAGCTCTGGCTTCTAAAATCACTAGTGTATTGTTGAAAACTTGTAACTTATAAACCACAGAATGTTACCTAAACTTTGGACTGTGATATTACATTCACCAAGTAATTAAATAAGGGAAAATGTTTAAGTTTTTAAGTTTCTCCGGTCAAACTCAAAACTGCTGGCTGTTGAAGGACACAGAAAAGAGAGACTGCAATGGATGCAGCCAGTACCCTGAATCAACTCTCCTGAATACTCTGCACAAGAATCGTATCAGTATGTTCCTGGCATGTTGTACTCAGTGACTTTTCCTGCCTTGAGTATGGGCTCTCTGAAGTGTCTATTAGATGATATTGCAGGGAACGATTGCTTACGATTTTCCTTACAAGACTTAAACCAGGTCTTCTAAACTCCCTATGGTTTCCAGATATCTGCCGATCCTCTACAGTCATCCAATTAACAGCTCTGGATTTAAGACTGTGAAAGTTAGTTTCCCTATTATTTTTCCACAGAGGACAGGAAATCTCAGTGAATAAAACCTGTCTCTAGTTCTCAATACTTCTTTTAAACCCTTTTCAGGTGGTCAAGGGAATCACAGGGAAATCACAGGATTCTTGCCTGCAAGGATTTACCTTGGTACTTACTGGAAGTAAGTGGACTTGCAAGTACCTGTATGTTATACAACATACAAATACTGCATAATTAACATACACTAATACATGAGATGAAGAACAAATGTAGTCAAGAAGTCCTTAGATTCAATGCTTGAGAGGTTCAGGAAACTTCCAGATTATGCTCAGAGTTTTTTCTGTTGGGCAAATTAATGATGGAAGTACAATTGGATACAATTTCATCACTGTACACTTTCACAGAGTGTAGAGCTCAGCCACATGGACAAGCTTAAAAGCCATGAAAAGCCTTGGTGCATGCATTTAGTACATATGGAAAAAAGTGAAAGCTTGAGGGCTACATGGCATGGCCTAGTAGTTTTTTATTTCAAGCATAGTCTTGAACCATGAATGTGAGCCACAACACGCCTAAACTGCTGTGTAACACAGGCTACATGGATTCAGCCTGACACTCCTGTGTGGCCATGAGTAAATATGGGAGAAAGCCAATGAAGGAAACTCAGAGCTGCTCTTGTGTTTGGTCTTGTGCACCCATACCTGGTCTCCACCAACTAGCATACATTTTATATGCTCTTGTATCCTTGCCAGGCAGCTGACAGAGCCTTCACATGAGGATCCTGGTGCTGCACGCTACAGGGACAGCTGGCATCTGTAGGCCACCTGAATCTAATGTAGATAGACCAGGCTACAGGTGGATCTTATGGTTACCAGCCAGACCCAGATTTTTGATCACTCCTGTGCTCAATTATTTCTCATTGATCCAGAAGACCTTTAAATTGCCATGTGCAGGAACCTATCAAGTGCTGCTTCTCCCAGACCTTCGGTGTTTTGCCTTTTTGGCAAATCTTTGGCAATTGTGTTGCCTGAAAGCTAAGTAATGTCTGGCACCATCTAAAAATTGGTGGAAAAAAAATACATGTCCTGAAGTCAGTGATATATTAAGTACTGGATCAATATCTGATAAATAAGGACTTACTTAGTTTTAAAATCAATGCATATTTAATTGGCAACTGACCTAGCTCTTTTAAATGAGTCAAACGTTTTTTTTTTGTCTTCTACCCTGGACCATTTGAAATGTAATAGTTGCTTCTTTATAGCTTTTAAAGTGCCAGAGTCAACTTTTCACAAAAAGATCTTGCACTAAGTTCAACAGATAGGTTGGCAGAATTACTCTATCAGGTTCTGCACTGGAGTCTGGCCAAATCCCAAAGTTTTTATTTAAACAAAGTTCCCATTGATCTCATAGTTTTACCTGGGAAAGAGCTCGTGGATTTGGCACAGGTTACATATTGTAGAAAGTGGTGCTTTAAAGAGTCTGTAATAAGAAAGCCCCACTTTGTGACACCAAGTATGAGACTAAGCAAACACATCACCTTAATAGACTGTTCAGCAACCTTTCCTCTCACTGCAGGAGAATATATTGTGAGCATGTGATAAGTATTTTCATATTAGCTGTTATTTTTCCTATTTGTGATATTAAGTCCAATTACAAGGATTATTGGGTTACCTACAGTTAAATGTTACTTCACTTGATCCTTTGAACTGTCTGCTTCAAAATATTTTCATGTAAATTATGTGTAAAAATGTGCAATCTCAAGAAACCTCTCTCACTAAAACAATTTTTAATTAAAGAAACCAGTAAAAATCAAACCAAACCAAACAGTCCAATGCATTTCATCCCAAGAGTAGCATAACTCTGGGGTCCACCTGGTCACTGTACAGAAGTGGCCCACTGCAGTGCAGGACTAGGTTTTTCAGAAGAAGCCATAGAAGCAGTTGAAAGTTAGGCCTATGCCTGATGTCATACATAACTGTTTCAGACATAGAGGAGTAAAACCACCTCCATCATAGAGGACACATAATTTTCTTGTTTCTTTAGATGATGCCTTCCATTCTCCTCTTTTATTCTACAGCATGATTCCATGGAATAATTGTTACAGTATTGATTCTGGATTGAAACCTGAGTTTCTGTTCTTGTGTCTCTAGGCTTTTTCCCACATACTAGCCAGAAAGTAGCCAGAAAATTATCTTTAAAGGATGATTGAAGATTCCCTCATTCTAAATCAGTTCCCATGGTGGCACAGAGCCAGAGAAGCATGCATGGAAAGGGTTGATTAAGGATAGATTTGAGATGTCCTACCTGATTGCTGCAGTCAGTGTAATTTAGATCAGCTATAACGACCTTTTCAGTGAAACTAAAAAAAAAAAGTAGCTTCGAATCACTTCCCTTTCATGGTCCCCTTCTCATCTGTGCTAAATATGACTTCAGCATAAACTGAGATTTTGCATATGATAACTCTACATCGTTTCAGGTTTTCTACAGAGACTCTGAATGTCTTATAGGAATAAACTCTTTGATACAGGAACAAACAGAAGAATTAACTGCTGGAATAATTGAATCAGTCACCAACTCTAAACTGTTATAAAAGATTTGCCTTTCAGGAAAAAAGTCTACTGGAAGGAAGGAAGGAAGGAAGGAAGGAAGGAAGGAAGGAAGGAAGGAAGGAAGGAAGGAAGGAAGGAAGGACCTCGAAATTAATTCCACATCTGCATGGTTGAAAGGCATTTTATATATTAGAGGTCTCTGGAGTTTTTCAGGTCTGCAGATTATAATGTAGTGATTAAAGCAGGTATTGTAGTAGCATTCATTATCTTAGCAGATCTCTATCATCTGTAATTGACAGAGAATCTTTAATTTGAGACATTTAGTGAAATGATGCCTGGAAACAGTTACATTAAGTAGAAACCATGGTTAGGGTCATACTACATTTTGAAAGATGAAATAAGCAATAATTCTGTGGAAACTTCCATTTCCAATGAAAAACAAGAACACAGATGTGGTTCTTGCAGTAAGAATTCATTTGTGGGGCTGATGCATTAATAAAAGGATTAATTGCCAAGTTTCTTGGTTTGGGCTTCTGATAAGTCATTTGTGATTTTACTTCATCCACTAAGCACAGATGCTTTTACTTCATTTTTGAGTAAATGCTTTATAAAAAGAAAAACAGTCCTGGAGGAAGGAGGTAAGAAGAAAGATTTCCTGAAGCAATGTTTATTTAAAAAGTAAGCAATGTTTACTTAAAAAGTGAATATTAGTCATATCAAAGCATCCGCAGTCACTCTGAAGTACTCCAACTGGGGTCACTCTCTTAATAGCAGTGAATAAATTTGGGATCAGTTACATCCATGTCGAGGGGAAACACACTCCTTTATGTAAAACTACTCTTTTCCCAAGTAGTGGATCCCAACGGCAGAAAATAAAGCTATCTTCTCCTGCAGCTACATCATATCCCACTATAATTCCCATTTTTCTTTTATTTCGCTATGTTCTACAAACACACAAGTGTTATTACAACTTTTTTGTTCATGTACATAGACCACAGAGCTGCAACTAAAGCATTAGAGTTGTGCTGATTCAAAAAATAGACCACAGCCTTGGCTAGGTTAGATTTTTTGCAACTGATATTATTTACTTTTGGAAACTTTTGTCCAGTGTCTGAGAACATCTGCAGATATCAGCACAGCTACTTTTGAACACAAGGTCACAGGGACTGAGAGAGTTAATAGATTCTGGTCACTCCTGAGTGGATAAACAGGAAAAAAGAGTAGTGGAATATGAAATGGAGGAAAGATGGAATTCAGGCTGAAAGGCTAGAGTTTACATATTAGAAATTCAAACAATTTTATTTAAAAACCTTAAAGGCAAACTATCAAAGAAACAGCAAAAGCTCTGATACTGTCTCCACCCCACACATTTTAATTCCAACAAAGCTATTGTATGAAGCTTGATAAGCTGCCACATTAATGAACAAATATTATTACCTATGAGTGGTTTTCTTCCAGCCATTCTTCCAGATTATCTCACAATCCCATTTTGCTAGATTGTATTGGATATAAAAAGATATGTGTCACATGCACTCAAAAAACATGCAACAACAACAAAAAAACACTTTTTAGCAGTTACATAGCATTAGGAGAATGAGGATAATGTGGAATATGTAATCTAAAATTTGGAAATGGCTAGAGCAATTTGTTGTTTAAATTCTTTCACAAATATCTTTCTCAATGGGAGTGTAATAAATTAGACTAATTCACAGGTCATAGAGTATACTTATGCTCCTCTGAAAAGTACACACTGTGCGTGCTCTAGTGGAGAGTGAATCCTCCACTGAGAAGACTTAATCGTTTACAAAGTGCTACGGACAACAAGTGTGTACCCTATCCTCCACAGATCCACTGGAATCACTTTCTGCTCTTACTTCATATGTCCCAGCTAAAACAAGTGACTGCAGTAACCTGAAAATTCTCCTATGCATGAAACAGCCACTACATTTCAGCCATTTCATTTACTTACCTCTAATTCGTGGGACATTGAGAAGTCACTGAGAAAAAAAAAAACCAACCTCATACCAAACTTTTATTAACTCAGGACAAGAAATGAGCATCCAACTCATTGACATGATGCTGAAAAACCCATTTTATATTTCTGCCTTCCAGAAAAACATGGGACAAAGTAATAGGAAGCAATCTGAAAGATGGTCTCGAGAGTAATAGCATGTAGACTGACTCATAAAACACATTGGGGGAAAAAAGGATGGCTTTTTCATAAATGTAAAAAAAGAGATGGCCCTTGGCAGACAGATGCAATTACTGACTGAAAGGAGATTATATGAATAAATACATACCTACAGAAAACACAGAGCAGGAGCAAAACCATTAAAGAAATGCCAGTAATTGAAACTAAAAGGAAAATTCCACAAAAACAGGCTTTTCGGGATTGCTTCTAGATATTATTGATGGATGGAAGCAGAGAGTTGCATCAAAAGCAAGTAGGAGTCTTAGTCAGTGGTTTTTGGTTTTTTTTTGTGATTAACTGCCACAACCCCTACTAGTACATTCAAATTTATTTTACAGCTAAGATGTATTGTGTCCACACCCTTTGTCTTGTATTACCTGGACAAGCTGGAGAGGTGGGCCTGTGTGAACCTCATGAGGTTCAACAAGGCCAAGTGCAAGGTCCTGCACCTGGGTTGGGGTAACCCCCTGTATCAATACAAGCTGGGGGAAGAAAGGATCGAGAGCAGCCCTGCTGAGAGGGACCTGGGGGTACTGATGGATGAAAAGCTGGACATGAGCCGGCAATGTGCACTGGCAGCCCAGAAGGCCAACCGTGCCCTGAGCTGCATCAGGAGAAGCGTGGCCAGCAGGTCGAGGGAGGTGATTCTGCCCCTCTACTCTGCTCTGGTGAGACCTCACCTGGAGCCCTGCGTCCAGCTCTGGAGCCCTCAGCACAAGAAGGACATGGAACTGTTGGAGCGGGTCCAGAGGAGGGCTACTAAAATGATCCGAGGGCTGGAGCACCTCTCCTATGAGGACAGGCTGAGAGTTGGGCTTGTTCATCCTGGAGAAGAGAAGGCTGCAGGGAGACCTGATTGCAGCCTTTCAGTGCTTAAAGGGGGCCTATAGGAAAGATGGGAAAATCTTATTAGTAGGGCCAGCTGTAACAGGACAAGGGGTAATGGTTTTAAACTAAACCAGGGTAGATTTAGACTGGATATAAGGAAGGAATTCTTTACAATGAGGGTGGTAAAACACTGGAACGGGTTGCCGAGAGAGGTAGTGGAGGCCCCATCCTTGGAAACATTCAAGGCGAGGTTGGATGGGGCTCTGAGCAACCTGATCTAGTTAGTGATGTCCCTGCTTACTGCAGGGGGTTGGACTAGATGACCTTTAGGCGTCCCTTCCAACCCAAAACATTCCATGATTCTATGATTCTATTATTGATTTCACCTATTTTTCTCTATTTTCATCTTTTCTTGAATAGCTTCTGGCCCTTTTAGAAGGGCTGATATAAATGTGGATAGCTTCATGGTTTTTTTCTTTCTGTGTAAGCTCTGGCATCAATATTTTCCAAGGTACACAATCAGTCCAACACATGTGATAGACACAGTTTTTGCTAGTGCAGATGCTTCCCAAATGGGTTTTCTCTCTAAATGTATTTCTACATTTCTCCTGACTATCTTGTATTGCCTGACAGTCATCAGTTTTTGGTACAGACTGAAATTATTTTTGAAAATCAAAATGTCATCTTCAATTCCCCTAACTAATTCTTTTATATGTAAGTATGGGTGTTACCCTCTTCCTGAGTGATGTCTTGCAATATCCAGAAGCTCGGTGGTTATCTCTAAGGTAATATGACAGATCAGCTGGTGATAAATTCTTCGTAAACATTTTACTTGCTCTCTGATGTTACTCCCATTATGAACAATAATGTGCTTCAAGTATCAAGAAAAGAAGTAAATTTCATAGAAGCTGAAATAGTGAGATAAATGTACCTGGAAAACTTTAAAAACATGTAGAAGTACAGATTTTTTTTTTTCCCATTAAGTACTTATTGTACATTTTCAGATTGATTCTTTGTGTTCTTGAATAACTGAAAACATCATTCATGGGGAGAGTTGAGACTAAATTCGTGGGGCAAGAGAAAGCTCATTTGTGCAAGATCCCCGCTGACCTTGGTTGCTGATGACAGAACTCCTGGTTGGATAAGACAGGCCTGCCCCATACATGCACCCGTTGTCAGGTTGGGTTATCCCAGGCATAGTTGCTTGATTTACCAGCTGTTTGGGGTCCAGATGATCTGCATAGCCATATGAGCTTTGCCAGGATTTGCCTCATTTAGTAGTCAGTAAATAGTTATGATGACTTTGTCCAGTGTTTCATGTGGTGAGGGAGTGTGAATTCAGAAGAGAGAAGAGTTTTATGAATCCTGAAACTTCACTGTGACCGACATTTTGTTTTCTGAAGAAAAGAATCCTTGCAGCCTGTACACCTTCCTTTTGTGTCATTTTAGCCCAGAAGTCCTGACTGCACTGGTAATCATCTCCAGACACAACAGTCACAGTGATAATATAAAAAAATGAACATGCCACTTTGGTTCTAGAGTTGAGAAAAAGGTTGAGCTATGGCAGAGGCAGTCTAAAAAACACTTTGTGAATATTTAACAGGAACACATGCTTAGATTTTTTAAATAATTTGGGGGGGGGGGGCAAAGAAATCTAGGCCTGCATCTCCTTTGAGCCTTCCATATTCTCTTTATCATGATGAAAAGTCAGATTTCTATTTTTCTCTGCAATATTGCAGGACATAGCCTGTACCCACAAAAAGCAAGTGCGTATGAACTAGTTGAAGTGAGACATAAACCCCCAAATTAGTACATGTAACTTGTATCAGCAATATTTTCAATTACACGAATCAGATTTAGGTAGCTGGGTATTACCTTTATAGGTAATAGCATTAAAATGTTTAGCTTTCTGAACAATTAACAACTTATTTAACAACATTAACAGTTTGTGGCTCTAGTTTAAGCTGTTAACTTTAAAAATGACCTTTCAAGCTCAGTATGATTGATTTAAACAGTATTACTACATTAATACTGTAGATGTCACAATCTGGAAGTTTCTACAGTAACACATCTGTGGGCTGTGAAGTATGTTCCAATGGAAGGCTGGGAACTTAATGTTAGAAAGTCTAAGTATATAATTATGTAATCTTTTAATGTATTAGTAACAGTTTGATTATAAAGAGACTTCATGAGCAGAAAAAAATAAGGATCTCAGTCTCTTATGTATCACTGAACGACACAATATAGAAAAAGGAACTCCTCCTTAAAAAGAAATCCAGGCCTTGATGTTCCTGTTTCTCTTTTAAGTAATTTCTTTAACTGAAGAATGTCTGTGCCTGGGCCTGATAAGTAACCACTGTAACTTACAACTTTAAAAACAATTAGTTTTATCTACCAAAATAATGTATTCTAAATTAAATATCCTTTCTCAGCATTGTTGCCTGGCAATTTTTCTTCTCCTATTGTATGACTTATTGCTCTTTAGCCAATTAAAAATATTATATGTTAGTATTTTTCCCACCCTGATAACTTTGAGATGAAACAAGAGAAAGCAACCCAGGACTTACAGACGGGCTACTGGTAACTCATTGAGCGTGGGAATATCAAGCTAAACTGACATCCATAGTGCCAGCTTTCTGGTCTGAGTTTTCTTTCCTTTTAACTTGCTTATAAATGGAAATATTTTCACATGGTTTATGCCAAATCATTCATTATCAGAAAATAAATTATTTCACCACTTACTAAATCCTATAATTTTAAGGTTATGCCACTTAGTTTAATTAGGTTTTATACTAACTTCCTGCTATTTGCATGGTGAAAGCTTGGCTTGAGATTTCTTTGGCTGAATTGCTTCTAGACACTATTGTTTGTAAGAATTACTTCATGCAAAGAATAGAAAAACACTGTTGCTCATGAAACTTTCTCACTATACTCCCTTCTGCAAGGAGAGGGGAAGGTGATGACACACCTCTGTTCAAACAAACACAATCAAGTTGGAAAGGAAAAGTGCTTTGACAAAAGCTTCCAACAGATTTAATTGCAAGAGAAATTTCATACCTTCTGGTTTCTGAAAAAACAAACAAACAAACAAACAACCCCCCCAAACCCAGTCGTATGTTACTGCAAATCACAAACTGATAGTAATTTCAATAGGAATGCAACTATTTAAAAACTTTTCATATGTATCCCTAAATTTATGAGGGAGACAGAGTGTGCCTTCTCATATGTGTGAAATTTGGAGGAAGGAAAGAGGGCTTTCTGCAAGGGTGGGGTCTACTACAGAAGTGTCTGCAAGTAGCAAATACATTGGTTCATTTAGTCCAGAAACTTCCTCCTTATTTGTATAGTGCCTGAATGGAGAAGGATCCAGATTCTGGGAATAGCTTCTAGTTACTAGGCTAATAAAAGCAGCAGCAGACTGAATAATTACCCAATTTTCTTCTATCCCTTTGCATAGGGCTGTGGAGGGTTAAAAGACATTTAACACACTGGAGAATTTAGACACTTAAAGTGGGTTTTCTGGTACTGAATGCTCTTGGTCAGCTGCCTCTTCACCCTGGGAATACCTGTACTTAAATGCCCCAGGCACCTGGACTTGTGTTTTTTCTCTTCTACAGGGACAACATAGTGCAGGGTAGGTTGACACCTGACAGGCCTGATCTGGATCCCAAAACTGGATATTCCCCCAGATAGATTCCCTTAAGCAACCTATTGAAAGCTAATGCAAATGAACAAGATAGGGACTGCACAAAAGGATTTGTGGCTACCCTTTTTTGGAAGTGTATCCACAGAAAGAAGGGAAGTTTAAAGTTCCTTTCTCTTCAGTGGTTAACACACTTGTGTGTGAAACCAGCAACCCCCATTTCCTCTGGAGCTTGCATAGGTTTAAACTCTTATGTTCCATAATACTCACGTATTCCTGACTGCTTGTGTTTTGGTTATTTTGCATTAGCTGGGATGAGTGAGTGAAGGCAGAAAGACAGACATCCCTCACACTCCACAGAGCAGTAGTGCTACAAATGAAGGGGAAAAGCCTTATGGTTTGAAAGCATCTAGGAAGCTACTTACTAAGTGTATAGCTATTTTAAGTGTTTAGGTTTTAACAGTCTCATGAAAAAAAAAATTATATTCTTCTCTAGGAGTAGGTACACAGCAATGAGGCACTGGGGTTTCTGTATTTTGGAAATAAAAAGTGTAGATCCTCAGACATACTCAGATGATGATAATGATCTCTCAGTAAAATTAATATCACTTTGTACTTTTAAATTTTGTCCTACTGTCTCCTTGTTTGGCTTTTCGGGGTGGTTTTTTTTTTTTTTTTTTGGTTGGTTTTGGGTTTGGTTTGGTTTTGTTCTGTTTTTTAATCTAGCTGACAGTGCTTAAGATACCAGTAGGAGATGTACTTTATTTATTGCCTGGTAACTATACTATGTTACAAATACAGTAACAAATGATAGCTCCTGAGAAGATGCCTTTTGTTTGCATTAAGCTCAATTCTTGATGACTTCAGTCCAACAGCACCAATTATTTTGGCAGACACATTCAGGAATCAAAATGATTGGGAAAAATAGGTCTGAAGTTAACAGGTTGAAATTTAGCATGAACAAGAATATAATACCTGGAAAAAAGGATAAATCAAACAAACAAAATGGGGACTAT
Source organism: Gorsachius magnificus (assembly GCA_034008185.1). Taxonomy (NCBI): domain Eukaryota; kingdom Metazoa; phylum Chordata; class Aves; order Pelecaniformes; family Ardeidae; genus Gorsachius; species Gorsachius magnificus. The sequence goes on along the minus strand of CM067109.1, from coordinate 33,619,787 downwards.
CTGGGCAGCCAACCATCTATAAGCAAATATCATGTGGTGTACACGCTACATACAAATCACAAAAAGATAATTTTGTGGAAAAGTCATCCCTTAGTTGATCTTAGCAGAAGTATCCTATGCACAATATTCAGAAAAATTACTTGGCTTCAATCTAATTCTACTTATAGCAGTCAAACCAGTAGCACCAGTTATTCAAATTAATTAGAAGAAGATTGTTAGTATGTATTAGTATCACAAGAGACACACCATCATTTGTCTCTGCCATAAACTTCCATCTTTCCTACTAGAAAACCCCCAAATATTATGACCAATTACTGAATCAGTTAAGTGACTTCGCAATAGATAGGACTTGATGACCTCTTGAGGCCCCCTTCAAACCTGCTGATGCTAGGATATCTTAGTTTTAGTTCCAAGTGAGACTCTATGCCAGGATAAACCTATTTTCTAGATTTTGGAAAGGAAGTTAATAGGTTATTCAGATAGTAGCCAGATATATAATAAGAAAACCAGGTGTTCGTCAGGTAAAATCTTTCTGGAAAAGTAATTGCAGGAGAGATGAAGGCAGCATTCAATGTTTGGCAAGGAAGCAATATGTTCCAGTTATCTCAGCAAGTCAATCCTGCTTCATACATCAGAAGGTATAAGTCCCTTAAAGGGTCCTGCCAATCTAAAAGAGTAGAAAATTCCTCTCTCAAGCAGGGGAGGAAGGTACGTGTGACACATACCTGTAGTTGGAAGAGTCTATCTATCATCTCAGAGCACAGACATGGCCAAGGCAGATATGTGGCTCAGAGGAAACCAGGGAAAAAATCCAATCCCAGAGATCAAACTGTCCATCAAAGACAAATCCTTCCTGACCTCTATAGATTATTAAATGAAACCCTGAAGTATGAAATATGATTAAGTTCATTATCATAGTATAGAACTGCAACTGTTGAAGTGATGTTACCCTTTCTTTTTTTGAGTAAAAATTATGTAAGAAATTATAACTTAGTGGTTATCACTATTTAATCCAATTGTGATTCCAGTGTTACTTCAGATATAAATGCTGTTTAGTCCATTTTTAATAAAAATAGAATTTTTTTCTCAGTATGAAAAAGTGAGAAAAGAAATGATATTGCTGTGAATTTAGTCCTCTGACCTACACACTTTCTAAGCAGTGACAGTAAAAATGAGTTTTTATATTCTGCACATTGCAACACCCACAGTTATCTAGGCACTACAGAATATATTTAGCTAAAACAAATACTTGCATAAAATAATCTTGTCCCAAGTCCACATGATTTTCTGAGTTTCTTTACAAATCTGATTGTTCCTGTAAAGCCTTAGAAAATGTCCTTTCTGCAATTCTTCAGAGTGGCAATAGAGAATGTACACGATCTTGTGATATATGAAACTAAAATGCCCACTGTTGATTCATAACAAAATTTCACAATTTTTTTTTAAATCCATCAAGGGTAAGGCAAAGTCTTTTTGAGATCTCTCATGCCTTTTGAGATCTGTCAGCCTTTTGAGTATCTCTCATGCATGGCTTTTAAGCTGAGGAGTGTAATTCAAACATATTTGAAGTTGTTATCTAGCTGGCAATAAGAAGTTCTCTTAGCAGTTACTTTGTTTGCAAGGCCATTAAAGTCCTTTGTAACTTGGCCTGAAGTCCCTTTAGTCACTCAAGAGATAAGCTGCTAGATGAAAATGAGAAGCAGTTTTATTAGCAGAGTAAGTGCTTAGCTCCAGGTACTCAAAGGCTTTAATGCATCCAATCAGTACTTAGGCAACTACTCTGCATAACTTCTAACTCCATTCAGCCTTCTGGAAATATCTGCTGATTGCACATACCAAATGGTTAACTCCATCATTAGTCCAGCCACATCCTCACTTACCATAATGTCTGTTTGTAAGCATAGATAGTCCTAAACATGCCATTTATCCTTACATGGCTCTCCACAGATTAGTGTCAGCATTTTTTTAAATGCTGGACACATGGTTTGATAGTTAATATAAAGTGAGAAAGATGAAATTAAATAAAATATTAATAAATGAAAACATACTACAATTTTTAAGCCATAGGTATATAATCATACAATCATAGAATCATTTAGGTTGAAAAAGTCCTCCAAGATCATGATCATCAAATCCAACCATCAACCCAAAACAACCATGCCTAGTAAAACATGACCCAAAATGCCACGTCTACTTGTTTTTTGAAAACCTCCAGGGATGAGGACCCCACCACTTCTCTGTGAAGCCTGTTCCAATGTTTGACCACCCTTTCAGAAAAGAATTTTTTCCTAATCTCCAGTCAAAACCTCCCCTGATGCAGTGTGGGGCCATTTCCTCTCATCTTATTGCTTGTTTCTTGGGAAAAGAGACCAACACCCACCTCACTACAACCTCCTGCCAGGTAGTTGTAGAGAGCGATAAGGATATCCTACAGCCTCCTCTTCTCCAGGTTAAAAAACCTGTTCTCTCAGCCGCTCCTCAGAAGACTTGTGCTCCAGACCCTTCACCAGCTTCATTGCCCTTCTCTGGACATGCTCCAGCAACTCAATGTCCTTCTTGTAGTGAGGGGCCCAAAACTGAACACAGTATTCGAGTGTAGCCTCACTAGTGCCGAGTACAGGGGCATGATCACTTCCCTACTCTTGCTGGCCACACTAGTCCTGGTACAAGCCAGGAGGCTCTTGGCCTTCTTGGTCACCTCGGTGTGCTGCTGGCTCATACTCAGCCGGCTGTCAATCAGTAACCCCAGGTCTTTTTCTGCCATGCAGCTTTCCAGCCACTCTTCCCCAAGCCTGTAGCGCTGCATGGGGTTGTTGTGACCAAAGTGCAGGACCCAGCACTTGGCCTTGTTGAACCTCATACAGTTGGCCTCGTCCCATTGATCCAGACTGTCCAGATCCCTCTGCAGAGCCTCCCTATCCTCAAGCAGCTCGATGCTCACGCCCAATTCGGTGTCATCTGCAAACTTACTGAGGGTGCACTCAATCCCCTCATCCAGAACATTGATAAAGACATTAAACAGAACTGGCCCCAAAACTGAGCCATGGGGAACACCCCTTGTGACCAACACCAACTGGATTTAATTCCATTCACCACAACTCTCTGGGCATCAAGAGTACACTTGTCTAAGCCATGAGCCTCCAGCTTCTCTGGAGAATGCTGTGGGAGACAGTGTCAAAGGCCTTGCTGAAGTCCAGGTAGACAACATCCACAGCATTTCCCTCATCCACTAGGTGGGTCACCTGGTCATAGAAGGAAATCAGGTTGGTCCGGCAGGATCCATGCTGCCTGGGCCTGATCCCCTGATTGTCCTGCAACATGCCATGTGACTGCACTCAAGGTGAAATGCTCCACAATCTTCCCCAATACCGAGGTCAGACTGACAGGCCTGTAGCTCCCCAGATCCTCCTTCCAGCCCTTCTTGTAGATGGACATTGCATTGGCAAGCCTCCAGTCATCTGGGACCTCCCCTGTTAACCAGGACTGCTGATTAATGGTGGAGAGTGGCTTGGCAAGCTCCTCTGCCAGCTCCTTCAGCACTCTCAGGTGCATCCTATCCGGCCTCATAGACTTGTGGATGTCTGGGTGGTGTAGCAGGTTGAAAACTGCTTCCTCCTGGATTATGTGGGTTTTATTCCACTCACCATCCCTGTCTTCCAGATCGGGGGGGGGGGGGAGGGGGGGAGGGCGGGGGGGGCTGAGTACCCTGGGAATAACTGATCTGACTATTAAAGACTGAGGCAAAGAAGGCATTAAGCATCTCAGCCTTTTCCTCATCCTTGGTGGCAATGTTCCCTGCCCCCCCCCCCCCAATAAAGAATGAAGATTCTCCCTCACTCTCTTTTTGTTATGAATGTATTTGTCAAAACATTTTTGTTAGCTCTGTTGTACAGTATGATAACACAATGTAACCATGCAATTGATTTCATATGGATTTTCTATTCTTTATGCTTAAGCTGATCTTCAGAAAAACAAAGAAGGAATTTTTCTCCTATTCATTAATGCCTCCTTCATTTTCAAAATGCTTAGGGAAATTGTTGAAGCACCTGCACATCTGTTACATATTCCTTGGTTCTAAGAGATTTGGAGTATCTTGCCTTTGTTAGAAAAGGGAATGGCATTTTAACAAAAATTTATCTTGAGCTATATCTTGGAATCCCATTGTTTTCATCCTATTCTTACCAAGTTTTGCATTTACCCAATTTTAGTTAAAAAGCACAGAAGTAAATTCTCAGTATTTCTTTTACATATTAATATTAATTTTTTGATTAAAAGTTAATGTTAATTGTGTTCATTCTTGTTACATTTTAATTGTTCTTAAATCCAAGATTTTGATTCAGAATATTTTAACAATTTAACATGATCTTTAAAAAGTTTTCAAAGTAGTTCCCTTGTGGTGAATGTGGTTCCCCTCTGCTGAGTGGCCCTGCATGCCCATTATCCACACAGATAGTTGATAGATTTGCTCAGTTCCTCTTGGATAGCTTCCCAGATTAGTAGATGGCACATTTCCATACTAAGCTTTTTTGAGCCCATATTTACAAAATCTAGAGATTTTACTTTGTCAGGAGCATTTGCCAGTATGACATGAGGCAGGGAGGTTTAAATGACAGAACTAATTCACCTGTTTTTAAAAAATATTTTGATGTGATACTTTTCCACATAATCAACCTCTTCCGTTTGTTTTGATCTGCTTTTAGCACAAAAAACTCACCAAGGCAGAGAAGACTGTTATACTTAATTCTCTCTGCATTAAGGCTACTGAAAGAAAAAACAGTGGCTAAATAGCTGAGAGGAGGAAAATCATAGCAACAAAGTAGAAAAACCTACGTGGCCTTCAAAATACCACAGTCAGTGAAATCCTGTCCTCTGAATAAGAAATAGTTCAGCAATCTGAGTGAGTCAGACCTGTCTGACTACCTGCCTGGTAGTCTCAGCTTGGGAAACTTTCACAAATCAGGATCAGAACTGGTTTGTCCCCTAGCAAAACCCCGCCGTCTCTTATTTCATTGGTGATAACAAGCTTTGAGCCGCAATTCTAAAGTTACCATATCATATTTTTTTCATAATTATGTTCTGGATAGTAGAATCAAATATTTTGGGTAGTCACGATGCCCATGGGAGAACAAATGACCAGCCCTGCCCCAAACCTTGTTCAGTAAGCTAATGTCACACCAAAAATTAGTGTGGTGGTAAAAAAAAAAAATTGGTGGTAAATCAGGTGAGCACTTGTGTTCCTCTGAGATCACTCAGATATAGCCATAGTAGTTTGTTTAGGTGTAAACATAATTCAAAGTGCTTAGGCCTGTCTCTTGAATACTTTATTTCCACAAGAAGCAGCCTAAAACAACTTTTCACAAGATGCATGTGTACCACAAGATCTCAAAAAACATTCACTATGATGTTTGAAGCGTTGTTTTTGTTTGCTGTATGGGCAGATCCTGTTAGCTACCTGCTGACTAGTGAAATATATATTCAGATGGACAACAAATCAATTGAGCTGTTAATAGTAGTGCCCTTTGTGAAATGTTCTATAGTTAATAACAGTCAATTTCTTATTGTTATACAACCAACATGATAATGACCACAAGTGATCTTTGGTTTCTCCATAGATTCTGGAAAGAGCTTTTCTGATACAGTCAGGGTGACTCAAAAGACTTTTCTATTCTGAAGACAGAGTTTGAGAAAAACAAAATAAAAATGATAAGTTTGAAATTATCTTTCTAATGTTTTTACATGTTTTGCTTTTCCTTTAGGGACCAGCTTGTGTCTCCTTTCTTTATTAAAAAAAAAAAGGATAACACTTTCATATTTGTGCTATGAATTAGACCTGGAGAATTTCTTTAAATGCAAACTTTTCCTAATTTTTCACAGTAGACAAATGGTTTCATTTAAAGCATTGTTGGAGGCAGATATATAATGCAATCTACTAGCCTGACTGGTCCATTCAGTCAATATATTTCTTTATTCCAACAATTCCAAGAAAATTTAAAGGTTTCATAATAACTATTTCACAGTTTCTATTAGCTTTATTTTGTTTTGTTTTAAATCATCTGCTGTGATGTGATAGCAGGTACTAAATAGTTTATGACTTAAAAATTCTAATCTTTTGACAGTCAGAAATTTTTATGTATAATAAAAGGAAATATTGGTTACTACCAGACACAATAATTCTGTGCCAGACAAAGATACATGTATATTTATTACCAGAGAGTATTAGTCTTCCTATTAACTCCAGGAAAAAGCATTGGAACCCCCAAGGATTATAATAATACATTACAATCTTAATGTTTATTATTCACTATGGAAATTTATGGCATCACTGCTGTGGACCTTTGGATCTTTTCTGAGGGTTTCTGGGATGAGGGCATTGCTCATGGTAGTTGGCATTCAGTGATGTAGGCCAGATAGCTATTTTTGCATGTTTTCTTCAACATATTGAGTTCACACCTTACCAGCTCCCTGCTTTCCTCTGTCCCAAAGACAGAAACGTCATTTCCAAACTCAGTGATTGCAGCAGGGACTATTGATCAGCTAGCCTCACCTCTGTGTTCAGTGAGATCACAAAGCAGATCATTCTGGAAGACATAGTGAAACATATGGAAGAAAGGAGGTGATTAGAGACAGGCAACGTAGTTTTAACAAAGGAAAATTGTGCCTGACTAATCTAGTTGCCTTCTGCAATGGAGTGACTGCATTGGTGGACAGGGGAAGAGCTATTGATGTCATCTACCTAGACTTCTCTGAGGCCTTTGATATGGTCCCCCACAACATTCTTGCTGATAAATTGGAGAGGTATGGGTTTGATGGATCAGGAATTGGCTGGATAACTGTCTCCAAAGACTTACAGCCAATGGCTCAATATCCAAGTGGAAACTAGTAACTAATGGTGTCCCTTAAGGGCCTGTAGTAGAATTAATAATATTTAGTATATTCATCAGTGACATAGACAGTGGAATTCAGTGTACACTTAGCAAGTTTGCAGACGACACTAAGCTGAGTGGCGCAGTTGATATAGTAGAAGGAAGAGATGTCATGCAGAGCGACCTTGACAGGCTTGAAGAGTGAACACATGTGAACCTCATGAAGTTCAATAAAGCCAAGTGCAGGATCCTGCACCTGCATTGGGGAAACCCCAATATCAGTAGAGACTGGAGGATTGAAAGCAGCCTTGTGGAGAAAGACTTGGGGATACTGTTCAATATAAAATTGTACATGAGCTGGCAACGTGTGCTTGCAGCCCAGAAAGCCAATTGTACCCTGGGCTGCATAAGAAGAGGCATCATCAGCAGGTTGAGGGAGATGATTCTGCCCCTTTGCTCCACTCTCGTAAGACCCCACCTGGAATACTGTGTCCAGCTTTGGAGTCCCCAGTACAAGAAAGACCTGGACCTGTTTAAGCATGTCCAGAGAAGGGCCACGAAAATGATGAGAAGGCTGGAGCAGTTCTACTATGAAGAACAGCTGAGAGAATTGAGGTTGTTCAGCCTGGAGAAAAGAAGGTTCTGGGGAGACTTTATTAGAGATTTTCAATATATAAAAGGAGCCTATAAAAAAGATGGACAAAGATTTTTTACCAAGGCCTGTAATGACCAGACAAGGGGCAATGGTTTTAAACTAAAAGAGTGTCAATTTAGATTGGAGGTAAGGAAGAAATTTTTTTATGGTGAGGGTGGTGAGAACACTGGAACAGGTTTCCCAGAGAAGTCACAGATGCCCCATCATTAACAGTGTTCAACATCAGGTTGGATGGGCCTTTGAGCAATCTGATCTAGTGAAATATGTGCCTGCCCGGGGCAGTGGGCTTGGACTAGATGATCCAAACCCAAAATATTCTGTGATTCCATGATAAATATGAAGTAGTCTAGTTATTATTCACCATTTTTTTAAGCCAAAATTTTCATTCATTTCTACCTGTATCACTAGGGATCTATTCTCCTTTTTAATGAGGTTTTTTTGACCTTGTTAATTTCTTGAACATTGTTGCTATGCAATCTTTTCAAGTTTATTCCCCTATTTCTGATGCAGAAGTGATTACTGTAAGTGCTCATTAGATTTAAGTGTTCTGTAAGATAAATAATGTAAACATTAATCAAAATTTGCTCATGTATATCACATGTATATGTAAATGAAAGTAATTTAGATATTCCAAATACTCTGCTAAGCTTTTAAACACAGGGAAGAAAAATATATCACAGCATACTTAAACTGTTTTTAACATGACTGGGAGAGGTTCCAACAGTTCAGACAAATATTTTGGATTTTGTTTGCAGGTAGATATCAAAGTGGAAGATAGCTTATTTCTGGTTTTGACATAAATTAAGCCAAAATTTTCTATGCTATCAAGATTTTGGTGACTTAGGATACATTTCTTATTTTGTCTTTTACATTATTTCACCTATTAACCAAAATTAAACATCAAGGTATCCACCTGTTCCTTCACATTATGTTTAAGGTTGTTAAAGTTTCTTTTTAAATGAGTTACCTGCTTTTATAATGTTTCCAAATAAAAAAAATTTCCTGACTAATTCTGAAAGTGGTTTAGCATACTGTATTCTAATCATAGAAGTATATGCAATTTTAAATTTCATAGAATTTGAAGGTAATGGAATTTGAAGGCATTTATGTATATGAAAAAAATACATTGTTGAGCTAATTAAAAAAAAAATAATCAAGTCTCAGTAACCCGGCATTAATAATATCTTGCCAGTTAAGAGACACATCATGTTCCCTTCATGCTCCCACAATGAGAGCTGACAGTGAGAGATTAGCACATCAGGGAACAACCTGCCCTTCCACTGAGTACCTCAGACCGACAAAAAAACTTCAGAAAAGAGTTATGCGGATGATACGTTTATATCAGATATATTTGCAATTTGCCTAACTTTTTGCTGTCCTTTTAAGTTCAGAGAATTGCACCTCTTACATGAAAGATTAATTTGGCCTCATGTGTTGAAAGTTTGCTGGCATTCAGAGAAATAAGTTCATGGCAACACCAATAAATGGGATGAAGGAGAAGGTCCTGCCCCTACTAGATAATAATACACATTTCAGAACTCTGAAGAGAATAAGAGAACATCTTGCATTATTTTCTTGATCCACTAAGCTCAAAATCAAATTTCTTTTCCCCTCCATCAACTGCTATAGCTCAAGAAACTGGAGGCTAGAACGGAACTATTTTCTTCCTCCCATGAAGTATACCTTTTCTTATGCATTCTACCACTAGTTTCTCTCTCTTCCTTACTTTAGCCAACATCAACTCTTTTCAGTTTAATATAATTCAGAAGTGGAGAATAGAGAACAACCCCAAGAGTGAAATCAAATACCTAACTGGTTTTTTTTTCCTCTGTTTAGTACCTCACACAGGTGTGGTTTTTTTTTTCTTTCCGCATAGCACGTATGTGACAATTATCGGGAAAAGAGCTAAGTAAACGTTTGACATGAAGAACTTCAAAATAATGAGGACACTATGTTGTGTGACATTCTCCCAACACTTGTTCTGTGGTCATTTTCTGCTTTCAGATCTGTTTCAGCACATTTGAAGTGCAGACTTCTAGCTATCATTTTTCACTACTTACATACGTTAAACATTCTTACTAAGGACACTTTATTCTTCACTTTGTTCTTTTAAGCTATCATTCTTTTGCTGTTTAAGTATACACTTCTTTGTCCTCAGCTTTTCAAATTCCTTTCAGGTTTGCAGTCATACCTCTAAAGATAATAGTAAAATGATATAGTGAACAGTAGTAGCACACAGACCTTCAGAAGGTCCTTGAAAGGCACAATTTAGAGATACTTCATGTATTTGCTTTTAAAAATGTTCAATTTGCTATGCAGTTATGATCCCACTGAAACATTATCCTTTATTTCTCAACAAGCTTAGCCAGCAGTCTGTGTCCTATACAGTGGCTAGACTATTTTATGCCTCCCCTTCTATGTTGTCAGCCTGTGCTAATTGAAATGTTTATAAAATGCTGATACTGAAATATTGCAGCTTAACAGTTCAATAGTTCTTTAATGAGCCCTCTGTTTTATTAATAAAATGATTTATAGAAATATTTAATCTCACTGATTTACCATTAGCATTAATGACTCTAATTATTAAGCACTTTATTTCAGAATGCCACAAAAATACAAACCCTGTAAAACATGCAGTAGCTTGTACTAAGTTATTTTGTATTTAGAGGGAATCAATGGTGTGGAAATCTCACGGTTTTTCTTCAGTGAAGCAGTTATTCATTAGCATAGAACGAGATGACTCTTTTATATAATTTCCCTTTCATTATTTTCAGATTTTATCCAAATAATTTAGCATGGGGCCAATCACAAAAGTAATCCCAAAGAATGAAAACAGAAGCGCATAACTAGTCAGTAGAAGTAAAGTTATTTCCGTTGTCCTGGAGTATTAAGCAAAGACTGCTTGATGATCAATCTGATTCTTTATTACTCTTAATCTAATTTCTTGAGAGAAATAATTTTCTGACACGTTAGAGGCTATTACAAGATATTTTAAAATAATATGACCATCACTCCCTTTTATTTGTACCTTCACATTGTTGTACAAATGAAGTACTATTAGTTAGCTTTCACCCAGCCTTGTGCATTAGGAAGCCCATAAAATGGTCACTTTATTTTGGGAGTAACTTCTACCATGATGAGTTCAACAAAGAAGCTGTGAAAGTGACTTTCAGAGTCCTGAAAGGTGCCACAGGCAAATTGACCCCTCCCAGCTTCAACCTCAGACATCTAAGAAAGACAAATAGGGGAAAAAAAAAAATCTTGTCTTGTGGTTTTAATTAGGAAGAAGGGAGGCTTTTGCCTTTTTCAGTCAAAAGACTGTGACTTCCCCGCCACCCCACACCTAGACATTGCCATGTAAAATTGGATTTATGCATTTTCATGTGTATTTTCCTTATTTGGAAAAAAATCTTTACTGGAAAATTTTGTTATGATCAAGGCAATAAATTTTCATTGAAAGTACTTATTTCTATTTTTTTTTCCTTTTTAAACATGTAAATAAAATTAAGCCTTTTCACAAAACCCACTAGATTCTCTGGAAATTTGGTTTCATGCATATTGCTGGCAGGTTAACCAAGAACTCCTTAAATGTCTCTGAGTGTCACTAAACCTTCTGAGAGATGTTATAGACCAGGTTGAATGTGACATATCTTATTTAGTCATGTATAACCAGCATACTCAGTGATTTTTTTAGGCAATTTCTGTGGTCTTAGGTTAATTTTACAGGGTCTCAATTTCCCCAGTTTTTCTGGTTTTAGGGACTCACTCATCCTGGTAAGAGAGAAGTGGTGCTGTCACAGCTGTGATTAGCAGAGGGAATTCATGTAAGAGCATATGTAGGCAGGGGTGTATGCTTCCAAGAGGAAGATTTAATTACACAAAGAATGACATATGCATTACTGTAAAAATCCATGATTTTCAACAGTGGATTAGACCATGATTTTTTATAAGAAAAAGTACTTATGAAAGGGTCTTTCTCTTACTGGAACAGCTTTTCTCTGACTAGGCAGATGTGCAGATGTGGCAATTTCAACAGCACATAAGCTACACTGTCTGGTGTCAATGAAAGGAGATAGTGGGGGGCATAAAAGCTTCTGTTTCTGCAGGGTAAATATTTGTCTAATATGAACTGAGTCTTCATGTATAGAATTCACTTTTTACATTGGTCTGAAATAAATCCAGACAGTCAGTCTGTATTCTGCATTTATTCTCTGTTGCTGCATTCTAAATTGCTGCATATATTTTTTCCTGTACTTTGAGGCATTTCTGACCAGTCTGAGGATGATAGAATGCTGCCTGGGCTTCCATTATTATTATCATTATTTCTATTATTATTGCTCTTACTTCCACTATTATAATATTGTACTTTCAGAGCAAAAGAAAAGAGTTAACTCTACTTGTTTGGTTTATTGTATTTAAATACAAAACAAGAAAAAAAAGGTATGTTGAAGCTTAGAAACATGCAAACAAAGTGAATAAAACCATCAGAAATAAATATTTTCCAGACAATATTAGCCTATTAAATCAGGCTATAGTTGCTGCTTTTTCCCATAGCTGCTTCCTTGATGTTTTCTGTGAGGAGAAGCAGCCATTATCCTTTCCAATAAAAGACAGAACTGAAGGGAAAGCTCGTGAGTTTAATTCATTTTGATATACTCTGTTTGTATGAGTGTGTGTGTGTGCATGTGTGTGGATGTTGATGATGAGGCGCTTTCATTTTTAAGAGTGTGCTCTGTACCATTCATCTGTGTATTTAAATAAAGTTGTTGGGAATATATGATACTTCAGCCTTAAGCTGTCAAAAATGAGATTCCAAAGTATTCAGCAGCACAAAATAACATAAAAGGAGCTTTGCCACTATTTATCTCTGCTTGCCAGCTTGTAATGTTGATGTATGATATGTCATAATAAAGCACTGAAATGAATACAACTACATAAAAAAGTGAAGCTACATGGCCACAGACACTGAAATATTTCTGATTACTCCCCGTCTCCCTCCTCCATCCACACACACACACTCGAAGACACATACACTCTAATGGTGATCCTGTTATAAATTTACTATTTGACAGCATACAGATATGAGGTATGCTAGAGACTTCCAAATAATTGCAAAGAAAACGGTAAAAGCTGTTTTATTTATATCCCAAATTCATAGTTTCCATTGACCTCCATTACAGTGATGAGGCTCAACACCTTCTGAAATCCAGGTCTACATCTCATTTTGCCCTCCTTACAATTTCATTACCATTTAAATTTCTCTTAAATTCTTTATATATATATGTGTGTGTGTGTGTGTGTGTGTGTGTGTATTCCCCCTTTCTTACTGATACAAATACATATACAGAATAGATAAATAAATATAATTGTGATGGGTTGACCCTGGCTGGATCCCATGTGCTCATGAAGGCTTCTCTATCACTCTGCTTCCTCAACTGGACAGGGGAGAGAAAAGCTTGTGGGTCGAGATGAGGACAGGGGAGATCATTCACTAATTACCTTCACGGGCAAAACAGATTTGACTTGGGCAAATTAATTTAATTTATTCCTAATCAAATCAGAGTAGGGTAATGAGAAGTAAACACTAAATATTAAAACACCTTCTCCCCACCCCTCCCTTCTTCCTGGGCTTAACTTCACTCCCAATTTTCTAGACCTCCTTCCCCATAGCAGTGCAGGGGCATGGAGAAAGTGGGTTGTGGTCAGTTCATCACATGTTGTCTCTGGCACTCCTTCCTCCTCACACTTTTTCCCTGTTCCAGCATGGGGTCCCTTGCATGGGAGACTGTCCTCCACAGCCTTCTGTGACATTGGTCCTTCCCATGGGTTACAGTTCTTCATGAGCTGTTCCAGCATGGGGTGCAGTCCTTCATGAAAAGACTGCTCCAGCGTGGGTCCCCTGTGGGGTCACAAGCCCTGCCAGCCAACCTGCTCCACTGTGGGCTTCTCTCCATGGGGCCACAGGTCCTGCCAGGACCCTGCTCCAACATGGACTTCTCACAGGGTCGAGCCTTCTTTGAGTATCCGCTTGCTCCCCCGGGGGGTCCTCCATGGGCTGCAGGGGGACAGCCTGCCTCACCGTGGTTTTCACCACAGGCTGCAGGGGAATCGCTCCTCCAGGCACTAGAGCACCTCCTCCTTCTTGGTGTGTGCAGGGATGTTCCTCTCACATACTCTCGCTCCTCTCTTCTGATTGCTGCTGGTGTTGCACAGGTTTTTGATTTTTTTTTTCCCCCATTATCTCAGAGGCCCTACCACTGTCACTGATGGGCTTGGCTTTGGCCAGTAGTGGGTACCACCTTGGAGCTGGATGGCATTGGCTCTATCGGACATAGGAGAAACTTTTAGCAGATTCTGACAGAAGCCACCCCTGTAACCCCCTGCTACCAAAACCGTGCCATGCAAACCGAATACCCAAAACAAAGAGAGAGACTCCATCTGGTAAATTTAATAAATTTCAATGTTTATTTATTGTTATCCATTCACAGTAAATCACTAAAGCACAGGTTTTGACGTTATTTGTGAGAGAAGACAGTATGCCTGTCTTTTTCATGCTTATTAAAAGAAGCTGCTCTGGAAGAAATTAAATTAAGTTAAAAAGTTCCCCCAAACAGACTTGTTATACGATTATCAATAAATAAAATCCCTGCATTAAATAACACTTTCCTCCTTAGCTGTTGACCTGACACCAAATCTCTATCACAATCCCAGTGTGGAAACAACAGCAAAGATACGGGGTTACTAGCCTAAATAAAATATGTGACACTTTTGAAAATTAATGAAAAAATACCACTTTAAAATCTATTTCATTTAGCACTACAATTGGTTTCCAACAGTTCTCAATATTCTTTTCCCTCCACTAGGTCAGACATTCTGCTGAAGTCAGCAGAGTAAAGTCCATATGAATATCTGTCCCCTAATCTGTACTTTGTCCAGCCACTAGTCCAACCTTTAACAGTTTTACAGAAAATTGACTTTCAGAACAAATTTAGTTGCCTGGGTGTAATAAAAACCAGAATTTATTCTAATTTTATTTTTTGTTATCACATGAGAGTGTTTTTTCATCACATGAGCACATTTTACTTCATTTCCACTTCTACTTCTATTTTTTTATCTTTATTCCTTTTCTATTTCATGCTTTGAATATGCCAATTCCACATAGCGTCCAGCTTTGTTTGCAAGGTTATTATTCTATACCAAGTACTTGTTTACATTGAAATTAGCAATACTATTTCTGAGTGCCTAATAAACAAAAATGTAACAAAAAGAAGATTCACAAATGCCTGTATGTCTCGCTGTAATGTATTATGTGAAATGTAATTGACTATTGTAATTATATGCAAATATTATATCACAGAAATTACACACATGTACACACACATGCACACACACATGCACAGAAATTACATACACTTAGTATAACTGGTTATGAGTACACAAAAGAAGAATATACCACTGGAGGCATATACAGTTTCTGAATGTGTAGTCCATTGTTTGAAAGCAAAAAGGAAACAACCTATCTAAGTGAGTGACCTGTCTCTAGTGGAGAGCATTAGAAAGAAAACGCCCTGAAGGCAGTTGCTATTTGTTTCATTAGTCTGTGGAATTTTTAATGTCCTTAGAAATTCAGTGCAGAAATAGTGCTAAGATGTTTTTGCCATGATGTCTTTGTGAGGATATGGATTTCAACACATTTCAAGACAGAATACTACATGTTGAAATCATTACTCCTCCTGTCATGCCAAAATATTATCAAAGGAAAGCAACTGACTGCCGCAGGAGAGGGCATTACATTGGCCATCCTCCATCTTGAATTGCACCTCCTCTTCTCACTGCATCTCTCTAAGGTGACCTGTCCCCCATCAATCTTAGGTGCTGATTATGGCAGCCGTTGTATGCTGTTGCTATGACCACGGGTACTGTGCTGCAACCCCTCAGCTTTTGCTTTTCCTAGCATTTTCTACATTTCATGCTTTAGTTTTAAAAGCAAAACAAATTCTCTGAACTGATCCTGTATTTAGTCTGTGAAAAAAAATAAGGGGCTCTTGGCAGATTAAAAAGTATTACTTCTTAACATATGTATGAACAGAACTGTCTTATGTTAACATTACAATAGTCTTTTCTACATTAGGACTTTAACATGGATTAACAAATTTCCCAAAAAGCATGATCAATCAACCAAAGTTTCTGTTTTAGCAGAGCAAGGGAGGTAAATGTCATGAGCAGATGAGACCTGAAGGTTCAGTATGTTCTATTGCTTTCCATGAATCAAGGAAATGGAAAAATATTTTACAATATTTCTTAAGCTCCATCTTATAATTAGCTAGATTTCTGTTAGGTACTAGCTAAATTATGTGTGGAGGCAAGTTTCTTCCTTTGAACTATAATTCCTTTGGTAATAAGAATATAAAATGGGAAATTCTAAGACAATATAATTAAAAAACTTAATAAAATCATAATAAAATCTTAATAAATTAAATAAAAACAAAGTCATAATAGAATCTTCAATATGTCACGGATTCCATAGGTAGCTTTTCCAGTGTCCATCAGTTAGCCAAGGAGTCTGCACAATGGAATTTGGTCCTATGATAACCTAAATAGAGATAGAGCACAAAGACAAAAAACCTTTAAGATGTCCGACATTAGAATGGGGTCAAGTCTGTTGAAAAACTTTTAGAAAAAAGTTAAAATCCTTTTTAGACCATCTTTTAAAAATATTAATTGAATTATCTATTCTTCATATTATAGCACCTGCCATTTTCCCTGAAAAATCAACTGTTGCCATTGTAAGGTCTTTTTGTCTCTACTGAGGACTCAATAACATCACTGCAGAACAGTGTAAAAGCAAGATCTGCAATTTGCTCTCAGTGATGGAGACACATGCACAGAAATTTTTAATCTTGTCCATTGTAGATGGATTTATTTGAATAGCAAGTTTCAAAATGTCTCGCACAAAACATGATAAATCGTTATGTTTTCCATTTTTAAAACCTCATGTTAAAATGCTCGCAGAACGAAATTTAGATTAGATTTGAGAAAGCTATAAAAAAAGCTAATGGAATAGTGAAGGAATTTTTTAGAAATTCCACCATAAAATTTGATGACATAGCAACAGTTAGAAAATATAAGGGACTATATATCTTTAAATTAGCCAATTATTCATTTCTTTCCATTTCATAAAAACCACTGCCCAGTTCTCGTAATGATAAAATTAATAGATTCACTGATCCTAACTGGAGCATGATAAGGACAAATAATACTTATGAACTCCAAGCACTCACATGTGGTATTAGTAAACGTACAGAACTGTATCTGACCTTAATAATCATTGAAGGAAAGCACATAATAAAGTTGTTCGTAACAGAAATTGCAGAGTGACTAATTAAGTGATTAATTTTCCTGAGAGAAAAAAATATGCTGACCTAAAGCTTAGTACAAATCTTTGAAGAAATTTGTTGGGTCAATCTCCTTCCATGTAAGAAGTTTTCACTAGAAAAAATGGAACAGGCAGTTCCATATGTAATTATTATTTTTCCATTATCAGTAATTTTCCAATACTATATTGCCTGTATAATTTCTCAGGTGGAAAATGGAGTAATAACAATAAAATTATTAGTAAACAAAGACAATGAAATGATAATATAAGGCATTTCTGTAAATGCAGCAGACAAGGGATTTGTCTTATGCTTCTGAACACCTTGAAACAAATTAAACTTACCACATATATACTGAATTCTGACTATGTATCAAAAAGCTCCTGACAAATTGGCTTTTGAGGTGAACTGAGGCAGTGCCACACACTCAGAATGTTTTGCTTCCCAGGACTTCGGATTCAGCCTTGGAAGAGCCATGCTTGTTGGCTCACTGACAGGGCAGGGAGAAGGTGTTATCTCCCATGCTTCTACCCACAAAAAGATGGAAGAGGCTGCAGAAGAGAAATGTACTGCTGATAGGCATGGTTTACAGAGAAGGGGAAAAAAAAAGATTGGTATATTTTACCCTGCATATGGATGAAAGAAAGGACCACAACTGGGATAGTATGTTTGTTTTGACCAGCTGAATATTGCTGCATTTAATTACATGTAATTTAACTATCATTCAACTGCCAAGGAATGTAAAGATGGGAAGTTTCTGGTTTAGAAAACTGCACCAAGTAGAAAACTGCATATTTACTTTCCTCAGTAAACAACATACAGGACTTATAAGAAACTAATTGTTCAGAAGGATCTCTAAAACACAGCTGCTATAATAGTCATTACATCTTTGAAACAGTGCCTATCAAAGGTTGCTAAATACTTAACTGGCCATGTTTTAGACCTTGGCTAGACCAAGTTTCAAAAAATAGAGACATGTCAGATTCATACCATGGGTGAAGGTATTTGGAAAAAGCAGTTTGGAAAACAGAGTTATCTAAATAAAACATTAGGCAGTCAAAATACTGGGAAGGAAAAATGTCTCAGAGCTCAAATATAAAAAGACACACACGGAACTGGAAAGAAGAAGAAAACTAAACCAAGCTCTCAGAGCTGAGAGCAGAGGAAAGATCCTAACAGTATTGATTGAAGCTTACTGCCATGGGATGATACAATAAGTTCTTATGAGGAAGTTATATATAGATGTATAGAAATAGATATAAAACTCCCATATATGTACATGTATACTTATCCATATTTTGTTCCTTTCTTGGGATGTGGAACATATGTTTAAGGCATAGAGAGACAGGAAGACTAAGAGAGGCAGAAGTTTTGTTCCTTCCTTGTGATTTAATCTGAAAATATTCAGACTAATTCTGTTTAGGAAAGTTTCATTTAGGGAAGTAAACTTTTCACACAGTTTTTTTACTGATATTCTTTAACGAGCTTGACTTTTGGAAATACCCTGTTGAATGTTGGAAAAATTCAGCAAGTCTTCTCCTTGAGGATAAGAGGTATCCCACTGTCATGTGAAGGAAAACATACGGAGCATAGGAACTGACCTGAAACTATCTCTTGGCAATCCAAATCTCCTAATAAACAATGGTGCTGTCTTTTGTGTGGCAGTCCAACTGTTGACAAAACCTCAAAAGTACCAGTGAAGAAGTGAGAGCTGGAGGTTGTGGTCAGAATTGTGCTAATGATCGTTATCTCTACTAATCTCTTCACTTGTGCTCCACACAGGAGGATAGCTTTTAGAATACACTGAAAAAATGCAGTTGCAGAAGTGTCATGTTCTGAGAGAGATCTGCTCTTGCTTTATCATACAGTTTAAAAGTTCTGCTGGGAGAAAGGACCCGAGTTTTAAGATGTAAGTCTGCTTTCAGAGGACCTCCTCTAACATTCTGCTATGTTTCCTAACATAGCCTAGCTATGTACTTAGAAATGCAGGTCAAAGAGCAGCCAAAGGTAAAAAAGTTGTATTAAAGATGCTTTTAGATAGCTTAAAGCCTATGGATTATGTGTCGTGTTCCTTGACTGTTTGTAATAGACCAATTTGAACCTTGTTTGTGCATATTTAGATACTTTCTTGAATTCTTACCTACTCAGATGAGTAATCCTTTTGACTACAGTGAGTTTATTAGTATGGGACCTCATAGTTTGAATTATACGATTGGGATTGACTACAGTGAGTTTATTAGTATGGGACCTCATAGTTTGAATTATATGATTGGGACACAGATACTTTGCTTTCTTCCCATCCCAGACTTCTATAATTTGTGTTCTTTGATCTAAAAGTTTATCTGGATCAATGCACTTTGTGATTTTGAAAACCTAAAGTGACTTATAGAAAAATCAAGCCCTCCCAGTGAAGATAAGACCACCCTTGCATTTCTTCACAATGTTTGTCTCCGATGCTTGATTTTGTTTTATTCACTTTGTGATGTTTCCAACAATATTGAATGAAGCAACTTAGGTGTACACTTCTCAGGACTCCTACTTCCTCTGTTTTTACCATACTCTCTTATTTGTCCATCTGATTTTCTCCTTCAGTGCAAATTTAGTGGGCAAACTGGTTTTTCCTCCACATAAATTTCTTCTTGCTTTTGTTATTATGCATAGATACAAACTGCCCTATTTTGTTTGTTCATTTATTGATAAATAACTTCATATTGCTATACTTATTTTCATTTCTGCTGATTGTCTTGTTTCTTTTTCTTCTTTAAAGTGTGTGGAAAAACAGTATATGATGATGTAAAGACTACCTATTAATGAATAAATGGAAGCAGAGCACAAACAGACTTAGAAGTGAAAACTTAAATACTGTTATTAATATGAATCCATGTCTGCAAAAAACCTGTGACAAATTAAAATTAAGTGCTATGTACTATAAAATAGAACCATGAACCACTTCTACTTCAGGGCTGTCCTTTCTGATGTGAAGAGCACAAGAGTGATGGCAGAATTCAGTGTGACAATATAATAGTTTATCCTACAGCAGTAAAAATGTCTCATATCTTACCATTTCTTAATAAGCCTAGCAGGCCTTAATTTCCTCTGTTCAGGTGAATAACAAAACATCTTCTGTATGCTGCAATATGAACAGCTTAGAAACTGGTGTGTTTAGTCAGAAAGTTGCAGTCTTTATTTTTAAATTTAGACATTCCAAAATTATCCATTTCAATCAAGTTTTATGATATTTTCTTTCCTTAGACTTTATTGACAGAGAGCTCCATAGTAAATAACATTTCTTGTGTCACTAGAGGTTTTATTTAAAATTCAATTGCCAAACTATTTTCCTTAGAGAAATGTTCATGAAAAAATGATTCTGTATACCTTTACAAATTTTTTTTTTCCTTTATTGTTATATTTAATAAAAAAATAATAATTATTTCCATTTATATGGAATGTGCAAATTATGTAAACTTGCTTTAATACTATCATCTAGGGTACTTCAATGAGTAATACACAAATAAAATAAACAATGAAAGAAAGTAGATCAAACATTTATCTTTGTGGTTTTCCTTTCATTTCAATGTAACTAAGCTTATATTTTCTCTAATTGGCATTTACCTTTTTGTCCCAGGCCTGTGAAAGCTGTGTAAAGAGGCTCACTAACTCCATTCCTTCCATTAAAGAAGCCAGACTACTGTTAGGAGGACATACTGGAAACTTCCCTGAGATTTCCTTTCTGTTCTGATTTCAAATATTTAGGAATGGGTGTTTGGGAAAGAGAAGATCTGGGTTTGTGTACAGTTCCATCAGCTACCTTAACTAGCTGTTTGGATGTCTTGCTAGGTCTTTTCTTGACAAATACCAGCTGTGTGCATGTAAAAGAGGTAGTTGTTTCATTCAGCACTATGCCTTTAGAAACCTTATTAACCTAAGTACAGGAACGTTGCATATGTTATCTGCACCCTTTGACTGGCAGAAACAAGGGCTGGGTTTAATTTCTACTTGTCATTATTAAATGTTGTTGGAAAACTCATGAGAAGTTGTGGAAATTACTACATGAAACTGAGTGTTCAATGAACTGTTCGTTTCCACTGACAGGTGATGAATCAAATGTCCTTAACTAAACAGCATGTTAGGGGAGAAAGGAGTGAAAACGATACTAAGACGACAAACAGCATAACATGAGACAAGCAGTCACTCTTTTCCTAAAGAAAACAATGATGGTTTCAAGCACTCCTTTCTCATACTTATGAAAGACAACTGACAAGTCTGCTGGTTGCTTTCTACTGCTTATAGTGTCTCCTTGTTTTATCTACCGAGCAAGACTTCATATATTGGTCGTTTCCTATATCAACTCTTCTTTTCCACTGGCCTTTCTGCTTCTTCAAAGGCTTTTGTTCTTCAGAAGGAATACTACAACTTGTAGGCCCATCTTCAGCTCTTGACTGACAGAAAAAAAGTCTTAATCTGGAAAGTTTTGCATGCCAAAGCTTCAGGTTATAACATTGGAAATTTACTCATTCCAGGCACATTTTTAGCACCATTAACTTGCCCAGAACTGCACATAGGGCAAACATACCCATAAAATATGACTAATTATAAATATGATGGAAACATAAAATGCAGAATGAACAAGTTTCAGTGACTGCTTTTTTTCAGTTCCCCTTCTGTACGCCAGACGCCTAGAGCTTTCTCACAACTTGGGCTTCTAACCCCACTGGTTTCTCTGGGGATCAGTACACTGCCTTAGGCCTCATCTGCTTTTTTACAGTTTGACACTGAGGCACTACAAAATGATATATTCAGCCCAAAGTCACTAGAATTCATGGCAGAGAGAAACAATAGATCCTGGTTTCGTATTCTGGTGTCTTAAGCAAAAAACTCGTTGACTATCTAGAAATTTCAGCAATATTGGTCCAAAAATAAGCTAGCAAGACCTAACTAAATGAGACACACTAACCAAAAATCGGCATTTATACAGAATAGGTTTTCAAATAATTTCGAGATTGAGGATATACTTTTAAAGTAAATATGGTGACTGACATATTTTTTTTAATCAGAGGGAGAAAACTTGTGAAAGAGCAATTTAGATAAGCTATATCAATACAGAGCAACAAATTATTTTCTCTTTTTTTAATGTAAGGCAACTACTAAAATTGGTAAAGTTAATGTATTATACAGTCTAACTCAGTAAATTGTCTTTAAAAAGGGATTATTCAGGGTAGGACTAAATCCTGCCCCTTGGCACTCACATATGACATTCATTCATACCACTTTCAGAGAAACATTTTCCAATGGATTTTTGAAAGAAAAGGAGTATTTAAATTCAGTCACTGTTTATGCCCCATTTGTAATTATTTTATTTTGCAGAACAGGTCAAATCTAAAGAAAATATCTTAAGCTCATGCATTTACTGTTCATCTTTCATCTCTCATCTGTATAAATGGAGGCTTCATAATTTCAGAAGTTATTTCTGGGGCCAGTAAGTCAAAGAAAGCTAGTAGTCTGGAGGGAGAAAGTCTCTTAGTTCCAAATAAAATGCACAATCCACACTCATTAAAATAAAAATGATTGGATTTTTTTTTCAAAGAAAAGGACTGATGTTTGGGTTAAGCCTCCTGTGGGAAGATCTAACTTCCACACTTACTATTTATGGGGATTTTCAAGCTCAATTTACTTACCTATTCAATAAGGGAAAGTAATTGTTATCCCAGTCTTTTCATTACATGATGCAAATGCTATCTCTACAGTACAGAAATGCTTCTTCAAATTGGATGTCAGAATATAGGGTTTATTCTAGTAGTTTGAACATGCGTTTAAGGGACATTTCATCTATTTTCAATGAACAGCATTTTTCTGAGTTTGTTTTTTTATTCAGTTTTAAAACAAATAATTATACGGAAGACTGAAATATGAGGGGAATAAAATGAATACAGGGCATAGCTGGTTTATCTGTGATTTGCTACTTAGTTCAGGGTTCTCTTCCATATATTGATTTTTTTTTTTCTGAAAGGCAAATCCAATTCTTTGTAGTACAACTGAGTATAGGTATATGGACTAATGGGCTGCTTCTGTATCAGTTGTGGTGCAAGGCAAAAGATTCTCCCCACTGATTTGCAGATGCTGACCTAAAGAGAGCACATTGATATGTCTTCCTAGGGAATGAGATATGCTGTTCTGCTTACGACAAGCTCTAAACTCCAATCAACTGAAAATATGATTTCTCTAGTAATTACTGGAGAAATTGTGATCCAGGACAAGGAGAAAAGAAAAACAGTGAGTTCAAAGCCAGGATGACTCTTTCAGGGCATCTGGATGTCACGTAGACAGCCCTGAGGACAGCTCCAGGATGAAAGGGGTGCAAATGTGTTCTGGAGCCACTACTGTATTCCCTGATTCCCTGTGGTCTACAAGAGAGGGTATCAGTGCATCAGAGCCACTGCTTCTGCCAGAAGCTGTCACGTGGTGGGTACAAGTATGGTATATTAGAGGATATTTGGATATGAGAGCCAGAAGACAGGAGGCATGAGTTAATCTTGATTCACAGAGGTCCATAAAAACAAAGATCAAATGCACAACAGCTCTTACTCACTTACCCCTCTGCACTTGGGTGAAATGAAACTGACCTGGCCTGCTTTTATGAGGTGGTCTGCTTTTATGAGTTAGGAACTTGCCAGATGAGTATAAATAACATTTCTTTACCAGTTCTATTTAGAAACTTTATTTATTCTTTCATCTTTTGACTGTCTTTAATAGTCATAAACCATGTAATCATGCTGTAGTTCACTGCTTGAAGTGACTGATTGTCTTCAATAGGTTCTGCGATTACTTTTACCAATAAATGTAGATATGGAGAACAAATACAGAGACACCTCTACTGTGTCTGCTAACATTTTGAACTATCTTTGAATTTTAACAGAACACCTGCCCTGAACACCAGTTTCATGTGCAGCTGATAGAAAAACCCCTCAGATGACACAGATCCAGGCACTGCAGAAAAACAAAGATGCAAAATGAACTCTCATTATTTATCCTCTATCTAGTCCTGTACTAGGGATGCTAATATACATTGGAAAGGTGTAAAAATCCTGCTCTCAAACAGAGAGAAATGTGCTATAACAGATATCTGTGCCTGTTCTTTGGAGGTACTGAAGGATCTCTGCTGGATGAGTTCTGAGACCTAAAGGGTTTTTCTGTAAATAGGTCTGCTCAGTGTGATTGAGCATCCATGACTTTCCATGATTAAAAAAATGTTAAAGAATGTTCAAGTTTCTGTCTTTGTCAAGTGGTGAGTAAATAATAGCTCAGACTTTCCTTGCTTGCCACCTACACTCCCACACAGATTTATCTCTACCTTTGGTTGAAGGAGAAAGACACAGTATCTTATGAATCCCTAAGTCAATGCACAAGGGATTTTTATGATACAAATGCAGAAAAATACCATCAATATATTAGGAGGGTAAAAATTCCTGGGCTGTAATAAAATTAAATGGAATCTGTATCACCTCCTGCCCTGTCTTGCTATTGACAAATAGGTTGGATCAGCTTAAACGACCATTGGTGTCATCTCTATCTGCTTACTGTTCTTCAAGAAAAATGTCTTGCTGAGATAAATGATTGCTATCTCCTTCAGAAAGGCAGGGAAGATAAAAAAAAAAGAAAAAAAACCCCCACGTTAAATCTTTTAAACTGCTGTAGGCAGTAAGAATATCTTATGGAAATTTTCTTAACCTCCTTTGAAAGTAGTGAAAATGCACAGATTTGAATGCCTGTTTCGTAAGCAAGATAATTGACTATTTAGATTGAAGAACTTATTCTGAGAAATCTGTAGCTGTGAGAAAGCTGATTCTGAAACAAAGGTGTAAAGCAGAGCTTCTCAGCATTGTGAGAGCAGCCCTCTGTGTACTAATGACAAGGTCTGGTGGGAAAGTGTAGAATTATATTTTTTTGTCATTGTCTGTGGGTAATGCAGCTAAAATGTGATGTTTTTCCTCATTATCACTTCCAAACCCCTCAGGCCAGTGTGCATGTGTCATTCCACCCATCCTCCCAATTTTTGAACATTATACAGTACACAACAAATGAGCTGAAGAAAAAAAAAACCCAACATCCATTTAGGCACTCCTATAGTAAAGGTGGTCTTAGGAGTTCTGCTATGTAAAGGATGCACAGTAATTTCTGTGGCTTTCCAGTGGTCCACCAAAGACACATGTTGTAATGACAGGATGAGTTGCTGGATCTAGTACTTGGCTTTTCACCTTGTCTTAAACCTGCCCATAACAGAGTTTTGTAGTCTCAAATCATTCCCTCCTGAGAGATTACAGTTTTCATCTTTAAAACTGCTATATCTGATTTAACGTTCTCAACTGTTTGACTTTCTTTTTGATGGAAGGAAGAGCTGGAATACAACTTTATTAAAGGTTATTATTGCTAAATTGCAAATAAGTCCACATATTTTTCTTTTTTATCATTTTAAAATAAGCTTTTCCATTACCTGGATAAAACATTTAAAAAAAAAAAAATCTGCACTAACTCCATTTAAATTGCTATAAAATTTTGAATAAAGGGATCAAAAAATAGTAACGGAACTATAGACAGGATTTATAGAAATGATGCCTCCTTAACACAAATGAAGTTATTACTTGTGTGAAACACACTGCAGAGTGCATCACCTATTACCAAGTTGGAGTGGAAAACTGAGCACACTAATAGAAAAACTAAAGTTGTAGTTTGAAGGAGTAATAAAGCCTAAACCAATAGTTGCTATTTTTCTTTCTTTCTGTCTTTTTTCTGTAGTACGACATAAAACTTGCGGTATTTTTGAAGGTGGAGAAAAGTAGACACATCGTGTTTCTGAGGTTTTGGAACATAGTGGAAAACTCAAGAATCATGCTGTAACTTCCTTTTCATATTGTTACTTCCATCATGAGTTAGATGCTCCATTTTTTGCTGTGTGCTCTGGGTCTTATATCAAACCTTGCTGGAATTTAAATTTATTAGTAAGTCCATGGCAGAAGTTCAGACCCAGCATTGTAGATCCCAGCTATTATATAACAGTTCATTCTTGTGCTGTCTCTTAAGACAAGGTCAATTCCTTACTGCTGGCCCAACTCCTGTCAGAGCACCACTTGTGCTCAGCTTGCCAGACTTCTTTCTTCTCTTCTTTTCCTGCTCAGATTTAGACTGGGAAATCCTGATTTTTGAAGTACCTGATGAATAACCTTGGAGAAGCCAGCAAGAAAGTTGTGAGATTGCATCTCAGCGGCTAGCCTGTTTTTACAGTTCAGTAGTCTCTTCACAGAGGTGACTGGTCTCTGAGTACACCATGAGGGACATGGCAGAAGTAATGCACACTTTAGGAAGATTTGCTTTTCTCCCACAGCAATCTCTCTCACACGGAAGAAAAAAAGGAATGGAGATGGAGGAAGTAGAAACTGTAATGTCCTTAAATGATGATTACTGAAAGGTCTTTTACAAAGACCTTATAAATAAGGTGGCCATTTAATATAACAACATAAAACCTAATAAATATTACAGGTTTAGCTTGACAGAGGAAGAAACCTATACAAGTGTTCTCCTTGAGGTTGATAGCCATGTATCTTACCGATTCAGCTGCATTCATGCTGCTGTGCTGAATCCAAGCCTTAAACACAAACATGTTGTCATAAGAGGAAATCTGTCTAGATGAAAATGCCAACAGGACTTTAGTCCACTTAGAGAGATAAATCAGATTTGAGCTGGGCAACAAGAAGCCAAGGATCAACAGGAATCTGCAAACATATTCCTAAGCAGTTAAGGGGTAGGGAGCTTTTTAAGGAAGTTGATACACATTTTTCCAGGGTCTAAAGAGCAAATATTTTATTGAAAGGAAGGTTTCAGACAAAAGCGTGCCCAGAGCATCAGGAACAGTGACTATACTGAGACACAGTAGACCCAGAAACCGCTGACTGAACAACTTATCTTAACTCCTACAAGCAATGAAGAGGATGAAGTTGCAACTGTAATGCAGCAACACTGCCATGAAACAGGAACAATGTTTTTCACATTGTTTGGATGTGTGGTTTGAAATTCAGAAGATTTACCCTCTATTGACACATTTCGTTTGAAAAATGCCACAATTCTGTGAAATGTTTTGTAGGAACAAAAGTCAATAATCTCAAAGATAAAAGGGGCCCTGTATCATTAACTCTGAAATGGCAGGAACTACTTGAAACTGACTGTGACATTACAAAGAGTTTATACAATGCCAATCAGCAGGAACTTAGACACTGAAACCTCTTTTTTTCTGTGAGCATCTTCTGAACTGCGTGCTCTGGGAGCACTGTTCAGAGAATACTTAGATGAAAGAACAGGTCAATTAAAGCCCTCCAAAGCTGAATAGCCTTGAAGATGTGGTAGATAAACAATAACAGTAAAAATGGTGTTTTATTCTGTTTCTAAGACCAATGGACATGAATAAAAATGTCGTATCAATAGACTTATGTTTTACTACAACTAGTGCTGAAGCCACCAATGTTTTTAATAATTTAAAGTAAATTTGAGCAGAGGCAGATAACTGTGAATCCATATTACATTTCTGTTTTACATCAAAGAAGGTATGGTGTGACAAATAGATTTTTATAAAGAGGAAGGGAGGAAATGTGCAAGAGTTTTTAATTATCTGAGCCCCAAAAGACCATTCTACAATTTTTCAACCCTTGATAAGAAGTCTAGAGCAAAAGATTCAGAGAGTGAAAGAGATGAAGAAAAAAAGCCTTGCCAGTAGAGTGGAATCCTGACAAGCAAAGGAGACTCTCACTTCCCATGGAAACTTACTGGATGCTGACAAGCCTCTGAACATTAGAGAGAATAAAAAACACTGGAAAAGAGATTTGAGACAGAAAGGTTCAATAATGAAAACCTGAGACAATGAAATGGGAAAACATCAAACTGCAAATGCTCAAATACAATATCTGATTTTTTTTATTTTTTTTTTTTTTGAGGGGTTGGGGGGGAGCAGGGGGATTAGAAGAGCAGCAGATGACATCACTTTGAATGAGTTTCCATATGACATTAATCTGACTTTGCCCAGTGGTCAGAAGGTTTTTTCGTATGATAACAGAGTGGCAAAGTGTGAATCCAGTTCAGAAATCCCAAGGAAGATGAAGGATTTTTGTTAAAATTAAATGTAATATATGTGCATAAAGAAAGGTGATGTTGGAATAACTGGTGTTATGAATGAAAGATCCCTCCTCTGCCCCAAAAGAGTAGATTAAAAACTAAGTAAAATTTAGACTGACAGTGTTGAGCTCATAACTTGTAAAGGACTGTGAATAAAAAAAAAAACCGAGACCATTATATACTCTAGTTATATTGTTATGGCATTATGGAGAGAAAAATGTCAAATATTTAATTATATATTTGTAAAATCTTTGGTCTGATACATTCATTGAAAGGAAAGGGGGCTAAAATAATGGACAAAAGGTGTGAGAAAATTAAGGAAGCTTTCAGCTGAATACGAATATGATTAAATGAGCATGCCTGTTGTTTGAGAATTGGCCTTAGAATTCCAATGCCTTCAAGCAGACAGTTGCTAAAGGAAGATAGGATGTTTTGTTTTAGTTTTTTCCTTTGGAAATTACTGGATGAATAGAAGAACTGAGTATCAATACAGTTGCTCACCACTGTTAAACAAAATGCATTAAAACCATTATTTAACTGTAAACATCACATATCTACATAAATGTATAAAGCTGAAACATTTACTGCTAACTGTAATGGGGAAATTATTGGTGAAACAGCAGCTGCCAGCTATTTCTCTTTGCTCTGTTGTCTATCAGCAGGGTTCTGAATAGCGTCATTACAAAACAGTGTATACATTCCATAACTCATTGAGAGACTTAATTTCTTTGTGCAGCTGTTTATGTTGTTTTAGGCTCTTGAGTTGTTTCATGGAAAGAAAACAAGAACGTATTTTTGATTGTCTAGATAGTTAAGGGGTTTGTGTGTGAAAATGTGAATTTAGGTGTAACAACAGAAAATTCAGAGAGGTTTGGAGGTATCATCCTATAGCAAAGACAAACAAGTGATTATATATCCTACATAATAATAAGAATATATCTCTTTGATAATAATACATTAAAGTGTGCTTTAAGATTAAATGGGACTGAGGTCATCAATTTTGCCTCAAGGAACAAATGCAGACATGAAGATTGTGTGTCAGGGTAAAAGTTAAAAAAACTTATGCTCATATATCATAATATGCTATTGTGACATGAGCATTGTATATTAGTGATTAGGAGTTCGTGATGCTAAATACTGAGGTAATAGATTTCTTTTCAAAGTTTTTGGAAATATGGATACTAATTAGATATGTAAGTAAGGCTCTCACTTCTCCCACGTAGCCCCACTGAGGATAGCACAACTAATGGCAAGGATTTACATGAAGTTACATGAAGTTATAGGCAAGCTATGGTGAAATAAAAGACATTTATGCACTCAGAAGTGGATGAGGAAAGGCTAGTGGGACATTATTTGCCCAATAGAGGTGGAATATATCTCACAATAGCAATAGCAATATACCATGAAAGACTGCAAGGCTCAGAGTTTAACTTTTTGAAAATGTTTAGACTTTTCTATTATGTTATTGTTAATTAGAAGTTGCTATTGACTTTGAGGCAGAAAACTAAGAGTTTCTTAAGAACATCTGTAAGTGGCGCATTGACATTTTTTGTAACACTCAAGAATTAGAATTCAGACTTTAAATGAGGCATATACAAGACTATTAAAAGTCACAGATATTTGGGCACCTAATTCACACTGAAATCAAAGGGTCAAAGTTGAAATTCTTACATGAATGCAAGGAACAAAACATCCCAAAACATGTTATTTGGATATCTTCTAGAGCAACATGTAACAAACTACTGATTCTCTTTCTCTAGAGTAACATAATAAGAGTAAACATTTACAGTTAAAACTTCCTCCTAATTAAAAAATATTGACCTACGTCATGAACTCAGCCTGGGACTTTATTAATTAAAAAGGTCCTATAAAAATTACAACTCATGAAACAGGATAAACAGCAATTAAAGGTATTATTTTCCATACTAATTTTCATATCTACTGATGCATATGCTGTGAACTATTACTTTCATAATTTAAGTTCAGGGTGATCCCATACCCTGTGGTCATTTTGTAACAAATCCTGTAGGATGAGGAAGGTGAAAAGAAAGTATTTTAAACTTCTACAAGTTGTACAGCAAGCATGTGAAGCTTCATTGCTGTTCAGCTGAGGGGATGATGTTTTTATCTGCGTGGTTTTCACACTGTTATTGGATATCTGTCTTAAATAAGAAATGTATTCTTCCTTACATAATTTCTTCCATGACTTTCTACAGATTTTTCCTGCTTGTCCACTGGTTTGCTCACAAGTTGTTTTATGGTAAGATGATTTTCTACTATTTCTGTTTCTGTTAGTTTTATTTGAACTGTCATTGATTACAGTTTCAGTAAAACACAGCCTCCAAATTTTTAAGGTTGTGAAACAACTGTCAGGTATGTTGGTCTTCAAACTTACACAGCCTGGCTGACAACGCTGTTGTAGGCTTTCTGTTGCAGAAGGTCGCTAATCTTCAACAGAAGATGTAGGGGATGCAGGAATGAAATTTCCCCAGGACATACCAGGGCAGAAGTTGTGATCATATCTGAGACATAGGTATGCATGTTGAATTTGAAGTAACACTACCAACTGTTCTTACTGATCAGAGTTGAAAACCCAGCTGACAGCAGTATTGGAATGCTGTTGGCAGTATGTTTGAGTTTTAGTATTAACCCTTCTTTTGCAGACGTATTTATATTTGGGTACAGCACTGACATTTTTAACTGAAAATAGAGTAAACCTTTTTCTCTTTTCCTTGTTTTTTATTGCTCTTTCATTTCCATCTGGCTTCAAAGATCTCTGCCTATTCTACACCTGACACCAGACACCTTAGGAGAGCAGGCTGCGAGCAGCTTTTAGAAAACTGCCAAATTTCATATCCATTACTTGCTTTCCATTTGGTACAAGCTATTTAGACAGTCATTACAATAAAATTTAATTTTTCAATTTGTGTATCTATCTCGAGTGATTCCAAAAGTCATCGTTTGATTTATGCAGCTCATCTCTTTCAGTTCTGCTAGTACAGCTAGCCCAAAATCTTGAAGGTTCTGGTATTTGTATGTAGTTTTAAATTATTTGGATAAAACCTCCCTAAAATTCTACTGGTTTCATTTCTGGATTGGTTGTTATATGTAAATAAGTACTAAGATGGTAAGCAGAACTAGTTTTGGCTCTCAGAAATATAACATTTTGGGGGTTTTAACACATTTTTGTTATATTTATTTTAAGTTTTTAGATTCAGAAGAAGAACTGCTGCAGTATTCACACAAGAAAGGCTCTTATTTTCTGGATGAATATGAAAAAATGGATTTAAGATTAATTCATGGCTGTATTGAAGTTTATGGGAGGATTTCCACTGAAGGTATCTGTGGATCCTGTTTTCCATTAATGACATCTGGATGATATACTGTGCAATTATGACTCAGAGTACACTGATTGTATCTACCAAAATCTTGAAAGCAGTATGTTCTTGTGTAGGGCCATTTGGACAGTCTTACTGTGTCTCTTTCCATTAATGTACTATAGTTTAAAAAGCATACCATGAGGTTAGATATAATGTCTGTGTTGTCACAAAATTGATTAATTTTATTCCAGTTCTCATTTTCTCAACAGTCTTTGTCTCATGAATGGATGAATATAATTTTACCCTGAGTTCTTTTTGCAGTCTTAAGACTGTCACAAGAATGGATTGGGTGTCATTTTCTCTTCTTGTTACAGTCTTTGTCATGAGTTCTCACAGACCTTTAATGCTTGATATGTTCTCATTCTCGTTACATATTCTCATTCCCATAACAAAGATTATAATGAGAGAAGAAAATGTCATAAAATTAATCCATTCTCATAAGAGACTGTAATGAGGACAGAAAATGGAACAAAATTAATCCATTCTCATAACAATGTGAAGACTGTAATAAGAACAGAAAATGGCATGAAATTTATCCTTCTTGTGACAATCTTGAAATTGTATCAGGGCAGGAAAAGATACAAGATTAACTGGCCCTCAATACAAAGGCTCTAGCTAGAACTGAACATTGTACCAAAGTAATCCATTCTTGCCATAAAACCAAAAAATGTAATTCTATGGTTGTGTCGTATGTAAATCACTAAATCCTTTAAAGTCCCCTAAAATAGCTTGAGATTTACACCTATATCGTCACAGGGGACTGAAAAAACTATATATAGTTTGTAACACTCAGACCTTGAGGTCAAAATTCCAGCTCATGATTGGAAACAAGTCATGTAAGCTACACCATTAAAATTTAATGTACTTAAGTATAATTTGCTTAACTCTGAAAACTCATTATTTGTATTCAACAAATTTGACCAACTATTTAGGCATGTATTTTTGGTTTTGAGATTTTTCTTTCAGATTAGATAAAAAAATTTAACACCTCTTATTCCTCATATATGTGGGGCTTCATCCACAAAAGGCGTCAGGTACTAAACTCCTCCTTAATGCTCACATTAAGCTTGTCAGTCAAAAGTTCTGTCCCACAAACCACTCCTCAGCCATCCCTTGCTGAAACCTGGAGGTACTGGGAGGTTTTAGAGATTATCAGCTTTCTATTTCTAAGTTCTTCAGTAGTTTAGGGTGTGCCTGCAGATGTGATGTTCCCAGGTTTCACCTTGATGGTCATGTTCATCTCTAGGCAATTTGAAAACTGAAAGTCCCTCCTGCTGACTGTCCCTCTGATCGCCTTCCAAAACAGCACTCTGCTTATCCCAGGGTGCTGACATCTCTCTCCATCTGTGCAAACTCAGGTTGGTAGACGCTTCCTTGACAGGATGCAATGATGAGTTAGGTAGGGCAAAATTTAATACTGCAGAGATCACATCTCTTGGGGACACTCAGCTCATGCTCTGATCATGAAATGGTGATCATTAAGAAATCAGCATTTACCAAACACTGCCATTTAGGGATATTAGCATGATCTAAACAATAAGAAAGAAATATTTTTATCCTAGATTATACCACATTAAGATGAAAGTATGCCCCATGTCTTAAAAGAATTTACTAATCTATACTGACTAAGAAAAAACAAAAGAAAGAAATCTCAATGTTTTCTTAAAGTATGTGACTCTCTTATATATGCATATTCTAGGAAAAATACCCAACACATAATCGTTTATGATTTTCTTGAAAGTAATTGTCTTTGTGTGGCCTCATGAGTTAAAATAACATAGTTTTTGACTCCTATCTACTCTGTTTGATAGCGTGCAATCTTTTTACCAAGCTGTTCATATATCTTCACTTGTTCCCTGAGTATTAATCTGTCCAAGAGAGATAGACAGATTTTATTTTTACTACTATAAACATGCACCATTACAGGTAGGAATTTTTGCTCATTGCTGTTCTTATACTGTCCTTTGAAAACAGTAACCATGGAAGCTTTCATGTAATTTAACTCCCAGGAATTTTCATTCTGTACAGTATTGCTTATATAACTACGTAGCATAAATGAAAACTAACTATGCTTATTCAAACTTACATGCCTCATAATATAAATAGTACTTTATTCATTAACTCATGTAAATAAGAGAAGCAATATGTAAAGAAAGCAACAGAAATTTTAGTAATTTCTTCTTTGTGTCATCCTTTTCTCCAGACTTTTTTTTTTTTTTAATTGGCCTAAAAAGCCTCATGAGTATTCACAGTTCCAGATTAATTTTGAAAAATAATCCTGTGCTTTTTCCAAAATGTTTCATTGAATTAACTGTTCAGTCTCTTAGACTTTCTTACTCCTTCTTGTCCACTCAGGTCAACACCCATTGTCCAATAACATCAGTGAAAATCTTTCCATATGCCTTGTCTTTCCTCATCTTAAATGTAAACTTACTGAGGTGGGCACTGCTTGCTTTATCTCTTTCTGAAGTACCATGTCTATGTGCAAAGCCATGGGCTTATTTTTCAGAAGCTCTCACTTTTTAGCAAGTCTCAAACAGTAATATTTTTTAGCTGGTCTTTCACTTCCAAGGTCTAAAAGCTGTAAGTCCCTCAAAGCTTCCATTTGCTGCTGAGCTATCATTTCCTGTAAACTGCATTCCTAGTTTTTGGATAAGAAGGAGAATGAGAATAAAATGGCTGAAGCTCAGTACAGAAATATGATGTTGTAAGGATATAAAAGGGAATGTTATCTAAAAGTGACCAGGGGTTATTATAGCTCTATTTCTTTTCAGTTAGTGTTTGCCACTGGCAAGGCAAATTTCTGCTGTGGGGTGCTTTTCCACCGAAGAAATCCTGTAAACAATCTGATGATGATTGTTACACATTTTAAATGCAATTCACTAACAAGTTGTGATGGCCTTTTTGTGATGTGGATTTCAGAGATTCTTTAGTCATGTCATATAGATATATCACTAAAAGGATAATGTATATGGAATTAGAATTTTCATCTAATTGTGAATTCAGTGGACCTGTTGCTAAGCAAAGTAAGTTGGTATGAGTGTGTTATATTTAAATCTGTATGTTTCCTAAATTATATGGATATAATTTGGGATGCAGTTTATAATTTCACTTTACCCATGCTTACAAAACATACTGTAGGAACTGGTAACCCACAAGTACTATTTATGGTTTTATTCTCATGTTTTACCATCACTTCTTCATAAACAGTTGGCCTAGATATATTCTTACAAGCGGGGAAAAGACCATCTTTGAATTTTGAAGAACTGTGGAATTTTCCTCTCTGTCAGCCAGCCAGCGCCCGCTCAGTCTAAGTCACACCTAAAAATTAAAACAAATTTAACAGTCATTAAAATGACTGTAGACAGTTCATGACATATTTATGAACAGATAGGTTTTTACAGGGTGTAGAATTAACTCTCCTCTCTGTAGCAGAAAGAGGAAAAAAAAGAGGAAGGGTAGGCAGTGAATGCCATTACAAATGCAGTTACCAGGCAATGCATAGAAATACCTGGGGTTTTTTAACTTCTGACAGTAGTCAAGCATTTAACATTTGGTTGTGCTCTATTCCATGATCAAAATACTATGGGAGTGGTTGAAAAGACAATGAAATTAAATATTCTCAGTAATGGTGTATATGTGACTTTCCCTTCTATTTTTAAAGTAATGGTCTTAGCATCTTTCCCCAGAAAAATGTGATTTTTTCTTTTTTCTTGCTTTTTTTTTCTTCCCCCCCCCCCTTGAATCTGCATCTTAGGTTAAAAACTTCAGTGCAGTGAGAATCCTAAAGCTCTATTGCACAGCCAAAACTTTTACACATTGTGCAGATGAGTGATGGTGGAACAATATAAATATACAAATAAATAAATTACATTTTTAAGATTTTTTATGCTAAAGAGATTTTCCTAAAGAAGAAGACAAATTCAGTATGCTTCTTACATCAGTCAGTTACCGACAGAAAAGGAAGTCCTGGGAGCCAAATCGATTCTGAATGCTCTAGACTTATACTGCAGGTCTGTGCTATCCAAGAATACATGCAGTTAATGTAGGTTATTCAGAATGCATGTTGATGTCTAGAAATGGAGTAAATCTGAGATATCCAGAATTTATGCACAAAAATAGTGACACAGAACAAGCCCAGTATTTTTGATGTATTTGAGATGCGCTGCCTCAACAGCCTTGAAGTTATTATGTCACTCAATTGTAGAACCATTTATGTTGACAGAGAATTTTTGAGATCAGCTGGTCTCACTGCCTGGCTCAAGGAGAGTCAGCAAAACCAGGTTTCCCAGGACTATGTCTGGTTACATTTTGGTATCTCTATAGACGAAGACTCCACAGCATCTCTGGGCAACCAGGTCCTGTGTTTGACCACCCTCACAGTAAAGAAGCGTTTCCTGATGTTCAGAGGGAACC
This sequence comes from Gorsachius magnificus, assembly GCA_034008185.1. NCBI lineage: Eukaryota > Metazoa > Chordata > Aves > Pelecaniformes > Ardeidae > Gorsachius > Gorsachius magnificus. The sequence goes on along the minus strand of CM067109.1, from coordinate 33,583,945 downwards.
CCCTATGTTTCACTTTGTGCCCACTGCCTCTTGTCCTGTCACTGGGCACCACTGAAAAGAGCCTGGCTTCATCTTCATTCCCTCTCATCGGGTATTTGCCCTCATTGGTAAGATCCTCCTCAGCATTCTCTTCTATAGGCTGAGGAAAGAATCAGCTCTCTCAGCCTCTCCTCATATGAAGAATGATGTGACAATTTCCTCTAGAAATCCAGGACACTGACCACAGAACTCTTCAGCTGAGTTGCCTAAAAATGGCTTGAACTCTAAGATATATTATTGCAATGGGCAAAGTCCCATAAAACATGGTTTTCTATGAAAACCATGACTACATTATCAAAATAGGCAGGGGATAGCACAAACTGATTGTGAAAAGGTTCAGGGGATAGCTCAGTTTGGCTGCTTTCATCTGTTACATACACGTCTGATTTGGATGTAAGTCTGGAAGTCTTTTTCAAGGCTATGAAAATTCTTTTCCAGTTCTATACATCTATTCCCAGGGACAGGCGATGTCCTTAGTTCTTTGTCCAGTTTTGTAACAGTGCAAAGTCATGCTAGCCTAAGGGAAATGAGAGAAATTCCTCCTTTGAAGACTAGCTTGTGTTGTAGGGCCAGGAAAAATGTACTTCCTGAACTGTTCCTTAGGACAGAGTAACATCCTGACCTGTCCACATCTGTTCTCTGAGAGGGAAAAAAACAAGAATAAGTCTTCCAAACTTGTTCTTCCTCCTTTTATTAGGGCTTTCATGAAGTATTTCACTGTCCAGTGCAAACTTGCTTTCTCAATGTCCCAGGTGACAAGAAACCAGGAAAAAAACCCACTTAGGAATATTGCACCTACAGCTGAACTAAAGCTTATCTATGTTTGCTCTCGTAAGAGCTTACAACTCAAGCTGAGTGCTGTGCTGGCTGCTTTCTGATGTCCTCTGGTCACACAAGGGAATAAAAGCTGTGCTTATGTTACCCGTGATTCACTGCAGAGATGTGCTCAGCTGGTTAAGCAGCACACTTTGGGGTGGATGAGTTGCTCTCCTCAGCCTCACCAAGAGAGCCTTTCACAGTCTGGGAAGGAGAACAAGACCTGTAATGGGTCAGAACAGGGAAAAGGAGAGGAAAAGCTCCTTCCCTGCTCCTGACACTCACAACTTCAATAGATTGCAAGCTGGTTTTCATTTCATAGTGCAGAGGCCGATACGTGAATCACCTTTTTCTCTAGCTTTTAATATTGGAACAAGCCCAAGACTTTCTAATTGGTGAAAGAGACAAGGAGTTCTGAAAAAAATAAACTTATTTTATGTTAACTCCTATCTACTGGTTGTTATATCTAGCACACTGTTACTACACAGAAATAATAGTCGCTTGCTCTGCAGTTACTGATCCGTTTTCTGGCTTGATGAGAGTTCCATGGTAAGTGGGCAGAGGAAGTGAAAGCCCCAAAAATCTGATCTGAGTGTGAAACACAACTGCCTTTCCCTGGACCTTGTGGGTCCAGGTCTCCTGTTAAATAGGTAGCTGTGAAGTTTCAACATCAGTATGAACTTCCTTAAAGCCTGGAGATATTCATAGCCACAATTTTGCTTTGCATAAAACTCTAATCCTATTATTTTCTTCAGCTAGTCAAAGATCATCTTATCCATCAAATAGTTATTTAAAATGTGCTTTTATGAATAAATTGGTTTCCTACAGAGATGCCTGCAATGAATTGAATTTTGCATCCTTCTGTTTATAACTGTATATGTGCTAGTGTTAAATTGAACATTAGTGTTTGGCCAGCTGATTCTGTCTACTGCCTACTGCCTACTTGTTTATTACTTTGAGTACATCCACTGGTGTTCTTAATTTAGTTCAGAAGATACAGAGTGCATAACCCATGAAACATCACGTATCTTTTAACCCTGACACTAGAAAAGGGACTAATGCCTGAGGAGGGAGACTGGGGGCAGGGGGCTACTACACTGCTACATTGCCTCATGCACTTAGGCATAATTTATTGCACTTTGTTCTCAGTGTTGGGGTCTGGACACAGTAGTGCTGTCTTTTGAAGTTATTTATTTAGCATGGTTTAACACTATCATGCTGATAGCAAGGTGTCTGGGACCTGTGGGTGGACTTTGAAAAGCAAATTCTCAGCTCTCTGTAAATCTCCCAGTTTACAATGATTCAAAGAGGATTAAGGGTTACCTCAAACAGAAAGGAAGAAAAGGTAATCTTTCTCATTAATTTCACCTGCTTATAGGGGATACACAAGTGGTGGAAAAGTGTCCCATTAATCCCGTGCTGATAGTTTCTGGGAGAGGTAACTGAATGGTGTCAGGCAACATTTTCTGTTAGGCTAGTGTTTTCTGGTGGTCTCAGGACTGGGAAATCAGAGAAATTTTATAGGGTTACTCTTCTGCCAGCAAAAATAAAACAGAATAAAATCCTAGGGTTATATTTCAATAGGTGATGTCAGACATGCAAAATGACTGACACGATTCAAGTTTCTAAGTGATTGATTAAAATGGGAGGGAGGCATACATCCAGAAAGTACCTGTTTACACCCCTAAGCACCAAAACACCCTCAGTGACTTGTATCCTCTGTCTGTAATGCTAAAGAACAGTACTTTTCCTATTTTCAAAGGATGTTAAAATATTGCGCTCTTTAATCTTGTTGGTATATTTCTCTTTTTTTCCAAAGTATTTAGAAAGTTGCAGAATCATTTGGAAAGGCAGAGGTTTGCCTCCTTCCTAAAGACTTATTGTTTCAGAAAACATTTCTGACATTTATGAGGTTAGTTTGGATGTAGTTCAAGCATGTCTGAGTCTCTCTCCATTCACCTCGTTTTGGATGCAAATTAGATGCTTAGAAATATTTCTCCTTTGGCTCAGTTTGTGTGCCAGCACACTAAGTAAAAATGAGATCCTCAGATCTTTGTACATTTATTTGTTGATCATAACAATGTTTAATTAAGTATTTTTATTTAATATCTTTATCTTGATCTGAACCATTTATATTTTCTTTTCACATGGGATTCTGTTTCACGCAAGCATTTCAGCTGCACAGGTGGGAACAAAGATGCCAGTGAATTGAAATATAAGTAAATTGGTAAGGACTCTCAATTTTAGTTTAAAAGTAATGGACGACATAATCTTAAGTTTTTGTAAAATGAAATTAATGTAATCATCTTTCTGTGGTTATATTCTGCCAATCAATTACAGTATTGGCACTGGGATTAGTGGTAGGATTCAACCTTTAACACCAGCTCTTAACACAACGCTATCTGAAATGTCCACCTACCTACGAATCATTTGGTTCCTATAGTTAACCCACAGCTAGGATTCCTGCATTTCATGTGACAGTCTGAGGTAGCTGTTGGTAAGGATTTGATTTTTAATGGCTGTGCGTTTAATTATGTTCTCTGCAAAACCCTTGCAAGTTAAGTTAAAAATAGCACTGCCATATGGATTGTTAACCTGAAGGTCATAATAACCCTCACTTTCGGGATGGCAAGACTGAAGATTTTTTTTTTTCTCTGATGCAACAGAAACTAACAGTACTGAAAAGCTTAGAATCACTGCAGTAAGATGCCTGAAAATTTTCTATAAACTATATTAAGGTATTGGGTTCTTTTTTTTCAGAGAGGATAGAACTTCAAAATCTGTCTCAGACCCTCAGCTGTGCTCATGGGTAGCAAATCTGTCTGTATTTCAGTTTTGCAGTTCTATTACACATCAGACTGTGGGATGTAATGTCCCAGTTGTAGAGTGTTCACTAAGGGACACACCATTTGGACCTTGTGACACCTGTCTTGTCCTGGAAGTATTTCTTCCCTGCAGTGCTACCATAACCAGAAACGCCTTTGTTAGGTATGTTTAAAACTACCTGTGCCTGCTGGTATTCACAGATCTGCTTTACTCTTTTCTATTACTTTGTTCTTAGGATAATGGAATGATAAGTAAGAATACAAATCCTTTATATTCTATGGCTGTTAACAGAAAAGTCAGCCCGACCATGAAGTAAAAGAGCAGCTGATAGGGAACAGCTAAATAAAGAGTAATACTTAAAGCAGATGTTAACTCAAGGAACACTTGTCAGCCTTTACATAAAGAATACTACATATCTGAATGGTGACAATTAACCAAATGTATATATTCTCAAATACATAATAGACTGAAATCTTTAATACATTTCAGTTAGTAGGAGCTTGTGAGAAAGGAAAAAAAAATTATGTCTTAATCAATATACACAGAAAACATTTCCTTCAAATCATTTAAAGCTAGAAAAAAAGCACCCAGTTCATCACAGGGAACTATGCAATTAGGATGGAGCTCTCTGGGATGACTGACACAACATTAGTATTAACGATAAATAATAGAAAAAGAACTATGGTGTTAATTAAATATAAAATGGGAATTTAAATCTATCTCAAATCAGCTTTGATTTAATTATTACAAAATTTTAATTGATTAATTACAGAATCCTATTAAGAGACGCATATAAATGAGAAGTGAAATTTGGCAGTTTATTCAAAGTAAGTTAAGTCTGATGGAAAGTAAAGTGAAGAAATATGCAAAATAGAGAACCTCATTAAACATTTTAGCCTTGGACAGATGTTGAAAACCAAGTCTCAGTTCACCCCATCTTCAATTTTATCTTTTTACCATAAAGCACCAGACTGCTTGTACTTGCTACTGAGTTACTTATTTTATTGTATTTATTTATCCCTCTATTTTAATTCAAATTTCCTCATCTAGTTTGCTTTCTAGCAATACAAGGACAAAACTGAAAGAAACACTGTCAGTGTTTCAAAAAGTATGTATTTCTCTATACTCTTTACAGAATATTTGGTCTAAAATCTATCCTTTCATCTCTGTGGCTCATGAGGATCCTCTGACAGTGCCACAATCCTTTATTCAGCTACACTTTACTCTTCAACTTCCCAGTGAGGTTGACTTTTCCGTAGCACATTGGGTGGGGGGCATAAACATCTCTCTGGGATGCGGAGCCCCTCTTCCTTCCAAAATGTTTTGAAAGGTGGAGCTGAGACATGAACAAGACATGCAAGGCTCAGATCTCAGAAGCAGTGTGGCATCATCATCAGGCATAAGTAACTCGGTAATAAGTTAAAATGGTGGCAGAGTGTCTGTGTGTCCTGTGCAGAACTTTTCTCTGTGAGTGACGAAGAGTGAAGAAGATTCACAACAGTTAATGCAATGACAAGAATATATACATCTCAGTCATTCAGCAAATGACTTAGACCTGTTTTCTCAGCCCCTCATTCTTTACAGCTCATCACAGAAAAGCAAGACCCTTATTTTACTTCTACTGCAAACTGGATAATTCAAGCCATTTTTATTTGCATGTGTATGTAAAGGATTTCTAATTTTTTCTCAGACATCATATATCAAAAAGGATGAGGGTGTACACTTACAGCCAGACAAATTTGTACAAATCAGCTGACCTGTATTTTCTGCAATGTGGAAGCTGCAGTGTACCAGTGACAGACTACCTCAAACAAGTCATAGAAACAACACACACAGCGTAAGTGAATATTGTTGACAGTTTTTCAAAGTTCCTAGAAAAGAAAAGCAAAAATCATAAATTGAAAAATCCGCTTTTTGTTATTTCAGATTGTTACAACTAGAGTAACAATCAGGGTGGGTATCATTGTGTCCAGATGAACTGCAGGGTGGGTAATGAATATTATTTCATTTGATCCAAATCATGGAATGTAACATTACAAAACTCTGAAATAATTGTGGCTGTTAAGAATGGAGACAATACCTTAGTTTTCAAATTATGGCCATCAGTGAAACTTATGTGGAGTGAAAGAAATATGGTGTAAAGGAAATTATTAAGCTTTAGAACCTCATACATTTATATTTTTTTTTAATATATATATATATATATATTTAGAACCTCGTCTTTCTGTTGCAGCATAAGGATCTGGTATTTGGTAAGCTCCATATAGTGTAATTGAACGTGTTCAAAGAAGAGGTAAAAATGTAGATAAAAAGGCTGCAGTGGGAGTAAAGAGAGATTGTGAAAACTTTCTGTAAAACTGAATTGTATGAAAGGATTTTAACTTGACAAAAAGAGAAAAATTTAAAAATTAAATGCAAAATAGATATATATTAAAAGTCAAATTAAAACACTCCTGAAAGAGAGACGTGCATGGCAATCAATAATTACACATTGTATTCAATCAAAGAGAGACAAATTCAATTAGTGTTTAGCCTTGTAAAAAAGTTTTTAAATCAAGTTTTTTTTCTTTTTGTATGAGTTTTTGTGTAATACTACAGGAGATTTAATAAGTATCCTCTGCACGGGTATTAGAGGAATTTACTGGTTGCTGAGCTACCAAAAACAAAAAAAAACAAACCAAAAAAACTCTGTGGGTAAGTATTTGATGGACTATGGTTCAATGGGATATTACATTTGGCTATGAATCCACAGACATGGAGAGTATTTATGAAGCCTATGCAAGACTGTCCAAATTTTTGAGCCTAAGAGCTGTAACTTTCAGGCTACACACGGGAGAAGGGTTACAGCAAATCATACTTCTCAAGAGTGAAGCAGATGCTGGCCTTAAGCAAATTAATATAGCTGAAACATTCAGAATTTATTTTCATATCATAAGTATGTTCTCAAGTCTTTTTTCAATCTGTGGCAAACAGGGAGGGGAGTGAACTAGTGGAATGGTGGACAACTAATAATAAAAGTGAGCTACAGTCTTCTAATCAGCTCTCAATGCATGTGACAACATTCATTTCAAGACCTATTGCAGTTATATCCTGAAAAGTGCATCAGAGAAACAAACAAAAATGTCCAACATCCACCCAAACAAGAAAACTGTTTCTGTTATCTATTATGCTTATAGTTTCTTCAAACAAATAAACAAAAGCAAGTCTATTTTTTATGTACATTTCTCATGTTTCCAGTGAAAAGTAGATCATTTTCAGTAAGTCAGTTCTCACCAGCAGCATGAATTTTGTCTTTTTCCTTTTGATTCATCATTATTAAAGTATCTGAGCCCTTCTTAAAAATCATACATCCTCAGAACATCCTTTTGAGGTGGGAAACTGTTCTCACCCATCTGAACACAAAAGAGCACTTATCAAGTTAATTGGGAATAGGCTTGAATCCTTGGTATTGATTCATCTTTTTGATAGCAATAGAAACCAGACGTGGGGAAATGTTTCCTTTAAAATTTTTCTTTTTTTTTTTTTTTTTTTTTTTTTTATCCTAGTTATCCATAGATGGTTATAAAAACAGGTGCATGCATAGAAATTGATATATATTAGGGAACTGCTTAGTCCTTGGCATTTAGCTGCTCCTGTTGCTGCTGCTGGACTAAGGCTGCCTACGTCTATGCAGATTAGGTATTTGTTGCAGTGTGTGACCTGGTAGCATCAGGATGTAGATACAGCATGTGTCTCTTTGCTGGAAGCCCCTCTGGATCGGGGCCAGAAGCTTAGTTTCTCCATCAGCCCTGCTTCAGTGTGGCTGTAAAAAGGAGAGCAATGCCATCCCACCATACGCCTGAGCTGCATTCTCCTCATGTTTGTTCATATATAGGTATGCATAGGTGGCCACTGTCTGACTTGCACCAAGGAACGAAACTTTATGCTACTTCCCCAAGATCAGGAAAACATAAATAGATTCTTCTAAATCTGTCAAAACCTCAGGATTCACTTCAAATTATTCTGTTTTCATGAAAGAAAAACAAGACATGTTTTATGAATATTAATTTTGTGTGTGTGTGCTGAATGTATATGACCCAACTTCCCATCTTTTGTGCTTTTGTACAAATTCTGAAAACGCTTTTTTCTTGTGAAGCATGTATTTTATTGTTCTTGTAAGTTCATAGCTCCTCAGGGCTCTTTTACAAGAACAGAAAATGTCTGAGGCCACGAAAAACAAGAATGGAATTTCTGGAAGAAAAAAATTACATCCACAGCTTTTGCAAATGCTGAGGCCCAAGTGTTTGTGCCTTTCTAAAGGATCATTTGGTTCAATTATGCACAGTTTATTTGCTGTGCTTGCTGTATCACTGTTGCTCTTGAATCTTATTTTATGTTTGTCTAGGACAAGCTGAAGCATTCATTTGCTGTGTTCAGTGAACAGTGTGTTCTACAGCATTAGTATAACGAAGTTACTGATTCTTTCAAATCAGAGTTGCCTAAATGTTTCAATTCACAGTGCCTTAATACCTGATAACACTTTTCAGAATAGACTATAAATAAGCATAAATTCTTAAGACTGTTCTTGCCCAAACCTGTTTGCTACTGTATGATCACATTCAGACCTGGCACAGGTAACTGTGCATGTGAGCGTGCCCTAATTTCTGGCAAATTTATACACAACAAGAACAAAGACAACCTCTCCTGTCATACAAGGTATGGAGAGATACATTAAAACTAACAAAGCAGAAAGGGGACTGAAATTGAGGCAGTTTTTAAAATGACAGTTTAATGAAGGCAGTGTGAAAATACTATCAGTCTGATGGAAAGCATCTGTCCTCAAGTATTCTTGAATGATGGAAGGTTGTGAGACACTTCAAGAATTTTTTTACCAGTCTGTGGTTATATCAACAGTAGGTCAGGCATGACCTGTCTCCTTTAATATCATACAAGTGACAGCCCACAACACAAAACCTTTCAGACAATCTGTAGATCCTGTATTGGTCCTTCTACACTAAAAGAATCCTTCAGAAGTATTGCATGTCATCGTTCGAGGATTTGTAATTAAGTTACAACTTGCATTTTTATTTTAAGTCACAACCTGGGAGTGTGAAATAACTATCATGAAATATGACATATTGTAGGAATGTTGTGCAGGAGATAGGAAATGAGAGCTGTAATAAATGGCATTACATAAATCTAGTACATTACCTATCATTGTATCTGAATCCATAAATGCTAACTACAAACTGTGATGAAAGTCATTTGTCATTTTATTCCTACAGGTTTCCTCAGTTTGCTGATGTTTGTTTAATGGTTTCAGGCAACGTTTCTTATTGATCACTTTCCATTTCTGCCTTGTCTTTTATACTCCACATTGCATTTTCAGAGCAGTATTACATACGCAAATTCTGTCCTCATTGTAACCCACAAACAACCTTGATTGACAGTAGCAACAAGTTAGTCACTACTTTATATTCTTTTTTTTTACACTATGATATCAATGGTGTCTCACTGACAACATACATAAAATCATTTGCAATTCTAGCAGAGCCATTCATGCTGCTGTGGTCAAGGGTATGCCATTACTTCAAGTTTAAAATCCTCTGATATAACTCAACAGTGTAAACTTGCTTCAGGCTGATGGCATAGAGGTTCTCAGATTCTACTTTTTTTTCTCCAGAATGTGAAACTAATTGGTCATTTTTTTGTGTTCCAAGAGTTAAAGAAAAAAAATCAAGGAAGAAGTTCTGAACAATTTGAAAGTGACTCATGTAAGTACTGTTAGAAAATGAATCTGTGCAGGTGATTAGTCTCTGATTTATAAAAAAAACACTGGGGAGAGGGTACTAATTTAATAAAACCAGCCACTGGGGACACTTCCGTGGAAAACTGCTAGAATCTCAGTCTTGATTAGGTAATGTCACTGTTTATAACGTACCGCATTTTATACATTTTCACATAAACATTTCTGGATTGTCTTCACTGGGATTGGTGGTAACCAGGGCTGTGCTCCTGAGAAGAGGTGGCATCTGAATCTTAGCCCTGCTGAGGACATTGCTGGCAAGTTGCTTTCTCTGTTTCTCTTTTTTTTTGCATTTTATAGTCCTATATTGAACATATATCATCTAAGGAGTGACAGAGAGGCTACAGTACTTTCCCCCCCCCCCCCCTTCTTTTTTCTTTCTGCACTGAAATGACCAAAGGGGTCTACACTTGTGTGTGTGGTTTGGCCACACCTATTTCCTTGTGAAGTATAAAGGATGAGCAAGCTTTTACAGCTACAAGAACCTTTCCAAGAAAAGCTTTATTCCTCTACTTTGTTGAAAAAGCCCCTTCTCAGCTGAAGTTTTTTTTTAGTTTATGTGTGCTCTACCATGGGAAGAAGTCTGATGAGCCTTAGGAAGAGTGTCATGTTACTGGTATAAGGAGAGCCTTTTTGCACTGCAGTAGCAGCTACCCATTACCTACTAAAATTCCTTCGTATTAGATGTTACACAGACAAAAAAACCCAACAATCTGTCCCCTGCAAAGACAGGAAATGGGAAGTCTGAGAGAAGTACAAGACATTACTTGTACCATAATTTGAGAAAAAAGGTATGCTATATCCTTCAAAAAAAAAAGTAATAGTTGTGTCATATCTTAAATCAAGATTATTTCCAAACTTTCAGGTTTATTGTATTGGGTGCAGGTGCCCAGGTGCTGGTAATGGGGTGGCCACAGGGCGGCCCCGATGAGGAGAGGCCAGGGCTTCCCCGTGCCGGACACAGGTGGTTCCTGCAGGCTCCAGCGGACCCACCGCAGGGCATGGCTGAGCCCCTCAGCCAAGGTGGTAGCGCCTCTGTGGAAACATATTTAGGAAAGAGCAGAAAAACTGGGAGGAGTGCAGGAATCAATAAGAGTTGTACAGACCCATGGAGGAACATGCAGGGGAAGGCAGAGCAGGGAGGAACACAGAGGGGCAGACAGAAAGGTGCACAAAGGGGTCCAGTCACGTGTAACAGTCAGGGCCGGTCAGTGCACTTGCCTGGCTGAGGCTCCTCCCCAATCGCCGCAGTCTCTCCTATCTTCTTATTAAAACTTCTCTTGACAACCTCTCTGTGTAATCCCACTCTCTGTCCCATGCATGCTTGTGCTGCAAGGACTCGGTGCCAGATACTCGGGGGACCTGTGTGTGAGTGGAATTTGGTGCCAGGCACTGGAGTCAGACTGGGGGTGTGGGCACCCCTGGCCTCTGGTGTCAGAGACTGGGGGAGGGGGGTAAGGAGGGATCCCAGCGTGAGCTACTGGAGCAGATGGGGGTCTTGAACCTCCAACCATGGGGCAGGAATAGTGTGTGTCCAAAACCAAGCTACTGGGGGGCACCAGTGTGAGTGAGGGGCTCAACGCTGGTGGCTGGAAGAGGGGCGAATCTCTGCATCCTCCCCAGACCTGGTGCGCATGGGGTGTGCGTGTGTAACCACCAGCAAACTTCAAGCTGGACCAGCTGGTGAGTAGGAGACCCTGGCTCGGGGCAGGGGTGCTGGATGGGCAGAGGCACTGTGATGTTACTCAGGGGAGCCGAGAGCGAGCGTGTGAACCTGGAGAGTGCCCCGTGTGTGCTGCACGAGCGACCTTCTGCCTCTGCCAGCCCAGGAGGAGGAGGGTGCCGGGCTGTCCGCCCTTGTGTTTGTGTGAGCCCTCTACGGGGCTGCGGCCGGAGGCTGCGCCTCCTCTGTGGCAGCGCGCGTGACCAGCCGTGTCTGTGTCCTCTGTGTGCATGTATGTCTTTGGGACAAGTGCTCAGTTTCTTTGCTGGTTGAACCTGCAAATGGGAAAAGGTCACAAACGTCCCTCAGCCTCGGCAGAGACCCTGGGTCCTCAGGCATTGGGCTGGGTTCCATCAGCCAGGCTGGAGAGGTCCTGTGCTGGAGCAGCTGGAGGAGGCAGCCATTCATATGTCCCTTAACAAAGGACTGAGTGCAACCTGCCTTGATAACAAGGGCGGGGGGAGAGTAGGACTGCTATTGAGCCCAGGAAAGAAGAAGGAACAGTGCTCTCTCTAAGTGTGTAAATGTTTGCGCTTTTCTGTTTGTTTGTTTGGGTTTTTTTTCCTAATACCTCAAACAGGTATAGATCATTAGATAAATACATCTATTTATTTACCAATGAATTTAGTTGATTTTCCCAAGTCAAATCTGTTTTGCCTGTGACAACAACTGGTCAGTGATTTTTTTTTGCCTGCTAGTCTTGCCTGTCTCATTCTCCCTATTCTCTCCTCCGACCCCTGTCTTGTAGGGATAGGGGTAACAAGGGGTTTTTTGGGTGCTTGGCTGCCATCTGAGGTCAGCCCACCACACTTTCAGTCAGATATACTTATGGTTTCACATGACTAGATAAAATATACATATATAATATATATACACACACCCCTAAGAATTTGAATATTGCTATAAACTCTTAGCAAGAAGTTTAAACCTTGCTGTTAAGGTATGTTATGAGCCCTTGTCTGCTGGCCAGTTTTGCCAACTTGAAAGTTCTGGTTCAAAGAAGCACAGGCTCCTCTTTTGAATATGGTGTAATTTTTATATTCCCCTGGCCAAGTAGAAATTTGTAAGATCCACTCAGAGTATTTCTGAAGACATAAAATGCTGTTAGCTCAGCACTTCAGTTTCAGCCCCTGGTGAAAAGGTAAATGTTTACAATTGAGATGTGAATTCAAGATCCAGCATTAAAAATACTGGATGAAATCCTAGGGTCACTGAAATCAGTGATGAAACTAGCTCCATAGAGACAGCATTTCATGTCTGAAGCTTTACAGCATTTTGCTATTTGCTTAATACAGGATAAGGAACAAAAATATTCTGAAATGTCTATGGAAGATAGGTCACAATTTCAGTTCAGTTACAGAGCAGTTCAAGAGCCAATGTTATTAGGAAAAAAATCTTCACAGAAAGGGTTGTCAGGCACTGGAATGGGCTGCCCAGGGAAGTAGTCGAGTCACCATCCCTGGAGGTATTTAAAAGATGGGTAGACGAGGTGTTTAGGGACATGGTTTAGTGGTGGGATGGCAGGGTTGTGTTAACGGTTGGACTTGATGATCTTAAAGGTCTTTTCCAGCCTAAATGATTCTATAATTCTATGACTCTATTACTACTGATATTAGTGGGGCAAAAATGTCTCCATATAAAGTGAAAACACTACAAAACCAGAAAAAGCTTAAACAAAATACAACTGTTCCTTACGCAATTGTGGTATATAAAGCATACAGGCAACTAACATACAGGGCTGAGGCAAACCATCATTATCATGACAACGGATGAACATAGTTGCAGAGAAATGAAAAAATGCTTCTTTGAAGTTAGATATGAAGAAATGGAGGGAGAAAAGTACACAGGTACTTATTATGCACATACACACACAATTGAAACATCAAAATATAGTAAACTCCCTAATGAACATTCTTTGGAAAGGCAGAGTTATTTGCCTATGTTTTTAGAAAAAAAAAAAAATTCCCTTTTGCATTAGTAGTAGCCTATATCCACAATGGAAAAAAAAACAAAACCCAAACATTTCTGATTTGAGGGAAGCCCTATAAATAAGAATGTTGTACATTCAGCACTCTGCCACAATCATCCCCTGATGCTCATCCAGATGAAAATACACAGTCACAGTGTTCTTTCTCGTTGTGCCAATAGGCATTGTAATTATCTAGCAATCAAGTCAATTTTAGCTTCATCATGGAAATATAAGGATATACAAGTGTACTTTTATTTTTTTGGATAGAGTGATGTTGGTGTAAAGGTATACCTTTTGAACCAAACTTAACCTTGTTTTAGAAGACACTACTGGGATTTACCCCTGTACAAACAGACAGGGAACATACAGAAAGATGGGCATACAAAAGGTATTTTCTGTCTTTAACTGTTAGTATGTGCAAAAGACTGTTGTACCTTGCAGGTCTAGAGTGAGTCCTAGATCAGTCAATGATCTAATGCATAAATAGAAGGATCATCATCGGTCTTTCACTAAGAAACTGTCTGAGATGCTAGCTGCTGCCCTACCTACCTGGCAATGTGTTGACAGCTAGAGCAATTGCCTAGGGACAGGAGGAAAAAAACTAGCTTGGCAAAGTCCCTGAGCTGTAAGCAGACATCAGAATTTAAAGTTCCTAAAATACAGAAACAAGTTTTGTAAGCAAAGTTCTCAGACTAAAAATAAGAAAGCTTAGTAACTAGGAGTGTGTGACTCTGCCTTTTAAATCATTGCTGAACAAGATCCTTTAGCAGTTGAGGAAGTTTCCATACAGTGTATAGTCCATGCGAAGAAAATTAAGAATAAAAAGAGGAAATAAAGGGAAACAATTCATATTTAAGTTATTCAGAAAGAAAGCCGAAAACTATCCTTAATAGAGAACTTGAAGAGAATCCTGACCCCCCCAGTGTGTTGGAAAAAGCAAAAGTGGCCATCGTTTCAAGTGCTAGAGGCACTTTACTGAAGGTTGCATAAAATAACTTTGCAAACCACTGGGTATAAGGATGTGCCATACTTAATCTAAACCTTTGGTTGTTTTAAGTTTTCTAGCCTCCAGGCAATGGCAAATCTTTCTGTAACAACTTATACAGGGTGAAACAGATCATACACAAGAGATAGTGGCTTACGCAAGGGAATGGCTTATTTGCCATCATTACAATGATATTTCCTGCTTATTTAAGCACACCTATGGTGTCTAGCTAGAATGGGGAATGGACATAGCAATAGACACTTCTTGCAGAATTGTATGTACAGTCACTCTGCCTTAATTTTCTTAAGCACACTGAGCAGCCCTTAGCAGTGTTTGGCTTCTAGGCATCTCTTAGTAGGCTGACCTCTTTATATTTAAATAAGTTAGTTTGCTTAAAAGTAGAGTGCTCCTTCTATCCAAAGTTCAGCTAGTTCCTGCACCTGATGGCAAATGTCACAAAAAAGTTCAGTAAATGCAAACCCTACATGGATGTGATGTCTACTCAGATGCCAGTAGCTGTTGCTATGTGTCACTTTAGAGAAGGCATGCATAAAAAATGACAGTTTTTACTGAATCTTACAAGTTGGGTATTTTTTCCCACTCTTTAAAAAACTTACCTTGAAAATCAATAGTCAGTACTCATCCATCAAGTGGACATGATTAGTACAGATGACAAAAGTGGGGGAGAGAAGGAAAATAACATGGGGCAGGGGAAGATGCCTATCTGATTTGCAGGTGTGCACCAATTTTTTACTATTGCTTTTGACTGCTGCTAGCTAGAGTTTCTGGTGTGCCCAGCCAGTGATAGGAAGGAATGACACAGGATGCAGGACAAAAAAGCATGACTTCCAGGCAAAACAAGCACCTGTAGCAAATTCTGTAGTGTATTTTCAGGAGCAACAATCTCCTCCTCTTTAAAAGCTGTTGAAATTCTATCAGAAAATCAGCCCTTTGATGAAGAGCACCTGGTTCAAATTGAACTATGGCTGTAACTAGATATTTTCTTTAAAGCACTCACAAACACTTTGCTTCTGAAAAAAATACAGCCTATTTTCATCAAAATATTGAGACACTTGAATCCTGCCATAGTCTTAGCAGAAACCTGAATGGCGGGGTAGCATCAATTTCTAAAAACATCATCTTTCTGTCACACCTCAATTGGAAGGAACATCTCCTCTTTCTGATATTTAGCAGTGCTTGCATACCTACATTCCTTTCAAAGACAGGGCTCAAGCCTGTATTAGGTTTAGATAGAAATTATCTAGCTGCAGAGGAGCTGACAGTAACAGTAGCCTCTAAACAGGGGCTTTTGCTACAGTAACACTGTGTCCCCTGAGCTAACTATTTTACAGCTTGGTCTGCCAAACATATAAAAGTTGTCTGAAGTTGTATTTGATTGCAGGTTTGGCAAACTGAAATACATAGGAGAGGTGAGCTTCCTTAGGGTTCTGGCTGCCTAGCACTTTTGCTATATGCTCTATACAGCATCACTCTGCTCCAGGTCACTTCAGAGCTTTGTAAAGGCACGGTTCCCCACATATCCCCTCCCCACTCTATGCTCAGCCGCAGTTAGGAGAGCTGCTGAAATAATTGATCTGGTTCTACTTCTATTACAATACCAGGGAAAATCCGGCTGACTTTATTGGAAGTAGAATCACAGTTGTTACACAGATAGAAGACAGGGAAAGTGGCGTGTTAGGAAACCTAATCCTTTTACGATCTTATGTAGAATTATTTCTGATGGGAAAAGCATAGGTGGCTACACTGATCAAAAATAGAAGCTTAGTTTTATTCGCTCTTGGGTCTGCAGAAGGAATCTGGGTGTGTGCATAAAACTGCATGTGGAGTCTGATGACTTTATTTAAGGCTATAGGAATCCTGTAATCTTAATGATCACATCGTACCAAGATGAGATATTAAATCAAATGTCTCGTCTAGTTTGCAGTTGTAATGATTTGCCCAGAGGGTCTTACTTTGTGTGTGGTAATTGCATACCATCCTTTCACAGTGGAAACCATGTGTTTGGGAATGAATACTTGAGATCTTCAGAATGTTTACTGAGAGAACAGAGGTAACTGTAGAATCAATATCTACTTTAAAACTAAAGGTTGTGTTGGTTAATATTTTATACAGAGAGATAGTTATAATGCATAAGAAATCTGATGAAACCATATACATCTTGTAAATTTAATGAATCAATGCAAACACCTTGTATTGTCTGAAATTAACATGAAGGCTTTAGAAGAGTCTCAGAGCATGTGAAATTGGTACATAATATTTCAAGCTGAAAAAAAAGGAATAAAAGCCCTTTTGCAACCCTCTTTGGGGGTCAACAGCTATTTGGAAGAGTTGGAATCCACTTGACTATGTGGGGCAAAGATATCTCTGCCAACAGCCTGGTATGACTGGTAAGAAACCTGGTAGGGAGAGCCTTAAATAGGAATGACTGGGGAGGGAGATATTCCTCAAGTGTAAAAGCTTTGCGTGGGGTAGGTAAGCCAAAGGCCTGGGGTGATGCGAGCAAAAGGGGCATAATAATCAACAAAACAGAGCTGAAGTGCAATCTCTTTGAGCATAGGCATATAAAGATAAGGACAGGGAGATCACTCACCAATTATTGTCACAGGCAAAACAGACTCAGTTTGGGGAAATTAATTTAATTTATTGCCAACCAAATCAGAGTAGGCTAATGATAAATAATACCACATCTTAAAAAACCTTCAATGCATCCCTTCTTCCCAGGCTCTACCTCCTCCTCCCGAGCAGTGCAGGGGGACTGGGAACAGGTTCAGTCAGTTCATCACACGTTGTCTCTGCCGCTCCTTCCTTCTTGTGCTCTTCCCCTACTCTAGTGTGGGGTCCCTCCCATGGGATACAGTCCTCCACAGACTTCTCCAGCATGGATCCCTTCCACAGGGTGCAGTCCTTCAGGAACAGACAGCATGGATACCCCACTGGGTCGCAAGTCCTGCCAGCAAACCTGCTTCATCATGGGCTCCTCTTTCCATGGGTCCACAGGTCCTTCCGGGAGACTGCTCCAGCATGAGCTTCCCATGGGGTAACAGCATCCTTCAGGCATCTGCTTGCTCTGGCATGGGGTCCTCCATGGGCTGCATGTGGATATCTGCTCCACTGTGGACCTTCAAGGACTGCAGGGGGACAGCCTATGGTCTTCACCACAGGCTGCAGGGGAATCTATGTTCCAGGCACTGGAGCACATCCTCCCCCTCCTCCTTCTTCACTGACCTTGATGTCTGCAGAGTTGTTTCTCTCACATATTCTCACTCCTCGCTTATGCTGTTATTTTGCAGGTTTTTTATTCCCCTTCTTAAATACGTTATCACAGAGGCACTACAGCAGTTGCTGATTGGCTTGGCTTTTACCAGCAGTGTGTCTGTCTTGGAGCTGGATGGCATTGGCTCTATTTGACATAGGGAAAGATTCTGGAAGCTTATCACAGAAGCCACCCCGGAGTGTGCTCTGCTACCAAATCCTTGCCACGCATGCATGCTGCGTGGAGAACAAACCAGGAGGAGTTAAAAGTCTGTATGCAGTCACAGGGCTACAACCTCACTGGGTTCAAGGAAGTATGGTGGGACTGCACACACAACTGGAGTGCTGTGATGGATAGATATAGGCTCCTTAGGAAGGACAGAACAGGAAGGTGAGGAGGAGGAGTTGCCCTTTATGTGGGTGAGCAGCTGGAGTGCATGAAGATCTGCTTGGGGATGGGTAAGGGGCTCGTTGAGAGCTTGTGGATGAAGATGAACAGGCAGACCAATATGGTTTCTGTTGCAGTTTGTTTCTGCTCCTGACCAGGGAAGTCAGGAGGTAGCTGGGGCCTTCTTCAGATGACTGGGAAGAACATCACATTCCCAGGGCCTGCTCCTTACAGGGGACCTTAACCACCCTGACATCTGTTGGAGGGACAACTCAGAAGGGTTCAAGCAGTCTTGGACATTTTCTAGAGTACATTGATGACAACTTCCTGACATGGGTGATTGAGGACCCAACAAGGAAGGTCTGCTGGACCTGTTACTTACAAGCAAGGAAGGTCAGGATGTGAAAGTCAGGGACTGCCTTGGCTGCAGTGACCATAAGATGGTGGGGTTCATGATCCTACAAGGAGGGAGCAGGGCAAAAAGCCATACTACAGTGCTGGGTTTCAGGAAAGCAGACTTCGGCCTCTTCAGGGATCTGCTTGCCCAGTAATGTATTATAAGTTATTATAGCATTTCAAGCTTTCTGACATAGCCATGTAAAGACTGGATTTTTTAAAAATATGTATCTATGGGTAGCTCACAATCCTATGGTAGGAGAGTATTTTCTGGATTTTTGAAATAATAACCCACAAATTTTGTAAGCATTTTTGTCTTCATTTATACTTTAATGTCAGAGACTGTGCTGATATGAATAAATATCAGTATATTCAAATGAATATAGCTGTAATTCTCCACCCCAGCACTCTCCATCCAGGCAGGAGACTTTGAATATCTGTGTAATACATATATTATTTGCTTTCAAATCCTTCCTTAAACCCCCTTTTTGGAACAGTGCCTACAAAGACATGCTGCGGCTAAAGCACTCATCCGTGGTCTCTGCTGCCTATCACAACAATCAGTTCAGGTTTATTGTTTCCTCAAATTCCTCTGTGCATCTGTGCTCATATTCTACTCGTTCCTCATGCTTGCACTGTAGGCTCTTCCAAGCAGGAAGGGTGTTCATACTGGTGAGTTCTTTCATTTTGTATTTCAGTTCTGTGTTTGTATGAGACATCCTTGCCTTCTGATAATCCTGCCTAAAATAATCTTGTCTAGATACAGTGACAGTACTGTTACTACTGCTAATGCTTTTGCTATTATAACTGTTTTTACCAACTGAGGATCTGACCTGTTTGCATAAACATAACTCTATAGTTTGGTCTGGAACTGTGTCTCTCTAAAAATAGATGACCTGTCGGAATACAACTTTTAATACTTGGCCTCCCACACTGTCCTTCTCTGCTCAGCAGAATTCACCGAAGTACTGCATCTTCAAATTCATTTTGTCACAACTGGGCAGGTTTTTTGTGTAACTCACTGATTCAGTGTGTCATTTTCCTCTCTCAGTTTTAGGTCTGATGGGAAGAAAATCTCTAACTATTCAAACCTTTCTTCCTTTTAATTAGTTTAGTACTAATCAATTTAATGTGATTGTTCAGGAAAAATAAGTGCAATCTGGCCTCACTAGAATTAAAATCCCTGGCACTAAGATAGGTGCTTCACTGCCAGAGAATGACAATGGATTTAAAGTTACAGGAGAGATTACATCAACTTCCTGTTGCTTATTTTCTGTTCTTTGCTCCATTCTTTTCTTCACAGCAAATATCATCTAGTAATAAAATCTAATATATGCTCAGTAGTGTCTAATAAGGCAAAAGAAAATATATGATCAGTCCCAGTTTGGTTTTGCAGATCAGACATTGTCTTTCTCCTATGCCATAAGACTAGGCTATAGCTCTTGAACATCCCACAGAAACTCTGTTTTTACCTTTCTTCAAATGAGAGAAAACAGCTAGCGAGAGGACTGAGGAAATACAGTAAAAATAAAATTAACTCAAGATTTAAATACTTATATGCATAATACATTAGATAATTTAATCTTTACTGAAAAATGTAGGAGAAACTTCATATTCAGTTCCCATCCTGGTTCCTCTACTTCTTTTTTCATGGGTGTCTTGAAATGACAGAACTCTAAATTTGGTTTCTGCAATAACTTCCTATGACATAAAATACACTATTGTGTCAGTAGTGACTTCAGACTGCTTTTGTACTTTCTAAAAGGATATCAACAGAGGTGTGCTTCAGCACCAGCAGGTTTTGTTTATCACAATCCAGGAACATATTCTGATAACAGATACCTGATAAGCTAACCAGGCATCCCGTCTTTCCTTAGAGGAAATACTCTAGTTTTCATAACAACATTAAAAATGAGGCAATTTTGTTGGCTTTGTTTTTGACAATGGAAAGATTATGAATTTCAGCAGAAATTAAAAAAAAAAAGAACAAAACATATATTTAAAATGCAACAAAAATTGTTTTGAAAATATGCCCCCTTACTCAACAAATTCAGTGAGCTTTAATAATTTGTATGTCCTACTCGTTAAATGTAACAGAGTAACTGCCTGTTTCCACTTTGTTTCATGTCTTTTCTCATTATTATAATGGATACCATTAAATATCCAATTCTATCCTAAGCTAATTTGCAGCCTTAATGTGATTTAGAACCTTTAAGGATTATGGATATATTTGCTTTCTTATTAGTTTCTGACAATCAAAATGTGCAAAAGAAAAGGATTGCTATTACTGTATCAGTACATTTAGTTGCTTTCTTTCTACCACCCTTTTTATCTTAAAGGGAGGAAGGGAAGCAGCTGAGCACTTTATCAAATAAATTAAAACCTACTCCATACTTGGATTTTCTAAGCAAAAGTTATCAAGAAAAAGCGAGAAATATCCACTCAGTCAGTCTTTAAAGTCTTCTATTACTCTGAGCATCAAATCTCTCTTAATTTTTTTTTCCCAGTGCAATCATCAAGCTAGAAGAAGAGATCCTTTGGGAAGTGAAAACATCCTTTTAAGACTTTTCTTTGCTAGATTTATTTTTTGTTACTGTTGGTTTTGGGGTTTTTTTTGGTTGTTGTTTTGTTGTTTTTCTTCTCCAAGTGCTTCCTCTATAGTTGTCACTTTTCCTCTGGATGATTAGCGAGCTCTAAAATGATCTTGCTCTCAATTGCGCCAGAACAGCATGCACTGGGATCACTTCAATGTAACTGAGAACAAAACCATCCTTAAATGTCAAAATGGGTGATTTCTGAGGTGCTGTTTGTCCTCTGTGGAAATGATTTCACACCACACTTTCTCCTGGGTGAAAGAGATTTAAGAGAGTTCCATTTTTCCGGATCATGTGATTACACTAATGTGTACCACACTGATTCAGTCCTATTCTACTTTAACAAAGTGAGACCCTTTGAGGAGTTATTTCTATTAATAAAATGCTTTGCATGATTCAAATAAAATGACTGATTAAAATGTCTCCAGGAGGACCATAATTTTCTAGAACAATTCCTACAGAGCAGAGGATGACAGAATTATTTTTCCCATCCTGTACGTGAAGCAGCTTGGATACCTTGAGGTATACTTAAACTTTAAATCTTGATATTATGGAATGTATTTTAATTTTGTAAAATGAATCAGTTAATGCAGAATACCTTCTTCAAAATGCTAGCAACACTGATCAAGGACTAAGTTGTTCTAATCAGGCAATTGTTAAAGTAATGTCTTAGCAGTTTTCTTTAAACCAGTTTCATTACTCAGATCTATGATCTATGAAGTCTGTATCAGCTAGTAAATTTGACGAGACAGTACAATGTTCTTTGTCATGCAATGAATTATATGGGTATACTTGTCAGTATAAATTTTCTAGCAAAAGTAATAAACTATTCTATCATTCATTTTATTGCTAGAGAAAATAATCTTTTCTTATTTGTACTGATGTAGCATTTCCATTACTCCTTAAGAAAGACTTGGCAATGCTTCAAACTGAGTGTTATTAGAAAATATTCTATTACTGCTCAGTAAATATATTAGTTTCTTTTCCATTATACTTACCATTCTTAAGAGCACATGCTTTGATTACACTGTCTGCTCTACTGAGCAGCCACTTCAGACTATTCATCAAAAAAGTAAGTGGCTTTCCTGAAACTTCACTGCCAATGACATGCTGCGAGCTCACAAATGCTCTCCATCACAATCCTAGCAACATGGTTGGAAGTCAACTGATGTATTACATTGTATTTATTAATAAGCAGTATAGTCAAATGCTATGTTGTAATACTCCCTAATTTTATTTAATTAATGTAATAGACAGATGCTCTGATCGGGCCGGGTGGGTATTCTTTTCCCCAGTAGTGCTTCGGAATTCAGCACAAGACAAGCCTTGCTAGAATTATATTACAGTGCGTTTAGTCAGTATTTTCCAAATAGGCGCTTGATGCAGTTTTTGTCTGATTAGCAATATATTTAATATTTTGAATTGGGAATATTCTGTGCTGTATACCAACACCCATTCAAGCCTCAGCCATGCCCTGGAAAGGCAGGTCTGCAGTGTCAATACTATGCTTTTTGTGTTATGTTGATCAGCAAATTATTTTAATTCCCTCCCCTCTGTTGTATCTTTTTTCCTGGAAAGCGAGTAGGAAGTAGAAGAGAAACAGTAAAATTTAAGTCTTGTCCTAGTTCCCCCACAAGCCACAGTTTAAAATGGATAATCAATATTAAGTACTAAAGTTCAGAGTTACTGGGGTGTCCTCTGTTTCATCTTTTAAAAAAGAGGTCAAGGGGGCAAAAGTCATGGCCTCAGGTCAGGGCAGTGGTGAGTCCAAGGGAACACATTTAAGTGTTAATGAACCATACATGTTAAGTCTTTGAAACCCAACATGAGAGTGCAGTGGCTGATCTCAGCCCATGTTGAGATTGCCATTTATTTGCTCCTTTGGTTTGCTGTGAGTCCCTAGTATGGCCAGGCTATATCCCAGCACCCTGGAGGAAACGATGCAGGAAAGCAGAATAGCTGAAAGGTTCATGCATTTCCTTTGGATATCCTTTAACACAGAAGCTATACACACTCTCATTTGGAGGGTTTCATCTACTTGAATGTGAAGTGCAGCTTTGACTGCTCTGCTTTTTTCTCTCTTGCTTTTGCTATGTAGTTGCAAAGCTACTAAACAAGTAAGGAAGAATCTCATCCTCCCTGTTCGTGCATCTTTGGTCCTAGACAGGCCCAGCACTCTGGACAAGGAGGGATGGGAGTTGACTTCCAAGTGTTACCATCTGTGGTGTCACCAACCTTCTCTTCTTCTTTCCTAATATCTGTCGTAACTCCTATCATTGCCATCTCTTCGTAGGTGTCCTGTTCCTTTGCCTTTAACTGTGTCTTCCAAATTAATCTTTCTTAACTACAATGTACTTCAAAGCAGAACTGTTTCTTCAGACTTTCCTATGTATGTTGATTCTGCCTCCAAGACCACAATTCACTCCAGATACATCACCTTAGAACCCTCCAGATACATCACCTTAGAAGAATTTGTTCCCCAGAAGATGATAAAAAACAAGGCATGGAGATCAATATCAATTAGCATCCATTCCTAAATGAATAACGAATCAACAAGCCTTCTAATGTAAACAAAAATGGAGAATCCACCAAGGAGTTCAAGAAGAGTAGAAAGATTAAGGAAAAAAGTAATACTAATTGATTACATTTTTTTCTCTTCCCCCTCCCCCCGTCATTATTGCCTTTTTTTGTGATGTGTGATCAATATTTGTGTCCCTCTTTTGTTGCCTCATTTATATCCAGAACCTTACCAAGGGGACTGCAGGAAGGACTGGTGCTCAGACAAAAACAATTCTATTATACAATATCACTATTAAGATAACACATCTCACAGAGCTGCAGCTTCTGTAGATTTTTTAGATTACATATTTTTCAGTGTTTGAAAGGAATGGTATCTTTGTCCTTCAGAAAACACCCAGGACTTTGGGTCTGCTTCTGTGTTAGGAAAATGCCTATCATATTTGGGGCTTTTTAAACAAGAAAAATAATCACAAGCATGGTGTTCTCTTACTATGTTTTTGCTGTGTAACGCCATAAGCCCTTCAAGAGAATAGAGTTCTTCTAGTCCAGTATAAAGAAAATTTTAATCGGTTGTATGGGAAAGGCGAGTAACTGTTTATCACCGCTGAAATTATTTGACAGAAAATACTTACTTAAGAGCAAAGAAAGCCTAGCTTCTATTGGAGTCAACACATAAGTTATCTATTTCCCATTAAAGAAAAGATTCAGAGTGGTAGTAGTATTTGGAAACACCAGCCTGATTTCATAAATCTTAAGTGCACTTCCTTATGGAATGCGTTAATTATCAGAAACAAGGGGAAATGTTTAGGATGTGAAGCTCCAGGTATTCTTACAGTGTCACAGCAGTAAATTAATGCCATCAAGAACTCACACTGATATAATCACATAAACTTGCTACTTCAAGTACTGTGCAAATTACCTGTGTGGCTTATGATTACATTTAAAAAGCAAAGATGATTCTTCAGTTGTGGGTTAAAAATTGAGAATTTATGAATATAGGAGGCAAGAAGGTACTAAAAAACAAAGCCATGTTTCACTGTGGTAGTATTACTGCAATTAGTTTTTCAGAGAAAGTATTATCTTGCATGTCTCAGAGTTAAAGAATAAAATGGATTAGACCAAATGTATGGAAGAATGAGGACAAACATAAATAGGAGGCTGCAGGATTCAGATAAAAAAATTGTGAAATAATAGTATAATATAATTTTATATCTGAGTAAATCTAAACCAAGAAATGGAATAGATTAAAAGTCTTTCAAATTTAGCTGTGTCAACATTTACAAAAGAAAAAAAAAAAGAAAACCAGACAAAAAATAATGTAATTTAAGCAAACAATAACAACATGGAACAAATGTACATTCATATCAAGGACATAATCTGAAAACATGGTATTTCTATAGATCTTTGATTTTCTCTGTATTCCAAAAATTAAAATTAGTTATAATAGTAAATAATGAGTTGTTAGTCAGTAATCAGATGAAAAATTGGAGTAAATACCACAAAGTCTTTAATGATCATATTCCTTTTTGTATAACTTAACATGCAACAGGAGAACATAATAAAATGCATATAGGATTATCTCAGGAGTGGATGTGCTATCTGAGCTAAAATTCATTCAATCAAGACTCATTAGGAGTAGTTATTGTATATATATATTCAAGTACAGTAACAGTAGAGGTTTATTTCAGATTTCTTGTATTAGTTTTTTTCTAATTCATTTTGTTTTCCACTTATGGCAAAAATTGGTACAAATCTTTGTTACTTACTTACCACTGATTCTGGTCAAGATGCTATCATTGTTAATGTTAATAATCAAAAAAAGTAGAAATATTTTCTAAAATTAAAACAGATGAGAAATCATTTACTGTTTCCTGAATGGATTCATATTTTTTTTGTAGGTTGAAATGAACATAATCCAGATTCTAATCTACATGTGCTGAGTACAGTTAAGGGGATAAAACACAAAAGACTACTCCCAGATTGGTGTATGATTGTGTACACTGCCATCTCTCCTCAGATAGTTCAGGAGGTCTTCAATGACAATGCACTATATACCTGTAGGTAACCAGTTCCTGTGTTACCTAGCATCAGGATTAAAAATTATAAAGTTGAATTAAAGATGATAATTCTTAGAAAAATCATATAAAGCTTAGCTTCCTATTTTTAGTCTTTTGCATCTATAATGTTGGAGAACAGCCACATTTTCCTGGTTTTGTCCAATTAACCTGAGTGAAGAAAGAAAGAACAAAGATTTTTCGCACTCTGAAAGTTTATTTGCTACCTAACTGCAGCAAGTCATATCATTATCTATGTAAGTTATAAAAAATAGAAACAGGTTGAGAAAAAAGCATTACTAATAAACTTAAATACTTTATGAAAAGTGAAGAAAAAGACCACCTTTATGAAAGTGCTAAATTGACATTTTATGAGGGGATGTGCCTACTAAAAGCAGTCCAGTTAGTATGGGTGGAAGCTGGGAAAGTTTTTAGGTTAACTTAAAAAATCTGGGCAATTCTTAAGTTTGTGAGTTTTTCCCTTTCTTTTTTAGGCTTAGTAGGTTGCACATGAACAGCAGACACAGTGCACAAAGAATATACCTTCAAGCCTTCCTTTTTTTAAGTAAGCAAGAGAATGTGTTTGAATCAGGACTCTGGACATCTCTACTACCAAGTAAAATAGGGCCAATGATTGTTCTGGCTAATTGTCACAATCTGGCTGTATCCACAGTAATTAGTAATTGGCTCTGGAGCTCTCCTGAGCCTCATATAATGGTCCTAAGGCATGGCTGCAATTTTTTGTATGTTTTCTTTTTTTTTTTTTAAGATCCTGAATACCTGAAATGATGTGAGTGTGGAGGTGATATCATCTTAGCATCATTTCTGGGATTCTGGAGAGGGGCAGAGGGCAACTTGTGGCAGTGTTTGACCACCCTCACAATAAAAAAAAAGGTGTTGCTTTTGGATAGAATTTACTGGTGTTTTGATTTCTGCTTATTGCCTCTTGTCTTGTCAGCGAGAAGAGTCTAGTTCCATCTTTTCTGCACCCTCCATTCAGGTGTTAATAAGATCTCCTGCCAAGCCTTCTTTTCTCTGGGCCAAATAGTCCCAGGTGTTTCATGAGACATGCTCCGATCCATTAATCACCTTTGGGTCACCAGGCCCTTTGCTGGAATTTCTCTCTTGTCCTGGGGAGCCCAGAACCAGATGCAGCAGTCCAGAGGTGCTGTGCTTCCTCTGTTGAGTAGAGAAGAAAGATCACCTCCCTCAAACTGTTGGTGATGCTCTTCCTAATGCAGCACAGTATGCTGCTGGCCACCTTTGTCGTGAGAACACTTTGCTGACTCATAGTCAACTTTTTGCCCACCAGGACTCCCGGGGTTTTCTTTGCAACCCTGCAAAGAATGGGTCAGCCCACAACCTGGGGTTGTTCCTCCACAGGTGCAAGACTTGGCACTTCCCGTGTTGAACTTCATGATCTTCCTGTCAGCCAATTTCTCCAGCCTTTCATGGTCCCTGTGCATCATAGCATGAACATCTTGTCTACCAGCCACTCCTCCCTGTTTTGTATTGTCTGTCTCCCAAAAATGCGAGCTGGCATGAACCAAAACTATGCCAAGGAATAAGCTAACAGTGAAGCAATATGCATGATCAGATGCTTATGTCTTGAGTTTACTCTCCAGCCATCACTGCTTAATATATTGATATGGGTGTGTTATGATCCAATTCTGTTTGGATGAGAGGAAGGCCCCCTTGCTTTCTAGCCGACCTCAGCCGAGTCTGGGAGGCTAGGGGAGGCTAGGCCAACCTCTCATTTTAGGTTCAATCCCTTCGAGCGAGATTAAGACACAAACGAGGTCAGATGTTGTAAATCCACCCATTTATTAATTGTTTGGGGGAAAGAGAGAAAGCAGCAACAGGAAAGGAAGGAAGCAAAGATAAGAAATAAAGTGAGAGGTCCGGATAGAAGAGAGCAGTCACCACCATGGATCCGCGACGTCCCGGGGGGGGGGGTCCGTGCTTCTGGGGTTTTCGGTGATTGCACACGGAATCTTTGGTGGTCTCCTCACAAGGTCGGTGATCTTCCTCTAGCGTCTTTGATGGTCTCCCACGAGGTCCCCCCGCGGTCTGAGACTGCAGCCTTTTTTATAGAGCACAGCCCAGCACATGCGCACACATTTCGTGCGCTTTACTTTTGGTGGGCTCCGTTCGCGCGCTTTCTTGTTGCTGGGCAGGGGCAGGGCTCTGCTTGCATGCTTTAAGTGGCAGCAAACTGCAGGCCTTGGGCGGGCAGGCGGCCCCGCCTGGGTGTCCAGTGCCACTTTGCCTGCGGCAATGCTGATCTTCGCACATTGCCATACAAAGGAGCAAGCTTTGAGACAGTTAGCTGGCTATTCAGTCCCCCACAGGGTGTCACCTAAGCCAGGAAAGCACTGATTTATTTTTCCCTGTTAAGAAACAGTCACAGTATATAGTCTATATGCTATTCTACTATGCTATAGTAAGAAGTTCTTAAAGCTGAAGTACATATACCTGGACTATAAATATTTTTTATTTTACTAGTCAAGAAAATACTGAAGGATTTCCCTCCCCACCTGCCCCCCACTCCCCCCAATCCTCCCAGTTTGTTTGTTACTAAAACACTAGAGTACTGTTTAACCTGTGTGTTAAACAGTCATCCTCCACCATAACTGACACCAGAAAATCCAATCAAACCCCAGTGATTTTAGTAAAGCCAACTGGGAAATAGCACTGATTTGTAACAGTAGCCCAGCTAACAAGGGGATGTAGAACAAATGCTTACAAACGAAAACATGGCAATGAAAGATTGATCAGAAGCAAACGCAAAATCAGCCTAGAGATAATGGTGATAGCATTACGGAAATTATCTCTTTGTTTTCAGTTTAAACATATGAGCTTAAATAAGTCATGCACACATTTGCTTATTTGACATCCAGGTAGAGGTTTTTCCAAATGAATAGGATACTTTTATGTCAAATTATCTAAATTTTGCCTAGAATTATTTGCATTAGCAAAAAAGTATATCTTATAATGACCAGACTAAAGCACACTTTACAAATTTAATATCAAAATCAATATCTAGCACTACAATATTTTGACTTGATAGAAATCTCTGATATATACAGAGCTTCAAGGAGCTTGCAAAATTTTATTTTCTCTGACTGAGTGCTTTCATATTTCTGCATGTATAATGAAGATTAATATAAAATTTACCACCACCCCCACACCCAAATTAAAGAGTAGACACAAAATTAAACAATAGGAGGGAATCCCTCATTTGGCTGAGATTAATAATAGAGCACAAGCATTCCAATAAGTCAGGAAATGAGCTTATGTGACATTTTAAGTGCAGTAAGTTGGATATCTCCACTTGCATGAGTTCAAAAGCCAGGAAAGCACTGATTTATTTTTCCGGTAAGAAATAGTCACAGCATATAGTCTAGCTGATTTTCTATTGTACAGATAAATAGGAAAAAAGATCTAATATGACAGGTTAAGTGATGAAGGA
Source organism: Gorsachius magnificus (assembly GCA_034008185.1). Taxonomy (NCBI): domain Eukaryota; kingdom Metazoa; phylum Chordata; class Aves; order Pelecaniformes; family Ardeidae; genus Gorsachius; species Gorsachius magnificus. The sequence continues at coordinate 33,555,105 of CM067109.1, read as the reverse complement.
AGATTACACTGAAGTGCAAGACTGGAGAGCACATGAGAAATGACTAGCCCAAGCCTTTGAAGCAAATGATATGAAACAATCTGCAAAGGATAGTGCCACCCTATCATGGAAGTAAGCCTGATTCTGATTAATAAAATGTATAAAAGTTTTATGCTACAATTGCTTTATTAATTTCAATGTATTTATAATAACAGGAGGAAGATCAGAATCAGGATTAAGTAATAAAAACACAGACCCTCCATTGTCCTAAACTTTGCCCAGAGACTGATAATGTACACATGCCATGAAGCTGTGCCAGTCAGATGTGTTGAAAGCAGTTATTTATGTCACACAGTTATGGAAATATGATTCATATTTGGAGCAAGATTCTGATACTTTAAAGCTCTTGCTTTGCAGTTAACATTGAACTAGTGGTTTTAAGCACTCACATACACAAAATTTTGCGGAACCAATGAGTAATAATAAAATCAATGCTTTATTAAAGTATGTTGAAACCCAAAGATGCTTGTAACAGTTGAAAGACTGAAATTTCACTGGCAGAATGTAACATGATCCCTAGCATTTTTTCCTGACAGTTAAGTAGCAGAATATGAGAGGTTTGCATAGTTTTTAAAAGAAGCTTCACATGAGAGTTTTCTGCATAAATTAGTACTGGCAGCATGGGGGAAACTACAGGTTATGCTATGTTAGAAAGTGCTTTGGATAAAACTGCCAATCACAGAGCTATAGAGTATCAAAGAAAGCATTGAAAATGTGCCCAGCCCAAAAGGTAAACTCAAAGGCAATTAAATTCTCCACTGTGATAAATAAACCTTCTCAGAATGTATAGGATTTATAAATACACAGAAAAGTACAAAACATAGCTCAGGTACATTAACTGGACAAGCAGAAAGAAACATATAAACCCCAAATAAACACTAATATAATGAAAGGGAGATGAAAAGCGTGGTGAGAAAAATAAAAGAAAAATATTTTAAATAGCCTTCAAAATTTACTTCTTTTTAAGATGAGTGCATGCACTCTGACAAAAGCAATCTAAAGAACATTGCATTGTTTTGGTTGACTTGAAGTGCCATGTTGTAGAAAGGATTGCTCTTTACCATGAAAATGCCGCAGCCATTCTGAGTGCTGCTTAGTGACAAGCACTCAGCATGCTCTGCCTCTAAAATGGTGTCTTCCATCTCACTGAGGTAAAAGCTGGAAATCCATACATATTTCTGAACAACCTGATTATCTATTTTTTCCCTTTCCTCCACATTTGATTTGTTCGCAGCTATATTGCAAAATTCTGGGAAGTGTCATTGAAAATTTTTTATATAGTTTCCTAAATAATAATTCAAGGTGTTTCACAGACTTGTATCAAAATTTTCAGTTTGTAGCATTGTTACGTATTTGGGGTCCTCAACAGCTGATTTGCATGCTGTGATTTTGTCCGGCAGATATATTTAAAATACTTTAGTACATGAAAATTCCACTCTGTCCACATTTGGAGTTGTGAATAAATTTTTATTAAGTAAACAGGCAAAAATCTTTTTTGTGCTCAACAACATGTGTGTTTTATTTGCTCCTTAATTAGTAGCTTTAAATAATCATAGCAATAGTGCTGTTGTGGTGATCTAAAGATTGTTGCATAAAAGTAGAATGAAGACTATACCTTTAATTAAACAACTAAATTGTTGAATTGAGAAACACATGTGAGCTTTCAGGTGACTTTCGTAGACTTTTCAGGTCATCATCCTGGTTATTTTTCCAGAAAACACTGTTGCGGTTGTGGCCATTCTGACAGTGGCAATTCTTTTGAATCTTAACAATTATTCACAGGGATCTTTTCCTTTCATTTGTTTATGTCCAGTAAACACACAGTAGATTTCAGTTGGCTTGCTTGTCTGAACAATAAGCTGGGAAACATATAGTCAGACTTTTCATGACTTTTTATTTCTAATGAAAGACTCTCCAGAAGTCTTGTATTTCTGCCACAGAGTAGGAAAAGGATCTACAGTATTTCAATTATTTGAATAAGTTGCTGGAAGATAATCAGCAACAGAATTGTTTTTCCTTTGTACTCTGAATTTACAGTGTACCTGACATGCCATACCCAGGAAGAATAAATAGATGTAATTGCCAGTGCTACTTCTCCCTAAGCAGAATCTTTTTATGTGCAGAAGCTGGGGCTGTACCACACTATGTCTTTCTTTCTATTATGAAAGCATATGATCTAATATATTCTGTCCCTACTTAAAAATGTGCATTAGTACTTGCATGCTTTCATGATTGTCTTTTGTAGGGTGACACCTGCATGCACAGTTAAGAGTGATACAAAAAGAACTGGAATATGGAAATTTCTTCAAACACATTTGTGGGAGATTTGTACCATGCTACCCTGCAATATGGTGGTAGTTTTTAATTGGCTGTACTCATACCTCAATTGGAGCACACATTTCGTTCTATAATTTAGAAGTCACCAGAAATTATTGAAAGCAGGAGGCCTTACAGTTTTCACATGTTTAGTAATTACAGTTATTTAGACCCCACTGTGCCTCTGTGGCCTTATGGTACTAAGTTTTTTAATAGAGAGCAAGAAGACCTCATCCTTTTATACCTTGTTAACTTTTCTGCTTTTCCTTCTGTGTCTGGCTAAACTCAATTCAAAGATGCAGAGGTGAACAGCCAAGTGAAAATGGAGAACATCAGTCTAGGTCAAAATATTACCCTATGCAATTCAGTTTCAAAGGACGTCTATAAGCAGCCATTAAAATTCTAATATCTGAGTCTTAGACAAAATTTAAAGAGAGGAGCAAATGACCAAACATTAATCAGGTCTCTTGACAAAGGTTAAAGGAATGGAAAATCATAATAACTCATCCTTGCTATAGTTTTCACATAATCATCTCATGGCCTACCTAGGTTACTGAGCTGTATGTCATCATAAAGTGCATGGGTAGGGACTGAACCTTTTTTCTCCCTGCTAATAGCTCTTCTGCAAGTTTCAGTACTGTTAACTATATCTTTGTTTTCACAGTTTGTGCGTTGCTGTCTTAAAGCTTCCAACAGGAATTGACAAATATTTCTAGTTGTCATATTCTCTGAGGTCCTTAAACTAAACCTTATTTTTTCATAGGTCTTGTAATAGACTGGATTTATTGTTGTGTCAGCTTACACTAGGTAAGTGTCTTATTATAATTGCTCTTTAATAGCTCGTAGAGAAAGATCTTTGAGAAAATGTAGACAAACTACAATACCGATACAATTATTTATGTTTACTTGTCTTAAGGGGGCAGCAGCAGCACACTGTGCACTTCAACAGCTACATTTGTCTGCTCTGCCTGTGGACAAGATTAAGTGCAACTCTTTATTCGATAGTGGAGCTTAATGGGATCTCAGTGATGTTTGTTGTATCAGGTCTTTATGGAAACAAAGTCCAGTGTTTCAGCCTGATAGTGTTCATTTTTTGACATTTGTTAGAGACATAAACAATTGAATATAATGTTGAAGTACTTGGTACATGTCACTGTAGTTTAGCTGGACAGGTATAAGGCTGTTGCTGTGAGCAGCAGCCATGTATGGGTGTTTTTACAAGCATAACTCATCTGGAATTGTTTTCTGTAGTCATTACTGAGGCCTAGGGGACATAATATGGAAATAATAGAATGCAAATTTAGTCCAGCACCACTCTTTAAAAGTCACAAGGTTTCTGTACTTTGACATATTGAATTCTAAATTACTTATACACAACACAGCTGATCCAATATATTCTGCATCACTCTCAGGTGAGTGATTCATACTCCTCAGGTATGATACTTACTAGCCTTTACCTGCTTTCTGAAGCCAGTATCTGAACAAATTAATAGTTGCCCCTCACTCATAGTTTCCTTTACTACTGTATCTTCTTGACATTGTGTTCTATATACTGTATCAAGCCACAAATATGTATTTCCACCCAGGTAAAAGGCTATCAGCCAAGGGAATTCAGATCAAATACCTGGAACGAGTCTGTGTGAGGAGAGTCAGTGTTTTACCAAGTGTCTTCTCAAAGGAAATGTATTTTTCTTCTGTAAGTAGCTTTATCTGCAAAATTTTCAGATGCATTGAAATGCACATACCTGCTACTTGTAAAGTTTTGCAAGACTGAAACTGTGTAGGAATATGGCTAGAGAAGGTAACACCCAAATCAGTATGTCTTTGTGTGTGATGCTTAGAAAAGAAATAGTTGGTAGTATAGCTGTTTTTGTTTTTCACTATTCGTCAACTATGCATTGTATGTAAATAGTGAAGCTGAATGTAACAACTACGTTGTTTAAAATTTGTTGAGTAACCATGCAATGATAATGTAATGTGATGACCAATGACAGTTAAATTAGAATGACCACTTATAATTAAAATAAACCCTTTTTTTTGAAAGAAAGGCATTTTTTGTTGTAAAGAGGTAGTTGCCAAATTACCATGAATATCAGATAAATAGACAGATAGAATAGACAGATAAAAAGAACACCATTCACTATGGCTATCATTGACCCAGGAGGAGACAACTTTGCTGTCTTTAAAGTTGGGGGTTTTTATGTATGTAGTTATTGTATGCAATTGCATATTGCATGTTATTGTTATCTTCATGTATGAAAGAAAACCTCATCTAGTTATTATGCCCTGAATAATTTTGATTTTTACAACAACCAGAACTGTAAGGTAAAAGGAGAACAAAGTGTGTATGACATAAGTACTTTGCATATCTTCCCTGTCACATGATATACCTATTCTGTCTTTGGAAATGGTAGCTGCACCTGCAGGTTCACAGACCTGAGGGGAAAAAAAAAAAGCTTCACTGCTTTTCCCCACAATGTCCCTTGTGTTAAAAAACTGCAATGGTACAAGACAAAGAAAGCAAAAGTGGGAAAAAAAAATTCCCACATTAGATATCCTGGATCCCATTTTTGATGTGTGAACCTACTGTACTTCCACAACAACATAGACAGTTTTCTTCCATTTTAGAGAAGTGGTGAGAAAGAGTGTGTTCCTGAGAGGTATAGTATGCCACTCATGTGGTGAAGAGCATTATTAATACTGAGTGCCTGAAACAAGTTTTCAGAGTGTTCTTATCTCACAGAACTGAACAATAAGCTATAGGAAAATACAGTCAAATCAGACTATCTGCCCATATATTGGCAGTAGATGCATAGCTTCCATTGTTACAAGAAGCTCTGTAAGGTGAATAAAATGTAAGAAAGATACAAAGGTCACAAAAATGTAAAACAAGAAATCCTACTGAAGATATTTCACCATTTTAATAGGAATAGGAGGAACGTTTCAAAGTTGGTCCTCTTTACATGCTCATATATTTTTCTGCATATCCTCTTCTCTATACACATAAGAAAGGTGACAACAAACGAGGATGTTTATGGTTTGACCAGAATCCTACCTTTCTAGAAAAGATCACAGTATTCTGAAGTCTCTGGGCTAGATGAGACAATAAATGACAGCATAAGGATGCTCTGTTTCTTTCCCATCTTTATCTCTTTGCTCCCCCATTTTACATTGTGCCTGAGACTACCTATGCACCCTTCCGCACACCTTTATATGCTTCGCATCATCACCTCACATAGCTGTTCTCCTTCTTGGCATAATAATATGTCAGACAGAAAACGCTAAAGGGCATTTTATTATGACTATCATTTCAATGATTCTATAATTCCAAGACCTCTGATTTTTAAAGAATGACTTTCTTACTAGAAGTGTAGACAGAGTTAAGACTGTTCAGATTCCTTCCTTTGTATTTTCTCATCATAAAGTATTTAGGTTCCTTGATGGTTAAATGTAATTCTGATATACCAGGGTTTGTGGTGTGAATATTTATTAGTCCTTCTCTTTGCAAACAATTTCTCATGCTCAGCTTAAGTTACTTCTTGCTTGATAAAGTACCTTGCCTACTCTATACTGAGCCAGGCAATGCGCAGAATACCATAGCTAACACTCAGTAGTGCGGGCTGCGGTGCTGCCCTGCTGAGTGATGCATGGCACTGCGGGAAATCAGCAATGAACACTAAAGGAGAGCTACTGGGCTTCCTTCGCTTCTGGAGTCTCAGTGCAGCATGTGAAGCCAATGTGCTTCTTATTCTGGGTGTTTCCACCTGTGTGATGGAGCCCCCGCAGGCTAATATATAGATGCAGCTACAGTTGTTGTTTATTAAAATGTTACTGGTACCCCAGAGTTTTGAGCTCTCTTTACAATCGTAGCATTCACTGGTGAGTATGTGTTGTATGCATATACAGTAATTCCTATGCACATTGGCATTTGTACATACATTCCGATGACACAAAACCTAGAACAGATGTGTTCCACCATTAGTCATAGTTTAAGAGACATTATAAGGTTATTTTTTATTTATTAGACCATTTATGAATGTTACGTGCTTTATATCATATGTACATTCCAGTGCACAGATAAACACAGCATGTGCATAAATAAAAAGAAGCATACACTACTGTTGGACCACCAGTCCTTGGTTTGGAATATTACTCTGCTACAAATAAAAGTGCTCTCTATTCATGACAGAGCATTGATGTCTGTCATTTTCTTTCAAAGAAATCCAACTAGATTATATTGGGGGAAGAGCTTCAAAAGACAATATCTATATTGCATATGGATTTTATGGCAGCCCTTGTCCATTTGTCAGTTTTGAATATTGATGAAATTCCTTCTGGATTTCAGAAACCCTTCACTCAGCACGCAGTCTTAATAGCATTGAGGTTATAACACTTTGGCTAATATTATGCACTAAACTGTCCTGTGCATGGAAGCATGTAATAAAAAGTGATTTTGTCAGACTTTCTTCTGATATTTTCTGATTGTGTTAATTGCCCTGTTATTTTAAAAATAAATTATTAAAAAAATTGGAAAATTTGCATATTGTTTCCCTCCATCCTTATGCTGGGAAAGAAGAATCATGACATGATGGTCTACCAGATGCAGATTGCCAAGACAAAAATATATCTGGGACCTGTTAAGTGATTAAGTCAATTTAAGATGCAATAAATGACTCTATGCTGGGAGGAGTGGAAAAGACAGGGGAAAAGCAGAAGGTGAAGCAGAGGTACTTGTTAGTTTTACCAGGTAATGTACAGATTATGACATTATGCACTTACAGTGAATATAGAAGAAATTTTTTGGTGTTAAATCCATGTAAGCACAGAGGTCCTGAACAATGCCTGGTGGAAAACTTAAACTGTCCTTATAAGCCTGGTGCCTGAAGATGCTGAACACAGCAAAGTCTCTGCTATAGCTATCTAACCTGGTTCATTTATAGCCCTTATATCCTATAATAAATTTAACTCCATTTTCTCTGATCTGGGGCAAGAAACCCCCAAAACAATATATGAAAAGGTGCTTATTTTAGACTATACGTGTTTTCATTTATCATGAAAAGCATTTGCTGTGTTTGGTAACGAGATAAAAAAACTGTAAAGGTATGTTCTCCTTCATGGGAAATCTGGTGGTTTGTCTGATCATCCCCTGCTTCAGACACTGGCGGTGATCAGAACATACTGCTTCAAGCTTTTTTTATCCTCCCAGCTCAAGATGATCTCAGTGCACTGCTTGATATATCACTATCCACACTACAAACAGTGGTTGACTGAGGAAAACAGGATGTCTTAGGGCTGACCTTAGGCACTAGTAAGCGGACAGGTAGTTGAATCAGAAGACTGCTGGGGGCAGCAAAAGGCCTGGTGCGCCAATGCCCATGGAAACACTAAGAAATAGTTAATGTAAAAATACTTACCCTGAATAGCCCATCCTCTGTTGTTAGTGAGAAAGGAGTCAAAATGCTTTGGGGATTGAGATGGAAGGGATGAAAACGACACTCATTTTAACTAACCACAGCCTTCTGTAAACCTCTCTGTCTCAAAAAATGGCATGCTGTTGTCCTAAGGATTTTGTCCTTACCCTCAGGTGAGGATTTGATTGTGCCTATCCTACTAGGAAGCTCTGAGACAGCTTTCAAGCTTAGAAACCTACATGTGAGATTTTAAAGCCCTTTAAAAGTACTCCTCAGAATTTGCATCTGCAGCAATAAGAGAAGGTTGCTTTGGTTTAATTTGGGGGTTTGAGGGGAGGTTTGGTTTTTTTTCCTCCAAATGCAGGTAGATTGCGTTTTGTTTTTATTTTTTAATGTGGATAATACTGCTTCAAAAACAATTCCCTAAAACAAAAGCTGTCCCTGTGTCTCCAAATATAGTAAATGTAATGTTTAGGCTGCAAGAGACTACAAAATTGTTCTGAGTAGTTTGTAGAAACTAGGTCCAGACACTAAAGGCACACATGAATTGTCAGTGTGACAGAATGGGGCTGTGCAAAGAATACAATCCCTCAAATAAGAACCCCCTGCACACAGCTGATGGAAACAATAAAGCATATGAAATTGTACAGGAGAATGCCAAGACACCTGAGATCCGCACAGAGGAAAGATGACTCAACAGTAAAATAAATACAGCTCTCTTACTTTAGTAGTTTTGACAGTCTATGTTATAGGCTATGTCAAAGACAGTCTGTGGGGGGAACCGTCAACTTCAAGAAGGTCACAAAGTTAAAGAGCCCACCATGCTGATTCAGCACAGTGGCATTTGTCAAAGCACACAGCATTCTCCTACAGCAAACAAAGACTTCCTGTACATGAGGAGAAATCTGGCAATTTTTTTTATTTCCTGCAGGCTCCTGGGTTTTGATGCCAGGAAGGGCATCTGCAGAAGCTGGCTAATGAAGTTGGCAAAATATGGGAAGTGCCGAGGAGAGTGATTTATCTCCTTGTAACCCATTTGTAGGAGATCTGTGTCCGAATGTTTATAGTAGAAAGGTCAGAACAATGAAATGCTTAATAATGAAAATTTTTTAAGAGCTTGTGTTAAAAAACAAAAACAAAAACAAAGAAAAAAGACATGTAAGAATCGAGAATGCAGAATCGAGAACGTAAAACCACAATGAATTCTACCTTTTTTTCCACCAAAGGCAACATTCACAACATTCTTTTGAAAATCCAGAATTCACAAGCTGCAGTTTAGGGTTTTTTTCCCTCTCTTAGAAAGTAATGGCAATTATATGAGACATTTTCTACTTTCTTTTGTATAATTACTTTTAGTTAAACTAATAGCCAATATCATCACATAAGAGAAAGTGTGGTTTAATATGGGATAGTTTGACTTCCTATTTGTAAACAGCTTTGCAGGAAAGCTCAATTTATGAGCTATGGTTGTTTCACAATTTATCACTCTGGACGCTTTAGCTTTACGTATTAGGAATAAATCTATGACAAAAGGTTGAAGGTAAGAGCTTTTATTATATTAACAGGATACAAGTAATATACGCAAGCTTTCAGGATATAATTATACTACCCCTCCTCTGATTTTCACCAGATGTTGGATTTGAGACACTATCCGTAAAGTCAAGGCGATGTTCTATAGATACCAGAAGAAAATTTGTAAGCTCATGCAATGAAGTCTGAAAATCACTACACTCAAGGGGGCTAATGAAACAAATTATATTTTCTCAAGGGCATTTCCTGTCATATAGATAGCAAGCCCAGGGTTCTTAAGCCATACAAACATCAGTGTGTTAAGACTGCTTTTCACCCAAATAAAATCCATGTCCCTGTGGAGTGGTTCCTGTTTCTGATTAGTTCATGAAGGTACTGTCATGCCCGCCTCTCCTTCCACCCAAGCCCTGTGCCAACAAATATTCTCTTTGATCTTTGAGGAATGTGGATTTATCCAATGTCTCTCCACAGAAAGAAAATGTTGAAATACATCTCAGAAGGTCAAAAAGGTTGGCAGTTGCTGTTTCACTAATGATTTTTAGTATGTTAGGAAGATACTTCTTGATAATATTTATTCCTCTGTTCATCTTTCTCCATGACAGAAGAAAGGTACTGAAAAGCAAATGCATAGCTTCAAAAACAGTGACAAAAATAATTTTAACTGGACAGACATACAAGACCACATTTTTTGCTTTTGGAACAAATGGAAGCAAAATTATGCATGTTGGGAGGGACATGATGTTCTTTTTTCCTCCCTAATGCCTCACAAAGTTTGAAAAAGCAGTATGCAACTTTGATAGTAAATTCATGTTGTACTAATCACAGGGAGAGTGTTCTCCACGATATGTATGGATTATCTTTCAGTTCACAAGTGAAGAAAAATTTACTGTAATTTTTGCCTGTAAGTTCAGAAAAAATCATCAGACAGGAACAGAGAGCACAGGTCAGCATCTGGTCCACCAGGTAACTCAGTTGCTGGTTTAGGAATACTGATTTCATGACCCAAAAATTCGATTTCATTCACCCAAATATTTTTTCCTGCTGACAGTAATTTTGGTAATATGCCGCATATAATGGGTGTAATTAAAGATAAAGTTAGTATTTATAATTTTTAAAATGATATATTCTTCATAATGCCATGCATGGCATAATAGAAAAGGAAGGAAATTAATTATATGAGAAGCAGAAGGACTTCAATCAGGTAAACTCACATTAGGTATTCAAATGACATGTCACAAGCAAAATAAAACATTAAAATGGAAACAAAAGTCTTGGTAAAAATTTTATGTGTTGGAAAGCTGTGTCATACATTACAAATAATTGTATCCCTAGTTGCACCATTCTTGAGATATTGTGTATCTATTACAAAGTAAAACAAGTATCTGTCAGTTTGAGGTTGTTACCATAGTAAGAAAAAATGAGTACTTAAATAGTTCATTATCAAAAGTATTATGCTGGAGGGAGGAGTTTGGGAGATTACGTACTGTAAAATAAGGTCTTTCATAATGAAGCTATGGTTACCAGACCCCTTATCTTGAGAGATCCGTCAGGTCTGTTGTCCATGTGCTTCATGGGTGGTTTAACAGAGTTGATCTGGAATGCCATAAACTACTGTTTATGTGCAGAAAGAGTTCTGCAGATTCTGTGTAGGTGTGTGGTACTTCCAAGAAACTTTGAACCTATGGATCTTATGATACAGACCATCTGTTTAGCAAACACAGAACCAATATATAAGTCCTGCTAATAAACCCACAGCTTCCCAAACTCACTTGCCTTGTACTACTTAATGCAAGTGCAAATATTACCATTTGGAAAAACAAAGCAAAAGAAAACAACCCTTCACAAAAAGCATGTGCAGCCACTTTATATAAGGAGTATAAGAAATAAGAAAGATCTTTTCCCAGTTCATCATATCAGGTGAAGTTGGGCCCCTAATATGATCTTGCTTTTTCTCTCTTACACCCTCATAGTCAATAGTAAAGCAGATGAATGGCAAAAGTCAATTCCACTTGCATGCTTACAATAGTTTACACTACTCTCTGCATTGTTTCTGCAGCCTTCTGAAGCTTACAAAGATACCACTGCAACAAGATGTACACAGTTATCAATGCTAAAGAGTGCATATTCAGCCATGACTAACATAGTTAAGGAAACATTAGGAGTTACTTATCTAAGTCACTCTAATTTAGACTGATACATTTTTTGCTTGTTGAAATGTTCTTGAGTACATATTTTTGACCAGCAATCTATCTTCCTAAAACAATAATTGTCCTCACCTCAACATATTTTAATTCACCCCCTTGCCAAAACTTGAAGGCATTCAATGTGGTAGAAGTCACAGGAAACATAAAGAGCTACATTTAGACACATGAGCATTGCTCTGGAGACTGCTTTCCCTTTGTCTAGAGTCTTCTTTGTGATATCTGGCATTTAATTTAAGATCAACCTTTTCACAGGTGGCCACAACTTGGACAGTTTCCATTTTGTGGGCTCCTCATTTAAGACCAAAGTCTGTAACTTGCAAGAAGGCCTGAGTGCTTGCAGCAGCTGATATCAGTAATACAATGCTCTGATGATACAAGATACTGTATAACATGAAGTGTCCAAAGGCTGCCCTTTATACTATGTCCAAATATGCCACTAGCAGCTGTGTAAATGCACCATATGATCATAGGTATGTCTATTCACTATGAAAACTGCTTCTGTATATCCCAGAATATCTTGCAGCAATATTTCATGGAAGGCGGGCAAATCAGTGGAGGATTTTTTACAGAAAGACTTAAAAAGGCAAAGCACTATGGGATATGTATATATCCCAGCTTCAGGCTTCCTAGATTGGGCAGTGTGGCAATGTCACATTTGAGCCTGTGATTGCTCCTAGGATAAACAGTGTAGATGTAGTCTGCATGTAAAACAGTAAATATGCCAGGAGTTATGAAGATAAATTAACTGATGGTTCCTATATTTTTTCTAATTAATAAGACCTGCACTCACATACTTGAATGAATGAATTTTATAGAAAAACTTGTTAGGAAATCAATAATTCAATATGTTACACAGTAGTACAGTAAATATGCCCAGGGCCATAGTGAATGAAGACAATAAAACAAAGCATTGCAGTAGGGGTTCATTAAGTGAGCACTGAACATTGAATGAGGCAAGGAAAAACAGTATGTAATTATGAAATTAAAGATTGTATTGTTGTGTATTTCCACAAGGGTGCTATTACTATTTCTGCAACAACTGCCAGCTATTGTCCACCATGACCACATCTAAAAGGGTTATTTTCAGTTTCTTTGGAGGGCAAAACTGTACTCTGCAATGTACTTGGAAAATTACTTTTCACAGAATAAAAAGATAATTAGGATGCAAAATTCCTCCTATCTTCTTCCCATTTTATAATAACATGTTATTTTTAGATATAAAGAGCAAGTGCTTATCACTGGCAGGGGGAGAAATCCTGGAGGTGACCACGAGATCCGAGGGTCAGGGCAAATTAAAACTCAGGCAAATTAAAAAAGACTTCCATTTTCCCTCTGTCTGCACAATTTTGCCCTATAGTTGTGCTAAGCAAAAGTTTGGTAACCTCAAAAATCTGATCCAGCTCTAAAAATTCTGCACAGATTTTTACAACGTTCAAGCTTGATGTCAGGAACTGCCATAACACCTGTGCAACTTCTTTGGTTTTTGTCAGCTCCTCTCCACTAACACTTGTGACAACCAGGCCAACTGCAAATTAGAATTTCTCGTACAGATTAGATGAATTCTAGTTTATTCCATGAACCAACAGTTCAAAGTCCACCAGTCAATTAAATCAAGGGCTGGATTGAGAAAGATTGTTCCCTGTTTGCTAGGAGAATATCCGTGCCTTTAGAAGTGGCAGTAAGAAGTACAAAATGTCTTTGACCTCCATCCTCTGTTGAGCTGATTATGTAAATTTTTTGTCCTTTAGTAAAATGCTTTCATTCTGAAAACAAGGCCATACTCTAACCAGGTAGTAATATTTCATTGATGCATAAATCTGTTAAACTAAGTGTCACTTGGGATTATTTGGAGGCTAATTAAAGAAGTACATCAAGTTTTGTTGGTTTTTTTGGTTTTGTTTTTCTTTTTTGGTTGATAGTGAAACAAACTTTCTTTAAAGGGTTAAGTCCATTAGAGTCAAGATCGCTTTTACAGTCTGCTCTGGACATATTCTGGAGGTAATTTTTTTTTTATTCAGAACTGTAAACAAATACATGATGTTAATAACTTATCGCCTGACTGATCCAGATTTTCATTTGTATGGTTTGGTATAACCAATTTCAGAACAATTTGATTTAAACGGTCACTGGTGATCAGTGCTTTCTGAGTCATGGTTCTGAGTCATCTTATGTGACTGATAAAGATACTGAACCAAAGGAAAATATGCATTACGCATATATTATTGATTGGAGAGTTTATTTATACCTTGGAAAAATTATAACGAGCAGCACTTTACTTCTATGAACTAAAGAACAGAAACTTGTTTTTCCTGACTTTCTGTCAACCAGTATTAATTGCTAAAGGCTAATTTTGTTATGTCAGACACACTGATGCCAATCTCAAATGAAATCAGAGAAGATTCTCCACATTTTTTGCCATGTAACCAGGAGACAAATTCTTTCAGATAGATGGCACAGATGCAAAACTTGTAGAATATCAGGAATGAGAGTATCAGTACTACTATTACTCCTGTTGCTTTTGAACATTGAAGGAGCTGTAACTTTGAATTCAGAATAGCTTTGCCATTAGTTGGAATACTTACAGGGCTATAACTTGCTCCCACTACTGATTTTTTGATTCACCAAGTTCTCCTTTTGGACTCTTTAAAATTATTAAGGGTAAATCCCTATCAAAAAGGTATGCCTGAAATGGCACATATTTGTATTTGGACTTTTTTCTCTGCTCATGAAGACCACCAATTTACTGAAGAGATAAAGGCAACATGGTACTTCCACTGTCAAAAAGTTCAAAGTAATTTTTCTACAAACTTTTTTCAAAATAAAATCTCTTGTTACTGCCAGCATAATGGCACTTTAATTTTAGATAATACTTTAAAGGTCTGCCAGTTTTTCTTTGCTGGAATTTTTTTTTTTTTTTTTAGCAGGTATGTTGAAAATCAAACAATCATTCAGCAGTATTTGTGCTATTTTTGCCTTTCAATAAACAATGTCTTCAACCAGGTATTTTAACTGTGTCTGGAAAAGAACATGCAGAAAAGCAAACCATACTTAAATTTGTGGAAAATATATGCACAACATAAAATTAATGCAAACTGGAAACTAAGATGTTACGAAACCTGTTCTGCCTACAGCAGCAGTGTTAGGTATGATGGTTTCCTCCAGGATGTCCCAAACAATGGCTAGCTCAGTCAAATATGCACAGTTTTCAGGAATATTTTGTAAGGAAGTTCTACATTCAGATTCATACTTTTCTGCTTATTTGACATACATAACTACTGACTTAATATACTTGACTGAAGGATTTTGAGTCATTCTCACAGTCTCTCAGTTACACTGATTTTTGAATTGATCCTACAAGCAGTTCAGTGCCCTCATCTCCCGAACTCTTTAGTGAGAACTGAAAACCTTCCATAAGTTGCAAGAAGATCTCTTTCTTTATACTTTATACTTCTGCCAAACACACAGCTAAATTGTTTAAACCAAGAAATATAAGATATTAAGTTGGCACTTATTCTCTTTGAATGCTTTCCATAAGTAGGCTTCAACTTTTAGGAGACTTTGTTATTCAGAATAAATCTACTAAAATTTCAAGCAGTTATGTTTCACTGTTATACTGTGCTATACATATACTTATACCACCCATACCTTTGGTTATTATGATGTGATCACAGAATAGTTGATGCTGGAAGGGACCTCTGGAGTTCATCTGGTACAACCCCTCTGCCCAAGCAGGGACACCTGCAGACAGGTGCCTCAGACGATGTCCAGACAACTTTTCAGTATCTCCAAGAATGGAGATTCCACCACCTGTCTGGGAAACCTGTGCTGGTTCTCCCATCACACACTTAAAAAATGTTTCCTGATGTTCAGATGGAACCTCCTGTGTTTCAGTGTGTGCCCATTGCCTCTGGTCCTGTCACTGGGCACCACCAAAAACCCCTGTGTCTGTCCTCTTTGCACCCTTCTTTCAGGTATTTATATACACTGAAAAGTTCCCCCTGAACATCCTCTTCTCCAGGCTAAACAGTCCCAGCTTTTCTCTTAGGAGAAATGCTCCAGTCTCTTCACCATCTTTATAGCCCTTCTTTCTCTCCAGTGTGTCCATGTCTCTCTTGTACTGGGGAGGCCAGAACTGGACACAATGCTCCAGGTGGGGCCTCACCAGGGCTGAGTAGAAGGGAAGGATCCCCTCCCTCAACCTGCTGACAACACTCCTCCTAATGCAGCACAAGACACCGTTAGCCTTCTTTGCTATAAGGGCACACTGTTGACTCAAGTGATCAGTCAACATCACATTTTTATCATAATGAGAAATTTGTTAAAGAGGAAAAAAAAATTCAAGAGATTTCTAGAGGATTGACTGAGACCATTTCTGTTAAGAAATGCCATATGAAAATAACATGAAAACAACTTTGAAATTCTCCTTATGTGTGAACTTGGAGAACAACGATCACTGTTATATTTTGCAATTTACAGTTGTGAAAAGCTAAGGAAAAAATTTTTGGAGTTGTCACAGAAAATCAGTTGCTTTCGTGAACAATAAAGCTTACAAATAGTTATCTAGGACTTTCTTTCCCACCCCTCATCAACAACTTCCTTCTGCTGATAGCCAACAGTCCTCTGAAAAGAAAACTTATTCTTTTATAAAGTGAATGAAATGCAAGGAAAAATATTCAAGTCCATATTACAACACATGACAGCTTAATGGGTGTAGTGGAAATGGAAAACTTGACATCACTCAAGGGGAAAAAGAAAAAAAGATACAACCCTTCTTTTCCCTTCTTTCACTTATCAACAAGACTGAAATCTTGCTGGGACCTGCCTGTAAATCTGAGCTGTGCATCCTGTTGCCCGGCTCTACCCAATCCAGTCCCGTCCCTGGAGCAGCAAGTGGGTTTGTGCCCAATCTTTCTGCTGTGTGATGAGTCAAGAATAACCTTGTCACCCCTTAAGCTCCTCATCTACCCCAAATTGAAAAAAAAAAAAAAAAAAAAAAAAAAAAAAAAATTAATCTGCCCAAACCTTCAATACTGATACCAGGCAGCCAGGCCCAAGACCATTTTCCTTCTTGCCCATGATCGCAAAATCTCAGGCACAGTGCCAGGTAGTGGGTCTGCAGATCTTGGCCCCTCAGCTCCTTCCCCTCTCAGGGGCCCTTGTTGATACTGTGAGGTCCCCTCCATGCCTCCAGCAGTCCCTGCCCTGCCACACATGAATGCTTCTTCAGCACTCAGAGAGGAAAAGAGCTGTTTCAGCAAAGGATAACTGTCTCTGTTTTTTTAATTAAGGAGTCAGGGGTGAAAACTTATATAAATGTGTTACAGCAAAGCTGAGCTGTTATATTTTAGAATTTGTTGCACAAAATTAAAATGGCCATTATAAATATTATGCGTATGCTACTTTTTAAAAAACCTGTTAACACTAGCGATACAAATGATATATTTTTATTAGCATTGGTGTCCACATTTTTAATAGTTTTGGTATCCATAGTTTCAAAAGTAAGATTAATACTTATTATATAGAATTACGTTATAGAAATAAGCAATACTTATATATGTTGTAGTGGTGGGATGACTGTAACAATTTTCCATTTTCAGGAGTAAAACCAGAATGAAGAACACGCATTTAAAATCTCTCTGAACTAGAACTGGAATTTCTGAAAACCTCAAAGAAAAGGATCAGAGAGCGGTTTATCAAAAAGCATATCTATACCAATGAATCCCTGCATGGAATCATGCATACACTTGTGCATGTACATGTGTCATGTAAAACACGGTCAAATAATAAGGAAATATTATGACAGTGCCTCTGAATTAAGGCTTTTAGTCTCATGCTAATATCCTGAATCTCCCAGATCAGATTAAATTTTCCATTATGTATTGTGATGTTTCATGATGAAAAGTGGATATAAAGGATAAGTGCTGTCCCAACTGCTTTTATTTGATGATGATTCCGACTTAGGAAAAGGAACTGGTAGCTAACTAACTAAATGGATATATACTTATATCTATGTATGCATGTGTATACATATCTACATGTACAAACAAACATACAGATATCTATATAAATATGTTTGTATGTGTAGACCTGTATCTACTTGTATGTCTCTACGTTTCAAGAAAGGACATCTATTTCTTGAGTGTTTTTAATACTTTGCCACTAGAGTTCACTGATTTTAGTCCTTCAGTGCTGTCAAAGTAAAACTACTGCCACACAAATGAAGGGATGTGCCTTTGGAAGTATCCGTACATTGCTGCTGCAGTGGCACGCATTAATAGTGGTTCATGTCGCATGGGCATTCTTACCTCAGGGCAGTTCTAAGTAGGAACATTTAGTTTTCTGCATCATTTTAAAACATAAATACCTTTTCATTGGAGACAAGCTAATCTCTTAAATAATTTCTTTCAAGCATTCTACAGGTTTTAAACACATGTTCTCTATGACTCAAGGTCTATTTCAGTTACCCTGGTTGAAATGGTGTCCCTCAGGGGTCCGTACTGGGACCAGTGCTGTTTGATGTTTTCATTAATGACTTAGACAGTGAGATTGAGTGCACCCTCAGCAACTTTGCAGATGACACCAAGCTGAGTGGTGTGGTTGACACACCAGAAGGATGGGATGGTGTCCTGGTTTCAGCTGGGATAGAGTTAATTTTCTTCACAGAAGCTAGCATAGTGCTGTGCTTTGGATTTAGTGCTAGAAGAATGTTGATAACACACTGATGTTTTGAGTTGTTGCCAAGTAGTGCTCAGACTGTTCAAGGACTTTTTGAGCTTCTCCTGCTCGGCCAGGTGCATAACAAGCTGGGAGTACAGCACAGCTAGGACCCAAACTGTCCAAAGAGCTATTCCATACCATATAACATCATGCCCGGGGGGGGGTTTGGTGGGTCGGTCGGTCATGGGGGGAGTGATCGCTGCTCGGGTACTGATCGCTGCTCGGGACAGGCTGGGCATCGGTCGGCGGGTGGTGAGCAATTGCATTGTGCATCATTCGTTTTGTATATTCTCCATATTTTGTTATCATTCTCATTATTACTATTATTATTATTTTCTCTTATTAAACTGTCTTTATCTCAGCCCTCGGCTCTAACCTTTTTCCCCTTCCCGATTCTCTCCCCCATCCCACTGAGGGAGGGGGGGAGAGAGCGAGCGGCTGCGTGGTGCTTAGTTGCCAGCCGGGTTAAACCACGACAGATGGCATCCAGAGAGACCTGGACAGTCTGGAGAGGTGGGCCTGTGGGAACCTCATGAGGTTCAACAAGGCCAAGTGCAAGGTCCTGCACCTGGGTCGGGGTAACCCCCTGTATCAATACAGGCCGGGGGAAGAAAGGATCAAGAGCAGCCCTGCCGAGAGGGACTTGGGGGTACTGATGGATGAAAAGCTGGATGTGAACCAGCAATATGCGCTAGCAGCCCAGAAGGCCAACCTTACTCTGGGCTGCATCAGGAGAAGCGTGGCCAACAGGGCAGGGAAGGTGATTCTGCCTCTCTACTCTGCTCTGGTGAGACCTCACCTGGAGTCCTGCATCCAGCTCTGGAGCCCTCAGCACAAGAAGGACATGGACCTGTTGGAGCGTGTCCAGAGGAGGGCTACTAAAATGATCCGAGGGCTGGAGCCCCTCTCCTATGAGGACAGGCTGAGAGAGTTAGGCTTGTTCAGCCTGGAGAAAAGAAGGCTGTGGGGAGACCTGATTTCAGCCTTTCAGTACTTAAAGGAAGCCAATAGGAAAGACAGGGAAAATCTTTTTAGTAGGGCCAGCTGTAACAGGACAAGGGGTAATGGTTTTAAACTAAACCAGGGTAGGTTTAGACTAGATATAAGTAAGAAATTCTTTACAATGAGGATGGTAAAACACTGGAACAGGTTGCCCAGAGAGGTGGTGGAGGCCCCATCCCTGGGAACATTCAAGACCAGGTTGGATGGGGCTCTGAGTAACCTGATCCAGTTAGCAGTGTCCCTGCTCACTGCAGGGGGGTTGGACTAGATGACTTCTAGAGGTCTCTTCCAACCCAAAACATTCTATGATTCTATGAAATGTTCAGTTTTATTACTAGTTTCTCTGTGGACCCTATTAAATCAGTATTTCATGGCCTCACAAGCTTCAGAGAACATATTCTCCAATATGTATTTGATAAAAGTGTTGAGGACAAATTTTTAAGTAGTTCACTGAAAGTCATATAGGAGACATGTGTCAAAGGGGTGCTATGCCCCTACTACCTGGTCATTATTCAGTGTCTTGTTTACTATTCAGTCTTCCGGTGAGTCATAGGTGGCCTGGATCCAACAATCAACAGAATTATTCAGGTGCGTAAAATTGTGCACAAGATAAAGTACATTGCCAGATCAAAGGCTCAATGTGCTTACCAATTTATGGACAGAACACTAGGGAGGCTAGGTATGGGTGAAGGGGAAATTAAAAACTTTATGACAAGGCATGATAAGTGTGATCCTGAGTGTGATATGGTAATTGATCCTGAATCATTAAGAGTAAGAAAAACTTAGACCTAAATTCTCTATGGAAGAAAACCTACCTGTCGCTTTCATCTCGTTGCGACAATCACTCACGGTTAGACGTGTGAGCTGCACAGGGGAGTCACGTCTCAACCCTGGGCCACTGATGCACAGACACCAATATGAGGATGCAGCAAATGGCGTTTATTCTAACAAAACAACAGCTTTTATACTCCTTATCAGGCCCGCCCGTCTTCTTCCTTCTTCTTGGTGATGATGATCAGTAGGTGGTCGTCTTCTACGCTCAATTGCTCCTCCCCTTTTTTATTCTCCACAATTCCCCCTCCCCATGCTATAAAAGCGTTTCTCGCATTAAATGTTGATAATTAATATTCTAATATCTTTCTCTTCTAATTAAGTGCAATGCTCTCCTAATGTATGTTATCATTGCTGGCCAGTCAATGATAACAGACAATTATTATAATTATTATTACTATCATTATGTATTCTCTTACCTTTCCAGGGGACTTGCTTAGAATTCTTCGATCTAGGGATTAGGGGTTCTCCCCGAGAATTCCTCGGTGCCAGCTGGAGATCCCATAATCTCACGGATCCGTCGAGATTCACAAGCAGTGTCCCATCTGAGGTGTCACCTTTTTCTTATAAAGCTACAAACATATAACATCTTATAATATTATGATTATTTAAGCTTTTTAGTAAGTAATAATGCGTAGCGCCTACTGCTTACTCTTTTTCTCCTGGCAAGCGAAACAAAGCTCCTACCTATATTACTAAAACTGTTTAACAACACATTTATAATACAAAAACTGACTGAAATGTTCTGCATCTTCTTTGGTCTGTTCTGCTTTCTTTTCTTCTGTTCTTCTGCTTCATCTGGCGTTGATAATTTCTGATATCCTTCCTGTTGCGCTTCTTTTTCTGAATTTTGGCTGAAGAATCGATTCTGCAAAATTTTCTTAGACTATTCATTAATTTTGAGATCTGGCCGTACCCACCTCACAGGTACCCATTTAATTACTTCATCTTTTTTCACTGCTGCATAACCACGTCCCATCACCACTAGTCTCCATCCCCCCTCCCAGCTACCAATATTTGGGAAGCGGACTAGGACTCGAGGCCCTTGTTCTTCCGCTCTGATTGCCCAATGCTTATGCACTGGGGATTCTGACTCATTACCCCTAAGAAAGTGATTTAAAGCATAGAGGGCTTGATTTAAAATTCTAGTTTGTTCTGAAACTGGAATCGCCTTTTGTTCTCCATATCCTTCCGCCTCCCCAAGAATCTGAATTTTTCTTTTTAAAGTTTGATTTGCTCTTTCGACAATAGCTTGTCCTTGGCTATTATATGGAACTCCATGACACAATTTTATACCCCATTTTTCTGCCCAGTGTTTTGTTGACCTTGCTATAAAGCATGCTCCATTATCTGTTTTTATTTGTTGTGGGATCCCTAACCAGGCTATAACTGTACTCCAATGGTGTTGTATTGCTCAAGAATTTGGAGTCTTATGCTGTGTAGCTACTATCACTGTACTATATGTATCAGTTGTGACAGCCAACCATTGTTTTGGTTGCATGAGAGAGCATATCGTAAAATTGGACTGCCATATCTGATTAGGTTGTATACCTCGAGGGTTCACTCCAGCACCCCAAAGTGCGGAATTTTGACAATAAGGACAGGTGCTTATTATGTCTTTTGCTTGAGTCAAAGTAATATCACAGTGTTTTGCGAGCGCTTTGGCGCCTATGTGTAATTTCTCATGTAACTCTCTAGCTTCTCTGACTGTCCATACTTTCTGAGCGGCTTTGTCTGCTCTGTCATTTCCCTCTTGATACATTCCTTTAATTGTAGTATGACTGTTAACATGTATTATTGACACTGTTGCTTCTCTTTTCTGGAGTGCTTCCTCTATTCTTAATGCAATTTCTGTTCCAGCTACTCCAGGATAGGTCATATTTTGTACTATGCGAAACACAAACATAGAGTCTGTTACTATGTTTAAGTGAATTAAAGTCCATCTCTGGAGGGCTTCTGCGACGGCGATTGCTTCTAATAGTTGCACACTGGCTCCAGGTTCGGTAAAGAGCAGTTTCTGCCAATTGTCGTCCTCTTCTTGCCACACTATAGCTGTGACACCTGTCTTTGAAGAAGCGTCAGTGTATACAGTTTTACCTTCTTTTGGAATTGTTAAAACACGAGGTTCCCAGGACAGTCTTAACGTTTGGACATGTTCTACAAGGTCAGACTTTATATCGGTTTCAATGTCTCCATAGTAATCATATAATGCTAAAGCTACTGTCTCTGATGTCTGGCTAATGGTCTCCCAGGTGCTTTTCTTAACAGGTAGCACAATAGCGTTGGGTTCTTTGCTGAGATGTTGCCGTACAAATTTTCTTCCTTTTTGAATTACTGTTGCCAATGCTCTTGGATATGACACAAAGGCTTGACTGCATTGATTTGAAAACAACCACCATAGGATGCGATCCTTTTTTCGAGTTTCCTGTTTTATTACTGCCACAGCACCTCTCTGTGTCACTGCTACACAGAGTTTTACTGGCTCTCATGGATCCCATCTGTCTAGGCTGCCTTCAGAGATGATTTTCCGAATTTGCTTTAGATTGTTTTCTGCCTCTGGTGTTAATCTTCTTGACTCCCATGGGTGTCAGCCAGATAACAGCACATAAAAAGGTTGTAACAGTTCGTTGCTGATACCTACTATATTTCTCAGCCATTGTAATGCTTCTACTAAAACTTGTACGTCATGTAAAGTTTTTACTTCTATTTGAATCTGCAAAGGAAGCGGGGTGATTTTTTCTGCTTCTACTGTACTGCCAAGATAACTCACTGCTTCCTGTATTTCTAAACCTGCAAGGTTTAATTTGATCAGGGCACATTTCTCCACTTCGTTGAGATAATTTTCATTCTCTGCTGCTATTAGGATATCATCCATATAATGCAAAATTATTGCTTTGGCATATTGTTTTCTCACTGGCTCTAAGACTTGTGCAATGACTTGTTGACATATTACTGGGGAATTTTTCATACCTTGGGGTAAGACTTTCCACTGATACCTTTTTGCAGGTTCTTGTTGATTTATCGATGGCAATGTAAAAGCAAATCTCTTGCAGTCTTGTTTACTAAGGGGAATAGAGAAGAAACAGTCTTTGATGTCCATGACTATTACTGGCCACTTCGCGGGGATTAATGATGACACTGGTAAACCTGGTTGCAACAGTCCCATGTCTTCCATCTGTTTACTCACAGCTCTTAAGTCATGTAACAGTTGATATCTCTTTCCATCCTTTTTTAGTATCACGAAGATTGGTGTATTCCATGGGCTGTTGGAAGGTTCTAGATGACCTGCTTCTACTTCTTTTTCAATTATCGTTCTGGCTGCTTCCAGTTTTTCTTTAGTCAGGGGCCACTGCTCTACCCACACTGGCTGATCATTCCTCCATGTTAATGGGATCGCTTGTTCACAGCTGACTAGGCAGGCAGTGGCCTTTATTCTAAATTTGTCAATCTTATGTTTAGTTGAACCAATACATCACGCCCTATTAGGGCTTCGGCCACATCTGTCACGTATGGTCTAGAATGTCCTTTTACAGTTTCTCCATTGATTCGGATCGTCAATACTTGTTCACTCCTATAAGTGGCTGTGGCTCCTCCCACTCCATCCAAGAATCCAGCTTCTGCTAAGGGCCAGGTCCCTGGCCATGCTCGAAAGGGTATTACTGTCATGTCTGCGCCGGTATCTAATAACATTTCCATTGTCAAACTTCCTGCCTCTGGGTGTCCTAACATAGTTATAGTTGCTCGTACTCAGGGACGCTGATCACATTTATTGCCAAGGCCATGTTAGGGTGTCTCCCACTTGTTGTTGTTGAAACATGTTCGTCTGCTCATCTGGTGCTTGACAATGACAAGCTTGTCTTCCGGAATTTGAGTTCCATGTCCGGGGTGGAGCCTGTGAGGAGAGAGGTGTGGGAGAGGCAGATCCCTGGCCACTGCCCCTCCCCCTCCTGTTTCCCGCCTTAGATTTACATTGACGTGCCAAGTGGCCAAATTTCCCACATTCCCAGCAAGATCCTGGTTGTGGTCTGTTGACTGGGCATTGCATCTTCAAATGACCTCGGCCCCCACAATTATGGCAGGTACGTATTTCTCTTCTTTGAGGTCTTATGACAGCTGCCAGTGCTTGAGTTGCTGTATTTAACATGGCTTGTGGAATCATTGACTGCTGCGTTAACACAAACTTTATGATTTGTCCTAATGAGGCCCCTGATGGAGCTGCTCTCAATATTTCTTTAGTTTGCTCATTTGACTGTTGTCTTATACATTCCAGCATAACTGCATTTTTTGCCTCCGGGGGCAGATCTGCATTCTCGATTGCCTCTTGTAACTGATCACAAAACTCTGTAAAACTCTGTGTGTGTTTCTGAGTGATCTTTGTCCACGGGGCAGTCTGTTTGGTAAACTTAGAAATTTCTGAATACACTTGTCTGGACGCCTCAGTAGAGGCTGTAATTTCCCTTCATCGAAGGCCTGCCGCTTGAAGCTGCGGAGATGACATGGCAGGGTCTCTACCAGAGAGTCTGGCAAATGTAGTTCCTCTTAATGGATGTTGCGGATCATTCGCTGCAGTTGCTGCGATTACATGTAATCAGGCCTGCCAAGCTTCTTTCCACAATACCGATACAGTAGGTTTCAGTATGGACCTTGCTAATAGTCTCGAATCCCATGGCAACAGTCCCCCTCCATGTATCGCATCAGGAGTGTGGTGATGGATGGGGCTCCTAAGCCTTGCTCTTCTACCGCCTTTAATAACTGCTGAACCATCTTTGTGTCCACAGGAGCCCACTCCACTGTCCCACCCGGCAGGGCTCTGACAGGATAACTACGAGGGGGTACTTGCAATCTTAGACCCTCAAGGGCACAGTCCTTAGCTATTAGCTGCCAGTCAGTCAGGGGGATTTCCCACGATTCTTTTGCATTTTTTCCTTCTAGTCTCTGTAGCTGTTGTTTTTGCTGCATCACTGATTCAGCTATCTGCTGCAGGAGCCCTTTTACTTCTTCTACTAACTTTCTCTCGTCTCTGTCTCGGGGCTGACCAGTTTCTTCTCTCAACCCACGCCCCAGTGCTGGTATTCTTGTTCACGCCTCTCTCCTTCCCACTTCCATGCCCCTTCTAACCGCCAAATTAATTCTGATACCTCCCCTTCCTTTTCTTCTTGTGGCGCAGTTGTTTTTCTGATTGGTGCCCCAGGAATCCAGTCTAACGGATGTACAGGCACTTTTTCTAATACTTTCTCGATCACCATTTTTGGGGCGTTGGTTCCTTCTCCCGCTCTCTCTCACTCCCATCTCTGGGCTTCCTCTAGCTCTCCCCAAGGGTATTGAGGGGGTGAACAAGGGGGTCTTCCCGGGTTTTTTCTCTCCTCTTCCCTGTCCGGTCCGCTTTCCCCACTCTCCCTTTTTTGCTGCATGGGAAACGCGGCGCATGCCCCCCCCCCTTTGTCTCTGCGCTCCGCCGCCTCATACTCCCGTTGTAATTCTTCAAATGCCTGCTGCTCCAACTCTCCCCCGTACACTCCCTCCTCGTCTCCCGAGCTATCTTCCTCTTTCTGTTGATTTTCGCTCTGTACTGCTTGATCTTTACTTTCACACAGAGCCTGACAGGCTGCTTGCCACGTCTCTCGCTCTTCTCGTGCTCTTTGGATAAGTCGTAAAACCGACCCCCAGGTCTTTAGAGCTCGAGCAGATTTATTAGCCATTGCGTGCTCTGCTAGAGCTTGCGTGCACTTGGCCCAGTTCTCCGGTGATAACATACCGCCAGGAGATCGAATTGCTCCCTCTTTCAGAAGCCTCTCTATGCAATCTCGGACGTCTTTTTCCTTCACAGAAGTAGAATATTCGCGTCCCATCGCACATACTACCTTAAATATTGCATCCATGGTCCGGATCTTTCACACGATGGGTACCCCTTTCACACGACGGATACCCCTTTTTTCGCACGATGGGTATCCCTTTACTCTTGACCGCCAGCGGTCCGCAACCTCACACGATCACGTCGGGGTCACCACTTGTCGCTTTCATCTCATTGCAACAATCACTCACGGTTCGACGTGTGAGCTGCACAGGGGAGTCACGTCTCAACCCTGGGCCACTGATGCACAGACACCAATATGAGGATGCAGCAAATGGCATTTATTCTAACAAAACAACAGCTTTTATACTCCTTATCAGGCCCACTCTACTTCTTCCTTCTTCTTGGTGATGATGATCAGTAGGTGGTTGTCTTCTACGCTCAATTGCTCCTCCCCTTTTTTATTCTCCACACCTACCGCCTGAGATTTTTTTTTCTTTTTTTCTATTGAGCTCAGTGAACTTTCTGCTACAATTTTAAACATACATATTATTCTTAGATTCTGACAGAACAATTAAATTTTATTGTGTAGTTTGCATCCTCCACATAAGTGGTATAAATATATTTTCTTCTCTTGGAAAGTAGAGGTAATTAAATTTGAAATAAAGAAAGAATTAATTAATCTTAGTTCTTGTGAGGTAGTATTAGAGACTAGTATGAATGGTGTAGACACAAATGGAAACCAAAATGTTGCAGAAAATAGAATACATCAGTAGAAGTGGCTGAGCAGTCCATCCCAGTCATGCTGGGAAAGCTTCGGAATGTAGAAAAAAGGTCTTATAACAACTGTTCCAGCTCTGACATCTTCACTGTCATGTGGATTTTTTCCCGACCTCAACACAATGAGATATTACCAGGATCAGAGAAATGCAAGACATAAATTTTGTAATACACTTTGATAAACTGCTTTTGAAAATCAAAATACAGAACAAAAGTGTATTTCTTTTTTTTAGATCCCTGTAAAGTACTGCTGAAACCTATTTGAATTTCATTAAAATTGATGGAAAATAAAACAAGTACTAAGAAAAAAAAAAAGGGAAAAAGGCCAGATTTTCAATTATTTTAAAATAGAACATCTGATATTTTCCGAAATTGTATTGTACAGATATCATTTAGTGTCTTTCCTCCCTTGTGGAATACAGACTACTGTTTTGCATAGCCTAGAATTTAAAAAGGACAGTTTGATATTCTCAGTGAAATTACTTTTTAAAGTTAATTACACCAAACAGAAGTCACTTATACCAAGCAACAAACTGAAGTGCTTTTACTTCAAAAGAATGGGGATAATGATAACAACAATAATTATATATAAATGATGCTGACTCATGAAAGCTGTAGCTTCGTAGGAAACAGAAATTGAAATAAGTAGAATTTGAGATAGGTAGGTCTGTTGATAAAAGAATTGTTTGGTGCTTAGATATCCAGAAAAAAAAAGTAAATTCAGTAATATTTGATGGTATTGAACTAATGAATATTTTTTGAAAGTTGTTATTTTATGTATTTTCCTTACTAGCAGTGAAAAAATGGAAAATGATTGTGAAGAATAAATATGTAAAACTATTTACCAGTAGCTAAGAAGCTCAAGTTAAAGCAATTTAGATTACATACCTTATTGATTAATTACTATCAAGCCAATAAATGTGAATGACATGTACCAAATACCTTTTTTTTTATTTTCATTTTTTCTAATGGAGTCAATCCTACTTTATTTCTTTAAAAAAACCTTAAACCAAATAGATATATGTATTGAAATACCATTGGAAAGACAAGCAATGCATTGAAATGAGATTATAGAACTAAGAAATATTTTTCTTATCCTGATTCTTTTAGTGAAATCAAGTTAACCTTTTGGAGCTGGTCAACCAAGATAAGCAGTGTCTGAACACTACTGTTGAGACTAAAGGGTCACAGTTCTAAAGAACATCTATCACTGTACAGATTATGATAGCTAAGAATTTACAGGGATTTTGTCAGTTCAAATTTACTGTTTAATTTAAGTTTAATAAAAATCTGAAATATAACATTAGTCCCTTTATACAAATATTCTTTTGCACTGTTTTCAACATGAAAGTCAGTATTATGTGAGGGTATGAAAATATAAATACCAAATTAAATATAAAACTGGGCAGTTTAAGGAAATTTTCTCCCAGAGATCCTGCTATGGAACAGTAGCTGCATGTAGGGTCCATTTACTGTATTCTTATCTGGGAATTTATCATTAAAAAGACCACATATGCAGAGATCTTTGCTATAAAATCCTGAGGCAGGATTAGGCTCCAATCCTGTTGACCTATATATAAGGCATACTTTTGATTACATTTTTATGGTATTAATGACTTAGCAAACTGTGGTTCAAAACTGCTTAACTAATTTTAAGCCATTATAGAAAAGTTTTTTTGTAATAGCAATATTAAAAAATTTTGCCTTACTGGAGGGCTCTAAAGGATTATTCAGTTTAACTACCCTTTGTAAAACATGACACGTTGACTTAGTGCAATTTTATAGAGACAAAACAACATATGCATTATGATGTATTTGTCAAATTCTTCAGCAGAGAAAGACAAAGGTATGGAAGGTTTAAAGCATGGAAATGAATATACATAAAAATAGTTGGCAAGAGCTAGTGCAAGACATAAGACATCAGAAAAAAAGAAAAAAAAGACAACCAAGATCTGAGGAAGATACTCAAATATATTTTTTGGTTTTTGCCTTTTTTGGGTTATTGGTGCATTTGTGGCTCTTTGTTAATATTTCCACATCCAAATCAGACACCTGTATGCTTAAAAGACCTTCTAGCAATCATTTCAACTTATGATTTCCAATATGTGCATACAAAATAATGTTAAAAAGTACATAAACACATTCAAAAACTGAGACTTTGCATGCATACACGCAGAGACTATACGCATTTTCAGAAAAGTAATTTCCTGGTTAGACGATATATTCATCGAGGAACCTAAATATGATCTCATCACTCAGTACTGTTTGAAATCATAGCATCATTTACATAACAGGATTGGAACAGAGTAAACACTAGCCCATCATTGGGAAAGGCTGTCATTTTATGCATGATGGTATAGGTTGCAAGAAATTATTGTACTGGATTACATGTCTGAAAATACATACCAGAAATGACATCTTTTATATTACTGAAAGAAGTCTTCAGTTCTTTTTCTCCCATTAGCTATTTTTCCTACTTGTGTTTTGTGATTCATGGGATGGTGATAATCTTGGTGCAGCTGGTGACCATTGCTCATGAAGAGTTTGGCTAGGTCAGCCTTCAAGTAATGCAAAGCGGTCATAAAGATATACACTACGCCTCTTTTTTTTTTAATTATTATTTATTTAGCAAATGCCCTCTATTAATTTGATTCTATGTTTTAAAATATAAATATGTATGGATATGGTTGCAAATAGAGTATCATTTTAGGAGACTCTGAATATCTTTGGCTCTTACTGACATCTGAAAATTCCATCACTCATTCAAATGCATGACCTTAAACATCTGACTCTGGAAACCTGAGCTTAAATTAATATAAATAAGATTTAGCATGTGTTATGTCTGAATTCTAAACTGTCATCTGTGTGAAGAAAACAGCATCTTAATATGTGAATGTCTGTCTTTTAAGAAGGTGTATTAAATTAAGATTTCACATCTCCCATTAGAATTAGCAGGTGCAAATAATTCTTTGCACATCAGTCTGTGCATGGCTAATATACATGCATCAGAACTGTGATGGCATGCATAAATCATGAAATCATATAATTGTGCATGTAATTAGCTGGTAGGATTTAAATGACAATTACAACATTCATTTGTGCCCCTTTCATTTTTGTATCTGTAATTCTACCCCAAATTTTGGAAAAACAATTTATGTCTAAATGTAAGTCCTTTGACATACCTAATCACTTAAGCACCGTCTTCTACTACCATTCAAAACCGCACAAAAACTGTAGAATATATGTGGTTATACATATTTCATTCCTGAATACTGATGAATTTTCCTTATCTGCTACCAACGCTGCCCAATTTGGTGTATCTTGCCTGCTGATAAAGTCTCACTGGGTAGGTGAAGAGCTGTCATTTTATGTAAGTGGGATTTTTTTGCAGAACAGCAAATAGACTTGTTGTGAGTGCCTGTCTTCACTACCTGGTTAGTTCATTCTTGATGATTCCTGCAGTGTGAATGACCCAGAATTGGCTTCCCCCCAAATGACACACCCATTTGTGTCCCACAGTTCACCAGGCCTGCGCACACAGTATCAAAAATGGAGTAACCTGAAGCAAGCCTGCAATGCCAACAAGCTCTGCAGAATGACTAAGCAGCCTTTTTTGGCTCTAAGTGGTAACCTCTCTTGTCTGCATCATGTAAAACTACCGGATGCAAGAGGCCTGACCCATCAGCATCTAAATTCTTCACCTTGCTTGAGTACTCCTACTGGCTTGTGCCTGTAAGATTTAGAAACTGTAGGCTCCAAAGAGAAACAGGTAGGCGGAGGCATTGGCCATTTAAATTTTTTTTCAGCATCTAGTTTATCCCTGGAGGTAAGACAGCCAAGGTAAGCTGCAGGGCATGTGTAAGCTGCTTAGTGACAAGCAGAGAACATGACAATGTTGTTGCAGATTTCATGCCATTTATTTGCTGTTCCTTGGGGTGTGTTTCTAAACACACTGATAACACCTGATTGGCCATGAGGTGAGAATTTCATCAGCCTGGGAAGGTTCCTGGGAAAAATGAATCAAAGACAAAGCTATCCACACATAGCAGTGAAACCCCCCCTTCCAAAACATTCTATGAAGCCAGGTGTCATGACTTCACCTTTCCCTCTTCTTTCTCTTCCTCTTCCTTTATTTTCTCTCCATGAAACCACTGCATCTGCTGCTTCTAGAATACCATGCAGGCACATGACTATGCAGTGTGGTTATCTGATACTAAAATTCTTTTCCAAGTCAGTAACCTGCTTCCCCATGTGCAAAAACCCCTCTATATACGGTATCCTCTCAGTGTCCTTCTTCAGGAAACCTACTGTGCAGAGATATACCAGCTTACCAACTTCAAAGCATGCTCAAAGTGCTGCTTCAGAAAACTCATAATAGGTAAACGCAAGAATCCACCTGACAGTCCTTCCTTCTGCTTCAGTTGTTTTTTTCCTGCACTGTCATGCCTTCTCATCTCCCAACTCCACTAATCACATATATATCAATGGGGCATACTTTTTGTTCTACCTTATGCACATGATTTAATGTCTGTGGGCCTGACCTTGACACTTCCTTAGACCTATCTAAGTCTCTCTCCAGGAATTACTTCCCTGTATCTTCCCTTTTCCACTGGCTCCTTAGCCTGTGACTGCTCCTTTACTGGGGAAGGCTAGAGATGCCTATCTGTAGATGAAGCAGTTATCCCCTTCAGCCAGGAGTAGCATTCACATACACATGGCTTCTGTACTTGGAGGTAGATGTATTAGAGCTGGCTCCTTCTTACAGAAATCATGCACTTTTTTTAACATGCCAAAAGAAATTTACTGCTATCCACTATAAAACATTTAAGATGTGAATTGCAAACAAACAGGCACTTGGCCATGACTCAGACTGATAAGCCAGTCCATGTATCATCACATCAGCCTAGGCACTGTCTGCTCCACAAGCAGATTGCTAAATCCGAGGAAAGATTTACAGAAAAGAAAATCCATCTGACTGTACAAGGTTTGACTAGTTAGGGTCCACAGGTAAAAATTTTTTTACATATAGGTTACCCCTGATTACTGGGCAAGTTTATTTGGGGCATAGTCCTGCCACACGTGATTGAAAGACAAGTTACTCTTTCTTGGGCAATCCGGACGTTGTCAGAGCCCACATAGAATTAAAACACATCTACAGGCTTTCTCCTGTCTTTGGTCAAGGACGGATTGCTGTGAGAAAGTTAGAGAGCATAATATATGTTTTGCTCATCTTTAGAGTCTAATGAGAAATGGACAGTGCTGCTTTAGGACTGAGATGATGTACAATAAGCAAAAGAAAGGATCACTACTGTCTCTTGCTGTAAAATTCCAAGGGTTAAATCCAGACCATGAGATTTCTACCTGTGTACCTATAAAATAGACCCAACATTAGAGTCTGTGAATGAAGATAGGACATCCCACCCAATGGAAGAAGACATATGGCTCCATGTATCTGCAGAGATGCACATATAAAACTTATTCATACAAGTGAGTTATATGTTGATATATGTACTCAGGTACACATACAGATAGACACACACACACACACACAGACATTTCTTGCTTATAGCTGATGTACTATTTCATTATTTCAAGGAACAACATTCGTCTAGTCATTTTGAAGACTGTTAATTTTTGGAATTTTTTTCCCTCTGAAGTTGCCTGTGCAGATCTCAGGTTTTAAACACTATAAATTCTAAGAGAAAGTATTTTTAATTTCTTTCTGCCTCTGGATCAGATTAACATCATGAAGGTCAACAATACCAAGTGCAAGTTGCTGCACCTGGGTCAAGGCATCCCTGAATATCATTACAGACTGGGGCATGGATAGACTGAGAGCAGCCCTGCAGATACTTGGGATCCTAGGAGATGAAAAACTGTGTATGAGCTGACAACGTGCACTTGAGCCCAGAAAGAACTGTGGCCAGCAGGGAGATAATTCTCCCCATCTATTTCACTCTGGTTAGACAACACGTGGAGTACTGTGTCCACGTCCCGAGCACAAGAACAACATGGAGCTGTTGGAGTGTCTCCAGAGAAGGGTCATTAAAATTATCAGGGGGCTGGAACACCTCTCCTGTGAAGAAGGCCTGGGAGAATTGGGGCTATTCAGCCTGCAGAAGAGAAGGCTCAAGGGATACCTTATAGCAGGCTTTCAGTATATAAAGGAGGCTTATAAAAAAAATGGAGACAAACTTTTTACCAGATGGAGACAAACTTTTTACCAGGGTCTGTAGTAATAAGACAAGAGCGAATGGTTTTAAACTAAAAGAGTTTTTATGATGAGGGCGGTGAGACACTGGAACAGGTTGCCCAGAGAAGCTGTGGATGCCCCATTGTTGGCAGTGTCCAAAGTCAGTTTAGATGGGGCTTTGAGCAATTTGATCTGGTGAAAGATGTTCCTGCCCATGGCAGGGGGCTTGGACTAGGTGATCTCTAAAGGTCCCTTTGAATCCAAACAATTTTACAATTCTATGATTTTAAAAAATTATTAAATATCAAGAAAAAAAAAAAGTTTTTCTTTTAAACCTGAAAACACATGGCATTTCTAATGTCTTTGATAGGTGAGTTCCAAGTTTTTGACTATCTTTGATGGTCTGTTAGTGTACTCGTTTTCCTACTTTCTTTTTCTCCCCTCCCACTCTTTCCATATTTTCTTTGGCATTATTTATTCGTGAAAGAAACCTATATATATGTCTTACCTATTCTGATAGTCACTGTACAAAAAAGAAACAAATAATAAATTTTTTATACATGGATTTGATAAAACCAGAAAGAATGTGAAAGCAGAAAGTTGCATCTGTGCTATAGATTAAGCTCTTTCTCAACATGTAGGTGGCCTGGAGCATTGCTTTGCACAAGAGCTGGAGGATATTTCCTTTTCAAGATTTTTTGACACATTCAGGAGAAGCCATCAGATCATAGCCTTGGATCATCCCTTCCCAAAGAGGTGCCTGGCAGAACTCTGTGGATGTCCATGAAGCAGTAGCTACACTCGGATTAAACAATTACTAACCTAAACTAGCTTGTTTAAATTTAGCTTGTGTACCCTTAAGCTACAATGGAGTCACTGCGTCATAGGCAAAGAGAACCTAAAGCTCCTCAAAACCCAAACAAAGTAAAAAGCCAGAATTGGGAGACTGTGGAATTATGTAAACAAGATGTGAAGTTTGAAAGCAAAATTACTTGAGTCCTAATCCATGATTACATATGAAACGTGGCATAACTTCTATTCTGAGCATTTGGTGAACATCTTAACTTCAAGCTACATTCGTCTTCTCCACTCTCAGGTATTTCCAGGACTTTTTTTTGTCACCCCAACTTTTTCTTGTTCTTATATTAATTGTGATATGCTAATCTATCGAGATCAGTGTGTTTGCCACCTTAACAGATGCTTTGCAGAGGTGTTTACTGAAGGCCATACATTGCTTTTCTTTCTGCCTTTATCATGCAGTCTTTGATTTAGATTAGATAGACACACTGGGAGTTCTGAATGTGCCTGTATGTTTGTCCACCAGAGAAGCTGTGTGTCATCCCTAATGCATTTTTAAATTAACAGTATTAAAGCTAGTTAAAAGAAAGCATTGTCTTAAAATATGTTCCTATCATCTCTTTGTGTTTTGTTGGGGATTTTGGTTGGTTTTTTGGGGGCTTTTTTGTTGGTTGAGGTTTTTTTTTTGTTCTTTTGTTTGTTTTAATAGTGCCATTGCTAATCTTAGTAAGAATAAAGTAGAAATTAGGTACAATGCAACTTAAAAAAATCTGTAGGCTAACAGGCATTGGCTTTTCTTGTTGAAAACCTCATGTAACTTTCTGAGGTTGAATTTATATGAGGAACCATCCAAATATATTTTAAATTTTGTTGAACTCAGAACACCTTCATTAATCTTTTGCACCTTTATTTTCCTGAGAAAGACTATAAATCATTGTATTTTATTGCTGCTATTCAAGAAAGATGCTTTACTTTAAGGTATATAATTCATCATAGGATAGTTGCTCATGCATAACTGTCTCTCCTGGACCAAAGTAATTCAATATCATAAACAAAAAGAGAAAATAACATAAAAAACACTACTAGATTAATTACAATGATTTTAAAGGACTATCATATGTCACCTTTAACTCAAATCAGAGAAATGTTACTTCATAAAACAGCGATTCCTTCTTATCACTGAAAACAATTCTTTAGTTTATTTTGGCAAATAAATTTCATTATCATAATCTTTACTATTCAAAGTCAGAAAAGACCCAAAATGCTGGGTCTGAAAAGACAAAAAATGCTAGAGCAACTGGAAATCTTTGCTATTTTTCTTTGCAAAAATCTTTTGTTTCACAGTGATGGGGAAAAATCCCAATGACTTGTATTATAGACTAAAACCTATATGTGAATTGAGAAGTATTTATTGAATTCAGGAGCGTATTTAAACCTTTTCCTTGTTAAAAGTTCTACATGCATGAAAAATCTGTGTTGTGAACAGAGACTGTGATGTATACCTTAAAGAAGGCCTACAATGATTGAGAGGCAGATTGTGGAAACTTCCCCTTCTCCTTGTAGTTATTGATATACAGTTCAACACCATCAAAGAAGAGGAGGTAAATGTCATTACAAATACCTGTTTATTAACAAGGTGCTTTCTGGGCAGTATTTGTCTCAGTCACCTTAGCATAAAGTAAAGCCTGGACCTGATATGAACAAAGTTTTTAGATGTGGTTACTCAGGTGTCATGAATCACAAATATAGTGTATATCTTAGGGGATAGTCAGTAGGGACTGTCTATTTTAATCCTTTATTTTGCAGACAAATATGCCCTTGGAATTTCTGCCACTGATTCAATGATGCTATCTAATTGACAATTTAAGATTTGCACATGCTATGCTTCTGTACCTAATCCCCAAGCCATATTTATACTTCCTGTAAGTCATAAGCAGGCCAAGGACATTAAGGTCTTACAGTTTCAACAGCCTGTGGGAGTCTTTTGATATACACTAGTCTCTTCACATACAACCCACTCAAAAATATCATTGTCAGTGACTCTAAGAAATGTCTTTGTCTTCTGGCTAAGCAATGTTCTTCCTTTTGTGGAAGAAAAATTACACTCTTTAAATCAGTCAGATATGTTCAGAGTAAGAATTCACACTCACTAGCACTGTGGTACTGAAGCATGGGTCATGATTTCAGACTTTTGTAGTGAATTCATGTATTTTTATTGACCTGAAAATAAAGACTGCAAAGGAACTGACTTAAAAGCCTATTTTTTTCTATTATTTTTCATATTAAAAACTATTTGTGCAAATAACTGTGGCTTAATTTTTAGCACATCAGTATCTAACTGTAGGTTCTCCATACAGTTAGAATATTTTTATAGTAATAATTAATAAAATTCATGGTGAGCTGATAGAGATTGTAGCACTCCTGCTCAAATCAGCAGAAGAATTTACCTGTATCATAAGGACTCCACAGTACAACATGAAACAGTAAAAGGAAAGATATTTTTGGGTCCTTGTGGTACAACTATCAACAAACCTATTGTAGGACAGAATTAAATGAAAATCTCCCAATGTACTGCAGCAAAGGTGTGAAAGATTGTTTTGGTTTTTTTTAAATCTCCTAACATTTGTGTCGGAAGGGGAAGCCAGCCCGGAGTAACGATGGAATCTCAATATGAGTATGGTCATTCTCCCTTTATTGCGCAGCTAACAAAAGCATATATAGGCAGAAAACAATAACATACACACACGTCACACTGTGATTGGTAGAACACCATTATACACACACCTACATCACTACTGTGACTGGGACGGGTCATCTGTCCGACGGAGGGGCTTCACCTTCTCTTCTGGTCATAGTTCCGCCCACATCTGCTTAAGAGCAGGGGCTGTCAAATGGGACTAAATCATGCCCATTCTCACTCAGCCACTCCTCCACACATTTGTACTAAAGTACAATGTAGTGCATTTGATCTTTCAAGAGTACATATGAATGGATCATGGGAGATCTGTTCTTATCTCACCTACAATTTTCAACTACGGTAGTTTTGAAAGTGTCCTCTTGTCAAGGAAACCTCACAAAACATGACTCCCAGTAGAAGTGGAGAGCAGTGTGTTCACTGGCAAGTCCAGGACAAGTTCTTACAGAAGGGCTTTACAAGTCTGGGGAGGATTTATTACACACAGCTATGTGGAAGAGTGAGGGATGGATTGTACATGTTGAAGGGTCTGAGGGAAGCTGTTTCTTTCCTGGTGCTCTGAAAGTATGGTTGGTTGTGCTCTGTGCTCTGCTGTTGTATTTCTTGTTGCTGTATAAAGCCTTAAGAAGGAACCACAAGACATTATCTATCAAATTCAAATTTCTAAAGCTAAGTTCATACTCAGATACCAGAATGATTTGTTTTTTCACTGAATCCATAGCAACAGGAAAAATCAGGTTATTTATATGTCTAAATATCGACTGTAGGTGCTTAACTTCAGGTGTGCTCAGATTTGAACAGGCAACCAAAAGTAGAAGCATTTAAAGTAATTCTGTGAGATTAAAATAATTACAGTGAGATCTTTTCAGAGAGAATTTGCTCTTTTAACTTCCACAAAAAACAGTGTTTTCCGAAAGAGAGGAAGCAAAACATATAATAAAGTCAGGTATCTGTGTGAATGCACGAACATTCACTTCCTTCTTAAAAGTGAGATGGTCCCTGCACTCTTCTCTTCTGACAACCAATAGGCATCATGTACTCCCTTGTCTCTATACATTTTGTCAGCAAAGAATAAACTTATTCCTAGACCTGATTTCAGAACTGTTTTATAAGCTTAAGTCACAGAGATACATAGGTATCAAGTTGTGGGCAAACCCATAGTTGACACACAAAGGTTGTCCTCAATCTTGTTATGTCATGTGTGCAAGAAGGGGGAGATTCCTTTCAGGTTAGCCATTATGAAATAGGTGGATGGTATGTGTACAATGTTCTTCTAGGCTCCATTTCTGGTGGATGTACATGTGCATCAAGAAAATGCATTTTCCCACTAAAAACTGTGAAATTATCCACTTTGAACATAACTGTCCTGCTATCAGATTAGAAAAGTGTTTTTGTTGTTGGCTTCATCCAGAAACTCAGCTTTGAGATGGATAACATTAGGTCATACAAATAGCACCCTGAGTTTACTGAAGCTGATGTGTTACAAAACCTCATTGTGTGAAGCATCCCCAAGACAATGTTCTGTTACACTGTTATGCCTTTCCTTGTTCTTTAGTTGTGCTAAGTGCTTCCCTACTGCAGCTGAAAACAAGTTGCTTCAAATTCTCTAAAGGTGCACAATATGTTTATTAAACCAAGAACTAATAATTCTTGCAGAAAATGCTATTTACCATCCATTTTCTATTGCCTACATAACAAATATTTTCATGAATTTGGAGTGTGTAAGGAATATCTATTTTAAGAGATTCACCATGATCTAGCTATCTAAATCCCATTAATGTCAACAAGAGTCATGCTGTTAAAAGTCCACACACTTTTTGGAAAAAGTACAGCTGATTATCTAATGTTGTACTCTCTCACGCAGGCTAAGGAACCTTGTTGCTGAGAACATTGTTCAAAAAATATGTGGATCTGTACCACACCATTAAGTCCCCAGATCACACCTGTCATAAGCTGGTTCTGAAAGCAGAGAGGCAAGAGGTGTCATGTGAGCAAGAAACAAGAGGCATGTTTTTCTTTGCTTTGAAAGCACAAAGCAAGTCAAACATATTTTGCTTTTTCACCTTGTCTTCAGCGTAAACTTCATAGAAATATTATCTGACAATATATTGGACATCCCAGAGGATTGAGAAGGATTATTATTACAGCTCTCCAGATACAGAAACAAAAGCACAAAAATGAAATGACTTGCTTAGAGCTTCCTAGCAAATCATTATCAGAGAAAGGGTTAGGAAACAGTACCTTCCAACAGTAACTTTCTGCTCATTTCTCCACACTTGGCTGTTCCTCATTTATAATTTTAAAATAATATGGTCCAGTCTTATGGAGCCTCACTGGTGAGTATGATATTTTTGCTTCACAGGTCCAACTTTCACTCTCTGTGAGCCAGTGCACAAGATCTTTTGGCTGGGACTATTCATCTGGGATTGAAACACTAAGGAAAAAACAGGTATTGACTACTTTTAAGACAAACCAAAAGATGCAGCAACCCAAGAGATAGTCAATGACAAAGGTGAATATGTCATATTCATTATATTAGCAATGTAAAGCAAAAATTTAGTTCTTAATGACAGTCTTCAGGAAAAAAGAAAAAATATCTGCATGATATATACCTTATAGTCTTCAGGCATGCATGTAGTATTTATCTGTAAAAGTTTCTATCAAACCTAGTTACCATTTCTTTCTGCTTGTCCTTCAGGTGACCATAAAATTCCATTATGGGAAATAAATGTCCATAATGATATTTCTAATGAACTTTCAAGGTTAGCTGAAACTTATGGATATCTTCCCTCCACCCTCTATGTCATTTTAGAAGGGTAAATCATCAAAACTATGCTTAAACTATGATATGGTTAAAGAACATAAATCAAAAAAACTGAACTAGAGAAGAATTGAACTTGAAATTTCATTGAAATTGATCTTATAAAAATACTGCAATTCAGTAGATGTTTGAAAAGTAAAATATCTTTTAGAATCTTCTTTTAGGCTCTTGTAGGTAATTTCAGAAATTAGAGGAAAATATTCAGAATATAGTTATATGTGCATATTTGCGTGCATAAACTTGTGTATTCATATGAGTAGATAAATGAAATGTTGAGCCTGAAATGTGATCGTTGCTGGTAAATGTTGTCATGCGTGGAATGTTAATGTATGGTGCTGTGTGTTTTCTTTGAATTTTACTCAGCTGTTCACTTATCCATGGTGATTTTCAGTTGTGACAGAGGACCCATTTCCTAACAATGACAGTCTCTCTGCATAGCTAATAAAGACATGGCAAAACATATGGTGCTGAAGTCTTTGGTGGAATGAAAAGCAGAGAGTACAATGATGTGAATAACAGTAAGTATATTTTATTCATATAGGAATTAGAAAACACATTTTCTCCAAACATGTTTTTATGTAAACAGAGTGGGAAGATATAAGGAAAATATTGAATGGTTTATGCACCCAAAGGAAAAATAGTACCTTCTGTTGACAACTTTACATGGGTTTTCTTAATACATTTAGAGATGGTGAGAAGCTTCAAGGAATCATTTCTCCAGAAACATCCTGGAAAGATCCAGGCTTTAGGAGATGATGTCCCTCACATCTCCACTGCTAGATCTCAGGGTCACTCAGGTGATGTCAAAGGATGAAAAAGGACTGGGAAGTGCAGCCTAGGTGGATGAGGTTTGTATTACCTCCAGACATTTAAAATACAGATATTTACATCAGAACTAGTTTTCTAGATTCATTTTAACCTAAGTGAGGGAGACTATTTTACTATCTATGGACTATTTCCATATTTGGATATGGATAAAACAAGTAATAACTCTAAGAAATCTGGAAGGAAAACTGGAAGTAAGACTTTCCCTCCTTCTCATCCCCCCCCAGCTGAAATATTTTATCAGGACTAACACCTGCGTTTATTCAAAATGGAAACGTAGATTAAATAATTTCATATTGATTTAAAAAATCCAAATCAGATAAATATTTCAGCTGTGTCATTGGCACTACCACTGTGCATGAGTCAGCCAGTTTGTCTCCTTGTGTTTTACAGGGTCTCTCAACAGCATCATTATCACTAATATCCTGAATGTCTTCAGCCATCATGACTTTTTTGATTACTTCCCTTGCTAGGCTGTTCTATCCTCCAATTATGCTCACTTTTTATGATTAATTTTGGACTAAACAGCATGAGTTTTCATTTTCAGTAACTTGTTTCCAGCACAGAATAACCATGTGGTTACCATGCACAGATGAAAAGTTATACCACCAATGCACTGCCATTTATTAAGACAACTCCCTTGCAGGAGAAACCTGTTGGGTTTTTTTTTTCCCACCCTGATATACCACAAAAATTATTTTAACTAAAACTCAAAATGTATTATGAGAATCTTGGAAACATAACATCAGGTGCAGTACAAAGACAAGCTTTTCCTTTGACTATGGCATGCACTGCTTAAGACCATCTTATATCTGCATCAACTTAATTATTGTTGCTTTATAGTAAAGTGTGATATCATGATCAATATCCACGACCCTAATTGCTATGCAAGTATCTGTGGTTCATGGTGCACAGAGTTTATGTAAACAGTTGTATAATCTAATGATGATATTATTTTCTGCCACACCAAATAGTGTCTCTCATCTCATCCCCAAACCAGATATTTTTCTCTGGTTTTGAGGGCACTAAAATATTTTAAAAATTTATTTCATTTTTTTGTTAAGTTCTTAATTTGTCGTTATGGTACTAAACCTTTCACACTGTTACTAAAATTTAGATAAGTGAGGTCAAGTCCAAAGATGTCCAAAGTTTTCATCAAAGCTCCATTCAAATATTATTTTTTCTGACATGTAAAAATTGTGTACTAGTTTTTAAAATAATCTCCACTTCTATGATTCATTCAGAATAGCTTTTATATCAGTTCTTGGATAGAGCATCAGAGGATTTCTAGGTACTAGGACACTTGTATAAGGTCTTTGACTCCACAGAAGTTCAGCCACTGCCTATCTCCAGAGTAACATGAGATCCCTTATGTCTTCAGTTATTATTTCTTATTTTGAGGAATGGTCTTCAATATAAAAAAAAAAAAGATAAAACAACTTTACAATTTTTGTATTTGAAATCTCTATAGGACTGGAGAGGACGTGATGTTTTGTACTACACTTGTTCCTCCCCATGTTTCATTGTGGTAATGTTAGTATTCTCCAGATATTTTGGACACTTGTGGCAAGGTTAGATGACTTTCTACAGGTTAAGATTGAGGATGAGTTTGCACAGCATTGTTCATTAAGGGTGAATAATATAATTTATGCAAAGTTACATTCAAAAGTACTTTTTTTTTTTGCAAAATTATTGCTGTCAAGTCAAGAAAAAGTATAAATCCTGTGTGATGTCCCTTCTGGTTTCCTCAAAAATAATAGCTCTAGAGTTCTGCTTATTGATTGATCATATGATAGTCATGCTACCAACATAAGACAAAACCTACATCATTTAAAAGATAAATCAGTAAGTGAAACCTGCAAGTATTATTTTGTTAATCCAAGCATACAAAAAACACCACACATGTAAATAGCTATTTTCACATATAAATATTATTATTACTATAGTTAATTTCCTGTGAAAACTTTGCTTATTTTTAAAGTATGCTGTAAAGCTTGTATTTCTTTAAAGGATAAACAAAAACTGTCAGATCTAAAATGTGATTTGATTCCCCTAACCAGTTAGGGAAAAATTAGGTGTATGACCTCTTCCAGGCTCTCTTTATACTTAATCAAGAAATAAAATTCCCAGGAGGTTGTCACCACAGTTTTTAAAATATTTATGTTGGTCTGTGCTCTGTGGCTATCCATCTTACTCCACTGATTACAAAAAAAAAAAGCCCAGACAACTAGATTAGATCACACATCTTATTTACAGATGTCTAGCAGCTAGGACTGAGGAAAGACAGACTCACTCAAGTCTGATGTGTATGGGGTACCTTTCCCCCAACGTGAGTGGAATTTTGGTACAGCTGTCATCCTACACAGGCCTTCAAAATGATGCTTATGTTGGAGTCAACCGATGCACAGATCCAACATTGGCCTTCTACACTGTGCTGAATTTATTTTGCAGTGGTGATTTAACATCTTATTCAATTATTTCATGTTTAGCACTCCAGAGCTTTCAAGAGTTACATTTTTGTGTATCGGTGCAATTTCTCAGGAAGGAAACAATTCGACGTCTTGATGCTTTTCTACATTATAAATCAAAGAGCTGGGAAAAAATGGAATACACACAACAACCAGGATTTAACAAAACTCTGTAATCTTCAGAGGCAGTGTATTTACTCAGTCACTGGAATGATAAACTACAAAAGGACAAATTCCAAGGAGCTATGATGCCACTGTGCTTACTGTTCAAAATCCTCTTGGCATAAAATAAAGGCAAAAGGAAAATCCTGTCTTCTCCATAATTACAGCAGTACAATAACCTTAAGACAAGGATGCCACAAAATCTGTAATTTACATGACTTCTGAACTTTTTATATCTGTAAAACCATTTAGAATATGGTAAAGTTCCTGTGTAATGTCACTGCTGTCTCATAAACGTGCAGCCCTGGAACAGTGAAAGGTAGTATTTCTCATGCATTTCATCTGGGTAAAATTAAATTTATTACTTTATTTTATAAATAGCCTTGAGTTGAAAATTATATGTATGCCGGGTCTGTGCGAATGCAAATGTTCTGTGTCTCGTAAAACATGGACTTGAAACTATAAAAAGAGACAATGTACAGCCTGGTTTAGCACGGGGTGGCCAAGAGGTTTGTTGTGCCTCTCTACCTACAACTTTTCTCCATTAACATCATCTGTTGTGGTACATGTTCTGAGACATGTCATAGAAATTTCCTCCACTCTAACCCCTGCTTCCCTTTCCTTCCGATTCCATAAAGCACCTGCAGTTGCTGAAGCATTTATACCAGCAACTTATTTATCTATTTTGAGTATTTTCTCTGAATTGCAAGTTTGAAAAACATTCCAAAGGTATAGGGTTTCTAATTCGAATTCAGTTCTATCCTAATGCATGAGATACTGAACAAAAAGTGTACTGAGGCCTGCCACTGCGCAACCACCCTACAGTCTGAGCAAAAGACTGTGTGGATGAGATGTGTACAGAGGAAGGAAGGGTGGTAGAAAGAGTCAAAATAGTGCTTCCACTGAGCAAAAAAATGAAGCATATACTCAGCTGTATTACTCAGCGGTAGGGAACCCCTAGGAGGAAGAGATACCAGAGTCCAACCAGAAGAAAAGCTTTGGACAAAGCTTTTACTTTTTCAGACAAGGGGCTGGTGCAACTGTGAGACATGAAGGTGGAGGAAAGCATTCTTCATAACTTGTTAGTCACAAAAAAGCTCCTTGGGGTTTTATTTATTTGTTTGTTTAATTAATTTTAAGTCTTGTGCAATTTTTATTCTAAATTAATGATGATCAACTTTCAACTTTGCTGCTGACTATTATGGCTTGACTCATAATCTAAAACGACTAGCTGAAGTGCT
The DNA here is from genome assembly GCA_034008185.1 of Gorsachius magnificus. NCBI lineage: Eukaryota > Metazoa > Chordata > Aves > Pelecaniformes > Ardeidae > Gorsachius > Gorsachius magnificus. The sequence goes on along the minus strand of CM067109.1, from coordinate 33,511,281 downwards.
TCAAGTTAATACAACTGTAAAGCTTTGCAATGGGAAATGCCCAGTATAATGAGCATGTGGTGGTAAATGATCTGATAATCTGAATACAGCTGAGAACAATTTCAGTGTCATGCTGCAGTGCCTTATGCTCAGTTAGGAACAGGTAAACCTTTAGTAGTTTACAGCTGTGAGGAACAGGTAGCCAGCACTACAGTTTCTTCTTGGAAATCTTATACAAGACACAGTTGGATGAAAGTCTTAATTTCTTTGTGAAAAATCATTTTGACACTTAGTGAGATCAGAAATTCTGGCTGTAACTTATTAAGGGGAAATGATTCCTCTCCTTGTGTGAAAGAAATACTGAATTAAGACTGCATGGAGTATAGAATTTGATCTATTACTAGCCCAATATACATGTTAATTTCTTTTTGGTGTCAATACTGATGGAATTAGTTCCACAGCTTTTCAGAATAACTGGCTTTTTCAGGGTATAAACGTCTTTTTTTTTTTTTTTCATCAGTTCCAGACATATTTGACCTATTCAGACATTTTCAAGCATAGTTCTGAAAATATTAACTGATTTAATCTAATATCTAGTTTTCCTGTAATGGCACGAAGTACTTCAAAGGTTAAAGTATTTAAACACAATAAGGTAGCAATGCCTTCTATTATAGTTCTTTCTATTTGGGGGTTTCACTTTTATTGAGTCTTGGAAGGTTTTAGTTGCATGGGGAATAATATTGCTAAGAATGCATATGTAATTTGCACTGTATGAGCTCTTTCTTTTCAAGAAATTATATTTATGAAATGGTCATGAGGCAAAAGAAACATAATTTCTCCTTGTGAAAACACACACATTCAAATGAAAAAACTGCACACCACCACATCTAACACTCCTTCTTACTACAGCACAGTACTTATTTCCACTGTCTGTGTTATTTGTGATATGAATTTTACACCTATGTGATGTCCCAGTTTGATGTAGATAGATTGATGAAAAATTTGATTCCTAAAGGTGGATATCCAATAATATGCACCCTTTATGATCTTACTTTCCTTTTCACTTTTTCAAAAGCTGATAAGCTCATAGGTCATTTTTACTGGAAGGATGAGTCCTCACAATTCACTGCCTACAGGTGGAGTTTTGTTTCATAATGCTGGAAATCCTAAGCAATATTTTTACATGCCCTTCTGTTGCTTAATTTTTACAGCTTATGTCTGACTTTAAAAGACTCAGCACACAATTCATTTGTACCTCCACCCTAAGCCCCTAGATGTATTCTAAAAAGTAAGAAATGTAGGTATCTTTCTTTTTTTCCTCTTCCTTTGATGCATTTCCTTGTATACCTGAAACTACCTGCATGCATACAGAAGGAAAAAAAACCCCAAAACCAAAACAAACCAACACAATCAACCAACACTTTCAGATTCTACTAAGTATCCAGTGATGTAATTTGAAACATTACCTGGTTGGTATTGCTTCTGCCAGCCTTGGCACTTGATGCTCTTTGCTATTTCCTGGCAGCATTTTGGCACTATTTTAAGGCAAGTCACTCATCATCATAAACCTAATTGGTGAGCTGTAGAAAAGTGCACCATTTTCAGCAGATTTTTCAGTCTGTTTTTTTAATGCAAGTATAACGGGCAAACAGTTCACTCATCTCCAGCTCCTGGCATATGGCATCCAGGAGAACAAGTCAGCCCATCAGATTAACCATGTAATAGACCCAGAGGCAGCTTTAGAACTGTAAAACAAAATTGCTTTATGGAGTCTGCCAAAGTACCAGATGCTGCTGTTGGAATAAATATTTTCCAGTGCTTATCATCTGGGCTCTGAAGTTGCCAGCAAAATCTGAAAAAAATTGCTAGACACTATCTACCATTTTTGTTTGTATAGGTTTCTTTCAATGTGAAATTGTTATTATTTTCATTTTAATTCTGTTCTTTCTGAATATTTGAAATTTTTTTCTATTAGTTTTATTTCATAGTAATATAATTTACATTGAAATTCTTCTTCAGAACAACTATTCATTTAATCTAGCATTTAATATCTGATAAAGATCAGAAGCATGGCCAAAAGTGTGAAAAATCATTTAGGATATAGTTAGATGAGTAAAGAAGATGCCTGACAGGTATAAAGAGAATTTATTAGGTACAAGAAGAACAAACTAACTTAAAAATGAAAAGAAACAAGTTAGCACAACACTGCCAACTGTATATGCAAATTGGCTTTGTACTGGGAATAACACATTTGGCTATATCATGGCAATTCCATGCCATACAGGTAGCGTAGACATATCTGTAATGTTGCAAGCATGGAAGATTTTATATTCTCCATAGATTTCTGTAATGTCTAATTTTTTTTACAAGAGCAGCAATTTTTTATCCATTAAAGTAATTAATTTTATGGGGAAACACTAGAATCCTGGGCCTTGATTATATTTTGTGGCAATGAATTTCATAAGTTTATTATATACACAGTGAAATATAGAACCTATTTGACTGATATAAGTGAACCAATAGCCAAGTTTATGCTATGATGGAGCCTCATTTAATACTGATATTGGCATGGTTAACAGCAGTATGTTAAAAAAAAACCCTAATGAAATCCATTGAATTTGTAAAACAGATTTGGAATAATCTGATTTATCTTTTCCCTTATGACATTCTGCAGTCAGAATATCTTCATTGACTTTAGCTGAATGAAGAATAGAATCTAACCTATTTATTAGCTTTATATTATGCCTTTAAAAACATGATGCATTAAGAGTTGTCATGATTAATTGCTATTGAGCAAACCAGTATCCTTATTCATCAAAAATCTGGTACATTACTGTGGCACTGTAGGGTGTTATGGCAGATGCCATCCAACTGCCTTGCAGCTGCATGATCGATGCTACCATTTGCGATTGATGTCTCTGACACTGTGGCATTCAAAACAGAGCAAAATCTCATGTGGTTTTGAAAGATGTTGAATATAAACTTACAATGTGAGAAATGATTTTGTGGAAGAGCTACAAATGTGCAGCGAAGGTTCCTGCAACCATTAGGATGTCTTTCATTGAAGGAAAGAAGACACAGAATTTTGGGATGTACAAGAGATAGGTGAAATTACTATTTTAGGATACTCTTAGGAAAACAGCGTCTTTCTCATTCTTTGACTAGTTTTTGCAATATATAAAAGGGAGTTCTTTCACAAAAACATCTTTTCACTGTTCTATATAGATATGGTGTGCTTATTTCAGGGCAGGACTGAGGGCAGCTGGCCATAAGCTAGTTCATCAGTTCAGCTAGTGAGCAGTCCTTCAGAGAATTAGTAAAAATGAACATTGAATGAGCGTCATGGTCACCCCAGATCAATATGGAAGAACATTGGTGGGATCATGCTGGGCTCATAAATAAGAAATGCTTAAGTTATGGGCAATGACCTGCCAATGTTTTAAATAACCATTTTTGGAATAATGTAGGTAGGTTTTAGATACAGTGGAAAAGGTTAACAGATATAGCATGGTTGGAACAGGAATCCATCTGAACAATTAACATTAGTCTGACATACATTAAGTAAACAAAGGTGTCTGGAAAAGTACTGAGTCTGAAAAACACTGCTGACCGTTATGAATTAAGAATATTTCTCATGACTCTTCATTTTCTTCCTTGTTTTGGGGCTTTAGAGGGAAGCATAACCTCTATTATGAGTACTTCTATAATTTTGTTTGGAGGTGGAATCATGAAGAAGGGTATTAATTTCCCTGAAACAAGAAATTCAGGGATAGAAAAGAAACAGTTGTAATGAAACAGAATAAGGATGGCAAAAAAAATTGGTATATTTAAGAAGAAAGAAAATAACTCAAAATATTCTGTCAAGTAAGTACTGTAAACCAGAGAGGAAAAATAGAGACACGTTGCTGCTGTTACTGCAGAAATAGCGTATACTTCAAAGCCTTTGGTAGCTGGTGTACAAAGTCTCCAATGATTTTAACAAGCTTTCAGTTCAGGAAATAGATGTAGGTGAAGGAGTAGTAGAGGTCAGAGCAACTGTGGCAGTAAATGCATCAGCAGTATTGGCAGCTGTTGTTAGCACTGCACTTTCTCTTGTGTTTGAAGAAAGTCAACAGAGGCAGAAGGTAATTCCCCTACCTGTCCTGTGGACATAAAGTTACTTCTCTCTACCTCAGTAAGAATCAGCCATGAGGTGCCATCTCTTACTTTAATTAGTTGGAAGCAAATAAAATCTTACTACAAGAACACCACAAATTACCCAATAAAATCAACACAGTTGATGATTCCTGATTAGATGAGTGCACTACCGTGGAGTGGAACAGGGAGCAACTTCCAGTTTTCCTCCACTCTGCAGCTGTTCACTAAGGGGAGTGAAACTATTGGCACCATAAAGAGAAAGTGGCTTTGTCTGATTTGTGGAAGCCAGGAGCAACAAAAGAAAACTGTGGCTAAAGAAGAAATTTAATCAGAAACAACAGAAAGTACCAAGCAGCCATGTTTGGTGTGAATAATTTTAGATTGCTAATTGTCTTGGATTTTTTTTAACTTGAGTGGTTTTTGGACACTTCATGTGTCTTTTGGACTGTTAACTACATATCAGACAATAACTTCAAGACCGGGTTGGAAGGGGCTCTGAGCAGCCTGATCTAGTTAGTGGTGTCCCTGCTCACTGCAGGGGGGTTGGACTAGATGGCCTCTAGGGGTCCCTTCCAACCCAAAACATTCTATGATTCTATGATTCTAACTTTGTAAGATCCCTTACACAGATAGGTCGTAAAAAGTAGAATGAAGCTGTTCTTCTTTATAATTTTCCCTTGGTTCTGGCTTTGAAAACAATACTAGCAAATTCAGCATGGGATGTAAGTTAAGAAGAAACAAAACTGTAAACTTGACATGGAGGATCAATTCAGTTCTGGACTTGTCCAAACCTCATTCTTTCTATTGGCCTACTCAAAGTAACAACTTCGCTGTGCATCTGTAGTGAAGATAATTTTCTGTAATGTAATCACATCTTTCCTAGGCTCTATAGTGAATTATTGTCTCATTATGCTCTGCAGTGGTCATATACTGAGAAACCAAAATGCAATGCAGCTACAATGAAATTGCAATACATTATAATAATGTACCTGCTGAAGAAGTTTGCTCCTGGCACTTTAGGCAAAGCAAAATTTTGATCTTTCCTCCCTGTATTCAGAGAGGGAGAAGATAGACATTCAAATTAATCACTGGCAAAACAAAATTCCAGGTAAATTACGAATTTTGTATTTCAAAGAAATGAGAAGCTGGCAGATACACTCTTATTGAATTAGACTAGCCATTGCCAATAATCCCAGCAACTCAGTCTGTCTTAATTGACTGAATTTAACATACTACGCTGTTGTCTTAGATAACTAAAGTTCTTTTGTGTTGGATAATATAGACAATTTTAATCCTGATGATACTGTAGTATCCCAGCTGCCCATCCTCAAAATTACTCAGGAAGCATTCTGGAGCTGCTGGAAAGTATGCATTTTGCTGCAGATTAGCTTTGAATAAATAACATGGCCAATGTTTGTAATTCCTTGAAATCAACATAAAAAAGTAGCTAGATATTGTATGTCAGCTCTGACAGGTGGTGATAATGTTTTTCTATTGTGTTGATAGCAGCAAATGTTCACAGATTTAAGGTGTGCTAGAGAAGGGAGCTGAACAAGCTTGTGTAAGTAAAATTGAAATGTTTCATAACACACCAGGGTTTTTTTAACTGATTTTAGAACTATGTCTTGGACTATTTTTACATTCTTACAAGTTTTAAGGATGAGAAATGAAGATGATAATATCAGGAAAAATGAACTTTACTCATTCAGAGTTATGAAAGATTGAAGTAATGAGAGATTGCCTTACAGAAATGGAGATATTTCAGCACATGAGTTTGCTAGGTTTATCACATTTTCATTTGCTTGTTTTGTTTTATAGCTTCATAATTTCCACTAATTACAGGTTCTCTCACAGTCTGCATTTTTATCCTTACAATGTCAACACATGGGTCAAAAGATTTGAATGTGTTTTCTTCTGTTTAGAAACATTTACAAAACAAGGCATTTCTTTTCTTTCTCCAGTGATATAGTAAATTGTATGTCTTTGTATCAAATTATAATACAAACAACTTCTGACGAAATGTGTTAATGCAAATAAGAAAATGTAATACAGCATTGCTATGCTTCACTTCAACAGAAAGAATAATTACACTGTATTAATATTCATGAAGGTGAAGAAAGAATCACACAAAGAGCAACATACTGTGAGGCCTGAGGACTTCTCTTACTTATTCCCTTCTGGTTGAGATTCATCAGTCTTTCCTTGTGGAAACTTTGGATGAAGAAGAGAGCGTGGCTGTCAGAACTGCATTAAGCATAGGATGAAATAAAAGGGGAGCCTCTCCTGAACAGAGGTACTGCGTTTCTGAGAAGGGTTTAACCAATTGTACTCCCAACAAGGAATACAGTTTTAACATCAATCCAGAATTACAGAGAAAATGAGGAATAGTGACTTTATGGCACCCTTCTTGTCTCTTCCAGATTCCCCAGGGTTACAAAAAGAAGAGAGGGCCCAGCTAGGCAAAATATAATTGTTCTTCAACCAGATTTCTTTTGCTGCCAGATTCTATAATAAAAAACTTTTTTCTGGCTAAAATTCTCTATGTAGGACAACTAAGAATGTGGGAAGCATGGGAACATGAACAAAAGATTAATTAATAGTGGGAGGAAGTAGCAGGCAAATAGAAGGAGGAGAAAGGGATAAGTCTGCCAAAAAGATGGCATAAATGAGAGAGAAAAGCTGAGAAACAGGGTCTATTACACAGAAAAAGAAAAAAAGGACAATATAAGAAATTACACAGTTATGAGATTATAAAAAATGGAAATAAAGCTCTTTTTAAAAGCCAACAAAGCAGATGTGATGGTGGCATTCTTTTATGGACCACCCAACCAGGAAGAAGAGACAGATGAAATATTCTATGAGCAGCTGGGAGACGTCTCACGATCGCTAGCCCTTGTGCTTCTGGGGGACTTCAACTTACCAGCTGTCTGCTGGAAGAACAATACAGCAGAAAGGAAACACTCTAGGAGGTTCCTGCAGTGTGTGGAAGACAACTTCCTGACACACCTGGTGAATGAACCAACTAGGGAAGGTGTCCCGCTGGAGCTCTTATTGGTCAACAGAGAAGGCCTTGTGGGTGATGTGATGGTTGGAGGGTGCGTGGGGCACAGTGATCATGAAATGATAGAATTCTTGATTCTTGGAGAAGTAAGGAGGGGGGTCAGCAGAACTGCCTCCTTGGACTTCTGGAGGGCAGACTTTGGACTGTTCAGAAGGCTGTTTGACGGAGTTGCTTGGGAGGCAGCCCTGAAGGGCAAAGAAGCCCAGAAAGGCTGGTCATTCTTCAAGAAGGAAATTCTGGAGGTGCAAGAGCAGGCCATCTGCATGTGCCGAAAGATGAGCCGGCGGGGAAAAAAAACCAGCCTGGCTGAACAGAGAGCTTTGGCTGGATCTCAGAAAAAAAAGGAAAGTCTATGAAATTTCAAAGAAGGGGGGCAGGCATCTCAGGAGGGCTACAAGTATGTTGTGAAGTCATGCAGAGAGAAAATTAGAAGGGCTAAAGTCCAGCTAGAACTTAAATTGGCCAACTCTGTGAAAGATCATAAAAAATGTTTCCACAAATATATTAACAAAAGGAGAGCCAAGGAGAATCTCCGTCCTTTACTGGATGCAGGGGGAATCATAGTGACAAAGGATGAGGACAAGGCTGAGGTACTTAATGTGTCCTTTGCCTCAATCTTTTATAGTAAGGTCAGCTGTTCTCTTGGTACCCAGCCCCCTGAGCCAGAAGACAGAGATGGGGAGCAGAACAAAACTCCCATGATCCAAGAAGAAATGGTTAGTGACCTGCTCAGCCAATTAGACATACACAAGTCCATGGGGCCAGAAGGGGTCCACCCAAGTGTACTGAGGGAGCTGGGGGATGTGTTCACCAAGTCCCTTTCCATCATCTATCAGCAGTCCTGGATGACTGGGGGAGTTCCACTTGACTGGTGGTTGGCAAATGTGATGCTCATTTACAAGAAGGGCTGGAGGGAGGATCCAGGGAACGACAGGCCTGTCAGTCTGACCTTGATGCTCAAGAAGGTTGTGGAGCAGACAGTCTTGAATGCCATCAAACAGCACGTCCAGGCCAACCAGAAGATCAGGCCCAGTCAACATGGGTTTATGAAAGGCAGGTCCTGTTTTCTTAACCTGATCTCCTTCTATGACAGGGTGACCTGCCTAGTGGATGAGGGAAAGGCTGTGGATATAGTGTACCTGCACTTTAGTAAAGACTTTGACATCATTTCCCACAGCATTCTGCTTGAGAAACTGGCTGTCCATGACCTGTACAGGCATACTCTTTGCTGGCTAAAAAACTGGCTGGATGGCCAGGCCCAGAGGGTGGTGGTGAATGGAGTTAAATCCACTTGGGGGTTGGACACAAGTGGTGTCCCCCAGGGCTCAGTGTTGGGGCCAGTTCTGTTCAAAATCTTTATCAATGACCTGGACAAGGGGATTGAGTGCACCCTCAGTCTGTTTGCAGATGACACAAATCTGGGTGGAAGTGTTGATCTTCTTGAGGGTAGAAAGGCTGTGCAGAAGGACCTGGAGAGGCTGGATTGATGGTCTGTGTCCAATTACATGAGGTTCAACAAGGCCAAGTGCTGGGTCCTTCATTTGGGTCACAACTACCCCATGCAATGCTTCAGGCTTGGGGAAGAGTGGCTGGAAAGCTGCCCGGCAGAAAAGGACCTGGGAATGCTGGTCGACAGCCAGCTGAATATGAGCCAGCAGTGTGCCCAGGTGGCCAAGAAGGCTAATGACATCCTGGCTTGTATCAGAACTAGTGTGGCCAGCAGGAGCAGGGAAGAGATTGTCCTCTGTACTTGGCACTGGTGAGGCCGCACCTTGAATACTGTGTTCAGTTTTGGGCACCTCACTACAAGGACACTGAAGCACTGGAGTGTGTCCAGAGAAGGGCAGTGAAGCTGGTGAGGGGTCTGAAGTACAAGTCTTACGAGGAGCAGCTGAGGGAACTGGGCTTGTTTAGCCTGGAGAAGAGGAGGCTGAGGGGAAACCTTATTGCTCTCTACAACTACCTGAAAGGAGGTTGAAGTGAGGTGGGTGTTGGTGTCTTCTTCTAAGTAACAAGCAATAAGATGAGAGCAAATGGCCTCAAGTCGTGCCAAGTGTGGTTTAGATTAGTTATTAGGAAAAATTTCTGTACTGAAAGGGTTGTCAGGCACTGGAATGGGCTACCTAGGGAAGTGGTGAAGTCACCATGCCTGGAGGTATTTAAAAGATGGGTAAATGGGGTGCTTAGAGACATGGTTTAGTAGGGGACAGGTATAGTTGGGCTTGATATTCTTAAAGGTCTTTTCCAACCAAATGATTCTATTCTACAATTCTATGATTCTCTTGGAAACTCAACAAAGCAAAAAGTAAGAAAGACCAAGAAATGTATTGGAAAAAGAGGGGTAGGAATAAGATGACTGAAACAAATGGAAATAAATCCAAGCACATTAATTAAAACCATATCAGTGTCATTATATAGTGACAAAAACCAAACCCAAAAAAGGTTTTAAATGTGAACCACAAATCCCAAATATAAGGATAGTACTTCTGCTGTTCTGAAATATGCAAATCATTTAATTCAAAATATATTTTTATGTCAACTATGTATCTTAGAAAGATAGAGGCAAACGCCGCACCTTTAGCATTGCACAGAAAAAAAACACTGCAAGTTTTGGGCTTCATGTTGTAGTTTTATTGGAGATGAACAATGAAACCTTTAGTATGCTAAGTAGTAAATTTTCTTCTTGTGTTAAGAAATGCTGAGATGCCTCTTGTGGTGGAAGCATATAACAGCTTAAAACTGCTGTTCTGCAATTGCATCCCCTATAATTTCCTAATTAAGAATCACTTTTAATAACTGCTCCACACTTTTCCATCTACATTTCTGAAACAAAAAACCTATATTTTTAAGTGAGCTTGTTAAGGGAAAAGTTTAGGACTGACTGTGCTGTTTGCTGAAGCCTATTTAATAATAGAGGAAAAAAGATGCCCCTGGTTTCTCACAGCCTATTTTTTGACTGTGTGCTACAGCCCTCTTTTCACTCTGATTTTAACCTTGGTAGCAAAATCAGCAGTTTTTCTGAATTCACTGTGTTGCAGGAGGAAATATCACACCTTAATTTTGGAAATTTTTTCTCCATGTCCTTAAGTTTTAAAGACTTTAAATGCTCCAGGTGTCTTTAAAGTAGAGAATATTATTTTTTATGTCAATTATTTTTTACATGTTTACAATGTAAACATTTGCAGATTTTTAATATGATGTACATTATACTGCTTTAGTATACACATGCACTTTTCACATAAGAAGTAATCAAAATAATCAAATAAGTCAGCGTGAAACAACAGAGTTTTGCATTCCTCATTATCACCGTAATTCAGGAATGAACACTGGGAATGTGTGAAATTTATCAAAGAAGATAAGGACCAGAACTTTCAGTCAGTACAATTTAGTATACAGCCTAGACATACATGACTAGGCATAAGATTTCACTTTTTCAGTTTTTCATATGACAGTAGAAAGAAATATGTTCCAAGCAGGAAAACTGATTAAATCTATTTTGTGTTTGATGTTATTAATCACATTCAGTTCTTGGAGAATATATTCCACATAATTTTGACAGTCTACCATCCAAAACAAACTGCTGAATTACATATCAGTTTGTTATATAATGCTATTATGTGTACATACCATAATCTCTTTACATAATGCTATTCTATTTTGTGGGGGGGGTTAAGTACTGGAGTCTGCCCTGGCCTGCACAGATCAAGGTAAAAAGGTATGCCTTAGAAACAAGCACATCTTACTTGGGTTCTGTTGTTTTCAGAAGCAGAGTTTGGTATTTCATTGAAAAAAAAATAGATCTAAACTGACTGCTTATTGGAAATGGTCAGAACTGGTCTAAACAGTAAAGCCTTTGAAGTAAAACAGTAAACGCTGTGGTCTACTGACTAGGTGAATTATACTGGAGCAGTTTACTGAGATTTGTAAAAGATTCATATAGCTGTGGAATTTAATTTTCATGTTTATGATCACAGGAGAGATGGCCTGGAATTAAAATACTCTGTGTGCCGCCTTCTAGCCATTGGTAGCACCAGAGAACATGAAGTATATGCCAAACTGACAGTTTTAGGCATAGACTCAGCTGCTTATGCTTCCTAAATACAGTTCAAGACCAATAATTATATCTGATGGGCATTTTTAGTATTCTTTTTTGTTCTCATTGAAATTAATGGAAAAATTGTAAAATATTTCCTTTCTTCCCTGCTTGTCTATTTCCTTGATTTGAATAACATTTTGTCTTAATGCAACAGTACTTCTTTTAAGATAGTTTCACTTAAGCTGCTTTATGTGTTAACAGTTTCTGACACATAGGCATATGAATTTTGCATGTTGGTTTCACTGTGAAAAAAAGCAAAAGGAATGGTTTTCAAAAATGAAGCATTCAAAACATGGTGTTTCAATCTGATTGGGTCATTTCATTTTTGTGAGGTATTTCACTTTTGTAAGATGTAGGATGCCTCTTTCTTCCAGTATTGTGGTATGACTGAACAAAAACCATGTTTTTAATTCAAACATGACCATATTCCCTTAATAAAAACCTAAATACATATTATAGTTATAGACCAGCATGGGCTTCAGATTAAGAAACACACACCATCTCTTGCAATAGAAGAATTAAATGGTATCAAACAACACACATAACTGCTAGAAGGTACTGCCTCATGCAGCGGGGTGCTGCAACTGTGGAGATCCCTGCAATAGAAGATTGTGGACGCTAAAACTTTAAACAAATTTAAGGTGAGACTGGAGAGGTTCATGGGAGACACATCCACCCAGTGTTGCCATACAGATAACTACATTTGTCTCCGGAGTACCAGCAGAAAGTAACACATATGCTTGTCCTGTTTTTTACTTTTCTTCAGACATTCTCTTGAGAGGAATGTTAAAGTCAGCTTCCTGGTCTGGTCTGACAAATTACAGTCATACCCGGACTCTCACTACTAGAGAGAACAGAAACTACAGAGTATCTCACATGTCTCCATGACATCAGTGGCTGGCAGAGACTAAAACAAAATCCCCTTGGTTTTGTGCTCTTGGTATGGTAAGAATCAGGTGAGAGTGCTGAGAAGTTAACTGTGGTTTCTGTCAATGTGACTTCATGTCCATCTAACCCCATGTTCCAGGGTACAATGAGTTCTCTTACACACCAATGAAAAACTTAGTGCTAAATTAATCTTCACTTCAATACATAAAAATTTAGGTTGCAAAGTGAGCTTATGGATACATATTACTGTGACTGAAGTTCTGAATATGTGTTTTTGAAACTTAATATTATGTAAATTGATATAATATAGCTGATCAAACAAAAATTAAGGTTTTTAAGACATGTCCTTTCTCAATTTCTAAATTTATAATTATAGTTTAAAGCTGTATGACTGTAATTGTAGTGTGGACTAACTAGCACGATACTTTGCAATGTGGAAATTGTTATGCACGGCAGTAGTTTCAGTTTCAGCAACTTTTTGGAGAGTGCAAGAATGAATCCTATGGAAATTTTGCTTTCTACCATTTAACTAAGACTCCATATACTCAGTATACAATAGGGTAAGTCAGTATTTCTTGAACAATAATCAGTTTTCATTGACACCTTCTAAGCACAAAGAATAGGTTAGACACAACAAAGTTAAATCTGCCTTCAGTTGAAAAGCTGGGCTATAAAAATATTAAATGCAGTATACTGCCAGGGAATTTTAAATTTTCACAAGGGAAATTCTACTAGTGAAACCTGATCTAGTAAAATATGTCCCTGCCCACGACAGGGGGTTGGACTATATGATCTTTAAAGGTCCCTTCCAAACCAAACAATTCTATGATTCTATGAAAATTTGAGTGGTTTTTTTTTTTTTTAAATACATCATTGTGTTCATTAAGAGAGAACACATTGCATGTAATTTAGCTGTCTACATGCTATAGATGTTTGGCCAGCTAGTCATCCAAGCTTATTTATAGTAAAAGGACTAAGATGACTCAAAAAAATTATGCATCCCACCTACTCTAAGTTCCCTATTTTATGAGAAAGTGAATTGGAAAAGCCTTATTGTCCATTGACAATTAAGAAGCCTATAGTTTAGAATGACAAGTTCAAGACCAGTGACATAAATGAGTGCAACAACAGAAAGGAAGACCACAAAGTCACAGTGAGTTCATTGTTATCAGCTTGATGAGTGGTCACATTACAGTGGTTACTTTGTCCATCATTCTAAGTATTGTAATAGCAAATCAAAAGTGTAAATATGACTATCTGTTCATGCGTAAATGGCAACAGGAGAAAAATTACAAAGGAAAGCATAACTATATGAGCGGTTGGGGAGTTAGGGCCAACATATTGGACATAGGTGCAGGAGAATATCTCTCTTTAGGATAGAAAGGTGATGGAAATGGCAGAGATCTTTCATGAAAGGAAGGCCCACTATATGAAAACAAGACAGATGCTGTTTTAGGATTGAAGGGTCAATGGGCTTAATTCATGTAAAAATGAGGAGCAAGCTCAATTCAGATTAAAAAAAATGATAATGGAAATTTAAACAATTAAGAAACAGATACAAAGTTTACCATAGGCATATAACAATATACATACAACTACTCATGTATTTGTAGTCAGAAAAGAGAAGTATAGCTGCCTACAAAATAAATAGTAAGTTGCCTAAATTTCCCCCATGGGATGAAGGGTTTTCCCTTGTCTATTAATCTGGATTGTGGAGCAAACATTTGGGTTTATCTAGTGTTCTCAGTCAATAACAGCATTTGGTAGGAAATTAATTCTATATTTTCTATAGTATGCACTTTTTATTAATAATTGTTTTCCAAACATTATTTATTGTAATGCCCTGCTGAACTGTTTGTGGGCACTCACTCTAAGAGATCATGTTATTGCTGTCTTAGTGAAAGCATTTTTATATCTTGTTATTACTGTTACTATGTCATTATTACACATGCACAGGCATTTTCTTTAGCTTCTGATTTTATATGGATTGATTGGCTGCTTACTAGGTGGCAGATAGAATCTTAGGTTAGAATGAAAAAGTTATGATTATTTCTTAAGACAATAACTTCTGAAATCTGATATTGAAGGTTAGTAAAAAAAAATAGTAATGGTGATCTGCCAAGCCCATAAAGTCTGAACTAAGGAAGATTTAAAATACAGTTGATAAGGACTTATTTAAGGCTGCTACAGTCAGTTAACATGTTACTTTCTGAAGTGACCTATTATTGAGTGACATGATAGATGATTGCAAGGAGTCCTATGTGTTATCTGTGTAATTCTGGTTATCCCCCCAAGGAATGGAATTTCCCAGTTTAACTGGCAGTTCCATGGTAAAAATCCCTTATTTTCACTGTTCTTCAGGTGCACAATAGGAAAACTCTGTGTAAGTAAACATACTTCACCTGTACTGTATGTCACATCAATGTAATTAGGTCACTTTTCACATTTTTTTCATGGGTTACCCTTGTTAACAGCAATCTCTGTAACTCTTGAAAATCCATTTCTTACACAATAAATAACAAATTACTTTAGATCTCACATACAAATGATTTAAATTGTTCTTTGCATTTCTTAGACTAAATGAGTCATCAAAATAATTGCAAAAATGCATTACTGGGTTTTATAGTTTAGACTGGAGATCGATTGTGTGAGCAGTGAAGCAAACTGTGAAGATGCCAGGACCAGGGAATGTTTTAGACAGTCCTACAGTGTACTCTGCTTTGAGCAAAAAGGGTGTTTCCTTTAATTTCAAAAGTGTTTTTTTTTTCATTGATGGGTAAGCTATAACTGGAGGTCAGTCATAGAGAGACCACAACACAATATGTACTAAGGACAACACAGAAATATTATGTTGTCTCACTGAAGAAGTTGCATCTACTCTGCAGTGAAAGGCTATGTGTTCTGACTAACAATGTCTGGCCATTAAGAGGATGTGTATTTGGACACCTAGAGATTATAGGGACAGTATGACTCAGCCTGGTATTAATTTTTGCACTTGTCCTCTTAAATTACTTTTTTTAATCAGAAAATAAAAGGGAGGTAAGAGAAGTCTCAAACAAAAGGTACGAGGTTGGAAAGGAGTTGGTACACAGAAATACCAGATGTATTATGTCTCTGTGCAGTTTTCATGGTCTTTTGAGATCACTGTGTGTTCAATCTTTGCACCTCTGATCAAGTCACAAAGGAAAATGTGGACATGCAATGAGTATTTTCTATTTCCTTAATTTTCTTTCACCCGTCAGAACTGGTGGGTTTAAGTGTAGCTGCAAATAATAATTGTGAATGAATAAATCCTAACAAGGAGCTACCTGCAATTTCTGGTACCTAAATCAGCTCTGGGCAGTAGCGATTTCTACTGCAGAAAAGGAGGAATGGTTTTATGAGAACTCATTCAGCTTTAGTCTTGAACTTTGCATCATTTTCCAGACAAAAGGCACTGAAGACCTCTCTATCCATTTTTAGGTCATTTCCATCATGTAAGTAGTGCTGAGTTTGGATACAGATAATGATGATTTGCAAAGTGCCACTTGCATTGTGGGTAGGAAGTGTATACCATTTAAGCTCCACAATAGACAGAGAAAAGAAACAATTTTCTCCTAAGATCTAGACCAAAGAGTTCATATAAAGTGTATTCCTTCAGTTTTAAGCTAAAGATATTAGTGATGTTTTCTGATAAATTAAAAGAGGATTGAAACATGCAGGAAGAAAAGAAGAATGAGCACAGTAACACCACATGATCTGAAAGCCCATCTACATTTTCTGCTCTGATGCAGATTTTCTCCCCACAGCAGAGGCTACAAGTATATTGGTCACAATCTGCTCCATATTGAGAAAATGAAATATTTCTCTTAATCCAACATGCCACTTTATGCTCTTTTAACTGTTTACAATGAACAAAGGGAACTGAAGGCTCTTGAACATAACACAGTCATCAGTTAAAAAAACAAACAAACAAACCCCAACACCCTCCTCCTCAAGAACAGAGGAGGAAAACATGTAAAACCTCAAAAAACCCCAACAGTGCACAACTGTCCATACCCATAGTAGATGGGTACATACATCTATTGTGAATCAAATTGAATCTGGTGTAGACTGCAGGTGTACTAAAAAGCTATAAACAAACACCACCACCCCACCCCCTTTAATAAATAGCTGCAACTTAAGAGGAGCCTATTGAAATGATGTAACATTTAGTCATCTTCAACATTTTGATTTATGATCTCAATGAAAGAGTAAACAACATCCTAATGACAATCACAAATTATTTTAGATTAGAGAGACTTACTAGTATCCATTGGAAACCTAATGCTAGAGAATGATTAGAAACATGCACTGAAAGAGAAAAAATGCAGCTCGGAAGAAAAGAAAAAAAAAGGTTTTTAAGACTCTTGGCGAAATTAATCTAAAAGTACTCATAGGAAGGGGAAGCAGTTGTTCTGAAGGCACATAATGGAAATATGGAAAAACAGGTATTTACTGGAACCAGATATGAGTCTTTAAAGCTTATCACAGGGAGAAAGGTAATCAAAGATTTGGGCCACTTAAACAAAACCAGTTCATCAGTTTATTTAGTAGAAAGGAGACATATTTTGTCTATTTGACATGTGTGTTGTCAACTAGCATTTAAGGAAGTTGCCTTCATGGACCCTGGTTCACTTTCTCAAGAATTCCTTTGTCATCCTCAGTGGGGTTTTCTTTCTGAATTGGAGTTTATCCTGGACAAAACTTTATTTTAGCCAAAACCCTTGACATCAGACCTCATCACCTCTTACCTTATTGCTGTGAATACCCCTTCTTTAATACTCCCAAGTGTAAACTTTCTTTCTATGTGCAAGAAAAATGAGGCTTCATTTCCTGAGATAGTCACCTTTTCCAGTCTCTCCTGCATTTTTATCACTTTAAAGTCAGTAATCTCCTCCTTGCCTCCAAAGCCAGTCCCAACTCTGCCGTGTTAATCCGCTCATTTTAACACCTGGTCCATACTACAAA
This sequence comes from Gorsachius magnificus, assembly GCA_034008185.1. Classification (NCBI taxonomy): domain Eukaryota; kingdom Metazoa; phylum Chordata; class Aves; order Pelecaniformes; family Ardeidae; genus Gorsachius; species Gorsachius magnificus. The sequence continues at coordinate 33,494,131 of CM067109.1, read as the reverse complement.
AGCCAAGATTACTGGTCATGGTCACCAATTCTACAGTCATTCCTAAGCACATGGCAATTCTTTCCTACCTACCACAGGGCTCTTGCCCAACTGTTTAATTTCCACTTAATTCATGAAACTCAGAGTGAGTTAATGTGTTAAGAGGTGAAGCTGGGAGTTATTTGTCAGTTTAGATTACACAACTTTAGCACATAAATTGTACAGTAAATGGTCTTTCAGTGTGTACATTCATATGTCACTTATCTTTTTAGTTTGGAGCATCTTTGAAGCATTAACAGTGTCATTTGGCTTTTTAGCTTGTGTTTCACTGTGCATAATGTAAAAGAAAAAAGAAAAAAATTAACAATAATAAAGTATGAAAGGAAAATCAAAGGAATGTATTCTGTGGGATTGTAAGTACAGTAAGAGATGAAAACTGGATGTATACACTCAGAGCACTTATTACTAGTATAGATAACAGTAGTTACTGTCTGTCATTGGAATGGAACCTTGGCTAGTACTTTTAATATCTTCTCAGACTTCAAGTCTACCTCTATAATGTGTGTGAGTAATAACTAATAAAGAAACATGGTGATAACCCACAACTCCTGGAGAGGTTTAACTGCTGGGTAAGAGAAGAAATATTTACATTACTTTAAGGTGCATCAGTCTTGAGTAATGGGATGAGATTAAGAAAGGCAAAACTCAAGCTGAATTTCATGCAAAAGCTTCTTGACAGTGAGATCTATTAGGCCATGGAATAACTTCCCTCAGGATATTTTAAATGAGGGTAAACTATATGTCTTTTGGGACAGTACATTGGTAAATATACAGTAGGAAATAATTTCACCTTGGAAGAGTGAAGGACTAGATGGCCTAATAAAATTTTTGTGTTGTATGAATCTGTGAGTTTGAACAAAACTGTCAAAAGGATATAAGCTTTCCTAAATAGCAAGTAGACCAGCAGTAGGAAAAGCTAATTTTGGCATAGCTTTGGTAATTTTATAGCTCATTGCTCTGCATGAAGAGTGTCCAGTTACACTGAACATGAAATTAAGTGGCTCAGTAGTAACCAGCCCACTCCCTTCCGATCTGGAATGTCTTTATCCATCACCCAAGCATAAAAAGACCCCTTAGACCTAAATATTTCTTTGCATTCCTCTCTTCCCTCCATCACCATTTCCAAAGCACAGAATCTGGAATGGAATCTAATGTATATTTTGCTGATGATAAGTGATGACATATAGAGAACAGGAATAAGTGGGAAGGCCTTCTACAACCACAAATATGTGGACATTTTTATAAAGTCACTTTTCTGCTTATAATTACATTGAAGCCTGCAGGAGTAGGACAGGTAAATGGCAGAATTGTGTACTGACTGAGGTGCAAGGAACTGTACAAATTTAAATTTTTATCATCTGGCTTGCCAGCTTGTATTTCATGGCTTGACTCTTGGATTTATGGGAATTTTTTGCTGTTCTCAAAGTTGCAGAGTGAACAAAGTAAATGACCTCACATGTAAAAATGAGTAGAATCAAGAATAAGGAAACAGTGCTGGCACTCACAGCGCTTTAGAGCCGACTGGTGATGTCCATATTTCTTCACATAAGCATTCTTTGTAATTTTCTAAAATTTTTAAAGAATGTAAATTTATATTAACTTCTTTGTTAAGAAGTTTCTAATATAATTTTAAAATCCTAAAATTATATTTCAAATATTTTATATATATCCTTGATTAGTCATTAATTTTACATTTTCTATTTTATTGGTAGGAAAAACTGAAAAAAACATTTAGAAGGAGCTCATTCAAACCTGCAGCTGCAAACTAAAGTATGCTATGGTGTCACTTGCTGTACCATACTTCATTGCTCGGCCTGTTAAGCTGTAAAACTGTAAGGTGCTGCTGAAGTAATTCAATCAAATAAAGTGAAAGTAATATTGAGAAAAATCGCTTTCATTTTTATTGACCCATAAACATTAAAGTGTAAATGGATAAAATGCTTCTCAGAAATTGTTGAGATGTTGGTGTCATAATTCTAAATAGCAAAAAAGAAAATATAAATTATATATTAACAGATGATCTTAAAGTCACTTGACCACATTTTTAGGTTATAAAATCAGATTCTATTAGTCCTTCCTGTATCCTCATTAATAATTTCCTTCTCTCCCTGTATGTGAAACAAATATTTATGCTGTCTTTTAAGGTCTCATATCCTATCACAGGTATGAAAGGAAGCCTGGGGAAAGCTAGGAAAATTGAAGCAGATATTATGAAAATATCTCCTTCTTCTTGCCCCCAAAGTAGAAGGGTGACCTATGTATCTCTTCTGTTCCCACAGTAGTTTTAGTCCTGTATTAGTATTTGTCTGTATTATGATAAAGCAATTGTATACATGCTTAAGACATGTATACAACTGAGTTAGGGTATTGAGGCTTATTTTCTTAGCTTCTTTTTTGAAATACATTTTACATTTTTTCTGTCTTGCTTCTTCTGCAGTCTGTGTTTTTAGGAAATTTACTTTTTTTCCTTGGTTTGTTTCCATGGTCTTACTCCTTCATCTTCTGAAACTGTTGCTGTGTTACTGTGGGTTAACAAGTTTTAATGGTGTTAATGTGTTCACAACTCTCCTTTCCTTGGTCAGTCCCTACCTACATTCTCCTGTCCCTTTTACTCTTTCATGAGTCATCTCAATCATTACCAACTATGTTGCTCTGCAATTTTTGTGATGTTCTTCTCTTTACCTTTAGTCCTTGGTTTTGGGAGTTTTATGGGGATTGGGTTTTTTGTTGTTTGTTTCTTTGTTTTTCAATTTTGTTTTATTCCAGTTTGACATATAAAATATAAACAAAAGTAAAACTTCAGCAACAAGCCCCCAAACCCTAAATATCTGTGGAACAGAAACTGGATCCTGGACCTCTTGCCTCCCTTTAAGGTTTCAGATACAGTAGTCAGTCCCTTCTTTCTGAATCCATTAGTTTTGTGTTTATAGGGCAGAATGACTGCAAATTATTTTCCCTTCCTTCACTTTATCTGCTAGATGGTGCTTTTTATTAGGCTGTTAGTTGAATCCCTTAAGATTTAGGTTTTCTACCACACCTACCCCTAGGTTTCCACCACGTAGATGAGCTTTCTCTATTATGCCATAGGTGGAAGTACCTGTGGAATGCAGCCTTTTAAGAGACTCTGTTTCAAGATGACAATGATGTCCCTCAGAAGAGGACTTAGAGTTCAGAACCTGCAGAGATCTGACACGCTGCTGTCATTCAGACATGTTCTAAACAGAACAAAGTATTCTTCTAGGTGTCCCTGGCTGAGGCTTAAGTGCCCACATATCACCTTTTGAGAAATTCATTCCTTTGCCCAACATATGTATAGCAGGTAACTCCAATAAACCTTAAATAGTGTATCATACTTAGACAAAATTTGGAAAGAAACATCACACAAGGTGATGTAGCAGATATAGTCCTGTGCCTAACACATTCTCAACATATATGTGGAGTTAATTTTCTGAAGACTTAAATGTTTCCGTTGGGTGGATAAGCCGTCAATGAATTCTGATCAGCTTACTAGGAGCAGTTCCTTACAGAGACTAGCAAAACCTGGGCTGGCCACCTACAGCAGGTTTATGAGTCTCATCCTAAATTCTAAAATGTAGACCAAAAGTGATCTTTTGAAATTGCTACTGTCAATGGTTAAATTTGAGAAAACATCAGTAGTCTGTTTTGCCATTTTTTCAGGACTTGAGGGTATAATCAATAATTTCAGATCAACTAATATGTTGAACAACACAAGCAGGGAGTCAACATTCCAGTAGTATTCTGGTAATGTTTTTAGATTTGTTATTCTGTCCTTTAAAAAATTGCTTTGCAATTCATATTTTAAAGTCAGAAAATAGTCCCTCAGTGTTAAATCCCCAACAGGGGAAGAATACTTTGGGATCAAGGCACTAACCAGTCATCTCAGGTAACATTTATTCCAAATTGCTTAAGCTTAAATATAACACATTTTCAAAGAATTTATTGAAGCTTGATTTTGTACTTTTGCCCCTCAAATCAGAACATATGGTCACTGAATTCCTAACATAAGGTACAGAGGCCTGAAAGCTTAAAATTATCTTACTACAAAGACAAGACTTATAAAATAAGAATAGCTGTGCATCATCATTTGTTCAATACTTGAGGCTATAATCAAGCTTTTCAGATCAATTAAAACACCGAACAATGCAAGCAGGGAGCCAACATTCAAGCAGCATTCCTGCAATGTATTTGCATTTGTTATAGTCCCCTATCTAAAATGACTCAGTAGTTCATGATTTAAAGCCAGACAGAAAATTTCCAGTAGAGTTTGTGCCTGCATATATATATTTGCCAAACTCTATCCTCCTTAGATTTTCTTTTCATAGTCTATTCCTCAAATCTCCCAGGTTTACCTGCTCAATAAATCTCCAAAGAACTTGCCCTCTCTTCCCCTTTCTATATATACTCTACCACATTTATTGATGACAGTATGCTGATATATAGCCTACAGAGCTGGATTTATATGATTTGATTATGGTCTGCATACTAATAGATCCATGGAGCATTTTATTACTTCTCTGTGAAAGACACTATTTATTAAACAAATAAATGTACAGAAAGTTAGATGGAAAATGAAATGTTGCATTTCAGTACTAAAATGAAAGCAAAAATCTGTTTCTTGTTTGTTTGCTTCACTTACATTATATGCATTCACTATTCTTCCCTACTAATCTCTGCTTCAAGTTTCCTCAGGATTTAAACATTTGGACCCTTTATTCTTCACTATTTTGTACTTGTTAAAAATTTTGGTTTTCCTACCAGAATACTGTAGTTAATCATATTGAAGAGGACAATTCTGGCAAAGCCTAGATATTTGATCATTCCCTCTTTCTTTGACACAGAAGCAGGAAATAATCTTAGAATTATTCACAGCTTTTAAAAGACACCGTCAACTGGCAGACACATTCTCTTCAATATCTGGGCAAAATTGAAGATTAGATTTAGACATTTCAAAAAGCATTTATACTACAATCTCAAATGTAAACCGCAGCTCATATTTGATTTAAATCTGTCAGGAATGTTGGTTTTCTTTCGTCTTCTCATTTCCTGAAAATAACATCACTATGTCTCTTCCATGTTTGCAGCCTCAGCCTATTTTTGCCCATCGTTGTTTCTTCTAGCCTTCAGACTATTCAAGGTTTTCTGTTAGAATACATGGTTTTGTCGTGCATAGCAAAATTGTTACATTCAAATATTGAAGTGCTATACAAAGCTACCACATGCAAACAACATCATTGTGTAATTTGGTATGGTAGATTTACAGTCAAGATCTCAGCACTTTTAATAAAAAACAAACCAGAGAATCATCTTGATTGGGAGACAATTAAAAATTATTCTCCTTATTTTACTTTGTGGGGAAAAAATACTTCTTTTTATTAGGCAATGTCTCTCAGCACACATTCAACTATGCTGCATATTGAGAAAGGATGAAATAATAAAACCAGGGCTCCTTATGATGTTCATGGCTTTGGAACTGGCAAGTATGCTGTGTTTCTGCTTTATTCCTGGGAGAGGAATCTGAACTAGAAAAGAGATTAACAAGGTGGAAAAGGGTGGAAAGAGAGAACAGGAATTATATCTGCCTAGATCTTAACTGTGCCAAGTGCAATGTTTTGTTTTCTTGAATATTGTTCAGTTGAATGAAGATATAAATATAGCAACATTTGATTTTTGTGTCAGTATACTGAATTTTATGCCTATAGACAGAAAACAGACCTTTTTCTGCCTTTCTTTCACGACTAAATATCTCTATAATTTGTACACCTCTCAGGACTTGAGGAGTACCATATGCCACAGAAATTGCCTTATACTTTTCCTCTTTAAAACAAAAGCAGGGCTAGTTGCTAATGACAAAGCAGAGGGAAGGAGCTGCAGCAGCCATTTGGAGATGAACTTCCAGACAGCAGCTGTGTGGGGATGGGAAAATTCATAGAAGTTCAGATGTATGCATACAATAAAACAGCAGAGATGTGGTCATGTGAGATGAGGGCAGGGTTTGATAAGCCCAGTATTCACTCTTCAAAACTCGTATGAAAGAGGGAAAAAATAAAATCACTTTGTACTCCAACCTAAAAATATGTAAGGAGGAATATTAACTTGGCAAAGCTGGATCAGACTGTTTTAGACACAGAAAAACATTTTAAATCTGGAATAGATAGAAATAGAAAACAGACAATAAAATAGATAACTACAGATAAAACTGTCTTAGTGAGGCTGACACGAGAGCTCTCTGCTATATTGGGCTTGTGAAGTGGACACTACTCCATTAAACGTGAGAGTGACATTATCAGCTCAATTTACAGACTACCACGCAACTTCAGGTGAAAACTGCTTTCGTTTGGGTCTATAAGTTTAAAAGCCCTGGTAATCTGAAGACCTCCAATGTTGCTCTCTATCAATTCCTTCTTTCTTAAAATTTCATAAAAATAGATGTTTTTCATAGAATCATAGAACGGTTTGGGACCTTTAAAGGTCATCTTGTCCAACCTTCAGGCCACAGGCAGGGACATATTTCACTACATCAGGTCTCTCAAAGCCCCATCCAACCTGATGCTGAGCACTGTTAATGATCGGGCATCTGCGACTTCTCTGGGCAACCTGTTCCAGTGTCTCACTACCTTTACCATAAAAAATGTCTTCTTTATATCCAATATAAATTGACACTCTTTTAGTTTAAAACCATTGCCCCTATCCTGCCACTACAGGCCTTGGTAAAAGGTCTCCATGTTTCTTATAAACCCCCTTCATATATCGAAAGGCTGCAATGAGGTCGTCCTGGAGCCTTCTCTTCTGCAGGCTGAACAACCCCAATTCTCTCAGGCTTTCTTCATAGCAGCAGTGTTCAAGCCCTCTAATCATTTTTGTGGCCTTCCTCTGAACATGCTCAAACTGGTCCATGTCTTGTACTGAGGACTCCAGAGTTGGATGCAGTACTCCAGGTTGGGTCTCACAAGGGTGGAGTAGAGGGAGGAAATCACCTCCCTTGACCTGCTGGCCATGCTTCTTTTTATGCAGACCATGATACGATTGGCTGTCTAGGCTGCCAGCCCACATTGCTGACTCATGTCCAATTTTACATAGAGCAGTATCCCCAAGTTCTTCTTTGCAGGGCTTCTCTCAATCCATTCATCCCCCAATCTGTATTTTTACTGTGGATTACCTACACCCAGGTGCAGGACCTTGTACTTGGCCTTTTTGAACTACATGAGGTTCACATGGGCCCACTCCTCAAGCCTGTCAGGGTCCCTCTGGATGGCACCTGACTCTGCAGGCATGTCAGCTGCAACACTCGTCTTAGTGTCAGCTTCAAACTCACTGAGGGTGCACTCAATCTCCCTGTCTATGTCACTGATGAAGGTATTAAATACTAGTCCCAGTAGAGACCCTTAAGGGACACCACTTTTTACTGGTTTCCACTTGAACATTGAGCCATTGACTGTAACTCTTTGGACATGGCCATCCAGCCAATTCCTGATCTGTCTAACAGTCCATCCATCAAACCAATATCTCTCCAATTTAGGGGCAAGAATGTTGGGGCGATTGTGTTAAATGTTCTACAGATGTTCAGGTAGCCCTTCCCTTGTCCACTGAGGGAGTTGCTCCATCATAGAAAGCCACAAGATTAGTGATTTGCCCTGCTGAAGCCATGCTGACTGTTTCATATCACCTTCCCGTCTTCCATATGCTTCAACATAACTTCCGGAGGATCTGTTCCTTATCTTATTGGGCACCGAGATGAGGCTGACTGGTCGATGGTTGTCAGTGTCCTCCTTATTACCCTTTTAAAAAGTGGGTATGATACTTCCTTTTCTCCACTCACCAGAGACTTTGATTGACTGCCATGACCTTTCAATTATGATGGAGAGTAGATTAACAAATACGTCTCCCAGTTCCCTTAGGACCCTGAGATGCATCTCTTTGGGTCCCCTGGACTTGTGGATGTTCAGGTGAGTCAGTTGGTCTCACTTACACCTTATCTTCACTTACAGTAGGAGGGTCTTTGTTCCTTCAGTACCTACCTTGAGGTTCAGGAACTTGAGAAGTGTGGGAAGAGTGATTGCCAGTGAAAAATGAAGCAAAAATATTGTTTAGTACTTCAGCTTTCTCCATGTCAATTGTTACCTGTTCTCTGTTTTTTTATTCAGGGAGTACATTTTCTTTAATCTTCCTTTTGTGACCCACGTACTTGTAGAAGCCCTCTTATTATTATTCATATTCCTTGCCAAATTCAGCACTGACTCTGCTCTACCTTTCCTGATGCTAGCCGTACACATCTGTGCCATGTCCCTCTATTCTTCCTAGGACACATGTCCCTGGTTCCACTGCCCGTGCATTTCCTTCTTACACTTTAGTTTGACCAGGAGGTCCTTACTCAGCCATACCAGTGTTCTGCTGTCCTTGCCTGATTTCTTACACATGGGAATCAAGACTTCTTGCACTTTTAATAGAAGTTATTTTGTAACACAAGCAAGATCATTCTTGGCATATTTGTTTTGAGCATGTTTGGAGTATGCTTGAGCATATTTGGGTTGTTCTTTAGACTGTAGTACCCTTACTCTTCTCTATGTATAGAGGTCAGCTCATAAGTCTCAAGCAGTTTTCTAAAATCATTCGGTTAATCTTTGATATTGCTTGTTCACCTAAGACTACCTTGCGAAATGTCATTACTGTCACATATTGGTAGATGTCATACCATTACTTTTTACCTTTGCTGTAAACAGGGAGAGGTAAGAGTAGGCTTGTACATTCAAAATACAGAAGAATACTTTTTCCTTGTGTGAATTAATAGGAACATTACATTTCCTGGGGTATTAAAAGACCAAAGATTTTGGTATGTTCTGGGAAAGGAAAGTATCTATTGTAATATAAGTACTTACTATTTTGGCAGGCCTAAAAAGACTATTGGAACTTGTGAAGATAAGTACCAACTACTTTGTTGTGCAAACAGGATGATAGCATGTTATTATGAAATTTGAACACACTAAATTTGAAGTAGATTTTTCCCAGAGACCAAGATGAAATCTGGGTGTTTATGAACAGAGGTGTCCTGTTTTCTTTCCTGACAAATGTTGCACAATGAAACCTTAGATTAGTGACGCATACTGTATTTATTGTCACTGCCACTGCTGATTTCTGCTTTACGTGATCTGGCATAAGACTGCAAAAGAAGGACAACAAAGAAGATCATACAGAGATTGAGGTACTTGGAAAATTTAATAGAGCAAATTCTGTTCACACATATGAATAAATTTCAACTGATTTCAATAAGGTTTCCTTGTAACAGCTATGAACAGAGTAAGCACCTGTCTAGTAACATAACAGAATTATTTAATAACACATTGTACTTCTTGTTTTTCACAAACACTTCCAGGATTGAAAAACACAGCTGAAATCCCTTAAAAAATTGAAAAAAAAAATATCTTAGACTGAAAAGTTTCAGCAGTTTTATGAACTAATATTAATGGAACCACATTTCCCTAGAGTACAAGGGGAAAGCTCAGTTTATGGCAAGTTTAGACTAGATACACAATATTTTATTAACCAAAATTTGTTTTTTAATAAAAGAATGAGTGGAATAGTTTATTCATCATCATAACTGTATACAAACTAATCTTTTTAAACGCAATTATTCATTGAAGACACACAAATAAGTGACTAGTTTTGTCTCTAAAGCCTTAAGCCTTAAGCATTTCTTCTCTTGTGTGTTGTCCATGCTGAAATGATCAGTGTAGGGAACAGGAAAGATAAGTAAAAAGGCAGTAATAAAAAAGTAGCATATATTAATTTCTATAGGAAAAAAATGAATTGAGCAGAAATAATTTCCTTCTTTTTTTCTTATTGCAAAGAGGATGACCATGACTACAAATTACAAAAATGATGAAAAGTTCACTGAAAACAGCAGCTCATAAAGCCTTGCCATTTTTATAGCAAGCTGAAAGAAATATATATGCAATTTACTTCTCTTTCATTGCTTCTCCTTTTTTTGGAAACACTTTTTAAAAAACTGTAAAAGCACTTTGTTACTTTAAGTGCACATGAATGTTCTACGTATAAAATCATGGCAACTTTGGCATTCAGACTCTATGGAGATGAGTGCTACAAAAATGCTTCTAAATAATAAAGTGAATAAGCAAACATAAATCCTTTCTTCCCCCCTCCTCCTTTTACACAATTTAAACATAATCCACATATTAGCACTTTGCCACAATAATTACAAGCAGACAGATGAATTCTTTATCGTATCCTTACATAGCAGTGACAGAATGAGTGCCTTAAAATAATAGAGCTGCTCAGAAATGTCAGAGTAGCAGAAAACATTTAGCAACAAATGGTTATTAAACTGTCAACATCACAAGAAAACCTCAGAGGTGACTGTATTTCACTTCACTTTCTAATGAGTAGCACCATAACTGTCGGTTTAATTAAAAAGCAATCTTACCCAGTGTAAATAACAGAAAATGTTTATTGTGCCAGTTGATCCCCTGACAAGTTAATAATTTCAAATTCATTTACATACAAGAAGAATGGGAACATTACTTGTCAGGTAATTAAGAGGTTAAAGACCCTGTGCACTTCAAACAACATGAATACATTTCAAGGTCAGAAAAGAGTAAGACCATTAATACCAAGTGTATGCTTTTAGATTAGGTCCACTTTCATATAGCTACATGATAGGGTTTGGAAGTGTACAGTCATTGGGAAGCAGGACTTTACATCTAAGGCACTTGTAAACTAGGAGAGAATAAATAAAAAAAATGAGAAAAAGTTAATTTAAAATTTTTATTTCAAAAGTTCTTTCAAAGCCATAATGTATTATATAAAAATGAAGATTATGTCAGTTCTGATCCTCTGCCTGCTGGGAAAATGCTGCAAATAAATTATATGCCAAAATGGAAGGATCCAGAGAATTAAATCTTCTGGTCCAAAATTCTTTGCAAGTTACTCTTAGTGTGAGCTCTCTAGCAGATGGTGAAATTCTAATATGAAGAAGATCTTGATTCTTCCTGTAAGCCAATAAAAATGAATAAACCAAGCTCTAGTTATGAAAATTAAAAATGCATCTGGGTAACAGTGATTTTCCTTCATAAAGTCATATGGATATAACATAACTCCCAGTACAAAAATATAGATAGACAGACAGACGGATGATTTTGGAAGCTTCAGCTCAGAAAAACTTTCCATCATGTTGAGACTAAATTTTATTTCAAAAATTTAGGTTTTACTACATTGCTTCAGTTATTTCAGTTCTGATTTGTAGCTTGACAGCAACAGCATGTAATATTATAAAAGTTTCAATGGTTTAAAAGTTTGAGGAGGAAATTAAGCCCTTGCTAAACTAATTAAAAAACCTGTTTTCAATATTTTACCAAAATGACTGCAGGCCAATAAAAAAGATATCAAATCCAGATGCTACTGTAATAACCCTCCTTTCCCATATCAATACACATGCTGAAGTGATAGTCACTGGTACTCACTGATTATAAAATAATGTAAAATATATAAAACATGTGAATGAAAATACCCATAAAATTAAGGGTCAAATGAAATGGGGACAATTATAAAAAATGCAGTGAAATTAATCCCAACATTATTAGAACTGCTTCACTATTTGCACACAAGCATTTGTACTTAACTGGCACACCTATAAGTACCTAATAGATCACAGTGAAAACATCTATACCTAGTGTCACTCTATAACATTTATGGCTATTACAACAGGTTTGAACTACAGAACTGCAAGCACATGGGAGAGTGAAATCTGTGTTGTAGTAAACAAAGGTACTTGTAAGAGACTAAAAAAGCATAAATAAGAAAATCAGAGAACAGCTAGATAATCTTTGGTTTTGTTTGACATATATGAGGTGTCTTTTCCCACTATAGTTTAAGCCTTTTTAGATGTTTTAAAATGAAGTTTCTTTGGAAATTATCTGAACACCACATTGAGATTTATCTTTCACCAGTTTTCAGTGCCTGTCTAGTCAAGGTTCCTTTCCATATTATTTGAAGAAGGTGTACTGTCACTTGTATGCTACCTCTTTTCTTAATGCTGAGACAGCTTTCTTTGGGAATACTATCTCTTTTTTCTTCTGTAAAGGTCTCAGCATGTCAGGATACCAATAAACATAAAACAAATTAATGACAGCTACCAGATAAAAGCTTATAAATAAAACTCAGTTTTAGGAAGTTAAAGTTTGGGGGTTTTCTAATGCTCTCCTCAAAGATTATTTCCTTCTCTTCCTTCTCTCTTCCTCTATAAATTTGTTATTCTTCCTATGGAGTTGACATCTAGCTTAATTTAAAGGTTATATTCAGGTTTTAAATTATTTTAAAATTTATTTCTGTGTTCAAAGAATGGGAAGACCGAAGTGTCCACTTTATAGGCCATTTTAAGGAAAAAAAAAACCTAGTAACTGAATACAAAAACTTATGAAGTAAACAAACATCAGGGAATTTATCTTTGCTGATAAATAATGCCACAAAGACACCTAACTCTCTCCATTAAAGAACATCAGAAAGAAAAGATTGTAAAAATAGTAATAGAAAGAAAAATGTCAACAAGGTTGTGAGTCTCTAGTTTACATGTAGTTTGCATGGAAAGCTGTGGATCATACTAAATGATAATATAATTGATATTGTTTCCCTACGCTGTTGTCAATCATTAGATAAGTTTGCTATTAGTCTGATTCAAAGCTTCTCAAAATGTGTTTCTTCCCTAAGTGGTAGCAGCAATTTCTAAATTCTGATTATTTCATAAAGTTCTGAGCTACATGGTAGAGTTTTAATCATAGTATATTTTACTTTCTATTGAATCTTATCACAATATAGGAGTCAAGACTTGATTTTCCCTGTTTAAATTACAAGATAGCTTGAAGAAATCTTTCATGTGTAAAGAGTCAACACTTTTCCTTTAGTACTCATGATTTCTCAACCTTAAACATAGTTGAAATTAGTATTTCCAAAGTATCTGCCTGATAGTTCCCCTTAGGTGAAAAATCATCATAATTTTTTCCTTATGTTGCATACAGAAGCAAGGTCTGCAAGGTTTCCTAAATGGCCATAACCATCTACCAGTGAAAAAAAAAAAAGGGAGCTGGTACTCTCTTCACCCTCTAGTGCTCTCCCAATCTACAGCTGCTTTCATCTCAGAGGATATATGAATGTAACATGACTTCTCTGTCCTTAGTAAACCTTACTCGATTTCTGTTCCGTGAACTTGCCTAGGCTTTCCGTGAAACTTTGTTTCCAGCATCCTTTGGCAGGAATTATTTGTCACTGTGCTTCCTGACATGCAAAGATGGTTTCATTTGTGTTCTTCCTGGTTTCACTCCTGGTTCCACTAGCTTCATTTGATATATGCATTGTAAAAGCCAAGGCAAAGTGTAATATTTTGTGACAGTGTCCTGTGAGACATCAGAATGTTATGACTTCTAAGGAATGATTAATTTCAATGATGGAGAAGCAGACTCACCGCAGCCTGCTGAGGACCACTGTACTAGAAACAGATCATAGCACTAATAAAGACAGACTTCATCACCAGACATATTTGTTCACTCCCTAGATCCTTAGTGAACTAAAACCTCTTTGGGGGTACTCATTTAGTTATAATTAAGCTTTAATTGAATACAGCTAAAGCCCTTTGGGAATTTTTCCATTTACTTTAATTGATCCTCAGCATAATTCTCTGTCTGTATGATAATGCCTGAATTTCAATTTTTCTGGTGACTCATCCACATTTAGTTGAACTTTGACTTGGCAAGGAAGTTGCCAGACTATGAGAAAAGAACAGAGCCATACTATAGTACCAAGACTCAGTTTATAAACAAGACAGGAGTGGAGAGACTACAGCAGTGGCAAGGGTTGGAGTATATAGAGCACTAAGGTATGTGTATCTAGAGTACCTGTGACTGTGATCTACTGGCCAGACTTTAAGGTTTTATCTTAGTAAGGAAATTTAGAGTTTTAATATCAGACTACAGTAGATCTTATTGGTAAATGTTTTGTACATAACTGTAAAGTTGTAAAGACACCTTGGGTTATTAACAGTGTACAGTTTGTGTAAGAAAGGGATATCTTTGAATTGGCTCCAGTATAGCTCCAATTTGTTGCTGTTCTTAAGGAAAAAGCAGGCCAAATAGAATATCTACCCATAGGCAGAAAGTAATCTATTTTTTTGTGTGCAAATCTTCCTGTGGTGGTATAATTTTTTTTTTACTGCACAGATATATTGATCATACTGACTTTGTTTGACTCCAGTGATGCAGCCCTGTAGTGGTAATAAAAGATATATTTCTTAGCATTTTTCTGCTTTATCTTTTCCTGAATCATTGACATAACTTTCAAAAGTCATGTGAGATATACTAATTGACAAATGAGGTTAGCTCTGGTGTCAGTATCACAACCTTAAGAGTAACACTGGAAATCCATATGTCAAATGTTTAATTACTTGTTTAAATATCCTCTTTATATTGCAACATTTCAGATGCTTTTCTCTGATTTCCTCCTGCCACTGGGTGATGTATTGCCCCACAAAAGTCTCTTGAGCTTGTGTTAACCAAGTTATTCAATATGGTGTGATATGAAAAGTGCATTGAATCTTCACATGCAAAGAGGAAAATACAATTAAACCCTGATAAAGTGTACGTCACTGACTCCCTGCAGGCAGTGCCTGTCTTCTCTGTTCCAGTGGAGCTAAGCTTTGGTAGCTTTAAAGGTCAAAATATAGTAAGAGTATGGAGATTTAAATGCTTGTGGATCTCTGAAATACTCTGAAAGATATTTATCATTAAGTAATAAATACACTCATCTTGCTCAGAAATTGAGTGGAGAAATTTGTTCTTGGCATGTCTGTTCCATGCCCAGATTGAAGACGGGGTTTTTTTAAATAACTTTGCTGCATATTCATGCTAATATCTCACACCTCTGATTTATGTAAGAAATCTATATTTAGTATGAGAAAAAATCTCTATATTTTGTCCAAAATCTTACAGAACACTATCCTCAAACAATCCAGAATAGCAAATCTATCCTTTGGCATTCCAGAATGATTATCAACTAGAAGATAGACTTCAACTCAAGCATGCTATGTTCACGCCTCGATACTGTTGACATCAGAAACCAAAGATCACTAAAAAAACCCTAACAAAAATAATTCAGATAGAGTGCACAGAAGAGACACATGGTAAGAGAAATAGGATTGATGGGAAGGTATTTCTGGACACCGCATGATCTAGTTCTAAGAGCCACGACAGTCTGCAACATAAAGTTCAGTAAAGAAGAAAACCAGCAAAGGAATAAAGGCAATTTAGAGGACAAAACCAAGAAATAAGTTAAAAGAGAAAGAGCGTAGAGAATAGAAATGGGAAAGAGTTAACTTTTAAGGCTGCTTAAACACAAAGACCTCTCTAGGATTTTTAGAAGAGGAAAACACATTTCTGAATGCTATAATTCTTTTTTTTTTTTTTTTTTTGCCACAGTAGGGAGGGTTTCAAGTCATGTATGAAATGATCAAGTATATTTCTTTTTTAAGATTTTGCTGCAAAGTTGTTGCTACAATATTTTATAGTGCTTCCTCTTTTTTTTTTTTCTTAGAAGACTAGACAGTCCAATTTAGATAGTAATAATGTTCCCTAACAATCATATATAACCTGGCCTGAGGTATAACAATATCTATTGTTATTTTGTCCATTTTCCTCTACAACACAAGTTGTTTTTAAATTCATTTTTGTGTCATACTAATGAATAAGATTGCAGTGGTTAAAAGCAGAGTTGTAAAGGTAGGGTAATATATAGCTTTATATACACACTGGATTATTCTTCAAATTCTTTCTTATTTATTTTATGGAAGAGTTTTCCAGTCAGAGAAACCCTGTCTGTTGTACCCAGGACTGTTCTAGCATAATTATCAGTCACTACTTTAGTCCACATGGAAATTAGTGTAGTTTTTAAATGTTCTTTTTCCAATCATATTGGTTTGCATAAAACCCAAAAGATATCATTCTTTCTTTAATTTCTCCTAGTTCTCAGCTTTTCTGTTCTCTGACAGGAAAGTGATGCTGTTTTGCTCTCAATAACTCTTCATTTATCTCTTTTCTCATTTACACTTACTATCTTTTAAAATTGTACTGCTTTTCTCTACTGGCCAAAATGAACTTGAATATACTCTTTTTAAACAATTCACTTTATGGCCAGGAACCTTTTAAAATTTCTGAAGAAGAAGAAAGAAGCCCAACAACTTCACAAGATTTAAGTACTTTCATAAATTATGATTCACAATGTACCAGGAGGTGGGTTTTGGCCTTAAAAATAACTTGTATTTCTTAATTAATGCCTTCATAAATTGACCTGGAGTATACATCAGCTTTTAGAATAAGCTATGAAAGATTCATTTGAATTAATAGAACTGCAGTAGAAATTTCCTGGATTTTCAGAACCCAGACATGTTCCACCGAATTCACGTGATGTATATGCAAATGTTCATATTCCTCAAATCTGAAATCTTCTGGAGACAGTCAGAATTTGTCTCTGTGAAACAACATTAAAATTCTCATAATCATTTCTTTCTTTCCAATGTTGGATAATACCCAGTTTCTAAAATTTAGACATTATAACTCATCACCATAATACCCAACTACCTGTTCTGTAATTTAATGTGAAGTACTCTGAAGTTATACCAGATGATTAGTCACATGATTAGTTGTAGAAAACACAGAAAATTTAGAAATTATTTTTTCAGTCAGGTTTCAGATGTATTCTGTTTGAGAGTTAACAGCTGACTAGAATATTTTAGTATGAAATAAAGGGGAAAGGCCAGAATATACATGAAAACTAAAAAGCTGACAGGTAACCCTATTTATCGACATTCCTGTATGATGTTTGAATTTTGGTGTACTGCTAATACACATGTGGAGAGTGTTTCAACAGCTGTTCAGAGTTCATTATCCTGACCCCAGTGCTGCTCTCAATCAGTAGTTGGCAGTTTCAGTATGTGAAGCTATTTTTGTCCTCCAAGTACAGTGATAAACCTGATATTGTTTTTTTCTGGCAGAAGCCTTGTAATGGAGCTATGGTCTAGCAGCATAAACCATATGCTGATTAAATATGTAAGAAGAACAAATCTCTACACAAAACAGCTAGATACCAAACTGAACTTTTGGGCATGGGAGGCTTCAGCACCTAGCACTACAGGGATAACTCTCTGTTACTGCAAACAGTTGTACAGAAAATGTGAAAATCTCAGTCTTTGCCATAGCTACTGCTGTTTCTGACACTAATATAGAATCATTAATAGCTTCTCTGCCTTTAGGGAGCTAATGTGATGGTGCTCTTCTGCCCTGCTCTGCTGCCCTGTTCTGGAGAACGTCTTGCATTTCTCACTGTTTTTTATCTTTCCTAGTTCTCTAGGAAGCAGCTTGATGGACCACCAGAGTTTCAGCCCTGTGTTTCCTGCTTGGTTGAACTGGAAGAGCTAGATTCGGAAAAGTATTCTGTTTTTCTATACAGTGAGAAAGTTACAACAGTCAGTATATTTTGCTGGTAAACCACTGAATTGCTTTTTGTCCAGACTATTAGTGCTGTGTAAAGAGCTGTAAGGCTCAAATTCAGGCTCCCATTCCTTGTCTAAGCTTCCTGAGATATTTCAAGCACACTATATTTCTCACTCTGTATTTTAATCTCCCTACACATACCTAATGATGCCAATGATGTAATATGGACATTTAAAGTTGGGAGACTAAAATTACTCATGAAAAATCCAGTTGGTCCATCATTAAGTTGCTAGTTTGAGCATTACATGCTAGGTATTAGAAGACTATGGAAAAAAATGCCAAAATATGTATCATTTCAACAAAATTTTATGCAGTTAGTCACTGGGACAAAGTAAACCACTCAAGAAAATGTTTAGTTAAGATGGTAAGAAGGAAACGAGAGTACTTACACAACAAGAAAATAGGTAACACAGCAGTAAGGGAATTCTAAATAAAATATTTTTTTATAATGGCAATTAAAAGATATTAGCAAATTCTAAATATATTATGTGAGAGAATCTTCAGAGTACAGTGCTCTGATCTTTCAGCTAGTTCAGCTAGAGATCCTCCCAAGTATTCACATCTTCAGAATAGAGAGATAGCTTTGCCAATGCTGAGAAGAAGTTTAAAAAAAAATGGCAAGGAAAGTATATCAGTTACCTTAGTATGATTTGACACTATTTATTAAATAGCCAAGAGGATGACTATCAGAAGAGAAAGAGTTAGTGATTGGCTGTGGTTGAATATTAACAAGGCACTGAGTAAAAATCAACACACAGCATGTCTGTATTATGACCATCTAGATGCATAACTTGATTAGAATATACACACGACTTACAATTACCTGAAACTAAGTCCAGTGAGACTCTAATATCAGCAACTCCCTCATTTTATAAGAAAGTCTTAGGGTTCTTAAATGGTTATAAGGATTGGCTAAAGATTTTTAAACTACCTCTCCTGTTTTCTTTCTGTCATATTGATGGATTTGGTTTTGATTGGCAAAAAATGTAATTTTGTATTACAGAATTCAGGAAGATACCCATGTTGCATGTCTGCTTACCTGACAAAAACCATGTGGCTTGTACAAAGGAAGAGAAAATTATGTTCAGTTTCTAAGAGGACAAAAATAACACTAGGTCGTTCAGCTCCTGTCTAGAGGAAAACCAAGTAGTATTCTGTCCAGACAACAACCAACCTAGCTATCAGACACTGCAAGGTTAAAGGATCTTGACTTTTCTAACAACATTTGCAACACAGGTAATGGCAGTGGTGAGTTATAGTGGAAAAGCCAGAAGAATTCAAGAAAACCCTTTTAATAGTTTCCTATTTTTTATTTAGAAGAGGTAATTAAAAAAATGAGTATTAAGTGATTTGTTTTACCATCAGCTCTGATAAACTGCAAGACAAGAGCTCTCATTCAGCTTAAATACAAGCAATTGTCTGAAATTGATACCTGGACATTTCATTGATTTGACTTTTGTGAGATTTGGCAAGACAACTTTGCTATTCTTAGTGAGAGAAGAACAGCCATATATATATATATAAAAATATATATGTGTGTGTGTGTGTGTGTGTACGTTATTGGGGTGGGGGAAGATTGGAACTCACAAAGCCCAAAATTCTAGCAACAAGTTTGATTTCAAAACTAAAACAGAATGTCACAGAACAGCTACTTAATGGATCAAATCTAGATTTACCCTCAGGTATGGAGCATCTTGTTCTATGGTTGGAGGATCAGAGGAATTGTCCAGCTGAGGAGTAACACCGCAAGGAAATATGTGTATGCTAGCTACCTAAAAATAGGCAGAGCACTCAGAAAAACTAAAATTGGACACTAATTATGCCAAGAATTTAGATTTCACCACATAATGAACATCAAAAAATATTGAAGACAGATACTTAGAAAGTATGAAATTGTCTGGGGAACAAAAATCTAAAATGTAAGTGAGGATCAATCTAATATCTTGAGGAAAGTTTGTGTTTTAATAAAAACCTAAGCATTTATTTGAACAAGGCAATCATATTCATGTTCATTTTACTGTAACCATTCTGTCTAAAAGGCTACTCAATCACAGAAAAGGAAATCAACAATTGTTCTCCAAATTAGGAAATCTTATTTATAAATTCTTGTTTATTTGATGTGATCACAAATCTGTCTGTCATGACACTTATAGGGAGTACAGCGCTCAGAAGATATGGAAGATCTTGCAAGCCCAGAATGAATTGTACTCCCATATGGAGATAGAAAACTATTTGTTGATGTAACTTAAAGCAATCATCTAGATGGTTTAAAAGTGAGAAAGATGCCATGGAGATACATCTTTATGAAAGAAATGACTTAATGGGGGACAGTGTAGCACTGTTTCTCAGAAAAGACAGGAAGCAATGGCTGACACTTTTCACTTCTTCACCAAGTGAGCAGACCAGTTCATCAGAAACTAACTTAATCAGATACAGCTTATTGGAAACAAGTAGGAGTTTTTTTTGTATTGGAAAAGATCTTAACAGGAAATGGCAGTTACTGAGATATACTCTTAACCAGCTTGTTTATCCTGTCTCTTTCAATGTGTTTTCTCACTGTTGGCTCCTGATCTTCCTTCTGAAGAACTTGGAGGGGGGCTAGGGAAGGGGAGGGGATGCTTCATTTCATCTAAATGCAGTTTGTGGTGCATTAACTTTCCTATGCATACTCGTCACCTGGCAGGTTGCTTCTGTGAGAGGGCAAACTGATCATAGGATCTATGGGGCAGCCCTGGGATAAAAACCCAGTGTGACATCTGTAGAGAGTGGGTATTTTGTCACAGCTTTCCTGGAGAAAACAACAGCTTAGATTTCCTTTCTGAAGCTGTCATGGCATTTATCTCAATACCTATATTCCAAACTATCATCAGGATCAGGCAGAGCAGTGGAGACAGGATAGACACTTCACAGTTAAAGGTACATTAGGCAGCTTGCCATGGTGGATTTCTACATTGTTGCATGCACAATTACAATTTAAGCTGCTCTTTCCCACTTCTGCTGCAATAAATCACATGAGGAGTTCTTCACTGGTTGCTTTTAGCAGACCCAAGACAACAGAGCCCTAAAACATTTGTGTTAGCAACTAAAGAAGTGGCATCTTTCAAGCTGCTCACAATGAAGGGATCATGCATAAAGCTGCTCCTTTTACCTAACTCTATATAGGCACCAGTTCCTACCTCCAGACAGATATCCAGAGCACTGCAGTTGAAACTTGAAAGAATGAATGTTTCTTTTTCTTTCTAATAAAGGTAATCATGCTTTAATCAAGATATTTGTTCTTTTTTTCAAACTGACACATCATTGCTCCTTAACACCTTTGCACCAATGCTTATATCTCTAGTTTTCTAAGATATCACAGTATCTCTAGTTCCTCTGTCTATCAGTTTGCTTTGCGACAAATGGCTAAACAGCCCTTTTTTACTATTACGCTTTAAAACTTTGGACATTGCTAGTACTCTAACAAGGAAGTTTCCTTTTACTTTGTAGAAAACAGAGAAGTGAGAGTGAATAAAGTGGATTATCCACAAGGCTTTTGAAGTTATAAGTAGAATATTTTTTTTTCCAAATCATTCTTATTTCTGATGTCATCACTTTAGGAGTTAGGGAGAAATGATTTATTGTAATGTTAAAATTCTTTATCTATTAATACGGAAAGGAGCTAGGAGAACACTGATTTCATGAACTTAAATCTAATGATAAAAAAAAAAAAAAGAAAGTTATTAGAAAACCAGGAAATGAAATTTATTTAATTCACTTATGTGTTTTAGGCAGAAGGATTAGCAAAGTATATGATAGTGAATAGATTTCACAAAGTAAAGAAACTATGTTTAATCCAGAAAATGTATTTCACTCCATGGATTTTTCATCTACCTTATTTTCTTCTGTTTATCCTACTGGTGGCCTTCACTTCTGGTCAGAAGTACATACAAGTAAGTAACCATGTCTCAATTTGATTACAGTGGCTCTCTCCATGAATTAAGAACTGTGATGTTAACTATATTGCCCATAATAATTTTCCTGAAACTTTTTCCAGCTTCCTTCTGCTTTGGGATTGGGTGTAAAATTCATTTTTCAAATGCATTTCTATTATGCTGAGGACACATTCCAATGCAGTACCTGACCTCCATTAGTCATGATTACAAACCTAAAGCAGTAAGTATTTGTTCCTGACATGTCCTACGCCTCTTGTAATTGTCACAGGAATGGACTCAAGCTGTGCTGTTCCCACATCTCATTACAGACTTTGTCTTGAGAAGATGAGCCATCAGAATATTTAGTTCCTTATTTATAGCTCAACATAGTTTTTAAACAGTACAGTGATCTGAACATGTATACAATGACAGTCAAAAGAGCTACACAGCTGTGTGCATTTACTTCTGAGAATAAGGCATCTAACCACTCTAGTGCTTATGTATAGTATTGTAGGTAACATCATACAGATTTGGTAAACTGGTTTCTATGTTAAAGGTATTTCTATAGTTGTATGTTTAAATGAAGAGTGGAAAATAAAAGGAATGACCAGCTAAAACTCATACAGGTGATGTAGACATTAACAGGCTTTATATCTAGAAACTCTCATCTTCAGGTACATTAGGGCATTGCAGGTAAAACTGGAACATTAAAACTAAATCTAAATTAAATTCTGAATTTACGTTATGTTTAAAAGTCATGTTACAGAAAAACTTCAGAACAAAGCAAATATTTTAATTTCAAGAGAAAAAAACATGATGATTTGGATAATTGTTCTGTAGGAGATAGAAGGACCTTTTGTCTTTTGAGCACTCTGGTGTGTAAATGTCTAGACTGCACAGCCATGGTGAGAACTACAGTCCTTGTCCACTAACCATTCAGATCAGGGACCTGGTTAAAATATCTGTTCTCTGGGTCTCATGGAAACATTTCCTTCTCTTGGAAATCAATAAGCAGAGAGGGGGGAATTGTGCACCCTAGGGCTGTTGCTGTAGCTTACCACCTGGTACAAGGAAAACATTTTCAGGTCTTTCAGGACTATTCCCTTTTCTTACTCTGTTTGGAATCATATCTTTCTCTAAATGTCATCTGCTCCCAACCATAATAACTCATCAAACCTCACTGGCTACTGCCAGCTTTCCTGTCATGAACTGTGACTTGTGGATAGGGAGATCAGATAATCTCCTTAAACAAAATATTTTTATTTCTAAAAGGAGCTACAAAGCTTTAGAAATAAAAAAACACCAGTTTATCTACAGTATAATTTATTCAAAGCTTAACTATTTCTCCTTATTAATTATTCATGGAAACTACTGAATCCTGGGGTTTTTTTCTGCTGTTGTATCACTTCCTAACTGTTAGAATTCTTTCACTATTTGAGCTTTCAGCCTTGGCAAAACAGCTGGGTAACTTTATCCAAAGCCTGAAATTAGCTTTGTCACAGCTATTAGCTTGGGTGTTGTCCCACTTTAGCAGATGCTTTATCTGGATCTATTGTATGGATTCACTTGTTAATTTTCTAACAACCCTGCCAGTAAGCTAAATAAATCATGCAAGAGTAAATGCCCAAATACTCCAATACAACTTTACAGTAACCCAATAACTAGCATATATACAAAGTTAATGATTTCTCATCTATATGCATCATGTTCCTCAATCCACCCCTGTAGGATTCATTGTACATAGTTGACATCCTCAACATTTTCATTAGCAAGAAAGATATCTCACTGAATTTGGATTATCTGATAGTAAGTATCATGAGATTTGAACTGCCCAATAGTATCTACTCTTCATAGGTTGCTATTCACTCTTTCACCTGCAGAAAACTTTAGTTTTAAAACCTGGTTAGCACAATTCAAGTGTGCCAGTTTCTTGTAGCCAGCATTAAATAGCATGCCTATGCAGTTAGTACCACATCCATATGTCGTGGGTTTCTTAGCCCAGATGAACATGCTTGCAGCAGTGCAGTGACCAACTTTCAGCACTCCTGCAAATAAGGCTGAGACTCAGTACTTCTAGATTAAAAACAGAATCTTTACCCTTTTGTCACCATGGTTCATGTTTCTGGGATCTGCAATTAAAAGCAAAATGAAGCAGCTATAGAAAATGTTTTATGATCTGAATAAATGGAGATTCTTTACACATAAATAAATAGTATTTAGAATGTTACATTGCATTCATATGGAGTTGTTTTACAGTGAGGTGATTTGAGTATTTGCCAAGGAAACCTTTATCTAATTTAGAAGCACCATCATTCCAGAACCAAACTACTTCTGTTTCTTCATGTTAATTTTTTCAAAATATTCTTTGTTCTACCATAGATCTAGTATCTCACTCTTGATGGGCCAGATTTTCCATTCATAAACAGCAAAATATGGCACTTTTACAGCAGAATTTACTGGTGTTGTTCAGAATATAATCTTCACAGAAGTAGATCAGATGATAGAAGAATCATAACCATTTTCGACCTTGGCATTTTACAGACATAACTTAACGCCTAAGTCCTGCTTTGTACTTCAAATTAATGTAAGGAAGTTAGTGCTAATTCATCAGAAGTCTTCATCACAGAGCTGCCAAAGATCTTTTTGCAGGTATAACATTGGATGCCCCAAAATATGTGAGCTATCTTGGCATTTAATTCAAGCTTGTTTTGAACACATTAGTTGTAGATCTCATATAGAAGACAATTATCTGCATGTAAAACACTAGTTGTCAAAATAAGTAGAGAGAAGATAACTTGTTAAATTGTAATAGACCTAAAATATAAACTCTTCATATTGAATACCTATTGTGTCAGCTCCGTCTGTCACGCTTTTAAATCAATATAATAACCCTAAGGCACATGAACAGAATTCTGCCATTGGAGACTAGGTAAGAAACATTATTGTCTGAGTCTTCCCTAATATCCCTTAGCAAACCATTTTCAATAACTAGGAGTTAAAAAAAAAAGAAAGAAGAAAAAAAAGTTTCCACAGCTGGCCATAAAATAAATCATATTAGGTTTTTTGGAATTTCCCACAAATTTCTACTCATGACAGGACCATATTTGCATCCAACATCCCTAACTGCTTGCTATAAAAGGATGTGGAAAATATTAGGGTGTTCTTTAGCCACTAAAGGCTGTTTATCCACATTGGTGTTATAAGATGATCCCATTGGAGGTAACTAAAAATATATTGTTTCTCAGCATGATGCAGTGCCATTGGATAGGCCTCCTCTTGTCCCACACGACAGGTGTGAAAATATAAATCACCTCCTGCAAATACCAAATAGATTCTCTGTATTCCTCCTCAGTTGCAGAGTCCCATTTAATCACCTCAGCTAGCTACTCTGCCTTCATCAGCTGTGTTATCTGAGTTCTGAAAGTTTGTTTTAGGCCTTCCATCTTCCTCCTTGAAACAGCCCTGTTTTTCTCTTTATATTATAACTGAAGAAAAACTTTCCCATATGATGTCTGCTGGGGGTTGACTCAAAAGTTTCTCAGATTTATTCTGGCCTTTGGGATTTTCAAATAAAAAGCTTATCTGAAATTGTCACACACAGCTTGTGCAAACATCCCTGGGCATAATCAGTGTCATTTATTAAAAATTATTCCAACTATTTTCAATGACATTTCTCAGAAATCTATCTGACTAGATTATTAGAATTCCTCATTTTCATTTGTTTCTCATCTGTGAGCCGTTTGAAGTGCCTGATTTTCTATTGAAAACAAGGCAGTGACCAGTAAAAACATCTGGGAGTGCTTTAACAAAATCTAATTCTCTTAGGTTGTTTTACTAATACCCAGTCAATTAGGAAGTGGTGGATCTTTTTCATAATGAAATTCAACAGAATCATTTACTAGCTGCTATAGTCCCAAATTTTGTTTTTAAAACTAAGTCCAAAGAATTTAATTAATAACAGGTCCCTAAAATAATTAACTTAACCTTAAAAATAAGTGGCTGAAATTGATCAAACCTTCTCAGCTTTTGCAATTCAGTGTTAATTTGGTAAAGGACTTTTAGCATGAATTTGCTAGAGAGGGGCCATGTCAGCATTTTCTTGCACTGTGAGCGTGCTTCTCTGAAATTGTATTCAAAGGAGAAGCACTAATTCTACATTGCAAAGAAAATGAACTGTTTATTTCCCATCAATTCCTACTGAATTTATTATCATATTTTAACAATAAATAACAGTCATTAATATCTGACATTTATTAGCTATAAAATTCCTTAGAGCATTACAAATCTTGGAGCTTCCTAGACTTTTACAGTCAGACATGCACTGGAGGAGGAATTAAATTTCAGTCCATGCAAGAAGAAACAACAGGAAACATTACAGCAATGAGACCACATGTTAATTCATGTTCCTTTACCAGAAACCACTGTTATGAGGCCATGTTCCTCATGATGAAATCTTTGACTATAAGCTTATTCACTAGAGGAGGCTGTACGGGCACATGTATTGATCGGTACAGATGTTCCAAGCACCTCTACCAACCTTTCGAGGTCTATTTGGTTCCTACATCCTTTAAGGAAATACCTGGAGTAAGGTATTCTTGTTTGAAAGACAGCTGGAAAGGCCACATAAATAGCAAAGAGAAGGTGAGGGGTTTAGACATATTCTCCCTTCTACTCAAGTGGGACATTATAGAATGTTCTTATAGGGTGATATTGTGTCATCCTTTGTATACAAGAATCACTTGTCTTTCAGAAAGGTTTAATTTATAAATGTTAAAAATTATGTGATGTTTGAAGAGGTGGTAAATATTTTTGTCTTTCCAGAGTACAACAGATTACGTCTTGCTACAGCAAATAACCACTTAGAAGATGTTTTAATGATGTTCTCACTATCAGCTTCAATACATACTGTTGATGCCTCTTATTTTCTTACACTTCATAAATCAAATCTGAATTAGAAGAGTGATCACTGAAACCTCTAAACTGTCTCTCTGTTATTAGAATGAGAGGGCTATGGCTATGGAATAGGAAAGAGCAAGTTTTTTATTCTCTCTCCTGTAGGCTTAACTATTCTTATTAATTTGAACTTAAAATTTGACAGGACAAAGCTGGCAAAGACTGGACTTTAAGATTCTAGTAGGAAGGCAGGGAGATGAGGAACTTTTTATTCCAAACAAAAGATCTTTTACAAGTGAGGAGAAGTAGAGTAGTATTGTCCTGAAAAAAAAAATCAAAACAAAAAACAAACACCCCAAATAAAATAACCCCCCCCCCCCCCCAAAAAAAACCCACAAATCCACTGAATACCCCCTGAAATAATATGCCTTCCTGAAAAATGAAAATTTTTATTTAGGGAAGACTTTCAGAATTTTTTTGGTATGAAGTGTCTGAAATTCAAACTCTCATCTGAGATACATCCACCTTACATTTATCAAGGAATCATAGAATAGAATCATAGGATCTCTTTGGTTGAAAAAGACCTTTAAGATCATCAAGTCCAACCTTTAAATGTGACAATAGAGAAAAAAACATTGCATTTCTCAATCTATCTAAATTTTTCAAGAGAATAGTAAGTTTTAAAAAAACCCAGTACTTTAAATGTAAGGTGTTTGTTGTTTTTGGTTTTTTTTAAATGAGGGAAAAAATTATAACTATGAAGCTGTTAGGGAAGTCAGTGAGAAATTTCATTACAATTACTATCAGCTTTAAAGTGTATTAGAATGAAAATATGGCTGTGCCAGTCAAAAAAAAACCAAACAAAACCCCCAAAAATCCTGACAAAAAAAAGGGCATTCAAAATGCTTTCATGGTTTTAAAGGAAAAATCATAGCTGAAGAATTAAATGGATCTACTGAACTAGTGACTTATATAGGAAAACATAGTGGCAAAGCTCTAAATCTCTAAATACTACTTATGTATTAAATTAATAGTTATCAAAGACAGGATTCCTGTGGGCTTATTTTCTCCACTACGTCAGAAAAAATAGCCTGAAACCGATGGATGGGAAACAGTGAGATGGTTGTAAATCAGTGACTGTCATTGTCTGCACACTGAGTTAAGTTTTTTTCCAGAGCCGTAAGAGTTATTGTGAAGTTATAACATACAGAGGCATGCATGGTGCCTTGCTATGCCACATGACAGGCAAATCCTCACTGTAGAGACTTCCCTTTTTATACACATGTCTCAGAAGGAAGATTAGGGCAAAGGATCATGACATAGGGAATGAAATCAGAAATAGCTTTTATTCAAATTGTATGTTGAAGAGTGTCTAGAATGTTCTAGGCACCTTAAGAAATTATTCAGCTAAGTATAATTCTGGAGGATCAAGGATCTGTAAAGGGAAGATTGTTACTAGTAACCTCTTTTGGACAGAAAACACTGAAAATGAGAGGACTTGAACAGAAGATAAGGTGAAAACAAAGAATAGAATGACCTAAGTGATTAAGAGCTTGTTACTAAGCAGAAAATTGAAATAAAATCCAAATAATCACATGGACAGTATGTAATCTAACAGGTACACTCATTTTGAGACATAGTGATGGATTATTAAAAAGGGTATCAGTGACCACAAGGAGTTGTGTATAACTGCTGATTTAATTGATGTGCATCTCTGGTCAACTCCAACTTGGGACAAAAACATGTTCCTATCTGTCTTCAATCTTTCTTTAAATGTAAAACTGTGCTTTGATTCTGCCTGCCCTTGCTCCTCATTTGACGTTACCTCCTTTACTTATTTATTTTATAACATACAGTTAATATTCTTGTGGTACTGCAAAAGACCTTTGGAAACTATTAGAGAGAGAAATATGCATAATAAGGCTTAAGCTTGATTAATTAATTTTGCTTGTCTTGTCTTAGTTCTTAGCAGAGATTGATATGACTGACTAAACAAATTGCTGTGGTAGTTGCATAAATCCTATAATCAAATGACCTCAATTGCTACCCCCCCCCCCCCCAAAAAAAAAAGCTTTATTCACAGCAATTGTTAATATAAAGCCAAAAGAAATAAAATAGATCCATAGGAGTGCTGCTTATAAGCAAATCTGCAACTTTTATTTTGATCTGAATGAGACCCTGTGCATCAGGTTTCTACATGAGCAGTCCACATAAAGGAGTGGCCCTGGATTGAGTTTTAACCACAGCAAAGGTGGTACTGGGATGTAGTGCTGGGGACATGGGGATTCCCCTGGGGCAGGCAAGGAAGGTCATGGCAGGGCCTTCCCAGCCAGGCAGTAGGGTAATTTGAGTAGCATTTTACATGACTGTGTTCATAGCATGTTCATGTCTGAAGATGGTTTGATGATTCATGTCTCACAAAACTGCCAAGAAAAAAAGTGATATTTACAACAGCCGGTCAACATATTTTTAAAAGTTTGTCCTAAAAATCTCATACTTAGAAGTAGGGTGGAATCATTTACAAAATGTAATCTAGGAGGAATCTAACCTTTGCTTCCAAGTCAGCCAAAATTTACTTTACAGCTGTAACCAAAACACCATGCATTTATTCAGATATCTAATGCATTCCAAAATTTTAAACTCATGTTCTTCTGAGTGGCCTCAGAGAAGAGTTAAGAAACCATTATTCCTAAAGCTAAAAAATTTCATCACAAACTGGAAAATCCATTTAAACTATACTTTCCATTTAGCAGTAATATCTGAAGGATGAACCTTCACAATCTTTATTGCATCAAGTCAGAGGACACTCACATTTTTAATTCTCATTTGAAGACACAGAGTGAATTAGCCAACACATAAAGCTTTCTCTGTTTTATTACAGCTAGCTCAATCAGTTATTTATAGACACCTATCATAATGTAAGCATGTTCCTAATTAGGAATAATACATGATTTTTGATCCCAGATGGATTTTTCATAATCTTTGTAACCTTTCACATTCAAAAATCTTGCCCAATATGCCCTTAGGAAGCATCCTTACAGATTTGACTCTGAACAGAAAGAGAGGCTTTTCATTTTGACTTTGTGAAGTAGAGAAATCTGCCTGCCAAGATATAGACAAGGAAATTTAAAAAAAAAAAAAAAGCAGTATTTTTATCCCCATACTACTAAACAATAGTTATTTTTTATTTGTGATATTTGAAGACAAACTTCAGGCTGCAAGAACTACCAGTAAAGTTAATGGTGTTAACTGAATTTGATTCCACATGGTATAGTAAAATCACAGATTTGTTGTCACATAGTGAATATGGAAACTGCTTGGACCATGTCAAAAGTGGTAAAGAGATGTATAATAGGTTATATATTTTCAGGAAAAAAAGAGATCCTGCACATAGGTAACAAAAATGTTATTTATCTGACTTTACCATAAAAATGCATGTATAATTTTATTTGTATTTTTTTCCCTCCTTCCTTATATTAGTAGGTATAAAACAGAACTAAGGAAAATCATCAGAAATGATGATTACTAGAAATGTAAAAATGATTACTAGAGATGGATGTGTAAAAAACCTCAGCTACCTAAAGCTGTTTAGAAATAAGTGTTCTTCTGCCTAGAAAATAATTTTTAAAAGGTAAACAAAAAAAACCCTGACATTTTTTAGAGATTTTTTTTTTAAATTTTTAAAAATTTATTTAAAAAAATACTTGTTGCAAAAACATTTGTTAACTGTTTCTTAAAAGATATTGAAAAAACAATCTGATGGATCCTTGTAGCTGTCACCTGTACAATAATTGCACTATTAACAAATAATTTGATTTATTTGGGGTTTTTTTCAGTGATGGGAAAAATCCTAGTAGGAGGTGAGGCCAGACTGGATTCAATTTTCTCCATAAGAAAGTTTAAATTTGGATCTGAACACAAACCCCAGTATTGTCTCTGCAAAAATGATCCAGTCCTGAATTGTTAGATCTCTTCTTTATATTATACACTGAGATTTGACCTTTTGCATTAAAACTGGAGAAACTTTTTTTGCTGTGTTTTACTCTGTAAGTATATAAAAATAAATAATTCTGTAATATTATTTCCAAGAATGTGCAGTACATTTAGTGATTAGCTACTGAATCAGTATTCATAAATGTGAACCAGTTTCAATTTTTTATTTAATCTTTTAATACACCCTCTCCCAAACTGTAACTCAATAAGCCCCTAAATTCTAAGTAATAGGATGATCTGTCACCTGCTATTGAAGGGGAATAAGAGGCTGATTGCACATTTGTGTCACCTCTAACCAGCAACACTGTGAAAGCTATAAACCAAACAGGCAGAGAATCACCTGCCAGCATCTGCTGCTTCTGTTTCCTAAAAGCAGACATCACCTCAGCAAGAGGCAGTAATGGATGAAATTTAGGAGATTGTGAGGTTAGACAATAAATGACAAAGCTGTTCAGCCAAAATGTTAGGGACAAGAACTGGACAATAGGACACATCCTACATATTTTAATATAGACCTGTTACTGTAAGCAATTATATTACAACAGTTCTTTTCACCACTGTCTTGTCAGAAGTTCTCCTGAAATACCTTGGTGTTGTCTCCATTTCTCCTATGAAATACTATATTTATAATTAAATTTTATAATTAAATTGATAAAGCTGTTCTTGAGCATCCTTTTTTTTTTTTTCACTTAAGAAACCCTTTTTTCTTTCAGAATTTATTTTTTTATCTTTCTGAATAAGAAAAGGAAAAAAAATCCTGTCTTTCTGCCAGGATTTCCATACAGTATTCTAGGTGAGATCTATCAGTAAGCAAAATTCCTTATTTGACTTTTGTCTTCTGGACTTTTCATGTTTTCATTATGTTTCATCTGCATTTACTGTTGTAGTGGCCAATGTATTAATATAGCTTTGTTCTGAAGTATCTGTTGTGCAGCAGTATGGGAATACAATTTTCAGTCTTTAAGGTATGTTTTTCACAGTATCCCCATCTTCTTAATCATGTAGCTCTCAAAATACAGTTGTTTTCTGGTTTGGTTTGGTTTGGTTTTCCAAACTCATTATTAGCCAGTAAATCAGTGAAACTGCATGTCTCTTACCAGGCACTTTTAAAATTCTTTTTTAAATATGCTGTCAACACCTTGATTGTTCTATTTTTTATAAAAATGTATTCCCCTCTTTTGCCGTCTGTTAAACGGGGGGTTTTATGTATTATTTTATAATTCCAGGATTAATATATTCTCTGAAGACAACGTATTTTCAAGTTCTCTGTGATGTTCTTTTGGTGTATGAGAAGGTTTCCATTACAGGCTTTAGCAGTTTGAATACTTGCCATCATGTATTTTCTTTTTTTTTTCTTCTCCCTTCTCCCCCCTTTTTTAATAATGAATAAACTGCTTTGTTGCTTTTTCTTTCTTCAAACCCAGTGTGTTTCACTACAATGTGAAACATTTCTGAGGTATGTATACATATCTGAGCCAAATCTTGGATTCTATTTTAACTATGAATAAGTAGTCACCACTTCAGGAAGAATGAAAACTCAGGTTCTTATCTGAGATCTAAATTTTAAGTATCATGTTTTTAATATCAGTTTCTTACATCTATTTTTTTTTAAATCATTCTCAGGTACAGGAGTCACCTTCTTGTTTTATTGTTAATAAGTTACTTTTTCAAGCTTCTTTTTAGAGTAATTTGTGTTTGATTAAGAGCAGGTAGTAACTACATCTGAATGACAACTACTACGATGACAACTACTATGGCTGCTATGATTTAATTTTTTATCCTTTAGGGAATTTAACTAATTTCTCAGGTTATTCTTGTTTCACTGGGGAGAAACTGAAGTAGCTATTGTATTAGCAATAAATTATGTAAAATTGTGTTATTAAGATTATTTTTTTCTCTTTTTTCTAACCTTGGTTAGTAATTTTGTGTGATCTGTTGAGATTTGGTTGAGATATTTTGTTTTATTTCATTGAAATTCATTGGTACAGGTTAAGGTGTTAAAATTTGCTGTTTAAAATTGTTAAGTGAAAACAGTAATCCAGTCTTATGCAATTCCACATTGACTCAAACTAGTATATGTTCTAACAGAAAGATCAGACAATGTCAAGTGACTGCATTAAAGTTGAGTAAAAGTCTCATGAAATATTATAATGACACTGCTCATCTTGCATGAATTTCACTGAGACCTTTAATCTTGACTGTTATATACCTAAAAGAAAATAAGTATCTTACTCCTATTCCTGCTTAGTTACCCACAAAGTGGATACACTGCAAATCAGTGTTTTATGAAATTATATTTCTGTGCTTTTTTGACATTTAGATGAGAAGTTCAGGGAATAGTGCAATTGCAGTTTTCTCAGATTTTGACTGTATTTTTAGGTGGTGGGTTTTTTTCACCTGTTGCATTTAGTAAGTTCTTTATCAGAGCATCAGTTATTCCTTTGGGAAGATGAAAAAAATAAGTGTTCTTAGAACTTTGTAGCTGAATGATTAACTTAATCCTTTCGTAGGAGATTATCAAATAATTATATTTTAATGGAGGTATTTTTCACATAACTCAAATTTTGTGGCCACTTTTCTAAAACAAATTATACTGTATGAGTTATTTACCCTTTAAATCTGTAAATTTGGGGGGGGGGTTGTTTTTTGTTTTTTTTAAATATTACTGTTGTTCCAGAAATTAAACAAAGAAACAAAGAAAAAAACCCAAAATGGGAACTAAAGCAAAATTTAGTTGGGTTTTTTTTGCTTAGAATACACCTTATGTGGCGAATGTAGTTAATTGAAGTTCTTAATGGTATATTTCATTCTTAATAACATGAGCAGTGTTCAGTACTTTAAATGTGATTTTACTCATCTTTAAAATTAACTACTAATTCAGCTTCATTCTTATGTCTTGAGATATTCTTCCTTTTTTTTCTGCCTATGTATACTTTACTGTATTTGCTAAATAATCTTCAGTAATTTTAAGAACCCTTACTAACTGCCTTTCTCTATTTTTCTATTTTGAATTGCTCTGCATGTCAAACCACAAGTTTTCTTAATACCAAAGTAATTCTCACAATTGTTTTAAATTTCACGTAATCTTGAAGTGAGAGATATAAGACAGAAGTGTGCCAATACTTGCCAGTACTTCAGCCCACATCACATTCCACTCATTAACAGAACAATCATTTACTTGAAACTGAATTTAAACTGATCACTGTCAATTTTCTTAATGCCAGACTTTTGCCTTTTATGGTCATTGTGTCATGTAGTATTCTGAAAACTGCTTCACTAAAATCAGAGAATTATGACAAGCATTTGAATCTTGGGCTACTTGTATTAAATAATACACTCGTAAAGTTTTCAGGCCTTTCTTATGGTCATTCATACCACTGACAAAAAAGTCTCATAAATGCCTTGATCCTTTCCTTAAATGGAGATGCTTTCATGATGTATCTCACAGCATTCATATCCTGTGGATACAATTTGCTACCTCTGTTTAAAATAACTCCACCATTCACCTTTTGTTTCTTCTTGCTATTTCCTTTAGGATCTGGGAATGTAATTAATCCGGGCATGGTATTTTGTCAACTTTTCAAAGTTCTCATTTCCTGATTATCTGCTCTTGTGCAATTACGAGGCTTCCATACTCTGTTGGCAGGAGAATCTATAACTAATATACTGCTTGAACATCAAGAAGTTTTTTGTGTGAAGCATGTGATACTGTGAATGCAGAAGACAAGGCAGAAGTCAATAGTGGTTCCCACTTTTCATTGCAAAGTGTAGTTTAGAAGGTAGAAGCCCAGTAGGAATAGACCAGTCATGGTTAGTATTATAAAGATTTCATTGCAATCCCTTTCCTAAGAACTTTTTTCTATTTTGTTTTTAAGAACTTGAGAACATTCTGAGAACTTCCCAGCATTTGCGCCAAGCTGAAAATGAACAAATTACTTAAGTAAAATGGTTAGTTTCATCCTACCCATAATAAGCAGGTGAAATCAGAGCCAAAAATATACCCTTGAAATTTGATGTTCTAATGAAGTGACACTGACAGCTGACATTTCTCTTAATTGGAGAGATAGTAAATATTCTCTTTTTTATATGAAACTGCCTTCAGATGTCACTAAAGATATAGCTACTTTAGTTCTGATGTACCAGTATGACACTAGAATCATCCAAGTGCCGTTTACTTACCAATTCAACATAATTGCTGAAAAAAACAAAGAAGGACAGCTTGCAGTGCTGAAATTTTCTTGCTTTCATTGATCAATATGCAGTATTATTATAGGAAAACATGAACAGAAAATTAAATTTGGTAAAAAAAAAGAAAAATATATACCCTAGAGGTAAAATAACATGTAGGAAATCCTGTCATTTTCAGAGTAAAATCAAGTGTACAAAGTATAAAGTAGTTGATTAAAATAACAAAATAGAAAAGAAAGGTACAAAAAAATCTCAGTTCCATGTGTGAAAATTAAAAAGTTAAAAATACTTCCTGAAGCAGAATTAGACCTTTCATTTATTCATCGTGTGAGCGAATTTATATCTAACTAGATGGCTTTTTTCTGTGGGTTGTCTGACTGTTACTGTCTTTTCATTTAATTGTGCATTAGAAAAATCCTCTCTTCTCTCAGGTCATGATTTAGCTTGACATACATGATATCGTAAATTCTGGGTTCTTATAGCTGTCCCTCAAGTATTTATGAGTTAAATATTTACTAAATATGGAACAGAATTATTACCACCCTTTTCCCTAATTTATTTTTTTAATGTCATGCTGCTTGTAATTTTGAATAACTGCTTTTATGTGCTGTGAAGAACAGCAACTATTGAGTATTACGTTTTTGTTCAAATCCTATTTGTTGTTATGGAAACAGCATCCTTATTAAGCTTCCTGCTGCAGATCTGCTCTATAAGACATTATTTAAAATGTTCAGCAGCAAAGGTAGAAGGATAACATAAATTTAAACAATATTTGATTTGACTATTACTACTCTATACCCTTAAGATTATTTAAATAAAGAATACATACAACAGTTATCAGACACCTCTTCCGTCTTCTGAAATTGAGCTGGTTTGTAACCTTTGACCAGTAATGGATTTTATATTTTTTTTTTTAATTGGAGTCCAGTTTTAAAAAAATGCTCTCTCAAGTCTCATGTGATTTCATGTGGTCCAGATTGTTTCAAACTGTATAAAAGAATAGTACTGGTAGGTTGCATGACTGCGTAAAGATGCCAGTGATTCAATAAAGATGCCTTACATTGCTGAGAGAAAGACTTCTTGTTAGATATTCTTGGCACTACCATGACTTTGTGGAAATTACTGAGACTCAGGAATTTGCTATAAATATTCAATATTTTTTTAGAATAAAAGTGAAAAAATCAGGTGTTCTTTTTCTTTTTAATTAAAAAAATAAAATTTGACAACTGCTGTCTGGGTACTGTATGAGCACGTATCAGTGTCTAGGTCCCCATCTGGAAGAATTTGCCCTCTGAGCATGCAAGAGAAACATGAATGAGGGGATAATTACAGTGCACAAGTGATAGCAGTGAATGATGGTTTGAAAGATTCTTTCTGTGTGTGTCTGGGGCGAGAATCATTTTGGAGTGAGAACCTAAATGGAATCAGTGAGGAAGAAATACATAAAAAGAAATGAGAACAGAAACAAGAGAAGGAGCAAGTATCAGGCCAGGGAGTAAATCAGAGTGGAAACTGTTTAGAAATAGTGAGTCTGGCCCACAAGCAGTTACCTGTGAACCCAGAGCCGTGCTCCAGAGAGGATCTGAGGGCAGGGGTCTTAAAAGATAACAGAGAAAGGCTTGAGCAAATAGTAAAGATGGACAGGAGAAGTTTAAAAAAATGCTGAAGTTTATGGATCTCCACAGCCCAATTTTTGCTGCTCAGGAAAGGGTTGAACAAACCACAATAAGTATGCAACAACAACAAAAAAGCCTTGACTAAATGCTAAGTGTTTTCTGAATATCCAAGCTCCATACTTTTGTCCTCTGTTCTTGTCAGGTGATTTGTGTGTCTAGCTGTTTTCTGCAGTCTTCTCTCTGTGTCCCTCATGCGTATACTGTTCTGAGTTCAGAATTTATTAACTGTGGGCCAAATACTGACTTCCATTGTATGCAGCCATTTATTATCTGGATTCATTTACTGTAATTCTAATTCAGATTTTTTTTCTCAGCCTTGCAAATGAACATCAAGAGATTTCAGAGGAGTAAAGTGAACCCTGTCAGGAGGGGGTAAATCATATTGATATTCCCTTTAATATCATGGCAGAACTTTAGCCAGAGGCTCCCAGGGACCTTCAATAGTCTCATCGTCTGTATCAACACAGCATATGTTTTGTGTCAATCTGCAAATTAATTGAACAGACAAATGTATACTACAAATTTCAATATTAAAATATGTTTCTCTTACTTACTAATTAAAATAATACAGCCTGAAAGAAAAAAAAAATTATTTACTTGTAAGGTATAATTTTGGGTCAGAGCCTATACAAGCTTGTGGGTTTTTTTCTATATACACTGAACTGTATTTATTTGTTATTGCTTCTTTTTACCACGTTGAAAAATATGACTATACAAACCACTGTAAAATAACAAACATAACAAATTCTTTTCAGCTTTGAACCAAAAGACACTGAATCAAGCAGAATCACACTTTGTAGAGAATTACTTGAATTAGGTCCTAAACAGATTTATATTTCATGATTAATTTTGTTATGATCACTCTTTCATTTGACATAAAGTGGTTTGGTGGGAATTTTACAAAATTACATTCTAGCTTTTGAACATTATAAAATTTGCATTAAAAATAAACACAGAGAACATATTATAAAGGCAAAATTAACAGAAATTACTAGTTAAACTAATATTAATATTAATGATCGTCTTGGTAAACTTTCACGTCCAAAAGTTGCTAACAGAAGACAAACATCTTGTTGAAGTATAAGGAAGGCATGTAGTCTAATTCGGCATAGTGCCACTGAAGTCCTGCAGGAATGATTGTATATAACTTGGTTTCTTGTTGAGGCTTATGTTTACCAGAGAGTTAGGCTGATATTGTGAGCAGATTTTTAGGTGCAAAAATTAATTGTAGTCTCCTACTTCTTTGTGGTCTGGGATAAATTTTAGTTTCATACTTATGCCACACACTGGATATGAATGATTCAATTAAGAATAAACACAGTAGTAAAACAAGAAAAAGTAGTACCAAGGAGAAAGTGTATATATGTTTTTACTGCCTTCAGCTCTGACCCATAACACAATTCAGAGATGAACAAGGGTCTTACAAATTTAGAAGAACAAAATGCTGAAAATAAATCCTATCCATTTATAGTTTGTGTTTACTGAAAAGGTATGTGCTTTTCCTGGGCTTAAATCTGCAGTTAATTTCACCTTCTTTCCTGTTACTGAATTAAAGAACAAAGTAAAATTATAACAGAGGTAAAGCTTTTGTATAACTAATGAAGGTAAATTTGGGTTGAATGGAGTGAGCTTCATTGAGCTTCATTGGTAGACCACTAACCTAGTTCTATTTACATCTTAGATAAATGGGTAATTCCAGGTTTAAAATTATATGGGTTTTTTGAAATGAAGACATGGCAAATACTATTTTATAGCACACAGTTAAAAACTAATTACAACGACTGGATTTTCTGGTAATTGAGCTCTACTGAAAAAAAGTATTTTCATTTGTGAGATTTAAAGAGAGGCTTGGTATGGATTGTGGTATTATAATTCAGTACTGTACAGTACAACATCTCATACTACATTGTTTTGACACTGACAGAGTTATTCTTGTCAACTGCTTTTAAGGTTTACACAAAATCAGATGTTGCAAACTCTTCAACAGAGAAATGTGATTCAGAAAAAAAATCACATGTAATGAAGGGAAAATGGGCCATAACATGTATTCTAGACATTATTACGGTTGAATCTTAAAGCCTACACAATTGATGTTAAAATGACAGCTAAAGGAATTATCTGCCTGTTCTGTCTTTATTCTTTTGGACCTAGGCATTTTCTTTGGAAATGCCAAGATGCTGACTTCGTAAGATTCATATGGGATACTCTAAAAATTGTAATTTTATATATAAAACATGTTACATTCATCTATTGAGTAAATGTGGTGTCCGAAATAATCTAAAAAATAAGCCTTTAAACAGAAAAGGTGTATTTGTTCTCTGTTATATATGCAAACAACCTGACCTTCAGAGAAGTTCTACACACAACCACATAAAGATGTATACATCAAGCTACAGTTTGACCTATTGTGCTAAAACATGTTATCATACAAAGTAAAAATAAACCATTACAGGGAAATCATTGCTGTAATAAATAATGCACAAAATGTCTCAAATCCCAGAGTCCATGCTGACTTTTAATATAAGTTCTTAGCAAACTGGATTTTATATTCCTGAATTAAAATCATATAGTATTCTGTTATCACATTAAGTTTCTTTGATATTTGTAAGTAAATGAAGGCATTCTTTCGCTTTCTGTTCCAGTAGAACTAATTGGATTAAATCAAGCTAATGAGCTTAATACAAACTAATTAGTGTAGACAAAACACTAAAGAAAGCAGGGATCTTTTTATTTAAATGATCACAGTGGCCACAGAACTGGTCCTTTTCTGTTCAATCTTGGATTCTAGCCAGAGATACAATATAAGTTAATACCAAGAAAGATCATTTAAGTGCTGTTATTAAGGAGACTATGATTGATGGAGTTTGTAGCTGGTAATGTGCTTCCCCTTTGGCTCCTCAGTGAACATCAGCAACAGATCAATATCGCATCTGCATGAGATTACAAGCACTTCTGACAATAGCCACGTGGAAATTAACATGGTTGCTAAGATACTGAATTCCCTGATCTGTTGCCTGCCCCCACCAAGGGGAAAAAAAAAAAAACCAACAACCAAAAAAAGTGACCATATTTCCTGTAAAATTGTGAGCCCATGTGTCATTCTGTCTCCTGTGGCTTCAGTCCAGTTAGTTTGCCTGCTCTTGTCACTTCCTCATATCACAGAGGGAAGACTTAGATTTCACTGCAGCAAAGGTAACATTGTGATTGTGTTGGAAAATTCAAGAAATACCATCACATCTTTGTGAACTCTTAACATTTCTTTCAGTACATTTATTTTTCTGGGTTAGCCTGTGGTAACAAAATCAGTTAGATGTGTTGAAGACGTCAAACTACAAAAACATAATGCTGTTGCTACTGTTCTGAATTGGTGAATCCAACTACAATTCACCACAGAATATCTCCTTCTATTCCCTTCTTTGTGAAGGCTAACTGATGTACATTGTTTTGCACAGGAAGTATTTCAGCAGCTCAGTTTGCAAAGATAGGTTTAAATCATCAAGCATATGTACATAGGTACTCCACTTTGTTCAGCTGGGTAAACAGTGCATATATTTTCCTTTTGAGGGTAAGATCTAGTATCCTCCAGATTTGCCTATTTGAACAGTATTGCATGAAGAGATATGAAGAAATGAATAGCAAGCACCACGAAAAATGTATTTATTATTTATTTTTTATATATAGTAGCTCAAAAAGGTATAGAAAGTATCACTTAATGTGATAAATTACTCGTCTTCATTTGGCAACATGGCTGGTTTAGGACCCACCCTTTAGCATTATACTCCCTTAAACTGGCTTAAAATTTTGCTCTGTTACTTTGATCTCTATAGGTTATTATTTATTTTGATCTTGTAGACCCCTCAACTCCTAGCAAAACAATTAGAATTAAAAAGAAGGGATTGGAAAGGTATAAAGCTTAGCAGGAATCAGATGCTAAATATGATCTGAAAAGACATTTCTGGTGTAAGATTTACTTATCAAATTTGAATAATTTTAAAACTGAGCTTCTTAAATAACATAATAAGCTCATAAGTACGATTCTTATTCAAATAGTCAGATTGTGTACATTCTTTGAAAATTTATTAAAAATGCATCTGAGTCCATTTATAAGGATTTAGGGACCCAACAGTAAATGGCGTCTCATAAAATGTGTTGTGCCCTCTAGAAATGTTAGCTTCAGACTGTGATTTCAAAACTGTGATTTGGAAAAACTTGCTAAAGTCTCTGCCCCTAAATTTTTAAAATTTCTGTGCAAAGCTACTTTTATGAAGATGCATCAGTTGGCTAAAGCTGTTTCTTGTGTCTCTTCTGGTCAGAATGATACAGGAAAAAATACATTTTCAAGATTAAATGTTTTGCGTTTATAAAGTTCATTAAGTTAGCCTTAATTTTAAGTTCATTTTTGAAAAAAAAAAAAAACAAGTCATGGAAAAATAGTCTTTTAAAGGGTTTGGGTTTGCCTACCAAAATATTACAGAAATAAACACATTTTGTTTATTCAATCAGAAGACATTGATAGTTATTTAAAAATTCAGTGAGAAATGAAGGCAGTTATGAGAATACACTTGTATTAATACTATTATGTATTTTTCAAGTACTTTGAACTATTTGGACAAAATGGACTCTAATCCTCACAGTAGTTTCAGATTTAGGTAAAGTAGCATAGTCTGAATATTTAAAAGGGGAAAAGAAACACAAAACTTGTTAAAAAACAATACTCTTTTCAGAGGTTACACAGTAAGCTGTTAAAACAGGATTTTTTTTCATAGGCGGGGTGAGCAGCCCAGTGGAACTAAAGTTCAATTTCTTTCCCTCTCCTCTTCCTGAGGATTTTTGAACTTTAAGTGGTTTTTAGTACTTGGACATTACTCTGTTCCTCAACATCTATAGTACCTATAGGTTGTTTTCAGACGCTAGTACTCCAGTAGAAATCATGACACACTACAGATGCAAGCAACCTGCAGTGTGAAAAATATATGGATGGTTAAAATAAGCATCTCATAAAATTTACCAGACTTGCTGCTAGACGGATATTGCAGTTGAGTGTGTGACTGCAGATTGCATTTGCTCATCGTGATTCAGTGTCTCTGGACCACACATCCATCTGAAGAGACCTAAGATTATCTGTGCTCTCTTTCTTTATGGTGTTAGCTCTAGAATTTTAAATGGTATTTTATAAAGTCTGAGTGCTTTTCTTCCTGGGATCGTAATGAACCAGCACCTCCTGGTGCAGAACACCTATGCTAGAACTTCTAAGGTGCCTGTGGATCCACCATTCTTGTGCAACCTGTCCATGTTTAAGCATCCTGAAAAATCTGCAGAGGCTGAACTATCCAATCTACCTGGAATTTTCAGAAATAGAATAAAATATGACACTGACATTTCCGCTAGAGGCAGCCTTACTCTGCCACTAGCTTTATTTCCATAAGCAATGCATTAATTATCATACTAATTAGCAGAGCTGGTCAGGGTTCACTTTGTGGTTTTATTAAAAGAAGTCAGCTTGTTGAAAGGAAACTTTGCATGGGAACTTGTCACCTGAGCAATTTTTTTAATTAAAAGAGATGGAAAGTTTTAAAGTATTTTCAGAATGAAATGGTTCATTTAAAAATAAATAAATAGATAAAATCTGTACCAGGTTTTCATTTCCATTCCAGATAAAAATAAGGTGTACTGAAAATGGAAATAAAACATTTAAAATCCTTATTTAAGCTTAATGACTGGAATTATTTTCAGCATGAAGAAGAATCCCAAACTCAAAATTAAAAATGGGGTGCGGGGGTTGGGGGAAATTACATTTTTTGTATTTTAGTGGCTCTAAAAATTCCATCCTTTAGGTCTTCCTTCACACACTCAGCAGAACCAAAAGGGAAAAATAATTTTTTCAAACATAGGGTCACCTAACCACCTGTTTAACAGTTACCTACCTTTTCACATAGAAAAGTTGATTCTGTTTTCCAAAGAATATAAAAGCATTTCACATGCTGGTAGTCATCATAAGAAGTGAGACAAATTTCTATACAAAAAATCTGTTCTATGTTAATTTACACTGGGAATAAAATGACAAACAGATAGAATACATCTTAATACTTCACAAGTCTTGTATTGCTTTTGTCACACTGTAGCGTTAGCATACAAGGGTATTACTAACTGTACTCCAAGAAACCTCACAGTGCCTTTTCAGTGTTATACTTCAACTCACACATTTTCTTGCTTTATTTTTATGGCCACTTACCTTGCATCTTACTCTCAGTTCTTTTCATAAATGGGGCTATGCAGTTTGATGGTGTGACCTTCTACAGTTTAGGGAGTAACTCAGGAACTGTGCACACTGAGCAGTGCAACTGTAGCCAAGGTTCTGACTTTGAAAATGGGAGCCCAACTGATGACTAGATTTACAATAACATGACATTATGGTTGCTGAATTTTCAGCAACCTGTATATTATGCAAACAGCCTTCTGTCAGCTCAGGAAACAAGAGGTCTCAGCAAGCAAGAATATGTTGATGCAACCAAAGCTACAATTAACATTTCAAGGTCTTCCAGAGACAGTATTAGCCTCAGCAGTACAGAATCCGAGAAATAACAAATGAAACTTTCAGAATATTGCAAAAGTGGCTCTCAGAGGACAGCTCAAGTCAAATACAAAAAAGATTTCTAGCAGACAGGAAGGGGATGAATGTGCTGCCATCAATCAAGACAGATAACAAGGTGGTGGTTTGCTTACTACAGTAGAAACTCTTGCCTCCTTTCTAGAAAGTTAGGAGATTTGGGAAAAAAAAAAAAATCCCAACCTGTAAATGAGAGAACATATTAAAAGTACTACTTATTACTCAGCATTTATTACTCTCCTTAGCACAGTGGAAGTGCTCCAAAAATATCTGAGAGACAAGTATGCATTGTGACAAGGACACTGACTGTTTCACAGGGGAGGAGGTCAGTTATTAATTTAATGACTTCAAAGAAAAAATATCACACAGATCTGTCATCCATGCTCTTTGGATCCACCATGTTTTTTACTTCAGTGGGCAGTGTTAAAGGCACACATAAATAGAACAGACCAGAATATTTAAAGCACTCAACAGTTCTATCAAGTTTTTTCCACTTTTGTCCCAGGAATTACCAACGTTTATCCAATTTATAAACATGAGTAGGGAAAGCATACTTTATGGTCCTGTGACAACATTATCAACTTCTGCAACAAGCTTCTGGTAGTATTTAGAAATTTATACTATGCATCACTAGAGTCACTGTGAATAATCTGAAGGTTAGTGTTAATATAATACAGTTAATGTAATTTTTTAATCTTTTTGTGTGTGTTTTAGACATATGACTGTTTTTACCTGTCTGTTCACAATCTTTTAGGTAATGAGGTATTTGTGAATTTCCAAAACCCCAGCTATTCCTTATACTTTGATAGTTTATATAATTGCAAACTGAAAGATTAAGACTGGTTTTTTTGGTTAGTGTTGTTGTTTGAGTCCCTATCTCAACCATGGTGTCCTCAGAAGCAGTTTGGGTACGTATCTCTACTATCATGCCCTCAGATGTCTTTTGTACTCTGGTCTCAGTCAACGTATTGTCAGATGTGGTTTGGGTCCCTGCCTTAACCACAATCCTTTGATAGTACCTAACAGTAAGCGCAAGCCAAGCCCTGGCACAGTGCTAGAAGCTGTTGGTTTTCATTGGGGTAGGAAGGGCACACTTCTATCAGGTGGCATGTCAGTTTGCCAGTGTTCCTTGCCTCTTCGAGTGTAAAGTCCCAGGCTATAACCACCCTTGGAACCTGTCTAAATCCTTCCACACACCCTGCCACCTGGAAGCAGTCACCTCAGGTCACGTTATCGTATTGCCTCACACAAAAGTTGTCTTCTCTTACACCAGGATGACACCAGATTCCCCAAAGCCCATGATATGCTAAAAGTGTGAATTAGTAGTATTAAACAGCTCACATAAGGGTGAACAAGGACCTTATGAGCCTGCATAATAAAAGCATCCACATCAATCCCAGATAAGAAGAGGGAGATGAATTCCCTCATCCTCTCCACAAGATAGCTTCCCCAGCACAGTAAA
This sequence comes from Gorsachius magnificus, assembly GCA_034008185.1. Classification (NCBI taxonomy): domain Eukaryota; kingdom Metazoa; phylum Chordata; class Aves; order Pelecaniformes; family Ardeidae; genus Gorsachius; species Gorsachius magnificus. The sequence goes on along the minus strand of CM067109.1, from coordinate 33,449,801 downwards.
GCCATCAGTGCTAGGGCAAAGCATATAGCCACTGTTTGTATTAACATGTTCCTGCACTCAGCAAAATAAAGAGGTGAGCAGTGAAGCCAACAAACTGTGACCCACAGAGAAGCTTGCCACTTAATAAATAAACTTAATAAATAAAGCTATAGCATGCTTAATACAAAACCACCTTTGTCTCGTGACCCATGTTGGGTGCCGAAAAAGGTTGTGGTGGTTTGACCTTAGCTGGATACCAGGTGCCCACCAAGCAATCACTCCCTTCCTCAGCAGGACAGGAGGGGGAGAAAATAAGATGGAAAAACTCATGGATCAAGGTAAATGCAGTTTAATAAAGCAAAACCAAAGGCCACAGTCAGAAGCAAAGGAAAACAAAAGATTTATTGTCTACTTCCCCTAAGCATGTGATGCACAGCCACTTCCAGGAAGCAGAGCTTCAGTATGTGTAACAGTTGCTCCAGAAGACAAATTCGGTAATAGCGAATGCTCCCCCCCACCTTTTCTCTTAGGTTTTATTGCTGAGCAGACATCATATGGTATGGAATATCCGTTTGGTCAGTTTGGGTCAGGTGTCCTGACTGTGTCCCCTCCCAGGTTCTTGCCCACCTCTAGCCTACTGGCCTCTGGTGGGGTGTGTGGGGAAATGTTGGATAGACAGTCCTGATGCTGTGCAAGCACTGCTCAGCTGTAGCCAGAACACTGGTGCATTATCAACACCTTTCTACCTACTAATACGAAGCACAGCACTATGATGGCTGGTGTGGGGAAAATTAACTCCATCTCAGCCAGACCCAATTCATTTAGTTGATGTTTTTATTCTTTTACTTTTCTGCCAGATGCTGCCTTGGTATTACCAGCATAACGTTATAGTAACAGCTTGGTAGAAATGTGTAGAGAGACTTGATAATTGAATTGGGCAAAGTCATAGACTGAGGTAGCAATCAGAGATAAATAATATGCATTTCATAATTGGTGAATTAATTTCTGGCATAGAAAAGATGCATTAATTTTAACCTCAACATCTGTAATAAGAGTAAAATAGATTTAAAATCCCACACTCTGAAATTTCAGCATTATGTTATAGATGAATGTGGGTTTGGAATGGTACTATTTTCAGTAGCTAGAATACAATATTATTAAATTATATGAATAAAATAAAGGAGGAAAATACTCATAAAAAATAGTTTTTCTGAGCTGAGAGAAGTAGTTAACAAATATACTTCAGTCAGCAAATAGAAGTGTCCATATGACCTTATAGACATTGCTTTTATGCAAATGGCAACATTCCTCCAGCAACCTTGTGCAAAATGACTGTTTTCTGGGCAGCTATGCAGAGAGTCTCAGATGACACAGTGTGCCATCCAAAGGAAGAGCTCATTCCAAAGGATTAATTTATCCATGCTTGAGGCTGCCTGGTCTTGTCCACATACACATATGAATTCAATGTAACCTGACAGTGTAATAATTAAACCAATCTTATAACATGATGGAACTACTGATTTTAGAGCAATTACTGTGTATTCACAGTACAAAAAAGATTTTGGAAAAGATTCATAATAAAAAAAATCTTATTTTTTTATAAATGCTTCATACCGTATGTTCTATAATGCAAACATATCTTGAGATAAATAAAATTATTTTTGTTTTTAAGTCCAGTTTCCTGGTTTTTCTTTCATTTTAAGAGATGTTTTTAACGCTGTTTATAAGGTGAGCCTGTGATTTCTGGATTATGGTTAATAATTTTAAATTAACAGCTAGGTTTTTTTTTTAAATACCTGTTATAGCAGTGATATGCTGAACAAAGCATTCTTTGCCTCTACACATAATATAATATTTAATTCACTGTTTTACAGTATTTCACTGATCCGATGCAGTTGACTAATTCTCTTTAAGTCAGAAATAACTACATTACTTTTCTGTCAGACCTTTCTTCTGATAATTGTTGTTTCTTACAAACATTTTATTCTTGAGACTACTTTTTCCTTTTGTTCAACATACCTTATATCTTAGCAAAGACACAAAATGAGTAGTGAGAACTGAATATCCTAAGTATCTTTTAATCAGGTTAGACCCATCTGTACTGTCAATAGGACCCTTGTTGAGAAGAGTAAGGTTTATAGATTAGGTTTGGAATACAAACCACTTTTTTTTCATAGGAATTTGTCAAAGGTGACTAAATGGAATTAAGCACTGTTGGACAGCCACTAAACATATCCTAAATGCGAATCTATATTCCACCCACAAGGACAAATTTATCCTCTTGTCTTATTAACTGTCATACATAGTATCTTACAAAATAATTACATACTCATGTAAACAATTTTTTTTCCCCCCCAGAATCAAGCTGAAAGGCTTTTGCCCCTCTCATGTTTTCAGATACAGTTGTTACATTACTCATAATCTGATTTGAATTACATAGGCCTTTAATTCTATGTGGGACTGCAGTTCATGGATTAGAAGGCTACTGAAAGCCGTTAATTGCTGTCCTTAAACATCTTTTGAATTATGGATGAGTGACATTTTGAATTCTGCAGTATGAAATTTAAAAAACTGATAGCTATTTAAGTATTAATGACATATTTGGTCTTTACCAGTCATGTAATGACTGACTAGAGAAGTTAAAGATTCTTAAATGTTATAGAGCTTACTGATTTAATGACAGTGTCTGTTGACCAGAAACCTGTGAATGACTCCTTCATGTCTTTTCAGCTTGAAGAGAGGTTGTTTTCCTCAAAAAACATCTTGGCACTCAATAGAGAAACTGAAAAAGGGCAGGTAAAAATGAAGATGGAAAATGTTTATCTGATCTTTTTTGTTTTGCTTCCAGTAAAACATTGCCTCTACTCTACAGCTTTTCTTCATGCTGTGCCCACATATTTTTAATTGTCTCAAGAAATAATTCGTTAACCTTTTTCCTTAAGAAATAATTTCACAGGCTAGTGCTTCTCAGTGTCAGAAAGATTTTCTTGTTATTTAACTTAAACATTCCTTTTCTAATTCCATCTCATTACTCTTTTACCTACCCTAGGCAATATACTAATTGACTCTTCTCTCTCTTTGGTGTTTATATCCTTCAAATATTCAAGGAGAAAATATTAATTAAGCTTCAAAACATTCTTAAGACCCTTCCTCTGATTTAAACAGTACTGTGTACTCACAACAGTGTACTCAGAATTTACAGGATAAATATCTAAGAAAGACCAAATAAAATTTAATTTTCCAAACCATGCTACAAAAAATTGTTAGCTGCTTCTGTGACAGTTATTGTGCAGGTCTTAGTGACAACTCAGTTTTTGCAATATTTTCTACCAAGAAAGAAAATGTTTGCTTAAAACCTGAGATTATACAATGCTCCTTTTTCAGCTATCCCCCTAACTCCTGGAATCTCTGAGAATAAATAGCACTTCATGACTGATCAGAAGAATTCATTCATGGTGAAGTAAAAATAATGAGAAAACAAAAACAACAGCAAGAATATGCTAGTAATTGTCAAGGTTAATACAAAAGTTAATAGCAAATAAAGGTGTGATTCCATGACTGGTATTAAAATGTTAAAATTATAGAAACTAAAGGGATATTGAAAAATGATCATGCAGAATACTGAAATCAGGAACAGTAACAGAAGGGATAAGATGACTTACAAAATAAAACACACATATGATATATGTGCATCACATATCAATCACAGCAAATGTATGCATCATGGGGGATTAAACTAGAAAAAGAATACGGTGAAATAGATAAAAAAAAGGAAAAAATAATATCAAGAAAAATTATTTAGGGAATATAAAATTGATGACCCATAAAACAACCTTATAATAATAATAATAATAATAATTTTTTTTTAAAAAAGGAGAAATCTGCAGGGAACAATGTTTTTTAGCTGTATTTACCATGATATTGAGGAAATTAGATAACACTTTTTCTGGATGTTCACCAAAAATAAACACACAACTACAAGAACAATATTTATTGTGAAGAGCACATAAAATATAATTATAGCTTTGGGAGTACACAATCAACAAACTGATTACTTAAAGGTTGGTTTTAGTCCTGATAAATCCTCTGTAGACGTGTTTCCCAGTGAATAGGACATATCCCTAGGAGAAAATGAAAGCCTGGATGAAATACACAGGTGCGGGGGAGTATACATTTATGATGGCCAAAATAGACTTCTTATCTTTCAAGATGACAGGGACGGGTAAGTGAAATTAATTTAATTTTCATAAATGTGGTTTCCTGCAATTTTTGCATCGCTGCTAATAGACACCATAAAGATATTAAAATAAATAATACATTGGAAAAGAAAGCTTGATTAGAAGTCTGTCAGAGTAGATAACTGACAAGTAGAGGCACAAATGTAAAATAATCATCTAAAACCTGGAAACTCTTACTCCTCCAAAATTGCTTATGCAACTAATAGATTTATCTTTTTTTTTCTTAATGCAATCTGTACATACATGCTGAGTAAGTACAAAAAAAGACTAGTCATTTCTCATCTTGAGTAAGGCAGAGCAGGTTATAAAGACGAACAAAGCTTTGCTGAATAAATATGTATTTGAATATGTTGTGTCTGAAAGTCAGAATTTGGATGGTTTGGTTTATTTTTTTTATGTTGTGGACTGGTATTGCTTTATATATTGTTTGTTAACAGCCTGTGACAATATCTGTGAACTGCAAAGCTGAGAAATATGATTAAATTACACTACCAAGCAGATAAGTAAAGTTAAATGAAAAAGAAAATTAAATGTATTTCTTATACGCTAAAGAAGAAAATTGTATATAATTAGTGAGCTGTTGTATCAAGTAACTAAGCAGGGATATCTTCTTTCATATTACTTCTGATAGTCAGAAACTGAAAAAGACTAAATAGAAGGGGTGTTTCTTTCCTTCTCTCTTCTTCATACAGAAAGAAAAAAATATAAAAAAAACCCAGTTGAAGTTTGGCCAGATGAGCTAGGGAAGTTTATTGAGCATAAGCATGTGGAATTCTTAGTAGCAGATATGGGTACTACCACAGCCTTCTGTGATTTTAACCACTTTTTTTTTATTTGATCCTGGGTTTGTTGGTTTGGGTTTTTTTTCAGACTAGTAGTCTATGGCATTGGGTTAACAAATTGAGACTCACATTCACTGAGATGTAGAAAAAGAAAGTGTGTGACAAACTGAAAAGAGACAATAGTGGTGGTAGCTTGTCATGTAGTAAAATGAAATCCATTTCCATTTGTGCCCAGGCAGTATAGGTCTGAACTTCAAGGTGTTAATATTATGAACGCACCTTCTGACAACCCTGCAAAGTTCAAACCCAGGCTACTATACTCTAACAGTGCTTAAAGAACATTTGTTAGAAAATGTTTAGACTAAAGCTTAGAAGTCCTAAATGGCAAATGATATATTTTAATTCCCTGTAGATTATTTTTGTAGTGTTAAAGGAAAATAAAATATTACGAAATATTATACTGCAAAATGTTTCTACTGTCAGATAATATAGCACTCAATGACTGTGAATAAAACATGTGACAAATGAGGAAGACAAATTTTTGCTAATATTTGTGAGAACAGAGAATTCATATTTAGTACATTTATACTATTTGGCAGTACCAGGGGCACATATCTAACTCTGTACATCTACAATATGCCGGACTTTTATAAAAGAAGTTTCTTGGGATAGGTGCTATATATATTTCATGTCAAGATAATTAAGGGGAGTAGTTAGGGCAAGAATGGTGCCCTTAACTTTCTTTCAAGTGCCTGGTATTTGATCAGTTCCACCATTTAACTATTTGGAAAAAGAATAGTTACCCCAAACATCCTTACTCGCAACAGCTATTTCATGAGAAAGAGTACTCAAACTGACAACTTTAACTCAAATAGGAGTTTACCACAGGATGTCATTCCCTTTGAACAAGATGAACCTAATCCATTTCAAGAAAGAGAGAAGTGTATGCTAAAACATAGCATAAGACACATACTGTTCAAACGCAGCTCATTGTAGTAAATACAAGCACTTGTCTAATCTGTCTGCCTATTTCCTTTCATGTTTTGCTGTAACCATGTCAGACCGTCCTGTGACTAAAAATCTGCCTGCTTTACGAAAACAGAAAAAAAATTTAATCCTGTGTCATGTATATTTGAATGCAGAAAGGAAAAGCTATCCACAAAAGTGAAGTCTTGTATGTAATTCCTTAAGAGTGCTGTGTGTATGAGCTGCAGGGGCTGACCACTGGATGGTGTTACCTCGTCGTGTTTTATGCTTCCTTTAGACAATTTGGTTTTCCCTGTTTATATATTGCACAAGTGTTATTTCTCTTCTTTTTGTCTCTTCCAGATTATATAATCACAGCTTGACTAGTAAACATTGCAATTGTTATAGTCTAATTAATTTTCATAATTGCACAATCACTATACATACAGGCTTGCAAACAGCAGAAGTTACTTCTCAGGTTTAACGACAAGAGTAAGTTGTGAATAAATAAATTTTCTGATAAACACCATTCTTATTCCAGTAGATCTTTGCTCAATTCAGATAGATAGACAACATTTTAAAACAAAGAAACAAACAAACACAAAACAGTCTCATTCATTCCATGAGATAAAATGCAGCATTCTTCTGAGAACTTCATCATAACTGTTGATGACATGTAGTATGTAGTGCTGCAAATGTAGGTGAACTGGATAATTAATGTCCTCTGTACAACAGCTTTAGGACTCCAGAGAGAGAAACTTAAGTCCATGTTCACCAAACAGAAGATATTGGACTTCAAGACAATTAATGTCGGTTGTACATCTGATTCCCTGAGTGTTGTACGTCCCTGAGTGGTGCTAATGCCACTGAGCTACAAAACACTTGACAGGGTGCTGATGGCAGAACTACATAATTTTACTGCTATCATCTCTACCTGTCTTTTGGGTTATTTCTGTGATCCAGCAGGAAGCAACCTCATACTTTCCTTTTTTTCTGGAACTACTATTTTTCCCTTTTTATTTGCTGGTCTCTTCCACCTGAAGGAAAAGCCACATACTGAAAGTGTATTATACACTTTCAGTATGTGTGCTCTCTGTTAGAAAATCTATCATCATAGTTTAAGTGAAGGTATGTATACACATACTTGAGGGCATATTTCATGACATCTAGTCATATATTAAAGCTTCGTTCCAGTTCTGATTCTGATTTTGTTTCATACTTGCCTTTCCTCTTTTATGTGCCTTTTAGTGTATTGGTATCAGTTAATATTATAGAGGTAGATTTTTAGGGAAAATACATTTTACATTACAAAAGTCAAAATAACCTTACACAAAACAATAACAGTTACACATTAATTGTTTCCATTCATAATCCACGGGAGCTACTTTCTAACACACGATCAGTTCTCATTGAGTTCTTAATTTAGGCAGAAATCTTCTATTCAATTAAGCCATGTGTTCTGAGGGGATTATTATTCTTCATATAAATCCGTTAATTAATGGTAACTGTTAGAATAGAGCATTAAATGATATATATCATCTTGCCTTTGTCAAAACAAAGCACAAAGGGTTTCTTTCTTTTCCTATTAAAATAAAAAAGACAAAATGAAGTCTTAAAGATTTACAACTGCTTTTGAGGAAAAGTTAACCTGATTTGCAAATAACACAAGATCCATATGACTGAATGTTTCATTTTAAAGAGAATACTAGAACCATGCAAGAAAAAATGCAAGAGTATATGTTTGTGACTTGTTATGTTAACACAGGCTTTTAAGACAGGTGTTTAGAGTCTGATCTATCAGAATTAGCAGAAATCTTTTCACTGCAGCAGATTTAGAGCCTCTGCTGTTTTCCTATGTAAGAAAAACATTTTTGTTGAGTGTGAACTCATTTGTGGCCATCACATCTCTGGGAAAAACTTGTTCATTGTCAAAAGGTTAAGATCTTTAAATCTCTTATTCATTGTCTTTGCTGAGAGATTGAACTTTTTTTCATTTTTTTTTAAATTATGAATTTATCGGTTACTTGAATAATCTTCTTGGATCTCCTCCAGTTCTTTAAAAAAAAAAAATCCAAAGATGTAACCTGCTTAGAGGTTTGAATATTCCTAAGTGTATTGCACATCTCCATTTAGGTTTCCATTTCCCACTTCAGAGAAAAAAGGCTAGTGCCTCTTCAAACCTGTGACACTTCTGTAGTCTAAAATATCCTCCCATAGCTGTGCATACATAGCCATTGTTTCATATTCACTTTGAATACTATTCTTCTCCTTCCAGAGTAGTAACTTTCATACTTGCTAAAATTTCTGGGGTTTAATTCAGACCTCTTTGTTCATTGCTTATTGCTTTTTTCCTGATTATTTTGGACATCCACTAAATTAAAGGACCTATGAAAGAACAGAAGTTTACGTATTCTCTTGCTGCTTTAGATATCAAAGCCTGCAAAGGAAAAGGACGATGCATGGCTCCACGATAAATCCAGGCACGCTATGAACACTGAGTTTTCAAGTATACAGATATTGGGATGCAGCTAAGTAGAACATATTTTTCTACTGACTTTATAACGTATATGTATCAGCATTATATGCAATAAGAAAAATAAACCTCTCCAACTCTGAGAATGTTCTTTAAATGTATACATTTCTCATCCCCCATGGCCTAATTAATATTATTTGCAGTCCTTTCTTATATCTCTAAGGAATTAATCATACTTTGAATTCTCATTTCACTGTATATTAAAAATGAGATAAGAGATCTTTTCCTAAAATAGTGTCCCATTTGCAACATGAATGACTTGACTTCAGAGCAGGAGAACTTCAACTGTGCTATAGAAAGCTGTAGTAAGAGTTACAGAGAAAGTGAACTATATCTGCAACATATTTTTATAAATTACAGTAATGCACAGTAGACTAGCAGAAGCTTGGAAAAAGAAGCTTGTTTGCTGATTGTGGTCAAGAACAAACTTTTTTTTTTTTTCTACAAAGTAATGGGGCACAAAGGCCTGTGTATCACCTTATGTCCTGATGTAAAATCTTGTGAGAACTATCTACTGTGTGTATCTGTACAGTATTGGGCAGTATGACCTGGAAATATTAGTTAGTCATCCACCCCTGCAGCTCATAAACCTGACAACTTTATGTAATAGTATGGATTTTCATTTACTGATACATCTTGCTAATTATTTTCATGCATATAACTGCAAACAGCTGATATCTATAGAAGCAGAGGAAAAAATAGAAAAAAGCACTTCTGAAGCATAGATATTTCCCCACATATCAACAGAATCACTTCTGTGAGTTTGAAGATGATATCTTTGTTGTGTTTATTATAAAGTACTATTTTCTCCAATCCTAGGGGTTATTCTCAAACAAATAAATGAGTTTCATGAGAAAAAAGGCCTCCTGGGAAGCCCTGGAAATAAAGGATAGAAGATTAAGGAAAACTTCAGCTCTTAGAAACATGTCTCACCAAGGTTATGCAAACAGAATGAGTCAGGTTCCCCCTTTTCAAACATTTTTATGAGTTTTGAAAGGCCTCATGCAGTGCATCAGAATTAAAACTTTTCTCCCACAAAAAAATAATTTCATCATATGACTGAATCCAAGTGAGAGACATTCACTTACCCAGAACTAGGTAACCAAGTTGTCTTGTACTGTATTTTAATTGTGAATACAACAAAGAAAAGTTTGAAAAGAAAATGTTTGTCATTATGATCCATGTTATGAAGTAATTTGTTACCGTCATTGGTTATGAAGGTGAGACAAAGCACACAAAGGCTATGCCTGTATCTGGAAACAAGGCAGTGCCTGTTTGTGGGCTGCCATCTGATACGGGAAGAGTGGTTTGTTGATACAGATGCAAGCCATTGCATGCCTGGTGGCCTCGTTCCCTGGGTATGACCCCAAGCATATTTGACTTACTACGTGTAAGTCAGGGCTAATCAAAGGATCCTGAACTATTAATACTAAAATAGTTTACTATGGGATAAGAGCATATTTTGTCACTACCTGTGAAGGTAGAAAATGGCCAGGTAAAGTCATACACAAGCTTTGCTTTCCTGCCTTTCCTGTACCATCTGCTGTGACATGGATGCTATAGCTCAAAGAGGAACAGTGATGTGTACATTTTGGATGGAATTGTCAGGTAGATTATGCCTCCTTAATTAATTGTCTAATTTACCACTGAAATAATTTTCTGGCCCATATATAGGATTTATAGAAAAGTTACAACTTAAGCTCAGAAGTACTATTTCTGTTTGTCAGAGACAGTTATTCTTAGAAACAAAAGAAACCTTGCAAACATTTTACATATGAATCTTTTGCTCAAATGTCTTATGTTGCTTTTTGAAGCAAGCCTTTTACAGCTAAGGCCATTGTATTTCCATTTGTTGAAAGGTGATTGTGCAAGCAATCTCAAGGATGCATATGGAATTTAAATGGCATCACCCTGCTCTCAAATACTGGTGGTAAGTGTCTTCTTAGCATGCTGTTTAATGTCCTTTTAAGTGCTGGACCTTAAAGCCACATGTGTTTTGCAGTGGACATATTCCATGGTTGCTTGAGAAATATATTGCTAGTAATTGCTTTTTTAGGGTTCATAGGGAACCTGCATATTAATTTTGCTACACTAGCTTGTGCCTTAAGCTGGAAAAAGGACTAGAGCACATAGAATTCCAGACTAGTAAAGAGGTGGCAGAACACGTTTTACCAAAACTCAGTTTTCTTTCTCTCATTGGTTACCTTGCTGGCAAAGTTTTTGGAGTGGGATAAAATCACCTGAGAAAGCAGTTTTGTTCTAAGTTCTGCTTTAGCCTTCCTTGTCTTCTGCATATCAAGACTGCTATAGCACTGCTTAAATTATGCAGAAAAGAGAATGCCGCATAGCGTGGCTTTCTCTCTAGCTATATTGAGAGACAAAAGTTACCTAGAAAATTTCTTCCCTGTATTTGTCTTTTGAGTAGTTACAGAGCATACACAAAGGTTCAAAAACTTTTGTCTGATGCTTTGATGTCTGCTGTATTAAAAGAAAACCTATACACAATTTTGTCTGGTGTAGTACAGTTATATTTGCCTTTGCCATAGGCCAATATTTGTTTTGCAGTATGTCCATGCACATCTGAGCTGTTCATCAATGAATGTAGGCCCATCAGTCAAACCCTTGACTGGAAATAAGTAGGAACTCTATTAAATCTACATATTTATGGAAGGAAAATAAAAAAGAGAAAAAGAGAAAAATCAGCTAGTGATTTAAGAAATCTAATTATCTGCATTGCACTGAAAGGGGTATTCAGAACTTCAAGCACAGCATATTTTAGCTTATAGTTTAAAACGACTAAGCTGCTGTCTTTTTTTACTTTTTCTGCTACATTCTATAAACTGCTAAGTGTTGTGAAGTAAATAAGTTTAGAGCTATTGCAGCATTTTGTTTGAAAATACAATTTTCTCTTAATGTTTAAAGATTACTTTGTGGTTGTTTCTTTTAATTGAAACAATACATTTTAATGTTACAAAGCCGACACTGGTTTATGAAAAAAGGTAATTTTAGCCTTGTACAGGGAGCAGCTACTTTGCACGCTATGCTTCTTCCTGGAATATACAAAAAGAAATACCTAATAGGAAGAGAAACCAGGAGCTGGAAGTGACATTGTTCTTATTATGTTTACAGATTGGATGATTCTGTTTGGAAATGTACCACAATACCTGTTAGGTTTTTACAGTCCCCGTTTTCATGATTATTAGATCATTACATTTAGTTTAAACCAATTTAAGTTTGTATTAGCAAGAATTGGTGATCATCTCTCACCTCTGACCTTTGGGTTAATGAGAATTTCCTCTGTGTAATTGCTATATCTTAAGATGACACTGTGCTGTGTAATCTTTATCGCTGTAAAATGACATTTAAAGTTTGTTTTACATGAGCAAGTAGAATAACATTATTTCTACAGTGAGCAATAATTATCTGCCTCCTAGCTGAAAATACATGCTGTGGATAAATTGTGTACATCTGGTAGGCTTTGTTTGTAAGATAAGTTAATTAAGAGGAATGTTGAAAAATATCTCTGCCCACTGAGTGCTGATAGAGGAATATTATTACTTTAAAAGAAAACATTCTAAACAAAAAGAAATTGGTTTTGCTCTGAATATATGGATAAAAATGAAGTAAATATAATGCTTGTACACTGTGATCATAATAAAAAAAATGCAGCCATGAAAGAAGTCATCTATTTGTTCCAATGGAATAAGAAATGTCTAAAGCACTGTGTACTCAATTGGTACTTAGATGGGTTAATACAGGCATGAAGTACTGACCCTGACGAATACATTTTTCACCTTGCAATTTTCTGTATATGATAGTGAATTACACATTAGGTGTTATATATGAGTTCTTCCTCTCCTGCTTTAATTAATTCAGCTATGAAAAAGATACTACAGACACACCATGAATATTTTACTATTCAGAAAACTTTTTATTCAATATTTATTTACCAGTACAACATTCACTGTGTGACAATTACTTTAAATTTCACAGACTGTTTGCATATATGGCATAGGACCCACTGACCTTGATCTGCTATGAATTGCTTTTTCAATTCTACATAGGGTTGAAAGAATGATGTTGCATGGGCCAGCGGTCTTGACTTTGTTTTCCCTGTCTTAGACAAACTTTACAGAGTATCAGTTGCTTATTCTGCCATTAGGAAGAGAAGGTAGATTACGAATTCTGTTTGGGTAAGTTCTTTTTTATGTCTTTCTATACAGGAATAGTGCACAATTCTAATACTACCCAGTAATTGTATTCAGTTTTACTTTCTTCTTTTAAAATATCATATAGAATAGCTCATTTTTCACTAATATTGTCAGTCCTAACAGCCAAGAAGTGAATTTACAATGAGGTATGGAGTAATGCCTCTTATTGAATTGATCTAGTGCTTTTCCTGAATTTGCAAATAGATGGACAAGAGCACATTTTAAAAAAACACTATGTGGTTTACATTTCCCACATATGTTTAATTGTGTATTTGTTTAAAAAAATCTATTTTTACATTGCTTAGTTTATTTTGTTGTGATTTTCTAGGTAATTAATAAAAATTATATTGTTTGTCATTCACCTTTTTTGCATATTTTTCTTTTCCAAATAAAGAAAATACAACATAAATACATGGTTTATATAAGTAGCATTTCTTTTGCATGAGGTGGAATTCACAGTAACATTATAATTTATTGATCTGTAGATTTACTTCAAAAAATTTAAAACCTAGTGCTGTTATATGCAAGACATAATTTCTTTAAATTCTGATAAGAAATAACTTTGCAATAAACATATTTGCTGAGGTAAGGTATTTTTATAAGCTGTTAACTGCTTTCATTTACTCTATAGTAAGTTAACCTTTGTATGCAGTTTGCCTACTAGGAGGAAGAAAGTTACAGATTCTCATGGTAAAAATATCTATAACTGCTTAGAGAATAGATGGCAACACTCATATATGCATGTTTTAGGAGGTCAAGTATATTATAAGTAGTGTGTCAGAAAGAGGGATGCGTATAATAGGATTGAATATAGTATGGATGGAAGCAAACTAAAAATTACCAACAGTTTATTTATATAGAGAAATAAATCTAGACTATTATTGTCAATGCAGTTTACAATAGTGGTTTAAGGGTTCAGTATAACACTTTTATTTCAACAAAATGCTTTAGACTTTTTATCTTCTCTGAAATTCTCCAGTTACATATATCAAAGGTGGAAATAGTTCCCTAAAGATAATTTCTACATCAACAGTTTTTTTCAGGTTCTTTAGCTGTCATCTTCCTAAGCTGGGTATAATTAAAATAATCATTCCAATTCACTCTGTTTCAGCCCTAAGTAAAAAAAACAAAACAAAACAAAACAAAACAAAAGCCTGCACATTTATTAGACTGGGTAGCTTCTTTATATTTTACTGAATAGTAGATGCACTGCATCACCAAACATTATTAAAGTTGCTGAGGCTGAGGGTATGCATTAAATCCTTGACTGCCTAAGTGGTGCTGAACGATGCATATCCTAACCAAGGGCCTCGAAAAGGAAAATTGTACATCACAGTCCTCCAATTAAAATTATAGAGAAAAGCTGATACCTTGTATGCTTGGTAAGTGCAGGAATCAGTAATTCTCAGAACAGTTTTGAAATCCCATCTCCCTCATGTATGCATACAAAGTATCCCGTAAAATCCTAGGGCTTTTCATTCAAAGATCTGAGTATATTTGGAAACACACATGGAAAAAATTGTAAACATTATTTACAAAAACATTGGCTGATAGGATTTTTATTTGAATTAAAATGCAGTTGTACATTAGAAATACCAGAAGGCACACTAATATCCCTGGAAACACCTGTTCAAATGATAATTGCCTTAATAGTACTTGCTATTTAGTGAAGTGCAAAAACAGCATTACCTTTGAGTAATGGAGTTATTCTTCAGGAAAACCAATTTTCAGATCTCAGTTTATTTTTTTTAAATTGCAGGGTTAAGCAGTATATTTAAGATTCACCAGAAGGCAAGAAAGAGGGCTGAGTCAGAATTAAGTTTAGGCAAAGATTTGAGATTCAGGGACAAAAGTTTTAGTTTAGGTTAGTAATAAAATAATAGGAATACACCCATGTTGTAGGTAATGTCCTGTAGTAGTCATTTATATTCCAGTGGCTGTGGTGTCGACCACACTGTCAGCCTATAGAATATAATGCCATAAAGGCAACTTCCTCTAACCAGCTGAAGTAGCTCATTCACCAAAAAAAAATAAAAAAAAAATATTTTTAGAGTTTATGTATTATCTGTAGCAGATATATCTGTATATATTTATCTAGCTATGAACATGAATGAGAGCATAGAATAGCCCTTGAGGTTCCCCCTCAAAAGAGGTGGGATGTTTGGACATTCATTTAGGTTGAAGGAATTAGTGTCCTGGCTGGGAACTAAATCTTCCATCTTCTTCCCAAGAGCAAATTCCCAATAATCAATTCCAGCTATGCTTTAAAGGAAAACACTTTCCTCCATTTTTGCTACTACTTTTCTGTTATAAAGTGTGTAAGCTTCCCCAGAAATGATGGAGTTGTAAAGCAAACCTCTGGATTTTAGCATGGGATCCAGAAATCCACATTTCTTTTTAGCCTGGTCACCTAGTTCTTGCATATTTTCTGAGACTGGTTTACAGGTTCTTTACTCATGTATACTACTGGAGTTTCAGGTGGTTTCCCTCAAATGACCTTTACTGTGGCAGGATGACAGCTATAATGGGATATTCCGCAGAAACACTGTAGACAGAGCACAAAGCCTGAGCATGTTGCTAAGACTGTACTATAGGAATAGACAGAATTCTTAATAATAAAGATATATTTTATTAATTTAACCACAAAAAGGTTCAAAAAGTGAATATTTTTAATAGTTATGGAAGCATTTTGAAAACTATAAATGGGGCAAAAATTGCATCCATTAACTCCATTTATTTTACAGTTTTTATGGAATTGTCCACATAAAACCTTTTCTTTGTGTTCAGTGACAATACTCTAGTGCAAGAAACAGCAGTAGAAATCTGTGGAAACAGAAGAAAAACAAAGAAACAAAAAAGGATAAAAATGTCCACTCAGTCTAAGCTATAAAATGAAAGTTCAAAGATTGCACAACACTGGTGGTGGGAACAAATAGTTGTTTCACGTTGTTAGCTCAACTTAGTACACAAAAAGTAACAACAGTAAGTAAAGTATTACCTTTCAGTAGGTTCCAGCTGGCAGTGCTTGATGTACCAAGATTATTCTTCTCACAGAAGAACAGACAAACTCTAGGAATATTTTTTTATGTAGAGTATTAGATGATCTGAAAATCAGACAAATCTTGGCCACACTTTCTAAAGCTTATCTGTGTGCAAGGAAAACATAAGCTACAATGAGTTTCAATCACAGCTCAATTACCATAGATATCAGGAAAAGCCAGGTAAAGGTTTAAAAACAAATAGATCAAGTTCAGGTGTAGTTTAAGGAGTCTGTTGATGCCTCTGACAAGCAATTACAAGTCCACATAGATATCCAAAATCAAATAAAGTAGATTCAGTGATAGATAATAAAGGTTACTATCCATGGAGCAGCTAATTTGCCAGATGTATGTTGCATCTAAGAGGTAGATAAAACTGTTAAACCATTTAGGTAAGAATAACAAGATAGCAGAAAATTGAATTTGCCAAAAATGTATTGGAATTTCAGTGACTGATGAGATGTTGAGATACCTAAAGAATTTAGAAGAAAAAACAAGACTGTACATATAGAGATATAGGTAACGATTGTCCTTCAAAACAGCTAGAAATTCTCACTTGAGAGAAGTGGGAGACAGGCAGTTCACAGCAAATAGCACCAAGCCATTGTCCCTGCACTACAGTACTGATATAAAAGCCATAAACCTAGAGCATGAAGGAAAAAAACCCAGAACCAAACCAAATAAACCCTGGATACTTTTCTTTCTCTTTTTTTTTTTTTTCCCCCAGATTAATGTTTTGCTGGTATAAAGCATTCATAGCACTAGATCTGCAGACTAACTGGGTACTGTAAAATCCTCAGTCCTACGGTGTAGGGCAGCTCGATTACTGTTTATCAGGAAGTAAATTAATACAGTTCTTAGTTACAAAGGTGTTATTTTTGAAAGAAATTTAGTTTAACTGTTTTCATAGCTGAACTGGGTAAGTGAAATATTGCTATACTACAGGTAAATTGATAGCCAAAAAAAAAAAAAAAAGGAAAAAAAAAAAGGTAGTTTTCATTTTCTGTGTGTTTCAGTCATAATACATTGTATTCACTCAATTGATTAATTGATTCTTGGGTTTCATGACTCTGCTGCATTTTCACCACTGTATTGTGTATGTAACCAGATTTTGTGGACTATGAGCAGTCAACAGCTGTAAATTTTCTTCATCTATTTAAAAAATAGCTAATTGGATTACAAGTTGATTTTCTTATTTTTCCACCAGCATCTTTGATTCTTTCTTTAATAATTGTTTATATGCAAACTTTTATTCACATTTCAATAGAAGAGTTTTTAATGTCATGTGTATACAAATAAGACATGAAGACTATACAGTTACAGACCTACTGAGTAACCCTCTTGCCTCCCTTCTGATACTCCCCATATTTTCACTTCTTCCCACTCAGTTAACATACTTCTGTCAAACGCTCATTTCAGTTTTCAGTTTCAGACCATTTCAGACAGTTTCACTCTCTCCAGCACCATAGGGCCATTTAATGCCCTCTGCTACCCCAGTGTCCCAACTTGCTCTTTTTGCTGTCTACTTTTCCTGTCCACTGGAGGAGAAAACATTGTTTCTACCCATTTAGTTTAGCAGAAGATAGGAGACTTGGGGTTCTCTGAATGACTGAGTCAAGAACAGCAACAATGGAGAAAAAGAAGAAGGGTAGCAGCAGAGAAAATTGATACAGGGGAAAAATATTCCTTCTCTAATACCATAAAACCCCAAAATAGAATTTCAAAAAGGCAACTGAAACACGAAGGCAACTTCTGTCAATACTGTTCTACAATGGAAAAGCAACACTGATAGCAATGATACTTGAGCTTTTTTTTTCCTTTGTTTTTCCTCTCTGTTTGGCTGGCAGCAATAAAAAGTCAGAATTTAACCTAACCAACTACTGGGCCACACTCTCCTCTTAGTTACACAGTTACTACCATGGTGGAAGCCAACCTTGGCTAACTCAGGAGCACTGGTGTAATTAAGTGGGGAATTTGGACATCATTGGTATGATCTTTGGAGTATGGCAGATACAGGAGCAGTGAGGTAGAGTAAGGGTTGGGAAATGCATCTGTAGCTGAAAATATCTCATCTTCCTTTGTCCCTGCTAATCACTGCTTCTCGACAGCCACTCATTCAATGGTGCACCCTGCTTTCTCTTGTGAGGCTAATGGTAGTGTTATTAGAGCTGCATTGCAAACATCCACAAATTATCTATTTCATTAAGCAACTTTGGTCACATTTGCTTACTTAAAGGGTGATCAGTTAATTGCTCACATCCTCTAGTTGCTATTGGTGTGATCTCTGAGAAAATTCAGCACTAATGCCAAAGGCACTGACTGAGTAAACTTAAATTCTGAAAGCCAAGGGGTCAAAGCTAAAACAATGGAGCAGCTGTTCCTGATGGAACAACAGAAAGAAAATATGAATTGCATTGACATGAAATGTCTTTCTTTATTACAATCATGTCTATGTGGTGTGGTTTTCTTTTTGAAGACTCTGCATCAGTAAAAGATATATTTATTTTATGTAATACAGTCTTTTGAGCATTTCAGAGGTTCTTTAACCTCCATTCAGTTGATCTACCCTGTTTAGAGTAATGAAGCTTACAGAAAAAACTGCAACTTTCTGTGCAGATGAATGATAGGCAAACTCTTACTGGGGACACCAGTCTACTTCCAATTATAACCAAAAAAGAACTTCTTTAATTTAAGTGAGAGCTCAAGCTTACTCCTGGTACATAAATATGATATCAGACTGCACGTGATATCATTGTAAATAGGAAGTGAGTCATGAAGTGAAACAAACTTTCTTGAAGAAAACAGTTCTTACTGTTCATGGGCACATTGAATTTAATTAAATTTAAATTGCTGTCAATAATATTACCAAACTGTTCTGTGAATTTTTCAAAAAGAGCAAGAAAAACTATGCTAAACCATTATTCTTTTTTCCATTATATTACACTCTGTTGAATGTATAATGAAGTATTACATTACCCTGTAACGCCTGAAACTACTATAAAATATTAGGGAGTGAAGGAATCCAAATTCTTATCTATGCATAATTTTATGAGGCTTATTTCATTCCAGCAGGCTTTATGAAACAATTCTACTTTTTCAACAGCAAACTCAGACTAATGCATCAGGTTTTTTTCATATTTTTAATTGAGAAGTGTTAATGTATAATTAGAGTGGGATTCCAACTTTTAATTATAACTTGGTGATTTAAAATTTTGCACATGGTCAGATTACACTTATCTGAAGAGACCTTTTCAGTCTAATAACTGAAGTGGCTGCAAAATAGCATTCCTAGACAAATCCTTGCTGCACTCAGCAGCAAAACTTTTGATGTCTTCAAAAGTATTGAGGTTCCTCCTCTGGTGAGAGGTCAGTGACTGATAGTTTTTTTGTGATATACTTGAAAATACCTAGGAAGCCACTCTTCAGGACATTTGGTTCCTCTCCAGAGCTGCTTACAAGTTACCTTCCACACCTATCCTGGAGTGCAACATTGAAAGTGTGAGCACGACCGATCTGTTTCAGCACAACACAGGTTAGTTTAAATCACATCAGAGATAGCAGTCACTTCCAGTAGAGAGGACAGAAACTAACAACATGGAGTAAATGAGTCACAACTGTATGTCTGACAGCAACCACCTCACACTGTTGATTACAATACCTCTGCTGAGAGGGCAGCAACTCACAGCTTGGTAGTAGTAATTTCTTAAAGCACTAAGAATGTAGGTATCCTGTATGATCTCCTAAAAGGCCACAAATGAGGTTAGGCAGATCTGCAGGGAAAGTAAAAAGTTACAGTCAATTCTTATGGTTCAAGCAATACATTTAAACAGAGCAAAACATGAATGTCCTCTGTCTCAGCTGGATCCTCTACTCGTTAATTTTTACATAGTCACTAGTAATGCACGGATTTCTTCTCTTGATGATTTTCTTGATTATTTCCTAACAATAAATAAATAGGTAGGTAAGTAGGTAGATAGATACATAAAAGTGTCTGCTTCCTAATGAGCTTTACACCTCACCACCTCTTCTAAGTTTCTTCAAACAGCTACTCCATTGAGCTGGTTCAGCTGAGTATGACCTGAGGCTATGACCTGGTTTAGGCATAGAGGTTCAGCAGAAAGGGGACACATGCCTGGTTATTTGTTCCAGATGGTTTGCATTTTCTGAGGCAATAAATCACTGAATGGTGATGACTTATACTAGTATAGAGGTGTTATGAAAGCTTGAGGGCATAATTCTTTCTTAATCAATACTAAAATTTTACCAGGATTATGCTTGTCTTCGAACTCCAATAATTGTTTCTTGTTTCCACCACCTTCTTGCTCCAGTCACTCACTGTTTCTCAACATTTCCTCACCTTTGAACCACTCATCTTTGAGCAAATCCTGTTCTCTCTTCATATACCAAATTTGAAAATAAAACGCAGTCCTTAAAATCTGAGGAAACACTGTGAGTCCACATCTCAAGACAGTTTAAATAATGGTCTTACTCACTGAAGATTTCACAGATTTGCTGACCTGAGACACCTTTATTCTCACAGCACATAATACAATATTCCAACAGTAAACTTCAGTTTCTTAGATTTTGGAGTTTATGAAAGTTTTGATAATTATGGTTGTAATACCAATTACCAGCAAGTACAAGTGATTGCAAGTATTTAAGAAATGTAGTGGTTTTGCCTCAGAAATACTGGAAGCTAGATGCTGCTCTGCACTTTCAATATCTCTCTTAAGGATAACTGTGCCATTGGTTAATTCACATTCAGTAGTATTTTATTATATAAACAGTTGCATTAAGAGAACTGATACTGTTCATATGTTGAGTTATGCATAAGCAGCACAGCTGAAGGCAGCAGAGTCCGACTCTGATATATCTTCTGGAATAGTTGCTTGAATTTAGCAAATTCAGGCCACTAATTTCTTTTGGAATTAAATCAAAATAACCTACCACTTGGGCAATAATTAGCATCAACTTTCCAAAAGAATAGGTACCTGATGTCAATATTTTTCTCTCTTGCTGAATATTATGTCCAAAAACTAAACCTAGCATTAATTCATATGATAATGAATTAATTTTGAAGTCAAATATATGTTCCATTTGCTTTATGTGGGTGAAATAACCCTTCACAAGATTAGACACAAAGATTATGTTTCTAATTGTTGGACACATAAGAATGAATCAATAAATCTGGAATACCGTCAATACCGCACAATGCTAAAAAAAATTTAAAATTAAAAGTTCAATCTGTCCTTGTCCTCCATGTGTCTTAATTTCTGAGGTGAACTGTTTTTCCATGCCTGAAATGCAAAATCAAACTCTACCAGTTTATTAAATAAAGGTTTCATACAAGGTCAACATTACTAACAAAGGAGGGTTTTTTTAATTGTTTAAAAATATTTCATCAAATAAAGAGCATTCAGGTCTTGGACATTTTCATACTTTAAACTTCCTTATATCTACTTTACTACAATCAAACATCAATTAGAAATCATATGAATCCTACCTAAAATTGCTTATAGTTCAGATCATCCACTTCCTAACTATTTCTTTTGTATTTCCCTGTGAGGTGAGCTACATGTATGCAGGACAAAAAGCCACTGACACAGAATTTGAATGTGTGAAATGTGCAGTTGCAAAATGGAATGTAAAAGAGAAAGTACTGGATATAGCAACTTCAGAGGCACCTGCTTCAGTCTCCTGATTCACCAGGTACAAAATTAACCTTGTGATGTACATAGCTCTTGCAATTTCTACTAAATGTATGATCTATATTACAACTGTATGAACATTTTTTCAGAGATTGTAAATGAAGATCATTACTACCTTCTTAAGACATTTTAAAAGTTTGTTAAATTCTAAGCTAGCAAAGCAGCAACAGAGCTTTTTTATTAGTCTAAGAAGTAGGAGAAAGAAATCTTTCTCACCATGGAAAACACTGAATATTTGAACCTTGAATATCATTCCTGTAAAATAGATTAATCTTTTCCAAAAGTCATCTCAACAGACAAAATGTATCTTTCCCTTGCAAGGACTAGTGGAGACAACTTCTTACAAATGAATTTATTTGTCTATTGCTCTTGCTTAACTGCAGAACAAGCAGCTAAAACACAGAAAAAAGACAAGCTATTCTTTTTACGTTTTTAACAACAGACTCGGGCTAAAGATATTTAATCACAAATGTTTCCACTAACCAACTTTGCAGAAGTGAATGCAAAGTCCTCCACTGCTGGACTCTGTCGATGGAGCAGACAATTAGACATAAGTCTTCTCACCCTTGTCTTCTTCATCTGAGACCTTTGTGCAACAAAAATAGTCAGTCACATATGTTTCACTCTTTTCCATATAGAATCATTAACAAAATCATAGATTCATTAAGGTTGGAAAAGACCTCCAAGATCATCAAGTGCAACCGTCAACCCAACACCACCATGCCTACTAAGACATGTCCCAAAGTGCCATATCTACGTGTTTTTTGAACACCTCCAGGGATAGGGTCACCACCATCTCTCTGGGCAGCCTATTCCAATGCTTAACCACTCTTTCAGTAAAGTAATTTTTCCTAATATCCAGTCAAAACCTCCCCTGATGCAAATTGAAGCCATTTCTTCTCATCCCATTGCTAGTCACTTGGGAGAAGAGACCAACACCCACCTCACTACAACCTCCTGTCAAGTAGTTGTAGAAAGTGATAAGGTCTCCCCTCAGCCTCCTCTTCTCCAGGCTAAACAACCCCAGTTCCCTCAGCCACTTCTCTTAAGACTTGTGCTCCAGACACTTCTTCAGCTTCATTGACCTTCTCTGGACATGCTGCAGCGCCTCAATGTCCTTCCTGTAGTGAGGTGCCCAAAACTGAACACAGTATTCAAGGTGCAGCCTCACTAGTGCCAAGTACAGGGGCATGCTCACTTCACTCCTCCTGCTGGCCACACTATTCCTGATACAAGCCAGGATGTCATTGGCCTTCTTGGCCACCTGGGCACACTGCTGGCTCATATTCAGCTGGCTGTCAACCAGCATCCCCAGGTCCTTTTCTGCCGGGCAGCTTTCCAGCCACTCTTCCCCAAGCCTGTAGTGTTGAATGGGATCGTTGTGACTGAAGTGCAGGACCTGGCACCTAGCCTTGTAAATCTTATACAATTAGCCTTGGCCCATTGATCCAGACTGTCCAGATCACTCTGCAAAGCCCTCCTCCCCTCAAGTACTCCCACCTAATTTGGTGTCATCTGCAAATTTACTGAGGGCACACTCAATCCCCTCATCCAGATCATTGATAAAGATACTAAACAGAACTGGCCCCAAAGATGAGGTCTGGGGAACGCGATTTGTGAACAGCCACTAACTGGATTTAACTCTGTTCACCACAATTCTCTGAGCTCAGCCATCCAGAGAGTTTTTTACTCAGAAAATAGTACACTTGTCTAGGCCATGACCCACCAGCTTCTCTAGGAGAATGCTGTGGGAGACATTGTCAAAGGCTTTGCTGAAATCCAGGTAGACAACATCCACAGCATTTCCCTCATCCACCAGGAAGGTCACCTGGCCATAGAAGGAGATCAGGTTGGTCAGGCAGGACCTGCCTTTCATGAATACCCATGCTGCCTGGGCCTGATCCCCTGATTGTCCTGCAACATTCCTGCTGAGCGCACGCAACGTGAACCTCTCCATAATCTTCCCTGGTACTGAGGTCAGACTGACAGGTCTGTAGGTCCCTGGATCCTCTTTTCATCCCTTCATGTGGATGCGCATTGCATTGGCAAGCCTCCTGTCATCTGGGATCTCCCCTGTTAACCAGAGCTGCTGATAAATGATGGAAAGTGACTTGGAAAGCTTATCCTCCAGCTCCTTTAGTACTCTTGGTATATTCATTACTTATCTGCCTTTTCTTAATTTTGTTATGGTATTTTCCTCTCTTTTTCAGTCTAATAATATCCTCGTCTTGTCCTTTCCTGCTTCTATAACTGCACACGTTAAATAAAAGAAGTCATGAATGAATTTTTTTGCCAGTCTTCATCACAGAAGGATGTTAGAGCTGTCAAACCATTTTCTGTTGCGAGGTCATACCTTTTCCTGAAAGACCTTAAACTGTTGTTTTCATATGTTTGTTGTAGGTTAAGCTAACATATTAACAGTGAGTTGAGTCTTTGATCTGAGAACTTTAGAAGTAGATCAGCCTTTAATGGTTATTGAGAAAGCATTACATAAGCAAAAATAACTGGCATTTTTTTATTGCTATGTTAAATAATAAATATAGCTTTCTGAGTTCTTTTCATGAGAATGATCAAGGTCTGTGACTGATATTGTACCAAACTAGACTCTCACAGTTTGTTTTTTAGAAACTTTCTTTTTTACCTTTGACCTGCATTTCAACAATTCAGCCTTATTTGCTGGTCCCCACTGCTTCTATTGACTTAGGCCTTTTATG
Source organism: Gorsachius magnificus (assembly GCA_034008185.1). NCBI lineage: Eukaryota > Metazoa > Chordata > Aves > Pelecaniformes > Ardeidae > Gorsachius > Gorsachius magnificus. The sequence goes on along the minus strand of CM067109.1, from coordinate 33,425,632 downwards.
TGCTAATGCATATCATTCTGTGGAATCCAGATCTCTTGATTTTGAGGCATAACAAAGGAAAACCTAGAAGTTAGACCAGAAGAAGGCAATCCATGGCTATATTCACAGTACAGCTGTATACGCATGCACTACTGTAACTCCAGTCTATTATCTATCTTTGGATAGTAACAAGTTTTGGTGCTCTCCAACCACAGATGGAAAAGATCCAAGATGGGATTCCATCAAGTCCCTCCTCCTTGTTGAGGAAGTCACCTTGATTGTCAAAGAGCTTCCTTATCCCTGTGAATACATATTTCACTAGTAGGAATGTATTCCCTGCTTAGATGGGTAGGCTTGCTTTTGCTAAGCCAGTGTGATATTCACAGGTTTTTGCGAGTTCCCAGGATACTTTATAGGAACACTTTGTTTCAATATGTTGCTCATACTTACTTTTTTGTGTGTCTGTGTAATCTCTGCCAGATAATTCTTTCGTGTTACTTGTCTGGGTTTTTCACAAGCTTTCTCTTCACATATAAATAAAGTAAAAATTTTGATTCTGATATTTCACTTGATGAGGAATAAAGACTTAGTGTAAGCTAACATTAGTGTAACTTAGTGTAAGCTAGCATTGAAAAAGTGCCCATACATACAACTATCTATTTAGATGGGTTGTGTATTTCAGTTTTTAAGGCTATGTATCTCATGAGGAAGGCGAAGAGTAATCTGGTGTGTAAAGGCAGAAATTAAATCTCAGGAGTGAATAGGTAAACTCTGTATGTATAAAGACTTCTGAATCATAGCTGATATTGTCTAAAGAGTAAATTAATGCTGCTGTTCTTATTGCTTGAGCATCATCTGTGTGATTCTCATTGTTCCTCAGAATAAAATAATTGAAGCAATTTATCCTCAAGACATATGCTATATAACTCTATCCATTATTGTTGTAGTGAAGTATAGTAAATAAAGCTTTGTGCTAGTTTTAACAGCACAGTCCAGTACATAGGGGAATGATAAAAAATATGGCATTTCTTTTTTTGAGACCAAGGATCCCATTCTGTCCAGAAACTCTTTTTGGCTTATCTGTTTACCCTGTAAACCAAAGTGTTCAACTAAGATCAGGCTGACTAGACCATGCAAGGTAATGCAGATGACTTATGTAAGCCACCTTTTTGTTTACTGTATGATTTTATCTTAGTGGAAGGGATTGAATTAACATTTCAGCCATGTAGAGATATTTGGGTATTTGGTCCAGAATGTGAATGCATTAACAAGGGAGTTACTTCACTAGTTTATTGCTTTTAAACCACAGCTGGAAGCTGGAACTGTACATTATCTTTTACACTCAATAAAATTCAAAAAGGACAGAAAACCAATTTTGTCATTACTTTTATTGTAGTTCTATGTGGCCCTATCAGACCTGAGTCAATTTGACCAAGACGGTTGTGGGTGAAAAGAACAAAGAAGTTTGTTGACAAAGGGGGGAGAGCTGAAGGGATCAGAAGGTGAAATGGGGTGATAGAGCAGCAACTTGAGAAAATGGGAAAAATCATTAGGATGTGGAAACTGTATGTACACTCAGGGATATGAGCAGGATTGATTGGGTGAGAGGAAGAAGGTAGGACAGAAGAGGCAGTCAGGGGTAATAGAGGGCAATAAATTGTCTCTATTTTAACGGTGTGTGAGGAGAATGGAGGCTCAAGTGAAACAGCAATCTGGAGAATCACGTGCAACTGTCAATATGATACGTTTTGTGAATATAAAATATATTGCTTGCTATAATGGGTATTGCCTGTGCACTTTGCACAGATGAATTGTTTATATGAAAACCACTGTCATGCATAAGACATCCTGTGAACTATAAAGGCAGATATGCTGAAAAAGTACATACAGAAGTTCACATGGGTACATATGGAGGTATTGTTGAAAGCACAACCTATACTAACATTAGGAATTTATCATACTCACTTCATCATCCAAAACTGGTTGCAGAACTGAGTTTTGACACAGGACATGGAGCCTTAATTGTTACCTTCACTAATGGCAAGGTGGCTGGTTATTTGTGTTAATCTTTGATGTGAACAGCCCAAACAGCATCTCTCTAAGTATTTAAATGAGCATATCTATAGGTTCAAAAAAGCAGAATCATAGATAAGAATTTCTTTGCAGAATGAAACCAAAGAAAGGTGTTAGACCTGAAAGTTATTGAAAACTCCCAACACATCAAGAAACAGGGAAGGTGAAACACTCAGTTCTGTCAGTCTTCAGTGAAAGAGGCTAGGTGAGAACACACTGTCACTGTTGGCCTGAAGAAAAATGTGACAAGAAAAAGTTTTCAGGGACACAGAAGACTGAAGTGTGGTAATCTGTTTTGTTGCTATTTTAGAGTCATGTAAATGGAAGCAATGGAAGAAAAAGTATAGTGTATTATTACATCTGAGTCACACTATGAGAAAGAGGACAATTAAAAGAAAATATTTCTATTCACAAGTAATTTGAAAGAGGAACATGGATATAATTACAAACCTACATTTTCAGAGGTTTTTTTATTATTTATTTTAATATTACAGCTACTTATGGGTTGGGTTTTTTTGCAAGTAGTAATTTCACAACCCAGCTTATCTTCTGCAAAACCATGTTCCTGTATTTTTGAATTTGTAACATACATTCTTGCCAAGAAAAAACCCCACAATATTATAATTTTATATATTTTTTTACTGCATCTTCTCTACTTGAAAAACAGGTAGCTTTCGTAGTTAGCAAACATTGGTCTTGGAAGCCAAACTGTGCATCTGAATTTGAATAACTGAAGAGCAGCTAAAACTGGCATCAACAACTCAGAGAAAAAGTGAAACTTTTCCATAAGTAAAACAATTAACTAGTATGATTGTATTTTTGCCTGAATTGGAGATTTTTGTGCTGTGAAAATGTCCATAAAATTACAAAACATTACTCTCTTTCTCTCTTTTTCTCCTTCTTTCTGGCTTTCTCTCTTTGAGTCACTCTCTCTTTTTTTCCTTCCTTCCTTGTCTTCTTCCCTTTCCCTTTTATCTGCCCTTACTGTCATTGCTTAGCCAAGTGGCTTAGGATGTTCCCTCTGAAAATGGTGATTTGGACTGGAAGACCTGAGGTTGAATGCAGCACAAAGAGGAAGAGACACTACAGTGAGAATGTTTGTGTTCCTCCTGTTGAAAACAGATGGGTAAAGCAGGTGGAAGAATGAAGCAGGAGCTTGAAGTTCTGCAACATTAGGGTTAAAGAAGGGATAAGCAATTACAGAAGTTTGCTTGGCAAGAAAGCAGTGATTCTTGTATATCAAAACCCTGTGCGTTGTTGCTCCTCCAGTCTCTATGGTAACAATAACAGACTGAAGAGAAACACTGAGGAAGGGCAGATGGAAACAAAACATGCTTAATTTTCTAAAATGGCTGGGGAAACTAAGTTTTGAGTAACAACTAAAAAAAGTTTCATTTTCTAACTCTGCTTAACATACACTTTCTGCAAATGAAGCTCTTCTGAGATGTGTAAAGCTGGTGTAATGTATCCTGAAACCCATAAAGCCACTAATAATGGAAAAACTAATGTACTGACTGTGACTTCCTGACAATATTTCTCAGCCTTATGTTGGATTCTTGGAAGGAAAAGCCACACATTTTACACAATCTTGTAAAAAATGAACAAAACCCTTTTTTGATGCATGACAATCAAGAAATGGGTGATTTGGTTATAATTATGAAAACACAAGTAAGAGATTTATTTGCTCTTTGGGTGGTTACGGTTGAAGGCTGGCCAGGGTTCCTATACAGATACAGGTGATAACCTATTCATAGTTCCATCAGCTTGAAATTTGACATCTAGTGTCCCATTTTTATATATACATGAGTAACTACATTTTCAGTGTTGCTAGGCAAATCACACCCTGCAACTTCCACTGACAGCAGAAAGTCATTGACATACTTATAAAAGTTGTATTTATAAAAAATTAAGACTGAAATAAAAGAACATCGTTTTTAGATTTTGTGCAAACATTTTTGCTTGCCTGAGAGCTCTCATACAACACATTTCTGGCATACAAGAAATGATGTAGCAGTTGTTCAAAATGAGCCTAGTGCAGAGGTGAAAAGTGCAGCAGCTGAACAAGGACAGTAACAAAGAAGCACAGAAGTAATCAGTACTGTGAAGGATGGAATTATTCATAGAAAATGCTAACTATTTTCTGTCTCATTGACATATCTTAAACTTGTACTATACCACTGATATGATGGGCAAGGACATCTCTGAGCAATTTTCTACCATTTATGTAAAGTTCAAATTACTTAACTTGAAGATAGGTGAATTGAAAACCTTTTGCCTGAAAGACCAGAATGGGGGCTACTAATGAAGCACTTCATCATAGTAGCTTCATCAAAAAAAAACCCTAGTGAAGACAGTATGTGCTTTATTTTCTATAAGAGATACAAGGCTCTTGTAGAAATAAATAAAACTGTTCTTTCATCTTCATCCTTTAACTTTGCATGCCTGTATGTCTGTATTGAATGTTTCTTGTTTTCATTGCTGAGTTACATGGAAGCCTAGTGAACCTGGAAATGCTTGAATAACATTTTTATCATCGGTACTAAGATATCCCCTCAAGTCCTATATATGTGTAACATGCTCTAGGAGAACCTGCTTTAGCAGAGGGGTTGGACTAGATGATCTCCCAAGGTCCCTTCCAACCCTTGCGATTCTGTGATTCTGTGATATTTCTGGTATTGAAGAATAAAAACAATCCCTTCGTTTACAGCCCAATTCTCAGGGGTTGAACCCTCTCAGCTGTGATTTGGGGTGTATATGAGAATTCTAAGAGTTTGTCACCACTGCAGCTTTGATTTTAGCTGCTGCATTATATAAATCAGACATGCATAATTAGAAAACTAGGCTTTACACAGGAGATGTGGATTTCATCTTACCCACATGTTGTCAGCATAACAGTAAGAACAGTAAAATAATCTCTGCATTTATTGATGGTATGATGCTTAAATTGAAACACTTCTCCCCACACACCTTTTTAAAGGAAAATAAATCATTTTATTATAGCAGATATTCACAAAATCTGGGGATAGTCCTCAAATTTTACTGTCAGGTCTAGATAGTACATACTACATCAATTCTTGAAGAAAGAGAAAAGACACCATAAAAAAGAGACAAATAAGAAAAAAAAGTTAAAATAAAAAAGGGTATAAACCTTTTAAAAGTGTCTAAAAAATAAGTAGTAGAAAACATAGAATTTAAATATGATCTTCCCTTTGGAAACAGTTAATTACCAACAGATCATTCAACTGGAAATCTGTATAATGAAAGCTTCCAATACGTTATATAATAGACTTTAGTTGTCTGATATAAAATGAAACTGATTGTGTTAACAATGTAATTAAAAAGGGCTAACGTAAACATGCTTATTATTTCTTCTGACAAACATCTCCACTGATTATTATCCCATTATCAGCCAGTCAGTTTTTGTTTCCAAAACATGATTTATATTATGTGCTTGTTGGACTTTCCATTATATTCCAAGATTTTGTGCATTACTTAGCTATTTTTTTTGGTAATAAATCATAATTGAGCTTTGTATATTTTTGGATTGAAATAATGTGTGTGCAACACCTACTTAGAACACAGCCACCTTCAGTAATGAAACAGAGAGTAGGTACTGTGTTGTCAGTTTAACAGAAACATCAGAAAATACTCTTTTTTCTGCTTTTGGTAGTTTGTACAGATATGTCATTGTTCCAAATAGGAAAACAAATTGCTGTCTTTAACTGTTTCTTATGAATTTGGAGAAAATCTTGGTTTAAATTACAATTTTCTGTCTAGGTAGCATCTCTCTTGTCCAGATAATTCACTTCATTCTTTCACCTTTCTTTACTGTTTTTCTGTATGTGGTGATATAGTCAATTAATTGAAAAAAATCAGTAGAGAATGTAAATGTCTGTACATTGCACAATTTTTCATTTTTTTTTTCAGAATTTAGCTGTGTTCTAAATTTGACTTTCTCCAAGCTGTGAGGTATATAAACAGGAACAACTTCTCTACAATAGAATAGTACTTTTAAGTGATGTGACAACACGGAGAAGAAACCATATATTACATACAACATAGGAGTATCTATGAGAAAAGGTAAATACTAAGGACTTTCTCATATAGGATAATTTCTTATATCACACTAACACATCTGCTACAAGTAATGGCATTATCTGCTGAAGAGATTTATCCATAAAGCACTTGCAGTTCACAAGGAGATGCATGAATCAAGCCTGAAATTGTCTTAACTCTGGAGGTGCTGCACTTTGGCCATGGTGTGGTTCACCACATGCCTAGACTGCTTTTACATTCATCTGTAGATCTGTCACTGTCCTGGCTAGAGCAAACATCAGTATTTTGCTCATACATAAACTAGGCTGCAAAGTAGAAATGAGACTGTCCTCTATCAGAATTCTCTGAGTAGCCTTCATGCAGAACCACCATAGTGCTTTTGTTCACCTGTCCTGGTTTCGGCTGGGATAGTTAATTTTCTCCCTGGTAGATAGCATAGTGCTGTCTTTTGAATTTAGGATGACAATAACATTGATAACATACTGATATTTTTGTTTTTGCTAAACAGTGTTTATACTAGTTGATGCATTAAAACATTAAAGTAATTTGGAGTGATGTCCAATTCATCATTGTAAGTCCAGTTGCATTCAGTGTCCTGAACCATCACAATTACAGATGCAGAAATAATGCGATACAATTT